>JAKELP010000015.1:1704515-4104515 GCA_029929735.1 Mimosa pudica | reverse complement strand
ATTTAAATCTAATGGTTACTTCATAGGTATATCTGTGAGTGTTAGTTTGAGGTAACTTGATATGAATCCAAGACATCATTGTTGAGAATCCACTGATCTTGTTTTCTCACTTTTGGCTGAATAGCTTTGGTTGTGGTAGTTGAAAGCAACAAAGTGTGCTTAACTGCTTGGTTTGGAAAGTTCACATTGCATTGAATTGGGGCAAAAATGTTAATCACTTATTTGTATTCAAGTTTCTTGATTCTAATCCTTTTTTATGAAACCTTTGCAGCTTGCAGGTGAACATGATATATTTAATTCATTGAATCGGGGCAAAAATGTTAATCACTTCCATTCACAACAATTTTCTCTTCAAGGCATGGCTCACCGAACTCGCCATACCACTAGGCAGAAATCTCCAAAGTTGCAATATGTCTTTCTTACACTATTGGCAATAGGTTTTACTATTGAATTATTCATCCATAGCCAAAAAATTTCTTACTTCTTTCGACCCGTTTGGGACAAACCCCCAGCCCCCTTCACACGCATACCTCACTATTATGCTGAAAATGTCTCCATGGACCAACTTTGCCGCCTCCATGACTGGTCTGTCCGCTCCCAACCTCGTCGCATTTTTGATGCAATCATCTTTAGCAATGAGTTAGACATACTAGAGATTAGAATGAGAGAGCTTTATCCATACATTACAAAATTTGTGATCCTAGAGTCCAACACTACATTCACAGGCATTCCAAAACCTCTATTATTTGCCTCAAACCGAGCCAGATTCACCTTTGCTGCAGACAAGGTTGTTGATGGCATGTTTCCTGGACGAGTTGCAACCCTTGGGTCACATCAGGACCCATTTGTACTAGAGTCACAGCAACGTACCGCTATGAATACATTGTTACACCATGCAGGGATCATGAATGGTGACATGCTCCTTATGGCTGATACAGATGAGATTCCTAGTCCTCACACATTGAAACTGCTTCAATGGTGTGAGGAAATTCCTCCTGTTATGCATCTTGAACTGAAGCACTACATGTACTCATTTGAATTTCCCGTGGACTATAGCAGCTGGCGGGCGACAGCAAATGTGTACGGTTCCCTGACTCGTTACAGACACTCCCGAAGAACTGATGTGATCCTCTCAGATGCAGGGTGGCACTGCAGCTTCTGCTTTCGGTATATTTCTGAGTTTGTGTTCAAAATGACAGCATATAGTCATGCAGACCGTGTGAAGAAGAGAGATTTTCTTAGTCACAAGAGAATTCAAGAGCTTATATGTAAAGGGGATGATCTTTATGATATGCTCCCTGAAGAATACTCTTTCCAGGAGTTATTTAGAAAGATGGGATCGATCCCGCGATCAGCTTCTGCAGTTCATCTTCCTGCTTCTTTGATAGAGAATGCACAAAAGTTTAAGTTTCTTCTTCCCGGAGGCTGCATGAGAGAACCGGGATGAGATCTATTTGGGTCTTGAAATAAAGATGCAAATTAAATGATTACTCTACAAGATAGGATACACATTTTACATATACATCTTTTTGTGAATGTAAGAAAATGCAGAGGAAGGATCTTTGTTTTCTTCCTTCTGGGGTTTTAGCATTTAGGAGTAGCTAGAAGGTTGGTACTCAAATTTTCCACTTTACAATATGCTGGGATGAAGAGTAGCATCAACGTGTATTTTCTTTTGGGAGGATTTCAATATAGTACTATATTAGCTAATTAATTTCAGACTGCCCCCAGGTATAAGCTATATACCTTAACCTTTTGGTTAAGTTGAGATAAATTTTGAAAAAAAGTAGTCGTCTTTAACAAGAACAAACAATTTGATTAGTTTATGAATAATATGCTTTCTAATTGTATAGGAAATTTGATTATTTTGATTGGTCGAGTTGTGTCCTAGGGATATGAGTCAGGAAAAAAAATTAGAAAAATACAAGAGAGACAATAAAATAGCTCCACTGGTTTATCTAAACTTAACTTAGTAACTGGTGTTGCATCACTCATGTGCAAGTCGCATCAAATGGTTAAGTCAAAGAGGATCACTAGTCTAAAAAAATTCAAAAGAATAAAAATATGGCTTGAGGATCCTTAGTATATTAGATGCATGCTTGATTAAACAAGAGAACTAAAATTTTCTCTAGGGGTTAGGAAGTTTATTATTTATTTACTAATCGTACTGTTTCTGTTATTTTCTATTCCTTTGATCATGGTGAGTTGATGGACGAGTGCAATTGGTTACTATTGTTGGCTTGGTGATTCATTCTAATAAAACATTAACTAATAGCAATATTGGAGTGTGGTGTAGACTTTTGGTTTAGAGATTTCATATGCAATGCTCTCTTGTTTTGAGATGTTATTATTCTTATGATTGAGGACAAACTAATGTGCAAGTAGATCAGAAGGCAAGCTCAAATTCAAACTACAAAAAACTAATGTGCAAGTATGCGGTGTAACGTTGGCCAAAAAAAAGTATGCGGTGTAATGACTCCCTATATTACACTAATTTTAAATACATTAGAGATATATATATATATATATGAAGATTTGTAACACCCAATCCATCGTCTCGTGGGTTCGGTGGCGAATGGATTGAACAATGAGCGTCGAGTTGTCCACCTAGTCTTGAGTTCGATCTTAGGGTGTGACACTTAGTTGTGTCTCCATCGCAGTACTTGGTCTGGGCTGGGTCTGGCCAGACGATCATACGTTAATTTCTCTGCCCTTGGATTGTGGGTGAGCTCAACCCTTTTCTAAAATTTTGCTATAACCAAAAAGAGTTGTAACACCCAAAAATTGGATTATGAATATTAATTAATTAACTAACATATTGGAGTGCTCTTAGAAAATTAAAAATAATTATTAAATAAATTTTGAGAATAAACCTATCTTTTAGGAATATAATGCCTATTTCCTTTATTTGACAAAAAAATAATGTCTATTTTCTTTAGAAAATAACGAAAAATAGTTAGTGAGTGAATTTTAGATTAGAAATTTCACTAAAAATACTCTCAAATGACATTATGGTGATAGAAAATATATAAGTTGTTGTATTGATTTATTTCTATAATTTGCTGAAAATTAGGGGTTTAAATGTAAAAGTAAACAAAGATGAAAGATGAAAGATGAAGTGAAGGGTTTATCATAAAGATGAAGTGAAGGGCAGAAAAGTAATTTCACTGGACACCATTCAAAATCACCCTTCTTCATCCTCTTCCTCAGTCTCCTTATTTTCTCATCAAACTCTAGCCACTCCAACCAGCGATTCACGGTGTTTTCCGGCCATACCTTCACATACATTGGCGAATCAGAGCTCAGGTGAAGCTCCTCTTCCTTTCAATGCCTTTTTTCTTTCGTTTTGAGTGAGACTTGAGGCTGATTGGGGTTTCTTAAATTAGGCTTCCTAATGGCTTAGGATGAAGTTCAAAATTCAATTAGTTGTGTATGGAATATGATTCAATTATTAATTTGAAGATTTAAGGAGGTTATATACACTGAAATTTGGGATTTTAAGTTCGTCGGGTTCGTGGCGAAAATCAGGGCCAAATTCTTTAATTAATCTTGTTAGAAGTGTTATAGAACAAAGAGAATAGTCATGTATGATGAAATTTCTGGAAGATTGAATGTTTTAAAATTTCTTTAGTTTTGCTCTGTTTTTGGTTATTTTTCTTTGAGGAAAGCTGAATTGATTTGATTGACTTATCTGTTTGTTTTCTTATTCCCTTGGTTCATTTGTGAGTTATAATTAATCTAAGGTACATGTGAGAAGCAGTTATATATAAGAAAGTGGATATAATGAAGGAGGAACTAGGAAAGAAATTACACACACACACACACACATATAGACACAAACGTGGTTTGGTTTGATAATGGATGGTTATGCTTATATATATTCAGTCATGTGTCCTGTTTCTTTATCTTCTGTGTGTTCTTAGTATGAATATGTATCTTGAAGTGAGAATTTAATATTTTGAAGTGGGGATACATCCTATAGAATTGTGGGACTAAAGTGTTGTCATATATGGGTTGCGCAGCTGAAATTTTGTCAAATGAAAGTTAAAATCTGAATTCAAAATAAGTGTTGGGTTTTCCAAGAATTAGAATAATGACTCAAGGTTTTAATGATGATTTTCGAGTTATTGTATTTTATTTTCTTTTTGTTCTGTTGATGTTGTTAGTATGGTGCTGCGATTTTGGGGTTGTAGGTTTGATTCTTAGTGATTATAATGTCTCGTAAAATTGAATTTACTTGCTTTGTTCATCGCAAACTTGCTGGGTTGTAAATTTTAGTGTGTAAGTTCCTAATTTATTTGGAGTAAAATCCAAATTAACTCAAATTCATGTTGTTTGCTTTTCTTTATTAAAAAGCACGCTGGTTGAATGTTAAGAACTTGATAGGTATAGGATGATGGATGTAGAGAAATCATGTTTTCTTTGAATTCTTGTTAGCTATGCTTGCTTCACTTGTTCTCCTATTTCTATTGACTGTTTTGGTTTGATTGAGATGTATGAAACTGTGCTATTTGTTAAAGAAAATCTCTTTCTCCATTTCTTTGGGACATGTTTTGATTGAGTTAAAATTGTTTTAAGTGATCTTATCATTAATTTGAAGTGTAGTTTAGGGATAGGGAAATGGTTGACAATGTGTTTTGGAGTGCTGCTTTGTTTGATTTTCTCTTTTGCTTTGTTTGAGTCTTAAATTTGGGATTAAACCCTTGCATACCAAATTAAAGGAGTTTTGTATTCGGGAGGATCTAAAATTTATAAGCTTCGAAGCTTAATGTATGTGACAATTTTCCCTTAATTCTTTCACGATTTTACTGTAGATGGTGAATTGAGGAATTATAATTGAATGACAGACAAAGTCAGTGTCATATTAAGTTTGAATACAAAGATTTTGTGGTATAAGAGTTGTGGAATTATGAAAGTTATAAAGGAATTTCAAAGTTAGGGAATCTGTTTTGTATGAAGGAGTGTTAAGTTCATTGAGATAAAATGTTTACTTGTTTAAAAGCAAAGTAAAATTGGGGAGCTTTTATGAAGAGTATGTTGATAGTTTTTATGTTTTTTCCTGGTTGCAGATTTTCAAGCATTCGACCAACTCTCAACTAATGACCACAGGGGATGCTACTGCAAATAGGTGAAATGGGGATAGTTCTCTTGAGTCCTGTGAGTAAATTAAGTTTTCCTGTGCTGCGACCTGTGATTAGCCAAGAGAGTAAGCTTATCCCCAAGATTTTTAACAACATTTCATACTGAAAGGATTGAAAAAATATATATATTCCTTTTGGCTTTAAATTATGTAAAGATCAAAGGGCTTTTAGAAATCTGCAAATGCCTCCCCAGTCACCTCCGCCATCCAAAACCAACAAACTTTATTTTTTCTATGGTCACCGCAAGCCCTCTCAAAACCGTCCAGTTGTCCGTGGTGGTCTTTTCTCCAATCGCCAAACACTTAAACCCAATAAACCAAAAAATACTGAAGTCCAGCCCTTTGATATACGCAAGTGGGACCCTCACTTCCTCTCCCAGTCTCCATCATCTTCAGCGCTAGCACCATCACCAGAAACTTCTTTCTCTATCTCCCTTCGTTTGTCTCCTATTGCTCGATTCATTATCGATGCCTTCCACAAAAACCAGAATAAGTGGAGCCCTTCTGTAGTGTCAGAGCTTCAAAAGCTCCGTAGGGTAACACCTAACCTGGTGGTTGAAGTTCTTAAAGTCCAAAATAATCCCACCCTTGCCTCTAAGTTTTTCCACTGGGCAGGGAAGCAAAAGGGTTACAATCATAATTATGCCTCCTACAATGCTTTTGCTTATTGCTTAAATCGTAATAATCATTTTCGAGCAGCAGATCAGCTTCCTGAGCTGATGGATTCACAGGGGAAGCCACCTAGCGAGAAGCAGTTTGAAATACTAATCAGAATGCATTCAGATGCCAATAGGGGTCTTAGGGTCTATTATATTTATGAAAAAATGAAGAAATTTGGTGTTAAACCGAGGGTTTTTTTGTATAATAGAATCATGGATGCATTAATTAAAACAGGTCACCTGGATTTGGCATTATCAGTTTATGACAATTTTAGAGAAGATGGTTTGGTTGAAGAGTCTATCACTTTTATGATTTTGATAAAAGGATTGTGTAAGGTGGGGAGGATTGATGAAATGTTTGAGATTTTGAGTCAAATGAGGAGCAACCTCTGTAAGCCAGATGTATTTGCTTACACTGCTATGGTTCGTGTGCTAGTTTCAGAGGACAATTTAGATGGGTGTTTGAGGGTTTGGGATGAAATGAAGAGGGATGGGGTTGAGCCTGATGTCATGGCTTATGCAACATTGATTACAGGTTTATCTAAAGTGGGGAGAACTGAAGAGGGTTATGAATTGTTCAAGGAGATGAAGAAAAAAGGCCATTTGATTGATAGAGCAATATATGGATCACTCATTGAGTCGTTTGTGGCAAGGAGGGAGGTTGGCTCTGCTTGTGATTTGTTGAAGGATTTGATGGCTTCAGGATATCGGGCTGATTTGGGGATATATAATTCACTTATTGAAGGTTTGTGCAGTGTGAATCAGGTTGAGAAGGCTCACAAGATTTTCCTATACACGATACAGGAAGATCTTAAACCTGACTTTGTATCAGTAAAACCCTTACTGATGTCTTATGCTGTAGCAGAACAAAAGGAAGATTTTCACCAATTACTCGAGCAAATGAAGAACTTGGGCTTATCGGTTCTTGATGACCTGTCCAAATTCTTTGCCTTTTTCATAGAGAAGAAGGGGCCAGTAGCGGCACTAGATATATTTGCTGATCTGAAAGAAAAAGGTTATATTAATGTCAAGATATACAATATTCTTATGGATTCTTTGCAAAAGATTGGTGAGGCCAAAAAGGCATTATCACTCTTTGATGAATTGGATGGCTCAAAATGTACACCCAATTCATCTACTTACAGTATAGCGATTGCATGCTTTGTTGATCATGGGGAAATTCAGGAGGCATGCGCATGTCACAATAAGATCATTGAGATGTCTTCTATTCCCTCTATTGCTGCTTACAGTTGTCTTTCCAAAGGGCTCTGCAAAATTGGAGAGATTGATGCGGCCATGATGCTTGTTCGCGACTGCTTAGCCAATGTCGATAGTGGACCGATGGAGTTTAAGTATACACTTGCCATTCTTCATGCATGCAAGTCCAACGATGCAGAGAATGTGATTGGAGTGTTAAATGAGATGATGCAAGAAGGTTGCCATCCTGATGAAGTCATATACTCTGCCATAATCTCTGGCATGTGTAAGTATGGAACAATTGAAGAGGCTGGGAAGGTTTTCTCAAACTTGAGGGAGAGGAAATTATTGACGGAAGCCAATGCAATTTTGTATGATGAAATACTAATTGATCACATGAAGGAAAAGACAGCACAATTGGTGCTGTCCGGATTGAAGTTTTTCGGTTTAGAATCCAAGTTAAAATCGAAAGGTGTTAAGTTCCTGCCAAGTTGAAGACAGTAACCGGAAGTAATTTAGGACTTTGGACTCCTTATAGGCTTATACCTATGAAACATATTAAGGGGATGCAAGAGGCATTGATGCGAGAACATGATTGATTCCTTTGCTCATCAAGTGATCGTTGTAGCTGAAACATATTTTGATATAGTCAAGTATGTGGGTGTAAGCAATTTTTTGAAGGGCTGATTTCGCTTGAAGAGCTGATTTAGCTCAACTGTAAGTTCACTTGCCGTGAGGTTTGAGGTTGTGGGTTCGAATCATTTTCTATGTATAAAGCATGAGTAAGACTGTTAGTAACTTAGTATATTTCCTCCCTCAACACTTTATCAAGTGGGGACTAGAATTGAGTTGACTCTTTCTTAATTTGAGTGTTAAATAATTGGAATGATATTGTGTGTTGCATATCACAAAATATTAGGCCAATTAGACTAGGGAGTTCATTTTTGACCAAAAAAAAAAAGACTAGGGAGTTCATTGGCTCTAGCTTGCTTAGAAGTCATAATGATCCCAAAAAATGTCCAATATGCCTTTCCCCTTGTTTTGTTTTCTGGGAGGGCGTTTCAGGGAGGAGAGGTATACTTAGATTTGTAACATGTAATTTTGTTGTTTTTACCTTTGAAAAAGTAATGTATGCAAACCCATGAGATAATAATCTTCAATTATATGAGATACGAAAATAGTTAAATGGATTGGTTCTTCTACTTCAATAACTAACTCATCAACAATAAAAACAAAGTCTTATCTAGTTAGGTGAAGTTGTATGATCCATGCTACTAATGAGATTCATCAAGGTTTTATATTAACTATCAAGTCTAATGCAATCTTCTTCCTTTATCTGAGCCTCTGATTATCTATAAAAATATATAAAAATAGGTGAACTTACTCAATAACTAACTCATAATTATAAACTTAGTAGAACTTTGTTTTTTTATTAAAATAGGACTAAATGTGAAATGAAATATTAAAACTTTGTTTTTTCATTAAAAAAAAGACTAAATGTGAAATGATATATCATAACACATGACATGAAATGCCAAAACAACTCTTATAAAAAGAAAAATTACATACATTGCTTTATACAGTACTCTTAAACATTGTTTTTCTCATACAACTTAGTTTCATGAAATCGAGCAAATAGTAACAATAACCCTTACAAAGTCCTCTAAGAACCGAATAATCCTACAGTCCAACAAGCACGTTGAATTTGGGACAGCCACTCCATGCCTCAAAAAAGTCAATGAATTTACATTCCCCGCTGGATATAGAAAATATAGTTACATATGAAGAATTCAGAATACTCTATTCTATTTTTGATCAAATAGAATACTCTATTCTGCTATAGACCTTATTTAGACTTTCATGATTCCTTTTGGGTGTACATATGAAGGGGATGCTAGGGTTTACTCCTCAAAGTAATTTTTTTCAGCTAAATCATATCTGATATTTCAAGTTGTATTGGTTCTAGCTTGTTCATATGGTCCAATCTCCAATGAGTTGTCCAACAAGCTAAGTCAATTGAAACTTTGTGACATACACTGATTTTGACTTGTTATTTTTATTTGGGATGGGTAGATTCAAAATTCTAACATGTAATATATTTTTCCTAGATGAAAAAAACAATAAACTTTTGATGGAGTCTATTTCCTTGAGCTATTAGAAATCATGAGAAAGGCCTCCTGTGTGGAAAGATTCAACTATCTTACGAATATGCTATATGATGACATTATAAAAAGGGCGAAGGGGCAAAAATAGCCACCGTAATTCTCCAAATGGACAACTTTGGCACCCGTAATTTCGATGGTGCAAAACCGTTCATTATAAACCAAAATGGGACAAATCTAGTCACGCCGTTAAGTTGAAACTAACAGACGTGTGTTTCTGCGCGGGGCCCACATTCATTAACCTACGTGGCATGATAGTCAACAAGTAAAGTGAAGCCACATTGGGAAGCCCTGACACATCACTAAATCCCCAAATTGAAGTACAAAACCCTAATCTCCAAATCGCTCCTTCATCCTCACCACACTCACCTTCAAATTTGTCGCTGAAATCACCATCCCCACCTCCATTTGCTCTCCTGCGTGAAACCCATACCCCATACCAGGTACCACGAAGCAACCCATACCCCATACAAAGTCTCCAATGTGTTCGAGTGGTCCGCTGGTGCGAGTGCTTCGCTGGGGCGAGTGGTCACCTGGGTAGAGTAGTCCGATGGCTCGCGTGGCTTCGCCTGGGTTCGCGTGGGTCCGATGGTGGCTTAGGTTTCAATGTTGGTGGCTAGGATTTGGGTTTGGGTCCAATGGTTGCTAGGGTTCGAACATGTTGGCACTTTGAGTGTGTTATATTTGTGTTTTGTTAGGGCATGATAGTGTGTTTTGTTTTTGGGCATCAAGTTGTGTTTTTTTATTTTTAGTTAACATATCACTACAAGAAAAGGGTAGCCTAGTCACGCAAGCTATGTGGCGCATGGGCAAGTATGACAAAATCTACCTTCTTTGTCACGCATGGGTTGCCCAGACGTGACACAAAGTGGAAAATGGAATTGTTTGTCACGTAAGAGTTGGCCAAACGTGACATACACAATATATTTAATATTTTTTCATTTCTTCCATGGTTTGTGACGTACTAAAAACGCAGCAAACTAAATTCATGCGTGACACATCCATATAAACACCTTTTTTAATATAAGTGTACAATAATTCATAATGATCATAATGAGACACTTAATTATACATATCTAATAATAACATCTAATAATCCTTATCAAAGATTGGAAACCGAGCTTTCATGATCATCCACCTTATTTGCTTTTCTTCCTCAGACAAGTGCTCAAATGTAGGCCCATTTAAATAGCCATTATATGGTAACGTGTTCAAGTCAATATCATAATTACCAGAGCGTAGTGACACCTTGCCGCCTGAATGATCCCCAACTTCTTTGATTTTTGGCGTCATCGAAGCTTCTTCTGGCAGCTTGTTCAAGTCAACTGTCAGACATAAGGTCTCTCCCGGTGTTACTTTATTTTGGAGGTCCATCGCTGGCAAAATGTTGTTCTATGGCAGTTCTTCATGCTTCTTCCCACTGGAAATTCTTTGTCGCCTAATTACAGAAGATTCTGCTATAGGCTCATACCCTTGATCTTCAGTGTCTTGGACTATCCAATGTGAATAATTGTCAGTGTCATCGTTTCCATTGTAGTGATCCATGACGCAAGTGAAGCAATTTTGATGAATCAATGTTTGCTTTTATAAGTAAAAAGCAGACTGACCATCCTCGTACCACGAGGAGAGTTATATGACGCATGGTGTCATGTAACGTATGGCCATGGCCATACGTTACATAACCCACCTTTCGAGGTGGGTTATGTGACGCATGGCCATTGCCATGCGTCACAATCTGTCCTCCTCGAGGAACGAGGAGGGTAGATCTTTGGGTATGTCAAGTATGGGATTTTCCCATACGCGACATACCTACTTTGGGACCACTATAAATAGCACTCAACTTTTGCTACCTTCTCGGAAACATTTGGGACCACTACATGTGCGTCACAAAATTTGCTCTGTCTCTTGCTATAAATATACAGTAACATGGATTTCTTTGGTGACAACATCGAGGATCCAAACAGGCAAAGACAAGCAGTTCAAGGTGGTGGTCAGCACGAGGAGGGCGACCCTTTTGGTTTTGCAAGTTATCAATCACCATATTCTTGGCGTCCGGTGGATGCAGAAAGTCAGGCAATGTATCAGGAGTATATGGAAAGAGAATGGGCCAGACAGCAAGCGGCGACCAGAGTAGTTATTAACGAACCGACAAATGATGACGTCTACCGGCCACAAGTTGAAGCTGTGTCACAGAATTATGAACAACACGGAAACGTGGGGGGGCCTGAGCAATAGGAAGATGAGGAGAGACGAGAACAAGAGGAAGATGATGAAGAAAGTGAGGAGGAAGAAGAGGCGGAGCAAAACATTCCAAAGAAGAAAGGGTCTAGTAAGATAAAATACGAGGTTGATGTAATAGGTAAATAAATATTTTAGCCTTATACATCAATTAATATGTGTAAATATTGTTTGTGGCATTATCGCTAACTTTATACCCTTTTGCAGATGCTGAGGGGAGAATGTATAAAAGGAAGCTAACAATACAAGACACATGGAATTTGGAGAGTAGGTACAGAGTAATTGCTCCATTCAATGAGAGAGGGCAACCCATTTTGCAAGGAGGTGATCTGTTGAACAAATTTTTGTCGCAAGTTGCAAAAATGTGGGTGTGGCTTCCAATTGACGCTAAGTCATGGAAGGACATTAGTAATGAAAACAAAACAGCCTTGTGGCAAGACTACGTCATGGTAAGAGTTGCACAACCCTTACAAACATTGTGTTTTTGTAATATAATACAAGTAGTACATTCAATAATTTGTTCCCTGTAGCCCAAATTTCAACCGGATGGTGTAGACCCGGATGGAGCAAAGTACTACGGCCTTCAGAAGATGAACTGTGCTTGGAAGAGTAAGAAGAACCGCCTTTACGACAAAAGGGATTGTAAGGGACAAACGCCCTTGAACTAGTTGATTAGCAATGTGCCGAGCGGGGTGCCGGCAGAGTCATGAGAAAGATTGGTTCGGTATAGGAGACGTAGTGCTTGGAAAGTAAGTACTATTGAGAATGAAAAAGTTAGTAATTCTGATCGTTCCATGTGTATCTATTAACTAGAAGGTCTATTATCATTGTGTTTGTATGCTTTAGTTGTTGTCGCAGCGTTGCAAGGAAAGTCGGGCCAAACAAGATGTCAACCACACAACTGGGGGAAATCAATGAGCGTCCGATACAGCGAGATGATTAATTATTTCTTAGAGTCTTGTGCATTAATAATACTAGCATAGTTATTAAAGTCTATACTAAACTACCTTTTATGCAGCAAGCTGAGGCACAAGAAGAAGGCGAGGAGGCGACAGTGGTGAAACTATATGCGGTGACCCATCGGCACAGGGATGGCACTTCCATTTCTGAGAGCGCAGAGCGACAAATTGTGCTGCACGACTTTTGTTGTTTATTTTAATTTCCATCGCGAAGTTTGTTTAAGTTAGAGGACATTAATTTGTTTTTAATTTTAATTTGCTTTCAGCAACGCATGGAGGAACTTAGCCAGCAGCAGGAGTCCCAGGGTTCACGGGACCCTATGGCCGCCCTAACAGAATCTTTTGATCAGCCGAACTACCCAGGGAGGATGCGAGGGCTGGGGCTTGGCGGAGCCGAAAGGAAGAGGAGGGGGAAGCGGAGTGGGTCTGAGTCAGCAAATTCACAGTACCAGTCCAGTGCTTCCTCACTAGAGACAAGGATCAGGGCGGCTGAGGAAAGGGCCAGGGAGGCTGAGGAAAGGGCCAGGGTGGCTGAGGAAAAGGTTAGGGAGCAACAGGAGAGAATGACGCAACGAGAGGATGAGTTAATACAATCTCAAAACGATCTTAGGCGTATGGTGGAAGATATGAAGAGGCTTGAAGAGAACCGACAACGGAGAGAATCTCAGAGGTATAATGCTGCCATGAACCCATGGTCCCAGCACCAGAGCGGGGGTTTCATGCCTTATTATCCCCACATGCCTTCGCCTCATCAACCGTACTACCCTGCGGTGGACATGTCTCATCCTTATGAAGGTCGCGGTTTCTCATCTTTTGCCCCTTCCTCCTCTGAATGCCGCGGTTTCCCAGCTGTTATGCAAAGAACTCCTTCCTTTGCCCCCCCCCCCTCTGCAAGTCGAGCATTTGTGCCTTTCAGGGCGAGCTTGTCTCCTACTAATCCTGCCCCTCTCCCAGATTTAAATGTCAACCAACCCCGTGGCCAAGAAAGCAGTAGTGATGAAGACGATGATGCTTAGTTCTCATTTGTTTTGTTTTTCATTCATGAAAGTGTGTGCAATGTAAGATATGAAACTATGAATTTTAAATATAATATTTTGTTCTAATGCATAATCCATTCATTAAAGTACAAATTTATCCACTAGCTAGACCACAATTGAAACTAAGGGTAGATGTCACAGCTTCACTCGTCCAAATCTTCCTCATCCCTGAAATGCGTACGCAAAGTTGATATTAAAAATAAGGCATAACAAATTAACCCATTAGATATACATTACTTGTGTTTATGTGACACACGTACCTAACCGAAGGCAAAACGACATCCCCGTCCGGCAGGAAGTTTTCAAAGCTCAATGGTTGTAAAGACTCGCTATCATTGCAGTAACCAATGTCATACGCTTCCCGTGGTTTGATGTGCACGACCATATGCCAATCCTTGTGTTTTTCATCTGCGACATAGTAAACTTGTCGTGCCTGAGCTGCAAGGATGTACGGCTCATCGTCTGGAGATTGTCCCGTATGAACTAGTCTAGAGAAATTGACGGACGTTATCCCCAACTCATCTATTTTCAGGCCTCGCTGTGTAGCTGTGTTTGCCCATTCGCACTTGAAGAGAATAACTGGAAACCGTCCATGGTAGTCAACCTCAATTATATCAACTAATCTTCCATAATAGGGAATTCCCCCATAGTGAACATAGTCATCCCTATTGTTGCTATAGCTCCGCGTACCGTACATACCAAAAACCCCAGAGTTTTGTGTGGCGTGTCGGTTGTCTCGAGCCATTGTTCGGAACTTGAACCCATTGACATTATATGCTGTGAACCTCCGAGCCCACTCACGTGGCCCTGTTGCAAGAGCAACGAAATCAGGATTGAAGTCACCACGACGAGGGTCATTTACGACGCGATTCATAAACCAAGCAGGGAATTCCCGGTGGACGTGCCTGTCAATCTCCGCAGACGAGCTACTTTGGACACGCAGATGCCGCTTCACATAGTCCCTATATTCACTGCAACACAATACCAAAAGTTATGGATCTTGAAAGATTTGTTAAATTTGCAGGCAAGTTATGAATTAACGTCACCCACGTTATGAATGGATCAACTTGGCTGCAGTTTGTGAGAACATGTCGATGTGCTTGCAATGCCTCCATTTCAGTCAATCGAAACCTCTTACTTCCACCAACAACAGTTCCAGTGGGGGATGCAATTGAAGTTATATCTTCAATGCATGCTTCTGGACGAGGAGCTACACAAGGGGGTCGATCACCAAATCTCTTGGAATCATCGAAGTATCGTTCCATGAAATGCATTGTTTCATATGCTAAGTAGCATTCAACAATGCACCCTTCCGGTCTAGCCTTATTCCGCACATATGACTTCATGGTGCCCAAATACCTACGAAAAAAGGAAATATGTGAGTGACCCGCACATGACTTGATGGTAGCGAGCATGACAAGTTAGTACCTCTCAATTGGATACATCCAGCGATACTGCACAGGTCCAGCCAATTTTGCCTCCTCTGCCAAGTGTACAGTAACATGAACCATGCTCGTGAAGAAAGAAGGTGGAAAGATCATCTCCATGTGACATAGTGTGAGGATAATTTTGTCATGTAGACGTTGTAGCTCCTCGAACGACAAAACCTTTGCACCTACCTGTTTGAAGAAGTTGCACAAGTCAACCAATACAACACACACCTCAGTTGGTAGTGTGTTTTTTATGGCAAGCGGCAAAAGTTGCTGCATTATTATATGAGAATCGTGGCTCTTCAAACCGCTTATGGTCTCATCAGTTAGGTTAACGCACCACGCAATATTGCTTGAATATCCATCAGGAACTTTTATATTCTTCAATGTCCTCAAGAACAAAGCCTTGTTTTTCTTTGTAAGTGTGAATTTTGCAGGGAGGAATTTGTCATTCTCATCAGGCCAAGCTTCTGGCCCCATGTTCATGTCACGCATATCTTTCCTAGCTAGAAGATGATCTTTAGATTTCCCGGACTCCCCCAGAATTGTGTAAAGTACGTTGTCACACACATTTTTCTCTATATGCATTGCATCAAAGCTGTGACGAAGCAAATTGTTACGCCTATACGGTAGACTCCAGAAGATACTGACCTTGCGCCATTGTTGTGAAGGCGCTGAAAACACTTTTCCAAATTGAAACTCAACATCAGAAAGTTGGTTTATGATTTCGTCCCCCGACAAGCGGATCGGGGCAGCTCTTTTTTCTGGTTGACCGTTGAAACGCTTACGTTGCCTCCGAAACTTATGTCCTGCGTCCAAAAAGCGTCGGTGACCCATAAAACACCACTTCCTGCTGTGCTTGAGGCGGACCGAATCAGTGTCAAAGTTGCACACAGGGCAAGCATGTCCTGTATATGTATTCCATCCAGATAACGCTCCTAGTCCAAGGAAGTCACTTATAGTCCACATTAAAGCTGCACGTAAATTGAAAAAACTTTTGTCAACTGCATCGTACGCCTCCATGCCTTCTTCCCACAACTCTATCAGCTCAGCTACAAGTGGTTGTAAATACACATCAATGTCATTTCCCGGTGATTTTTTCCCAGGAATGATCAGTGAGACGATGAAGAAATCTGGCTTCATACACATCCATGGAGGGAGGTTGTACGGAATCAACACAACCGGCCATATACTATGCTTAGAGTCTTGCTTGCCATAAGGATTGAATCCATCGCTAGCAAGAGCAAGTCGAACATTTCTTGGATCAGCCGCAAAATCAGGGAAGTCACGGTCAAATGTTTTCCATGCATCACTGTCACGTGGATGTCGCAACATGTCATCCTGACTCCTGTGATCAGCATGCCACCTCATGTGCCCCGCTGTTTTGGAAGATTGGAACAAGCGCCGCAACCGAGGCTTTAAGGGAAAATATCTGAGAATTTTCGCTGGCCTTTTTATGTGTGTCTTCGGGTCCGTGGCGACGTCTCCCTCCTCCTCATTGTCTTCCGTAATGTACCTTGACTCATTACACCACTTACACGCCTCCCTATCTGCATCATCTCCAATGTACAACATGCAATCATTTGTACATGCGTCTATCTTTTGATAATCCAATCCAATTTTGCTAATTATCTTCTTTGCTTCATAAAACGATGGCGTTATCTCCGCATATGGAAATGCATCATGCAACAGTTCAAGAATAAGAGAAGTGGCTGTATCACTGACTTTGTGTAAACACTTTATGTGATACATTATCGTTAAAAAGGATAATTTAGAATAATTTTCGCATCCAGGATATAGGGGCTTATCTGATTCTTCAAGTAGTTCAAAGAAGTCATGTGCTTCGCGCCCAGTGTCACATGTTGCTCCATCAACATCTCCATCATCGGCATCCGCGTGGCCTTGAACACCAAAAGCGTCGCGAAGCGCATCTACAAAAGGATCGTCCTCTTCTTCATGATCATCACCTGACGGCACTGCTCCTCCAGAACTCCCAGCGAACAAATCCGTTGACATTTCTGGTTTCTCCCCGTGTAGATATCAAAACTTGTAATCTGTCTTAAACCCCTTTACAATCAAGTGCTCCTTAACAGTTCCTGGCAAATGCCATCTGTTTAGCTTACACTTTCGACACGGACAGATGATTTCTCCGTTGACAGCTCCATGTGTTTGTGCAAATTGTAGGAAAATCTCAACGCCATCTAAGTACACGGTAGTCGTGCGTGGAAATGTGATCCATGACTTATCCATATGAAAAGAGATAGTCCACTCTCTCTCAATATTGTGATCCGCGAATGGAAGTGGCTGCGTTTAAATATATATATAGGCTACTAAGTTTCAGAATCATTTTTCATAGGCCTCACTACATGTCGCGTATGGCTCATACGCGACAAACTAGTTTCATGCGTGACATAATGCTCCATACGCTACATATTTCATGCGCCACACATTGTTCATGCGCCACACTGTGTCATGGCCCAAATATGTTCATACGCCACATCTCTTCTTGCGTGACATGTCTCATGCGTGACAACTAGTTCCTGCGCCACAAAGTTCAATAATCATCAAATGTATTCATACGCCACATGTCTTCACATGTCTTCATGCGTGACATACTTTCATACGCGACAAGTACTCAGAATCAAAGTTTCCCGCCACCAATTCCCCTATATAAACTCATTTCTAAAATCTCCACATTTACCTCATTTCATTTATTTCCTTTACCATCTCCATCTTTCTTCCTACCCACTATCATTATTTCTTCACTTAAGGTAATGGCCAACTTGCATTTACACATTTTCTACAATTAATTTCATCTACTATTCTTTCACTTTCTTTACTCTACTAACTAATGTTCGTAGTCTATTATTATATGAATTATGCTAATTTTGTTCTTTCATTTTGTAGGTTGCTTTCAACATTGGCTAGCTAAATTTGGGACAAAAGATTCATTTACTATTTAGTAACACAATAAAGTGTCAAATTCCAAAACCGGACCCCTACAAAATTATACATATTACAATAAAAACATTTTAGAACCAGAAAAATAAAATTAAAATTTAATTTGGGTAAAAATTTAAATTCCCGCCAGTGTAAAAAAAATTGAACTTCTCTAACAAAATAAAATTGGATTTCCCGCCAGTGACAACCATTTGCCTGTTTATGTCGCGTATTGATACTTATGTGGCGTATGTATTCTGTCGCGTGAAATGTGTGGCGTATGGGCACGCGCTTTGACAAATCAATTAAGTGGAGTATGGTTATGTAGCGTTTGGTCAATTATGTGGCGTATGGTTATGTAGCGTTTGGTACAGTCCATACGCTACAAAAACAATTGATATTATATTTCCCCAACCTATTAAACTTTGTGGCGTGTAGCTCATCTTGTCACGTTTTGGTCATCTTGCTACGCCATCATTTGTGGCGTTTGTATTACACCTTACAAACCCATTTTGTCACGAATTTAAACGTGACTAGCTCCTTAATTCAGACGCCACTACCCTCTATTTTTCTTGTAGTGTATGTATTCGCATGGGCCCCAATATGACATGTTTATCTTTATTTTTTTGCCATATCATATGTAATGTGACATATAATTCCTTATTTCGCCATGTCATCATGTCAAATCACCATTCCCAATTAACTAACGGTCAAACTTAACACCTCTATTTGTGAGTGCTAAATTTGTCTCATTTTAATTTATAATGAACGGTTTTGCACCATCGAAATTACGGGTGCCAAAGTTGTCCATTTTGGAAATTACGGTGGCTATTTTTGCCCCTTCACCCTTATAAAAAACACAAATGGATAATACATTTGCAGAAAAAAAGTAAACTGGAATGTATAGCGAAAATTGTAATGTACATTAGTAACACATATGACATCGAAAAGCAGCTATTGTTAAATTAATAAAACGCAAATTCAGTGACTAACATGTATACATATATGCAAAGTATATCTGACAACTAAAAAAGAGCAATAAATTATACCAAAACGGGTTATACATGCATATGAACTAGCATTGTAGTCTTTCAAATAAGTGTAACTGAACATACATTATTCATGCTAAAGCTTACACACTCGAAGCAAATGAGGGAAGCCATGAAAACTATGAAAATGAACAATTCTAATATGAAAAAACAAAACTGACCCATCAAAATAACAAGAAAGTGACAAATCTTTGGTATCATACAAAGCATTAGAAAGATGTTATATTTGAGGTATCCGACAAGTCACATGGAACTTTGTGACATACACTGATTTTGACTTGTTATTGTTATTTTGGTATGGGTAGATTCAGAATTCTAACATGTAATTATATTGTTTTTATAGATGAGAATTACAATAAATTTTTGATGGAGTTAATAAGTTTCATATCAAGTAGTAAGTGATGTGATAGTCATTGGAGCATTGGTTTTTCTACCTTACTAACTTGTTAGAGTTAGCTTCCTTGAGCTATTAGTAATTATTATTAAAAATTTCTTTAGCAACTTATTTTTAAAGAGGACTAAATTAAAAGTTAGAGCACAAGACGTATACTTCAAATTAATTTATAAAATTAGAAATGTCATTACCTTAATGCTTATAAAGTACTATAAGTTACTTCATACTCTTTAAACATTGTTTTCTCATACAAGTAAACTCTTAGAAAAGGAAGTTTGAAAGGGAGGAGAATTCAAAATAACTCCATATAAACAAGCACTTCCAAGACAAAAAGATCCTAAAATCAATAAGCTTTCTCATAAATAAATCGAATTTGAGGCAATTACTTCATGACTCCCAAAAGTCAATGAAACTACATTATCTGCCACTTATTGTAATGTATCTAACTACAATTAAAGAAATATGATGAATGCTCAGGTGAATTAATTTATAAGTAACTCATTTGAATAGGTAGTGAGCTAAATCAATCTCAATTAGATCATTTGTTGTTATTAATATCATTGTCCAACCAATGAATATCAATTTTAGCAAAAATAAAAAACAAGTATTTATGAACAGACAATGATATTTTATATAAATGTTACTGCATAAGACTGAATATATATATATCTCAACGCCATGCATGGAAGTTGAAAATAAAAATAAAAAATGAATTTAAAATTTTTCAGTAATTATTTTATGATTAAAAATGTTACTTGGAAAAAGAAAAAGTTGATTCACATAGGTGTATATCTAAATCGTTGACTGCATTAAAATGAATTATTTTTTATAAATCTTATTGTAAATATGTGAGTTATCAAAATCAAAATTATTATTTTGCAAATCAAATATTTATGTTAGTATTGTTGCGTAAAATAATGACTTATTTAAATACAATGATTAATATATAACATATTGCATAATGATCAATTAATAGTCATAAAAATGTTTACCTTAATTAGCGCAAGTCAAATATCCAAATTCTCTATCTTTAAATTTCAAATGCAAATTCTGGGAAAAAAAATCAAATGCAAATAAATTAAGTATAACCATAATGATAATAATTGAGATGCATTGACATATGTTGTGCATGATGACATTACTTAATTGAACACTTAACTCCAGAAACATGTCATAGATCATTATGAATAGTACTAAGAGATTTAGAGAAGCGTATAGATATAGATGAGCATTTAATGATAGCGTGATGGAATTGTATTTGATTGTCAAATAATGAATTGATTTTTTTATTGATTTTTTTATCAAAATAATGAACTGATTCGGTCATCAAGAGTATAGGAAAGGGAAAAACTTACATCAAGTTTCTTTCTCCAGGTTCTCAAGTTCTTTTAATATATGAGTGACACGTGTCCTTTTATAACAACCATCCATTCAATCTAACGATCAGTAATTGGAGAAATGGAGAATCTGGATGGAGGAACTTGACCTAAGTAAGGTCCTATAAGAAATTGGGTAAGAATTAAAAAAAACTTAGTAGACTGATTACATTTAAATATTTGATTTACTAATAAAATATAAGTAGTTATTAAAATGTTATGCATTGAAATATTTAATTTACATAAAAAAATATACTTGATGCTTTTAAACATTGCTCATTCTTAATAAATATTTTCAATGTTTCGAAATATCTTACACATGTGTATGTATATATATTCATTACTAAGCAGAGATAAAAGATGAGTAATGATTAATTATTGATAATGAAATTAAAATTAAGAATAAAAGTTTCCATTATAATATGGATTATGTAAACACTTGAACCAATAATAGAGTAATTGTACTTGACATCGACGTGTGGACCAATAAAATTGTTGCCCATAGTTTTGAAGAAGTATATAGAAAATTGATAAATTTCAAATAAATCAGTTATATTAGTAATATTGGTGCTTGCCTCTTTAATTAAAAAAAAAGTAATATTATTTCATAATTTGTAATATATGTTTGTTGTTTTTCCAGAAATAGCTTCTTTGATAATCTGTATTGTGGAACTTTCTTTTAATGAAACAGTACCTCTTAATAAGGAAAAATGCTTGCAGATTTTCAGGAGTGTCATAAAAAACACAACTCGAATCACAATTGGTTAATTAATCTTGTGAAACAATTAAATTACTTTTTAAAAATATACCTCTAGTAATTCTAGTTAGCTGATTTGAAAAAATATAAAGACGTTTATTTTCAGTAATTTCTATATAAGTTGCATTAGATATGCGTGCCTTTCAATAACAGTTCTCGTAATTCAAATTGAAATTGAAAATAATTAAATAAGAAGAATTGTTAAAGAAAATAAATTGAAAAGAAGGCCAAATTGGCCGGTTGGGATGGAACTCACCACCTCCCCATATAAAGAGATTACTTTACAAATAGAGCTATGCATCCTGTGAAAAAAAATATAATATTTATGCACGGTAAGTTTGTATGTTACCTTTTAATATTAAAATAAATTTTCTAACTAGCTCTGATCTATAGAATTTTCAAATTTGTAAATATTGATTACTCTTTATTATCCGCATTTGTAATTCAAGGATCTTAATTAAAGTTGTATTCGTGAATAATGAACTTACTGCCTGAATAATGAAAAATATTTATAGAGAAGTTTTGGTAAACAATTTTTGGATTATTAGTAAACAATTTACAGTTACTTTGATTATTAAAATAATAAAATGTCTTGTAATAAAATGTCTTGTAATAAAAAAAATAATTATAAAATGTCTGTTATAATATGGGATAGAACGATGGAAACATTGAACTTGTAGAGATACATTAATATATATTCATTTATTAATTGTAAGCGTAAAAATAAAACCTTAATAAACCTCGTAAATAAAGATAGGGCACAAAGCATATTGCATATTTGTATATGTAATTGTTGGCGAAAAAAAAGTATATATATGAATCGATTTGGAAGTTGATAATCCTGTATTATTTCTTTCATCTTTCAAACTCTCTTGCTCTTATAATAAAATCTTCTTATATATTCTTGCACTGCTATTCAAAAAGTAAAGAAATCAAGTAGTGCTCAAAAACATGAAGTGTATCAACATGTTGGCTATTGTTATAGTACTTTTTCTCATCTCAGGTTCGTACGTATGCTCATTTTCAAAGAATTTCAGAGTTTGATTTTCTTTCTTTAAATAAAAATTCTTCAAGTTCTTATGGTTTTAATCTTTTAAAATAATTGTGGACTATGCAGCTAATAATAAGAAAGTAATGGGATATGGGAGCTTTTGTAAGACGACAGACAAAATGCCAAATTGTGATGAGGTGAAATGCGGTGATTTATGCAGAGAGAAGTTTCCACCTCCCATATATGGTTATCTCGCAACTGGAATATGTGATCCTGAAGATCCTAATGCTTGTATTTGCTTCCACCCTTGTTAACCAAATAAGTGGAATGTGCTCTCTGTGTTTTCTCTCCTAGAAGATAATATATAGTATGTATAAAGCTGAACTCAGTAGTACTAATAAGGAATCATATCGATAGTTTGTTCAGTTTGATCAAATAAAGAAGTTCCAAATGATCATATAAACTAAAGAAAAAGAAGTTTACGCTTTATCTTACACGGTTTCAGTTTGATCCCCTAGTTTTAAAGAATGTCTTTTTAGCCGTCTGACTCTAACACTATTTTTTTTCGCCAGTTAACTTTAACACTGGCTTAAATGATGTTTCTTTAACAATTCATTATATCATTATCTGAAATTTGATGTAACAGTTAAAATTTTAGTGTCAATATTTTGATTAACGATGTTAGAGTTAAAGAATCTAAAAGAATGTCTATAACATAAATTCGGGGGAGAGTAAAAAACAGGCTTTTTTGAACCTCACTTTTTTTCATTTATCCTTTTTCTTTTCTAGTTCATGAAAATATGTAATAAATAGTATAAGTTTTGTGTCCCATTTCTGATTGTCATTTAATTACATGTTATTTGAACCCGACAATATTTAAATATGATTCAGCCATCAAAAGTTCAAAGAGAATGAATGAGATAGATCCTCTATTGAAAAAGTATAATCGGATAATATATATATCCCATTATCGCTCAAGGACTTGTTTGAATACAAGGCATTCTAGTAGGAGTATTAGCTAAGATTTAGTAATTGAATTCTTTCACCCATTTGTAACCAAAAAAAATAAGTAATTGAATTCTTTCTTCATCACTTAACTCAGTTTGATCCTATTTGTATGTAATTGTACCTTCTAGCTCCTGATCAATAGGGTATATATGGATTTTCTTAATGCTGTCTACAAATTAATTGATCTAAGTTCCTCGGTTAGCTATTCTCTCAAATCTCATCTACCACCAAACTTGCTTAGTTATCTAATGTTTCACATGTTTATATTATTTTCATTGATTTCCCACCAAATTTCATTGATTTACCACCAAAAACTCATTTATTCTAATATATATATATATATATATATATATATATATATATATATATATATAATGTTGACATGTGATATGACACACATCAAATTATTTTCTAAAAGTTCAAATAAATCTTTGTTAAAATAAAATGTTATGAAAATAAATTTTAAAAATAATAACAAAACATTTACAACATCATTAAAATTGAAAAAATTAATGAAATCAGAATCAAATATAGAATATTAAAATATTAAGATTTAAGAGGATTTTAAAAAGATTGGCCCTCGGCCCTATAGGGTTTGACCTTTTCAGGCCCTCGTCCCTTATACGATGACTAGTAATTTTTAGGTAAAAAATTTTAGGTATAACACATACTTTTTTGGGCTTAAATGAGATCAACCCACAAAGCTCGACCTATTTTCTTAGCTCTATCTCGAATTTAATCTTAACTTTAAAATTTATTGTGATCTATAACTATTTCATTATAATTTTAGTTTATACATGATCATACAAGAGAAAATAATATTTGTATAGAACACAAGTTAAGTAGAATAGTTGGGGTAGCATCTATTGAAAAGAAAATGGTAAAAATATTATCTTGCAATAGTTAAGAAACATATAAAGAAAACCATTAGATATACAATAAGGATAATTTGTTTAACTATATGGGATCATATGAAAAGAGGAAGATATAAACTGAAGAGATAACTTAACTCAATGAATAACATGGTATTATACTAGTATTAATATGATTGTAATGTATTTATTTGTATAGCTGTACTAATATATATGCAGTCCGAAATTGATAAAATGATCTATCAAATACATGAATATATATCACATTAAGTATAATTCATTAATTATTAAATTAAGGAATGAAAGTTAATTAAGGGACTGTTGAGTCCAACATTGTCGGCTACTGAGCCCACCATGTTGGACACCCCAAGGTCAGCTCTCGCATTTTCCCCGGTGTTTGCAAGCTCAACTCAGGTATTGTAGGGAGGCTCAAGGCTCTCTCGAGTCCACGATCTAATGCTGCAGCATTCTTGGGATAAAGTCTTGTCATTGGCCCTCCCAGGGATCGAAGTCGAGACCTCCCAGGGATCGAAGCGAGGCATCTAGAATGCTTATAAAGTGGGAGGTCTCGACTTCGATCCCTGGGAGGGCCAATGACAAGACTTTATCCCAAGAATGCTGCAGCATTAGATCGTGGACTCGAGAGAGCCTTGAGCCTCCCAACAATACCTGAGTTGGGCCTGCGAACACCGGGGAAAATGCGAGAGCTGACCCTGGAGTGTCCAACATGGTGAGTTTTGTAGCCGACAATGCTGGACTCAACAGGGACGAAACCTATTGTTTGGACATACATGGATAAAACCAAAATTAAAATAAACTATAAAATCAAACATTATATTATACCAAGAAGAAAAGTATATCTTCTATACAATTGGTGTGGCATAGAAGATCACATCTATATGCTTATGCTTATTCATAGTACTAAAATCACTATTTGTTATGTCTAATGTGTGATTCAAATCTCTTTAAAAATTTGTTTTTGGACAAAGCGGTTCGTGGCTATTCATGTCAAATACCTCATTGTAAACAATTCTCTCCTCCCCCTCTTTCCAGAGGAAATGCAAGTTCTACAAGCATAACCAGTATGGAGGAAACACATCCCAAGACCTTAGATTAGAGACAGATGGTTCAGTTCTTAGCTCAGGGGGCTAGTAGCTGTGGAGGCCTGATTCGTGTCACGACAGGTACATGGATTAGGGGTTTCACCTGTAAGCTGACTAATACCCCTCCAACAGTAAGAGCTAATAGCAATTATGTATGGACTACAAATATGCTGGGAAGACAGACATAAGAAGGTAGATATCAACACTGATTCTATTGAAGCTATAGACCTCCTGATAGGGTGTCGGGGAGGCCACCCTTTCCGAGACTTAGTTGAGGATGTACACAATCTGATCATGAGGGATTGGGTGGTTGCTATACGTCATATCCCCCGCGAAACCAATGAGCAAGCAAACTAGATGACAAGATTCAGACATACCATAGAAGGGAAGTTCCTATGTTTAGAGGAACCTCCTGACTTTTTTAGATGAAAACTTTCACTATTTTCTTAGTTTTTTTGTTCTTATTAAGTTAGCGTCCAATATGTTTAAAAAATAGTAACTAACTTAGGGTCCAGGTGCAAATATAGTATTTTCACTTTAGGGAAATAAAATTTTTGGTAAAGTTTAATATCATTTTTGCAAATATAGTATATTAGAAATGATACTAAACTTTACCAAAAATTGCATTTCTATTATAGTATTTCCCTAATGTTCTTATATTAGAAATGCAATTTTTGGTAAAGTTTAATATCATTTTTGCACCTTCACCCTACAATATAATGTAGCTTATTGCCAGTTTATATTTTTTTTTGGGGGGGGGGGGGGGGGTACTGAACCTTGTTTATATAACATACATAAATATATCTCCTTTCTAACCCACTTTTATCTACTATACTACCTTCAATGATCAATGAATCTGTTACAGGCCCAAAAATGCGAAGAGCCCAAGCAAAATTGCAACAATTGAAGAAAACAAAACGTGAAACAACGAAACTGAGACAAGAGAAATAGAGTATTACTATTTCCATTTTCCAACATTCATTCATTCCTTCGTTGATGGATTATATTTTTGCCTGATCTCTCTCTCTCTCTCTCTTCTTCTCCCAAATTTCGCTTTCATAATTCATTCATGGACGAAGATTTGGTTAAGCGAAACACCGATTGTGTCTATTTCTTGGCCTCCCCTCTCACTTGCAAGAAGGTACACTACCTCTCTCTCTCTCTCTCTCTCTCTCTCTCAGTTTTTTCACTCTTATTTGCTAATCTACATTTGCTTTCGTTTTCCTAATCTCTCTTCTGCTGCTTTCTACATACCTGTTTTTGAATTTGTCTTGTTTAACCCTTCATTTCATCGATCTTTTGTTTTTTTTTCTTCGTTCGTTCGTTCTCACATTGCATTGCTTATCTTCGTATTTTTGTAAGTAGCCTTTTTTTTTTCTTTGTATATCTTCTGTTCGTTTTTGTGGTTTTATTCGTTAAATCACTTTCTAGGGTTTTATTTCGGAATTTAGTACTGCATAGATGTTTGTTTATAGTATATTTTTATTTATTTGGTGGTGTGATTGTGGTTTTTTGAGCCCTAATATAATAATGTTGTTATTGTGTTTTTTCAGGGGGCTGATTGTGAGTATAGGCATAATGAAATTGTGAGGCTGAACCCTAGGGATTGCTGGTACTGGTTGTCTGGGAATTGTCTTAATCCTACTTGTGCTTTTAGACATCCTGTGAGTTTATATCTTTTTGTTGTTTTATTTTATGACTTGTTTGTTTTTATTTGCATTCTTTGTTTTTCATGCATTTGTGTGCGTAACTAACTATGTTACCTGTGTGTGATTTCATGTCTTGAGCTAATTTTGTAATCTACTGTTTTTGGTATGTGTCATTGAATTTGCTAGAAATTGGGAAGAATGTTGAAACATTGTAATGGAACAAAATGGGTGAAATGGCTTTTCCTGATGAAAATATTGTGGCTGCCATGTTAAATATTGTGTTTAAGAGTCAGTGGTGTGTTTTATGGATATGTTTATGCACACATTGTTTTTGGCAGAAAAAATATTTAGTTTTTAACACTTTTCAGGTTATCATTTGTTTAGTTACCTGAAGCTTAGCTAATTTTTTTGTTGATTGAGCTGTGGTGGTAATTTCGTTGTTAACAAATTATTTATGGAAAATGATAAACGGCAACAACTTCTTTTTGAAATTTAAACCTATGAGGAATGGAGCCATTTTGTCACGTTGTTCTGTTATGCTGATGATATGTGCCTTTGTGTGGTCAAAAAACGAAGTACTAAAATATATGTTTATAATATATTTTCTTAACTAAGAAAGGTTGACTATTCGCACATGGTTAAGAAAGATTAAACACAATTAAAAATACTTGTGCAATGCATTGAGTTAAGAGAAGAAAACAGCAACACAATGAAGGAGCTAATTGAAGCAACACAATTCATCAATATACCATAAAAATACATGCAATCTATTCTAGACCCTTTCCAAAATAAAAGACCATGGTTCTATTGTGCTCAACTGAGAAAAGTTTGTTAACAATTTGCCCTTGTAAATTTTACAGCCATTGGAAGGGCATACTGGAGTGTCATCTGAACCTGCTCAATCTTCTTTACCTGCAAATAAGACAATTCCATGCTATTTTTTCTTCAATGGATATTGCAATAAAGGTGACAGATGCTCATTTTTGCATGGGCCTGATCATAGCTCTGTTCCTATTAATTCTGTGAATAATGACTCTGGAAGTAATGATGCCCTGCACTTAGAAAAGAAAACATCATCTGGAAATAAAGCAGGTGTAGCAATAACAACTATGGCACATCCTAACCCATCTGAAACTTTCATGAAGGCTCTGCATAATTGTAAATTTGACCCAGTTGAAGATCCTCAGCGATCGGTGCGGAAAAATATTAAACTGCGAGACGATTCAATGGGTATATCTGATCATGAACATGAAGAAGCCACAGTTATTACGCCTGACTCTGTATCTCCAGAGAAGCACTATGTTCAAAGCATTTCTCATATATGCACGGATCATGGTACACATGAACAAGTGCATACTCATATAGAGCCTGAGGAACGATTGGAATCATCCCCTGGATTTGACGTTCTTGTTGATGATGATGAAGTGGAGGACCCGGCCTCTGAGGATGATTCTGAATATAGACCACTTGATGGGGAACATGAGGAAATGAATGGGCAGTATGAATTTAAAGACACCGTTGAGTATGATTCTGAAGGATCTGAAGCTGACATTTTTGAAGAGATGTATGCTAGTCGAAGATTTAGGGATGATGATCGATTTGTGGATGATGATCGTATTCCTGCATGTGACAGAATAGTCCGCCCTTTTACCAGAGCCAGAATCATAGACTCTATAATGTCCAGGAAGAGGATTTGTATGCCTGCTGAAATGACTGCTCGTGACAGGAACTTAGATCTTCGAGATCATCTTAGAAGGCGGAGGGAATTTTCTAATAGGCCTGATACAGGCATTTTGAGAAGACGTGAATCATCTTGTCTGATGACTGAAAACCGAGAAAGGCTGAGAAGACACCGTTATGATCAGCGGCTTGGTAGAAGGTTAATGTCTGAGGTGGGATTTAACTCTCTAGGCTCAAATGGAGAGGGTAAAACTCGTTCAATTTTTAATAGTCACAGATTATTTAGGCACCCTTGGCAGAATTCACCAAGAAGGCTACAGCATTATAGAGAAAACCATGGTAAACAGCAGTTTCCTCCAACTAGAATCTTCAGGGAACCATTTTTAAAAAGAAGGCGATATGCTCCTGCATCTACTGGCACTGCATTTCACGGACCTAAGTCTCTAGAAGAAATTAAAGAAGAGAAGGCAGCAGCTGTAGGAAGAGGGCATTTCAGTACAACTACTTCGTCTGACTTCCAGGATCCTAAACCTCTAAGTGAAATCCTCAAGGGCAAGAAGAGGCTGGTTTGTGAATGAGTTTGAAATTTCTATAATAAGTGCTTACTGAGATTGATGATTAATGATTTTGAGAGACTTATTATATTTTAGCAAGGGTTGGTGGTTTCTAATGACCCGGTGGAAAATTCTGGGAGTTGTAGGCAGATAGTGAGTGTAGAATTCATAGTGTAGTTTGCTAGTGCTTTATTTTTTTTTTTCAGAAGATTTTACTAGTGCTTGCCTGCTTGGCTCTCTGCTTCTTGGTTAACCTACTTGGATATTTAAATTGGAGTAGGAATCTCAAATCCATTTTGGGTTTTACTGATTGACATGGTGGTGGTTTGTGAAACTAGCCCTCTTTGTATTCCCTGTACAGGTCTGCCGATAAATTCGTCTCTTGATTGATGCTTTTGTACCGCAGGTTTTTAAAAGTATGCAACTAGTTTTTACTTGCCTGTCTGTTATTGTTTCTTCTTTCCTTTCTCTTATTTCTTCTAAAAAAAAAAATAACAATTTGGTATTCTTGGGTTTGCAATTAAGCATGCTCTCGTCCATAACTCCGTATGAAAAGAGAAGTATCCTGGTGTGGTTTTTTTTCCCTGTGTTAAGTCTAAATAATTTCCCTGTCCTATATGGTGTGTTGATTTTTCCAGCAATTTCAAGTGACACAGGTTACAGAAAATACTCCTTTCTAAATACTTCCTCCGGTCCTAAATATAAGACCTAATTGACCTTTTTGAAAAATCCTAAAAAACAGCAAACTAAGTTAATTATAAATTGATTTACCTAATTTTTTCCTTTAACTAGTTTATTTTACTTATAAACTAATGGATAATCTAAAAATATATCAAATATGTCATGATTTAATAGACTATTTTGCAACCTTAACTTCTCCAAAAAAAAAGTTATTTAGATCCTATATTTAGGACCGGAGGTAGTAAGACTTATTTACCTAATTTGCGGAGATTAAGGTTGACAATTAGGTTAAGTAATTTTAGATGATTTTCCCATGATACCCTCTCCCCAAACTAATTTCAAGGTTCCTGAAACCAGCATCTCCTACATCAACAACTGCAGCCTTACCGGCAACCCTGCCTTTAACAAGATGTGCAGAAGTGTTTCAACGCAACCACCACCTCTGCTGCCACCATGTCATCATCTGAAGTTGTCTTCGTCAGCTACTTCATCTAGATCTACGGTGTTTAGGTCTCCCAAGAGGTCGTTGCCGTGCAATGAACCTACGGAGGGGACGTATCAGGAAAACGTGGAGGAGGCAAGCTTCTAATTTGAGCAAGTGAGAGTGTTTTGAGAGTGGGAGTACGACAAAAGCCGTACGGAAAGCCGCCATTAATGCGGTGCTTAAGCGGTCAGTGGAGATGATGATGGAATGGTTGAGGTGATTATTATCGTATGTTTGGTTGTTGTTTTCGTCGATGATTTGGGTGGTTGGGGTGATTATTATTGTATGGCGGTGGTTTTGTTCCAGTTGTTGTTTTCGTCCATGATTTGGGTGGTTTTGACTTGGAGGAGAATATCTGAGTCGATGAGTGAAGTAGAACCTGCAGTGTAGGAAGGGTAGTTTAGGGAAAATGCGATAAATTATAATTAGGTCTTATATTTAGGACCAAAATTGAGTCTTTCAAATAGGTTATATATTTAGGACCGGAGGAAGTATTATCTTTATTATGATAGTTTTTAGGTGACATGAATATTTATTCTTATAACCATAAGTAGAATAATTGCATAAAACTTTTATATAATTATAAATGTATATTATTTTTATATCCTTTGTCATGATTTCTAACTTATATGGTAGCATAAAATGCATGATGATTAGTAATCATTGATTGCACTACTTGGCAGAACAAGAATCTTCGCGTTTTTAAATACACACATAATTGAGTTGGGAAAAATTTTCATGACAAGTTATGTGTAAATTTAAAATAACAAAATTATATAACCTCCGTTTTGGTTAATAGCGCTTCCACCAATTGTTTGCGTCATATTTACTCGGGAGAATTTCAATGAAGAACCAAAGTAGGCAATTAATTTCAGTGAAGGACCAAAACTTTCTGAAATTTCTCTGCATGACTTAGGTCCTTAACTGAAATAAAGTTTATGTTAGAAATGACTGAAAAAGCCCTTGTTTAATTGAAGGAGTAAAGGACCAAAAAATAAAAAAGGACGAGGCAACAAAATGATCTTGATCTGCTAGCTTTATGTTGTCACGTTGCTCTTTTCTATTCACCTTCGCCATGTTTTTTTATTAGAAGATCTTCCTCATGTTGCTCGTTTAGTTTTTTTCTTTTTCAGACTTTTGTATTAAACTCTTTGATGTAAAACTATTTCAAGTTTTTGCTGCAAAAAAAAGGAAAAACTCAAGCTTGATTGAGTTGCAGGTCCCGAGACATACGCATGAAGGAAAAGGGAAGGAGGATGATGAACCCCAACACATTTAATCACGGCAGATATGTTCTTGAGTATCTCTCATTCTCCCTCTCTCATTATATCTCTATCTAAGCAAAAAGAAACACCCAAGGAAGCATATTTTCTTGTTTGTGGTCTTCTATATGTTCATATTATTATCACTAGAAGAACAACTTCATGATGACACTTGCTGGGAATATGTTTCAACATCAATAAGATTTGAATAAGGAAAACCCATGTTTGAACAAGTAAAGATGTTGTTTAAACAAGTTCCAATTAAGGTAAGATATAAAAATGTCTCAAACCTTGAACAAGGGAAAAATTTGAACAAGGAAAACTCCATGTTTGAACAAGTAAAGAGGTCGTTTGAACAAGTTCCAATTAACGTGAGACACAAAGATGCCTTATACCTTGAACTAGGGGAAATGACTTTTGAACAAGAAAAACACATATTTGAACAAGTAAAAAGGTCATTTGAACAAGTTTCAATTAATGTAAGATACAACGATGGATCGGGCCTTGAACAAGGGAAAATGGAATTTGAACAAGGAAAACTCATTTTTAAACAAGTAAAAAGGTCGTTTGAACAAGTTCCAATTAATGTAAGACACAAATATGCCTCACACCTTGAACAAGGGAAAATGATATTTGAACAAGGAAAACCTATGTTTGAACAAATAAAAAGGTCGTTTGAACAAGTTCCAATTAATGTAAGATAAAAATATGTCTCAGACCTTGAACAAAGGAAAATGACATTTGAACAAGGAAAACCCATGTTTGAACAAGTAAAAATGTCGTTTGAACAAGTTTCAATTAATGTAAGATACAAATATATCTCAGACCTTAAACAAGAGAAAATGACATTTGAACTAAGAAAACCAATGTTTGAACAAGTAAAGAGGTCATTTTTCACAAGAGCAGGTAAATTATCATACAAACAAACAATTCAGAATACAATGGGGAAATTAAAAACTACCTGCCTCCAAGTATTCCAAATGAACCTAAACAAAAAAACAAACCCTTTTCCAATAAAAAGACACAAAACATAACAGAAATGAAGAAATGCAGAAATGGGTTGTTTGGACAAGGGAAGGCTTGTACGTGTGTACCTATGAGAGGTCGAATTAGTGTGGGCTATACACATGTTGACTTATCACTCCATTCCATTTGAAAAAAAGGGTCTTATTTCCCACTTTATTGTTAAAAAAAACTATCAAAACTGAAACCAAAACAACATACTGATGTTCTAACAAAATGTCATAGCAATAGTTCATCCCTTCATGTACCCTTTTTTGGCAATAAAATAAATTCCTTTTAACTTAATTCTCACATGCATTCGCGCGCGCTCAGAGAGAGAGAGAGAGAGGGGACCTTTTTGATGAGATGGGGATTTTTGATCAGTATAGCAAAGAGTGCTCGAGAGGACTTTTCGTGTTTGTGCTTGAGTGATCTTTCCCAGCTATGTTTCTGTATCCTTTCACTCACACAAGGGTAATTGGGTCTTTACCCTTCCTGATTTAATTTCAGTTTGCCCCCTAGGTCCTTAATTGATGTTTCAGAATGTTTTGGTCCTACTTTTTAATTAATTCCCAAATTTAGTCCTTAATTGAAATTCTCCCTATTTCCTCTTGTCAGATGGCATGTCTTCGCCAAGGGTTTACATTCCCTACTCGTCCCATATTTTCTCATCCCTCACTCATCTTCAAATACACACAAATTGGAGATATTCTTGCGTGAACCTGGTGCACCACGTCATTTGTGGTCTAACCAATCACAAGTAGACATATATGATCTGACATGTAATTTATAATTTGATGTGGCACCCTAAAAAAACTCAAATAACCTTTAAAAATATTTTTATTTACACTAGAAAATAAAAAAACATTGAAAACATGATATTTGAATTTTTTCAGTGTTAGTTCCTATTTTTAGGGTGCCACATCAAATTAAAATTTACACGTCATATCGGATGTGTCTACTTGTGATTGGTTAGACCACAAATGACGTGGTGCACCGAGTTCACGCAAGAATGTCTCCACAAATGGTGGCCCCCACATAACTTCTCTCCTCCCTTCTTCTTCTCCACCTCACTTTATCTCTCTCTTCAATCTCCCAACCCACCGCGGCACCGCCTCCTCCTCCCACCTCAACTGCCGCCGCCACCGACGTCTCCACCGCCCAACCTCCCCAAACGTCGGCCTCTCTCCTCGTAAGCTCTTTTTTTAGTTCTTTTTTTCCTTCCACCCTTTTTAGTTGACTACTTGACTGTTACTTTTTTAAAAAAGAGATTTGGAATTCTTGTACACTAAAATTCTTAAATAACTAAGATCTTGAGGCCTTTAATTAATTAATCACCTACTTAAATATATAGTCTTATCTTTTGAATTCAAACTTTTCTTAATATCTTTTGAATTCAAACTTTTCTTAATATCTTTTGAATTTACACTTTTCTTAAGTCAAGCTATTCTCATTTTGATGCAGCCTTTTTGTTAAAAGAAAAGGTATCTAATTTGCTTCAACTTGCCCTTAAGATGTCATGAAAGGGCCACCATAGCATCAAAACTAATTAACCCGTGTAGGAAGAATAAATCATAAAGAAAATTATATTACTTTCAATTTCCATAATTTCTTTTTTTTATATACAAACTTCCATAATTTCATTTGACCTTTAATAATCCATAGTTTAAAATTTGATATTTGTTTTCAATTTATTTCTTGTTGTTATATTTCGATTATGTTATACTTTATTAAGTAACGATATCACAAAACTCTCTCCTCTTCACACACACATACACGACATATTTTTATAAATTGTTTTGACTTTATCAGACATTCTGTGAAATGTTGAGAGTATTGGTTATCAAACTCGTGAGTTGACTCTCTAATTTTACCATTTTTACATTGTACCATCTAACGAAAATGTTTTTATTATAAGTCACTGAGATTTAATTTGTAGTTATTGAAAATTTATCAAACTAACGAGTTCACACCCCCAAATTTACCGCTATTATTTCTATCTTATCAAAGAATCGTGTCAACTGGCTCTTAATATCATGATAATATTCACTGAATTTATATATAAATTTATTAATTGAGTTGATAAGTTACATATGATATTTAAAATTAACTATTTATATTTAAAATATATTTATGTCAAATAATTTTTATTTTTACATTTCCTATATATTTATATACTTTAAACATGTACTCATTATTTAATAAAAGTAAACTATTATGAGTTTGTAATTCAAGTTTACAATCTAATTTTACAGTTTTATTATCATGAGTTTACTTGAACCCACAAATTCAACAACTTTAATTAATATGTGTTTCATGAAAATGTACTTTTAAATCAAAAAGTTCCTTGAGTCCTATTAATTTTATTCATCAAGAAACAACAATATTTATGAAGGGTGAATTTAGAAAACTAATTTTTTTAGAGCCATTAATAATAACTAATTGATTATTGAGTTTATGGAAAAATAGTTTTATTGATTTGCGTGAAGTTGTTAATAAAACTTGTAACTATAGATGGAGGGAGTATATAACAAATTTGTGGCTGGAATGCTTTCATAGAAAAATATAAGAAAAATTGAAATTATTGGTATGAACAGATTTTACTCTATCTAGAAGTCATTCAAGCGTATCATGTATCAACTGAGCATCATGATTTAACAGTTTACAGAAGTATATATGCAATGCAAGTGCTCTCTTGTCAATTATACATACTTAAAAATAGTGACACGCGTAACATAAAACAATTCTAAAAATACCAATCCATTTCCTGAATTCTATAGAGATAATGTACTATTGTCAATATGGTATTTTTTTTTTGGACGGTAAAACATATTATATTGCATAAACCAAAAAAGACCAGAGGTTAGCCAACCCCTTGCCTACAAAGATCAGCGTCTGTCTCAGTAATAAGCAAAAAAGGGGATGGGGGGAAAGACACCCAATCAAAGTTACACATCCCCTTGTAGCCTGCTTTGGCCAGCCAATCAGCTGCCAAATTACAATTCCTAGCCACAAAATTCACAGAAAAGTTCCTATGATGTATAAACAAAGATTTTAAATCCAGCACCAAGGACTTTGCTCTCCATTCAGGGCACTCAGCACACCCCATAACCACTTCCACCAGTGTCTTGCAATCCGATTCAAATTGTACCAGAACTGTATGACAATCTTTGAAAGAGAAAGCTGCATGGTATAAAGCCTTAGCTTCCATATGGAAGGCTGAATCAGCGACCTCCTTCTTACAAAACGCCTCAGATACTCGGCCAGTTGCATCTCTGACAATAAAGCCCACACCACCTGTTCCTGTATCTGCAAAAAAGGCACCATCCGTGTTAACTTTTAATATACCATCATCAGGAGGTTTCCATCTCAGATCCTCTTGTGTAGCTGGCTTTTCTTTTTTTTCAGTCTTAGGGGAGAATTTAACATTCCAGAATTCTGCCACACTATCCAGTGCAGAGTTTATCACCCAACTGGCCTGCGGCTCAACTCTATTATACACCTCATTGCATCTAGCTTTCCATATAAACCAGCACAGGTATGCAACTAAGGCCTGAGCAAACTCATCCTCTTTCAATTGTTCAAAAGTATGCCTTAACCAATCCTCAAATCGAGTCACAGTATACTCGGAGACTCTAATTCCGAGAGGAGAGGCAAACCATATCCTCTTAATCCAGTCACACAATAGAAGACAATGCTCTATAGTTTCAGGAAGAGACCCACAGTGAACACACCCTACATCCATATGACATTTTCTAGTCCATAGAGCCTCTTTTGTTGCTAAAGCTTTTGAACAAGCTCTCCATAGGAAGTGTTTAATTTTGGGTTGCACTTTTAATTTCCATATCATTGACCATATTTGACTATTAGGAGGTGAAGAGGAACTTGGTTTATCTCGTTTAACACTATTACCCTCACTTTGGAGCCATTGGTAAGCATATTTCGTGGTATATCTGCCTCCACTATGTCTAATCCACACTAAAAAGTCAGTCTTATTTAATTCAGGTAGTACAATCTTAGTAATCTCCTCTTTTACCTCCTCAGAGAGTTCTGACTCACCTAATTCCCATCGGCCTCCCTCAATCAAATTAGCCACTCTCCATTCCTTCATTTCCTCTCTATAGTCCACCTCAGGGATTTTAAACTCAAGCAGCCCAGGTATCCACGGATCCTCCCATATGTTCACTCTACTACCATCTCCAATTTGCCATATTGAGTTCCCTTCTAAAACCCTTCTTCCCTCTAAGAGGCTATGCCAAGCCCATGAAGCTCGAGCCCCCTTTCCTGCCTTCCACAAAGTGGTATTTGGGAAATAAACTCCTTTCAATAACCTCACCCAATATTCATTAGGTTCTGTTAACATCCGCCAGCATTGTTTTCCCAATAAAGCCATATTAAAATCCTGGAAATCTTTAAAGCCCATCCCTCCCTCCTTCTTCCTCTTACAGAGTTGTCCCCAATCTCTCCAGTGAATCTTTCTGTGCACTTCATCCCCTCCCCACCAGAAATTTGCTATAATGCTATTTAGGTCTTGACATGATTTTTTGGGGTATAAAAAGCAAGACATTGAGTAGGTTGGTATGGCATTTGCTACCGATTTAATTAGTGTTTCCCTCCCTGCTTGTGATAAAAAAGTTTTATTCCATCCCAATACTTTCTTTCTAACTTTATCCCTCACAAAAGCAAGAGCCTCAATCTTGGATCTTCCCCATAAAATAGGTAGGCCCAAGTATTTGCCCGGTGAACATTCTAAAGGTATTCCTAGGGTCTGGCCTATCATCTCTCTTGTTTCCACCGAGGCTTTTGGGGTTACAAACAAGCAAGATTTGTCCAGATTTACTCTTTGTCCTGAAGCCAAACAGTATTCTTCAAGAATGCTCTTAAAGGTATCACAATTCTTTTTCGTAGCCTCTAAGAAGAACATAGAATCATCAGCAAAAAAACAATGAGATAACACTGGACATGACCTGGCTAACTTAATACCCTGTAAATCACCCCTTTCTACATGTGTTATAACCATTTTAGATAGAACATCAGCCACTAGGATAAAGAGATAGGGCGATAAAGGGTCCCCCTGCCTAAGTCCACACCTGGGATTAAACTTCCTAATCGTTCTTCCTTCCAATTTTACATTAAAACTGACCGATGAGACACATTTCATCACATTTCTAATCCAATCCGGATGGAAATTCATCTTTAGAAGCACAGATTCAAGAAAGTCCCATTCTACCCTATCATAAGCTTTGTTCATATCTATTTTCACCGCAAACTCAGATTTAGTACCAGCCCTATTTTTCAAGTAATGAAAAGCTTCATGAACAACAAAAATATTGTCCTGAATCATCCTACCCGGAACAAACGCTCTTTGCTGCTCTGTGACTATCTTCTTAAGCAAGGGCTTAACTCTATTAGCAAGGAGTTTGGAAAACACCTTATAGCTAAAGTTGCACAAGTTAATCGGTCGAAATTGCCCTACGGTTTCAGGGGCCTCTACTTTTGGGATCAGAATAAGGTCAGTTGAATTTAATAGAGCCACCTCTTCCTTATTGACCCACAAACTCTTCACCATTCTACAAATATCAGGACCCACAGTTTCCCATGAATGATGGTAGAAAATACCAGGGAAACCATCCGGTCCTGGTGCCTTTAGGCTTCCTAATTCAAAGGCCACCTGCTTAATTTCCTCCTCTTTCACCGTGGCCATCAAACAGTCATTGTCTGCATCAGATATCACAGGATGTACATATTCCAGAACTGCCTCAAAATTCCTTGGTCCTGAGCCCTCGAACAACTTCTCATAAAAGTTAGCAAAACAAGAGCTAATTTCCCTTTGATCATCTACCCACACTCCCGCCTCATTTTTAAGGCAAACAACCTTATTCCTCCTTCTATGTTGGGCAGTAATATTATGAAAAAACCTTGAGTTTTCATCCCCCCAATTCAACCAATTAATTCTAGACCGTTGAAACCAGTACTTTTCCTCTCTCACCCAAAGACAGTCTATCTTACGTACTATTTCATTGGCCTTGTTTGCTATCTCCTCATTCCACTCCCCTATACAACATTCCCTAAACTCACTCATTAAGGCCATTATTAGCTTATTATTGTTAGGGAATTCTTTCTTGCTCCACCTAATCAGGGTATCTTTCATATTCCTCATATTGGACTGAAACACATCAACCCCTCCTACACCCTCATCTACTCCATCCTTATTACTCCAATTTTGACTCACTAGAGCATCAAACCCCTCATGGTCAATCCAGTTCAATTCAAACTTAAATTCTCTTGGGCCCATTAAACTAGAAAAGTTAAGATGTATAATCAGAGGAGAATGATCAGAGCCAACGGGTTCTAAATTGCATACCTGAGCATTTTGGTGAGCTTCTCTCCACATTGTATTGCATATAGCCCGGTCTAGCCTCTCTTTAATATGAGCCTCCTCCATTCTCTTGTTTGCCCATGTGAACTTCATACCCTTCGCTCCCAAATCTTCCATATTACACTCACTCATAAAGTTCTGAAAATCTGCTAGTGAACTCAGGCATCTTGGTCTTCCCCCTTCCTTCTCAAAGTTGTACATCAAATCATTAAAATCACCACAACATAGCCACTGAATTTGTTCACCAGGATTTAACCTTGTCAAATGTTGCCACCACTGCTCTCTATCCTGTTCTTTTGGGGGGCCATAGACTAACGTTAGGAAACCACCATCCATTCCAAAGCCCCTGACTACCTTTAAGTGAACCACATTTTTAGTAGACAGTATAACTTCTATCTGCTCACTATCCTTCCACCACACTGCCAATCCTCCACCCTTTCCTTGAGCTTCCTCATACCATTCATTTTGGAAGTTCAGCCTTCTCCTCCATCTTTTTACTTTTTCTATTTTGACTCTAGTCTCCATAATGAACACTAGAGAGGGCCTATATTTATTGTTCAGGAACCTGAGATTTCTCCCTGTCAAAGGCGGCCCCAGCCCCTGACAGTTCCAACTCAATATGCTCATGACTCCTTGGTGGTCTGTAAGGGCAGACCACCACACCCCTCAGCTTGCCATTCCTCAGTTGTTATCTGCTGCACAGGGACTTCAACCAATGATAATGCCCCTACCCTTCTTCTTCCTCTTAGGTGAATTTCTTTTACCTTTCTCTCTTTGCTTCTTTTCACCAGTAATCAGCACTGTCTCTATCCTTAGTTCCACCTTTCCTTTCTTCGAAAGCCTCACTGTTTGGTCTTCCCAATCCTCTTCTGCAGCTCGCTTTAAGTTCACCCTCTCAAATTTTTCCACTAAGACATTCTCATATGTGATTTGCAGGAGGTTAGGTTGCATTATCCTATTGTCCATCTTTGCAGGACTCCACATCTCATTGTGCACTCTGCTAAACTCTGTCTCCCCAGCACTTTCGTCTACTTCTTCAGGTAATTCCACCAGATATGGAGTCGAGACAGGTACCATCTTGTCCCCATTTGTTGTGAAATTCGTACCCTCTTCCTCACTTTGCCCTTTAGTTCTACTTCCAAGAGTGATTGTCCGCTGCACATTCTTCTCTGAGAGTTTAATGGACTCCGTTATCCCTCCTTCCAGCATATCAGTGCCAACTACGACCTTATTCTTTTCTATCCTTGGGCTCTGTTTCATTATCCTTTCACTAGGCTTGTTTTCTGTCTTGTGTTCATTTTGGGCTTCATACTTCTGCACATGCCTGTCTTCAAAAATAATTCTTCTACAGGCCTTTGGAGCTGTCATGTTTGGTTCTTCCCTGTCTATTAAAGGCCCTTTTCCTTTCTTCCTCCTTAATGGGCTTGTAACTTCTCCTCTCTCTAATTCAGGCCCATATTCATTTGAAAATTTAGCCTCATTTGTTTTTTCCTCAGGGCTATTCACGCTACCAGCACCCTCAGTCCACGTGACATTCTGACTTATAACAAACTTCTGCACCACCTCATTTCTGCTTTCCTCTATCATCTCCACGCTCCTCCTTGAGGAACTAGAGTCACGCGCCGTCTCCATCTGCACGGATTCGTAATCCCCTTCCCTGATCATCACCACTGGTGCTATGGCCCTCAACGGATGGGTTCTCAACTCAGCCGAGTACATTGGCAACAAGGCATCCTGTTCTGACATTACCTTCTCATCCTGACATGTTTTATAATCATGTCCCACCTTGCCACAATTGTAGCAACAGCTTTGCAGCTTTTCATATTTCACATTTGCCCACAACTTCCCCAATCCTTTGGGTCTTTCTACCCAGAATCCAGCTTTCAGAGGTTTTTTGAGGTCCACTACCACTCTAATTCTTGCGAATCTCCTCACATTACAATCACCATTACGCGGATCTTCAAAACATAACACCTCTCCCACCATTGCCCCCATAGTGACTATATTCTTCTTGGTCATGGCTTCCTTCGGAATATTATGTATCTGGACCCAATACAGACATTTATCCATCAAGACTTCCTCCACTGTTAAAAGAGACGTCCATGGCCGAAGATTCAGTAGACACCCATCAAACGCCCACGAACTATCCCTTAAAACCCGATCATACTCCTCTTTGTTCCCAAAGTGAAACACAAATGAGTTCTCCTTTTCATCACTAATTTCTATTTTCTCACTCAGATTCCAGATTTTAACTATCATTCTCCTAAATGTTGAAACATTCACCTGCTTAGGAGAAACCAATTTTCCAACCAACGAGAATCCCCCTTTCTGACCTTCAGCATCTTCCCAATCTATCGGACACTTGTTATCTTCCTTATCAATATCCATATTGCACACCTAAAGACACTGGATGAAGACTGTTTTTCTCTTTTTTAATATCGTATGATAAGATAAACTAAAAAGAAAAATGGAATTAATGGGGAAAGAATGAGTTACGGAGGTGGATTTATGGACGAAAAAGAATAAACAACAGTGAGGTGAGGGTGAGGTGGTAGGACGGTACGATAATAATGAAATAGAGGGGCGAATGCCACACGGCCAGGCCGCTCACGGAGGAGCGATGTAAATGCACTCACTAAAGGAGTGATAGGCTCACACACTAAAATCTTAGAGAGAAGGCAGAGCCTCTCTCTCTAAAAAGTCTAGAGGAGAGATTCAATTAGTGACATGTCAATATGGTATTGTTATTACTCATTTTGACAAAATCACGCACTACTCAAATAGTTTAAATCTTCTATCTAAAATTTAAGAATTGAACTTTTATTTCTCTATTGGCCATAAAAGGTGGTATTTCTCTGGAATTTTGTAAACATACATAAAATGAGAATGTAAATCTATATCAATATAGTATTTGTTAAGGCTCTGATATGGAATCCAATTCAAAGGAAAAAACGATTACAGTGAGTTGACCTAGTAGCCACGTAATCTCAATGTATAGTGAGTTGACCCAGAATTAGTTTTCGATTCAAAAAAAATATTTGCAACTTCACCAAGGTACGCTGAGTCAGTTTGACTTCCTTTTCAATTAAGAAAAATACTTGCAGCCAAGATAAGGACATATCAGTAATGTAACTCATGGTCCACATGTTCAATAGGCGAAAAGATTGTATATTCAATGATCTTGAGAAGTATTGAATTTCTGAGGCGTGCCACATAAGTGTGGTTTTAGTTATGATGCTTTAGGAGATATCTCTATGACTAAGTAAAACTGGACGAAATCTACATATATAGGCATAAAAATGACATGTTTATCATACTCTAAAGTCTGATCTACATAGACAGACTTTAATAGATTATAAGTTAGGAGCTTATCTTTAAATTGTGGGTGAGCCCATTATCTTTCTGAAAATTTTGTTAGATAAAAAAGTAGCATTGTCAATGATTAATAAAAGGGCTGAATGAGTCGGCTTGTTTGGTAGGAACTAGTCCTTTTATGTCTGCTAATAACTATTAATATTTCCGCACAAAAGGATTATTTTTTGGACAATTTCGTTGGTATACACAATATTTTTATTCGGCTGCAAACGCACAAAATGATGTTCAAAACAGCTAATTGAGGACCAAGAAGCTAAGTAATTATTCTTTATCATTTTCCAAACTGGAGGCTCCTAAATGTCATTAATTCCCAGCTTCGATCCTTCATCAGAAGCAATGTCCCAAAACTTTAATCTTATTCGTCACATAAATATTCATATACCCAAAAACTTGATGGTACCAAAATTTTGATAAAAATATCCGCAAGTGTACGGATCGTATTTTAGTAAAGTGGTAAATCAAGGTCGATCCCACAGAGACTCAGACAATTAATAGCTAGGCAATAGATCTTCTATTTTCATTCAAGTTGAGTAAACAAGAAAATTTGATTTTAATTACCTAATAGCTAAGAAAATAAAATAAAACAAATATTCACACAGATGAAATTCACGAGTCAAAAGAACAACCTAAAGCCACTAATCCCTTATCTGCTTCTTAGATTTTATTCCCCACTAAATTAATTATGAATTAATTCAACTAGCTAATCTAGAGTACTAGTGTCTATAAATGTCTTCCGGTCCACTTACATCCTTGCCTAGCTTAATTACACAATGTCTTGCACTAATTTACTAAGCCAATTAATACCGGTACCGCTCTAATGTGACTATGTAGGGCTTCTAGGTATATTCCTATCCTAGTCGCAAATCAGATTAAAATCCAATCCTACACTATTTAATCCCATGGTCTATTTAAAATTCCCTCTTCCAAGTCCAATTCTAAATTCCCTAAACATGTCTAATGGTGATCAAGCACTAAACAAGTTAATCACTAAAAGCAAGATTAAATAAACTAAATTAAATTAACCATGACTAAATAGTGGGAAATAAAATACTAAGTTACAAACAAATTCATAGTACTCTTGGTTGTAAAAGAAAACTAGCCACACATAGGGTTCAAGTTAATCCCAAAAGATATCAAAACCCAATATAAAATTATAAGAGAAACAAGAAGATTTAGAATAAAAGTGCCTATGCGTGTGTGTTCTGCTCCGCTTGCCTATGCGTGTGTGTGTTCAGATTGTGAATAAATGGATGCCTCCAAGAAAAGACGAAACTTGTTGCTTCTCCCTTTCTCGTTCCTTGCGTGAGCTTTCTTTCTTTGTCCTACATGAATTCTCTCTAGGCTATGAAAATAGGAAGTATTGTGTCCAGCCTCCCTTCTCCTCAATTGCATGTGTATATTTATAATAAAATAGTCCAACACCATATTACCTTTGCCTTGCATGTTAAGTTTCTTTTCATTCCTTTTCTTGTATGCCCCTTTCTCTTTATTTCCTTTTTCATTAAATCTGCATTCATGAAGAGAAAGAAATAGGAAATAATCACAATGACTCAATCACATAATCTCATTAATAGAAAACTTCTCATCAAAATATTTCTTTTAATATATTAAGTTTCTTATTTCAATTAAATTTCAGATTTTCCAAAAGAATGACTCATATAACCATCAAACTACTTTCTTTCCAATTCACAACAAAATCACCTAATTACTTAATTAATTAATGACTCCCCAAATACAATAAAATATTTCCTAAAACCACTAAATAGGGGGAGTCATCAATATTATAATATGTCACTTTCTCTGTCATATATATTATCATTTTCATATACATAGCTTGGTTTGAAAGTTCCTTTCAAGTCTCGAATTTCAATAACAAAAGCCTCTCTAATATCTAAACCACATATCACAGAGAGAGATCAGAGAGAGAGAGAGAGAGAGAGAGATGGCTGAACTTCAAAGGTCTGTGACGTCTTTCAGAAGACAAGGCTCTTCAGGCTTAGTTTGGAACAACAAGTTCCTTTCTGCCTTCCCAGATAACAATAATAACAACCAAACGAACCTTAATAACCACCACCAACAACCACCTTATCCCGATCATAAGTCGCCGCCTATGAATAGGAGCCGCTCTGCCGGGGCACGGCCTTACCGGGGGGTCAACATCTCCCTACCTCCCAAGGATCCACCGTCTCCCAAAGTGCCTACATGTGGACTTTGTGGCTTCTTTGGCAAACAACCAGGTTCCGATCATCCCACTACTTCAAAGTCAAAGAAACGTAGGTGATTGATTACAAATACACACTTACACACATATGTAATATGTGTGTGTGTCTGTGTGTATCAACAATCTCATGAGAATTTGAGTATGTAAATTTGAACTGCTTCTGTTTAAGTTGTGTTTTTCTTTTGAGGTTACAGTTAAAATTTTGTATGGTTTAGAATTAGAAAATACATATGTATAATATGTCATCAAGATTAATGATATATGTTGTTATACCTTTGATTAGCTCTGAGGTTATGTGTTGATTGATCTAGCTTATGTCAATTTGGTTTTATATTTATATAAATATAATTAATAGCTATCGCTTTTGATTGTAGATGCCTAGATGGTCTCCATATAATTACAGAGAAGGAAAATATTTGGATCTTGATATTTAGTTTGTGTAAGATAATTATACTCTTTAATCAAAACCATTTAATCTCACGTGCTCTATTCCATTTTTTAATTTGATCTAGGGTGTTCTGAAAATCATCACTTTGAAATAAAGTAGTTCAGGTTTAGATTATAAAAATTTCTTGTTTCTTATAACAAATGAGATTCTTGATCTTGAGGTTTTGTTGTGATCATTCTTAAAAGCTAAATATCTCAACCAATAGTTTGATGTTGCATTGCTCCTTTCTCACAAATAATGTCTTTACATACATATAAGAAACACAAAAAAGGTTATAACTTCTAGCCATTCTAAAAAGGAAAGAAAATTTTAGCCAAGGCCTCTATTCCTTTTAACTAAGATCTTGAACTTGAGTTTTGTGTATTAAAGGATGGTGATTGAGAGAGAATTTTATATCTATGTAGGCAACCTCGTTCGACTTAAGTGTATGTTTTGGATTGAAGGAAGAAACTGCTTTTCTAAACATGATTTATGGATTAAAAGTTAAGTGATGTGAATTAATTTGTCTCACGTTTCGTTTTCAAATGTTAATTATTCAAGCATAATATAAGTACCCTTACTAGCTAATTAATGTCTAATGTGACTCTTACAAAGAAGAATTCTTAGATCAAACTACTCTTTATGGTCCTAAATATAAGACATATTTGGGAAGATGAGTTTTGTCATAAATATAAGATCTATTTCTAATTCTTACCAATTTTTCCCCAAATCATCCTTATCAACGCTCCATAATAAAAGACAAGAAGAGATGGAGAGTGGGAGGAGTAGATAATTAGGTATATTGATAATATCATGTTTTCTGATCGAAAAAAAGATAATATCATGTTATTTTAACTAATTTAATTAACTTCCTTAATTTAATTAAATTAAATATATAAGTCTTATATTTAGGATCAGATGGAGTATTTATTAAATCCATCAAGTCAACTTCTTTAATCACATATAGATATGTAAGTATTGTCCTTTTAAAAAATGGATGGATAATATCAAAAGTATAAAACAATAGTGATAAATTAATAGAAAAATTTTGAATTCAAAAGCTTTTAGTTTCAATATCCTAAACTCGTTTGATCTATTAGTTAGTTGTGACTTTTAAGATATATATGATTAGTTATTACTATTATCAAATAGACTTCAAATTAATAAAAGACTTGTGAATGCAAAAGCATTTGCCTATAAACCCAATTAAGTCGATCTATATAACTTCTCAGTTAACAAAAAATGTTGATTTTTTTAAAAAAATGATACTACCTCCGGTCCTATATATAGGACCTAATTGACTTTTTTTTTTGGAGAGATTAAGGTTGTGAAATAGGTTATTAAATGATGACATATTTGATATATTTTTAGATTATCCATTAGTTTAGAGGTAAAAAAAAACTAGTTTAAGTGAAAAAATTAGGTAAATCAATTTATAATTAACTTATTTTGCTTTTTTAAGGATTTTCTAGAAAAAGTTAATTAGGTCTTATATTTAGCACCGGAGGGAGTATTAATTAAGCTGCCGGCGTATATATAGTAAAGATTTGAGGAATCATCCATAAAATGACATCATTTTCCAGAAAACATCTAATTCTATATATTCATGTCTTGTATGTTTCGCTTCAGTTAGGAAATAATAATGTACAAAACACATATGTATATCTATCTGTCTTTGTGACTCTGTGTGTGCATGTGTCCAGATTACCTAGTTATTATCGTATAGAATCAAGATTAGCACTTCAGTTCAAAAAAAAAAAAAGATTAGCACAAAATTAGGGAAGTGGCTTTCCTCTCCTTATAAGATGGGACGAAGAGGCATTAATATTCAAAAAATTATTACAAAATTCAATACTAGTACGAGTGTTGTTTCTCTCTGAAAAATAATCAACACTTTCTGATCAAAAAGAAAAAAGAAAAATAATCAACACTGAGCAAATAAAGACATTTTAACTCTAAAAAATCTAAATAACTGATGAGAATTACAAATTAGAATCAGAGATTCAATCTCTATTGCATCCAGCACATAAAATGACCATTTGGCTGAGCAACCTGCAGGCTTTACCAAATACTGTGTTTGGGGAGGAGGATGCCAAGAGACAAATAGTCAAATAATTCTGTTTTTGGCGTTTATGGAATCTTTTTTTATATACAGTTAAATTTAGATGAGTTAGGTCCTGAGGGCTCATTAGGGCCAGGGCAAGCCTCTGGGCTCAAAGAGCTGTTGCAGAGGTGCTTACAGATCACCCACTAACAAGGTCCTCACATCAGTAGGATTCGAACTTACAACCACATAGTTATGAGTCAAACTCCTTTACCAACTAAACCAACTTTTGTTGGTGGCGTTTATGGAATCTTACAACATTCAGATTTACCAAAAACTCAGAAATGGAAAACCACCAAGTTTTTCCTTAATAACATGAATTATGAAATGAAGAAACACACATTTAATGATAAATGTTTACATTTAGTTAGAGTAACAGTATAATTTTTTGTATGTATGTCCATCTCATTATTCAATATACAAATATAATAGATCCGCGCCAAAATGAAAAAAAGCAACAATAGTTCTCCCTAAACTATGTACAGATGATTTGGGTTCAAGTATCAGGTTACTCTTTGATTAGAGCTCTATTGTTATAATTTATTTGAGAATTTATTTATATATGGGAATCTCACCAAACATTTATAAAATCATGGTGGTTGCTATCCTAAGATGCATCTTATAACAACACAAACTTGTTTAAACTTTACAGCCATATCTCGATTCGCCTACGTGAGACATCAAATTAATGAGCTTAAATGGTCACAGAACGTCAATTGAATGAGAAAAAGAATTGTTAGAAAATAAAAGAAAATAAAGCATAAATTCATATATAAAACAAGTTTCATTACATTATACGAAATTTCATGTACAGATATCTAAATACAACAAAGTTTTTTTTTTCAGAATTAAAAGTCTATATGTGTTGAATATCTCGTATATAAGATTATATATTACTATCATTTATTAAACCTGTTTCTTAACTTTGGTCTTGAAGAGTAAAATATGCAATTTTTCCATTGAAAAATAAAGGAAACATCCAGTTGAATGCGTCACGAAAGAGCCAAAACTTGAGCCCACAATACAATGCCAGACAGGACCATACGCTTTGTCAAACTCCTGCACATGAACTTTATATTATTTAAATACATGGCACATACTATATTTTATCAAATCAATTAAAAAAACTGCAACCATTTTACAAAATCTTGCTGAGCAGAAAATAAATACATATATAAATTAAAAAAATCATGATTCTCTTGAGCACATGGGGTGAAAGTTAAGAAAATGTATTTTAGGGGACTATTATACCTTCTTTTTCTAACTGCATATAATTAACAATAACATTAAGTTCTATAGGTGTTTAATGTTATTTTAACGTTTTGTGAGACGGGGAATCTATTAATTATTTGATATTTGATTTTGACAATGGACAGTCTCAACTGAATTGAATTGAAAAATGTACGGTCAAGATTGAAGAGATCTAGCTAATATAGGTGGTTGACGTAGATCAGTGAGCCATTGGACCAAATTCTAAATATTCTGACCAATAAACTATAAAAGGTGGATGAGTGGTCTGATTATTCATTCGATTCTTCTGTGGGGTTCAATGAATGAAAACTACTCAATCATCCAAGAAACAAAGTTCCAAAAAGAAACAATAAATAATTGTATCAGTATAGCTAACACTTTTTATGGCTTTTGCACCACAATCTGCTATGCAAGCTATACATGATAAATTGACCATACATGGACATGCATAACTAACTAGCTAGAAAAAAAAAATTTGCCGACAACAGGCTAAAATTTATACCTGGGATGCCATATACCCATGTCAAATTACACGATCATGCTAGAAGCTAAGTAGGTCCCTCTAATAAAAGATAGACATATATGACTTAATACAATGTTTGGTTCTTATTGTTTGACCACATTTTGGTTATAGACATCTTGATAAACTATTAAATTCTAGTCCCTCAAATGGCAAGATGGTCCAAATTTTTATTATAATGTAGGGACTAACATTAATGGAGAAAAACTGAGGGACTAGTAAACAACTAAACATTGTATTAACCCAACTGTTATATTTATTCATTAATATTTGGCTTACCAGATTTTCATAAGCATGATATATAGGATAATTAAGTAATCTCTCCATGATTTGATTAGTTACCTAGCTAGAGACTGACTGTTTGAAAAGGAGAGGGTAAATGAGGTGAATTTTGAAGCATACCTTCTTTATGTTATGAGCAATGTGTTTGGAGCTAAATATCTCCAAACTATCATATGTTCTCCTTGCACAACGAAAGGCTTGAACTTGCATGAAACTTGGCATGTCAGTGACTAAAACCTTTACCTGAAGATTTGCAGTCAAAGAGGACAATGTTTCTATTTGTGACACTGATTTTCTCCCTTCAACTATCCCTCTCACTGCTGACACATTTGTTTCAATGTGAGACACTGACTTTCTTCCCTCAACATTAATTATTCCTTCTCCTGATTCTGATTCTATTTCTGATTCTGCAGCTACTGACTTTCTTCCCTCTTCATATCCTCCTCCTCCTGATCCTACCTCTAAGTATGAAGTTGATTTTCTTGCCTCAATAAACTCACTTCCTGCTGCATCTAGTCCTCTTTGGCCACCATTATTAATGCCTGCGTTTGAGCTTCGAGCTCTTGCTATTCTAGCTAGCCAACCAAATGAGTTGGATTTCTTCCCCACTTCCAATACTGGAGAAGAATGCTGATGATGATCCAGCTCATTATTCTTCCTTGAATTCGATTTCACACCTTTGTAAATGTACAAGAACCCTCTCTTCTGATGGTTTGACATTTTCTACAGTCTCTCTCCCCTCTCAAGGAATGAAATGAGTAACACTGGATTCAATAAGAGCCAAAGCACATAGAGATATATATAAATGTATTGAAAAGGGACGTGTTGGGAATCACAAGCACAGGGAAGACCATATTAGAATAATCTTTTATTAGCAAGAAGGTGACATATTTATAAAGGCAAACCCATGTGTTGCTGTTGCCTTTGATTGTGATCAGAATAATAATATAACAAAATGCTAGTGTAGATTTCACCTATATAATTATCTATATCATTATCAAGTGGGGTCTTGAGTAATGAACATGTAGTAATGTAAAGCAAAGTTTTTAAATGGAGAATTATCTTGATTACAGGTCTATTAATGGTCATCCAGCTTACTTATGGATGGGGTTAATGTTTAACTAAGAATTTCTCTATTAATGTTGATTCAAAGTTCAAAGCTCATATATATAAGCACTGTCGTATGGTACTAATCATTGGCCTTCTGGGGCATATTTGTCTCCATATAAATTGCTTCTAGTCAGCCATCATACAGGGGACCCCTACCTTCGCCACCGCCTATTTTGTTGGGCACCCTTATAAAAATGTCTCCATCCAGCTCTTTGCTACATGCTCTATTCTCCAATAAATTTAAAACAAGTTTTTTGGACACGATTATCCTTCTCTCTCTCTAATGGTTATTGTATTAAACTGATGCAATGATGATGACTACCATTAATAACCTTATCAAGATGGTACCATCACAGAGTTGGTTGGTCGAGCGGTGTAGCGGTGTTAGGTCCTGCTAGATCAATCCAATTGCCAAGTTCAAGTATCAAAGATGACATATGTGCACAGAGGCGCAGCAACAATTCTTGAACGTGACTAATTTATTGATCGAAAAAAAGGAGCCAGATACCAAACGATGAGTAATAAAAAAGAAAGGGGCAAGTAGTAGGTGGTTGAGCTGACAAGTGGGCTCATCCCTTAAGGATGAGAAGTTGTGTTCATAGAAAGGACAATCCTTCCTTTGTAGGCAACACTCCTACACTTTGAGTTCAGATTAGTCGGTTACCAGTACATGTCACATTAACGTTAATAGACAATGTTTACAAAAAAAAAAACGGGTGTAGGTGCAAAAATACCAATAATCATATGTCAAGAGTGGTGCAAAAATACCAATAGTAAATATAAAGGATGCATCTTGATATATATATATATATATATATATATATATATATATATATATATATATATATATATATATATATATCAACTAAAATGAATTAATTTGAGATGTGGGTCTCGCCCATTTGTAGGTTTTATATTTAATAGAGGTTAACTCATTTTAAACGCACCAACCATTGATATCTTTGCACTAAAGATTTGAATATATATGGTGTTAGCTGCACTTTTAGTATATTACCTATTTTACATTTTTACCCAAAATAAAGTATATTGTTTTTTGACCAATCCCAAAAGAAATTATAGAGACTTTGGTTTTGTGGCTCACTATTTTTGGCACTTTATGGTATGACAAAATGTATAGAATTTTTGGCTTTTTCCTAATGATCCTCATGGTGTTGGTAGCTTCGCCTATTGCTATCCAATAAATGAATGAGCGTGTCCAATACAGCTAAGCTTACTACTATAATAAACAACATATGAGGGTAGCATTTCAAACCAGTTCTGTGACTTACATAAATCTGAATCATTTTCATTAATAAATATCGCTTTAGAGAGCAGATCGTAGTAAACAAAATTATAATAGGAAAAAAAAGTAGTTCGTCAAAGAGAAACAAATATAGACTTACAAAGAACTAAGATAATTTAAGAAAAATGAGTGTTTCCCACATATGACACATCAGTAACAAATAATACCCATACTTCTTGAAATGTAACTTTAATTTTCCTCTTCTTTACAAACTGCAATTATGAAAATGGATGCATACATTGTGTTATGCCAATATAAATTTAAAGCTTTAGTTTTTCAAAAGAAAAAAGTTACAGCAATTCTCATCACTCATCTATATGCGGTACAATTATTCTTCAAGCTTTATAATAGATTTCCGATCCTAACCAAATCAGAAATACTCCATCTAATGATGATGTACGCATGCATGGACCATAATAAATCAATAATTGAAGGGTATTACAATTTCTGAAGCATAAAAGATGCACAACACGAAAGAGAAATGTTACAATCCTTCTGGTCAAAGTTACTAGCTCTTGATAATCTATGATTACTATGATCTCAAGAAGAAGAAATGAAAATCCCCAGCGAAATGGCATATCACACATGCATGGTAATAATAACGTACACCACAAACAGGAAAAATAATGATCACAGTCTGTGGGGAAGGAATTGATGAGAAGGTTAGTTTTAGGAGGTATTTTTTGTGTGATTTTGAAAGTGCATGTAAATATTGATTGTCATATGCTAAAAAATGGATATTAATAAATAATAAAAGAAAGATAAATCAACTTTATTCAATAAGTGAGATGGTCACCACTAATAGTTACATAATCAAGAGAGATTTTTCAATTTTAGAATATGTTTTAGTATGAGAATAATGTAGAGTCAGAATGAGATGTCTCCTTCCTTCTAGTTCCTTTTTTATAGGCGAAGTGTTTAATCTTGAAATGAATGTCATATTTAATCTCATAATGAAGGTTATGTCGCGAACTTGACAATTGTGTATTATGAAAGGAGTAATTGTCATTGGAGGTATTATATTATTGACAAATTGATATTCTTATCAATAGGAATTATTAGTCATTTACTTCCTTGGATGTGGTCTTCATTTAACATTGCGCTATATGGATTTGTTTATAGCTTAAGGCTAAAGTATATTTTTGATCCCTTATTTTTGCATCAAGTTTTAATTTAGTCATTTAAGTTTGGAGAGTACATTTTTAGTCCTTTATTGTTAACATCATTAGTTTAACTTAACGGAAAATGCTAACTTAACGATTTTAAATGATTATTAAATAAATGTTCAGATTAAAATATTTGATTGTAAATATTTTTATATATTCAAAATTTATCATTTTTGGTCCAATTTCATTATAAAATAATCATTTTAAAATTGTTAAGTTAGTATTTTCGTTAAGTTAAACTAACGTTGTTAACAAAAAAGATTAAAAGTGTACTTTTCAAAACATAAAAAACTAAATTAAAACTTGATGTAAGGACCAAAAGTATACTTTATCCATAACTTAATTTAGCATATTATTGGGTCCACGCATTGATAACCTTGATAATTTGAGGGATTCTCGCAAAGTAGAAAAAGCTTAAGCTGAGGAAGCGAACATGGCACAGTGATGAAAGTTGTGAACTGAGATGAGATGGTCGATTTTCGGAAAATAAGATTCTTCACCATTCACTTAATTTACGGCCCAAAATAGAAAAATTGAGGTGAAGGAATCGCACCAAATATAAAAATTAAGATGTAGGTAGAGCATTAACTTTAAGAAACAGTTATTAAAACTTTTGACTCCTGAGTGATATTAAAGTATAAGGATTTTTAATAAGAAAAGACATGTACATAAGGTCCGAGATATATGTCAAATTTATTTAGTTTGATTAGATTAAAAATATTAATTAATTTGATATAATTTTCTGAATTGCCCCATCATCTTCGTTAATTTCCTTCATGTCACTTACTTGAGTATTGCTAAGAGGTTATTATTAATAAAGTCATATTGGAAAATATTGTCAAAAACTAGCCATATATTATATATGTAATATGTGTATTAAATTCTTGAATAAATCTTACATTAAATGGTGGAGGAGTAGTTTATAAATGGAGTAAATTAATTCAGACTATGAGCTAGATTTAGTCATGTTGATTTCATCTATGTGGCGTTACTGCCACCTATGCAAAATTAATATGGTCTATTTTTTAATACATATTAATATGGTCAATTTTAACCATAAGATCTTTTCAAAGTTTTGAAACCAATAGTTTAAACAATTAAAACTTAACAAACTAAAATCACCCAACTTAAAATCAAAATTAAGACTGAGTAAAAATGTAACACAGTCAAGTCAACTTTCTCAATCAAAACATGTCACATCAATAACTTAATCAAGTCAACCGCACATAGTAAGTAGTAACATTGTGGTGTTATTGCCACCTATGTAAAATAAATATGGTCAATTCTGACCATATTTTCAGAGTTTTGAGACCATCAACTTAAACAATACAAATTTGAAATACTAAAATCACGAAATTTACATCAAAATAAAAAATTAGGTAAAACATCAAAATCAAAAGTCGAAGTAACACAATAGGGGAATGACACAAAAATGACGGTTGAATTTCATAATCTCAGAAAAGGGATTTTGAGTAGTAAATATAGTCACTCCACTAGTTAATTCTACTATTGAATTAATTAAAATGATTTTGAAATTCAATTGTCCCTTATTTCATATTTACCTGACACAATCAAGTCACATTTCCCAATCAACATGTCATATCAACATACAATTTAACCTTGTCAAATGGACATAGACAAAATCAACATTGTTAAATATAATACCAAATCATTTTCTTTAGGGACATAATTTTATAAATGTTATAAATTTGAAGGATCAAAATCATTTAACTTAAAGGTTAGTAAAAAATAAGTGAAAGTTGAAGTGATATTTAACCCTTTAATATAGGGCAAATGTGCAAAAATATGACTAAACTTTACCCTAAGTTGCATTTCTATGACTAAAGTTTCGCAAAGAGCAAAAATACCACTAAACTTGGGATCAAGGTGCAAAACTATGATTTCTGTCAACTATGACGGTGTTGACCGTTAGTCTTCGACCTGTAGGATGCTGAGTGTGCAATAATGACCATGTGACATGCTGAATAGACTCTCTATTGGTGTTATGTGGAATAAGGGATAAATGTATTTAAAATAATGCAAAAAATATGATTATTTTATTCTAACAGCAGGCCCATATTTGCACTTAAAGTACATTTGCTTTAAATACATTTACCCCTTATTCCACATAACACCAATAGAGAGTCTATTCAGCATGTCACATGGTCATTATTGCACACTTAGCATCCTACAAGTCGAATACTAACGGTCAACACCGTCATAGTTGACGGAAATTATAGTTTTGCACCTCGATCCCAAGTTTGGTGGTATTTTTGCTCCTTGCGAAACTTTAGTCATAGAAATGCAACTTAGGGTAAAATTTAGTCATATTTTTGCACCTTTGCCCTTTAATATATCTATATCCATATTCATCAAAAACTTTTCTGCATCTCAAATTGCTTCTTGGAGGGCCTGAAATCCTGAATAGACATTACGCAATATATGGGCTTGGTGGCAAACAATATATGGGCTACTAAAGTTAAGTGGAGACTCAAGTCACAAACTTTACGCATGTTGTCAAGTACCTCTAATTTAGTGGTCATATGTAATAGTGACAAGAGGTCCCAGTTTTGCAGCAACCAGACCATGCAAGGAAGTTCCAGAAGACCGCTTACTTTTATTGCCGAACATACTAGGCCGAAACTATACTATAAGGCCACATAAAAAAAGGTCATAAGTCTCTTTTTTTTATTGAATACAAACTGGATAAAAGCCTTACATGAGCCTGCTCACTAGTCTAGTAGTTGACTTGGGGGTAAGTGGCATCCCTCATAGTCTCTTTCAAAACGATGATGCCTTCTATAACCGTGCTTAATGAAAGAGTACTTTTTTTGGGGGGGGGGGGGGTGGTGTTAATAGTTAATTTATAAGGTTATCAAATTTGTAAGTCTAAATATACTTCTAGACAGTTCAAAAAATATACTTCTAGAAGATTATGTACTTGTATTGTAAACTCTAATCATAAACTTTTAAGAGTTTATCTTTATTAAATTATTAAATACATGTTTTCAGTATATAATTAAATAAAATACATAAAATAACAAACTGGAGTCATTAAATATATTAATATTCATAATTATCAAGCTATATAAAATAATTTCTATGAAATTTATATTTAAATTTATTGAATATATCCAATTAAAAATAATTAAAATAAGTTTTAGAGTAAGTTAACATATTTTTCATGAAGTAGAAGCACATAAACTCATTAGTTCATATAAATTAAAGTGACTAGTGATAGTAAATTAGGGTGTATAACCCATGAATTTAACAAAAATGATTGATTCTATAATGATTATATCTTGGTTTAAAGATCATTATAGTTAACAAACTATTAAGCATGTATCAATTTGGGTAACAAACAATAATGGCCTAGTAAAAACGTCTAACATTGGCCAATGATATTTAGGAGCACTATAATTTAACGGTGAAAAGTCTCCCTTACCCCTCATTAAAACAAATAAAAACAAAGAAATATGTGGGTCCCACATATCTTCATAAAACATAAATATATTTTTAACCTTAGTATGTTGGTTAGAATGATCTTTAACCCACCATTGTTTGGATCGCTCATCAACGTCAAATATATTTGAAGAGTATTTCTCTTCACCTTCACCTAGGCTCTCTAACCTCTGTTGTTTTTTTTTTTGCTTAGAGAGCCTTCGGTGTCCGGTCTACTTCGGGGAACCGACTAATCCGAAGTCATCGCCAGGATTCTCATTTTGGGGGGTGACAACTTCACAAGGTTCAAACCCAGTTAGTTAGTTTTGCTGTTGTGTTTGGTTTGAAAAATGTGTTAAAAAAATGGCATGTGCCTTGCGTATGTTGGTGTGGGTGGCGCTTGCGCCGTACTGGGGGGTCCTTGTGAGATCTCTTAGTCCCACATCGACCAGGAATGTGTGTGTGTGAGTTTATAAGTAGGACATTCGCACTTCAGCTTGCCAACTGCGTTAATTGATTTTGCTGTTGTGTTTGGTCCGAAAAATTTGTTCAAAAAAAAAACCCATGACTTGGTGTGTACACGGTGCTTTACATTTTCCTTTCTTACCAGTTGGTCTACGCGAGTTTTTTTTTTTTTACCTTCAAGCCTATGTAGAGTTGAAAGTTGAAAGTTGAAAGTTGAAAGTTGAAAGTGTGGTTCGAAGGGTAATTTTGGGAATTAACCCACTTTGTGGACATCTTCTGAAACCAAACTCGCTAGAAGTTCCGAGCTTGAGCTCGACCATAGACATAGCCACATAGGGTTCGTAAAAGTTTCCGCCAAAAACCTTCAAATCTCAAAATCACATACATACATACATTCATTCATTCATTCATTCATTCATTCATTCATACATACATGCAATGGATGAAAATAGCGTACATGTCTCCCTCGATAAGCTTCCCATCAAGCGCCTCGACGCCATCGAAGAGAACGGCCTGGAGCGATTCCCTTCGTACCTTTCCTTTTCCTCCTATTCTCATTTTCATCATACTTCATTCCTTGCTCTTCACTTATTTCTAACTCCGATTATTGTCGTAATGCATATATATGCAGAGATTTGGATCATGACGAGAGGCGGCTTTCACTGATCAGGAGAATTGACTTTGCGTGGGCTGTTGAGAGAGACGAGCACAAGAAGAAGAAGCAGAAGAAGGCCTCGAAGGAGGCGTCCACTCCTTGGCAATGGCAGAGCATGGTGGAGAATTTGCAGTTGGCTCATCAGGAGCTTTCTGTTATTATAGATCTCATCAACACTGTCTGTACTTCACATTTCTTCTTATTTAATCTCAGTTTTTAGTAATTTATTTTAGTGTGTTAGGAATTATACATAAATAGTTAATACCTCCGTTCCTAAGTATAAGATCACTTCCCTGATTTGATTACATTAAGGATGTTAGTGAAGGTGGTTATTAACATAGGATATTACCAATTTATCCTCACTCTCCCACTCTTAATTGAGAAAAATTAGAATTTAGGAACAAATTGAAATCTCAAAGTGATCTTATATTTAGGAATGGAGAGAGTATTTGCATTAACTAAAAGCAAGTGTGATATTGCATTCAAAGCTATATTGTGAAGGTTGCATTTGAAGTCTGTGTTAAATGAAATGTTTTCGTTTTTTTCCCTATTTGATACTCCCTCTGTTCCTGAATATAGATCGCTTTAAAATTTTAATTTGTTACTAAATATAAGATCATTTTCTAATTTTTCATAATTTTTTCCCAAATTAACCCTAATAATGTATGTATAATAACAAGCAAGTGAGGGAGGGTGAGGATAAATGTATATGATTAGGATAAATTTGTAATATCATGTGTTAATAACTAAGTCAACTAATATTCTTAATCTAATCAAATTTAAGAAGTGATCTTATATTTAGGAATAGTGGGAGTAGCTTTTAGGAATGTAAGATGGCTATAAGAAATGGATAGCTATAATAATTGAGATAGGTAAAAGTGAACTTTTATGGATGTGAACTTACAATACCATGGGAGCTAACAATAATTAGATCGTTTTAGCATCCCATTTTGTTGGATTATCAAGTCGTTCCTATTGTTTCAAAAAAGTTTTCATGTTAGAATTTTTGAATTCTGCCTGTTATAGTTGAAGTTATGTGCTGCAGATGCTGAATATAAATATGATATTTTTCTTAAAATCTTTATATTTAGGTGGAAGAAAATAATGCAGTAACTGTAGCTGGCATGACAAGGCCAAAACCATTACTAAATGAAGCTTTGTCTGATATTGCTGTCTCTGCAGCCACCAAGCTACAATGCTACCGGGTAGATATTCTTACCATCTTTTGTCATCCTTGAGAACTAGTTATTGTCCAGTTCAATTATATGTCGTTAGGTGGACCCTTATATTGCGCGAAATTTTAGGAATAAATTACATTGATTTCTTTGTGCAAAACTGCAAATACGGTATATTAATGATTTTTGAGGCAGACAGTTCTCTCTCCCTCTCTATGTATGTAACATATATGTAGACTTCAGTGAATGACGGACTGAAGTCTTCTCGGTCTGTTACCATCTGGGGATTTATCTGGATATGTAATTAGATTATGCAACTTATTTCAGTTCTCATTCTCATTACAGCATGTTGGTAAATATTTCAAGCAATCTGCCAAAGCTTTTGAAAAGCAGGTTGGAAGGGAGGCAAGGTTTTATGGTGCTCTAATCAGGTGATTATTATACAGTACACTTATTTTCATAAGCTCTGCCATTCTGGGAGGAAATTTGAAAAAGATGTTTTGAAATTATAAATACAATATCTCACTGCCCTTTTATAAACTGTCCCCTTCAATAACTCCATAAACACAAGTTCTTTTTATAAATGAGACAAGCAAGCTCATTGCATCAATAATGCTTTCTCAGTAGCTTATGTTGATCACTATCACATGTCCGATGAGCTGGTAGGTTGCAGCAAAATTGGAAAGTTAAAAGACAGCGTTTGGCATCTATAGCTCCAGGAAATGAAGGTTTCACGTTTGATATCTTTGACAACTCATATGATCCAGAAGCTATAAATCGATCATCTGCTCTGTCCACTGTTCGTGTTGATCATGATACAGCAGGCATGCTGGCAATAAATGTATCTCCAAATTCATGCCACTCGCTACAATTTGGTTTTCTTGGTGTGCAATCAGACGATATACCGAGAAATGTAAATAAATCCAACTTGTCAAGTGAGTCTCACTTGGGAGAAAGTGGTGAAGAGTCTTCAAGTGATGAAGAGTGCATAAAGAAGTCACACTCACTAATCCGTGAAGTACATTTAGCAATTTTTAATGGGCAGGTAGATATATCCTTGTATTATTACTCATTGTTGTGATTGCTGCTTTGCTGTTTATCCTCCATCCTAAAAACATTGGTCATTATTGGTATACCAACTCATTGCTTAAGCACTTTTGGTCTTTTGGATTCAGGTGTTTGATCTGGTGAATCGTGAAGCATTTAACTCATCGACTGGAGTCAGTGTGACTGGCATACGTGAAAATTATTTACAGTTAAGCTTAGGTCAAGGAACCTTTGTGTTCTTATCCCTAGTGCCATCTGGTCAAGATGATCATAAAGTTGAAGTTGCAGACACTGATAATGTAGGAAATGCAATTTTACCTTCAGACACATTGGATGGGGTGAAATTGCAAGATGCCAAGCATAGCATTCAAAAGAAGAAAAAATGGGAGTTTCCTAATTCTTTGAGCTATGAAATTTATCTTCAACAGATCTTTCATGAACATATATTTGGAAGAGGTATGGGAAAATCAATTTCTTCAGGTACTCGGGCTTCTGGAGTGCCCATAAAGGATGGATCATGTCTTCTTGGTCATTTTTCCATGTCTTTGTCACATAGGATCTTTTCGAGTAAAGTTCTTGCTGAGCTGCAAAACGTGGTATTTCTTGTTTAACTTTGAAATATGCTGCATAATTTAGTCTTTTAAGAATAAAAAGAAAACTAAAGTACTTAAATATGCAGGTCTGCAGGGTCCCATATCTCCAATTGATTACAAATCCCACTTGGCATTCTCGAACATCATCCTGGACACTTTCAATGAAAGTTCCTCAGTCTATTCTCCGCATGGCTAGCCAATCAAATGCAAGTATTTCATCTGAGAAAAATGCTGTTAAGTCTCATTTTTGGACTAAGGTGGTGGTGAATGATGACTGCATTAACGTGGAAAGAGAAGGTGCTCCTAAAGTTGTAGGCTTGTTCAAGGGAAAATCTGAGGAGATTCATTCAATGAACAAATATGACTGCAACTTGGCTGATCTTCCTGTGATAATTTTACAGCAGGTCAATGCTATCATTTTTCAATTTAGAAAGTGGGGGACTGTATTCGTAATTCTCCCACATGTAATATTGCATTCAACTTATAGTAATTTGAAACATACAGGTTGCTAGCCAGATTATCAACTGGCTATATCAGGAAGCTCTGACAGTAGGAATAAAAGCAAATCGGGACTTTTTATGTTTGTCATTCGAGCTGGAGCAGGGCGAAACACTATGCCTGGTCGCACATGTAGATCCAGAGGATATCGATGGTTGTATATCATGGTGGTTGGTCATGGAGGATAGTTTCCCTGAGGAGCGGAATCTTCACATAGACATTACTGAAGGTGCATCTGAATACAGGAAATTCCTGGGCCACTTATCATTAGATTTGTTATATGCAACAATGATGGACCTAATAGGCTTGTGTAGTGCTGGTGGTGGCCAATGATTGATGTTGCACTTGCCAAACAGTATTGCTTTTGCTTCCAGGTTTTCTATCACTTTGATGACCACTAACACATACAAACATGATTTGATGTATGTGCTATAATATAAATGTGTAATATTAGTCACATGAGGTAGCATAAGTCGTTAGGATAGAGTGGAGTATGAGTAGAAGTCAAGAGTTCAAATTTTCCTGATGTAATGTTACCATAAAAACGTGTAATTTTAACTTGAAAGGCAAAGCCAACAAAGAGGGTGAGAGAGAGAGAGAGGAAGAAAAGGTCCCTCCAATTCCGTTCATGTTTGTTATGATGATGAGGATAATGAGTAAGCTTTTGTCCGTTAGGTGGTTAGTTATGAGGTAAGTTAGAGTCATCAAGTAAGCTGTTGAGGCACTCATGTGTTGTACATTTCTGATAATTTATAGTATATTATTTCATAAGATTTGTTCAATTGCTGACTTGTTATTTATTTCTTCTTATAGAACAGGTGAAATTGCCCATTAATACTTGTTTGGAGAATTAATTTGTCTAATAATACTTGAATTTAAGTATTGGTACTTTCTCTGTATTAACTCCTTCAGACTATTGATGGTCTATATGTATAAGAATATATCAGGTTCCATTGGGCAGTTAATTCTCTAATCGCATTTATGTGGGCAATTTTCCCAATACAGTAATAGAGTTATACTCCCTCCGTTACTAAATATAAGATCACTTTGGGGAAGTGGATAAGTTCCTAAATATAAGATCACTTCTTATTTTATCTCAATTTTTGCCCAAACTACCCTTATACTCTCTCTTTTCATTGAAAACCCCTCCTCCTTTTAAAGTTAAGTAATTGAGGGGATTTTGGCCTTTTGGGAAGATCATGTAATTTTATTGCCTTACTTAATCTCCCCAAATTAACCAAAGTGATCTTATATTTAGGAACGGAAGGAGTACCATACAATAGCAAAGCCTTAATCTCAGCTAAGTGGGGTCGGCTACATGGATCATACGATGTCATTCTAATAGATTAGTAGTTATGCTTGGAGATAAATCATTAATTGAAAGATCTCGTTGAATAGTTTCCAGTAATAGAGTTATAATTATAAATTTTTATTCTTTTTAAATATTTTCACTAATTTATAAGGGCATTTTGGACTTTTCATAACTAATCTTATTGTCATATTAGTGAAAATATCATTTTTGATCTCATGCCCAATAGTTGGGTATCATTTTTGTACCTTAGAATAATTATATATTATTTTTGTTCATTAGTAAATAGTTATGTATCATTTTTGGGTCTTCACCTAAGTATTTTTTGACCAAATTTGCCCTGAAATTGTGCATTAAGAATCATATTTGCCCCTGACACAAAGGGTCATATCTGCCCCGTAAGTATATAAAAAATAATTATATTTGCTCTTGAAGTATGTACAAAGGATCATATTTGACCATTAATATTTTAACTGTAAAGGGGAAATATGATTCTCATGCTTATTTTAGGGGTAAATATTGGCGCAAAAATACTTCAGGAGTTGATATGATCTTCCACACATACTTGAGGGGCAAATATGATCTTTATCCCTTTTATTTTTCCTCGTGTGGTGTGAGTGTTTTTAACAATGTGCAATATTATATTATAAAAAAGTAAAATATTGCAGTTGCTGTTCCACGTTACTTTAGTAAACATTACTAAAAGTAAAAAGTTAACGATAAATTGACTGCAGATAGCTTTGTTTTGGTCTTGAAAATTGTTCATGATTTTCAACAACTAATAAGTACGGCGATTTGAGTGGTGGAGCGTGTTTTATGAGGGTTTACTATCAATGTCTATAACTTCATTATTTTGGAAACAACATCAAACCGTCACATCAATTGTTATTAATTTTATTCCCTTTTATCTTTTTTTTTGTTTGCCAATCCCTTTTATCAAACCTTACAACAACAAAGATTTATCTCATTAGGTGAAAGTAGTGACTACATGGAACTTATGAGGATAACATTAGCGTTGATCATGTTCATGAGATTTAACAAAGTTTTACTTTGGCTGTTGATGTTTAACACAATCTTCCTCCCTTATTCAAACTTAAGACCAAGCTATATACATAGGCAAAAATTTTTTTTTATCAAACTTTGATTAGAATAAAGTATAAGATCGATAAATCATGCATAACATTATGCTTGTAAGAACAATTATTCATGAATGATATAAGTTCAAACAACTTTTATATATATAATTAAACTTTTTTTTATACAAATAGTGTTGTTTAATCAAAATCAATATAAAATCTAAATTTTGTAATGAGATGTATGGTTCCCATGTGGTGAATGGTGACGTGAAGTATGTGGTTGGTTCCTTGTGTTATGTACAATTCTAATTTTGTTAATAAACATTTAAAAACTATCTTAAGTTGTCCTTTCATCTTCTAAATGGATAATTTAATTCTTCTAGATGTAGCTTAAGTTGCTATGATATGATTTTATTTGTACAATTTATATAACTCTCTCTGTTCCTAAATAAAAGAGTTATTTAGGGGGTGGACTTGTTGATGAATGCAAGAAAATTTTCTCAATTTTTCCCCAAAGTACATTTATTGATGATATTCCTAAAAAAATAAGTAAGAGACAAAGAGAGGGAATAAATGTGTATAGTTAGAGTGCTTTGATAATATCATATAATATAAAAAAACTTAACTAGCATTTTAAGTCTAATTAAATTAGATAATTATAGCTTATATTTAATACTGTAGTTGGGGTAATAGGCTGGCTTGATGCCTCCATGTGTATCATTATATCCATATACAAATGAGGAAGAGCCAACTAAGTTATAAACTAGCCCAGCAATTCACGTTTTCATGACCTAAACTATAAACTTGCCCCTGAATCACGTTTTCATGTGGTGTCTTCTTTTGAAAATGAAACTTAATTTAATTTATTAAAATAATATAACTATTCATTCCCTCTATGTAACGCTAACATCACCTCTTTAAAACTAGCCGATCTTTTACCAAAAAAAAAACAAACTAGCCGATCTAGTATTATATAATTTTTTAAAGAAATATGTTAATCGTGATATTATATATATAATGTGTGTATTATAAACATCTATCAAACATAAAATAGATACTCTATCTCAAATCTTAGAGGCAGCATGACAATGAGGGAATGTGGCGATGCTTGTGCATATACTCCCTTCTTTCTTAATTGTAAGTCAATTTTGATTTTTTTGAAAAAATTAAAGTTATAAATTTTATCATTTTAAATTGTTTTAAATTATATTTTTTCCTTAAAACTAATTTATTCTAGTTATAAACTAACATATATTATAATTGCATTTGTTATATGTTATAATTTAGTAGTTTAATTTACTTCCTTAACTTTCACAAAAAAAAAGTTAAAGTAAGCTTATAATTAGGAACAGAAGAAGGAGTATAATTTATTAAAATTGCACCAAGGTCCAAGTTTGGTCTAACAAGCCCCCGGGTTAAAGTTGGATCAGACTAGACCACATACCGTTTTGTTTTGCCTGAGGTCCAATCAGACATTGGGTCGATTACTAACTAGCTGAAGGTTGAGGTCTCGTGAGTTTGACACACATGTTTTCGTGCTAAGTTTGATATCTAGACCCCAAACCAGAGCTTGAATTAGTTCATCCATGAACAATATAAAATGGTAATAGTAAAAGTTGGATAGAACATGAGCTGGAAGTTAGGAGAAAGCACTTGAGTGCCCAACATGAAATGGTCACTGTTATCCATAAAAAAATGCTTCTCTGTTTTCCCCCTTCAGCTCATATGCTTATCTTGCAAAAAGCTGGCAAACCCCACCCCCACATACTCCACCAACAAGAATAATTCAGTTTTACTTCTCTTAAAGTTTACTTGTGGGCCTGATCAATAGGAGCATCTTCATTGGAAATTCATGTTTATGAGAGATCTAATCACAGCTTTATATTGTTTGCCGAGGATCTAACACAATTTTTTTTCTTATTCATGAGTTTGAGACCAGCTATGAAATATATATGGAACCTGTTCAAATAGTAAAACAAGGGGAAAATAGAGGAGTCATTAAAAAAGTGTGTGGCCCACATTTTTTTACAATTTTTTCCAAAAGTGAAAATTTTTTGAAGAGATAATATGCTTTCCAAAATTAACCGGGATTATAGAAAAAGAAACATAGCCTCATATTTGTATATAATGATAATTACTGACATTGTCATAGTGAAAAATATTACTCCCTCCATTCCTAAATATAAGATCACTTTGGTTAATTTGGGGAGATTAAGGAAGACAATAAAATTACATGATCTTCCCAAAATCCCCTCAATTACTTAACTTTAAAAGGATGAGGAGTTTTCAATGAAAAGAGGGAGTATAAGGGTAGTTTGGGCAAAACTTGAGATAAAATAGGAAGTGATCTTATATTTAGGAATTTATTCACTTCCCCAAAGTGATCTTATATTTAGGAACGGACGGAGTACTTTTCTTTTTTAATGTTTTCATGCTCATCTTTGACATAGTAAGACCCCACTTTCTTCTTATCTAAAAACTCTTTGGTCCCCCTGTTTTAACAAAAAAAAAAAACCCTTTGGTCCCATTTTTATTTTTCCAACTTTCTTTTCCATATTCGAACAATGTAACATTAAATTGTACAAAACTTGAAATACAAGCCATATAATATTTTTCATATAAAATAAGTCGAATGCTTATCCAACCAACTATTTGCTTCTCTAACATGCAAAAGGATAATGCCACACACATATTGTACTAACTAACCAACAATTCGTTTCGCTTTCGATAAAGTTTAGTTGCAGATTAGGACAATTAGCCAAAAGAAGTATTTTGCTCGTACTTAAGAACTTTATTCTCTTTTTGAAAATGCAATACACTATAATCATCAGTTTATCAATCTGTTTTCACAATTTTCAAATGTTCTTTAATCCAATCCAAAATTGCTTTTCAAATTGGCCTTCCTTTTTCACAACCTATATTCTTATTGTTTTGGATCTTTTTAAGGTTTGACCTTAATAGAAAGAGGAATATTTCCCCTAAATTCAATACTTCAAATTTTAAATTACTTCAAAATATTATTTACAAAACCTATACAAACTGAATTAGTACACTTTGTGATTTGAAATATAAGAGTTAAACAACTAATTTATACACTTCCGAAAAATTAGTTAATGTACTTATTCATAGCAAGAGAAAGACCGTCTTAACTCAACGGTAAGCTCACTTGCCGTATGGGTTTGAGGTCGTTGGTTCAAATCAGCCACCTTACAAAAAGCAGATATTTGACTGTCTAGTATATTCCCTTCCCCAGCATCCTCATCAAGTGGGGACTAGAACTGTGTTGACTCTTTTTTACTTATTTATAACAAAAATATTTTGATTTTCTAAATGAAACCACTTCAATTATTTACAAGTACAAAAAGCTTTTTGATATATAGAGATCTTTTAAAGTTATAAAGTAGAATTTGAAAAAGAATTATTTATATAATGTTTTTTTTTAAAAAAAAAAACATATGTAGCCAAAAATATAAGAGAGGTTGGAAGCTTCGGAATCCACCTTCATTTCGAAGAACGTACACGAAACGAATCTTCAGTTCTTCATTCTTCAATCTTCTTCTCCTCACTCACCATTCAAACTTTTGCCTCTCTTTCTTTCTTACCATAAATCTTTCTACTCTTCCTCCAAGTCATATCCATATTTGCATGCAAACCAAACCCCATTTTCTTTCTTACCATAAATCCTTCTACTCTTCCTCCAAGTCATATCCATATTTGCATGCAAACCAAACCCCATTTTTTTATACAATCCAACAAACCCAACCCAAATTTCTAGATTTCTCTCCATTTCAAAGCTCAGCTCAAGTGAGATGTGTTCCTAATTGAAGAATTCATTCTTATCTACAATGGGTTACATTCAAATTCAGATTTTGAATCTCATTCAGAAGCACAGATAATTTTTCTTGTGTTACAACCAAGGACTTTATAAGGACCCTCTTGCATGCAAATCTAACCGATGTGGGACTTGTGATATATTGCATGTTCATATATTTTTGTGATTTTGGTTGTGTAATTAGTAAAATGTCCGGAGGGACACCTGTGGGTGGAGGAGGGTTTATGAGGCAGAGACATAGCCAACAGGGCTATGCTAGCAGTGGTGATGACCTTGAAGATGATGCATGCTCAAGGATTCGTCCTTTTGCTCCTGCCAGTTTTGAAGAACACAAAAAGAGAACTTGGATTGAGATTCTGGAGATTGCCCTTTGGATTGCTTCTGCTGCTTTGATTGTTTACTTTGGTGATCGTGATTCTAATTTGATATATCTCTTGTTTCATGATGAAAGAATCAGAAGGTAACATATTTTCTTTGCTTTTTTTTTACTTTAATTTCTTGGGTTTTTTGTTGACTGCATGTGTTTTATCTTATTTTTAAGCTCATGGCAACTTTTGTTAATGGTGTGGGTTGTAAATATCCTTGATTTGGTAGCAATGAGTTACAAAGTCATCTTGTTGCTACTTTTGGTTTAATTATTGAAGATTTGTTATTTGTGGAAAATGACTATTGAACTACTGTTTTATTATTAAAGATGGTCTCTGATACTTTGCTTTTGAGTTAGGCACAGGAATAATTAGGAGGAGTAGCAGAAAGAATAACCCGTTAATTATTTATTTAATTTCTTTTGTGCATATTGCATCATTGTCAGTTATAGTTTATGTTACAACTAAAATTGCCTAAAAAGATATTGAAAATTGAAAATGTGAACTGAATGGGCTTGGATTGTATGCAGAGTTTAATTAATAGTTGAGGCTCCTAATGTATTCATTAGCTATTGAAGTTCTTAACAACAATGGAATTCACCAGTTTGAACTTTGAAGAATAAGAACATAATGGGCAGGGATCTAAGTCACCACCATGTTTGTTACCTTCAAGCATGCTTTCATGTACAATTCAGTAATACTCCATTTGTTCCTAAATATAAGATCACTTTGGGGAAGTGGATAAGTTCCTAAATATAAGACCACTTCCTATTTTATCTCAAGTTTTGCCCAAACTACCCTTATACTCCCTCTTTTCATTGAAAACCCCTCCTCCTTTTAAAGTTAAGTAATTGAGGGGATTTTGGGAAGATCATGTAATTTTATTGTCTTCCTTAATCTCTCCAAATTAATCAAAGTGATCTTATATTTAGGAATGGAGGGAGTATTATTTAGATTGAAGTTCTCTTTGGTTAGTTAGAAATGCGTGGAAAAGATAGGGAATTGGTAGGTTCCTTAACTAACATGATGCTACATGTTTGATCTTTTATCCTGTTAAAAGGAGTGGGCTTGTGGGAAGAAAACTGCCTGGAAATTTCTTGAGAAATCTTTAACATTAGGCTGTTTCAATTTTTATCTGTTGCTTGCTAATCTAAATCATTTTTTAGACAATGTCTTATATTGAATATGCTTATTAATTGTTGGGATGAATGGGCTTTAGCAGGGAATCTGATTATATCTATAGCATGTTTTTGGTTCTGACTCTATCATGGCCTTTATCTCTGTCTCAATCACTAAGATTACGACTTACATGTGTTTCCTAAAAGTTGGAGAATGAATAAATCATTGGAAGGCAAATTTCACGTCATAAGCCAAACTCTGTCAATTACTGAAAACTACTAACAACTGACGCTGAAATGAAGTTATTCGAAAATATACTCCCTACTTGTTTTCTTTGGGAAGAAAATTTTTTACTTTGTAACTGAATTTTCACTCATTTTATCTCTCTCTCTTTCTAGTAAATTACCTGTGCTTGATAATCATAAGATGATTATAGTTGTCATATGAATATACCTTTTTCCAGTTAAAACAGCATGAGCACTTGCTATTGTTCTAGTTGAACTTGATTCTACCTGGTTTTAATTCCCGAGATACTTAATCATTGTACACTACAGTGTTTGTAATCTCCTGAATTTTATTGCAGACTGCCTTTGTATCTTGGAATGATAGGTATTGGTATAAATGCACTAATTTTCATATATACAAGCATCCTGGCATGGAGTGTCAAGAGATTTGATGAAAAATGGGGTCTAAACAAATGGGAAATGACGAGCATAACTGCTTTACCATTTGTCACTGCATTTGGACTCATCTCTTTTTGCTTGTAAGAAACTGCAATCTCTTGTCTTTTTCATTTTCAATGCATGTTAAGTCTCAAGAACAACTCCATTTTGCTGACACTTTATTCTTCCTCCTTGCAGGTTCACATTTGCATTATGGCCTATATGGAGTTTCTTGACACTTCCCCTTTTGGTATTTACATTTATAAACAGTTTCACATTACTCTGTGTGTGTGTGTGTGTGTGTGTGTTTTTATTATACTTTTGCGTCCAACTCGTTTTCTTTGCTGCCTAATGGTAATATTGGGATTGCAACTTACTGATTTTTTTTGTTCTGTTCTGCAGTTCACCCTATTTATGGCTTGCATGGTGATCACCCCTTACCTCATACTTGGCAAGTTCCGGCCTCAATATGATGAGCTTCGTAATGATTAAGCTTACAAACGATTCAAGTGAGGAAAAATACTGACTTGCATGAAAAGTTTGAGTTCTAACCCACATCACTGATCGCTAGCCACGACGATGTAGTGTGAAGTTCTTACTTTCACTGTATTCCAAGTAGTCTGTGCAGGTACATGCCATGTTTTCCCAAAATTGGTCACAGCAGGAATAGCCATGCGTCCTTTTTGTTAAAAAGAAAAGAAAGAAAAAGAACAGTTTAGAAGAAAAAATGCAATGTCATGAAACCCTAAATCCTGATGTATTCATGATTTATTGGAGAATGGTAATACCTCTGGTCCTAAATATAGGACCTAGATAACTTTTTTTGGAGATGTTAAAGTTGCAAAATAGTCTATTAAATCATGACATATTTGATATATTTTTAGATTATCAATTAGTTTATAAGTAAAATAAACTAGTTTAAGGGAAAAAAATTAGGTAAATCAATTTATAATTAACTTATTTTGCTGTTTTTTAGGATTTTTCAAAAAAGTTATTAGGTCTTATATTTAGGACCGGAGGGAGTATATAAGAAGTGGTGTTTGTGAATAGAGCCTAATGGTGCTATACTATTTGTGTAGCTAATTCCACTTAATAGAATAGGGTTTGTTGCTGGTGCAGTAGTAATTTCACTACTATAGTTTGTGGTGAATTATGTTGATGATGATCCTATAGCTCATTTTTTATATTTAAAAGTTTAAGTGAGTGAGTTGGGTCCCGTGGGTTAATCAGGGTTAGGTTAGGCCTCCAGACTCAAAGCGCTTACAGATTGTCCACCAATAAGGTGAGACCTCACATTGGTGAGATTCAATCCACAATCACATAGTTATGAGTCAAATTCTTTTACCAGCAGAACCAACATTTATTGACATCCTATATAGCTCATTTTGCTGGTTATACTTTTGTTTTATTTTTCAACGCTGCATCTTTTAGAAGGACATGATCTCACTTTGTTGATTAAAAACTTCTTCCGCTAGCCCTCCATTGTTTCCATCTTGCTTACTAGCTACACGTGTTTTGACAACCTCTTTTTTCATATGTTGTGTGGAGCACTCTATATTTTTGATCAAACTCATTTTAACTAAAGAATTTATGAGGGGTCCAAATGAACTTAAAAATCATTATCTTGATGGGGTCCAAAAGAATTTTCCATTATCTTGATTTTAATAAAGAATTTTGGTATGTTTTTCTTGGGCTCTGACCACAATCTTGAAACATTCGACTTTTTGTTGTGTCATGCCAACTTTTATTCCCTCATTTGTGGTCACCCCCTTTTCCCAACAGAGAAATTGATTCTCATTGTACTTTCAGTTCATACCACGTGGAACAAGTTTGAGAAAATCCTCTTACTAGCTAATGAGGCATGATAATTAGGATGGCAATCAATAGATTTCCTCATGCTCTGCTTGGAATATTAAAGAAGTAAATGTGGTTTAATAAAACAAATAGTATATGTCTCAAGTCTCAACAAATAATTTCAGCTTAATTGAACAACTCTGATTGAAAATTGCTGGGATAAAGAGAAATGAGAGAAAAAGCAAAGAGAATCTGAGGCCCACCCGTATAAAGAGGCCTTTGATATGTATGTCTCTAGTCCCCTAAGTTGAACCCCTCTTTTAAATCTAACCATATATTTATGCTAAAAAATAGAGAAAAAACATAAAACAGAATAAGGAAAGAAAAATAATGTATGTTTAACAATGTCAATATTAATTTTATTTTTAGCAAGTTGTGTTTTTTTTTTTTTTGTTAATCACTGCCAGATTTAATCTGAACTCGAGGATAGGAGTGTTGCCCATATAGGTAAGTTATCACCTCTCCCAATAAGAGTGTTTCACGGGTTTTGAACATGTGTTCTCACCCTTACGGGGATTGTAATCCAATTACAAACTCAACCAACTACCAATTCGTGACTCTCATTCCCTTGAAGCCCTTCATATCAACGACTGTATAGCTCTGGTTAATAATTTGGAGATTTGAAAATTAATTTTTCCATTTCATTTTTCTAAAATATAGAGACTAATTTGCATGAGTCAAAATATATATAGGGACCAAGTGACAAATGAGTCAAAAGTACGGGGATTGACTTGGAATTTGATTAGTCAAATGTGGTAATGCATTTGGAATCTTCATGTACCGCTGAAAGTGAAGTCATTTTATGTGGAGGATGCTTAATGATGTTGATATAAAACACTCATCAACTCTTAAATCACGCACACAGAATTAGTTTTAGGTTGAAACAGAGAAGGGAGGGGGAAAACAAGACAAGAAATATGGAGGGATAGGAGGGGAAGTTAGAACAGAAATTTAGGGGGGGGGGGGGGGGGACCGGAACGTGGGGAGGGGGTTAAAGAGAGGAAACAAAGCATAATATTTCATTTAATTCTCAAGTTTTTCAACATAATAAGCAAAGGGTCTTATTTATAGATCAAGATTATCTTGAGAACATACGGAAACAACTTTCAAAAATAATAATATAACTCTTTGCAATAACATTTTCAAATGGCAACTAGCAACTAAGACTATTAGATAACTAAGCAAATAGAACTACCCAAAATAGATATTTAATATTGCCACTTATGACACATCAATTTCTTTTATTGCTTTCCATATTTCTTATCAGATGCTCACTGAACCAATCAAATTACAACTAAATCATATCAATAGCTCCTAAAGAATTTGTCTGCATGTTGCTACAATTCTTACAATTTTTTTACCATACATTTACATTTTATATTGGTATACACACACATAACCATCAATTGAATTTTATTAATATTATATTATCCATTATGAGCTCCAAAACAGAGTATGAATTGCTTTTTCATATTTCATATCTACAAATTTATATTTTTTCCCTTAAAACTAAAAAAAAATTATCCTTGATAATTTTCTGGTCATGCATTGATGAGAAGTGGCAAAGTCAAGAAGATACAGCCAAGGGGGTTCAGGTATGTTAGTGTAATCCACATGTCCTCTCTAAAGAGTCAAATCTACAAATTTATTGCTTGATGATGAGGATTTGTTGAGATTTGATTCATACGATATTAATAAATTCTTAATAAATTATTTTACCTGATTTTTCCGTTATTGATTGTATATTTATGGAAGAAATCTAAATGAACTAACTTGTTTATTTACCTTTATGTACTACAAATATTTGTTCATGAGGTTTTCTTTGGATATTATTTATTCTATATTAATATTTTTAATAATATTATTAAATATACAATTACTTACCCTAATTTATTTGACAAAAGTAAATTAAGTATGAAAATATTAAAAAATATGATAAAAATATAGCAATTTTTTATTCTAGGAAATGGGCAATTTAATATTAATATTATATAATCTTAAGAAAATTTTAGAAAATATTTTATGATTTTTTTATCGATGATTAAAGTATTCCTACTCGACAGGGCGAAGACCAGTCCTCCGATAATTTATAGACAACTCAAAGGGTGAAATAATTGGCCCAGTGATTTAATGTTTCTTCATACCCAACTAATTTCATTTTGTGATGGACTTATGAGACATTTTTGAAAATCTCAGTATAATATAGAAGACTTTGTAAATATTTAAATTTATTAGGGTAATTAATTTCATTTCATTTTAATACATGGAATTCAAATATTTTATCTATATTAATAGTAAAAGAAGTGTGTTTGGAGAATATTATTAGGGCAACTAATTTCATATCATTTTAATACATTTGAAAGCATATACTTAATACATTGTCATTATATTGAAAAAATGTACCTATCAACTAAAATAGTTTAAATTAAATAAATAAGCAATTATTTTTCAATAAAATATTTTCAAAATAATTTTTATTCATATTTGAAATTCTTTTTTTAATAACTATAATATGTAATATTCTTTAGTTTAAAAAGGGGTTACTGTCAGCTTAACGGTGAATTGGTGATGTAGTTGGAGAGTTCAAATTTTCCTTAAATCAATTAACAAAAATGTGAAAAGATATCTCCTGAGAAAAAAAAAACGAACATGTAAAGATATCGAATTGTCATGAAGCTGACACAAATTATATTTATAGTAAGTTGAGCCAAAACAAATGACAAAGAAGCTAAACAATAAAAGAATTAGTCACTAATCAAGGTACATTGAGTACTTGGCTAGCTTATGAAACAATCATGGTTCATCATCCATTAAAACATGTCAGCAAATTCATAAGTATTTTTTAGGTTTTTAATTGAATTTTTTTGAGATTTTTTTAAGACATCCTTGCTTATGAAGAATCATCAATTCATCGTAAACATCGATATATAGATGAAACGATTGTTAATACCTGATTATTCATAGAGTCTAAATTAATAGTTTAGTCATGATCAACAACAAGTACATTTCATTGTTGATATTAAAATCAAATGTATAAGAAATAGAAATATTTCTAAATTCTAAGCAATTTATCGTTTTAGATGTTCGTGAAGCACAGGTGACCCACCTAATTGGTTTAAAAGACAATATTGCTCCATGTGATGTAGATGTTGGATCTATACATATATGTTGAACACAGCTATTAAAAATAAATATTATAAGTCGAATGTGAATGCATATTATTTTCAAAAAATGCAGCTCTTAGCAATTATATTGAAATGTACCTTCACCAAATTAAATGACCAGATAGACCAACTATACTATATGCATGTCATTGTTATCCAAGTTTACTTCAAATCACTTTGTAATCCAAAGTTACAATTTGTTTTCTAAAACATTTCTATCAATTACATATTTACATATAACAACGAGAAAGTTTTCATAGTATCGAAGCAACTTAAACAATTTAAGAGAGCATTGTTTTCTTAAAAAAATTAACACACTTTTATTTAGCTAATTTAACTATTAGCAATTGAATCTAGCTCGACATCATCTCTAATTTTCTAATAGACAGAAGAGTTAATGGCCTAAAATGCCTCAAAAAAAATTCAAGAACAGTCTTTGAGTATCTAGAAGCTTTTGTGAGAAGTGATATTGTCAAAATCCGCAAAGTTTTGAAAATGGAGCAATATGACCTTGCCTTAGTAGTTATTTGCCAAGGTGACATGTCACGATGTAGGCCACAAAGGGTTGCAAAAATCATGAACCCTAATATAGCCTGGCGGGTTTCCCACCAACCTGAATTTTTTTTTTAATTTTTTTCTTTTAATTTCTTTGTTTTTAAAATTACAAAAATAAAATAGTGTTTTAATCAACAAAAATAGATCAAAATTGTATCAATTAAAGTAAAACACCTCAAATACCATGCAATTATCGAATTTATCTTATATTAATAGCAGTCTTGCCAATACTATTTAATGTAGTTCAATTTATATTTAGGATAAATACCAATTTTTACCTTCGAAGTCTCCTCTAAGTAGCAGTTTCAAACTGGAAATATTTTGAGGAATAATTGCCCCAAAATTTTAAAATTGGAAGCAATTTTAACCATGAAATTTTTTTTAGATCAATTGGTCTTGGCAGTTTAAAATTAGGAGGAATGTCACCCCAAAACTAACATATCAAAATGTCAACTATTGCTAACAATGGTCGGGGCTTCTCTGTTTCAAGATACTAAGCAAAGATGATATTCCCTCAGCCTGATTACTTGGCTGAAATGAGGAAGCTTCGCAGCCCAACTTTTGAATCTGAAAGGAAAGGAAGAAGGATGATTATGAGTGTTACTTTTTCTTGATTTTATAAAAACAAATTTTCAAATGTGATATTATGTGGTAATGAGTTGACATGACACGTAAACAAAATTGGGCAACTAACACTTAACTGTTTGTTTTGTTAGTTTTTGGGTGACATTACTCCCAACTATAAAGCTCCAAAGCTAAATTAGTCCTTCAAAATATTCCGGGTGAAATCAATTTTAAACTTTCGTGATGAATTGGTCCTCAAAAGTCTTTTAGAGCAAAATTGCTACTTAGTGGAAACTTCTAGGGTCAAAATGGTATTTTTATGGAATCAAAAATGGTATTTATCTGTTCATATTTTTAACAGTAACTTAATTATCTTTATTAAATGTTTTTTAGAATATAAGCATTTGAATGTGAAATTAGTTACTTTATTTTATTTAATTTAAATACCAAATATAAAAATGTGTAAAACAGATAACAAAAGTATGGTTATTTTTGGATTTTGGATAGACAAATAAACATCTTATAAAGGATCATATTAAGTGTTGAAAAAAATGGAAACAAAAATTGAAAGAGATTGGAAGGAAAAATCAAAATAGATGTAACTCACTTTTATACAAATTAGATTCTCAAAGAGCTCATTTATTTTACTTTGAATATTGTATACATGTTCTATGGTTTCTATGCTTAAAAAAATTCAAAATTTGAATTTTTTCGACTTAAATAATACTACCTCCGGTCCTAAATATAAGACCTAATTGACTTTTTTTAGGTTAAAGTTGCGAAATAGGCTATTAAATCATGATATATTTGATATATTTTTAGATTATACATTAGTTTATAGGTAAAATAAACTAGTTTAAGGGAAAAAATAAGGTAAATCAATTTATAATTAATTTATTTTGCTTTTTTATAGGATTTTCTAAAAAAGTCAATTAGGTCTTATATTTAGGACCGGAGGGAGTATTTTATTTTGTGAAATTGGTAAAAAGTTTATGATTGAAGACTTGAATTATGATTCATGTGCTTTCTATGTTATAATTTGACATAAACCTAGTAATTGTTTTTACTTTGTCTAAAAACATATTAAGTGTTTTTTTCCTAGAGCTCTTTGAAGTAGACACTTTTCATGGATTTTTCCTAAATATTGTTATATTTTGTACTTATTTAAGTAAATAATTCTATTTTTTAAATTTAATCAACTACATTACATTTCGTGTTATTTTTCTATTAGGCCGAATATTGTAATTGGTATGCATTTGACAAAGTATAGGTAAAAGCACACTTTTAGTTTCTTAAATTTACAAAAAATATTATTTCAGTCTCTCAATTTTATAAAATATTTCTCTTCGTTAGTGCCATCATTTCATACAAATATAATATCAATATTTTTAATGTTTACAAATCATCTACCTATATGCTTAAGTTAATTAATTCATAAAAATAATAATGCCTGATTTTTTTAAAATAAAAATCAAGTGAGAGAAACTATAACAAGGTTCCACCGCAAAACTACATTTTTAAATTAAAACTGCCTATAAAGTTGAAGGATGATAAGTAAACGTGTAGTATTTTTAAAACGAATTCTTCAATTAAAAATAGTCAACATCAATTTAATACGCAATAAATATGAGGAGTATAATAATGAATCCAGCACATTCTTAATTCATACACGAGTTATGATGACTTCATGAGATTAGACTCAAAAGAGTTTTGGTTTGGAAGTGTAGAAACAAACAAACGAAAAATTCCAAAGAGCTATCTTCCAAGTTAGTAGTTCCACTCCAACTCAAATAGCTGAAATGTTGTGATATTCTCCAATGAATGAACATGACCATGACCATGGTGTCATAATCATCATGTCTTCTCTCCTCCTTACTTTTTTGGTTTCCTAGTCTCCACCCGCGTGTCTAATGAGACTAATCTCTCACTGTTCTGAAGTCCCATATAGGGTAGACATCTGAACTACTTGCTTAAGGAACGAAAGTACTTATCACTCACGTCAATTCCCTCCCAATTTCTCTCCTCCTATACTTTTTGCTTAAAGTCTTCGGTGTCCGCCCTCCCTTCGGGGAATCGACTAATCCGAAGTCACCGCCGGAATCCCCATTTTGGGGTGACAACTTCCCAGGGGTTCGAACCCATGACCTGGTGGGTACACGGTGTTTTTCCTTCCCCTTTTCTTTCCTAATGGTTTAGGTTTGTTGCATACTTTCCTTTTCCCTCTCTCCCCTTTCAACACGCTCTTGTGTGTGCTTGGTAGGTTGTGCCGTTGGCTCATGGGCCCAAAACTCCACTTCCCTTTTAATCTTAATGCTCTCTCTCTCTCATCACTCACATTTCCTCTTTCTCTTTACCTATCATTTTCTACCAGCTTTTATGTGATTTTCGTTTCTGGGTCTTCTACTTTCTTCTTTATCATTGCAACTCATTCTTCACATTTCTCTTTGTGGGTTTTTTTTTTTAAATTTTTTTCTTGGAATTGGGTTGTTTGTGCTTTGCTCATTGGAAGAGATCGGGAAATCTTCTTTCTGGGACATTTAATTTGAATTTGCCTTTTAAAAATTTCAGCTTTTGCTTTATTTTATGGTAAAAGCGAGCTAAGAAAGAAAGTTGGTTTATGTTTGAAACTGGGTTATTTGGAAATTTGTGTTGAGCATGGTGTTTGGGAGGCATATTACTTGATTTTGGATTTCACACTCTGAATCATTGGGGCATAGAACATGGACAGAGTTATTCAACCTCCTTTGGTAATCTACTAAATTCCTCTTCTTAAAGTTTCTCTTTTTTGTATTTTTGTATAGTAGTATCTTCTTTGGTTGAGGTGTCAATACTTAGAATGGTGGTTTTGATGCCTTTTGCTCTATTTCTTTGGGGCTGATGGGATTTCAAGTCTAGTTGTTGTGATTATTATGGTGGAATTTTTGCCTGATTTATTGTTTTTTTTAAAGATCTCTAGAAAAGGGGTTGTGTATATGAGAGGAAGACTTCTGGGGTCAATGCTTGAAGATCCTTGACTGCAATTACTAATTGAAATTTCCTGTGTTACCTTGTAGATGTGTATAAGATCCTTTAAATCTCTTATTGAGCTGTCTGTGAGCCACTACACTTTATCTTTGTTGCTTGAAATTTAAGTATGGCAGATAATAATATTAGGGGCCTACCTATAATAAGTTGTGTGTCTAGATACCGTGTTTAGAATAAGATAATCTTATGATAATTTGTCTTCCTAAATAGTAATTACTTGAAATATCTCATGGCTTTACACTTTCAGGTAGTGTTTGGTCCAATGGAATCTTAGTTTGGCAAGCACCTGGAATATTATGCATAAGATGTTTGAATTTGTAATCTTTCGTAATGTAATAAATTGTGTTATATGTTTCCTAAATAGTGCAAGCGTTTCTGATGTAACCTTATCTAGTTAGTTTTTCCATTTTCTAGATTATGTTTTCGGATTCAAATTACTGTTCTCATCAGTTACCTAAACTTTTTTACACTCATGCACAAAGATTTTTCGTAGTTCTTGAATAATTATGATAGCCACATGCCATGTGTCATCTCAAAATTATTGGGGATTATTGGACCCAAATGTATAATAGAGGGTAACGAACATGGCCCAGCCAATTCATAGGCTTCAGTAGGTCTATACTGCGACCTTATTCGATTTGTGTCACTGATTCAGGACTAGAACTTCAAAAGTATAATTGTAACAAATTCATATTTGTCAATTTACCTGTGATTATCATCTAGCCAATTTCAGATAGGTAAATGTGCACATGTAAATTTCAGAATCTATGATATCACTTCTGCCTATAGACCATCCAGTTAAAAGTATATGAAGTGCCCTAACTGCTGAATCTCAGTACTTTTTGTATTTGATTCTGAGACGCAGATAATATCTCATGATGATTTCATATGATTCCATTTGAAAACAGGATGTTAAGTTGATTTCCATTTGTAATTGAGGCAGTGACTGAAAGAATTGTTTTTTATATTTGATTGTGCAGGTTGATACAACAGCATGTTTATGCAGAGTTGATACAGGCTTAAAAACTGTTGCTGGAGCAAAGAAATATGTCCCCGGAACAAGGCTCTGTCTTCAGCCTGATATCAAACCATCCATTCACCCAACCAGAAGCAAGCCATCACGTGGTGAAAGAAATCGCAATCAATCCCCTCTAATTCCTGGACTCCCTGATGATCTTGCCATTGCATGCCTAATTCGGGTTCCAAGGGTGGAGCACCGTAAACTCCGACTAGTATGCCGAAGATGGTATCGCCTCTTGGCTGGCAACTTCTTTTACTCTCTCCGAAGGACTCTTGGAATTGCAGAAGAATGGATATATGTCATTAAGAGAGATCGTGATGGAAAAATCTCATGGCATGCTTTTGATCCTGTGTACCAATTATGGCAACCCCTGCCTCCCATTCCCAAGGAATATTCTGAAGCTCTTGGTTTTGGTTGTGCTGTTCTCAGTGGCTGTCACCTATACCTATTTGGTGGCAAGGATCCACATAAAGGATCCATGAGACGGGTCATCTTTTATAATGCTAGGACTAATAAATGGCATCGTGCTCCAGATATGCTTCGTAGGCGACACTTTTTTGGGTCATGTGTCATGAATAATTGTTTGTATGTGGCTGGTGGAGAGAATGAGGGAGTGCACCGGTCATTGCGGTCAGCTGAAGTTTATGACCCCAACAAGAATCGGTGGTCTTATATTTCAGATATGAGCACTGCAATGGTGCCTTTCATTGGAGTTGTCTACGAGAGGAAGTGGTACTTGAAGGGACTTGGTTCTCATCGGCAGGTTCTAAGTGAGGCCTACGAGCCGGAGACTGATAGCTGGTGCCCTGTTTTTGACGGAATGATCACTGGCTGGAGAAACCCAAGCACTGCCCTTAATGGACAGCTCTACGCTTTAGACTGCAAGGATGGCTGCAAACTTAGGATTTATGATGAGGAGTCTGATTCATGGAGCAAGCATATTGACAGTAAAGTGCATTTGGGGAGCTCACGGGCTATGGAGGCAGCTGCTCTTGTTCCCCTCAACGGCAAGCTTTGTATCATCAGGAATAATATGAGCATTTCTCTTGTTGATGTTTCCAAATTCGAAGATTTGAGAGGATCATCAGCGGAACACTTGTGGGAAACTATTGCAGGAAAGGGACAGTTCAAGTCTTTTGTATCTAATCTCTTGTCCAGTCTGGCTGGCCGAAACAGACTCAAAAGTCACATAGTGCACTGCCAGGTTCTTCAAGCATAGGGTTTGTATAGTGCTCAAGAATCAACAGTGAATGTTAACTATGATTTGCAGCACACTGTAGGATCATGTTCATCATCAGAGGTTCATATATAGATTATGAGACTCAAATCTCTTCCTGTGATTTGGGAGTAAAGTGACAAGCGAAATAAAGATAAGAGTGAAACCAGCTGATGTGTTGGTCCTGTTTCTGTCTCTTTTCTTCACTTCAGTGGAAGGGATATACTCACATAGATAATATGTCTTAGTAATTTGAAATACTTCACTGAAGGAGAATAGTGGGTCCCACCTCTGTATATGTGAACTCTCAGAAGTGGAACCCACTACTTTCTATCTTTAGCCACTGCATCTTTCATATAGTACTTCAGAGGAATTGAATTTATCACAGTAATCACAGGGCTACAGATATTGATAGGTAGTTAAATTTACATATTGATATTAGAGTTGACCATTTCCTAGGTCATGTATATTGTGATGATGTGAGGAATACCTCTCATGAGTAATTAGAGAAGAAGATCAACAATTATCCAACCTCTACATTTACAGGTGTGCACAATTATTCATGTGGCTCTTTTTTGTGTTTAATGATCAAGCACTTCTGGGTTTGGTGAGAACTCATTCAAAAAATTCCTCTATAGTTGTGTGCAGTTGTAAATGTTTCTAAGTTTTGAAGGTTTTGTTACTTGAAGAAGAAACTGGTCAGGTGTAATCCATGATGCTTACAGATCATTTGAAATGTCGTAATTTTTGTATATAGATTAAGTTTCTGCACTTTTAAGAATGAATAGCATTATATTTTTTTTATCAGAGAATAGCATTATATTATGTCAAAAGTTTGAACTCATTGGTATGCTAAAATTTGGTTATTGTTTTAAAATTTTCTTATGGAAAATTTTTAGTTGTTTTTTTAGTGGAGTAGAGTTGTATGAAAGAAAGTACTACCTCCAGTCCTAAATATAAGACTTAATTGACTTTTTTTAGAAAATCTTAAAAAAGCAAAATAAGTCAATTATAAATTGATTTACCTAATTTTTTTCTTAAACTAGTTTATTTAACCTATAAACTAATGACTAATATAAAAATATATCCTCTGGCAAAAAAAAATATAAAAATATATCAAATATGTTATACTTTAATAACATATTTTGTAACCTTAATATCTCCAAAAAAAAGTTAACTAGGTCTTATATTTAGGACCGAAGGTAGTATGATATTATACTCATCGGTCATTGAATATTTGAATGACGGTGTAGATCTGTGGTTGCATTTATTTGTTTGACAATCGTAAAATAAAAAATACTGACGTAAATTTGTTGATGAAATAAAGAGACAAGGTTGAATCATTGTAATTACAACTGGTAAGGTAATAAATTATTTAAAACATGATTATCTTTTCTTTTTACAAGTATTTAAATTGCCTAGAAGTTCTTGCACAGTGGAAGTGTTGTAAATACATCTTGTAGTCTAACAAATGATTAAAACATTTTTTGCCTGTATTTTTACAGGTATTTAAATTGTAAGAAAATTATTATAAATGACATTGATGAAGTGATGTATTTTTTTTATATAACCCTCTTATTTGTATTTTTACTTTTCCAAAGTGTTTAAATTATAAGTCGTCGTAAATGAAATGATAAGATGATGACATTTGCACCATGAAAAAAGAACAGAAATTGTAACGCTTATGGAAATGTCCTAACTCCTAAGTGATGCTCCAATTATTCTTAAATGTTCTGTGTTACTTTTTTAATACTCCTACATTGGAAATAATATAAGGTGTGATAATTTAGTAATAGTTCGTTTAGCTTTCTTAAATTCTATAAATTAATATACTTGATGCTATAGGTAACTGTTTGAATTGGTTTGTATTTAAATAGTCATTTCCCTTGTAACTTGATTTTTTTATGAATTTACAGTACTATCAATCTCATGTTATTCTCCCACATGTTGTAAATAATAACTTCTAGTGCTAACAATAACAATGTATTGGCCCTACATAACAACTCTTACGACCTCATTTTAGTTATATTTCTTTTATGAGACCTGTAATTAATTCTCCTATTTTTTTATGCGTTGAAGTCTTTGGGAAGTTTTGTGTAGGAGCTCTAGCCTCTAGGTAAATCAAATTAGCCGTGAATTTAAGGGTATCTTTTCAGTTCAAAAAATAAAAAATAAAAATTCAAGGTTATCCAGTAAGAAGTCTTCCCATAGGTTGATACATTTCAATCAAAAAAGTAATTCTAGTATCTGCTTGATCACATCGATTTTTTAACTGAAAATACATGATTTGTGGGGATAGTAACTAGTTTCAGATGTTAATGTATAAAGAACCATAAATACCCACATGAGATAATTTAAATATAAGTATATAACATTAGCAATGGGTAGTTGGTTGAGCTGGTAAGTGGGAAGCGCTCTCACTAGAGGAAACAATCTTATCTATGTGGGCAGCACTCCTACCACATCGAGTCCAGATTAGTCAGTTGTCAGGCGTTGGACTATCGGACAGTGATTAACCAAAAAATATATATATATAACATTAACATTTTACAAACTACAATAGTTTAAGTCACAGCCAGCCTTTTACAGCAATTTTTCGGATATGTGCCGGTTGAAGAGAGTAAGCACATTGATAAAAGATTGCACCTTGCAACTTTCAAAAATTCCTACCCATTTCTCGCAAAATCTTGCAGCTGAGAAACATTTGGTGGCCCCAACCCAATATTCAGGTAACCATTACAAGAATTATTTGTTTTCCAAGGTGAATGATCAGTTCCATTAACGATTTGTGGAACATCAAGTATATCAAGCTTTTTCCTAAAAAAGAGAAAACTTCTGTGTGCACAGACAAAAGGTGTCAATATTATCAATGGACCTTTTAGATCTGATGAGGATTGACCAATAACATTAAAAATTATTAAACTTTAGTTACTTAATTTGAGTGGGGCCTACAAATTTTTGTGTCACAATAGTAACCTAGTTTGCTGGGAGTTAACAATGTTGGCTAATTTGCCCCAAGTTAAAAAGGTCTATCGGTGATTCTAACCCTTTTTATTGTCAATTATGTCATGATGTCATCTATGACTTAGACAATAGTTCATCGACAACATTGCTCATTAACTTTTTATAAACCCATATATTAATGAATAAAAAACAAGAGTTTTCATTTATTTTGAACTGGAAAGTTTGCGATTTCGATCAAAAGGATATGAGATTTTGGAATCTTTACAAAGGACAAGTCATTCTTGAAAGCCCTCTTTCTTACTATAGGTTAACCCAGTTTTAGTCCCCACTTTGTGAGGGTACTGAGAAAGGGAATATATTAGGCAGTCTTACTCTTACTTAATTTAGAGAGATTGATTTGAACCCACGACAAGTAAGCTTACCGTTGAGCTAAATCAGCCCTTCAATTTCTTACTATATTTCAAATATAAATTTTTAAACCATAAATGTTATTTAGAATGTGCCATGCTAAGCTCCATATTTACAAGGTAAACATGCCCAAAGCTAAAGACCACAAATTTCTTACAAATCAACCATATTCCATTCATTTTCGCTCACTCCTTTGTATGTAGCCACAACCTTTTGTTTTGAACTGATCAATAGCTACAACCTCATGCTTCAATCAACATAATAAGTCATATCTTAAGACTTAAAACACTCAATAAAATCATATTTATTTTATGAAGGTATAACATACAAACTTTGTTCAAAAGCAACATTACCTTTAATTTGCTTAACCTCCATTAGATACTAAAAGACCAAAATCAATGTGTGTATGTATAGTTTAAAAAAAAAAGTCAATTTATATAAAGCATACTAATGGCCAGGTCAAAAAAGTTATAATACTGCAGTTATCTGTAATTTCATGTAAGTTAAACTTTCATTGCATCTCGATATATTGATACACTCAAACATTTTCAAAAACTGAAAACAAAAAAACTACTCCCTCCGTTCCTAAATATATAAGATCACTTTAACAAATTTAAAGAGATTAAGGAAGACATTCCAATGAGTTAGGACTACATATTTTTATATATATCACATAGGTCTTTTGAGGTTATGGTCAAGTTTAAACCATGGTAAAAAAAAAGTTTAAACCTATAAAAAATATTATAATCATGTTTTTCTTGTATATACTGTGAAGTTTGAGTCAAAATTTTTTGTTTAATGAAATTAATAATATTAAAGGGAAAATTATTTTTTTTATATGAAATTGGCCAAAAGCGCTGATCTGATAATTAACTATTTCAGTTTGAGCAAAACTAATAAATAACTATTACGCGGTGCATAAATAATATCTAACTTTGTGACCCGGTGCAAAAATGATAATACCAGTGTTGGATGTTGATTTGTAGTTTTGTGTAACATTTCTGAAATTATTTTAAAATTGAAAAATACATTTTTGCTCCTCCCAATTAAAACTTTGTTGATACTAGTTAGCATGGGGAGATGAAGGGCGAAAGGATGAAGGGTTAAGTTTTAATTGTGAGGGGGTAAAAAGGTACTTTTACTTTAGAAAACAATATCAGAAAGGTTCCACAAAACTATAAATTAACATTTCATACCGGTTTTATTATTTTTGCACCGGATCACAAAGTTGATTATTATTTATGCACCGCGAAATAGTCATTTATTATTTTTGCCTAAATTCAAATAGTTAATTATTAGATCAGCGTTTTTGCCCTATGAAATCAAAACATCAAACTAAACATATAAATTTTGTAGTTCAAACATCAAATACATAGTTTAACCTCATTTTAATGATAAGTTGACGTTATTGGGTTTGATGGTTGAATCATGTGGAAAACAAAACTAAATTGTCCATTTGATATTACCAAAAAAAAATTGTCCATTTGAGTTGCAGAGGTTAGGGGAATGGAACTTAGTTAGAAAGTCAACGAAAAAGAGGAGGAATGTTTAGCCGAAAGATACGAAGAAGAAGAGATCTGCGTCGATTGTTATGGATAGAGCGAAGATCATGGGTTCAGTTAGAAATTGGAGAGCTAATGATGGGGAGAATATTCCTATTTCTCAGCGAAGGAATAATTTGAAATCTGATGGCAATAATGGGCGTTTAAGGGAGTCAGTTATTGATTTACAAATGTTTGACTCTTCAACCACCAATCCCGTTAAAAATGCTCAAGGATTAAATGATAAAAAAGAGTGGGTCCCAAGATCATATAGTGAAGAAAGGAGGAATGGAGGCATGTGTATAAGAGAAAATTATGTTCTTTGTCTTGTAAGAAGTTAAATTCAACATGTAATTCAGTGGTCACTAATGATATGAATGAGACCAAAAATGCTTTTGGAGTTTTAATGGATTTGGAGGAGGAATCGAATAATGAGGGAGAAAGATTCATATTATTATCTCGTAATGAGAGTTTGTTGCCTTCATCTTCTAATGTTGATAATATTCTACATGCTCAGGTGAGTGGTTCTTTAGAAAATGTTAATGGTGGTTGTGAGAACCACAATCTCAATTCAATGATTCCCCAATGAATGTTATTTTCTGGAATTGTAGAGGGGTGAGAGCAAGATCTTTCCCAGGATTAATAAGAGAATTACAGCATAAGTATAAAGTAGACATTGTTTTATTGTTTGAGACTCGTTGTGGAGTTATGAAAGCAAAGAAGATAATCTCTAAGATGGGATTTAATGGCTCATATGTTGTTGACGCTCAAGGGTTTAGTGGAGGTCTGTGGGTGTTATGACGTGATGAGAGTTGGGCTGTTAGTATAATTGGTTCATCTGAGCAATATGTTCATTTGAGTTTTGATCATAATGGGGAGAAATGCTTAGTTTCTGCGGTGTACGCAAGCCCTTATTATGTGAAAAGAAGGAGTTTATGGAGAGAGTTGGAGGAGTTTGGTAATGATGTGGAAGGTCCGTGGTGTGTAGGAGGAGATTTTAATGCTATTTTATTTGAGAATGAACGACGGTCTACTAGGAAGGAGTATTCTTTGGTGGATAAGGATTTTTCTAATTGGTATGGGGAGTCCGGTCTATCTCATATTCATACTATGGGGTCTTTTTTTACTTGGAGTAGAGAGGGTTGTGAGAGCAGATGTAACATCCTGAAAAATTTAATTTGAGATTAGAGAGTGTTTTGGGAAATAATAAACGGAGAAATTTGAAATTTTGGAATTTTTACGAATTTTTGGGGATTTTTTGGGATATTTTGGAAATTTGGAGTAATGAGTGTGCAAATAATTAACTAAGCAATTCAAGAATTTGAAATATGAGGGAATGGTGAAACCCAAAATATTTTGAAGGTTAAGGAGATTGGAGGCTGGTTTAAGTGAATTTAAATTAAAATAGTACATTATGACAAGTTTGGGCTTTAAATAATCAAAACCACCCTTATTTCACCTAGCCAAACGCGCCCTTCCCCCTTCATTCTTCATAAATCCGACGGCAGCCCCCCCCTTCATTTTTCTTCATCTTCTTTGTTCCTCTTCCCTCTCACCTCCGCTCTCCTCTGCCTCGCGATTTCCGGCGGCCAGAGGCGCGGCGGCGCCGACGACCCCCCTCACAAATTCACCGTCCTTCTCTTCTTCCCTTTATCATCTTCACCAAAACTCATCTTTTATCTCACTCCCTCGTGTTCACTTCCCCCTGCCATTTCTTCGGTTTTCTGGCGTCGGTGGCTCCTTCTCCGACGGCGAGCGGCGGCGAAAGGTGAGTGGAGACATTCCTTTGGTTATCCAAGCTTATACTCATTCCCAACTTTATTTCTCCTTCCCTTTGTGTTATTCAGTTCGGCCAGCCACCTTAGTGGACGATTTCAGGTCACTTTCCGGCGAGCAGTGGCGGATGACGGCGAGGAGATGGAAGGGCAATGGGTAAGTTCCCTTCCCTTTTCCTCCTTGATCTTCTTTCATTTTGCACACCCTCGTTGCCTTCGTTTTTCCTCTCCTCTGTTCTTCATTCTTTTCTTCTTCCAGCGAACTACGGCGGCGGTCTCTGACGGCGGTGACGTTTCCGGCGACGGCGAGTGCTGGTGGGACCGGCCACCTCGGGTTCAACTTTATTGGTGAGTTTTCTCTCAAAACCCTCACTTTCCTCTGTGATTTTGGGCAAGTTGGAGAGGGGTTTAAAGTCTGGTGTTTTGGTAGCTTAATCCAACTAGTTAGGCTGGTATTTTAATCAATGGCTGGAGCTGGGTTTTGAGTTGTTGGCTTAATTTTGTGAGTGATTGGTCATTTTATAAATCTTCTTTTCTTTTCTCTATTTCCAAATCTGTTCTGAGTTCTGGCCATTTGCTACTTTGATTATTTAATTAAACTGAAATCTAGGAGTGTATACATGGTGAGTGTTGTTTGAGGCTACTGACTACATAGGGAACTCCTCACTCATCTATTTGTGAATGTTCATTGTTTATGTAAAGAGATGAAATGGATTGTGACTCATGTTTGATTTCCAGTGGGTTGTAGAATTGTAATTGATTATTTTCTTCTCCTTTCCATTTTCACTGTCATTGTTGGGTTTACATGCTTTGGTTTGGTTATGATTTAAATAGAGGTATTAAAAGGCATACTATTGTGGAAATAGGTTTAAGTTGTTTGGAGACTTTTTGTTAATTATGTCATGGCCAAATTGGCTTGGGGAAGTTGCTTACTTCTTTGTTTCGGACAATTGTTAGTTGAGTGAATGGGAATAAGTAATGATAATGTTTAGGTGAATATATTTATGAGATAGGCTATATTGCTTAGTGGAAGTTGTGGTTTCTTTTGGAATAAGTTCTTGGGGAATATGTGTAAGTTTTAATGGCTGTTTTAATAAATGCAAAGTTAGTGGTTAATGAGAAATTACATTTGAAATTTATAGTTATAGTATTAAATGGGTAGAAGATAAATTTATTTAGTTCAAATGTTGGTTGATTGAAGAAGATGACATAAAGAATTGGACATAAGGCTTGGTATTGGTTGATATTTGATGGCATATGAGTTGGATAAAGACTTATGCTATTGATTTTAATTGGTTAGAATGACTATAAAGGACAATGTTATTGCCCTGTTCTATCCTCTTTTATAAGAACTTAGGTTGTTTGAATGGTTAAGCTATTTGTTTTTCTATCTGTGTGGTTTGTTGTAGAGATTAAATTGATTAAGTCTTAGGATATGTGACAATTTAGGGATATTAAGTTTAGGAATGATATTGGAAAGGGTAGCAAAATTTTGATAGGATTTGGCTATTTTCTCTATTGTGAATTGTAGGATTTGGTCTGATTCTTAGAAATAAATCCTAGAGTTGGATTCGATGATGATTAACGAGATTTATATTGGAATGATGTGAGGGTTTGTTTGTGGATTGTGGATATGATGATTGATGGTTGACGTGACAAGTGAATAGGAATATTGATTTGTGAATTTTATGCAAATGTTTAAATTTAATGGTTGATAAAGAGATTTCAAGTTGTTGAATGAGTGGTAGGGATGTTTTTGAGAATTTGTACTTAATGTGTACTTTGGATGGAAGTTTGATTTCTTTATTCTTTCCCTATTGTTGTATGATGGAATATAAGTTACTAAGAGTGTTTTGTGGATCGTATACTAAATACTATTGTGGAAAGGATAATTTCCAAATCTTGGAATTCTCTTTCAATGAGCATGGCACTAAGCATTGGAATGGAACAATTTAGATAGTGTCTTAGAGAAGTTAATATTAAGAAAAATGGGTGATTGAAACTATTACTTTTGTCATTGGAATTCTTTGATATAAAGGGTGTTGAGCATGATTGCTTTGTATTATCATATGTGGATTATGAAATTATGTGATAAGATGGAGTTAACTTTATTCTATTGATGTTTGTCTCAATTGTCTGCTTTTGGCTTGGAATGTATTATGTTAATTAATGTTTATGAACTTGAATTGTGTTTGAAACGTATGTCTAGGACAAAGTAAAAGAAAGGGGCTTGGGTAAAATATAATTTCGAGAGCGACGTTAGTCATTAATCATATATATATATATATAAGAATAATTGTTTATGACTATTATTACTTTGTGTAATAATAGGAGGGATTAAGAGGAAAGTACTCGGAAATTCTCAAGGAAGGGTAAGGAAAAGCAATGGATCGTTAAGTGACGCAGGTAATCACACTTAACCTTGCTATAACAATGAGGGTGAAGTTAGCTGGGAATTTCTAAAATCCTTTTTCACCCTCTCTATACATACATTATCTTGAAAACGGTATTTTTATATAAAACAGGCTATCGGGTGCCTTTCAAACACGATTATTTTCATATAAAGATTTTGACACATTATATATGTAGTATCCTGTCTGGTAGTGCTGAGTATCTTGGAATGATTGTGACATGGTTGCAGGTGTAGTGTTATAGTAGTTATTTGAGAGGTTATGAGTATAGAAAAGGAATTATATATGAGTTGAGATCTTTGGAGAGTTATGTTGAGGGAAAGTATTGTGGATAATAGATTGGAAGGTGATGTGAGATGATATGAGATATTGATCGAGATATGGTAAGCGTTGCATGACACTGAGTTACATGTACCATCGCGCGATGATAACTGTCGATTGGCCAATCGACAGTTATTTGTACTGATGATCCTTTTCGGATTGATTGGATCGGGGTTCATAGGTCGACTTATTGAGAGAAGTGACCTACGGTTGTTTGGCATTGAAGAGCCCAACCGCCCCTACGGTTGTTTGGCATTGAAGAGTCCAACCGTTCCCGTTCTGTAATGAAAACAGAATTGGGGTTCCCTCTCTGGAGATTGCCAGAGAGGGAAATTGTCCCCTCATTATGGAGCGGGACACAATGTCAAATCATATAGTGAAGATTAGATGCTTGAATGCCCCGTGGTGGCACAATGCATCTATAGGTGAGTGTGAGAGTTTGGGGTAGTAGGATGGTTGAATTGGAAAAATAGAGATGATGAATTTGAGTTGATTTGGATATGACGGAGAGACTTGAGTAAGGAATATAAGAAGATCTGGTTATATATATTATTATTGTTTTTAAAACTGTGGTACCCTTTAGACGCCCTCGCTACCGCACATCTCGCTGTTATAGTGAGTTAAGCGGTGATTACTGGGACAAATTGTCTCATCCCACGATTACTGACATTTTTGCAGGTGATCATGCACAGGCGCGAGCAACAGGAAAGGGAATTAAGTTCAAAGGTTGTTTTGTTTATTTAGACATGTATATTGCCAATTTATAGGTCTGCATTCGCTTCCGCATGTATATATATCTATTTATTGTTTAATATCAACTAGTTTTGTTTATTAACCATGTTAGACAAATCCTTTCTAACATGGTTAGCAATAAATTATCCATGATAGCAGCTGTGCTGTATTAGTTTATTCTTTTCTATCATGGATATTATTTTAATCATTAGGATATTCTTTTTCTAACTATGATAGAGATATTGATATTATTGAAATTCCTTTTTCTATCATAGTTAGTAAAGATATTATTGAACTAAAAGAGATGTCACAGGTTAACTAGGGATTTAGTAACATAGTGTTACAACTTGGTATCAACTTGGATTTAGTAACATAGTGTTACAGCAGACTGGATCGTATTCTAGCAAATGATATGTTTATGGATAGATTCACTGAAGCTAAAACAACAGTTTTGTATAGTTTCAAGTCGGATCATAAGGCTTTGTTATTGACGATGGAGGTGTCTCATTGTTCGGTTGCTTTTGAACGACCTTTTAGGTTTGTGGCTTCATGGTTGTTACATAATGATTTTAATGAATTTATGAAGCGGGTATAAGAATTTGTCATGGTCCCAAAATGTGAATGTTTTTACCCAGCAAGTTGCTGATTTATGAAGCTGTTTGGGAGAATGTTAAGAATGAGATTGAGGTTGTTCACAGGAATGAGGAGTATGAAGTTAGATGGAAGCTTGAGAGGAGTGAGATGTTCTCTGTCAGATCAGCATATATGAAAGTTGCTGATTTTAATGCTCAGGAAGATCAATGTTGGAGGAACATTTGGAGACTCAAGGTCCCTCAGAGATGTAAAATGCAGATGTGGTTTTTTTATGCATGATAGACTTCTTACTAATGAGAGGTTGCTTGAATGGAATTCATCCAGATGGTTCTTGCGCGTCGTGTCATTCGCAGTTGGAATCAACGGTACATGTGATAAGAGAATGTGGTAATGCTAAAGAGGTTTGGCTTAACTTGGGAATCTCTTTTGCAAATAAAGAATTTTGGGAAAGTAATTTACATGATTGGTTAAGGAAGAATGTGAAGATGCGTAGAGGGTATGAGATGTATAACTGGAATGAAGTTTTTTGTGTGTCTTGCTGGTTGATTTGGAGAAGAAGGAATGAAGTGACCCATAATAATGAATGTTCAAGTGTGTATGAAGCCATAGCAGAGATCAAAGACATTATTAGATGTATGCATAGGGCGAAATCTGTCTTGCCCAATTTAAGGATGTAGGTTAATTTTTTGTTTGTATTTTCCTTCCTTTTTATCAAAAAAAAAATTGTCCATTTGAATTGTGACTTATTTCAAATTGATATATCGTCTGAGTTTAAAAACACTATTTCTAAGGTAAAAATGGGAAAAAAATATTTATAAGATATCATTTCAAACACTAAGACTTCTATAACAAAATAAATCTCCAACCAAAAAGTAAAAATAAAGAGTTTCAAATGAAGGGTGTAAATTGAGGTTATCATAGGGGGTGTCGAGAAAAAGGATGCAATATTAATGATATATAATAGAGAGGATGCAATATTAATGATATATAATGTAATAAAAAAAATAGAGAGTATATACTTCCTACACATGGGGCAAGACAATTAAATGCTTGTTACTTTTTAAGGTATTGTATACAATTTAACACAAAATTTAACGCAGGCTCTTGAAAATTCAGTTTTGGCTGTTAAGTAAGGGTTTTTACACTTTTAAGCAACCTTAAATCCAATTTTTTTGGTAACACTGCTCCTGAATAAAAAATTTAAAATTATAGGAAAATTTGCATTTTGACCCTCCACATGTACAAGGAGATAATACCAATATTACCCTTGAAATATTTATTTGGTTGCAATTTCCCCTGAAAAATTCTCAGACAAATGTTGGCAAAACAATACGAAATAAGGCAATGTGATCATAAACTAACAGATCTATTAGCAGACGACACACAATCTTTCACAGTATAAAGATTAATCATTATTGCCTTGAAATTTTTCCTTGATATACAATTTTCGCTACGGAAGTTTTTTAGGATGCAATGTTAATTTTATATATAACGGCAAATGCACTTTAAAGAAAAGTTCGTAAGCCTTTTTAAATCCGTTACTTGTATTTAAATAAGGGCTATAGTGCAAAAATGACTATGTAATTGTCACGAAGGTGTAAAAATGACCATGTAAAATTTTTTTAGAGCAAAACTGGCTATCGAATTTCAAAACTGGGGCAAAAATGATCACAGTTAATTTTTTTACTTTTTCATTCATCATCTGATTCATCTCTCACTAAAATATGTGGCAGACCTATATATTTATTTGCCCTTAAGTAATGATGCGACAGAGGATGATGAGTGAAAACGTTAACAAATTAACTGTCATGACAATTTTTGCCTCAATTTTAATTTGATGGCCAGTTTTGCTCCAAAAAAAATTAGATGGTCATTTTTACACTTTCGTGACAATTACATGACCATTTTTGCCCTTTAACCATTTAAATAATCATTTAAAAATATAGTATGAGACCCAATTACTCAAAATTAACGGCATCATCAATTCATTGCACTACGATTACAGTATATGAGCCCATGGGGCATGTCTTGAATTGCCTATCAAAGGATTACAGTATATGATGACATTTATTAAATGTAATAAATAGAAATAGTTCAAGGGGTTAATAATTAATTTGAAAAGAAAATCAATCTAGTCCATACATTTAAGATAAACAAGGGCTTTCCCACGCATTTTCCTCCAAATGTTCGGGAACATTTATAACATCACCTTGCTTGAATATATTAGGAGACGGGCATAAAGCACAAAGGATCCTAGAGATTCTTAGAATTTGTTTTTATTTTCCAAAAGCAACTACAAATGATACTTTATACAAATATCTAGCTACATAAATCAGAAAACCCTACAATAACCTATGTACCCTAGCGTCTTGAGAGGTAGGATTCAGCCAAAGAGAAATACTTTTCCTTCTGTCTCTTGTACTCGTTGTAGCGAAGGAAAAAATAGCTTAGATAGTCAAAATCAATTGGAGACATCTTCGCCTATCAGAATGAGAAAAATAGATTAATGAATGAATGAATGAATATTCAAGTGACGTGGATATGAATGATTTTGCAATGTTCAATAATGCAAAAAAAGGAAGAACATTTATACCTGAATCAACCCCCACAAAGCCCAAAAAACGTGAGAAACCAATGCGTACGTGTTTGCTTCAACATAAAGACCATAGAGATCATCCTCAGTAACCTATATCACAGAATAATTAATTAATTAACTAATTATATAAATGCAGGAGTAACAACACATCCTGATTTTCCAAAGCTAAAATCCCCCCCCCCCTAGGTTTGTTTTATGAGGGATTTGAAGGGGAGGGGAGGGGAAGGAAAATTTTTGTAAGATGAATTATTAAATATCAAAGAAGTGGCAATGTAATATATTAAGATATATAAGATGGAAAATAAAACAGTTATACTACCTCCGGTCCTAAATATAGGACCTATATAACTTTTTTTTGGAGAGGTTAAGTTTGCAAAATAGTCTATTAAATCATGACATATTTGATATATTTTTAGATTATCCATTAGTTTATAAGTAAAATAAACTAGTTTAAGGGAAAAAATTAGGTAAATCAATTTATAATTAACTTATTTTGCTTTTTTTTAGGATTTTTCAAAAAAGTCAATTATGTCTTATATTTAGGACCGGAGGGAGTATGTATTAGTTTAGAATTTTCGACCTCACTTCTCAAATTCTTGTATATTCATGTCACAAAATTTCCCTCCGCCCATTTCCCTTCTAGGCCCTTAAGCTCACAATGTTGGGGTAACCATGTAAAATATAGTCACCAGCATAAAAGGAAAATCAATTTCATTGATAAAATTTTTTTTTGAGTACCACTTTCAATCTTTCATGCATTATAGAGATTAGTCATACAGGTGAGTGCACTATACAGCTATCCTGAGCATGATTGACTCTTGTATGCACTTATTAACAGGATAATTGTAGATGTAATGAACATGTACTTAATTGATAGACTGAAAAACTCATTCATAGACCATTGGTAATCTGAGAAAATTAACCTCATATGGTCGGTTAGGTTGCAAGTAATGCCTCAAAAAGTGATATTGTTCATCCTTATTTGGGTATCTGCGGAATTAAAAAGGTCAACAACCAATTAGAAAAATGACTAAGCAAAAGGAGAGACACACAAACAGAATGAGAATAGGATACAAAGACATACAAGGTGTATTCACACTCATAGCCTGCATATTCCGCAAAATGGTTTCCAATGTCAAAGCCTCTGAAGTTGTATGATGCATACTCATAATCGATGATGTAAAGTTTATCTGGAAATAATGCAAACTCAATGAAATTTGAAGAAGAAAATATACATAATGGAAAATGAACAAGTTTAGCAGTCATTAAATTACATAATTCCACACAATAACTAATTTTTGGCATGTTTATTATTGCATTTAAATTTAGTCCCTCAGTCAGCAGTAATAGGTTCAGATTTGCTCAAAATTTTATTGAAAATGCAGGAATGCTGAAAAGCAAGTAAAAAAGAGAAGATGACGGAACAAACTTAGTCTGATAAAGGTGAATTTATATTAGAACTCACATGGTTCATGGAGAAAATACTACTGTGTTATGATAATATAGTTAGGAATAGAATTAAATAATTAGCTCATTGGAGTTCTAGGGTTATTAGTTCTCTTTTTATTAATTCTATACCATACTGCTTAAGGACAGAGAAGAGCACATAAATATCCAAAATTGTAAAATTAATAAATAACCATAAGTTTTCTAAAGTACGAGCATATCAACTGCAACATGTCTAGAAACATGCTTTTACTTAGACAATGAGAATAAACTATTGAATGGGCTTGTTATTTAATACCTTCCTCATCATTCACCATTATATTTCCAGAAAGTAAGTCATTGTGAGAAAAAACCACAGGAGAAGCCAACCGATCTGTTAACCCCTGAAGCAATATCAAGAAATATATTTCAGTGAAGAGAAGATAATATCAAACTTTTCATTAACTAAAGCAGGTTCAGCCAAGGATTTCACAGTATCACTCAAAGTGCATTCAGGCCAAAAAGAAAATGATAGAAATATGATGCAAGAAATCCAAGAGCAATGCTTTCCCCCTGCCACCTAAAAGATGCCTATGTCAAATTGGACATTTCAAGATAAATCATGGCAACTTCCAGCACATAATACCATTACCTACATCCAGTGCAAGCCAAGAGGGACTAAAAGTATACTGTTTACTACCATGCAGTAAGAACACTAAAGCCTGTCAGATCCAGTCATTTGGTAACCAATGCCCATTCAGGATATGCATGGAAAACTTCAGTACCTTGAGTTCCAAAAGTGCATTGTGGACTTCAGGAAATGAAATTGACTCATAAGTTGTCTTCTTTGCAGCATCATCAAATTTAAGAGCAGATGCTGTAAAAGGTTGGGGGAAGCAGAAAAAATGCTTAAAATGTCAAATTACATCAAACAAATGATTTATCTTTCCCATCCAAAAGAATTTCATAAATTTCAAGCTAATGAAAGTCACTTCAAACAGATGTAACTCAATTAAAGAATTGAGAATAATACAAAGCCAATAATCAAATACATTCCAGGGTAGGTCAAAGTACCTTGCGTAAAGAACTTGAAGATATCATTCCACAACTGAGGTTCCTTAGATCCTGGAACTTCCAACTGATGAAATCTCTTAACTTGTTTTGCAATTTTAGCAACCAGCTTTGGCTCCCTCATGTCTGCCATTGAAATAATGCATTGATAGATGATAAGGATGTTGTCTATGAAAAGGTAGAGTTAGAAAGTGCATATACAGTATACTTAATCAAGTGAGTTTATATTCTAAGGTTAATTCCAAATTCTATAAATTAGCACATATAATAAAAATAAAAAAAAACTAAAGCTGTGGAGGAGGGTTGATATAAATTGAAATTCACTTCACGATAAGTGCAAAAATTAATAAATTTGAAGTCTTCAATTCTTGGTCTTCAATTCTTGGCAGTTGGCACATATAGGATTATCAAGTAAATCTACTATCAAATTAACTGTGATTTCAAGATTATCCAGTAAGAAGTCTTCCCAAAGATTGATACTTTTCAGTAAAAAAATGTAATTCCAATATCTGCTGCAGCCCATCTTATTAAAAAGTACAAATAATTTGGGGGGATAAACATTTACATATGTTAATTTATAAAGAACTAAAAATGTAGTCATCAGATGTTTAACTACAACATCGAGTTTCACTAACTAGACTAAGTCATAGCCTGCCCCACAGTAGTTTTTCAGTTATGTACCTGATGAAGATAAGGTACGCGCATTGATAAATGACTGCACCATGCCATTTCCGAAAATTCCAAGCCATTTAGCGCCAAATCCTGCTGCTGAGATATATTTGGTGGCCTAGACACAATATTTGGATAAGTAGGCCATGCAAGTAAGAATAATGGAGTATATATACAGAAAAGCAAAAAAACGTTTTGGCATTTCTATGGAAATGAATCGAGTTATATTTTATAACATGAATTTTCAGACTCATCAACCTCTTGCAGAAGAAAATCAAGTTTGAAAAAAAAAAATTGTAATCATTTGCAGACATCCTGATTCTAACTTTAGTATTTTCAATACTAATAAAATGGGACAATAACACAATCAGAAGAATTGCCACTAGCATATTTACAGTTTAAGCTATCCAATAACACCTATGGTTATTAAGCTCTGGACAACCTTTTTAGGACTGACCAAATGGTAAAACCGCCAACTGAGTTCAAATACAAGATTATCCATGCAATTTAACTTTACAATAGTACACAGTCTAACCTGCAATTCCCGTTCACGGTTGATAATGTACTCAGTATATGGTCCATACAACCTAACCGTTATGGAGACATCATTGCCATTTTCTTCCTTCACTGAAACCTTGAGTACTGGGAATTTTTGATAAACTATCAGTTAGACCATAAAACATAAAACCCAGAGAGGGGGGGGGGGGGGGGGGAGTAACCATGGACTTTAAGAAATTTAGTAACTTCATTTCTGATCATAATCCTCAAGAAAATTGAAGATTTAATTTTACTTCTGATAACTTTTTTGGCAGCAATACAATAGAAGTAACTTGTTAATGATGTTCCAATAAAAACACCACTAAAACTAATATTACAAGCAAAGAAATGTTATCCAATAAAGAGCTTGAGAAACAAATAATTTTCAACTCAATGAAAAGAAACATAATAACTTGAAAGCAAAATCAAACTTCAATTTCCAACAACAATCAAAACTGCAAACATAAGCCCAAAACTCACACAAATTCGTGATGCCTCCAGAAACTCTCTCAACACAAAAGCGAGAATCATCCAAATTTGACCATTTCTTAAACATGTCCTTGCACAGATCACTGCAGAATCACAACAAAAAGGTAACTAATGCATTTTATCCAGCTCAAAACTATTACTTTTTCTCTAAACTACCCTTATTCAACTCAAAATCTAACATATACTCCATCCCTTCCTAAATATAAGAGTTAGTTGACTTTTTCCAAGAATCCTAAGAAACCAAAATAAGTTATTCAAAAATCAATTTTAACAAATTTTTCTCTAACCTACTTGATTCAACTCATAATCAAACATATAAATGATCTATCTAATAATATATAAAATATGTCATGATCAAGGCTTCATTTCCTTCCTTAACTTCTCAAAAAAAAAGTCAACTAACTCTTATATTTAGGAATCAAATAATACACAAAAAATCCTTCCTTAATTTCTCAAAAAAAAAAAAAAATCAGCTACACAATTTCTTAACAAAACCAAAGGAACGACAAAAATGGCATCCATTTGGAAGCCTGCATATAAATAATTCTCATAATTTCACGGAAAATCAGACAAAATATAAGAGAAAAGGAATAAACATAAATAGAAAGAGAAAAACAAAAAAACAAATAAAGGAATGAAAAATAATAGGAGGATGAGAAAAAAGAGAGAGAAAGGGTTAACGAAGGAACGAACATGATGCGAGGATTCATTTGAGAAGGAGAGAGAGAGGTATCAATGGAGAGAGAAGACGAGAGAATGTGAGAGCCATTTCCGTTTGGATGGTCGTGCCATAGGTCCTGGGCAAAATCCATGGCGTCGAAGGTGTTGATGGCACCCATTCGATTCGATCCAAACAAACAACAACACCAAAAAATTGCAATTGCAATTGCAAGCAAAGAAAGAGAAGAGAAGTGAAATTGGAAGCAGAGAGAGATTTGGGGAGATTATGGGAATAATAGATTTTTTGGACTATATTTCCGACTTCCTTATTTCACGGGATGCCTCTTCTTTTATATTTGGAAAAATCAGATATTTTTTTTTAGGTAGGGTAGGGACGATTTATATATATACCATTTGTCTGTTTTTTCTTTTTTTAATTCCCTTCATTCTTTCTTTTTTTCCTTTGATCTTTTCTCCTACCTTGCTTGATTGTCGCTCCTTACAAAATAAGTTACGATTTATTGTCATTTTTTTTATAACAACAATTTATTGTCATTATCTGTTTAAATTAAAGATTTCCTCTTGCATGAATTTGTTCCATCACGTCATTTGTGTTCTGATCAATTATAAGTAGACAGATATTATCTAATATGGAAATATAGAAATTTTAATTTTATGCGTCACCTAAAAAATCTCAACAAACTTTGAAAACATTTTTTTACATTCTAAGATAAAAAAATTGGAAACATGAGATTTAAATTGGTTTTATTTCTTAATTCATATTTTCAGGGTCTCATGTCAAATTAAAAACTTCACATTAGATAATATGTGTCTACTCGTGATTGGTCAGACAATAAATGACGTGGTGCACGAGTTCACGCTAGAATGAAACATTAAAATATTAAGAGAGAGACTAAAGGGAACAATTGAAAACTTATATAACAAGACCTACTTGTGAATAATATACCAAAGAGTTGATTATTTGACGTTGTATGATCCATGTAGTCGACCTTATATAGTGTGATATGAGTTTATTGTTGTTGTTATTGTTATTGGACTTAAATTGCTTTATTTGTTTGAAGACAAGTAAACGTTTTCACATATATAAAAGGGAACCTTAAATATTTTAATAGAGAGAAATATATTTTATTCATTTATTTTTATTTGGAAAATTAATTTAACAATATTGAATTCACTTAAATTAATCATATTATAAAAATTATAAATTAGTAATATTACAATATTTCAAATCAAAAGTCAAAAGTATATTAATATATTGTGACCCAAAATTTTTCTATCTTTAATTCTAATTTATTTGCAATATTAAATTTTAGGCATTTATTGATTTCTTTTATAATTTAAATTTCAGGAAGTTACAACATTCATATACCACTCATTTCTCTCTCTTCAAGCTATAAATATGAAATTGAAAACCAAATTAAGTATATACACTCATCCCTTTCACTAATTTTCTGCATGTACAAGTAGAGTTGACCTTCTTGATTAGACCAACACAATTATAAGTTTACAACACTATTTCTGATATTGGTGATAGGTAACTTGTTTCTTTTTGTTGTGAATATCTACTAATTAGAAGATTCCTATGTTTCTTTCTATTTTTTATAGTTCTAAGGAGATAATAAGTATGTTTGAATGTTTTTCATGATAATTTTTCAAAATTGCTTTTGCATGCAAATTAATTGTTGTTGTGGATTGATATCATATATAAAAATAGACATCTTATAATTTATGCATATAATTTATTCATGAAATTCAATGCCATTGCAAATCTTTTTCTTCCAAATGTATAATTCAAATGACATCGCAAATCTTTTTCTTTCAAATGTATACTCAAGAGCTGAATTCTTTGATCTAGCTGAATTTTTTTATCTAAGGGTAGCGTAAACGACATAGAATTAGCCTATAATATGTGAACTATAGTCTCGAAATAGCGAAATATATGGAGAACATGAAGTACGATAATATAGATAGTATGATAATGTAGATGAGTGAGGTGAATTTTATAACATGTAGTTAGTCTATCTGATACCATAGTCTTTGAGGTGTTGTGATATCCCACTAATTCTATGAGGGCAAACCCATGGTTTGGTTATATAATACTCCCTCCGTTCTTAAATATAAGATCACTTTCACATTTCAATTTGTTCCTAAATATAAGATCACTTTCTAATTTCTCCCAAAATTTTCCCAAATTAACCCTAATAATGTTTGTCTATAGTAGCATGTAAGAGAGAGGCCGATAGTGGAAATAAAGGTTTATGGTTAGGATAAATTGGTAATATCATGTGTTAATAATTAACTTAACTAACATCCTTAATCTAATCAAATTACGAAAGTGATCTTATATTTAGGAATGGGGGAGTATGTTATATAGTCATCTATTCACCTTATTATATATTCAACTCCCATACCATGGTAAATATATTGACGTGATATCTAAGTACATGAGGTTTTATGTTGGTAAATCTTAAATCTAACATCTTAAAATAGATATTGGATAATGGATATGCATGATTAAACATAAATGTGAGATTTAACCTTTCGGATTAGTAAAGGTTACTTGTCTCACTAAATTTTGTTCTCTTTTAATTATTGATCTTGTTTTAGTAAAATTAATTATTATTTGATATAATAAAAAATCAAAATTATTTGGTCAGGAAGGGACTTCATGTGAAAATGTCTTCACAACCAATATCAAATCAAGAAAGTGAAGAAAAAAGAATTGCTCGTGCTCAAATAGAACAAATGAAAGATACAACAGGATTCAACCATAACATGGAAGCCGAGCAAGATTTTCTTAAGTTTGCTTCTAAATATCCATTGAGTGAAGAAGAATTTTATAAACTTATTTTGTTCGGTCGTCCATTAGATTCAAGATTTTACCAATGTTATTAGTGGCGTGATTTTTCTTGAACTTGTAATCACCATTTTGAAATGCTAATTTTTTTTATTTTATTGTATGTCTTTCTTGATGTAATTGCATGTGTCGATTTAGTATTATCTCAAACTCTTTTATTCTAGAATGTGTGTGTGTGAGTATATAAGTAGGACATTCGCACTTTAGCTTGCCAACCGCGTTAGTTGGTTTTGCTGTTGTGTTTGGTCCGAAAATGTGTTAAAAAAACTCTTTTATTCTAACTACTTGTACTAGTTATCCCAAATAAAGATAAAAGAATTACACTCTTGAAGTTCAACGAGTTACCTTTATAACTAACATTTAACCGTTCAATGGTTAGAAATTCCTAATAAAAATAGAAGAATTCCCCCACATAAAAGCGCATAAGAGATAATCAAGAGACAGTATTATTTTTAATTGATAGATGATTAAAAAAGAGACTTTAATATCAATATCCTCAAGGGGTATTTGCAGTTTAGTCCCTGGTAAGGGAAATTAATACTGGAAGGTCCCAATACATTCCAAAATAATTATAAAGTCCCAGAGGTCCTTTCCTGCAATTGTTTGCTTAACTTCAATGACCATTTTGCCCTCATTAAAGATAGTTGTCATCTCACTGGTCTCTACAGGGGGACTATGCTTTCATCTTATGAGTGCAAAATGGTCATTGAAGATAAGCAAACAATTGCAGGAAAGGGCTCCTGGGACTTTATAATTATTTTGGAATATATTGGGACCTTCCAGTATTAATTTCCCTTACCAGGGACTAAACTGCAAATCCCCTATCCTATCCTCAATCGACATCCCCTATTCGGTTCTTTTTGTAAAGATTTAACCTTTTCACTGTATAAAAAAAAGATTTAACCTTTTCAGCATTGGCCAAGATCTAGCTCAAACAAAAGACAATGCAAGAGTATAATGTCGATGACTATGAGAGTAATTAAATTAAATTGAATATAAAACAGATAAAGAAGTTAAACGGAGATTCTGATCATAGAACGAGTAAGTAAATATAAAACAGAAAAAAAAGAAAAAATATTAGTAAATGAGAAGAGAATACTGAAGTCATGTCGCAGTACATGCTTCAATTCATTACAGAACCATTTGAAAATTTAAATTAAATCTAGAAATAAGGTGCAAATCATCCCCAAAAGTTTCATGAAGTATTAAAATGAGTATCTTTTATCTTCACAATATGCAGTCACTGGCTCTAACAAGCAGGTGGCAATTAGTTAAAGAACTATCCTAATTGATTTACTTGTTCCTACTCAATAGAAAGACAAGCAAGCTGATTACTCTCATAAGTCTAATTTTGAAAAGGTGGAAGAAAATTTTCCCCAACAACTGTTTGAAATGTATTGCTGTGCAAAATAGAATTTATTGAAGAAAGAGAAGAAAAATATCTATAAGATGGGAGCCAAACACCCAGAAAATTTGACATTCTCATATTGCAATATGAACAGAACAACCATTGGTTTTAGCAGTAACCTGAATCTGAGAATGCATAGGAAAATTTGATTCTTTGCTAAATTTAGCATTCTAATCTACATATAACCACTTTCATTGTATGATTATGCAAAAGTTGAATTCTTATTAAATGGATAAGAACACAGTCAACATTACGCAAACAGAGATCAATAAAGACATGATTGTAACTCTCTAAAAGGTGAACCTTCTGATTAGGTTGATCTCCTTTGATAACAGGGAAGCACCAAATGACAAGCTTCTCTAAGTTGACGGATAGCAGAAGCCATGACTCCCTCTTCACCTCATATGCACACTGTATATATGTAATTTAAATATGAGCAGCCACAATTTGTTGATGATGCACATGCTCTTAATATTGACAAACTTATGTATATAACATGGGTGTATGGCCAGTTTTCTTGCTAATATTAAAGAATGACAATCAGTAATAATTATTCCACTAATAGTATTTATAAGAACAAGCACATTGTCTTAGTGAATCCCCTAGGTTTATACTTGTGCAAAGGTAGAAATTTTACAGATCTTTTCCTTCCTCTAATTTTTAGTTTACTCTATTCTATCCCTAATATACTTCACGGATCTGGATTTGCTATAATTACTTAAATATCAAGGAATCCATAGTAAAGTTCAATAGATTTCTCATGGCAACTTTAAAACAATGCATTACGTTTTTGTCAAGGCTGTAAAGAGTATAAGCCTAACATGATTTTGTCCAGGCTTTCGTTCGATTAAACGGACATTTGGATTTAAATGTTGAGACTTCCTTTATTAGCTATACTTCCATGAGCAATTCCTGGAAATCTCTCATAATATCTAATATGTAATAGGAGATTTCAGTAAATAGAGTATTGTGGAAAGACTTACACATAACCATCATGTTTATGACGATTACGTTTTTGTGGATCTCCCTTCCATTATTAGCTGCCAAAATTCAAGGAGTGTAGAAACAGAACGTAGATGAAAAAAATTATAAAAGTTTCATTCTTTTGTATTTTTTTTTTCAAAATGTATACATTCATGAATGTAAACTTTCTCATTCTCACTACAAATGAATAGCTGCAAAGGTTCAAAGGTGTGTCAAAATAGAATGTATATGAAAAATTTAATGTTTCATTCTTTTGTATTTTTTCTCCAAAAAGTATAAATTCATGAATCAAACATTATTACTATAAATGAAATGGTGGAACTTCAAATGGTACAAACCCAAAATAGTCTCCAAACTTCTCTCTAACCCTTCTAGTGTTGGCAGATTTGAATAGTCTCGAATTGTTTTCTGCAAGGTTTCTGTCTCACATGAACAGTTCTTGTTATTCTTGTTAATATCAGTCAATTAAAATTCAGAGCACATAATATGTCACTGCATTACATTCTCGCCATTTTCCACATAATAAAGCATCCACATGAAGTCAATTTTTATCTTGGCCTTAGTGGTAGAGGGTGTGAGCTTCACTGATAAACAGCGATGATTCTTCGAGTGAAAGTCTCTAGGGACTTAAATCTACCCAATAAGAGGACTTCAATATAAAAATCCTAATACCAATTCGCTTGAAGGCATTGACTTTGGATGATTCTATACTTTCTAGAAGCCAGAACTCTCTCAAGTCTCAACCCACACTATACTTCCAAAAGACAACTTTTTGGCAGAAAGGATTATCTGATACCTCAAAAAGTAGTCATCACCCCTACTAACATTGCCCACACCTTTGTTTGCACCTCCACACCACTGGTTTTAAGTCTCTCTAAATCACTTCTTATCCTAGATTGTCTACCGCCGCTCTTAAAAAAGATGTCCACATCTTTTGGGAATTTCGGTTCTGTCTTTAAACAAACGCAAATTTAATCAAATCAAGGAAAGAAAATATGAAATTTCTGCTTCAACCAAGAGTTAGCTCAAACAAAAGACCGTGCAAGAGTATAATGTCGATGATTATAAGAGTAATTGAATTAAATTGAATCTAAAAATATGTAGATAAAGAAGTTAAACGGAGATTCTGAAACCATGTTTACGAGTCTTTTCTGCTTATCAATGTAACCTCAGTGGTATTTTGATTTATACTTGCCAAATGTTTACAAGTGCTAGCACTTGAATTCCTCCACTCTCAATCTATTGTAAGACCATGCTCCCACATTTTCTACACCTTTACAGCAATACCTACCTTCTACTTTCATTTCAATCCATCCAATTTCTTTTGTTTTCATTATCGTTTGTCAGATACATATTTCGCGCATCGCGCGAGTAATCCTGCTTGTTATCCACAACAATTTAATAACAAAATATTCAAATGATGGCATTATAATATATTTTCAAAAGGTTATCATGAACTAGGAATTTTGAAACTTCTCATCTTTCCCTCCCACGTCAGATTAAATTAAGAAGTCAGGATCAAATAAACTTGGATTTAAGGGAAATAGTTAAAGAACTATCCTGATTGGTTTGCTTGTTCCTACTCAGGGTCTGTTTGGTATGGGGGGAGGGGAGGGAAGGGGAAGGGATTTGGGTGATTTTACTCCCCTCCCCTTGTTTGGCTGAGATAATCTTGTTGGAGGGGAGGGATTTTTTTTTAAAATTTCCCCTCCCCTTCCCTTAAAACCTTACCCTCCAAAAGTGGGGGGATTTGGATGGAGTCAGACCCTATTTTTGTTGTGTTGACTATTATACCCTTATTTTTTTCAATTATTTACATTTTACCCAATCAATCACCAAAACCCTAGGTTCTCATTTTTTTCTGGCCGATCTTCTTCTTCAAGCTTCATCTCCATCAATCAATTTCTTCTTCATCCCCATCCTCATTTTTTCTCGCCGATCTTCGTTCAAGTTTCATCTCCATCGATCGATTTCTTCTTCATCTCCATCTATCTTCGTTCATCTCCATTGATCTTCTTCAATCTTGTTTCCTCACTTCGCAGGTAGTTTAATCGATCTCTCTGTCATCTATTTTTCCATATTATTCCGTATATAATGACGTATGACAGTGCAATAATGAAGTTTATGACTTAGGTGAAGACTTGTGATAAAATCATTACATGTGACAGATTATGTGTTTTTAAGCTTGCATGTCGATTTGGGATTTCTGTTTTTAGTTCTTACACTGGCCGAACTGAATTGGGATTTAAGGGTATTGATATTTTAAGTTTTGTTTGTGTTTATAAAATCCTAATTGTTTTCTATTTTGAGCTGAATGAAATGAATGGAGAAAAGGGACTGTTCATTTTGTTCTTATTCTTGTTAGATAGCATGTTAATGATAGGAGAAGCATATGTGGTTTCTGAAAAATGGTTGAGAGTTTTATATATATTTAAAATATACTTGATTATTTTCTGTTCATTGATGATTATGATTCTGTTCAGGCTGGTTATAAATGGTATAGGATAAATATACAGTTGCTTTAATGTTAAACTTATGATGATATATATAACAGGCACATATGTCAATCGAAATTTCTGAAGTTTCAAGAACTTGAATTGTTGCTTTGTTATTTGTTCTTGCTGGACTGGTGTGTCAAACAGACAGTGCAACTGTATGGTCTTTGTAGGATGAAACTTGGAAGTATGCTTCAGTGGATTTAAGTTAGAAAGGGACTTTCATATTGCTTAAATGATAATAAATGTAAATAAGAATATAGGTATATGAGTTTAACTATACTCTGTAGATATTGATGCTTCCTATAATATTCTTACCTATATTTCATGACAAGAAGCCAAACCAGTGCTTTTTGCTAGCTCAACATTCTGACTCTCCCCAATTAATGAATCACATTTCATCAACCTAGTATAGGATCATCTGTTCTGTTTCTTCTGAATGTTACTTAACATTTCGTTTTTCTTCCGTTGCAGTTGGCATTGGCTGCCTTGCGAAGTTCAAATGGAGTTCATGCAGTTCTTGACTTTGATAGGTACTTATTATTTATTCCTAAATTTTCTTGTAGTACACAAATTTTTGGGATGGGGAGTGATCTTGATGTACCCTCTTTTGACTAAAACTAATGGTTATCTTCTTGGAGTTCACTTTTGTTCTGGTATTTTGTTGCAGCTATCTAAGGAGTATCATTTCCCACGAGAATTCTTCTCATAGTGTGTCCGAGCTTATATATGATGAGTCTATAATTTTAAATCCAATGGTACTGAGCTTATATCCAACTATTTCTTATTGAAAGGAGAAATGATTTTGCCGTGTGAACTATGCTAGTGTGTGAATCATAGTAATAGTTGGATATGGTGGTTGAAAACATTATAACTCCTTGGTCTGTTAAGCAACTTGCTTCATCTCTGTATAAAAGCATGTGCCGGAACGTACTGGGCTGTTTAAGTACTGTCTAGCCTATAAATTCAGTCCCTGGCCCACCACTGTACCTGTCAAAATGTTATGTCGTGTATATATATAATTTAGTAACCATTATTATTATTATTATTATTATTATTATTATTATTTTCAGATATCAATTAATTTAGAGTTAAGTGTGTTACGGCAAGCATATGGTGAGACCCTTTCTGCTTTCTTTGAAAATAGAACAGTGTGGATTATATTTTCTAGTTAATGTCATTTTTATTACACATCCAATTTAATTGATTGTTCCAAATCATAATGATGTAGACCTGATAGCTTGATAATGGTTTAAAAACATCAAATTGTAAACAGTCATATAGCTTCCAAATTAAGACTTGATGACCAAGTTGATTTTGATGCGACCATAGGTTGGTCAGACTTTTAATTACCTTGACTTAAATATCCATTTATTTTTTTTCTTTTTGCCAAAGAGTAATGGGAATATATCCTGTTTAATACGATTGTTAATTGTATATTCTTTTATGTAGTCTGTGACTGAACAATTTTTTTTATAAGTTGTTATTTACTCACGGGTGGATGGCAACTTAGCTCATCATATGAAGTTCCAAGTTTATTTTGAACCTTCGACATTTTATGTTGCATATGAAAAATGGGTTCATGTCATGACATAAGAGCATAACAGGGACATATGTTTGAGATTCATTTGTTTATTCATGGGTGTATTTGCACCAATGACCATTGTTTGCTTGTCTATGTAACAGTATAATTTGTCTCTAAGATGCGTTTAATTGCTGAATTTGTGTTTTGCCCTGACATTTATTGTATAAAAATTATAGACTCATGTACATGTGGAGATCAATGCACCAGTACCATTGGATTTATAATTACAAAGAAGGTATTGTACGGCTCTCTCGCAGATGCTATGATGTTTTTCTAATATGTTTTGTTCATGTATATATATGTGTGTGTGTGTGTGTATCAGTGTGTTTATATATATATATATATATATATATATATATATATATATATATATATATATATATATATATTCGTTGAATTTTGTTCATACTCTTATTTTTGGTCATATATTGTTCTAAAATAAATAAGAGGAAAGTCTCTTTTTTATAGTTCCTGTTGTCATTGTAAATCAGTGATACTTTGGCTTTTGCTTGTCATAGAAATGCTAGAAAAATCACATCTTCACCAAATCTGGTATATAGTAGATAATGGAATTCACTTTTGTAATATTTGGTCCTAAAAACACTTTCCTGCATGCCAAATTTTTACCTTACTGCATTTGGCTAAAATCACATCTTCACCAAATCTGGTATATAGTTTCAACTTAATGCATTTGGCTGTTTTGATAGAATGTCCATAAGAATGAAGGAATTAGATGATTAACATGTTATTTGTGTGCTTTAATATGTGTTTGGATTGAATCATGTTCAAATCCTGCATTTCTGGTTCTGTTTTCACTTCAATTCAGTCTGAATAAATTGAGTTGGCTTTGAGTTTCCATTTTTCCTCCTCAATCTCTATTTCTTTCAGATTTATTGTTCATGCTAAAGCATTTTATTGGTTTACGCTGGTGGAATCTGACTTTTACCTTACTATCTTAGTCATTGCCAACTACTAATAGGTCCTAACATATTCTTTTAGATGGATTCTGAGGAAGAATTTCTTATGCAATGGTGTGAAATACACCGAAGGGTTGTAACCTACCTGATTTGTCTTGTAATCCAGTATTGTGCGGTTGCAATGTGTCATAAGAAAAGAATTACTTATAATATGAGTTCCACAAGAGAAAGGATACGGGAAGAAGTGATGTATCAAATAACTTGTACTCCCAAAGGGCAAGATATAGTTAGAATGAGCCCTGAAGCTTTTATAAGATTATGTCATATGTTGGAAAAAGATGGTGGCTTAAAGCCCACACGATATTCAAGTGTGGAAGAACAAGTTGCTAAAACCCTTTACATCTTATCACAAAGAGAAAGAAATCGAGTTGTTAAATTTTGGTTTAGGCGTTCAGGTGAGACAGTTAGTCGTCATTTACATAATGTGTTGTGGGCTATCATTGAATTAGAAAATAAATTCCTTGTACAACCGGATGGCTCTGGAGTTCCTTGTGAAATTGAGGGCAATGAGAAGTTCTACCCATATTTTAAAAAATGTGTTGGAGCCATAGATGGTACACATATACGTGCAAAAGTATCTGTGGTAGATGCTCCTCGTTATCGTGGTAGGAAGGAATTTCCAACACAAAATGTATTAGCAGCTTGCACATTTGATTTAAAATTCACTTATGTGCTTGTTGGATGGGAGGGCACCGCATCAGACTCAAGAATAATAAAGGATGCATTAAGGCGAGAAGATAATCTTAAGATTCCTAATGGTAATAGTGCGTTTAACATTTAATAATGTGGAAGTGAAATATAGTAAATCATGTTCATAAAACTAATAATGTGTTTGTTTTTACTTGATGCAGATAAGTACTATTTGGTCGATGTCGGGTTTATGTTAACAGGAGGCCTCATTACTCCATATAGAGGAGTTCGCTATCATTTGAAAGAGTACTCTAAGAGAAATCCACCCCAAAACCATAAAGAATTGTTCAATCTTCGACATGCATCATTGCGTAACGCAATTGAGCGGACTTTTGGGGTGTTGAAAAAAAGATTTGGCATTATATCAAGTGCCGGACTTTTGGGGTGTTGAAAAAAAGATTTGGCATTATCTTCAATCTTCGACATGCATCATTGCGTAACGCAATTGTGTTTTGTATGGTAGAATTTTGTTCAGGTGAGACACTTGGATTCTATTTGCTACACGAGTTGCTATTTTACATCTTAGCTAGGTGGTTGTCTTCTGTGGATACTTTAGATTGGTTCTTCTTTGACTCTTCACAAAGGACGACTCATTATTATCCTTCTGAGGAAAGCTCTCCATGGGGTGTGGCTGCTCTTATTGTTGTCTTGCTCATTATGATTCAGTACCAATCTTCCTTTCTTGAAAGCTGATTCTTTTAAGATGATTTGAAACTTGAAACCTGTTATGTTGGTTTGGTTGTTTGTTTTTTTAAGAGGTTTGATTTTCTAGTTCTGGGTAGTTTGGAGACTTTGGTGATAAATGTTTAGTCAAAGATACTTTATTTTACTTTGTTTTGTGAGAGAGTATAAATCTTTGGATCTATGTAATAGATCTTGTGATTATTGTAAATATATGATAGAACATGGTGTATCAGTGTATGGTGGTGTGTGTGAATTTGGTTTAAGATATGGAATCGAATTTACCGAAATGAAGCTATGATTTCTTCAGTTTTGGAGCTTAGGGAAGCAATTATTGTTTAGTATTTTTCATTTTTATTTATATTTTAATCTGTAATTAAATATTTAGTTGGAGAAATTTTTAAAAATATGTTAAATGAGACAAGGGTAAAATTGGCAAAAATAATTGTTTTTCATCCCCTCATTACCATAATTTTATGCTAGGTTGATCAAACAATAATAATAATTTTTTTATATAATTATGAGTATATTTTATTTAATATTTTAAATGCTTCAAAAAACTCAAATGAGATTAGGGTCAAAAATGACCAAACAAAAATATTTTCCCTCCCCTCCCCTCTCATACCAAACAAGGTAAGGTGAAAATCTCTCCCATCCCCTCCCATCCCCTCCACCCAAACAAGGGAAAATAGAATCCCTCTCATCCCATCTCATTCCCTTCCCTCCATTAAAATCCCTTCCCTCCCATTCCCTCCCACCGTACCAAACAGACCCTCAATAGAAAGACAAGCAGCATCCTTATTACTCTAATGAGTCTAATTTTGAAAAGGTGAAAGAAAATTTTCCGCAACAAAGAAAGAGAAGAAAAATATCTATAAGATTGGAACCAGACGGCCAGCATATATTTGACATTCTCATATTGCCATATGGACAGAACTACCCTTGGTTGAGAAATATGGGTGACGTCGGTGGGCGTAGAGTAGAGCAGAAGCGTTGAACACAAGAAGGGGGCAGAGAGAGAACGCGGAGGGTCTAACTAACAGTGTTAACTGTTAAGTGATGGGTTAGTTAGTTTTGTTTCCACGTGGCATCTATTGAGGGTTGCACTCGTTATAGCGCACTGAATGTAATTTTTTTTCCTTTATTGATTTATTTTATTATTTAAATTTCACCACTTATTTTGTAATAATATATATATATACACACACACACACACCACCCATTTCTCTCTCCTCTCATTATATATATGAAATAGAAAATAGAAAAGCAAAATTAAAAATATATACATTCATCCTTTCACTAGTTTTCTGCGTGCACAAGTGGAGTTGACCTTCAAACACAACTCTTGATAGGTAACTGGTTTCTTTTCATTGTGACTATTTACATTAGAAGATTCTTACGTCTCTTTCTTTTTCTTTCCATTTTTATAATTCTAAGGAGATAATAAGTATGTTTCACTTTTTCTATAAATTCTATGGCATAGTATTGTATTTCATGATCGCCATGAAATTAACGTTAAAAGTATAGGGAGTATATTAGGGTTAGTTAGGAAAGGTTTAATTAGTTGATTTAATTGTGTTTATATTAACGTTAAAAATATAGGGAGAAAATAATAGCAATAACATTGAGAATTATAATTTTTTAGAAAGTACAAAAAACTAAACCTAGGTATCGTCCTTTCGTTGCTTAGCAACTCAAACATATGATGTAACTCTGCTGGAACGTACGTTCTCAAAGCTCACGACTCCCCTACCAGCTATTAATGTATGTTTGGCCAAGGAAATAGCAACTCTATTCGCCTCTCTTCTACACCACACAATTTGTAACTCCCAAGCACAATAGAAGAAAGACATAATTTCTTTCATTTCAGACTGAATAAATCCATCAATATCATCTACCCTTATCTTCTCAATCTCTTGGACAAGCTATAAACAATCAGATTCAATCACTAAATGTCTAACTCCAAAATCCCAACTTCATTTTAACTCCATGTCTAACATTGAGGATTATAATAATAGTAATAATACTAGCAAACGTTAAAAGTTAGTAAATATTAATAATAAAAATAATAATGAAAATAATAATAATAATGAAAATAATTCATGTCTACATTTATTAGGATTTCTATATTTATTTGATTTAACGGGTTTTTGTTTTTAGTATTTTCATTAATTCTATGAGATTCGAATTTGATACCATAGAAAATTTATTGACGAGATATCTAAGTACATGATGTGTTATGTTGATGAATCTTAAATCTAACATCTTAAAATAGATATTGGGTATGCATGATTAAACATAAATGTGAGATTTAATCCTTCTAAATTAGTAAAAGTTACATGTCTCACTAAATTTTGTTCTATTTTAATTATTGATCTTGTTTTATTAAAATTAATTATCATTTGATGTAATAAAAAATCAAAAATTATTTTGTCTGGAAGAGACCTCATATGGACATGTCTTCACAACCAATATCAAATCACGAAAGTGAAGAAAAAAGGATTGCTCGTGCTCAAATAGAACAAATGAAAGACACAACAGGATTCAACCATAACATGGAAGTCGAGCGAGATTTTCTTAGGCTTGCTTCTAAATGCCCGTTGAGTGAAGAACAATTTTATAAACTTATTTTATTAGGTCGTCCATTAGATTCAAAATTTTACCAATGTTATTAGTGGCGTCTTTTTCTTGAACTTGTAATCACCATTATGAAATACTAATTTTCTTTATTTTATTGTATGCATAACTGTTTATATTTGTATATTTCTTAATGTAATTGCACGTGTCGATTTAGTACTATCGCAATCTCTATTATTCTAACTACTCGTACCAGTTATTCCTAATAAAGATAAGAGAATCACACTCTTGAAGTTCAACTATCTTTATAGCTAACATTTTAACCGTGTAATGGTTAGAAATTCCTAATAAAAATAGAAGAATTGCCCACATAAAAAACGCACAAGAGATAATCAAGTGACAATATTATTCTTAATTGAAAGATAATTAAAACAGAGACTATAATATCCTCGGCATCCCCTATTTGGTTATTTTTGTAAAGATTTAACCTTTTCAGCATTGGTCAAAAAAAAAAAAACTTTTTCAGCCATCTTCTTTCAAAGTTGTGGAAGACAATAAAAGCTGTAAGATGTCATTCTTCCTCTTCTCTCACTCTCTGCATATATTGCTTTTGTTAAAAAAGGGGTAATGGACCTAATCTGGCCCTCAAGTAACCATCAAGGAGCGCTGAGTACCCTGAACTAACAATAGGCCTGTATCTGTACTCCAAGTAACCAAGGTGTTTAAAAACTACCCCGGTTGGACGGTCAACAACGTTTGACCGTTACTATGCCTACGTGGCCGCCACGTGAGACGGTCAACAACGTTTGACAGCCACGTGGACGGGCAAAACAGGTCTCACGTGGCGGCCACGTAGGCATAGTAACGGTCAAACGTTGTTGACCGTCCAACCGGGGTAGTTTTTAAACACCTTGGTTACTTAGAGTACATATACGGGTCTGTTGTTAGTTCAGGGTGCTCAGCGCTCCTTGGTGGTTACTTGGGGGCCAGATTAGGTCCATTACCCTTAAAAAAGATTATTTGGTTAGTCGCATACTTTCATATTCGATTCTTCCTTCTTTTTTTTTGGTTTGTGAAGAATTGATAGAAAAGATATGGTGAGAAAAGATGAGAGAATGTGAGAGCCATTTGGGTGGTCTTGCTATACTTCCTCGGCAAAATCCATGGCGTCAACGGTATTGATGGCACCCATTCGATCCAAACAAACAAAGAACAACAAAAATTTGCAAGCAAAGGAAAGAGAAGTGAAATATGCACCTCATATGCACACTGTATATATGTAATTTAAGTATGAGCAGCCACAATTTAATGATGATGCACATGCTCTTAAAATTGACAAACTTATGTATATAACATGGGTGTATTGCCAGTTTTCTTGCTAATATTAAAGAATGACAATCAAAAATAATTGTTCCACTAATAATATTTTGGCTAAAGTATACTTTTGGTCCCTTATGTTTGCATTAAGTTTCAATTTAGTCCTTTATGTTTGGAAAGTACACTTTTAGTCCTTTTTTGTTAACACCGTTAGTTTAACTTAACGGAAAAAGTTAACTTAACAATTTTAAATGATTATTAAATACTGAAAAATTGTTCAAATTAAAATATTTGAGTGTAAATTTTCTTATATTTTCAAAATTTATCATTTTTAGTCCAATTTCATTTTAAAATAATCATTTTAAATTGTTAAGTTAGCATTTTCCATTAAGTTAAACTAACGGTGTTAATAAAAAAGGACTAAAAGTGTACTTTTCAAACATAAAAGATTAAATTGAAACTTGATGCAAACATAAGGGACTAAAAGTATACTTTAGCTTAGTATTTATAAGAACAAACACATTATCTTAGTAAATCCCCTAGGTTTATACTTGTGCAAAGGTAGAAATATTACAGATATTTTCCTTCCTCTAATTTTTTGTTTACTCTATTCTATCCCTAATATGCTTCACGGATCTGGATTTGTTATAATTACTTAAATATCAAGGAATCCATAGTAAAGTTCAATAGATTTCTCATGGCAACTTCAAAACAATGCATTACGTTTTTGTCAAGGCCGTAAACATGATTTTGTCAAGGCTTTCAATCGATTAAACGGACATTTGGATTTAAATGTTGAGACTTCCTTTATTAACTATACTTCCATGAGCAATTCCTGGAAATCTCTCATAATATCTAATATGTAATAGGAGATTTCAGTAAATACAGTATTGTGGAATGACTTACACATAACATCATGTTTATGAGGATTACGTTTTTGTGGATCTCCCTTCCATTATTAGCTGCAAAAATTCAAGGAGTGTAGAAACAGAACGTACATGAAAAAAATTACTCCCTCCGTTCCTAAATATAAGACCTAGATAACTTTTTTTTGGAAAGATTAAGGTTGCGAAATAGGTTATTAAATGATGACATATTTGATATCTTTTTAGATTATCCATTAGCTTATAGGTAAAATAAACTAGTTTAAGTGCAGATAAAACGGAGCGAAACTGTGAAATTCCTCCAAGAAGAATCTTCAAGACTTTCAAGAATTTTCAAGGTCAATAGGCTTTGATTATCACAAGATTTTTCAAGAACTAGTTTGGGATGGAGGTTAGAAAGAGCGAAGAAGGGAGTGATGGTGAGCTATCAGAGCAATTGGGAGAGAGAAAACAGGAGGGGATGCCTAAAAGAGGTTTAAATGTCTCTTTTAAGGATAAGTTGCTGCAAGTGGAGAGCTCAAGTTTCTCAGTTGATTCTCGTGGTTGTGGTATGTTTGAGGATGCATGGTGTAAATATCTAGATAACTTGAAAGGTTTTTTTGACGGGGAATCCTTAGATGGGGAAAATTCTGGTGGAAGGAGTGAAGAAGAAGAGGATTCTTTGCCTACTTTGACATTTTCTAGGGAGCAATATGAAAGATGGTGTGCTCCTTGGCGAAAATCTTTGATTGTTAGATTGTTGGGGAAATCTATGTCTTTGTGGAATATGCAATTCAGACTTCTTAGGCTTTGGAAGACGAAGGAGAAATTCACGGTGCGAGATATTGGGAACGATTGCTTTGTGGTTTCTTTCTTGTGTGAAGAAGACATGGAATATGTGTATATAGAGGGGCCTTGGATGTTGGCCGATCACTATTTGGTGGTACAGAGATGGCAACCAAATTTTGATCCTTTAGATGAGAATTATCATCGCAAGATAGCAGCATAGATTCGTATTCCTGTCCTTCCTTTAGAATTTTTTAATGCAGAGAGCCTCCATATGATTGGAAATCTAGTGGGTAAAACTTTGAAGGTGGATTCTAGAACTTATCTTACTGAAAGAGGTAAGTTTGCTAGAATTTGCGTTGAATTGGATTTGGATAAGAAGCTTTGGCCAGCGATTCGTATTTTCGGGAAAGAACTTATAGTGGAATATGAAGGGTTGCATAAAATTTGCTTTTGTTGTGGTAAATATGGTCATTGTCGGGAGGTTTGTCCGGAGAAAGATTTGAGCATGACCTCTCGTGTCTTTGATAATAATGATGAGGTTAAACTTTCATCGCTTATGGAGGTAGTGAAGAATGAAAGTATAAAGGGGTTAGGAGGTCATTTGAATGAGGTGGAGAATCATTCGGAGCGCGTGCATGTGGAGGCAGGCGAAGGGGAGACTCGCCAGTTGCAGAGGTTAGGGGAATGGAACTTAGTTAGAAAGTCAAAGAAAAAGAGGAGGAATGTTCAACCGAAAGATACGAAGAAGAAGAAGAGATCTGCGTCGATTGTTATGGATAGAGCGAAGATCATGAGTTCAGTTAGAAATTGGAGAGCTAATGATGGGGAGAATATTCCTATTTTTCAGCGAAGGAATAATTTGAAATCTGATGGCAATAATGGGCGTTTAAGGGAGTCAGTTATTGATTTACAAATGTTTGACTCTTCAACCACCAATCCCATTAAAAATGCTCAAGGATTAAATGATAAAAAAGAGTGGGTCCCAAGATCATATAGTGAAAGAAAGTAGGAATGGAGGCATGTGTATAAGAGAAAATTATGTTCTTTGTCTTGTAAGAAGTTAAATTCAACATCTAATTCAGTGGTCACTAATGATATGAATGAGACCAAGAATGTTTTTGGAGTTTTAATGGATTTGGAGGAGGAATCGAATAATGAGGGAGAAAGATTCATACTATTATCTCGTAATGAGAGTTTGTTGCCTTCATCTTCTAATGTTGATAATATTCCACATGCTCAGGTGAGTGGTTCTTTAGAAAATGTTAATGGTGGTTGTGAGAACCACAATCTCAATTCAATGATTCCCCAATGAATGTTATTTTCTCGAATTGTAGAGGGGTGGGAGCAAGATCTTTCCCAGGATTAATAAGAGAATTACAGTATAAGTATAAAGTAGACATTGTTTTATTGTTTGAGACTCGTTGTGGAGGTATGAAAGCAAAGAAGATAATCTCTAAGAAGGGATTTAATGGCTCATATGTTGTTGACGCTCAAGGGTTTAGTGGAGGTCTGTGGGTGTTATGGCGTGATGAAAGTTGGGCTGTTAGTATAATTGGTTCATCTGAGCAATGTGTTCATTTGAGTTTTGATCATAATGGGGAGAAATGCTTAGTTTCTGCGGTGTACGCAAGCCCTTATTATGTGAAAAGAAGGAGTTTATGGAGAGAGTTGGAGGAGTTTGGTAATGAGGTGGAAGGTCCGTGGTGTGTAGGAGGAGATTTTAATGCTATTTTATTTGAGAATGAACGACGGTCTACTAGGAAGGAGTATTCTTTGGTGGATAAGGATTTTTCTAATTGGTATGGGGAGTCCGGTCTATCTCATATTCATACTATGGGGTCTTTTTTTACTTGGAGTAGAGAGGGTTGTGAGAGCAGACTGGATCGTATTCTAGCAAATGATATGTTTATGGATAGATTCACTGAAGTTAAAACAACTGTTTTGTATAGTTTCAAGTCAGATCATAAGGCTTTGTTATTGACGATGGAGGTGTCTCATTGTTCGGTTGCTTTTGAACGACCTTTTAGGTTTGTGGCTTCATGGTTGTTACATAATGATTTTAATGAATTTATGAAGCGGGTATGGGATAAGAATTCGTCATGGTCCCAAAATGTGAATGTTTTTACCCAGCAAGTGGAGGTGTGGAAGACGGAGGTATATGGTCATGTGGGAAGAAGAAAGAAACAAATTCTTGCTAGGCTTGATGGTATTAGTAGAAGTTTAAAGAATCAAGGTTCTTGGTCTTCTCTCTCTCAGCTTCAGAAAGAACTATGGCAAGAACTAGAGACACTAATTTTGCAGGAAGATATTATGTGGGCTCAAAAGGCAAGGCGTGAGTGGTTTTATTTAGGGGATAAAAATTCGAAATATTTTCATCGAAGGGCGAATGCAAGGAGGAGGATAAATCGTATTGAAGCTCTCAAGGGTGAGGATGAAGAGTGGATATTTGATGTGGATCAGATAAAAAATGTAGCTGTGAATTTTTATCATATGCTTTTTTCTGAAGATCGTGCGCATAGGGATGTGTTGAATGTTGATGTATCTTATCCTATGCTTACGGAGGGTGTTATTAGTAATATGAATATTGATGTGAAAGAGGTGGAAGTTGAGACTGCTTTGAAGAGTATGGGCCCTCTTAAAGCTCCAGGTCCTGATGGTTTTAATCCTTTATTCTTTCAAGCTCAATGAAAACAGGTTAGTGGAAATGTTATTGATTTTGTGCGAAAGGTGTTTGAGAATCCTTGTTTGATTAGGGAGGTTAATCAGACTTTTCTTGTACTTATTCCTAAAGTCCCAAACCCAGAATTTATAAGAGATTTTCGTCCGATTAGCCTTTGTAATGTGATTTATAAATTGATAACGAAAATCATAGTTAATCGGATTAAGCCTGTTATGTCGACTATTATTTCCCCTAATCAGTGTAGTTTTGTTCCGGGACGTTTGAGCTCCGACAATATTATTGTTGCTCAAGAGGTGATCCATACCATGAAAACTATGAAGGGAAAGAAAGGTTTTATGGCTGTAAAAATTGATTTGGAGAAGGCGTATGATAGAATTAATTGGGAATTCGCTATTAATTGTTTAAGGGAGGTGGGAATTCCGGAGAGCTTGATCTTCTTGATCCAGGAGTGTATATCTTCTCCCTCTATGCAACTATTGTGGAATGGTAGTAAGTCAAATGTTTTTAATCCTTCCCGAGGTATTAGACAAGGTGATCCTTTGTCTCCGTTTTAATTTGTGATTTGTATGGAGAAGTTGGCTCATTTGATTCAGTCAAATATTTCATCTGGAAACTGGAGACCAATTCGTCTTAATAAAGGGGGACCACCATTATCTCATTTGTTTTTTGCTGACGATTTGATTATTTTTGCTGAAGCTCGTTTAGACCAGGTACAAGTGATTAAAGATTGTCTTAATGCGTTTTGTGATGCTTCGGGTCAAAAGATCAATGAAGGAAAGACAAGAGTTTTCTTTTCTCGCAATATTAATCATAATATTAAATCTCAACTAAGTCATAGTTTGGGATTTAATATGTCTGCTAATTTGGGTAGATATCTTGGGGTTCCTCTTCATCATGAGAGAGTTTCTAAGTCAATGTATCAATTTACAGTGGATAAGGTAAAACAAAGATTGACTAGCTGGAAGTGTCATTCTTTGTCTCTGGCAGGGAGGAATACTCTTATTAATTCAGTGGCTTTGTCTATTCCTAATCATGTGATGCAAACGTCTATTATTCCTGTTGCTTGTTGCGATGAGATTGAGAGGATTGCCCAGAATTTTTTATGGGGTTCAACAAGTGATAAGAAGAAAGCTCATTTGGTGGCGTGGGACAAAGTTTGTTATCCTAAAGTGTGTGGTGGATTGGGTCTTCGTCATGCTTCTCTTCAGAATAAGGCTTTTATGATGAAAGTGGGATGGGAGTTGGTGAATTACAAGGATGCATTGTGGGCCCGAGTAATTAGAAGTAAATATAATTGTGGTCAAGATTTGATCCCTATTATACGAGCAAAGAAGCCGGGGTCAAGAGTGTGGAGTGGAATTAAAGCTGTTTGGGAGAATGTTAAGAATGAGATTGAGGTTGTTCACAGGAATGAGGAGTATGAAGTTAGATGGAAGCTTGAGAGGAGTGGGATGTTCTCTGTCAGATCAGCATATACGAAAGTTGCTGATTTTAATGCTCAGGAGGATCAATGTTGGAGGAACATTTGGAGGCTCAAGGTCCCTCAGAGATGTAAAATGCAGATGTGGTTTTTTATGCATGATAGACTTCCTACTAATGAGAGGTTGCTTGAATGGAGAATTCATCCAGATGGTTCTTGCGCGTCGTGTTATTCGCAGTTGGAATCAACGGTACATGTGATAAGAGAATGTGGTAATGCTAAAGAGGTTTGGCTTAACTTGGGAATCTCTTTTGCAAATAAAGAATTTTGGGAAAGTAATTTACATGATTGGTTAAGGAAGAATGTGAAGATACGTAAAGGGTATGAGATGGATAACTGGAATGAAGTGTTTTGTGTGTCTTGCTGGTTGATTTGGAGAAGAAGGAATGAAGTGACCCATAATAATGAATGTTCAAGTGTGTATGAAGCCATAGCAGAGATCAAAGACATTATTAGATGTATGCATAGGGCGAAATTTGTCTTGCCCAATTTAAGGATGTAGGTTAATTTTTTGTTTGTATTTTCCTTCCTTTTTATCAAAAAAAAAAAATAAACTAGTTTAAGAGAAAAAATTAGGTAAATCAATTTATAATTAACTTATTTTTTGCTTTTTTTAGGATTTTTCAAAAAAGTTATTTAGGTCCTATATTTAGGAACGGAGGGAGTATTTAAGTTTCATTCTTTTGTATTTTTTTTTTCAAATGGTATACATACATGAATGTAAACTTTCTCATTCTCACTACAAATGAATAGCAGCAAAGGTTCAAAGGTGTGTCAAAATAGATAAGTATATGAAAAATTTAATGTTTCATTCTTTTGTTTTTTTTTTTTTCCAAAAAGTATAAATACATGAATCAAACATTTTTACTATAAATGAAATGGTGGAACTTCAAATGGTACAAACCCAAAATAGTCTCCAAACTTCTCTCTAACCCTGCTAGTGTTGGCAGATTTGAATAGTCTCAAATTGTTTTCTGCAAGGTTTCTATCTCACATGAACATTTATTGTTAATATCAGTCAATTAAAATTCACAGAACAAAATGTGTCACTGCAGTACTTTGTCGCCATTTTCCACGTAATAAAGCATCCACTTGAAGTCAATTTTTATCTTGGCCTTAGTGGTAGAGGATGTGAGCTTCACTGATAAACAGCAATGATTCTTCGAGTGAAAGTCTCTAGGGACTTAAATCTACCCAATAAGAGGACTTCAATAAAAAAAATCCTAATACCAATTTGCTTGAAGGCATTGACTTCCTTCCCATTACATTCGTGTAAACCAAAATTGGTTTTCCCCTCATTTTCATTCTCATCCTCACGTTCAGTCCCATTGCTTGAAACATGAAATTAACTATAATCCTGGTATTTCTCTTCTTTATTCTCTTTCCTTTCATGTTCCCAAGATTTCATTTCTGATCCTAGAAAATCTGCCATCCTACAAATCTCCTCAGACTCAGGGTGTGACTTATCACCAGAGGAGAAGCCAAACAAATTTAAGGAATCAATATCATTCTTACCAACATCTACCCAACTAAACCCTATTTCCTTCCTCACTCCCCTCTCTCTCATCCCCCTCCTCATTTCTGCCACTTTCTCCCACTGTCCTTTCTCAGCATACAAGTTTGACATCAACACATATGAACCTGAACATGTGGGCTCCATTTCTATCAAGCGATCAACCACCTTTTCAGCAATCTCAATGTTCCCATGTAATTTACAAGAACCAAGCAGACTTTGCAATACAGTCAATCCAGGCCCCCCTGGAATCTGATTCATCAAGTCTTCTGCATCCTTTAGTCTCCCCGCACGACCCAGCATGTCCACCATTACAGAGTAGTGTTCTGGATTTGGTTCAATGTGATGGTCTTTGATCATGGAGTCAAAGACTTTTAGGCCAATATCAACCATGCCATTTCTACAACAAGCTGTAAGGACTGAAAGGAAAGTGATAGAGTCAGGATTAACTTTTTCGGTTTCCATTCTCTTGAACAAACTCATTACCATCTCATAGTCTCCATGCCGAGAATAAGCAGATATGATTGCAGTCCAAGCAAACTGGGTTCTTTCAGGTGCCTCATCAAAAACACTAAGTGACTCAGTTATGCTTCCCCGTTTGGAATACATGTCGAGAAGAGCCCCTGAAATAATTGGATCAGTGCTTAAACCAAGTTTAACCAAGGTGGAATGGCAACGTTGGCCATGTTTTAAGGATATATCTTCGGCAGCACCAATTGCATTTAGGACACTACCAAAAGTGTATTGGTTGGGAGTTATCTCCTTCACTGCTGACAAAAATGTAAGGAAAGATTCTTTGAACATGCCATTTTGAGCATAGCCAGAAATCAAAGCATTCCATGATATTACTTCCCTGGTTTCAAGCTCTTCAAAAATCTTCTGTGACTCTTGAATGGACTTAAACTTGGCATACATGGTAATGAGACTATTGCATACAGTTGACTCAGATAAAAAGTTTGTTTTTACACATACACCATGAACCATTAGACCTTCTTTTAGCAGACTCTGAGTTGTAATGGCATGGATTAATCCTATAAATGTAACTTCATTTGGATACACATTATCAGCTCTCATCTCAATAAAGCGAGACATTGCATCTTCATCTATTGATATGATGGTAGTCCAAGAGACCACATTTCGATTACTCATGAACTGAAAGACCAGTTTTGCATCCTTCATGACCTCACACTTCGAATAAGTTGAAATCAAAACATTACCAACCGAAAGATGCCTATCATATCTCACTTTTATGGTCAAACCATGAACCTGTCTCCCTAGCTCTAGATTCCTATCATGACCACAAGCTGAAATTGCCCCGGTTAATGAGACATGGTCAGGAAGCGTACCTTCTCTCATCATATCGATGAATATCGTGACAGCTTCCAACCTATTATCTCCCTCTTGAGCATAGCCTGAAACCATTGCACTCCATGAAATCAAATCTCGTTTCGGCATTTCATCAAACACCCTCTTGGCTCTACTTAATCGTCCCCACCTAGAGTACAATGTTACGAGTGCATTCCCTATAAATATCTCACTGTCCAATCCATGTTTTACTATAGGAGAATGCAGCTGCAATCCAACCCAAAATTCATCACCATCTGTACAATAAGACAGAACTGTAGTATATGTCACAGGGTCAAAAACAATCCCATTATAATTCATAGCACGAGCAAAACTAAAAGCATCCTCACTCTTCTCAAATCCTGAGAGAATAGTGTTCCAAGAGACAATATCAGGATTGCTCAAATTCTCGAAAATCCGTAAAGCAATGCCAAAATGTCCAGATTTGATGTACAAGTTCATGAGTGAATTTGAAACTGTGAGAAATGAAACAAAGCCAGTAGATATAGTAAGTCCATGGATTTGGGACCCAAGTTTGAATTCCCCATGACAAGTCTTAAGAGAAAGAGCAAATGTAACTTCATCAACGTTATGAACAAAACCAAGGTGAGCTTGATTCTTGAAGATAGCTAAGGCTTGAAAAGGAAGCTTCTTTTGCAAGCAATTCACCATACAACGGTTCACTGAGGAAACTGTTGGGTGAGGAGTTTTATCAAGCATGTGGAGTTCATGGATGAAAGATTTGAATTTTAAAGAGAAATATAGCCGTTGTATTGATGTTCCTGTGAGGGTTTTGAAACCCAGATGGGTATAAACCATTAGCAACAGAAGATTTGGGTGTGGAATGTTGGGCGTTACTTTTTCGTATCCTCAGCTATTAATTTGTTATTATTGTAACTTTTTATTCAGTGTGTGTGTGTCTATGAATAGAACTTGATGTTTTTTTTTTGGCCGGAATATAATAGAACTTGATGTTAGAGCTCTAGTGTTTGTGCATATTAATATTATTATCCTTTTCATTGAATGAAAATCGCCAAAAAAGAGAAGCGAAATAATGACATAAAAAATGAGAATGGAAATGAAAATTTGTAACATCCACTTAATATATGGCAATTTAGTTAATTTATAATCACAAGTATAATATTAAAAGTAAGAAAATACGAATAAATCAAAAATTTTATTTTGAAAGATAAATAAATCATTTTCTCATTGAAAACAATTTAATATCTTTTCTTTTGTAAGTTGAGCTTTTATAATAAATTATAGTGTTATAGTCTACTATTTGAAAATTAACGTAAATATAAGTTTATTAATTAAATGACTAAGTTCACAACCAATATTTAATTCTATTAGGTTATACAGTTATACTTAAGTAGCCTATAGCCTATCTAACTATTATCTTGTTTATAGTATTTAATTCTATTAGGTTGGTAAGTTATTGCCTCATTTTTCTGCTAAGCTCTTTTGTTGGTTAAGTATTATGCACTACTATTTTTTTACTTAAGTCTGCATTCAGAGCTACCCACATGGCAGATGCAATGACATCTCCCTCGAATTGCCAAAAAGTTGGTTGATTATATCTCAAGAATGGCAAAAGCCCTTTATTTAAAACCAAGGTAAATTTGAGAAATCAAAGATTATTTTATCATCAAATCAACTAATTGTAAAGTTTGAAATATTATACTCCATTCGGTACTAAACATAAGATTACTTGGATTTGCTTGAAGAGATTAAAGAAACAAAATAGTTTTTGTTATAAATAAAATATATATGGATGTTTATAATCAAAAGGACTCTTAGAATTCCCTCTCATAACCACACTATGTTATATATAACTCCTATATCGAAGAGTTATAAGTGCATTACTTTATAACCTCCAATTGTACTATTATATTACTTAAATCTCTTCTTTATGTACTTGTAACTCAGGATGTGCTTGGATGCCTATAAATAGGAACTATGTACAATGCCTTAGGACACACAATTGAATAAGAGATGTTATCTTTTCTCTCCAATTTTCTCTCTAGTCTTTTTGTTCACCATCTTCTTCTAAAATTCTCTTCTTCTTTCTATATATATTCTCTAGTTTCTATATTCCCTTTAATTTTATAATAGGTTTGTTGATTTCGATAAATTTGATATTTTTATATTACCTATTGGTTTATAGGTAAATAATTTAGTTTTTTGGATGAACAAATAAACTATAGATAAACTGGTATAAAACCTACACAATTACGCTAACAATTACGTAATTACGCAAGTACCGACTTGACAACAAACAAAAATGGTATCAAACATACCGATAAACAATAAAAAAAAACTATTATATTGGCTAATTAAATGATCCAAACTACGTAAGTGTAAATACAAAATCTATTGAATATATATCTCTATTTTATTTGGATACTGACTTTGGTAAATAAAATTACTAAATGATTGATAACATTGTCATTATGTCACCACTACTACGAATTGTCGTTTCTTCGTCTCAACGTTGCGACATTTCAGTGGATTATCAATAAGAAATTTCTTATTTCCCAATCTTCGCTGTCTTCTCTATAGTAGTCGATGTAATACACAATGTGATCGAGAAGAGAGAAGCTTGGTACATGTACAGAAAGTACATTTTGATAGTTTAACTATTTATATATTATTTTGTAATGTAACTCTGGTTAGGCCGTATGTTAGCTAGGTAGTTTAGTAATAATTTTCGAATATTTTACTTATATATTATGTGATTATGTAATTGTATATCAGATTGTGCATCAACTTTGGTATATGTTATTTGGGAAAAAATTAAGTTTCCAGCATCTAACGATCAGATTTATATATAGCTCAACTCAGATTTATAGTATATAGTATATCTTGATGGAAAAACCACGCCAAGTAATAAAAAAAATACTAAAAGCGGGTGTGTATGAGAATCATATAGATATAAAGAAAGACAGAATAAGAAGAGAGAGAGGAGATACTCAATAATATAATTCAAATACAAAGCAAATAGTTAGTTAAGGGAATACTTGTAGACCTAAACACAACCTAGTAATTAATGACAAAAATATTCTAGAAAACAAAAAAAAATGTAAAATCAATGCTAATTGTAATCAATCAAAATTATATTCTCAAGAGAAATCCATTAAATAATAATTCCATGATAATAATAGAGAATCTTATCAAATAATAATTTCCTAATTTCCATATCCCATCACACACGATTATTAACTGAAACATTTGACAAATTTTATTTTTCTATATGAGACAAAAATTTCAGTTAACAGATAATCTTACAAATCTAGGATTCTCCTATTTTGCAGGAACAATAGTTCTATGGAAAGCTGATTTTAAGGTCGATGTTGTAGAATTGAACAATCATGTGTATCACTGTAGAGTTTCCAGCAATGAATGATCCATACGTGCTACTTGTCTTTTGTATATGGTTCCCCCGAATTATGTTGATTATCATCTCTCATGGGATTGGCTTTCTTTGACTTATCATAATGTTTATATACCATGGTTATAAGTTGGGGATTTTAATCGGCTTTATAATCCCAAAGAAAAATCAAGTAGCAAGCAAAGGAAGAAGTTCCATGACAAAGCTCTTTGAGTGCTTGGATATAAATGTAGTCTTATTACATTGGCTCACAATTCACAAAGGACCTGAATTCGTAGGGACCAATAATTGAAAAGACAGAGTTTAACATTGGAGCGATTTGGATATGGCTTTCTGTAAGCATCAACAGGCATACATGTTCTCTTATACTTTTGTGAATAATCTAGCTATTGGAACCTTTTATCATAGTCCTTTTATAGTGCATACAAAACTTTCTAAACCTCATCATCGTCAGAGGAAGCATGAATCTTATTGGTACCTTTATAGGAATGTTTTGACATCATTGGTTCATGTTGGTCAAGTCCTTTCAATGGTTATCCGAGTTATAAGCTACGATGCATGCAAGCTTCAATCTACAATATCCTCTCTACAGCATTAAAATCAAATAAGAATAGGTAACATCCCTCAGTAAAGAAAGGATTTAGAACTTCAAACTAAAGTCTTTCTCTGAAGCTATCTGCTTAGATGATCTACCCTCTTGGACTTCTGGTAGTGAATTGATGAATATGAGGCATGAATTAGAATTCTTATACAATTGTGAAATGAGTTTTTGGGGTCAAAGTGCTAAGATTAATTGGCATGAGTTAGGGAAAAGAAACATCATATTCTTTCTCTCTTTTGTCAACAAGAGGAGAACTAGAAATTCTATCACAAAATTGAAGAACTCCCAAGGGAGATCAAATCAATGGCCTTATCTTATTTCCCTGACATTTTCAAGGGTCAAGATTCTCTATCTTTCACTGATCAACTTTCACAACTAGAGACTCTACTAGTGCCAGAATTGAAAGATGATGATATACCGCTGTTAATGAAAGAAATCTCTCTATTAGAAGTCAAACAAGCAATTTTGGATCTACCTAAAGATAGTGCTCCTGAACCATATGGTTTTCATGATGAGTTTTACCAATGAAACTGGTCTATCCTCAAAGTCTATCCTCAAAGAGGATGTTTTTGCAATGGTAATCAATACATGGAATTCTGAATAATTTCTTGAATCTGAATAATTGATACTCAATAATTTCTTAAATCTTAATAATTTCTTAAATCTCAATAATTTAGGTAATCAATACATGGAATTCTGAATAAACAAAACAAACATCATTCTCATTCCTAAATCTGCATCCTCACAATTTTACGGATTTTAGACCGATTAGCTTAAGTAATGTCTCCTATAAAATATTGTTAAAAGTGCGCTCTTTTTTTTTTATTTCATAAAAGTGCGCTCTAATTAGGAAGGTTTTCACATGAATTTTAAATGATTATTTTAAAAAATAATGTTTTGTGCCACACGCTCTAAGTCCTAACACAACTTTGTTGCTAAAATTCCGGTTTCAACTTTTTTATAATAGTCATTTAAAATTAAAATTGATGCAAACCAACAAGCTAAAAAGCGAAAGAATTATCGATTCAAGGTTTGTTAAAATTGCTCAATTTCTACAACTTTATGCTTATTTTTACTCCATCAAAAATTTCATGATGGCAAACGCGCCTAGGAAACTTTGTTGTCAAAATTGTACATTCGCCAAATAAATAAAAAATTATTTGTAATCCAAGTCAGTCGACTATGGGCAAACAAAAAAAGTCAGTTGACTAAACATCTGACTGATCTAGTTCGACTATAACTAAGAAGTCATATGGAACATCCGACTATGAAGAAGTGATAATAATTAACAAAGACAACCAAGAGGTATACAAGGCCCATTTCATTCTGTTTCTCTCGCAAAACATTGAGAACAAACGTACTGTGTAAATCGGATCTACATTTTCATCATCATTGTATTACTAACCCCTTCATACCCAAAAAAAGGCCTATAACAGAGTCATGTCCAAGAGGCATACAAGGCCCATTTCATTCTGTTTCTCTCGCAAAACATTGAGAACAAACGTACAGTGTAAATCGGATCTACATTTTCATCATCATTGTATTACTAACCCCTTCATACCCAAAAAAAGGCCTATAACAGAGTCATGTCCAGGTTGACAAAAAGCAAGAAAACAAAGGGACAAGCTTCACTATTACTATATAATAAATATCATATACTGCTAAATTCCCCATATCAAAAGTCAATCAGTTCATATTACTAATCTAGTCCCATCCAGTAGGAACAACAGCTACATACCCATTTAGCCCGTCAGACTTCCCACATGTGGCGTCAGCATCACTGTAATGATAATTGATACAAGGAGGAAGCACTGTGTTTGCCATATCATAAGAACCCGTGTAAGAAGCAGTAGTCATAGTGCCATTGTTCTCAGCAAAACCTGAATCCAGTGAATGGTTATGATACCCTTCTTCATGTTGAAACGTTTTTCTAAAGTCATGGCTGCCATACTTGCCATTTCCATACCACTGGCCACTTTTGCTGCTACCCATACCATATGAAGGACTATCTGCATGTTGGATGAGCCAAGAGGGAACTTTTTGGTTTGATTCTTGCATGAGTTCAACAAGGGCTTTTGCAAGAGGGATGTTTTTGTCACTGAAGAAAGCAGTAGCTAAACCAGACTTGCCAGCACGGCCAGTTCGGCCAATTCTGTGAACATAACCATCTATGTCTTTTGGCAAGTCAAAATTGACAACATGAGCCACATGTGGTATGTCTAAACCCCTTGAAGCAACATCAGTGGCCACCAAAATAGGCTTAGCACCACTTTTGAAAGATCTCAAGGCACTTTCCCTCTCCTACATGTAAAATTGTTATAATTAGTGATGATTTTACAAAATTCCATGTCAAATTGTAGGGTGTTTTAAAAAACACATTTGCCATTGTCAAACCAGTTTCAACATTTCGGTTTTTCCAAACATGCAGTATACCAGTTTAATTTGATCAGAAACATCGAAAAATTTCTTCATGCCAATTTAGTTAACAGAATGGCATATCAATACTTTAAGGTGAGGGTAAGGACTAACTTCAGAAGAAAATTGATTATTCTTCACATGGCATTTAAATATCCAAGTAAATTCAAGTGTATTTCTTGTCATGGTTTTAACACCACTATTGTCAGTTGGACAAGTATAATGAAAAAAACTACCAAGCTTCCTACATATGTAAATCACTATTGCAAATTGTTCAAAAATATATAGCATTTTCAACCTAGCAACTGAACGTTAAGATTGTAAAGTGAAAGAAGCCCATTTAAAACCTTCTTTAACCAACAAACTAATTCCTAATACGTCCCAACAAGCTAATTTCATACCAAAGGACGAAATTAAAAAATGAAATTCCAAAAAAACGATTTGGTTAAGCAGCCCAAAACAGTGTAGTAGCAATATAGAAAACATAAGCATATTCTAGAATAATCCTAAGTCCCCATCAACTAATGTGAAAACCCACTACTAAGTCGTAGAGTCAGCCACATACACTGTTTCACAGAGATAGTGATAAAACTTATTTAAAAATTAACCTAATGCGCCTGTAGCCCATAGACAAAAATAAAGGGTTCCAAATCATGGTAATTTAGAAAATAAAAATGTTTCAAATACTCAAAAGTCAAGAGATGCTAACCATTTGAACTTTGTCACCGTGTATAGCAATAGCTGGAAAACCTTTTCTCGAAAGCCAATTTTCCAAATCATCTGCTCCTCTTTTTGTTTCAACAAACACAAGAGTCAAAGCTTGCTGCAGCTCATAAACCAACAATAATTAATATTCAATTCTAAAAAAAGTCCAATCCCCCAAGGCATGTTGACAATAAATATCAGTTGAATAAAATTGAACGGACTGGACATTCATGCAACAATGACAGTAGATGAAAGCACTCCTTGTCAAAAATATATTCAAATCTTACCTTTCCATTGAACCCATTTGCCCTTTGAGAACGCAGAAGATCCACAAGAAGGTCTCTCTTCTCCATTTCCTGTACAAGTTCAACTTTTTGTACAATCAATTCAGTGCTAGAACCAACTCTTCCAATTGCTAAGAATATGTAATTAGAAAGAAAGTCCGCCGCCAGCTTCTGCAGCAGAAGAAAATATTGAAAATACATCAGTAATTAATCACAGGCTAGTCCTAACACAAATCTTAGACTAAAGCAAATATTGCAATAATAAACAACATAATATCTCATTAATCAGGAAAAATGTGAAACAAAGACAATCAAAATATCAACCAGACATGGTGGGTTAAATTCACCTGTATATCATCTGGAAATGTAGCACTAAAGAGCAGAGTCTGTCTAGCACCTGGAGGAGGCATACCCATCTGCTCAACAATCTTCCTTATTTGAGGCTCAAAGCCCATGTCCAACATGCGATCTGCCTCATCAAGCGCAAGGAATTTTATTCCTTTCAGTGAAACCCTTCCTCTCTCAATCATATCAACAAGGCGCCCAGGAGTTGCAACTAAGATGTCCACTCCTTTATCCAAATTACGAAACTGTGCCAAACAAATTTAAGTTATTATAAAATCATGAACAAAAGGACAACAAAACCAACACCAATTATGAAGAAACGGACAACACAACACACTGGTACCAAGACCAATGGCATGTATTCAGGACTTTATAATAGTATTTCTGCAACACTTTTCTAATTCTTCAAGAAAAGCACTATTATAGGAGGAAAACATCGAGTCAGTAGCCAAATTTGAAAATGTAAAATCCAACTAGACCTTCTAAAATCTAAAATGAAGGCGAAATAAGGTATAGGCTATAATCTATAAAGGGTCAACCCACTTCTAGTTGATGCTGGGTAAGGGAATTTACTAGCCCCACTGCTTTATACACATAGGCTGATTCGAACACACAACCACATAACTAATTACAAGCAAGCAAAAATGAAGGTGAAGTTACCTATAGGCTATAAAGGGTCAATCCAAATATACAAGCCCTTACTGCTTTATACAAAGAGGCTGATTTGAACACACAATCGACCACAGAACCCATGGCAAGCAAGCTTAGCATTGAGCAAGTCAACCCTTCACAAGCTATAATCTATATGACCAAAAAAAAATAGTGGCAGAGAAATCACAAAAAACTAGAGGAATTAAAAATGCAAACCTGTTGAGAAATGGGGGCCCCACCATAAGCAGCAACAATCTTAACTCCAGTCTGATAAGCAAACTTCCTAGCCTCATCATGAATCTACCAAAAAAAAAATCAAAACAATAAAACAAAACAAAATAAAATCATACAACAATAAAAAAATAAAAAAAAAAAAACTACAACCTAATCAACAAACCTGACATGACAACTCTCTAGTTGGCGCCAATATAAGCGCAGAGGGGTAAACAGCCCATCCACGAGTATCATCATTAGGCAAAAGCATATCACAATGGTGCTTCAAAATCCCTGATATAATGGGAAAACAAAACGCTGCCGTTTTACCCGACCCGGTCTGAGCACAGGCCATGAGGTCACGGCCCGCAATAGCAATAGGAATGGCGTGACGCTGAATGGGCGTGGGCCTCACATACCTGCATCGCCTTATGTTCCTCCTCAACCCCTCACTCAACTCCATCTCATCAAACCTATCCACCGGTGGGGCCACCTCCATACCGCTCACCTCCACCGGTATATCCTCGTACGCCTCAAAATTATTATTATTCATTCCATCATCCACGTCGGCAACATCATCGTCGTCTTGTATTGTAAAGTCCCACGTCGGTTGAGGAGGAGAACGAAAGTGGTTGTTGGGCTCGTTTGGGCCTCCGTTTGGGCCTCTGCCACGGCCACGGCGGCCCAAACGGGGGTTACTAGAGGCACCTCTTCTTCTTGGGTGGGAGGTGGAATGAGGGAAAGCAGTGTGTGGTGGAGCGTTTGCATTGTTGTTGAAATGAGAGGTGTGAGATTGAGAGGTGTTGGCGCTTCTCAAGTGAGGAGGAACGTAGGGAAATCGAGTGGGACGAGTTGATTTCTGGATGGAGGAGCTGACGTAAGCGTTGTCGTTGGAGGACCAAGCCATTTGAGATGAGAGGAAACGTGGGGAGCTTTTGCTTTTGAGTGACTTCCCTCGGAAGGAAGGAACAAAACAAAACGAGAGAAAGTGAGAGAGAGAGAGAGAGAGAGAGAGAGAGAATGGGTTATAAAAAGTTGGTAAAACCCAAAAACCTTCCCAAAGACAGAGATAAAAAATGCAGAAGAGAAGAATGTTGAGTGAGGGTATGAAATGGAATCGGGTTGTGGAAAGTGAAGGAAGGCTTGAATCATCATTGCTCTGCCATGTTCCCCATGAACATTGTGAAACAAAACCCTCACAGGCACGATTTCCCAGTGATAGTGCTATACTGGTAGGGTGGTGAGTAAAGGTGGGAATATTAAGCATTTTAATAATATTTTTTTAAATAAAAATTACTTCTGCATGTTGGGTGAGTAAAGGTAGTAGTATATTATAATAATTATTTCAGGTTATTTGTTAGTAAATTTAATAAAGTTATAATTATATCTTCTATTCTATTCTATTATTTCTATTACACCTACTCCACTTTCTTTTCTTTTCTTTATTATCAACTGTCAGTTTCTCACAAATCAATATAGTTGAATCTTAATTTTTTTTTGTTAAATTTGTCACTTTTTCCAACTTTACCATGCATTAAATAACATGTTTCATATTTTCAATTTTTAATTTCCAAATAACAAGGGTAATGTGGGAAAATGTATTTAATGTAGTGGTTAGTGTCTTATATTAATAACCAAATATTATTGGTAGCTTGAAGAGAGTATTCTCTAAACATATTTATTTAAACGATCTCACTTATAATTCAACTTTATAAATCTCTTATTGTAATCTGTTACCTCCTCTTAATGAGCTAATAGTCAGATCAATCTAAACAATAAGTTGCTTGAAAAATACTCCCTCTGTTCCTAAATATAAGATCACTTTTGCTAATTTGAAGAGATTAAGGAAGACATTTAAATAACATGAACTTCACAAAATACTCCTCACTTAAATTTGACAAGGGGTGATGACAAGAAGGAAAGAGGGAAAGATGGAGTAATATAGGGGTAATTTGTGCAAAATATGAGAAAAAAATAGAAAATGATCTTATATTTATGAACTTATCTACATACTCAAAGTGATTTTATATTTAGGAATGGAGGGAGTAGTCTCAAGCCAAAACGAGACCACCTTTCAACAACATTGGCCAGGCCATGACTAAATTAGTCTCACACCTTGTGGTTAGACGAAAAGGGTGCTTGGGAATTGGGAAAATGACGGTGATATCCTGCTTTGAGGGGTTGTGAGTTGTGAGTGTGACGTACGTAAGTAGTAGTACAGGTCTGCAGGAGGTAGTAGGGGTGCGTGAGAATCGAGATCATAGGGGATGAAATGTCCTTTCCGTGGTAGGCCCCACTTTGGTGACGTGTCGATTTGAGATTGGTTCGGATGTGGGGACCGAACTTTCGTACGCCCTGCCCGCTTCCCCTCCGCTTTTCTATTTTCCATTTGCTTCCATTCCTTTTGTGGTTCTTTTCATTATTTTAATCACTTCCCACTTCCTTAAATTTATTTTTGTCCTTTTTCCATATTTTCCCCACTTTCTACTTTTCTTTAATTTTTATTTGTCCTTTTCCATATTCTGTCCATTTTCCATTTTCATCATTTTTTCTTTCCGGAGAGAAATTATTACATGCTATAGTAATAAATATTATTGAAATTTAGTTTGAAATCTTTACAATGCAGTAATAATTTTGTTTGATCTTTGGCCAAAAAAAAAATAATTTTGTTTGATATCTTAGTATTATAATTTAAGTAACTATGATTGAATTTCAATAATTTTATTTTATTTATTTTGGGAAAACACATTTGTTAGGCTCACTTTTGTTCAATTAGTTTTGATACTTCAATTTTTAATCACATAATTAATTATTAATTTTTCTTAATTAGTATTCTTAGCTTCTCTAGTTTTGTTTTATTAGTATAGTTAACCTTTTTATGGTAGCTAATGGTATTCACAAACACAATCAAACCATTCAATTATGATAATAAATTAATAATACAAAGATGTGAAAATAAAAATTAAACAAAGATAGAATACGAATGGATGTCTGTTCTCTTTTTTTTTTCTTGCATGATTACAATTACAAATTTACAATAATATTAATAATTCTGTCGATGCTTGGTGGGAGAAAAGTGAAATGTGATGGATACGTGAAATGATGAAACGTCCGTCTGCAAGGTTTGGTTATGAGAAATATTATATTCCCTCTGTTCCTAAATATAGGACCTAGATGACTTTTGAAAAATCCTAAAAAAAGCAAAAAATAAGTTAATTATAAATTGATTTACCTAATTTTTTCTCTTAAACTAGTTTATTTTACCTATAAGCTAATGGATAATCTAAAAAGATATCAAATATATCATGATTTAATAACATATTTCGCAACTTTAATCTTCCAAAAAAAAAGTTATCTAGGTCTTATATTTAGGAACGGAGGGAGTAATTAGTAAAAGAACCATAAAAGGTATTTTATATTTAATGCATGAGAAATATCTTACCAATGTATGTTTGGTTATGGAATTGGAAGGTACGGGTGGGGGAGCTTAATTAATATGCATATGGGCATGTATGCCTTTTTTATATTTGCAATTTTGAGGCACAAATTATGATCTCAAATAGGGGTGTAAATGAGCCAGGCCATAAACAGGCGGCCTATGGCTCGGCCTATTTAGGGCCCGACCTGGCTCGGCCTTTTTAATAAATAGGCCAGATTCAGGCCCATTTAAAAGCCTTTTTAACTAAAAAGGCCAGGTCTATTTCACTAAAGTCTGGCTCGAAAGGCTTCAGGTCTGGCCTATTTAATAGTACTACTAATAAGTAATAATAAAATAATAATAATATTATTAGTAAGTAAGTCTTTTTGAGCTGTAATAATAAAAGGCCTGACATGTTTTTTGTGCTTATTATTGTACTTGATATGTGTCATATTTATGGTCATTTTAAGTTTGATATGTATGCCTTTAAAAGCCTAAATTTGAAGTAGGCTTTTAAAAGGCCTGAAGTTTTTTTTAAGACTTACATTGTAAGTGGACTTTTAAAAAGGCTTTCAGGCCTGTAATATTTTTCGCAGGCCTAGGCTTTTTTCTGAAAAAAAAGCCTACAACCAGGCCTAGGCCTAGGCCTATGTTTTCCTTTTGCATTACGGGCACAGGCCTATTTACGTAAAGTCTGGCTCGACCCGGCTCATTTACACCCCTAATCTCAAATAGAACAATGAAAGTTGGGTCATAAAATTTATGTTCAATTACCAATGGGTAGTTGGTTGAGCTGGTAAGTGGGCTGCAACCCCCGTAAGGATGAGAATGCGTGTTCGATTCCCGGGAAGCGCTCTCATTGGGAGAGGGGACAATCTTGCCTATGTGGGCAACACTCCTACCCCTCGAGTCCGGATTAAACCGGGCGATGAATAACCAAAAAAAATAAAATTTATGTTCAATTTACTTCTTTTTCGGTCTTCACTCTTCAAGCCTTCAACCTCCATTAAAAAGATGCAACTTTACATTTTATTTGCATGTCATTTGATGATATGAAGAAATTTGAGTGTGATTAGATTTCTTTTATATATATATGGGTTTGGCTATAATTTTCTCTTTATTCATAAATTTGTGGACGCTATTGTTTGGCCTTTAATTTAGTTAGGTGTAGTGATTGTGTCCAATGTTTTTATGTAAAAGTCTAATCTTTTTTTTCTTTATTTGAATGTGACAATTTCATTAGTGAAAAGATTAGATTGCATGGTTTCTTTCCGATGTATACAAAAAAAAAATTAGATTGCATGGCCAAAAAAGATTAGATTGCATGGCTTACTCATTCAACCAAATAAGAGCCCGATTATATAGTCTTGCCTATATGAAAGAGAAAGTACATAATGATGTTCAAGAGTGTAATAATGCAGATACAAAATTTAAGAGTAACTCTATATAGAAAACGTAACCCCAAATTACATAATGACATTCATATTTCACGACTCAATATCCAAGAAACAGTGATAAATGAACTTTGAGAGGAGATCTCCAAGTATATTTAACGATACCCATACTGGTAAAACCATAAGATGCGAAGGAATAAGATGGAGTTAATGTTCATACACATATAGAACAAACAAATAAAGAGGTAGGTAACCAAAGTAAAAGTAAATAAGGACATTACAAAATTAAACCATGAAAGGCAGGGTTGTAGGAAAGACCTCTAACTAACTATAAACATAAAGGTCCCCAATAGTATCATTTAATCCAGGGTAGAACAAAGAGAAACATCTCATGAATACTTCCTAGAAACGTTTCTACAATTTCTAAATACCAATAAAAAATTGGAAACCAACAAAGTCAACATATACTTTAATCGAGGCAAGAATATCGAATGCTTGTAATCCCCATGCAGAATCGGAAAGAATTGTCAAGAAATCATCTTAGCCGTAATGTAATACTCTCTTCCTTATGTGTCTGTCCCTAGTATAAGAGTCCGGCCATCAAAACACACTTCTTAAAAAAAGATGTGAAAGTTAGTTTGTTGTCTGAAGTTAATGCTTTTTTTAATATTTCCCATATTAATTATTATAATACTTTTAAGAGAAAGAAATTCATAAGCATTAATAAATATAAAAAGAGTCAGGGCAAAGTAAAAAAACACATTAAATAATGAGGAGAGAATGTGAGATAAACTCTTATATTTTGGACCAAAGTCATTCAAATTTTTGGACTCTTATATTACAGACCGGAAATGATGAACATGTTCGTGCCACAAGAGACTCATATTCCACATATTAGGAGCTCTATGGTCATAAATGACTACCTTAGATAATTTGCAATTAGTAGTTGGGGTTGAAGTTCTCTATTTTGATACGGGAAGAGAAACTTTCTTTGAATGTTGGTATATAAGTATATAATATATTGCGGGTATGATGTCTTGCAAGTACACTCAGTCATTCATAGAAAAAATGTTTTTGAAACCTTAAACGGAGGGAGGATATATTTAATTTAATATGATTGACTGTTTTATTTATTTAAAATAAAATAACAGTCAGTCATTCATAGAAAAAATGTCAAGAAAATACTTTTTGCATTTTAAGATTGAAATTCAAAAGAGAGAGGATATATTTAGGAGCCGAGGGAGTATTACTTATATACTCAGGTATATAAGTATATACATGAGTGCTTAACAATATCTTTGAATGGAGGGAGTATATAGTTAATTTAATATGATTGCCTGTTTTATTTATTTAAAACAAAATAACAGTCAGTCATTCATAGAAAAAAGGGAAATGTCATTTAAATCCCTCCGAATATACAAAAGGACAATTCAGGAACTCAAACTTCCAAAAGGACCATGAAGGAATTCGGACCTAATTCACATTTCAAATTTGTGTGAAAGAACAAAATTACCCCATCATTAAACAAAAATTACTTCCCACCCTAACACCGCACTTGTTAACAATTGAACTTTGGGCATTAACAAATAAACTTTAGGCATTGACATTTTGAACTTAAGAATTAACTTCTTCGTTAACAAGATAACATTGGTGTTAACATTTACATTGCACCTGTTAATAATGTAACTTTCGGCATTAACAGCTGAACTTTAGGCATTAACATTTTGAACATAAGAATTAACTTCTTCGTTAACAGCATAACATTGGTGTTAACATTTACACCGCACCTGTTAACAATGGAACTTGGTGCATTAACAACGGAACTTTAATGATGGGGGTAATTTTGTCCTTTCACACAAATTTGAAATGTGAACTAGGTCCGAGTTCCTTCATAGTCCTTTTGGAAGTTTGAGTTCCTGAATTGTCCTTTTGTATATTCGGAGGGATTTAAATGGCATTTTCCCTAGAAAAAATGTCAGGAAAATACTTTTTGAATATTACGATCTTACTTAAGGATTTTAACTAATTGAGTATCTGAGTAACAATATTCACTAGTTGGATTAAACAAAAGCAAATCACTCAGATTAGTTTTGAAATTGAGAAGATATTTATATCTCATTTTTTTCATTATCCATACTCCAAGTATTTATATGTATTGTCTACAATATTTTTGCTTGACCATGAGGTTTGTCATCAATAACAATTCATTTGCACCACAAGAATCTAAATCTAAATTTATTTAGAATCGAGATTCACCCTCTCCATGCGATTAAAATGAATTTCGCTTAGCTTCATTTTTATCGGTCTATTTTAATATTTAGGACAATGCGATGTATTATAAATCATATGGTTTTAAAACTATTTTCAGTAACAAAAAAAAACTTTTTTGTAATAAAAAAACTATTTTCAAATAATGAAACAGAACAAATAATTTTGTTTAATTTAAACAAATTACATATACATATCCATACATATATGTATGTATGTACATGGGCAATTGCTTCGTAATTTGTATACTTCAAGAACATGAGTGCTTGACAATTGGCTTATTTCAAAAACATTATCGAACAAACCAGTGAAAAAGGGGGAAAGCAAAAATTACAACAAACAATTATTGTCAGACTCAAGTAAAAAATTATTATCAGACTCTTGTAAAAAAACGTATTATTGAATTTCCAAATGAATATCATAAAGCAGTGGATTGTGACAATTGAAGCACACAGAATCGAACATATACAAAGAATCAAAACGTGCAGTCAAAGGATTCAATTCAAGAAATCAACAAATGAATGGCAATATATATAGTACTCCTTGTTCCTAAATATAAGATCACTTTCCTAATTTAATTAAATTAAGGATGTTAGATAAGTTGATTATTAACACATGATATTATCAATTTATCCTAACCATAAACTTTTATCCTCACACACTCTCTCTCTCTCTCTTGCTTGTTACTATAGATAAGCATTATTAGGGATAATTTGGGAAAAATTTGGGAAAAATTAGAAAGTGATCTTATATTTAGGAACAAGTTGAAATGTGAAAGTGATCTTATATTTAGGAACGGAGGGAGTACTAGATATAAAGATTTGGACAAGAGAGGTATAAATGATAAATGTATTTGATTCAAGTGTTTTTATTTCATAGAAAATAAGAAATAAGGTCTTATCTAATAATATTTCATACATTTCTAGCTGTCATATCTCTCTATAGTACATGCACATATACTTTGTTTATATTCTCAAACAATTTGATGACTTGGCAAAATAGGAACAACTAAAAATGTTCTCTTAGAATAACATTTGGCAAACCAGCAGCTATATAAAAAATTTAGGAAAGAAAGATTTGGGTTCTAGAGACCAATAACTGAAATTGAGCATCGCAAGAAAAATCTTGTAAACATAATCTTTTGAAAGAAGAAGTTTAGGAAGGAATGGATCGAGAGAAGAAACAAAGAAATTTTTTCAAATAAAAAACAAAACAAAATTATGAAAGATCGGGACACTGCTAAGCAAACCGATCCCCGGAGGGGTGAAGATATGTTAATTTACTAGCACTTAAATGATTATTGGATACACATGAAACAGCAATTCATCATATCACTGGTTAGCCATCAGCTTCAGCAAAGACCAACAATAAACTGAGCACATTACTCAATGGACAGCTTGATTGATTGATTGATTTGAGCAGCAGCCCAGCATCACATAGAACCGACAATGTGAGGCAGCATTGAAGAACATGGCATTCATTGGGATTGTGTTTCAGAGAGAAGCCGTTTCTCTTCCTCCTCAAGCCTTGCCAGCCATCTGAATCCAAGATCACATCCTGCTTTTGCTGCTATCCGAAATTTCTCTCTTGCCATTTCTACTGGATTCACTGCATCACTTTCTGCACTCCTGTTTGCTCTTCTTGCAGCTGTACCTCTTTCCAGACTGAATTTAGTCAATGATTCTGGGACCTCCATGCCTGAGAGGCCACATTACTTCCATTAGGGCATCAAATCATACAAACAAGAAATAGCAACCTTTTGTAACCAAAAAAAAAAAAACAAAGAAAGAAAGAAAGAAATAGCAACCTTTGCTCACAACCATTTTTAGATATGTATCCCTTTTTCTTTTTCTTTTTTTGGGATCATCTTAAAAAGACGAAATTCAAATTGTCCAAATCAATAAATGACAATGATTTACTCAAGACAAATACATTCTCCTCACAATCTATAAATCAGGATTGGATAGCTTTACTGCCTGGGGAAAATTCTTGCTTCCCTTTCCTTTAACCCCAGCTTTACCACACATCTGATAAGATGCAGGACAGATTTTATGGTCTATTTAATCCTTACAGTGAGTGTACATGGGGAAGAGATGGAAGTGGAATAATTTCCATCACTCAGGAAATCTAAAATTTAAGAGTAAATGGCTGCTTAGATGGGGAATAACTAAATGTGTCATATGAATTCTTGTTTTGAGACTTGTAGTTTGTTAAGTTAACTCTCAGGTCTCCACCATTTAAAAATATTAGATTAGAATTTAAACTTCCATTTTCCCAATCTTCTCTCTCATCAACCATCCAAACAAATTAATGAAGCTCTTGTAAATCCAAGAAACAGATGTTCAAAACATCATACCATAGTAGACTACTAATAGCCCATGATCAAGAAAAACATAAAGGGGGAAGTTAATCGCCTAACCTTTAAGGAGAAGAGATCCATATGCAATCGCTGCACCAGCATGGCCCTACACATATGAAGATTAACATTAAGATACATCAATTAAAATCCTTACACATTGAAAGTTGACTTGCCTATTAATATCACACTTTACAATCAATTTTAAAAATGATGAAACATAACACAAACAACACTATGATAAAACAAATAACAATAAATTTAGATAACGCAACTTGCACAAAAAATACCACAAGACAAGCCATGCCTAATAAGTGGATAAATACAGCAGCTCACAGCTCATGCTGTCATGTAAAAAAGAAAACAAGACTTATTTGAACAGGTAACAAGTTGAACAGAGGGAAATCACCTACCACAATCAATTATCCATGTATAGGGGAGCATGGGGCTTAATCGACTAGATAAAAAGGACAGTTGCCAATCAATAGCAATACAGCAAAGTAAAAGTGCATAGCATGCATGTGTTTATAAGGAGACTGTTTTTGCCTTTTATTATATGCCCTAGTACCTTCTGTGATGCCCTATGGAAACACCATAATGCTGATGCAATATCTTTCTTGACACAATCACCTGTCAAATATACAGCTCCCAGAAGATAAAGAGCACCTGGATGCAACTAGAACATAGAAATATCCATTAAGGCTATGACAGACAACAGAAAATATTTGAAATCTTCCAAAGAATAATATACCTGGTCCACAGCTTTCTCCAAATAATCAAAAGCTTTCTGATCAGATTGGACATAGTCATTCTGTTGAAAAAAATGAAGAAATTTACTTATCAGTGTAACAATGACGAGTGAATTGGGGATACTTGTACAAACTTTTGTTTCATCTATGGCCATCTGCAGCAATATAAATGAGAAGGATTAAATGACCATGGTGTTCTGTTGTTCATTATAAAAAAATGGCAATGGCCTTCAAAGTGATTATTTGGTTGTCCATCTAGAACTACAATATACATCTCCAGTAACAGGTCCTTATGATTACTTTCTTTGAATTGTACCAAAACAAGATTCTCTATGCTCCCTACATATGAATTCGTATAAAGTCCCTTGGGAGAAAATAAAACTAAATAATGTAAATAAAGTAACTCCAAAGAAGTATGATTGGAAACTCACAAATGTGACTAAGCAAAAGCAATCTATAGATATTGAAGGACAACCAATAAACCATTCAAGTAGTTTATAGGGCTGGACCAAAAACACTGTCAATGACAAAAAATTTGACACCTGTGGATCTACTTAACCAATTACTGTTGGAAACATATAGAGCCAAACCTCACCTCGACTCTTAATCGACAACCCAACTCATACTGTGCATCTGGATCGCCCATTTCTGCAGCTTCAACCAATAAAGCTGCTCCACTGTTTGAATAAGGAGCATAAACATTCATAAATATGCTGAGACATTCATCAGAATCAGGAAACTAGATTAAAAAGACTATTCCTATTGGAAGGGGCAGGGAAAAAGAACTAGCTCAATAACTTAAATGACACTACTATTTGAGCCAAATATATGAAAAGCTAACACACACAGGCAGAGGGAAGTAACAACAATACACGTCCATGGAGCTAATCGATGGTGGGAACTTCATGTGAGTACATAACCTTTCCTTTTTTTTTCCATTCATTATACCTTTGTTTTAAGGATTAATTAACATCACATGTAACTTGCCTCCAATTCGTTGACATATTTTATAAGATATTTATCAGAGGCCATAAAATAAACAAAATGATTGTTATATGTCGCTAGCAGCACATTATTTAAATGTTTCCTTAATAAACACAGATGGCTAGAAAGGCAGGAAACAAAAATGAACGACAGAGCAGATAATATCTTCTTACATGGCTTTATTTTGCCCTGGAACGTGGTATCTAAGATGCAATCTGCCCAGCCAATACCTCGCATGGGTGTTCCCATTATCAGCTTCCAAAGCCAGCTCAAAATTCTCCTTGGCTGTCTAATATCAAATTTCAAATAAGCACAGATGAAACAAAAGTTTGTAGAGGTTAGAAGACACACATATTTTTCTACCAACACAGGACAACAAAGCATGTCATTGACCTCCATTTTGTTATTACCTTTACCCTAAAAAACACAGGTAACTTATTACGGAAAACATTTGCACAAGTTGATGTCAGTTAAAACTAAATTACATATGGCAAGTTAGCAAGACTGATGCATACAAATATAACAACATCAATTAAGTCTTATTCCACTGGTGAGGTTGTCTACAAAAATTCCATTGTGCCCTAGAAAGACAGAAATATACTCCCTCCGGTCCTATTTATAAGTCACCAACCATCCAAATTGTACATACCAAGGAATTGAAGTTAATGGAAGTTGCATCATTGAATTGGTCTTATTTTTCTGTCTTTTCCATTTTTGCCCCTCCCACATTTATCACTATGGTCCACTACCTTTTCTCTCTCTTCATTAATCCTCTATTTTTATGAGTAAAGATGTGTCTTTTTCATCTTCTCTCTCTTCTTATCTTCCAATGTTTATTTTCCAATGATAAGGATATATTGGGAAAATTTTAATAAATAAGTTAGTTAATGGTAGTTGGTGACTTATATTAAGGACCAAAATTTAGAGGCAATGGTGACTTATAATAAGGACCGGAGGGAGTACATACATTAACTAACTGGTTATAGAATTGCAAGTTTGTTACTAAATTCATGATACATCTGATCAAGCGATCGAGTAAAGACAAACATCAAATCACAAAAGCACAAGAACATCAAATCACAAGAGCACAAGAACTAGTGGCAATTTTAATCGAAACCCATAAACTATTTTCCTTTTCCTACTAACAAAGGAATAGGAAGCATACAATACCCTGAGAAGTGGGATAAGACGGTCATCATTAAGCTCACAATAATCAATGACTCTATCAACCTCCTTTAAAGCACTCCAGCCTTTAGCTACAAACTCCATAGCCTTCTTGTTTCTACTGTGAATATCTCTCTGAAAACACCAACCCCACGTCCATGAGCAAAAATGATAAGGCAAGCAAGATAATACAACAGCAGAATGGAAACAAAGAAAGAACTTGCCTGCTGATTGAATTGAAAAACACCAAGAGCACTAACGGGCTTCCTATTGAAGACGGTAAACAACGCCTTCTTCAGCATCTTCTCGACGTGAAAATGGCCAGGAACCTCTTCCGGTAATGTTTTGCGCCCGAGGGAAACTATTTCTTCTTGTTCTTTTTTCCTCCTTAAAAAACACAAATTGAAAACAATGCAATGAGCTTCTTCTTGTTCCTGTCATTTAGATCTTATATGTATGAATTAACCTAAACTTTGTAACCATCAAATTCTCTCATTTCTACGACCTCAATGCTTCAAACACAATCCCATAGATATATGAACAGATTTGCTTTCCAACAGACTATATTCATCATTACAATCCTTAATCACCAATTCAAATTCAGACTTCTATCAACCCTAAAAACCTTAAAATAACAATTTAGTGTGTCTATGAACCCTAAAACCCTTGATTCCAATCAGATTCATGATTCTGACCGAACAAAAAAAATCAGATTCATATTCACTACCCACATCATTCACCTTAACCAATCTTAAACAAAAAGAACCCCTTAAACCTACCAAACTAAATTGCACCACCCTGACCAGACATCATACTTTAAACCAATCCCATCTATTATTTAGTTTAACGAAATCGCTAACCCCCAATCAAAAGGAAAAATACACAAGTTCCAACTCAATTCCTCATTACCGCCACCTTTCTCACACAATGATTAACTACTACCTCCGTTCCTAAATATAAGATCACTTTTCCAAATTTGATTAGATTAAGGATGTTAGTTAAGTTAATTATTAACACACAATATTACCAATTTATCCTAACTATATACCTTTACCCTCACTCTCTCTCTCTTGCTTGTTATCATAGATAAGCATTCTTGGGGTTAATTTGGGAAAAAGTTGGGAAAAATTAGAAAACAATCTTATATATTTTAGGAACAAATTGAAATTTGAGAGTAATCTTATATTCAGGAACGGAGGTAGTATTCTTAAAATCCTATTACAACCATCAACATAGAGTTTCCAATCGTAGTTTAATAATTCATAACCATTATTTAGCTCTTGAAAGCATTGAACCATAATTCCATAAAGTTTCAAAATTTAAAACACCATCACTTCTATCTTTCTCTTAATCACTTCTAAAAACCATTCAGATTTGAGAATTGAAGGAAAACAAAGGATAATGGTATGGACAGAAGCAGCCAGAAGAAAAGCACCAAACTGTTGTTCAAACCATTCAGCTCAAAACATATATCAGAAAAAAGCGAAGGAAGAAAGGACATAAGAAACTTAAGGAAGAAAGGACATAAGAAACTTACGCAAAATCTGAACTTGAACTAGAAGATAGTCACTGCCGTGGCCGGTGCAGGCGAGAAACTAAGATTCCCGGCGACCGTCTCGCGGCCTCAAGGAATTGAGGAGGACGAAAAATGAAGAGGAAATTGGGGGGTTTAAGTGAGGGGAGGGGAAAAGACAAATCTACCCTTGTCTTTAAAACTATACTCACTCTGGTCCTAAATATAAGACCTAGTTGACTTTTTTTTTGGAAAATTCTAAAATAGCAAAATAAGTTAATTATAAATTGATTTACCTAATTTTTCCGCTTAGAATAATTTATTTTACCTATAAACTAATGGATAATCTGAAAATATATCAAATATGTCATAATTTAATAACATATTTCACAACCTTAATATCTCCAAAAAGTTAACTAGGTCTTATATTTAGGACCGGGGGTAGTTTGTTTTTTTGTGAAGGGCGAAATGGTCCTTTACTTTTCAAAAATCAATAGGATTTTCTTACAAAAAAACATATACTCCCTCTGATCCCTATTATAAGTCACCAACTACCTCTAATTTTTGGTTTCTAATATAAGTCACTAACCGCCACATTAAATGCTTTTTTCCCACTTTACCCTTGTTATTAAGGAAGATTCAAAATTGAAAATGTGAAACACATTATTTAATTAAAGGTGAAGTTGGAAAAAGTGGAAAAGTAAACATGAATTTTAACACACAACTACCATTCCTTGATATGTGAGAAATAGGTAGTTGGTGACTTATAATTAGAACCGGTGGGAGTAGTATTAAAGACAAGGGTAGATTTTCTTATAAAACCAGGAAACATTTTTGAAGGGCGAAATGGTCCTTTACTTTTCAAAACTAAATAGAATTAATTAGAGGTCCCATAAAAAAAGATAATTAAAATAAAGTTTCGCGAGTTGTAAATTACAATTTCTAAGGCTAACAATAACAACTTAGTGACTAAAGATAAAATTCAATAATACGTTTTTTTACAAGAGTCTGACAATAAACCACTTAGTTTCTAAGGCTAACAATTACAATTTCACAAGCCATTTCCAAAGTACACATTTCTTAAATAGAAACAACCAATAAACCATCTAAGTGGTTCCAATAAACAGGACTTCCAAATGATCCTCACACATGCAGCAAATCCAAAGAACTCATAATCCCAAGTAAAAATAAGACAACAATTGAAAAGCATCATAGTGAACACTTTTCATAATCAATACTCAGTCAAGGCTTTTATAATTAGAGCTTCATGGGGCATTGAATCCACCAATTTCCATTTCTCCCTTATTATTATCATCATTATTATTTTCTGTACTTTCAAAATTAAACAATCCAAACAATGGAAGAATGAAAACATAAATTCCATGTCTTAGTATACAATTCCCTTTCAAATTCACTAAGAATTGTCCAACATCCCTTTTTATTATCACTTAAACATCACCCAACAAAACACCACGTAAGGATACACCTAATTCAATATTAGTCCACAACAATAAATGAATCAGTTTTGAACCTTCCTACAACACTTTTAACCAAAGATTGTAGTACTCATGGCCTAGGCATTTAATAAAGTTTCTTTTAATTATTTTCCCACATTGCCAGCATCAAAATTAACTAAGATGATATCTCAATTAATTTCATTCAATCCCAGAAATTTATTATGCAAGTATATGCTTCATTCTCAATTCAACCGTGCACAAGCACAACGATTGGACACTTCATTAGTACCCCCTAATATGAAATTACATTATTAAGAGTCAAACACACAAATCCCATGTATGTTCCATAACACCACTCACATGTAACATCAACAATCAAGAAAAGACAGCTCCATTCAACCATATATCGATTCAGCCACTATAAGCAAAATAACAGTTTCCAAACAAGAGAGAGCATAAACAGTAATAGACAGTTCCCATCAATACTAATTTACACTTTACAAAACAACCAAGGGATACCAAATGATGAGTGACTATTAATTCAAATCTTTATAATCACAGAGAGGCAAAATTTCTCCTTAACAACTCAAAATAATACAATGAGCAGCTACAAATCTCTAAGGCCCTGTGATTTAAAACTACAACTTTAATCAGATTTTTAAACACTAATGCATCTATCAATTCATATTGTAATTAATCCCACATATAGAACCCATTTAGAAAATAGTTTTGAGAGTGTAGAGAAGCCATTTGCTGGAAAATATATTTCAAGCATAAACCATTTAATTTCAACAGCCAAGAATACTCAAAACCCATTTGAACCACCAATCAAAAATAAAATCAATCAATTTCACCACTTCCACATATGTATTAATCTAAAGAAATCAGCCCAAGACATAAGAAACAAGAAATCAACAATTTTATTAACCCAACACTCAACCTTAATCTCGGCCTCCACTCAAATCTCACCGAAAACTCAAATAAAAGCAATGTAAATTGAAATAGAAGGTTTACCCAAACTCAACTATGCACTTGTATGTCAAAAGGTTATCGAATCCGCCGTGAATCTCGCCGGACAAACAAGGAAACGAAGTGAGGCAGAGAAAGCTTCGATTTTGTTAGGAAGAAGAAGAGCATGGAGTAAGAAATGGCAAGGCTTACCTTATCTCGGGTCTGCCATTACCTGCGTCGCCTGAGCCATGGGACCCGCCGGAAAACTCGCGAACACTAAGGGAGGCCGAAATGGAAGGAGATGAGGAAGAGAATGAAGTGGTGGAACGAGAGAGAGAGAGAGAGAGAGAGATTTTGAGGGGCGACAGCCTTAGGAAGGAGGGAGGCCGCCACCGCTGAGACTCGCCGCTTCCGGCGACGGTTTCTGAGGAGAGCAGGGAGAGAAAAATCGTAGGGAGGGGGTGGTGTGCGGCAGTTAGGGCTGGGAATGGGAATGAAGAGGAAGAGGATGAAGGTGAATATATATATATACACTTAAGGGAAAATTACAATTAACTACCCCACTGTCCATTCTTAATTATATTTTTAGCTCAAAAGTTTGCATATATTACTATATCTCTTTCTTTTCATCATAACATAATCTACATTTCAAATTTTACTTTTTATTGAAGTTTATATCCCCAATTAATTCTTTTAACTATATTTATTTAAATTCCAACTGACTAATATAATATTCATAAATTGCCCAAAATATCCTAAGATTTATCCCTAAAACTTTAAATTTCCTAAATGACACCTCAATAATTTCTCATTATCCTTAATCAAAAATTTGGGATGTTACACATGACAATTAAAAATCATCATAATTAAAAATCAATCATGACAATTAAAAATAATCCCAATTAAAACTCAATCATGACAATTAAAAATCATCCCAAATCAATTATGATGAAAATCATTTGCTATCTCCATTAAGCAAGTTGCTAATTTTTTGTTCATACTACATCTATAAACAATCCATGGTTGTTCGTTATAACTTAGCAAACAAACCTGTTGCATCATTAATCAAAACCAAATGTAATTAATTTATAGTTAGGGAAAGCAATATATGAAAATTTCTACTACAAATTTAACCAAATCTGAAAAGGAATCATGACTGCTAGTTTTTCTATCATTATCCATGTGCTCAGATTTATGAATTAACATTAAGAAAGGGAATGAAGAGATGAACAACAAGATGAGACTTATTGGTTTGCTTCTTACGAAGATTCATAGACATGACTTCCAAAATAATGAGGAACCTCCAACTCCTCCACACTCCTCTATCCATACTCATCACCAAATACTCCAACTTTAACAAAAAATTATTCTCAGTCTCATACCCCAAAATCGTCGGACACCTCACACACATTATTCATCTTCCCATACTCAAAATTAAACCTAAACTCTCCAAAAATCTCACATTCCTCCTCAACATCTTCATCCTCACATCCAACAAATGCGCGTTCAATTTCTCAATTCCAATTTGATGGAGAAATTGGAGCATTGGCTGGAAGTATAGTTCGACGACGGAAAAAAGAAAATTAGAGTTTCGAGGAGAAATTTGTGGGATTCTTCAACGAAGATGGGTATTTCGCGGTGTAAGAAGTTGAAGACAATGGGAGATTTCAGAGAAATAGAGGTGGTAGGAGAAGAGATGAGGGGTGACGAGAGAGAGAGTGGGGAAATCGAAGTCGGATTTGAGAAAATGGACCGTGAGGATGATGTGGTTAACGTTGTGGATGATGTGGTCGACAGTGTGGATGATGTGACCAACTTTTAATTGAACAGTCATCACTTAAGTTTGATGAGTCAACAATTTCCGTTAAGTTGAGTGACGTTGTTAGATTTGAAGGACTAAAAGTGTACTTTTAAGTTGGGTGACGGTATTAGATTTGAAAGACTAAAAGTCATCACTTAAGTAATAAAATGTCAAAATATGTTTCGAAACTAATTTCGACAAAGTAAACCATGCAATCATTTCAACATGGTTCTAGAACGAAGTAGAAACAAGTAAAAACCCAAATCCAAACTAGATTTTCAAATTTCTAGATAAACCCCAAATTTTCATATTGGAATTTGGCGGGAGGGAGATTGAGGCAAATTTTAAAACTTATAACTAATGTTATAAACCTCCAACAATTGTGATTTAAGACTCTTTGAAAATATTATGTTGTCTACTTGCTAATGAAAAATAAATGACTCAAAAACACTGTTATTTGACCCTTCAAAATAAAATATTACCATCATTGCCCAGAACAGCCACATGTAACAAGAGGTTTGATTTCAAGATTACATAACTTACTCTACGAATCTCCAAGAATCACAATTCATTGAAAAGATTAATACGACTTCATTCCAATGGTAAAGAAATGAACAAAAAATAATATCATTCGATCATCTAAAATGACAAAGTCTTAATGCTACCCAAAACTTTATGGAAAAAAAAATACTACCCAAAACTTTAGTTTGCAATGAGTGGTTTAACTTCAAAATCGCATAACTCACACTACAAGTTTCCACAACTCATAGACTTGGACTCTTGGAAAAGCTAAGAATGTTATCTTCCTAATAATGAAAAATCAATAAAAAATAATATTATTTGCTACCTCAAAACTCTTAATTTCTTGACATTACTCTAGAAAATCCCAAAATACAACTTCTAATCATATGCTTTGTTGTATCTAATCCTCATAATCCTCAAATTTTACCTCAATTATCAACCATTCAAGATTATACTATAATTACTTAAATCCTAAACCCACTAATCCTCATGGGAAAACCCAAGAACATAATTATATTCATTATTTAATACTCCACTCCAATCAAGCTTAGCTAATTGCTACATTAAACCTTAACTGAAATTTGGGATGTTACAATAACTACTTTAATCTCTTTATCTGCCTCAACCGATAAATGTGCCCACTTAAATTTAAACCTAAGCAAATCATTTAAAAAAAGTAAATAAATGACACTAAATAAATGAGATGGCTAAAAATAAAATTAGACTATTTTTTTCTGTTATGCTTATAATATGGATCAACAATGTTGATTTTTAAAATATCTATTGAGTATTTCATTTTTTAATCTTCAATTCAGATGGTTCATTCTCAATTGCGCTTCTCATACCGTTTAGCGAGTTTGATTTAACTTGTACGTATTGCAACCACTTCTCAATTTTCCATTGTTTGTCTAATGTGAACAACATATTAAGGTAGTGTTCTAACTCCTAATACATGAATGGATAAATGGGATGGGGGTTTAGGTACAGGTCAAGTGTTCAAACTTCTCCTATGTATTAAAAAATGGTAAAGGTCCTAATTTGATTGCCACAGTTGTGATTCTCTGACCAAAAGAGATATCCTGAACAACATCTTAGCAAGCAAAAATTTCAGTAATGATCAATGAATAACAATTCAGAACAAAACTTAACCACAAAACGTGTGTGAGCAAACCAATTACAGACACTACAATCTAAGGAGATAGTTTCCCCCTAACTCTCCAAACAATGTAGTGTGTGTGGTAGGAATTTGAAGTTGTCAGCTTTCTTGTTCTTGTTTCTCAATTAGTATCTTCTTGCATGCTTCATAACACATGAAAGAAATACCAGCAGCAGGAATGAGTTTCAACCAGCTAGCCCCTAATCCTCTGTACAGACCTGCAGGGCCTTCCTTTTCAAGTATACTTACAAGAGCATGAAGCATATTGCTATAATGTCTTCCATTGATAGCTCCAGCCTGCATATGCTTGCGAGCTACCTCGAGTGGGAATGTCACAGTGCTTGAGAATGCACTAGAAGTTGATCCAATCAAAAGGGTCATCACATTTCCAATTTCCTCTTTTTTCAATGCTTTCTTGTATGCTTTTTGCAGTGTATCATAAGCCAGATAGTTCGTGGCAGCAAAAGGGATCACACCAATTATACTTGGCGTGAGGCCTCTGTACAGTTCTGCTGGACCTTCTTCTTTAACAATTCTCATAAATGCATCTAGAAAGTTCTTGTACACCCCTCTCTGCAATATTAAGTAGCAGTATAAAGCACAAAAGTATAAACACTAACATGTCAACATGTACAGGTATTTGATATGGTTATGCAATGATGGAATTTTATTGGCTCTCTAATGAATGATATACCTGAACAGTGAGACGAGTTTTGAGCAACTCTAGAGGGTATGTACATAGGGTTGAGCTTACTCCTGCAAGAGCACCGGCAACTGATGGAGCTGGAAATGGAAGTTTTGGTTTCTCACCAGGTTTAGGAGATAAATGCTTCTTGACTGTATCATATACAAATAGCTGCAGTAGAGAAATGCTTCTTTTAGATGACATATGAGACATAATGTTTAATAACTTAAAGTGCAAATGTTGTATGATATAGGTTATAGAATAATCCAAGTTATGGTAGAAGTTTAACTTTTTCATGTTTGTTTGCAATTAAAGTTCAAAATGTCTAAAAGAAAATTTAAGAAGTGCAGTAAATTAGCGCTACTTGAAGTCATCTTATCCTTCCTGCCTCAAAGCTAGTACTAAATCCTAGAATAATGACAGCTTTTACATAATGTTTGGTTGTTTGAAGATTATCTTATTTGGGTTTGGTACCTATAGTTTCAAACTTAGTTTTGATTATCTCTCAAGTGTCTTTCAACATTCAATGTTAGTCCATGTATTTCAATAAAAAAATTGGACATTTTATCTTGAAAGAACCAAAACTTATTTTTCAAAATTGTACTCAATGAGTAGTGACTAAACTAATACTTATATCAACTCAACATTACACGCACTAATGCACATCCTAAATCATGAAAAACTTGAATCGAACTCTGCACTAAAATTATGGTAAAAGTGTAATGGAACCCTTCTATAAACCACTTACATCATATTATTAATAAAAAAAATCAAAACTTTGGTACACCCACCCCAATTCATTAAAAGTCAACTAGAATATTTAAAAAATTTTCCAATTATGTGTGAACTGAATTTAAAATCATCATATACACAATGAAAAGTAACAAGTCACCACCACCACAACCACATAATACATACCTCAATACCCTTGCTTGGCGCAACACGGATGACATTTACCAAATTACCCCTATACAAGCCCTTCCATCCATCAGCATTCACTACAGAACGAAAAACCTCTATAGCAGAATTCCCAGAAAGTCCCACCATCAAATGTGTCCTTATAGTCTCCAATGGTGCCACTGCACTTCTTGACACTGCTCCAGCAATTGCTCCACTTATCAATCTCCTCAACGATGGGTTCCCAATCTTCATCTTCAACCTCATACCATTCCCCTTCACCATTGCCTTCTCCTCCTTCTTCACCAATACAAGACCTTCATCTTCAATTTCAAATGATGTATTATCATCCTCTTCCACTACTTGGTCGTTGTAATAACTTCTCAGCGATAGTCTTGGGAACAAACACGTGTGAAAAGTGGTTTCTGGCATTGAAACGAATGGCATGCATGAGTTTGCAAGTGTAAGTGTTGTTTTTCCAGTGTCTATAGCAGCTGAAGGAGTGTTTGGTGCAATACCAAAGCCAAATCCAGCTTGACCAACGCTTGCAAATAAGCCAGTGGAGTGAGAAGTATTACTCTCTCGAGAATTATTCTGTACAAACTTTATTCCACAAGAACGTATTGCCACATCTCTGTTTCCAAAACCCATCGAACCATACAAGTTTTGCTAGAGGTGAACAGAAAAACCAAAAGTAAGTGCAAGTTTGAAGCATAAAAAGAATGGTTATAGGGAAGTGTTAGAGTGATATGAATGGGTTGAAAGTAAAAGGCTTATTAAGTTATGGAGAAAGCAGGAGGAGTCATGTTTGAGGGAAGAGAAGATTGAGATAGGGAAATACTAAGAATGGCTTTGAGAAGTTCGATGATATGAGATGGCATATTCATTGTGGGGCTTCAGAAACAGAGGGGTATGGCCTATACGTAATTCACTATCTGCTTCATCCTCCTAGGAGTAACACCATTCACAAAGATATAAAGATTCTTTGCCTTTTTTTTAGAAAAAATAATTGGGTTTTAATTTTGGAAAGCAAAATGGGAATAAGATGTCTCCTCAATTTCAACCATTGAAACAAGAAATATTTGTAAAATAAAGAAATCTTTTTTATTTATTGTTTTGCTTTTGCAGCATTACTTTTATACTAGTTCCGTGAATAAGGAGAAATTCTCACAATGTTTGAAAATATATTATTTGTAGAATTAATTTTTTTAATGATACCAACAAATGCAAGATTTATAAGACCAAGTTGATACCAACAAATACCAGCATAAAATATTTTGGTACTTTTTTTAATCTAAATATAAAATCAAGTTGATTTTTTTCATTATTCAGATAGTCAATCAGGCCACTCAATATCTATATATATATATATATATATATATATATATATATATAATATGTAAATAGATTATACATAATTTATAATTACGATAAGTGAGTTTTTAGAAAAATTATCAATTTAAGTATCTTGAAGTGATTAACTATATATCATTATTTTGTCCCTAAAAATTCAACATAACTTTATATTTAGTATAGTAGGATTACATAAAAATAAAGAAATTTTAGTTCATTGCTGGTGCTTTTTGTCCATGAATGTCTCTATTGGCAACTTGGTTCAAAACTTCAAAGTGAGTAAAGACCACAAGTTTGAGATAAATTTGATATTTCAGCTTTTAATAAGCGGACAAAAATCAGACACGTCCATATTTTTCTTGTGATTATCAAGGTCACAATAAAAGTTGATGTCTAGAATTGGGAGGCTATCGAAATTCCAATCCATTTAGAGTGTGTTTGGTTGGGGCTTATTTTTCAAAATAAGCTGGCTTATTTTGAATAAGCCAGCTTATTTTGAGTGAGTGACTTTTTTTCATGTTTGGTTGGACTTATTTTTCACCCAGCTTATTTGAAATAAGCCAGCTTATTTATAAGCTACACAAGGTAGCTTATTTCTGAAAATAAGCCAGCTTATTTTTCTATATGACATAAAAATAAGCTAGCTTAAAAATAAGCCCATTTTAAACAAAAAATCATCCAAACATGTTTATAAGTCAAATGTGAAAATAAGCCACTTTTTTCAAAGTTCATCCAAACATAAAAATAAGTCATCTTAGAGCTTATTTTCCAACTGACTTAAAAATAAGCCACCTTAAAAGTGTGTGTTTGGGAGCAGCTTTTAGACCCAAAAAAGCTGGTTTGGACTGGATAAGTTGTTTTCAGCTTTTAGTGCATGTTTGGGTCTTACTTATTTTTCACTGAACTTATGGGTTAAATCAGTTTATTTTAAGAAGCTACAATTTGGAGCTTTTGGCTTCCATAACTAGCTTTTCCATTGGAGCTTTTGTGCATTTATGATAATTATAATATTTATGATGATTATACTCATCACATCTCTCATATCACACACCACAAATTTCCTTTTTCATTGCATCTCATCTTTCTCACCTCCTTCACACAACACCATATATAAAAGAATTTGGAGCCAAATGGCTCTCACCCTATAGCTTGCCACCACCGCCGCTTACAAATAGGTTGGTGCTTTCTTTTTCCCTTCATTTGATATTCGGAGGCTTACAAATTGTACGGGATCTTTGATACAACAAATTATGTAATTCAACTATTCAAATATAATGTGACATGACCTATAATTTATATGCACTTTAATCTATTAATTTTTTCTTATTTTCAATTATTGAAAATTTTATGCAATTTAATCTATTAATTTTTGTAATTTTAAATTATTGAAAATATAATAATATTGTAATTGTGTATTATTCAGTAAAAATAATGTTTTTATCTAAACTGACTTCTCAAAATAATCATCCAAACATGTTTGTAAAAGTCAGCTTGAAAAGCCACTTCTACAACTAGAGATCCAAACATAAACTAGTTTACACAAACTGACTTTTATCCGGACTTACATATGAAAAAGCTAAGTTGAAAAAAGTCGCTTCTCTATCACTTCTCCCAAACACACACAAAATAAGCCACTTTTCCATAAGCTGAACCAAACACACCCTTAATAAATGCTACTCCCTCCAGTCCTAAATATAAGACCTAATTGGAGACTCAATCTTGATCCTAAATATAACACCTAATTACATTTTTTGACACTTTTTTCCTAAATTGCCCTTATTAACAATTTAGGCAAAATCTCCAACTCCTCTCGCCGATTCCCCGTACGATTCCTCCACTGAGAAAGAACACATCAACGATGACGACCACAAATTCAACAGGGCGAAGCATTTTATAGAAACCGTTATTTTCGAATTAAGAAATTGAAGATACATACAGTCTTTTTAATCTCATTCTCTTCAATGAAACGATGAAGAAATTAAATATACATAAAGGTTGATAAACGCTGAACGAAGTCACGCTTTTCGTATTGTGATTCTATTTCAGTTTCAAACTCAAAAAACAAATTCTCGCTCTCTATTCTTCTACTTCTTCTTCTTCTTCTTGAAGAATGGGAATTTGTAAGCCAATCGCTGATTACAAAACTTAATGGAGACTTGCTTACATGGCAGTGGTGGAGAAGATGTAGAGGCTTAGAGTGCTAAGGCAGAGGTTCCGGCTGCAGAGGGGGAGGAAAGTGCGTCGGAGGAGAGCAGTGGCATCGTTGAAGGAGGAGGCGGAGCCGTACGTGGTGGTGAAGAAAATAATGTACAGTACTACAGTGAGTGGGAGATGGGTCAAAAGGGGAAGTTCAATTTTGAAATAGGGGCATTATTGGAAGAATACATAAAATTACCTAACTTAACTAACTTCTTTAATCTCTCCAAATTAAGTATAAAGGTCTTATATTTAGGACCGGAGGGAGTCTTAATTTACAATAATAAGGTCACTAATTTTGCTGCCCCTACCTTTTGTAATAACCCAAAAATTGATACCCCTATCTTTTTTTCTTGAGATTTTCAAGTCTTTTCCGGCCTATTAAATTATCAATTTCACGTGAATTATATAATTATTGATTGCCTCTTTGGTTAAAAATTATGAACCAACATCCTTTTGCTTGTTGATTTAACCGGTTCTCATTCGCATTGAGGTTAAATGCAAATTTATTTTAAGACAAAGATTATAACATAGTGGCGCAATCTCATATTGTCTCTTTTGATGAGTTTTCTAACTACCCTAAGATGAACTAAATGCAATTTAAGTGAATAAGGAAATTGAGGTTTGTTGGGTTTTTTATTTGAAAAATGCAAATGAACCTAACTACAATAATTTTTTAATTTTTTCTTTGATAAGGTGGAATGATTGGATGGTTGAGATGATGTGAATGCAATAAAATGAATCTCTTGAGTTTAGGTGAGATGATGAACATTTGTTCAAATCATTTAGAGGTTCAATTCATCAAGTGTAATTCCTAGGAAAACAACTAGGGGTCCACTAAAATGTGTGAAATAATTTTAGTCAGAACACTTGTGGCTCTCATGAAGTGCAACCACAACAATCATGGATGGATGCAATCAAGTAATCTCATTAGCAACCATTAAAATGAGACTAATTTAATGCAAATACAATGTAGATATGAATTCGCAACTCAAGTGTTCAAAGCCCAAAATAGACACAACAAAATTCATTCATAATTTTAGGGGTACACTAAAATGTGTGAAATAATTTTAGTCAGAACAGTTGTGACTCTCATGAAGTGCAATCACAACAATCATGGATGGATGCTATCAAGTAATCTCATTAGCAACTATTAAAATGAGACTAATTTAATGCAAATACAATGTAGATATGAATTCGCAACTCAAGTGTTCAAAGCCCAAAATAGACACAACAAAATTCATTCATAATGTGATTTGCTAATTTAGATTGGGTTAATGTCTTTTTTCCTTTACAAAGCTTAATCTAATGAGAAGAATATCCTACAAAAGAGAGGTCATGTAATTATACACATACCTAACTAAAACAATTTGATAGAATTATCAACACAAGACCAAACAACTCAATATCAAGAAGAATTAATCAAAATACATATAAGCTAAGCCTTTATACCTAACTAAAAATACCTAACTAAAAATATCGATCATTGACCTTTATATCTCACTTTACCCTAATAACAGTAAGCTAAGCCTCATTGGGCCTGCCTGGAAAGTCTTTGTAACTCAAAGGCCACTTGGTAAACCCATCAAATCCATAGCCTAAAGTCTTTGTAGGGAGACTGTTACTATTTATGGACCTAGACTCCAGTGATCAATCCATAATTAGGAATACTTGGCGGCACACCCACCAAAGCCATAGCCTAGTCTCTATTTGGAGACTGTCACTATTTAGTATTTACGGACCCTGGTGATCCATATATAATTAGGTGAGGTTAATAATTAATTGAGTTTGGGTGAACCAAATGGGAAGACTAAATCGGCTTAATCAACGTAGGGTTAAAGGTCATTTTGGCCACCAAACAATTTCTAATGTATCAATTTGGCCACCAAACAATTTTAGGTCTCAATTTGGCCACTAAACAATATAAAAGGCCCAATTTGACCAACTCCATTCATCACTCTTTAACATCATCAGTATCTATGTCAAGTATCTATGCCAAGTAAGCATTTTTATAGACATGTGGCAGATGATTGTGTTTTTTTAGTGACGTGACATGCCCAAACTTTTTGTATTTATTTTAATTATTTACAAATTAATAATGATCTGAAACTTTTTTTGACCAGGAATAATAAATTGAAACTGAGTAATAGCATTTTTATATTCTTGTTAAACTTGTTATATGGGTAAATAACAAATTATAAAATCTTCAAGGCTTGCGAGGAACCTGAAACGAAAACCCAAAACCCATTAATGGATTAGGGACAATCGAATGAATGTGATGAAAAGCTGAGGAATCATCTCGCGGTTGAGTAAAAGCATGATTGCTTTCTTTAAGGCGTTGATTTTGGCTTCAAATTCGTTTCCTTTGAGCTATTCTTTGATCTGGTTGGTTAATGCTGGTGTTCCTTTGTCGAAGTGAACGAGAAGATTGGAAGATTTTTCTGACATTGTGGTGGGAGATTTGGATCTGAGAAACTTGGAAGGTTATAAGGGAATTTGAGGATTTGTGAATTTAGATCTGGAATTAGGGATTGAGATTTGTGGTGTGTAATTTGGGAATTAGGGATTTGTGAGATTAGGAAGAGAGAATGAAGAAGGTGTAGATCTGTGAGTTCATTTTGTCAAAAAAAATATTAAAAGATATGTGAGTTCATGGTGAAGATCATTTTCTCCATGCGATTGGGTCTCTATTTTATCTCAATTTTCGTGCTTATCGACTAAACATTTAATTCTGGGTTTCTAATTCAATTTCAGCTTTTTGTTAAAAAAAATTGATACTTAAAACATGTATGCAGAGGGGATAAAAAAATTGATACTTAAAACATGTATTCAAAAATTGATACTTAAAAAATTGATACTTAAAACATTTCTAATTTCAGCTTTTTTTTAACAGTGTTGGCCAAATTGGGTCTTTTATATTGTTTAGTGGCTAAATTGAGACCGAAAATTGTTTGGTGGCCAAATTGATACATTAGAAATTGTTTGGTGGCCAAAATGACCTTTAACCCATCAACGTATAAATTGTTATATTCTCTAACATTTGTTGAAAAGCCCTTGAATTATCAAAAATATTTGCCAAGTTCAAAAGAAAGAGTTCTAGCATCCCACAACAGAATGATATCACCCTACCAATTTCGGATCCAACTTCATTGTTTATCCCAAAGATAGGTAAGGTGGATCTCTTTTACTCTAGACCTTCTAGATTTAATATATAGATGATTTAGATTTAATAACTTTAAGTTCATAATTTTTGAATCAAAAGTATTTTCTTGATAAAATTATAATTAAGAGACTAACTTTGTTTTAATTGTGTACCAATTAAAAGTAGTTTTATGTAAAAATCTAAAATATTATGTCTAGTCCATCCAAATTAGATTTAGAGTGTCCAAAGTGAAGAGCTCCCCCTACCTATCTTTGAGATAGGAATCTGATTCCATCATTCATTGATAGAAGATATTGTTTTGGACAGAAATTACTAAAAGATATAAGCGCACAGATTTGTCAAGTGGGTTATGAAGATGCCCAACTGAAATCTCTTTTCCCCCCTTTTAGGCTTACTTTCCATGTAATCCAAACAATAATTCACGGAGTGTTACTAAAAATAAGGTTTATTTATGTAATTTGACTAAATTAAATATGCTAGTTTAAGTTAACTAAAACCATAAAATATTATTGAAAGGCCTAATTGACCTTTATTCCAGTCCCACCATCTTGTTTATGTATTATTATTATTATTAAGGATGATTTGGGAAAATGTTCAGAAAAACTAGAAAAATTTTTATATTTAAGAACAAACTCATCCTCTTAAATATGTCATAGTTAGTAAAAGAGGAAGTTCAGTCCAAAAAAAAAAGTAATAAAAGAAGGAAATATCACACACAAATCCATCAAAATCATCAAACTACATGTACTAATTAATTCAGAAACAGAGAAGACATGCTTGCCCTATGTATTTGACATAAAAAAATCAGAATTTAAATTAAATACATGGGGGACAAAGATACAATTTCTGGTTTTGAATTAATCACACTCGGGACCTAAATTTGATTACAGGTCTTCCATATGACATGACTAATTTTCCATTAGAATTATGTGTGTGTGTGTGTAAACTCAACGGATTGTAACTTAAAAAACGATACTCTATATTAATTTTCTTGCAAAAGAATTCTTACTACTTGAAAATTTGTCCAGAAGAGAAAATGAAATATCTAGTCTTGTTTATTAAAATGATCTTTTAACACTCTCTCATATTCAAATAATATTACTGACAAATTTTATTAATTAGAAATGTTTGAAAGAAAGAATTTCATTTAGGATCACGAAAAAAATGGTTTAACAAACTAAGAGAGTACGATTAATCAAGGCCAACCAGCTTTCATAAAAAATTGTTATTACTGAAATTGATTAAATGTTATTGAAACTTTTAGAAACTTGAGTAAGATTAAATTGAATTGCATTCCCAATTGTTATTTAGAGACATAGTTGTTAGTTAAGTAATAATCTGTCACTTATTAACAATCTGACTAATTCGGAATGGAGGAGTAAGATTATGAGTGTTCATGATGCCCAGCGACATGGGGTTCTCGCCCTTGCCCATTGAAAAATGGCTCTGCTTAGCTTGGAAAAAGCCACCTAACAAAAAATGGGTATTTTAATATTTTTGGGCCAAACATGTTTGCAAGCAGGGCAAACACCAGGTAGAGTATGCATCCTTGCCCATTTGTTCTTGCCCACACGGTATGTAAAATTTTGTGTGTGTCAGTGTGTGTGTGTGTGTTTATGTATTGCTTATCACATAATTTAAATCATGATTCACAACAAGAATGTCAATATTTTTGTTGCCTTATTTAAAAGGATTATGGATGTTTATTTTGAATTACTTTGATATTTGTTATGACATTTGATGGTTTTGAAATTTCAATAGTCAAGTTTAGACTTATTCTAATACTCCCTCCGTTCCAAAATATAAGATCACTTTGGTTAATTTGGAGAGATTAAGGAAGACAATAACATTACATGATCTTCCCAAAATCCCCTCAATTACTTAACTTTAAAAGGAGGGGGGGTTTTCAATGAAAAGAGAGACTATAAGGGTAGTTTGGGCAAAACTTGAGATAAAATAGGAAGTGATCTTATATTTAGGAACTTATCTACTTCCCGAAAGTGATCTTATATTTAGGAACGGAGGGAGTACATTTTTTAATATGGAATTATATATTCTAAATTTGAATTACATAGTCAATGAATAGTTGATTGAGTTGGTAAGTGAGCTACATCTCCGTAAAGTTGAGAATACATATTCAAATCCCAAGAAACACTCTTATTGATAGAGGGGACAAACTTGTCTATGTGGGTAACACCCATACCGATCAAGTCAGGATTGGTTGGTTGTTAAAAGGCGTCAGATTATCGAGTGATTTTTAACAAAAGAAAATAGAATTGCATATTTATTAGGTAAATTTTTGGGAAGGGTGTGATCACATGGGCACTATGTTGCCTACGAGTCTCTACCTAGTCTTTACATTTTATGTTAAAAAAAGGAACATGTTTCTAATGAGCATGTCGGGCACTCATTTTTGAGCAAGGATTAGGTATGGTCCTACCTTGCTCATGCACACTCGTAGATAAATATTATCCACATATCCAATGTTGTATCATCTCAATGAGAGTGCTTCTTGAGAAGCGACACAAATTCTCATCTTTATCGGGTGAGCCCACTTAACACAACTCAGTCAACTAGTTGAGTTGGTTAGAGCAATTCAACCATTCACTTCACATCTACGAATGGAAAACAATTGTCTCGAGAGACTTCAGTGCAATCATTTCAAGGGACATTAGTGCCATTTTTCGCTTCCTCAGGAGTTGATATGATTAAAGTCACCACCAAGTAACGCACGGACACGTGCGCCAATAAATTAGGTAACTTGGACTTCATATGATCCAACCTTATTATTGGCAAGGATACTAGGTATGTATGATGCCTGCAGCAAGACTAACTAACCCAATCTATGATTCTGCGGATGGGGAAGGGGGTGTTTAATGTTTAGAAACGATCTACAATAAATCCATGGCCTTTTTTTATCGAAAAATCCAAGGCCTTTTTACTATGTATTTTGATTTTTGAGAATTTCAGATGATCCTTGAAGATAAATGAAGCATATTTATAAGAAGAATGTAGGTAGAAACCAATAATAGAAATTGTTTAAATAAATCGATTATTCTTCCTACAGAACTTCAAAGCAGTGAGCAAAGTTTCAAAACGTAATGCTGGATAAACTGAAAGCTCTACTATCAAACCAAAATATAATTTCACTTTGCCTAAGTTTGGATGATCCATGAATATAAATAATACACATATAAGCTAGATTTGTTTAAATAAATAATTTCTTCTACCTACAAAACTTGAAAGCAGTAAGCAATGATTCAAAACAAGTGCTGGTTACTCTAAAAGCTTTACTTTGAAACCAAAATTAATTTCACTTTGCCTTGCTTTTCTTGGAACCACCCTTTTTAAAAGACTTCTGAATTTTTTTCTGAGGTTTCAATTTGCCACCGGTTGACAGAGCACCCTTCGTTTTCTCACTCCTTTGTTTTTTCTCTTTCTTCACATTGTATGTCTTGACAGCCTAATTCCCAAAATAGCATGAGTAGATAAATAAGTGGATTTCACTTAAAATTGGAAACAAGGCTGTTTTAAATGAGTTAAGTGTACCTTGTCAACATTGAGAATTTGATGGGAATTCTTGGAGAAAATCTTGTTCATTATTTTCTCAGTTTGCTTCTTCTCACGCGATCCAACCCCTGATCCTTCCACAACTGGCAGGAACTGGACAGATAAAAAACAAAGCAAAATAATTGATTATTTCAGGAAAAATAAAGAAGCGGCCGCATGAAAAATTTACATGCATTGGACGAATTGGTTAAGAAAAGTTAAGTGTATAACCTTCCGATGTTTTCCCTCATGTCGTGCAGCCTTTTCACCTGGCAACTTCCGGTCAAATTTCCCACCACTAGCTGTGGCAGTAGCTGCTAATCCGGCTATACTACCTAGTTCATCCTTGGTGAATTTCTTGGGCGCTGCTTGAGTTCCAGTAATAGGTAAAGCTGTCGCAGCCAATTGAATATGGCTGCATAGAGTAGTTACTCAGTTTCTCAAAAGTTGGATGGGGGCAGGGCAATTAGGATTTTAAAAAATATTCTTTTAAGTATACATGCCAACATAACAGATGTTAGAGATTTTTAGTTTAAAGCTGGCAAGATAACCTGAATTTAATATAGCAAACTACATGCCCAAGACCAGAACTTGACCATAGCAAAGAAACATAAGTACAAGTGGATGCAGGGAGGAAAAAAATGAAACCAAAAGATGTAGTGAGTCCACATAATTTATGCATTCACTAAATTAAGCAAATGAGACATAAAAGAGAAGTTGCATGCCATTTCCATGCCTTCAACGAAAAGCAAGCCAATAAAAACCTCAATGATTACTAATTAGTTGAAATTTTAGAGGAAAACCTTGGTAAAGCACCAACTTTGGCAGCATGTTTCAAGTTCTTCAGCCTGTTGCTCTCCTGTTTTTGAACTCTTGTCTTCTTATTTTCTTTTCTTTTGGCAAAAGGATCTTCGTTTGGGTCTACAAAATGTTCAGGTATAAATCAGTGATATAATTTCTCCATAGAAACAAGCAATTACAAGTTCACACATGACCAAGCATGCATAATGAGACATGTGAAAGATGATAGTAAAGTTTCAATTAATTGTAGGGTAGTTTTATTTAAAAAAAATACAAATATTGATATAAATATATATATATAGACACACACACACATATATTGATGATTTGGGAAACACATGTCAAATTACTGATGCGAAATTAAGCAACACATTTGCTTTATACTTGGAATATATGATAGATAACTCTAAAAAGGGTTATAGGAACACAACTGACTGGTCAGATCAATAAACTGATAAACTGGTCAGCAGTCAGATGTGATCTATCATTAAGATTATGACACTGTTAATATGAACATAGTATACGATACAGCAAAATTAATTAATAACTAACTCTTTAATTGTTAGAATCAGAGAAAGAAATAACTTCCTATTATGGTATTGATTAGATTATTAGGCATTTAATAGATTGATTACAAGCTGATTGTATTTTTCTTTTATTTCCTTTTCTTCTCCCTCTTCTACTCTATGTTGTAACACTTTCTACACATTCCAATATCAATAAGAGAATCATATTTTTCTCCAAATTCTCCTCTCTCCTCAAATTCTTCATTAATATTAACATTAATTCATGTAAGAATGTCTCACTCCATTGAGACAAAGATAAAACAAGAGATGACAGTTCACCGCTAACCACCATCTAGATATTACATCTTAATGGTCTGATGAGAGGAATTCACAACACCACCGCTCTGAATTTCTATTCCACTCTCTTCTCTTTTCCTAATTTATTTGATTCAGATTTACAAATCTATAACATTTATACAGATAGGATAAGGAAGTTGTATTACATTTATACTTTCCTAAAGGGGACATATTGATGCATGAAGAACATGCATTACATTGTTGTCACTCGTCTCTCTCCCTAGAACTATATTTCTGGATCTAGCCTCCATCCTCTTTTCTCCTTTCCTCTCCAAAATTTCAAATCCGGATTCTATAGTCAATCTTATTTCTCAGGTTGTAACCTCACCACCATATTTCTGGATCTAGTCTCCATCCTCTTATTTTTCACGAACAAAACAGCATATGGTTAATCGGTTGCATATTTGTCATATTGAAGTAAATATAACTAAGAAGTATCAATGTTTTCTAGTCTATTGATGTATTAGTTCCAAATTAAAAGTAAAGAAAGCACTGAAAAAAAAGTCAAAAATGTGCTATCATATACCAATTTACATGTCAAAATGTCTTTCAAACTGGTCTTGTAGTGGTTCTGACCTGCCAATTTATCTAAGTGCTCTAGTTCCAAATTTCTCCATATTAGTTGTTCTTGAGTGCAAAATAGACTTTTCTCATAACTATCATGCCTTTCTTAAAATACAACAATTATTCTAACACATGAATTGGTGCCAGAGAGTGTATAACAATGAAAAGGGCGGCCATTTGTGTTCGAACATGACATAAATATACAGAAAACGTAATGTACCAAGTCAACTCTGATATAAAAAGGGTTACCATCATTCGGTTTTGCTTCAATAATTGGTATAGCCTCTTCATCATTTGCACGTTCATATCCAAACCTGCGTTTCCAGGTTTCAGATTGTTCATCAAATACAATCTTGTCTTTCTTATGGTTCTTGATGCCTACAAAGCAGCATAAGAGAAGTTACTGGTTAAGATTAGTAAATAGTGCGGCCCATTGAGACTACATCAAAGCATACAAGCTCAATTAACAATGTATCTGTGGACAAGCTCAATTAACAATGTATCTGTGGACATTTAGTCTAATAATGACTATATAATCAAATTATTATTTACAAATCTGACAAGATATTCTCACAGTATCAAAGCTCTCAAACACAAAAATCTAGTAATTGGTTCAGGCTTGTGCAGGATGACTGACCTTTCTTTTTAGCGAATTGTTCCCATTTCGTTGGAGGCTTTGGCCTTGGGAACTAAAAGCATTAAAACACATTATGAGTAAACAATGTTGTATCTAAGAGTACGAAGCCAAACAAGAGAGAGAAAGAAAAAAAGAAACACCAAGATTATGAAATCTAATGTAAAATACAAACAATACAGAGGTAATTTTTTTCAAATTGTAATATCATTTTACTGTGAAATTTCAATTCCATCACTGACTCTTTTATCATTAATTCTTTAATATAAGACTGACTTTCACACATTTTACTTGGGAGCATACTTCTAAGCAAATGACTTCAATACAACAAAGATGGAAACAATAGAAGATCTAATTCTTTCTTATTTGGATATAATTCAACACTGCTAATCAAAGAACAAGCTTTAATAAAGTGTAGCCTCATTGCCACAAAGCATTACTAAATGTCACAGAAGACAGCAACTTTAGATTTTTCAAGAGATATTTCAGCCAACATATGTACTCTGCATACTAGGAAAAGCTAACCTTCCATATGGTGAAAAGTAGCAATACATAAATATTCAAACCGAGGCGTCGGTGAGAAAGGCACATGAATAAATTATTTGTATCTGATTCCAGAAAGCTACGTTATCAAGTAGAAGATCCTCATTGTCCAATCGAATTATGAAATAAAAGAACTCACATGCTTCTCTCTCGGCAATCTTGTCACTGGTGGCGGCAGCTCCACAAGCGGTCCGTCTACATCTTCAGTAGATGGTAAATAGAATAGACTATGTGCAATAGCTTGAACTAACTCAGTACCCTTTCGCAGACATTCCTCAACCAACTCCTCCCTGCATTCGTCGAAAAACATAATGTTAGAAAAGAATAGCAAACTTAAAGATTTTTTGTCACCTATGAACATAACAATCAAGAACCACAGAAAAACGTGTACAACCAAACGACCAATGCAATGATCAATCAGAACAGGCTATTAAGTATCAAAATCACTGTTTCATTACAAACTTCAACCAAAGCAGCCTTTAAGGCCTGTTCACCAAAATTTCAAACCTAAGTCTACCTTTGAAACCTAGGTTTGAGCTCAAACCTGAGTTTCGAAATCAGGACGGACAAAGTTTTTAAGTCAGACAAACAATCACAGCTTTTGAATACCTTTTCTAACTGAAAACCTAGGTTTAAGGCAGAAAAGCTAGCTACTCTCCAGAATCTATTATTCAAAAGAGCTTTTACAGTTTTTTTTCCCAGAAGCTATACTCCAAAAGCTACATCCAAACAGACCTTAAGACTAGTAAGTAAGTTTGCTTGATTTTGACTATAACTTTAACTGTGCATGAAAAAGAAAAAATAAGAGTAAGCGTGGAAACAAAGAGGAAGAAAAAACAAAGGAAGGAAAGGCGGGAGAAAGAAAGAGAGAAGTACAGAAAAAGAGAACCTGGAAGAAGGCTGAGAGGGGAAGGAATGATGAGGATTGAAGGCGGTGAGGAGACCAATGTCTACTTGGAAATTGCTCTGAGCCTCCATGGGAAAAACGAAGGAAGAGCAAAAAGATTATACTAGAAGGGAAGGGTGGGGTGTGAGAGAAACGGCGAAGGAGAAACCTAACCAATATATAATTGTTTTTTTTTTTTTTTACTTTCAGCTCAATTGAATTCACCTGGGCTATACTTGGCCCAATAATGATTTTTGAGTGATTACTCCCATCAGAAACATCCTCTGGCTCATTCACTTTTTTTTTTGTTTCTAACAACTTTTTTGATTGGGGTGATTTTCCAATTTATAGGTATAGGTGGTTAAAAATAATTTATTATTGAAATCAATGTGAAATGTGAAGTTTAACCCGCTCTTATTTGGTTAATTGATAGAGATGACATTTTTTATGATAAAATTGTACATGATAAACAAAGAATCATAATACGATTTGAAATGATTTCAGAGTTCACGTCTACAAACTTATTTTAATAACATTTTAATGTAACTTATAACCATAGGTAATTCATTTAATTTAATTTAAAAGAAAAAGATATGTGGAGATAGTCATTTTGACATATAACAATAGTTATTTGATATCAAAATAATACCAAGTAGTAAGTCTCATATAAAACTCATGTAGAGGTATCAGATCTCTCATCTTAATCCATAATAAACCTATTGAAATGTTTTTTTTATACCTATCGAAATGTTGAATAAGTATAAAATAAATTGATTTGGGTTATGAGTTTTTGAGCTTTAATACCGATAGGAATGAAGGTTAAACTTTAATTCAAAAAATTTTGGGTAGAAATTTAAAGATTTGATTCAAAACTTAATTATTGTTCTATATTTTCTGTATTTCTCTTATTTATTTATCCTTTTTGTATCCTTATTATTTCCCTACTTCGATTCCTATTCTTTTTTTTTATAACAATTCGATTCCTATTCTCTCTTTAATATACTCTATCAAATAATGCCTTATTATTTTCCCATCATTCCGATAGTTTTCTTTTTTTTCCCTATAATTTAAAAACTATTTTGATAACATAATATTCCTCTTATTTTCTATCTTTATTATTCCTCAAATGTTTTCATAATTATTTCTTAATTAACTATTTTATTTATATTGACGTTGTTGCATTCTGAATATATTTAGAAGTGTTAGGTAGGTATCTGATTTATTTATAGTATTTTTAGAAGTTTAGTTTCCTTACTTGTCCTTTTGAGTATTGTGAGAGATTTTTTTGTCATTTTCATAATAAGTCTGTAATTACACTTAAACCATAAGTTGGGTACTTTTGGGCAACTCCCAAAACTACTTTAATATTTTTTTTATCAAACAAAACTACTTTGATATCTTTGTTTTTTTGCCGAGGAAACAAAACTACTTTGATATCACAAACATGGGACTATGTTTAGTATCATATATTTTTGGCTAAAGTATGTTTTTGGTCCCTTAACCTTGGAAAAAGTCATGTTTTGGTCTCTTAACTTTGAAAAGTGTGTTTTTGGTCCCTAATTTTGGAGAGAAAGTGTGTTTTTGGTCCCTCAACTTTGAAAAGTGTGTGTTTTGTCCTTTAATTTTGGACAAAGTGATGTTTTTAGTCCCTTCAAAAAAGGATAAAATATGTTTTTTAGTCCCTTGGAGAATTTGCAGAATGCTCGTTTCACTTTGCCCATATATGTTCCATTCATAGATACGGTCAGCGCTGAATGATTTGAAGTTTTGGGTTACTCTTTCTTCAAGCAATATATTAGGCGGTGATGCCCTGGGATAGTAAATAGTCCTTTCTTTTCAAAATTAAGGGACTAAAACATGACTTTGTGCAAGCTTAAGGACCAAAAACATATTTAAACCGATTTTAAAATGACTAAAAACACAAATTTCAAAGTTAAAGGACTAAAAGATGACTTTACCCAAAATTTAGGACCAAAAACACACTTTCCAAAATTAAGGGACCAAATAAATCAAAAAAAAAAAAATTAAGGGACCAAAACATGACTTTCTCCAAAATTAAGGGAACAAAAACATACTTTAGCCTATATTTTTTTACATTCGCCCTTTTCTAAAACATACCACTTCTCTTAATAAGATTTGACTGAGGCATTAATAAATACTAATAATTGATGTGTATAAATAAAGAAGAGACTAGGTGCCATTTCAATGTCACAGAAGGCATAGCGAATTCAGCTTGCCACAAAACTTGAGAAATCGCTAATCTCACTGGCCATTGAAACCCTAATTAGCAATTAGCGAGCTTTGTTTCCTTGAAAACCCCTCGTTGACGCTCGTCTCTTAGGTCCATCGGTAAGGATAATTCTCCATGCCTCTTTACTTTTGTGTTCTCGATCTCATGAATTAAATTGATCCGCTCTTCAATTCGCAATTCGATTACTTTTTTAATCTATCTAATTCCGTAATTGTTCATTTCTATTGCTTAAGGTGCGAATTGTTTTTGTTCTTTTGATTTTATTAGGGTTCTTAATATCTGTTGCAAGATTTTGTTTGGTTTGGTAATCTTGAGATGGATGGCAATAAGGACGATGCGTTAAAATGCTTGAAAATTGGTAGAGATGCATTAGAAAGTGGAGATCGTGCTCGTGCTTTGAAATTTTTCACCAAAGCTCGCCACCTAAACCCGAATTTGCCTGTCGATGATCTATTGGCGGCGATAGAGGAGGATTCCGGCGAACAATCAGCTGCGGCTGCGGCGGAGGCTGCTGCGGATGGACCGTCGGTGACGTCTTCGTCGAAGCCCTCTGATAAGCCTTCGATTCGTCAGAGGGTTCCGGCGGCTTCTGGATCATCGGCTTCATATACGGAGGAGCAGATTACGATTGTTAGAGAGATTAGGAGGAAGAAGAATTTTTATGAGATTTTGGGATTGGAGAAGAGTTGTACTGTGGAGGATGTGAGGAAAGCTTATAGAAAATTGTCTTTGAAGGTTCATCCTGATAAGAACAAAGCTCCAGGCTCTGAGGAGGCGTTTAAGGCTGTGTCGAAAGCTTTTCAATGTCTAAGTAGCGATGAGAGTCGGAAGAAGTATGATCTTGTTGGGGAGGATGAAGCTGTGTATGACAGACGTGCTGCGAGGCAGGCGACACGGACATATAATAATGGGTATTATTATGAAGCTGATATTGATGCTGAGGAAATATTTAGGAATTTCTTCTTTGGTGGCATGGCTCCTGCAACACAATTTGGTGGCTTTAGTTTTGGACAGGGGATGGGTCCTAGACCAGCGGCTGATCATGGCTCTAGTGGCTTTAATGTTCGCGCATTGATTCAGTTGCTTCCTGTTCTACTTATTCTGCTTTTGAACTTCTTGCCGTCTTCAGATCCTATTTATTCACTTTCCCGGCAGTATCCATATGAACATCGGTTTACTACACCAAAGGGGGTCAACTATTATGTTAAGTCGGCCAATTTTGATCAAGATTACCCGCTGAATAGCCACGAGCGAACAACACTTGAAGATAGGGTTGAGAGTGATTACCTCAATATTCTTAGAGAGAATTGTCGGCTTGAGTGGAATCGTCGCCAATGGGGATATATCCGGGAAATGCCACATTGTGAAATGCTTCGCAAGTTTGAACCAGTGAAATAATTAGTGAATTAAGGTTCATTTTTTGTCTCATTGTCTTTTAGATATAAAATTGCCTGTTTGTGATGATTGAATATATAATAAATTGTGTTTTTATTCTGATATCCGTGAATCTGTTAGTAATAAGTCACGGTGTAGATTGCAAATACTCAAACCTTATGTACTATTGACAATTGATGGAATCTTTTTGTTAACTGATTTATACTGGGTTAATAGGAGTGGTTTGTGATTATGTTAACCTAGTGGCCTAGGATTTTACCTTTGTATTTTTTCTTTGAACTATCTTGTTACCTATTGTTCACTTCATACCCTGAGGAGTAAATGAGCGATTGCTAGTTCTTGCCTTGTGATGGTATGATTTTTCAGCTAGTTCTAGTGCTGCAATCTGATAATTTTCTATAATAAATCACTGGATGTGACTATTGGCACTAAGAGCACAAATTGGTTTAGCTTATCTTGGTACAAATATTGGGAGGGGTTAGTTCAATTATCCCATGTTTCACATTAATCATTTGAAAATGAATATTGAGTCAAGAGATGCCAGATAATTGCTGATGCAAAGTTTGGTCCATTTGTATATTTTACCAATATACCGTGGTATGGGGATTGTATTTGGTGGACTGTTGTTACTTAGTCGTGTATAGTAGACATCTTTTGCATATTTCCTGCTATTCTGACATAAATGGGAGTTTGTGCTACTCAGTTTCTTATCCTAATTTTAGTGCTGTCAGACATGATTTCTTAATTTTGGCCTATAATAATAGTGATACGTCTTGCATTTAAAGATTGTGCTTATTTGCAGATTGTATGTTGCACTGGATATTTATATGGTTCATGAATACCCTTGGATTGGTTGTTTAGGCAAATCATTACTATTGATATGTTTTGTATTTAGAGATTTTATTGTTTTGCAGATTGCATGTTGATGGGGATGCTTAGAATTCCTGAATTATGGAGAAAAATCATTGGGAATCTGGAATATATGTTGAAAATTGTGGTATAAACCCTGTATACCTCTTTTTCGGTACGGCTTATTGACTATATGTCTATATCAGATTCAAGCATTGTCGACCTCTTGACTGTATACTCAGCTACAAGCTTATTGAAATATTAGTTACATGCTATAAATATTGTAAAACTTCCAGTCGTGGTTAACTATTCCTTTTGATGATGCTTTGAGCATATTGATTTCCAAATCTCTGAGATTTGATTTGGTGACTAGAGTATTTTGTCATCTTGTGAGGTAAAAAATACATGGGTCGACTATCCATATTTTGCTGTTTAAGTTATATTCAATCGAGGTATCATTCAAGTATTTTTTTTAAAAAAAAACAGAGCCAGAAACGAGATTAGAGAAAAAGGAACGTAGGTTTCATAATCGAAGACTGAGGGCCTACGGACGGAGGCGTGAGCGGATGGTTCATGATTTCCAAGATATGGGTTTCTGTACGTTTGGGAACTCAAAATTCTATTTGAAACCTAGTTAACTTAAGGGAGTTCCCATCCTTCAATTAAACACCATAAAAAAAATCAAAACTGAATGCGATGTTATGTTTGTATATGAGGCTGGCCAAAATCCCTGCAGTATTCAATCTCCAGTTTTGCTTCTTCATATACCTGCCGCAGTGATTTTTATTTGGAAGTATTATTTGGTGTTAATTTGCAAATCTCAGTCTTGGCCTATTTGCTGCAGTGATGGCAGTATTATGTTCTGTCATCACTTCATTCTGATTTGATTTTTATTTGCAAATCTTTTGCATATATTTGCTGCAGTGATGGAGTTCACTCATCAATATTATATTTTGCTTCTTCATATATTTGCTGCAACGAGCTAACTCTCTCCTTCCTTCTTTCAAAACTTGCTCATGACAGATTTTTTTTTCTTCCTGCATTAGAGTAAATGGCCTTTCATGACAGATTTTAATGGCCTTTAATAATGGAACTTTGTTCCATGACAGATTTTTGATGACCTTTGATCACTTTTGCTCCTTGACAGATTTTGAATCACTATAACATTGGAACTTTGTTCCATGACAAATTTTTTATACCAATGGAACTCCATGTTTAACATCATATAAGTGTGCTAAGTCATCTTAGTTCACTTAATTTCAGCTTGCTCATCAAAAAACAAATTTTGTAGATAGGAAACATAATTTCATGTTAAGTAGTTCATCTTCATTACAAAAATTCTTCATGATGACTAAGTCATCTTCAATACAAGCAACCATCCCAGAAACATCCTAAACTACAACCAAAAGATTAAACTAACCAAGGACATATTGTAAACTAATTCCCAACGCAACAGCCCCTTCCAAGAGTTTAAGCCAACAACACTCTTCCTTCTCCCTTTTCTGTCTTCACTTATCAAGCACCCAGAAACAAAAAACAGCAATTAAAGCTAAGTAACCACTAACCACAACAAACATAAGTCTTGTGAGGCTCTTCTTCATGTCCTGCAAAAGGCATGCAAGTTCATCATGAAGACAGCTAGCTATAAAATCACATCTTCGGCCCTATACCTTACCAATTTTTGTCAAGGTTGTTAGACAAAGATCATCATGAAGATAGCTAGCTATAAACAAATGGATAAGTATAGTCAACATTTTTATTTTAATTTCACTCAATGTCATGCTATAGAAGAAAGAAATACTGGTGTTACATAGGGGTGGACAAATTTAACCGAAAACCGAACCAAATGAGTTTTGGTTTTTCGGTTTCGGTTTTTCTGTTTTCGGTTTCCATTTCCCATACTTTTTTGTTTTCGGTTTCGGTTTTCATTTTAGGTAGCTTATTGGTTCGGTTTATCGGTTTTGGTTTCGATTTTTCGGTTTCCTTTGTAAAATTTTTGTAATATCACAAAAAAAAGTGAAAAAACTAATTAGTTTCGGTTTTTATCTTAATGTTTCGATTTTTCGGTTACGGTTTTCATTTTATTTAGTTTTCGGTTTTCGGTTCAGTTTTGAACCAAATAACCGTTTGCCTACCCCTAATTACATCCATCGTTTGAGTACTTGAACTTATCTATAAAAATGAAAGATGGGAATGAAGGGAATGAATGAAAATGAATGATGAAGAAATAGAAACAGTGGGGACGCATGACAAAAATTTAAATAGATGAATAAGCTAACCCCTTGATAGTTTCACACCCATAGAATCTCCTCTCTGGAATCAACTTCGTCCATGAAGTGCCAACCGTGGCTGCCACTCCTCAGAGACAGAGAGGTGTCGTTGGATCTGCAACACCACCACCACGACGAAGCTTATTCCTGATGTCGATGATGCCACTGAGTCACCCATTGATGATGCTGATGAATCCACTCTTTGATTTCTGCAAGCTCACCCCTCCTCCTCCTTTAATTTCTGTCTCTTTTTTTTTAAAAAAAAACTACAGACAACTCCAAGTGCCAAGTCAGCAAAGAATCAAAGCTTACATAACAGGTAGAAGCAAACAGACGGACTTAAGCATAAGAGTTAACGGAGGGGGAACATTGCACGGAAATATAACTTCCGGGTTATAATTGCACCTACAAATAAACTAGAGGGGATTTGCAACTTATGGAATACTTCCGGGGGATTTGCACAGTTACCATTACGTTTATAGTTGTAAAAATAATTTCATCTATTAATGCACCAGCTAAAACGCTGAAGCACATTACTATACATAGGTAAGATGTTATTTCACCTTCAAAGGCATATTGTGAATATTAACAGGCACGCATGAAGATGAACATATGCTTATTTTGAAAGAAACTAGGGAAAATTTTTCTGCAATAAATGGTGCATTGGCAGGCCGCATGAATATTCACCCAAATCATTAAGGTGTGGATAGGGATTTTTCAATTCCAATTGCAATGAAAAATAATTGTTGCCACTCTTAGATAATAGTGCATGAAAAAATTCAATGACTATGACACATAACATCTTCATTAAATAATTTTATAAAGCTCCATAAGATTATATAGGACCGTGTTTCTTTCAAAACAAATATAGATACCTGCTAAATTATTTGTGCACCAATTAAAGTGAATCTAAAATGTGCCATGATATTTTATCCACATGCAATTGGAATAAACATGTGATAAATTAAGTCTTTTCGCTAACAAGGAAACTAAATAAATATCATTTTTAGAAGGGAAAAAATAAGCTACAAAATATTCAAATAAAAAACCTTGTTTTTTTATAGTCAATTACTTTTCGAAATTTTGTAAAAAAAAATAAGATATGTGGCATTTAAATAATTAATTAGTTTTGAAAAGTAAAAAAAATATCTAATAATATATTAACTGGAAATATGTGTATTTGTGATATATATACACACTCACACATGGCTGGTAAAACAATAAAATTTTAATGGGTGAGTGACAACCTAAGAGTCATCAATGTGGATCATCCCTCTTTTTTCTATATAAAAAAAGAAAATAATAACTAATGTCCAATTGAAAATTCTAATTTATAGTCATAGCATGTCCATTTTCTTTTGAGGGTGTGTGAGAAGTTTAGCCTTTGTAGGTGCAATTATAACCCTAGGTGCAACTTATCACTTAGTCCTCCCATCCATTCCATTACAGTGGTATTATTTGTCATTTTCCCTTGTTTTATAGTCAATTAGTTTTTGAAAGGTTGTGAAAAATTAAGTAAGTGGCATTTAAATAATGAATTAATCTAAAAAAACGTTAAAAAATATAGAATAATATACAAAGTGGAAGTACGTGTATCATAACAAAATAAATAGGCCCTTTGTAAATATAGCAAAACATTTATATTGAGACTACATTTATCCAAGCACTCAAAGAGCTTTGTCATGTTTGATCAAAAAAAAAAGAGCTTTGTCATGGAAAGGCTTCCTTTGCTTGCTACTTGATTTTTCGTTGGGATTATAAAGCCGATTAAAATTCACAACTTATAACCATGGTATATCAACATTATGATAAGTCAAAGAAAGCCAATCGCATAAGAGATGATAATCAACACAATTCGGGGGCCATATACAAAAGACAAGTAGCACATATGGATCATTCTTTGTCGGAAACTCTACAATGATACACACGATTGTTCAATTCCACAACCTTAAAATCAGCTTTCCATAAAACTATAGTTCCAGAAAAAGAGGAGAATTAGATTCGTTAGATTATGATAATCACTATTAACTGAAATTTTTGTCTCAGATAGAAAAATAAAATTTGGGTCAAAGGTTTCGGTTAACGGTGTGATGGGATATAGAAATTAGGAAATTATTTTTGATGAGATTCTCTATTATTATCATGAAAATTATTATTTAATGGATTTCTCTTAAGAATTTTGATTGATCTCAATTAGCATTAATTATATATTTTTGTTTTTATTTTCTAAAATATTTTGTCAATAATTACTAGGTTGTGTTGAGGTCTACATGTATTCCTCAACTATTTGTCTATTTGCTTTATATTTGAATTATACTATTGAGTATGTCTTCATCTCTTGCTCTTTTCATTCTAAATTATCTCTGCTCTCTCTTCTTATTCTGTCTATCTCTATATCTATAATTCTCATATACACACTCTTTTTGTATTGTTTTATTACTTGGCATGGATTTTCCATCAACATTTACTATAAATCTGAGATGAATTATATATAAATCTGATGGTAAGATGCTGGAAATTAAACTTATTTTTTTTCCAAACAACATATACCAAAGATGTAGTATGCACAATCTGATATATAATTACATAATCATCATCAAACATGTAGGTCAAATATTCGAAAATTACTACTAAAGTATCTAGCTAACAAACATCCTAACTAGAGTTACATTACAAAATAATATAGAAATAACTAAACTCTATCAAAGCATTCCTGTACTTTCTTACAATCTTGGACCACGCTTCTCTCTTCTCAATCAAATTATATATCGTATCAACTGCTAAGAGAAGACGACGAAAATTGGGAAATGAGAAAGTTTCCTATTAATAATCAACTGAAATGTAACGACATTAAGACGAAGAAGCGATAGTATAAGATTGTTAAAAAGTAATAATAATGTTTTCAATTCTTTACAAATTTTCCTATAGTGAGATTCAAATCTCTATTGATTTTGGATTTACACTTGCCTAGTTGGGACCATTTATTAGCCAACATAATACCTTTTTTATTGTTTATTGGTATGTTTGATATCATATATTGTTCAAGTTGATACTTGCGTAATTGCGTATTTATTTGCGTAATTGTGTAGGTTTGATACCAATTTATATCTAGTTTATTTGTTCCTCCAAAAAATAGTTTATTTGACTTCTAAACCAATAGGTAATATATAAAATGTCAAATATATCGAAATCAATAAACCTATTTTGTTTCTTTAATCCTTCCAAACAAATCCAAGTGATCTTATATTTAGTACCGAATGGAGTATAATACAAACTTTACAATCAGTTGATTTAAATATAATATAATCTTTTGATTTCTCAAATTTACCTTCATCATGGTTTTAAATAAAGGGCTTTTGCTAGATATAATGAACCAACTTTTTATTAAACTATAGGATCAAATTTTTTTTATTAATCACCACACGATAATCCGGCGTTAGTTGGAGGTTTTTTTCCCCAAATGCTACAGGACAAATTTTTTTTTACCAATATGCTATAAGAAAAAACATATTTACCAATATACTATATAATTGAAAGTCGTTCTTGACAAGAACGACTTCTAAAGTCGTTCTTGACAAGAAAGACTTTATAAGTCATTCTTCCCAAGAACGATTTTCCCTGTACACGTATCCCGACGACTGTGTGTGAGCTTAAAATGTTACTTCCTCTAGTCTTATACTCTCTCTGATCATTATTATAAGTCACCAATTGCCTCTAAATTTTGATTCTTAATATAAGTCACCAATTGTCATTAACTAATTAACTCATTTATTAATATTTTCCCAATATACCCTTATCATTGGAAAAAGAAATTTATTCAATTTTCCTAAGAAGAGAGAGAAGATGAAAAAGACACATGTATACTCATAAAGATAGAGGGTTAATGAAGAGAGAAAAAAGGTAGTGGACCATAGTCCTTAGTGATAAATGTGGGATGAGCAAAAATGGAAAATATAAAAAAAAAACAAGGGCGAAAGCCCAAAAATGATACAGTACATGTGTCTTTTTCATCTTCTCTCTCTTCTTAGGAAAATTGAATAAATCTCTTTTTCCAATGATAAGGGTATATTGGGAAAATATTAATAAATGAGTTAATTAGTTAATGACAATTGGTGACTTATATTAAGAATCAAAATTTAGAGGCAATTGGTGACTTATAATAAGGATCAGAGAGAGTATAAGACTAGAGGAAGTAACATTTTAAGCTCACACACAGTCGTCGGGATACGTGTACAGGGAAAGTCGTTCTTGGGAAGAACGACTTCTAAAGTCGTTCTTGTCAAGAACGACTTTAGAAGTCGTTCTTGTCAAGAACGACTTTCAATTATATAGTATATTGGTAAATATGTTTTTTCTTATAGCATATTGGTAAAAGAAAATTTGTCCTGTAGCATTTGGGGAAAAAAACCTTAGTTGGAACTCGAGAGGTAGGAGTGTTTCCCATATAGGAAAGATTGTCCCCTCTTCCGATGATAGTGCTTCCCGTGATTCAAACACATGTTCTCATCCTTACGGAGTTGTAACTAACTTACCAGCTCAACCAACTACCCATTGGTATAGCAATTAATGTTTTAAGCAAAATAAAATTTGAGTGAATAAAATCTATTGATATCCTTGAAGATCATACACTAAAATGAGGATAAATCAGACAAACAGAAATGGACATAGCCTTTGATTTGATTGCGAAATTAGCTTGGACTTTTAATTGATATGGAATTTTTTTCCTACTCAAATTTTAAAATGTTTCCATAATTTAATTAATTTCTTTTCAAGAACAGCGAAAAAAATTTATTTTTGTCAAAATTAGGGAAAATGATCTTAACATATATATTGTGTCTATTTTATAAACTAAAATATATTAAATAACGTTCATATATTATAAAAATAATGGGTCATTGTCCATTTTAGATCTTGAAAGTAACTACAAAATGGCTGAGTAGAATGTCACGACATTTAGGAATTTTGATCAACTTAATCGTCAAATTTAGATTGATCCTAAAAGGTAAAATTAATCCTGAGTGAAATTTTTGCGATCTCATTTCAAATTGCACTTTCCTTCAAGTTTTTTTTTAAAATCATATGACCATTAGCTGACCAAATATGCTGAATTGGAATGTGTACGTGTACGTGTCTTTTGAAATGGAAAATAGAAACACTAATAATATAGCCTTTAAATTTGAAGGTTCGCTACGTGGTGGTTCAAAAGCTTGAACTTGAACTTTGATCACAAACCTTGATTATAGACAAGGGCATCAAAAATTCACGCTGAGAAAACAAGACTACATATAAATATATTACATATTGTGGCCGATCCTGAACGTTATTACAAATTCAAAATCACAAAGCATCTTCGACCTCTCCATGTATAATGCAATCACTCCCCTCACCATTTCCACTACTTCCTAAGTATACACAACTCAACAATGTGATTCATCACCCACAATTCCTCTTCTTCTTCTTGCACTTTCAGCACTTCTCTTCTCCGTTGGACCGATCAATAGCCTCAATTTCCATAGAAGCTTTAGGCTTTTTGGTCTTTTACCAAATAACACACACCATATATGCTACAATGTTAATGAAACTGGGTATGGTAAGCAGCGCATAGAACAAATCTAGCCTTCCACGGTTGATATCACCAGCAAGCCATCCTTCCCCATTATGTGTGCTTGTCACTTTCTTCACTATTGATAAAAGGAAGCTACTAACGAAAAACCCAAGTGATAGAGTGGTTAGGAAAAGGCCTGTGCTCATGGTTTTCATGCTTTCTGGGGATTGAGTTATGAAGAAATCGAGTTGGCCTGTGTAGATGAAGGCTTCGCCTAATTTAAAGAAGCGGCGATTTGCCGCGCATGCGTGCTGGCGGATACGGGAAAACCGCCCCCGGTAAAAACGCGTGTCGGCGGTTACGCGTATCTGGGGCCACGAGGCAAGGAATATTTTTTTTTATTTTTTGTTTGCGTCCCGGCGGAAGCCACCACGTAGGGGCGGAGGATTATCCGCCCCCAGGCGTTTTATCTATAAAAATAAATTAAAAAACATATTAATAGATGCGCGTAGGGGCGGATACTTATTCGCCCCTACGCCTTTTTATTTTTTAAAAAATAAAAAACAATTAATAAATGCGCGTAGGGGCGGATATTATCTGCCCCAACGTGTTTTCATTTAAAAAATTTTTTAAAAAAATATTTAAATTAATTTAAAACGCTTCCGCCCCCATGCGTTTATTAATTAATTAAATATGCAAGTGGGCGGAGAACTTCATGTTTTTAATTATTTTCGTTGGGGCGGAACCCATGTTGGGATGTCTCCCTATAAATACCCTCCCCCCATATTGTCCTCGCGCACTACGTCTTTCTTCCTTTCTCTCTTTCTTTTCTCTCGTTGTTTTCATGGTTCTCTTGTGTTTTCATTGTTGTAGCACACATATTGGCTCTAAGTTAAGATTTTTTTGTGTTTGGGTATCATTTGTTTTGTCATTTTTCTTTTATTATATCTAATTTGTTTTTATTTTTTCCTAATCTTCCTCATCTTTTTTTATCACAATTTTTCCTCTAATAATCTATGCTGGTCATCATTGCTTTTCTGTTTAAATTTGTTTTTGTTTTAATATTTTATATTTTTTAATTTCTTTATATTTTTTGCTGCCTTTATATATTTTTTCTTTCCGTTTTTTATTAGTTGTATCCCAATTTCGGTCTTCAATTTAACACATTAATTGTTAAATTGTTCGACCGAAGTTGAGATATTTTTTTTAATATATGCAATAGCATGTCGGCGTATATAACCGCCGGCATGCGAATTTTTTTAAAAAAATAAAACCCGTGCCGGCGTATATTTCCGTCGACACATGTTTTTAATAATAGTTCTTGGGGGCGTATACATCCGCCCCTGAGTTCCGCCGCGAAGCGTGTCGGCGGATCTTAGGGAGCTACAGCGTATAGTTTTCCGCCCCTATGTAGCGTTTCCTTGGGAAAATTAGGGGCAGAGAATTTTTCCGCCGTAGTGTCTTTGGGGCGGTTATTTCCGCCGGAACGCGAGAAAAATGCCTGCCGGGAATCTGCCCGTTTTTTGTAGTCCAAGAAGAATTGTGGAATTAGAAGGAACACTGATATGGGAAGTGTCTTTGTATCGTTGCCTACGCCTTTTGCCACTGTTAATTGTTTTTTCTCGCATATTGCTGCTACGGCCATTCCAAATGTTGACATCACAAGGCCGATTGCCATCCTTTGTAGGTTGGTGAGTCCTATTACATTCATACGTGGGATTAACAAAACTCAGTATAATGTTTTTTTTTTAAAAAAATTAAGAATCTAAACTAGAGTCATTTAATCATAACACATTTTGTATATTATTAAATTATAAGTTAATTCCTCGGTCCTAAATATAAGACCTATCTAAATGAAAAAACATGAAAAAAAAGAAAAAGAAGAAGAAGAGATATTTGAAAACAATAGTAATGTGAATATTTTATTTTACTTAGAACCTTCGGTGTCCGGCCCCTTCGGGGAACAGACTGATCCGAAGTCGCAATCGGGATTCCCCATTTTGGGGGTGACGACTTCCCAAGGGTTCGAACCCATGACCTGGTGGGTACACGGTACCTTACTTTCCCCTTTCTTACCAGCTGGTCTACGCCCCCTTGGGCATAGTAATGTGAATATTAGAATTGGTAAAGGTGAAGTTAAGATTTGAACAGTATGCCTAAGTTTTAAGTTCATGGTAGCCAACCTTTTGCATATATCCTGATAAAAAAAAAACCTTTTGCATATATAAATTGTATGCAGTGAACCTACTGTGTTTATTAGCTAAGTAGGTTTTTTATTCTTATATCTGTTTCTTTTTTATTTTTTAAATATAGGGTAAAGGTACACCCAGTAGCATGACAATTTCTAAAAGGTGTACACATTAGCATGATAATTTTAAGGATATAAATTTGATACTTGTAATTTAAATGTGACACCTAGCAACATGGTAATTTCTAAACGGAGCATTTAGTAGCATGAAAAAAACTTAATTTCAATGAAAGAAAAAACAAATTTGCACTATTTAAATTATAAGTATCAAATTTGCACCCTCAAAATTACCATGCTACCTGGTGCACCTTTTAGAAATTATCTTCCTATTCATAGAATATTTGCCCTTAAATATATCAAAGGTAAAAATGTAAATGTGTTGGACAAGTTATGGGGCGGTAATGCTTAAAATGTGATTAAATATTGGATCCTTTGTCTTCAAAAAGAGAAAATGCATGCCAAACAACTTTTATTATATTCACAGAAAACTCAAAAGAATAATAGTATGTATGCTCGGAGGTAGAAATAGTGTCATTGAAAACTCAAAAGTGAAGTTGAGTATTCAAAAAGAGAAAATGTATGCCAAACAACTTAGTTAAATCTTGAGAAAAAAATCGGGTAAATAAAAGATAAAATAAATACTTATTTTAAAGATGTGGGATATCTCCATAATCAATCACAAATTCACAAGGTTCCGTTTATTCCAAACAGAAAGTGACATAAGAATTATCATTTGAAGTATAATTGTTCTTCTCTTGAGATATTTTCCGGGGTTCAGCTCCTTTCTCTGTGCAGTTGCCGCGCATAAAAGAAAATCTAGAAGATCAAATTGAATATTATCTCCGGCCTTGTTCATAATTATAAGACCCATTTAATTTTTTTTTTGAGAAATCAAACATGTAAAATTAATCACTTGAAAAATATTTATAACTATTTTTTCCTCAAAACTATTGTATTCTACTTATGAACTAACATATAATCTAATTGTGTATGTCATATTTTATAATTTAATAGTATAATATGTGTCTTTAAAAATATTTATAACATTTAATTTTTTTGAGAAATCAAACATATAAAGGTATATGTATTAGACGCGCTCACATTCCTGCGGTATCAGGAAAAAAGCGGCTAAAATATCACATTCCATAATGCATGTGAGCGCTTTTTTGCCTTGCACAACATTAAACTGCCGGAATGTGATATTTTAGTCGTGTTTTTCCTGAAATCGCCGGAATGTGTGGCCTAATAGGGCGATGTGACGAGTGACATGACCTAATCAGGTCAAAAGTAAAAAATCAAACTCATAAAAATACTTGAGTGAACATTACTAATACTTGAGTACTAAATTTTAACTTTACCATTACTTGAATATTAGATTTGAACCTTAAATCTATTCATATATGTGGTGGTGACGTGGCAGGTGACGTGGCCTATCTGGGTGACATGGTCTAATCGGGTCAAATTTAACGGTCAAACCCGTCAGAATTGGCGGAAATGCTGGATTTGACCCATTTTGTAGTAGATGTGTATTACATTGTGAACTTTTGTCAATAGTAGAGTTCTAGATTTGACCTTTAACCCTTGAAATATCTTTGAAGGATTCTTGCATTTGGAAAAGAAAATAATTATCAGTTTTCTTTTCTCGCTCAAACATTGTTGAGTTATGCTATCGTGGTGGTCCTGCGGCAACCAAAGAATACATGTTATGACTTGATAAAATTGGTGAGGTCTTTTATGAAGGTAAGACAAAAGAACAAAAAAATAAATAATAAATTGAAAAGATGTAATCCCATGTGGCAAGCAGTGAAAGATTTTGAGTAGGATAAAAGAATGAAGGAGAGAAAGGAGGAACCTGGGAGTAGTGGCTAGAGTGTTGTTAGAGTGTAGAGGAAAAATAACAATTTTATGCAGTGAATCTCTATTGCTATGACAATTGTTTTTATATTTTTAAACAAAAAAGACTTCTGAGAAGGGTGGGAAATTTTTCATTTTCTTAAATTTCATAATTTTTGTAATTCATTTCGTGAAAAATTTAGTCACTAATTAAATTCAAATCAAGCATCTTCCATATAAAATTTCGTAAATAAATGAATAGATTAAAGAGAAATATTCATTGAAGATTCATCTAAAATACCGATCCATTATCATTCAGGTACAGAGCCATGTATAAAGTCCCCTTTTGTAACCAATCAGCTGGGTTACAACTGTGGATTCTAGAATTGGTACGTGTAGAGATTTGCTCAACGGCCTTCCCTCATCATCTCTCAGAATCCTTGCATCCTCACCATCCAACTCATCCAAGTGCACATCAGTGGGCATTTAAAAACACATCTGAACTATTGATATGAGATTCTGAGGACCACTGACACTCTTGCCGCAGAGAGAATCCAAACATGGTTGGTACAAGTTGGTGGACATTCTCTGGTAATTGTGTTGTAACTGTCAATTTGGCAGTGCCCTGAAATCAACAACCTTTTAAAAGTCAAACCAAAGCAGACATGAAGCATAAATTTTGACAAAAATACAAACGTGTAATTACTACTCACTCCGTTCCTAAATATAAGATCACTTTTGAAATTCATTTTGTTCCTAATTATAAGATCACTTTCTAATATTTCCCAATTTTTCCCAAATTAACCCTACAATGCTTATTTATAATAACAAGCAAAAGAGGGAGAATGAGGATAAAGGTATATAGCTTGGATAGATTAGTAATATCATGTGTAAATAACTAACTTAACTAACTTCCTTAATCTACTCAAATTAGGGAAAGTGATCTTATATTTAGGAACGGAGGGAGTACAGTACTATTCAGTACTTGTGCTTCATAGAATCATAGATAGGCGATGTATAAAAAAAAAAGAATCATAGGTAGGCTCTAATGAGCAAACATAAACCTGACATGTTGTCGACTTGTCGTGAGTGGTAAGTACTCTCGTCCCTTAAGCAAGTGGTCGGGGTTCGATCCCTAACTCTTGTGAATGGAGCAAATTCATAGGCCAGCTGTTTACCCCCTATATGGGATTTCAGAATAGCGAGAGATTAGTCTCACTTGACACGTGGGTGGGGATACCCTTGGGTAACAAAAAAAATGAGCAAACATAAGGTTATGAATAAAAAGCAGAAGAAATTATAGTTCTCACTTCTCAGTGTATCAATATTCCTAATATGTTTATTATATTAGCATGACCACAATTATAGTTGTCAGTGCATTAATTAGTCTATCGGTCTATCCTATGGATTTTTTTTTTCAAAACTCTGTAATATGTTGAAAAGTTCATAAATGGAAGATATTTGAGCAGAAGTGTAACTTGAAGGTCCAATAATATCTGTCATAGGTCTAACCAGTGTGTGTATCGTGGCCAATATTCCAGTTGTTTTGTATCTGACAAGAAGGGAATCAGTCAGAAAGTCTCCAAGCAAGAGCAGAAGAAATGCCTTATAAAAAAAACGAGCAGAAGAAATGAGGTGCCCATATTCCGAACAGATAGTGGCATAAGACTTATCATTAGAAGTATAATTGTTCTTTTGTTGAGACATTTTCTACGGTTCAGCTCCATCCTCTGTGGCAGTATCCACCTAAAATAGAAGATTATGAAGATCATATTGAATATTATAATAAAACTCCTGATGAGTAGGAAAACCCCAATTATGAATCTGGATCTTTATTCTCCTTAAGGTGGCTTTGAAAAATTAAAACATCAAGTTCTATCTTTTTAATATCAACTTTCATTCAAAACGCGCCAACCTACCTTGTCAGTGCCATCTTTCTTTCTCCAAGTTGTGAGAGAACTAAGAGTACAAGTCAGGTTTACATATATTCTAATGCATCACTAAGCATTAAATGATATGAATAATGTGACACAACAAGATGCAGTATCTTGTGTGCTATATAAAATAACTTGTCACGCCTAAGATGAAACTAGACATGTATCTATTATCAAAATTTGATGCTTCATTTCTAGTTACACAAGACTTAAGGCAGGGAGAATGAGAAATTCTTAGGTGAACCTGGTGCACCACCTCATTTACGGTCTGACCAATTATAGGTTGACACATCAATTAAAATAATCACAGTTGTCCTGCCGACGTGACATATATATTAAATTAAAAAATAAAAATACTTCTCACTTAATTTCTTCTTCTTCCTCGTTCATGTTTCTGTTCCTCTTCCTCTTCAATTTCAATTTCCTCACCAAAACAAAAGTCACAGAGTCGCAACATGCTTCTTCTAATTCAATCCAATAACATCAATTTCAACATGAACAACAACCTAATCAAACTAAAATGCAAAATAAAAAACTTTCAGAATCCACCCGTCGCCGTTTGCCGAGCACCACCGTCGCTATCGTACACCCATCCTATTCAATGCAATTCACCATCGCTAACACACCGCTGGAGTCGGTGACAAGGCCCGATCATGTTCGTGTGCGGAGAGGGAAAGGGAGAAAGACGGTGAGGGAAGAGCAGGAACACCAACCAATGATTTTGTGGGAGTAGTTTTTTTTATAATAAGGGAGAAGCAGTTTTTTTATGATAATGGAGAAGAGTTTCTATGCATATACGAAAACAGGGGCAAGTGGGGAAGAGTTTATAAATTAACTGTTAAATATTTTAGTTTAATATGTATGCCACACATCAGCAGGACAACTGAGATTATTTTAATTGATGTGTCAATCTATAATTGGTCATACCACAAATGAGGTGGTGCATCAGGTTCACCTAAGAATTTCTCAGGGAGAATATGGGCACTAATATTTGAAGGACAAAGGTGCATTTCTAATACATAATTATTGCCATAATAGCAACAATGGTATATAACTAGTTTGAGGTTTAACAATAATACCCGACTTTTATTATAGGGTCAACAATAAGATTTCTGATGAATTTGGATGAATTCTATTAAGTTGGTACTTGAGGTCATAAAATCTCTGAAAAAAACTCAAATGCCCCTCATTCCATTGATTTTCTCCTTCAACCTTCCTTCACCTTCACTCACTCTCTCTCCTTGTCTGCTGCCATGAATGAAAATCTGACCTCTTCAGATTAACCACAACAATAATAAAATTGGAATATTACCAGCTCCAACGTCGATGTGGACGAGGCCCATTTTGGTATTCCCAGGCAAAATAAGAGGTTCGTTTTTCATCCACTGGGAGTTCCTCCTTTAACAAATCAAACTAAGCCATCTAACAAAAGCAATAAATGAATCGAAAATTAAAAATTGTTACCAAAAAATGAACTCTACAAGCTAATAATAAGGAATTGAAAGAAGAAATTGTAGAAGTAGTACGTCAATTTTATTTCACTCAAGTCCCAACTTGATAAAATTCATCCAAATTTAAAGGAAATGTCATTGTTTAACCCATAGTAAAAGTCAAGTATGATTGTTAAAACCACAAAATAGTTACCTAACAACTTCACCCAATATTTGAGTCAACAGCAAACTTTCACTCCTAACAACCTCAAAATCTCTTATACCAAACAAGCATAAACCATCTACATGTATCATCAACTAAATCTAATTACATAAGTTACAACACTACATTCTGGCCGAAAAAATAAAAACAAAGTTAGTTTACTAGCTCTCTGGAACAAAATAATGCTAGCGGAGAGATATCAAAATCCGAATTCGACGTCGTCTCTCAGCAGACAAATCAACCGGAACAACGAGTGATATCCAAAGTTGTTGCATGACATTCTGGAAAACTTCTTCAGTAGAATTCAAAAGCATCTTTGCCAGCTCATGAGATGCAATTTCACCGAAACGTGAAGGAGTACAACATGAGTTACGACGCTTTTTCTTTGGCGCGGGAGGAACAGAACATGAGTCTTCAGAGAGACGACGCTTTCTCATTGGCTGCGAAGGCGTACAAAATGAGTCCTCTCCTGAAATTTCCATTGTCACAACTGCCAACTTTGTCTTTGTTTCGTTTTTTCAGCTCTAACGGCCCTCTACTTTCTTTTTCAGAAATTCAGAAAGAAAAAAAGAACGGTTATTTTTAAATCAAAGAACTAATTATGGGAAATTAAATAGATATGGATGAGGGTAAATGGTAATGATACTATCCCATTTAAATCTATTTAAAATTTGTCCAAATCCAAATATCGGCATACACTTTCGGGAAATTTTTAATTAGGATAAAAGGTCTTTTTAAGAAATTTTGAATATACGTTGATTTTTATCTATTTGACATTTTCTAATTTTGCTGAGTTTTCTGTTTCTATTTCATATAAAAAGAAAAACTTTAGTTGACAAAAAGCAGATTTCTTATTATTTGATGTTTTTTTGGCCAATTTTTCAATAAAATCAGAAGTGATAAGTAGGTGTACACAATTAATAATATAATTAGACCTCATAAAAATTTGTAAATTAAACTATATAGATATAGGAACAATTGAAAATAATTTTATATTTGTACATAATTTGAAAATAAATTGTTTTTATGAATGTCGATACTCAATGGTACCGTTATAAAAAAAAATTAATCAATTTCAAGAATCAAATATAAGGGTATATAAAAAATCAATAAATTAAGAAATCACTAATAAAGTATGTTCACCTTAATAGATATATGTTGAAAATGCATGCTCAAATTTGGATTTGAGTGTTTCGTAGGGATTTATGGAATTTTCATATATAAAAAACTTATTATATGATTCACACTTTCGCTGTCATAAAAAAATTGTAATTTGTAAGTCACTCTCCCAGCAAAAATGCATGTCACTCCCACACCGACCAACTTATAAAGTTGATCTTGTTTCTCAATATCGATATATTCCAAATTTTTCTAAGCTTTTTCTGGATATGTTGTTGTTGCTTCTAGGATACTTGCTCCACAATAGTCAAGAGGAAAAATTAAGTGAAAGAGAAAAGAGTTCATTGGGATGCTTCAACAAAACATGTCATATTAATTCATAAAGGTAACATGTGTAAGCTCATCAAATTAGCCCAATATGAGTGACCCGAGTATAAATTTAAAATATGTTACTTTTATTGGTCTTATTAGCCCAATATGAGCGATTCAAGTTCACTAGGATGCTTCAACAAAACATGTCACATTAATTATTAATTAATTAATAAATGTAATATGACTTTTTAGAAAAATCATAAAAAAACAAAATAAGTCAATAATAAGTTGATTTACCTAATTTTTTTTGTTTAATTTAGTTCATTTGTTTGTCTAAAAATAATTTATTTGACTTATAAACTAATAGTTAATATTAAAAATATCAAATATATGGAAATCAACAAACTTATTTTGTTTCCTTAATCTCTACAAAAAATACAATAAAATATTATATATATTTAGGACTAAAGTGAGTATACTATTTCAAAATTTACAATTATAATTGATTTAGGGATATTATAATCTTTAGTTTCTCAAATTTACCTTCATTCATTTTGGTTTTGATATCTTTTTTTTTTTACCATAAAAAAATAATATAAAGGGCTTTTGCCATTCTTGATATATAATGAGCCAACTTTTTATTAAATTTACAGGGATTAATGTTTTAAATAAAATAAAATTTGAGTGACTAAATTCTCTTGATAACATTGAAGATCCTACTCAAAAATGAGGATAAATTAGACAGACCGAAATTGACTAGGGCTTTGATTTGATTGCGAAATTAGCTTTTACCATTAATTGATATGTAAATTTTTTCCTAATCAAATTTTAAGATGTTTCCATAATTTAATAATTTTCCCTTCAAGAATACCGAAAAAATGTAGTCCAGTGTATTAAAAGAATACAAATCAAACATTCTTTTTTTTATGCATACAAACACCCACAATTCTACTGCCAAAACATTTAGTGAAAAATAATCTTATCATATACATTGCTCATGTATATTAATTCTTAACATATACATTGCTCTGTATATTAGGTTGTACGTTAAGTTTGTTAAATTCTGTGACCATTATTTGACCAAATACACTGAACTGAAATATGTACCGTGTACGTGTCTTTTGAAACGGAAAAGAGAAACACTAATAATATAGCCTTTATATTCGAAAATTTGTTAAGCGTTATTGCAATATCTTAAACATGAACTTTGATTCAGTTCAAAAAAAAAACATGAACTTTGATAACAAACCTTCGTTACAAACAAGGGAATCACAAATTCACTTTGAAAAAACAAGACTACGTATAAATATATTACATATTGAGGTCAATCTACATAATTGAGTTAAAATAACTTTTGGGCCAAATCAACTTTTGACTTGAACTTTCACTTCATTTTGCTTTTAGTCCCTTAACTTTCAAACACATGGTATTGTTCCCTGAATTTTGCTCATTTTAAAAGGATTAGCCCCCGAAGCCTTTAACCTTCTTAAATCCTCCTAGGTGGCATTGACTGTATTAAATTGGATGACTTGAAAGATTTATTAGGATTCTAATATAACAAGTATATTTTGTAATACTCCCTCCATTCCTAAATATAAGATCACTTTAAGGAGGAGAGCTTGTTCCTAAATATAAGATCACTTTCTAATTTGACTCAAGTTTTCCCAAATTACCCCTATACTTCCTTCACAAAAAAAGTGGTTTGAAAAAGGTGATATTTTTAAAACTTAGGTGAGGGGTATTTTAAAAAATTTTATGTAATCCTAACTCATTGGAATGTTGTTATGACGTTATCCAGCCTAATGAAGAAGGCCCATTAAGCCCAAAGAAGAGATAAGTTTGAAGGAGCCCAAAATGCCAGAAGGTCGACCAAGTCTTTATTGATGGTCAAAGATATTTTGTAACCGTCCATTAAACCATTGTAACCTCCATATTAATTGGAATCGAAACGGAAATACTCATAAGTGAGAAAATTGATTACTCCAACGGGAAGGAAAATTGTAGCCTATATATAGAAACACAATCCATGTAAAGAGATCATCCAATACTCTCTGAGCATTCTACTTTCTATTTTACTCTCTCACTAGTCGACTAAAGTTTAGGCGACTAAACTATTGTATTGTCATAGTGGTTCGTCCACTCATTCTGAATAAAGTCATTGTTCTTTGATTTGATATATTTGTGTATCAACATTCGGCGCCGTCCGTGGGGACGATAGTCTTTTCATATAAGCTACCGTCTTTTTGGCAATTCATTTACAATGGAACAACCTAGTCATGGTGATCAATTCTCTCAAATTTTAGCAAAGTTGACTGAACAATCTGAAAGGATGACTAGGCAGGAGCAATTTGTTACACAGCAGAGCGAAGCCATTGTCATTCAGACAGAAACTTTGGAACGATTACAGAAGGAAAATCAAGAATTACACCAAAAAATAAATGCCATTGCTGATAAGCATCCTGAGAATGAAGAAGAGCGCGAGGATAATATTCCTCACGATTCTGAAGGAGGAGGTAAGAAAGATGCTGAGCCTAACAATTTTGGTCATGATGCAGGATCTGAAGAAGAAGAATCCACCAAAGTATCCACTTATACAGGTGACACACGTGCCACTGAAACGGAGTATTTGAAGATGAAAGTGCAAACTCTTGAAAGAACAGTGTTGCAAATCCCAGGAATTAGAAAACCATTTGAGTCTGCTAGATTGGGAAATTATTCCGATAGCCCATTTGTCGATCGAATTGCTTTAATTGACTTACCTGAACGTTTTGTGTTTCCTGTTTTGCCAAAATATAGTGGAAAAACAGATCCTGATGAGCATATGGCACAGTATAGACAAATTATGATGGCTGTCGTCATACCTGCTGAAAAACGTCAAGCTGCGATGTGTCGTGGTTTTGGCATTAGCCTAATAGGTCCAGCATTGTCATGGTGGACAAACCTCATGCCAGGTAGTATTAATTCGTTTAGTCAACTAACTGAAATGTTTGTGCAGCAATTTGCTAGTAGTCGTAATTTGATCAAAACATCTGATGATTTATATAGAATATTACAAAGACCTAATGAAACTACTAGGGAAATATTAACCAGGTTTACTCAAGAAATGGTAAGTATTCCAAATTGTGATGAATTTATAGCTGTGCAAGCTTTTCGTAGATGTTTGCTTCCAGGTTCACAACTTTATAAAGAGCTCACTATGCATCAAGTTAAGACTTGGGTGGAAGTACAAGCTTATGCTTGGGCTCAGATAAGGTGGGAGGAAGATGATGCAAAATTTAGATTAGAGTTAGCTGAGCGACAGAAAAATACACAGCAAGGTGGTTATGTCGATAGGCGATCCCAGCAATCTCGAGGTAAGAATTGGAGATCTGAACCTTATTCCACAGGTAATCGAGGAGGATCGCATGGAGATGATTCCAAAAAGCCGCCCGTGCCCAAATTGAGTGAACATAATTTTTCAGTAAGCCCGGCGGAATTAGTGAACACATTACAGAAGCTAGGCGATTCTGTTAGGTGGTCCAATAAGCTTAAACGTGAGCCAGAAAAGCGTAACCCGGATAAATGGTGTCATTTTCATGACGACCATGGACATAGGACGGAAGATTGTATTCAACTAAGAAAAGAAGTGGTGGAATTGATGAAGAAAGGTATGTTAAAGGATATTATAAAAAATAATAAAAATACATCTCGTGCAGGTGATGCACAACAAAAACCAGTCCATTCATCGACTACACCACAGAATGCTCGTACCATTCATATGATAATAGGTGGGTCCGAGGTAAGTGGAAGTACATACTCTGCTGCAAAGAGACATGCTCGTTCTTTGTTTAATTATGATTCGTCAACTAGTTACTTAGGCGACGTTATGTCGACTAGTAATATTAATGAACAAATAACTTTTAAGAGTAGTGAAATTCAAATGTTTTCTTATCATGACGATGCTTTGGTAATAACTTTAATGATAGCTAATTGCAATGTCAAACGAGTTTTAATCAATGCAGGTAGTTCTGTTAATATAATTTATTTGCAAACAGTTAAAGAGTTAAATTTAGAATCTCAAATTATACAAGCACCTACAATATTGGTCTTCGGAAATGGAGCACCAGATAGAACGGTAGGGGAAATTTCTTTAGTCACCCAGGCTGTGGGTGTCAATCAACTAATCAAATTTCAGGTGATGGATTGCCCGTCAGCATATAATGTGTTGTTAGGTCGACCATGGATTCATCAAATGAGGTCTGTACCATCTACTTTGCATCAATCCATCAAGTTTCATACTCCTTGGGGGGTAAGAGAAATTAAAGGAGAACAAAGAATTGCAAGAGAATGCTATCAAACTGCTTTAAAAGGAATTTCAAAAAGTCTTGAGCCCGTATAGCAATTACAGAATCTGTCTCCAACGGATAAGGGGGGCTTAGGTGACGAATTGGAGAAAATTTCTTTAATTCCTGAAAAACCTGAGAGGACTTTATCCATTGGAGCAGATTTGAGTAAAGAAATTAAGGAAGAATTAATTACATTTTTATCTAACAATTTAGATTGTTTTGCTTGGTCTCATGAGGACATGACAGGAATTAGCTCGGAGGTAATAGTTCATCGGTTGAATGTGGATTTGTCGTTTAAACTTGTTAGGCAAAAAAGAAGGAAATTCGCACCTGAAAGAAATAAAATTATAAATGATGAAGTTGACAAATTATTGAATATTGGTTCAGTAAGGGAGGTACAGTATCCAGATTGGTTAGCTAATGTGGTAGTAGTACCTAAAAAGAATGGTAAGCATAGAGTGTGTATTGATTTTACAGATTTAAACAAAGCATGTCCAAAAGATTCTTTTCCATTGCCTCATATAGATACACTAGTTGACGCTACTTCAGGTCATGAGTTGTTAAGTTTTATGGATGCTTTTTCTGGGTATAATCAAATTTTAATGCATAGTGATGATCAAGAGAAAACATCTTTTATAACAGAAAGAGACACTTATTGTTATAAAGTTATGCCATTTGGTTTGAAAAACGCAGGAGCAACTTATCAACGGTTAGTGAATAAAATGTTTTATCAACATCTGGGAAAAACTATGGAAGTCTATATAGATGATATGTTAGTTAAGTCTTTAAAAGCAGTAGATCATGTTAGTCATTTGAAGCAAGCTTTTGATTTGTTGAGAGAGTATAATATGAAATTAAATCCTGAAAAATGTTCTTTTGGGGTAAAGTCAGGAAAGTTTTTAGGGTATCTTGTTTCAAAAAGGGGAATTGAAGCTAATCCAGCACAAATTAAGGCAGTAATGGAAATTCCTTCTCCTCAAAATATTAAGGATGTTCAGAAATTAACAGGGCGTCTAGCTGCTTTGACTCGTTTTATTTTCAGGTCATCTGAGAAGTGTCAACCATTTTTCGAAGTTCTGAAAAAATGTAAAGATTTCCAATGGAATGATCAGGCAGAGGGAGCTCTGCAAAGTCTAAAAAATTATTTAAGTAGTCCACCTTTGTTAATGAAACCTGAAGCAGGTGAGGTACTATATTTATATTTAGCTGTAGCAGAAAGTGCAGTAAGTGCGGTGTTGATAAAAGAAATTGGAAAGAAACAACATCCAGTCTACTACGTAAGTAAGGCGCTACTTGACACGGAGACCAGGTATTCTTTAATGGAGAAACTAGCTTTAGCTTTGGTATCAGCCTCTAAGAAGTTGAGGCCCTATTTTCAATGTCATCCTATAGTGGTAGTAACTAATTATCCTTTAAGGAATGTTTTGCATAAACCTGATTTATCTGGTCGACTAGTAAAATAGAACAAGCTATAAAATGTGGATTTAAAGCAACTAATAATGTGGTAGAATATGAGGCTCTAATTGCTGGTTTAAAATTAGCTTTAAGTTTAGGAATAGCATCCTTGATAGTCTGCAGTGATTCACAGTTAGTTTCAAAGCAAGTTGAAAAAAGTTATCAAACAAAGGATGATAGAATGAAAAAATATTTAGGTATTGTGGAAAGTTTAGTAGACAAATTCGAAAGTTTTGAAATAAAACAGATTAGTCGAGAAGACAACCAACAAGCTGATGCTTTAGCCAATTTAGGATCAACTTTAGATGCTAATCAAGATAAACATATTCCCTTATATTTTTTAACAACTTCAGCGCTAGAAAGTTCTGATAAATTGGTAAATAGTAATAATTTGACTTGGGATTGGAGAACACCCTTAGTCGCCTACCTAAAATATGGACAATTACCAAATGATAGGAACGAAGCGCATAGAATAATTATTAGGGCAGTTAGATTTACCATGTTAGGAGATGAGTTATATAAAAGATCTTATGCAGGAGGTCCGTTATTAAAATGTGTGTCCCCCTCAGAGTCAACTTATATCCTTAGGGAGGTTCATGAAGGAGATTGTGGGGATCATAGTGGTAGTAGAAGCCTTATGAGGAAAGTGCGTCTAGCTGGTTATTTCTGGCCCACTTTACAGAGCGACGCAATAGCATTAGTTAAGAAATGTGATAGTTGTCAAAAGCATTCCAATGTAGATAGGTTACCGCCCGAAAAATTACATACAATTGCACCTATATGGCCGTTCATGAGATGGGGAATAGATATAGTTGGGAAGTTTCCAGCAGCCCCTGGGAATGTTGTGTTCTTACTAGTAGTCACAGATTATTTTACTAAATGGATAGAAGCAGCTGCATTTGCTCAGATCAGAGAAGTAGAAGTAATTAATTTTGTGTGGAAAAATATAATTTGTAGGTTTGGTCTACCAAAAGATATAATATGTGATAATGGGTCACAATTCATTGGGAAAAGTTTTAGAAAGTTTTGTCAAAAATGGCATATTCACTTGAAATTTTCGACACCTAGAAATCCTCAGTCTAATGGGCAAGCTGAATCAAGTAATAAGACCATAGTTAATTCGCCAAAGAAAAGGTTAGATAATGCTAAAGGCCGATGGGCCGAAGAATTGCCAGCTGTTTTATGGGCTTATAGAACAACGTCAAGGACGTCGACTGGCGAAACACCATTTTCATTGGTGTATGGGACGGAGGCAATGATCCCTGTAGAGGCAGGGGTACCTTCGTTAAGGTATAAGTGGTCACGAGAAGAAACTAATAACGAAGGGTTACAATTAAATTTAGATTTGTTAGACGAGAGAAGAGAACAAGCATTGATTAGGATAACAGCTTATCAAAATAGAGCAACTAAGTTTTGGAATAAACATATTCGAGAAAGACAATTTAAAGTAGGCGATTGGGTTCTTAGGAAAGTGTTCCAGAATACTGAAGAAAGTAGAGATGGTAAGTTGAGTCAAACATTCGAAGGTCCCTATAAGGTAGTTGAAATTTCAGGACCTGGAGCATATAGATTAGTCGATAAAAATGATAAAGAGCTTTTAAGAAGTTGGAATGCCATACATTTGAAAAAATATTATTTTTAATCACGAGTTTAATGTTGATGATTGAATGCAGATTGCTTGATATTAACAAAGTCGTTAAGAACTTTGGAAAATGATGAATGGCGTGCTAACAGGATCATGGAATCATGACGTTAATCTGTGGCACTTAAAATTCTGATCCATAGTCAAAACGAAAAAGTTTGTTTATGATTATTGCAGGTTGCAGAAAAGCTACCTCGGATGATAGCTGATGAAAATCCAAAGATCAAGCTAAATGACTAATTGTCAAGAATAGCTTAAGTCGACACAATTCAAGTAATATAGTCGATCATGCTTACTCAAAACAGGATAGTCGACCAAGCATTCGAACTAGTCGATTGATCCAAAGGAGAGTAATGCTTTTTCCCAAACGAGAGTTAGCAACCAAGCATCTAAGCATGCTAGTCGTTTAACTCAAAAGCGGGTGAGATAACTTGTTATGCTAAGATTCATAGCAGTTATAGAATTGCAAATGCAAATAAAACTTAACATCCATAAATATGTTTGTGATAATATCCAGGGAAATAAAATTCAAGGAAAGAAAATAAAGAGCCAAAGTAGCGGAAATTTGAAGCAAATTATAGCTGAAATACAGGCTAAGCAGTTGGAGCATCGGTGTTGTCACCTCCATCGGTTTTGCCACCACCATCTTGGGCTGGGGGACTGCGAGGTTCATTTTCTGGAGAAGAAACAAAAGGGTCTGGGAATGTCGCATAATATTCATTAATTACGGCCTCAGGGTCCCAGTTGACATGCTTACCCTCCTTGAACTCCAACATTAATTCCATTTGAGTCCTCATCTCCACTTCAGCAATGGCCCCCTCCAGGTATTTTGCTCTGTCTTTAAGGGCCTTGTTTTCCACTAATAGCTCTGTGATTTCTTGTGCCTTGCTGGAGATTTGACCACCCAGGTTGGTGTTGATATCTTTAAGCTCAGTAACCTTTTGCCTCCATTCTTCAACGCCTTTGCGAAGGTTGTTAATTAAATCAGTCTTTTGAAGCGAAGCTGATTTCTCTTTGGCCAAAGATTGTTTCCCCTTGTCAACCAGAGCTTGCAGAGCTTTTAATTCCTTTTCTAGAACAGCAATCCTCTCACTCCTGTCTGCTTCCAACTGGGCAAGGCGATCCTGGGTGACTAAAGACTTCACTTGTTCTCTATGCAAGGACATGAACTCTAGGGCCTGAAAAGACTCACAAAGTTTGTAAGTAATAATATGATATTTACAAATATTAACTAAGTGAAAAAGTGTGAGTTATGTGGATTACCAGGAAAAGGTTCCTCATCGTGTTGTCAATATTCTCTGTCACCTCTAGAGATTGAAAAATTGCCCTATCAGTAGGGGTTGGAAGTCTTTGCAGAATGTCCAGGGTCATCGCCCAAGGCTTTCTATGAAAAGCAGAAGCCTCAGCAGGAAGAGAAAGGTCAACGCCCTTCAACTCTTCAGGGGAGATTAAGTCTTGAGAAGCACTTTGTAAGCTCCAATCAGAGGCGGCTTTGAACTTCTTAGGAGACGGGGGAGCAGAGTGAACTGAAGGTTCTTGGATGACAATCCCAAGAAGACCAGCTCCTCTAGGCCTCTTACTTCTGGTGGCCGGGGGATCAGCTACGACAATGGTTGTTTCCTTGCCTTTAGCTTTAGCAGGACTGAGGTTCTCACTCTGAGGAAGAGGAGGAGGAACAATAACAGCAGAGGGAGTAACACGGCGGCATTCACAGAGTGTTTCTTCTTGCTCCTGATTTCAGAAGCAGCAGCATTCTTTGCTTCAGCCCTAAATTGGGCTCGTTCAGCAGCAGTCAACTTGGGAGGCATTTTCCCTACAAAGAATGTGGTAAATTGTCGTTACTTTTGCGCAATTATTATTTCTAAAATTATTTTTAAGGTTAATCATATTAAAGGTTAAAATTTACCTGAGATGATGGATGAAAAGCGCCTAGAATCTTTTGGAAGAGCGATGATCTTTTTGATCTTGTCGGTGGAGGACTTTTCAATAGGATGAGAGTAACTTAGCTGCTTGTCACCTATAAATAAAAATGAAATGAGAATAAGTGTCAAAGGATAATTTATGAATAAGAAATAAGGATAGTCGTCTTACTTAGACGACGCCACTCCTTTCTGAGTTTGACGCCAGGAGGCTCTAGGCTAGCAATTGGAATAATTAGAAACCTCCCATCCCATTGTCGGTCGTTAGGGCCTTTGTCAGAAGTCCAAGTTTCAAGCCCCTTGCGATTACGGATTAAAGTATAAATCCCTGCCCTAACCTCTCCTGAAGAAGCCTTAACTTCACTTATAGAGTAAGAGGTCAAAACATCTAGGAGGTCAAGGGGAACACCTAAGCGACGCCCTAAAATGTCGGCTACTAATGCTACCCTCCAAACATGGGGCATAAGCTGAGAAGGGGATAGGTCAAAATGCACACAGAGTTGTTCAATGATAAGAGGGACAGGGAAACAACTAGCATAGCGAAAAGCTTCTACGCTTAAAGCAATAGTGGTCTTAGAAAATGAATCAAGCCTTTCATGATTTTTGGGGATCCTAAAAGGTACTAGCGGGTTGAAAAAATACAAGCTTTTTTCCTCTAACTTCTTAGATTCAATCGCTTTTAACTTAACAGGTTTTAAATCAGTTACCAGAGAAGACCTTTTGGTTTCAGTATTAACTACTTCCTCAGGTATTACCCTAACAAGCGACCTAAGGGGTGGCGATTTCAAACTCGTACCTTCAGAGGGTACATTTTGATTACTAATGTTTTTTGGAGTTTTACTACTCGACCCAGAATCAGACAGGTTGGGAGAATCCTCACTTGGATAACTCACATGCGATGGGTTAGAATCGGAACCAGACATGTTCGTGATAAAAGATAAAGGTAGAAGATACCTGAAGTGGAGACAATGGAAACGCTTGAAAGAAGAACAATCTAGGGCGATGGAAGATAAAGCACGAGAATAAGGGAAGTTTCAGATATAAGAAGAAGAGAGCGCCAATTTTGCGGAAATAGCGCCAATTACGAAAGAAGTAAATCTAAGCCATCAGACGTGAGCAAATGAAACGACGGATGAATCTCAGCCGTCAGATGTCTTAACCGCTACTTCCCAATGACCATTGCGGTGCCATTGAGAAGTGGGGACTTAATGTTATGACGTTATCCAGCCTAATGAAGAAGGCCCATTAAGCCCAAAGAAGAGATAAGTTTGAAGGAGCCCAAAATGCCAGAAGGTCGACCAAGTCTTTATTGATGGTCAAAGATATTTTGTAACCGTCCATTAAACCATTGTAACCTCCATATTAATTGGAATCGAAACGGAAATACTCATAAGTGAGAAAATTGATTACTCCAACGGGAAGGAAAATTGTAGCCTATATATAGAAACACAATCCATGTAAAGAGATCATCCAATACTCTCTGAGCATTCTACTTTCTATTTTACTCTCTCGCTAGTCGACTAAAGTTTAGACGACTAAACTCTTGTATTGTCATAGTGGTTCGTCCACTCATTCTGAATAAAGTCATTGTTCTTTGATTTGATATATTTGTGTATCAACAAATGTCTTCCTTAATCTTTCCAAATTTGTGAAAATGATCTTATATTTAGGAACGGAGGGAGTATTAATTATTTTAAACAATATATCAAAACTGAATTTTTATTAGAATATCAAATCAGAATTTAAAACACATTCATCTATAAAATTTGTATAACTTGAATCATTGTTTGATATGATTCAAGAAGTTCTCCAACGCCCAAATTGTTCGCTCCCATGATCCCCAGATGGGTCTGATCTCATTTTTTATTGTCACCAAATCGTGTATTACATGTCACATAAAAAAGGAAAAAACTTAAGTCCAATTATTTATGTCCATTTCCTTCAATTCCTCAGTTAAAATTTGATACATGGACAAGTATAACACATCTCAACCTCGCCCTTCTTCTCCTTCTCCTCCTCCTCATCATCTATCTTCTCTTCTACCCTCACGGCTGGCTTCACCTCTCTCCCCTTCAAAACCACACCCCTTCTAACCCCCCATTTTACCCTCAACAAGCCCCAAAATCCTAATTCATCCCCATCATCGAGGCTTTCCGCCAACCCAATTCTCCTCTCTTTTTGTGGGCCGGGCCTAAACGAGCAAGCCCACAAAAGTAGAGATGTCAAAATGGGTCTACCTGACCTTAAGGGCCAAGCCCTTAAGGGTCAGGGCTAAACGGGCTAAACCCATCATTGCCTTTTTCCAAAAAAAAACCTTTGTTTCTAAAGCTCGGCCCTAGAGCAATCGGGTCAGGGTCAGGCCTCAAGGCTTCAGCCCTTATAAAAAAATTTAAAATTTCAACCACATACTACACAAGTTTTAACTTTTAATACACAAGTACACTACATAAAACTCAAGTATTAATATAAATATATCGCAAAATCATCAAAAAAGAAGTAAAAAACATTCAAATACCAATAATCCACAAGACACAATTACAACTCATAAAAAGAAAATCTCAAATAAAACCTCAATAAATATCATTCATCTACATTTGATTGTATTTGGCTATGAGTTGCCTCCTCCTCCACTAACAAAAATATCAAATTTTTTATGAACGTTTAGCATTGAGAAAAAATACAAAAGACATTAAGAACCACCAAAATGAACGAGTTTCTAATATTATATGAATCATACTATCAATAATCTGATAAAATCAACCTATCTGAAGTGTTGTCCGATGAGCACTAAGGTGATGAGTACTAGTGAAGAGGCGAGACGGCGTCTGGGAGATAGGGAGAGGCGGAGAGTGAGACTAAGATGAGGCAATCAAAGATCCAGAGTGACTAAGTGTGAGTGAGAGGGAGAGGCGAAAAGGGCAATGGAGTTTTCGAATTGGGCATTTGACACATTTGACTCTGAGAGTGAACACCACTGAGACTCTGAGAGTGAACACCTCTATTTTTTTATTTTTTTAGTTTGGGGAAAAGGGGCGGGCCTAATAGGGTCAGCCCTCAGCTCGGCCCTCAAAAGCTCTAGCCCTTAAGGGCCGGCCCTTAAGGGCCCATACCCCTATTTTTTCCTCTAAATCCCAAGTCCGGCCCTAATAGTGCTTAGGCAAAAACGGGCTCGGCCCATATTGACGGCTCTACACAAAATCCCTCGGCCTTTGAGAGCAGACCCGTATAGGCCCCACATCCCATTCTTCACTCTAAATCCCAAGCCTAGCCCTCTTCTGGCTTGGGTAAAAACGAGCTTGGACCAGCTGTAGATAATACTCCCAAATCTGTTTGTGCAAGATCCATCTCAATGGGCTTAGACTTATATTTTGAAATCCAAGCCCACAAATTTGGGCTGAACCTATTCTTTATTTTTTTTAATAAACTGAACCTATTTTTTATTATTTACTTGATTCAGTTATTCTCCCCTGCATTTACAGAAGCAGAATTTACAGAAGCAGAAGAAGAAGAAGGCATCAATGTCAGGCGTTCCGAACGAGGAAGACAAGAAGCCTACCGATCAGGCCGCTCATATCAACCTTAAGGTCAAAGGGCAGGTTCGTACTTTGGCCTATTTTCATCCTTTTTACCTTCCTTCACAATTTAGAATTTAGGGTTTTTAGGTTTTAAAAATGGAATCTTTTCACGCCATGTACTCTGACATGTGTTCATTGGTTGCTTAGTTCACAAAGATTCAATTTTTAACTGTTTGATCAATGTGTTCTGTGTCTTTCTTTTTTCCTTTTCTTGTCATTTAGTTCATGGAAGTGAATTGTGGAACATTTAATGAATTATGAGTGAGGTTTTCTATTGTACGAATTTAGGAGTTGCATTTAACTAGTTGGTATTGGTTGTGAGCTTCTGGTTTTGCAGAGGATTTTTTTTTTTATTTAGGAGTTTCTGTGGGATTAGTGGAATGAGTAGAATGGGAGGTTAAGTGAAATGGCAAGAGATGGTCTCCCCAAGCTATATCTAGTCATTATAAACTTTAAGTGGGGTCAACATGGAATGTTGCAGACATGAGCATGTTAAGCACTTTCCTTAGTACTACCTCCGTTCCTAAATATAAGATCACTTTGGCTAATTTGGAGTGGCTAATTTGGAGAGATTAAGGAAGGCTTTCCAATGAATTAGGATTACATGATCTTCCCAAAATACCCCTCACTTAAATTTAAAAGACAAATAGGGATTTGAGAGAGAAGTGAGGGAGCTAAGAAATATAGGGGTAATTTGGACCAAAATTGAGACAAAATAGAAAGCGATCTTATATTTAGGAACTTATCCACTTTCCCAAAGTGATCTTATATTTAGGAACGGAGGAGTAGTTATTATGTGTTCCTCCTCTTGAGTGTGGATTATGTAATTTTTTAAGTTTTTTTAATAATAATGGCCCTTTATTCAAAAAAAATTGTGTGTTCCTCCTCTTGTTTTCTCAATTTGTTGAACATTGTTCCCTTTCTCTTCACTACAGTTGTTCTGCCATTTTGTTTATGGCATCAGCAATCAGTGTTTGCACACACGTATATGTATTGATTTTTCTTATGGAGATGTGATAGGATGATGAAATTCAAAGAATTTCATCTTAAAAAAGGATTTTTAACATATATTGGATAAACAATTATGTATATTTGGTAAATGATAAAACAGTTATTGATTTGTTTTTTCAATGTTTTCCTTGCTTATTCATGATATAGAACGAGAAGGGTAAAAACAATAAGAATTTATGCCTGCTCTTCTATGTAAGTTAGCTCATGTGGATACTATTGGAAAGAAAAAGATATAACACATTTAAGTTAATCTTTCTTATGATAAATTTCAATCAATGGTCAAAACATGACCATTTTTACTGTAAAACTTCAAAGTAATGTAATGCTCAGTCCCCACATCATTCGTTTTTTGGACAGTTTTGGTGATGACCTTGGGCGCCGTTTTGTGTTTGGGAAGAAAAAGTTAAAAGTCCCCTCCTGCCCCTAAATTCTCATCATCATCATCGATTAAGTTAAGAGTTACTTTCTATACCCAACCCTTAAGTTTGAAAATAGTAACTGGATAAAATAGGAAACTATACCAATCATTGTAGTCCACCTCATATTTAGGAATTTATGTATTGAAACAGTTATTCTCATTTAAAACATTATTGGTTTTTATGCCGCTTACAATTAAGCTGACACATAATTGGTAATTATGTGTGTATCAGAGATCAAGTGTTTCTTTTTGGGAATAGGGAGATGATAGTTTGTCTGAATTTAAGCCCATCAAGCTTAGCCTCAAACTTTCAGCTTCTTTTTGTATAGACTGATTGGGTCGTGGTCTTGTTATTTGATTTGTCGTTGCTCAATACTAGCTAGCCCTCAAGAAGAAAAAGGGAAGAAAAGTTTTGACTACTGATCATAAAAGACCCGCAGTGGTTGTTATAGCCAAAATGTAACTTGTTATTGATGTTGTTATCACATGATCTCAGGGTTTGGTTGCTATATATAAAACTAGAATAATATTTCCCCTTTTTTGATGTTATAGGATGGAAATGAAGTTTTCTTCAGGATTAAGAGAAGCACTCAACTGAAAAAACTCATGAATGCTTACTGTGACCGACAATCGGTGGATTTTAATTCCATTGCATTTCTATTTGATGGTCGTCGCCTTCGAGCGGAGCAGACTCCAGATGAGGTCTGTCTTGATTTCCTTTCTTCCCATTTTCATGTAAAAGCTGCTCATATTTTGATTACTATTTACCATATTGCTGTTTTCTTTCTTATGTGTAAATTCAATGGGGTGCAGCTGGAAATGGAGGATGGAGATGAAATAGATGCCATGCTTCACCAAACAGGAGGTTCTGTCGCCTAATGGAAGTGGAGATCCTTCTTCTTGCCGTATTATAATTGTAGACTTACTTTGACTTGAGGTTGATGCCTAAGATGTATCTTCTATAAACCTGCTGCTTTCTTTGTCGATATAACTACTTAGTGGTTTCTATTATCATAGTGGTGAAATCTGATGACTTCTGAGATTGTATAATTTACTATGTTTTGAGATGCTTGTTTATTGGTGGTTGGTGATTTAAGCTTTCCATATTATTATTCTGACTAAGGATATCTTCTATGCTTAATCTTATGTTGGTTAAGTGTATTTGCCGAATTTGTTGACTGTTAACTGGTTACGCCTGGTGCGACTAGAGCCAAAAAAAAAAAAAAGTCCAAGGACAGAGATGGAGATGAAATTCTTCATGTACCATGGATTTCTTTCATCTATATTTTCTTCGGTCTAATATCTATCACCGTTTGGTGAATGGAAAGGGAATGGAAAGATAGGGAAAAACGTGTATTTGGTTTGTTGGAAGGAAGACGTGAATGAATTTGTTTGTTAAAATATTGAGGATTGTCGAGGATTGCAGATTCGAGGGGAAAAAATTATTTCATACATTGAAGAGTCAAATGAAATTAATCAATTTATCAAGGTAGTCTTGCGGTCGTTCAAGTGCCATATGTCTTTTTGTGCCATTTCTTTCATTTTTATTGTTATTACTATTATATTTTTTAACAAAGGGAATTGCAATTAATATTGGAAAATCCATATAAAGTACTCCCAATATTTAAAAGAACAATATTTAAAATCCTTCATTTTTGTATACACACTCTTAAGCTCAATATTTATTCTATCTTTCCAGACCTATTCAATTATAGTCTAGTCTAACCTAAACCTATCTCCATCCTCTTGAAGAGTTTCAAGAGAGTTTTGAGGTCATTCATTTCATAGTCTCAGAGCCTTGTGCACACCAAAAGGGTGAAAAAGTTTCTCACTAATGGGACTTTTTTTGGAGGGATAACAATTGGAAAACATTAATATCTTGGAGTTTTTTTTTGTGAATTTAAAAGATGCATGGCGCTTTGTCAATGTCTAGAATAAATGAATAATCATTGAACAATGGAGTCTCAGTTACTTCCATTCAAACTTCAAATGATTTTCTTTTTTTGGAATTAAGACTTGAAATGATTCAAATCCCCTTTAATGCCCTCATTGTTGAATAGCTTAACAAATAGTACACACACACATAAATATATCAGGCTCACAATATTTGCCATCCTAATACCAAAACACCCTAAACATATTATTTTACATAAAATGAGAAAAAATAGAAGTCTTATATTTTGGAATAAATTCAACTCCTCGAATAGGTATAGTTAGGAATAAAGAGAATACTTATTAATGATTTCAATCTCTTATTTTTACTAAGCTCAACTGTAAGTATTTTCTCAATGCCTAAAGCACATTGAATGTATAAAAATGACTATAAGAGTTTCCATGATAGATTCATAATAATACCAATCGGAGGAGGAATGTTTTTGTGCTGCACTAACACTTAAATAACTACATTTCTTCTCTGTTTTTGATAGGCATGTGATAAATATGTATTACTTTATGAAGTCTCCCAACAAGAATATTACCTATCTGCAAAATAAATTATATTCCACAATGAATTTAGAGAGAAAAGCCTCAGTAATATATACACCAAAATGTAACAATAACTCCCTAGAATTGTGGTTTTTTTTTTTGTTAATCACCGCCCAGTTTAATCCGGACTCGAGGGGTAGGAGTGTAGTCCACATAGACAAGATTGTCCTCTCTCCCAATAAGAGCGCTTTTCGGGATTCAAACACGCATTCTCATCCTTACGGGGTTTTAGCCCACTTACCATGTTCAACCAACAACCCATTGGTAGAATTGTGGTTTATTAATGTAATAGAAAATAACCCCTATCAAACTATTTCAAAAATTATGTTTAAATTCACAAATAATCCCAGTAATCCAAAAACTATGAGCTCGACCAGTTCCATAGATGTTAAATCTTTGATAATTCCATCATAAATACATTATATTTAACTTTAGAGAAAGTAGTGTGGTATATGAGCGTATATACGATGTAATTCATTTGAATGCGTCCTTGGGAAGCGTGAAGAGTGAAAGTCGTTCTTCTCAAGTCGTTCTTGGCAAGAACGACTTTCACTTTGGTGTAGCATATTTGTATTTATTTTATTTGCTATAGCATATTGGTAATTTATTTCTTTTAGTATATCATTTCGGTAGAAAAACCGTTTTTTGTTTTTTGTTACCAAGAAATGTTGATCTCATTGTTGATTAATGTAACATCCTAAAAAATTTAATTCAGAATTAGAGAGTGTTTTGGGAAATTTTGGAATTTTTAGGAATTTTTGGGATATTTTGGAAATTTTGAGTAATTAATGTACATATAATTAATTAAGAAATGAAGAGTTTGAAATATGAGGGAGTGGTAAAGCTAAAAATATTTTGAAGTTTAAGGAAATTGGAGGCTGGTTTAAGTGGTTTTAAATCAAAATGAGTACACTATGGCAAGTTTGGGTTACAAATTATCATATACCACCCTTATTACACCAAACCAAACAGAGCCTTCTCCCCCTTATAACACCAAAACCGACGGACTCCCTCCATTTCTCCATCTCCTTCATTTTTTTCACCTTCGATTTCTCTCCCTCTCTGGCCGATCGCAGGCGCGCGCGCGGCGGCGCCGGCCCACCACCACCACCATCAAACCATTTCTCCCTCCTCACTTCTCTTCCTCGCTGGCCTCTCTAATCCTCACTTCCTTCGTCTCTCTCTCTTCCTCCGTTCTTGCATATTTTCCGGCGAAGCTCGAGTTTTCCGGCGGGTTTTGGGGGCAGCGAACGGTGGCTTACTACGGAGCATGGTAAGCCATGTTTGTTCTTCAATCTTTTTCATACATTCAATCCTTTCAACTTCGTTTCCCTCACTCTTCCTTATTTTGGTTTTCTATTTGGCCTAAACATTTTAGTGGCCGATTTCCGGCGGGCGACGCGGCGGCCGGCGGTGTGGGGTCCATTTTTCTCTCTCCGTAAGCATTTTGCACACTCTACTTACCTTAACTTCTGCGATTTGAGCCGTTTGTGAGTTAGGGTTTCAATTGGGTTTTTGAGTTTGGGTGAACTTAACTAATTAAATGAAAGTCTGAACTTAGATATGTAGTTTCTCCTTCTATAGCTTATTGTGTAGTCAAAGTTTTATGATGAATGAATTAAAAGCAATTTTGGTACGCATAAAGTTTTGTTTAAATTGGTCTAAGTTGTTGTGATTATTCAGGTTGATGATTTCTTGATGGTATTAGTAGGTGGTGTTGCATTTTATGATTGTCTTGGTATTATTCTGCATTGTATGGTTGTTTTGATGGTATGTGGGGTTGCAGTGGTAATTGCTATGTAGGTTTGGTATGTGGTAGAAGTTGTTTCAGAATTTAACTAAAGTTGTGAAAGTTCTTGGGTATATGGTTGATTTTCATCTCAAATTAGATGCTCTGTTGTTCTGTTTTCTCTGGCCAGCAATGGTTTAAATTGATAAAAGAGGTGCAAGAACTGAACAAGTGAAAGTTAGACTTTAATTTCAACTTTTAGAAGAGGATTGGTATTTTGTTTCTCTTCCTCTGTTCAAATGGTTTCTGCATGCTATTTAGAAATTGTGAATTGAAATTATATACTTGAGAGATTATGGTTGTTTGTAATATGTATGAGTTGGTGTTATTATTGATTTTGTTTTCTTTCATGCTTTAGTTGAGATATCTGTTTGTTAAGCAAGTATATATGATTCATTGGAATAATTACAGGGTTATGACTCTTTCCTATGTCTTGTGCAATTTTCTGTTTGTTTTGTTTTATGATGGAAATGATTAAATGAAGATAGTTGATTTAAGCTACTGCTTGGTTGCCTTATATTGTATAGTGCAGATTTTAATTTTGAACTCTTGGTGATATGTTCTCTATTTTGGCTGATCCTCTTTGCTCTTTGGTGTTTGACATTGCTTGGAATTTAGAACTTTATGATTGGTGATCTGATTTGTACTGCTGTTTTGAGATTTTAAAGGGTTCAAAGAGTATTTTAAATTACATATTAGTAAGTTAATCTAAAGTGGAAGTTATAGTTCATGAGAATAAAAGTGGTGACATGTATTTAGCATAATCTCTAGTTTCCTTGATTCTATTTCCTTTTTCATGTTAATATTGAATGTTCAGTATGATTCTGAATTTTTCTCTTGTTCATGCGTGTCTATTTTTATTTGAATTTAAATTTTCTTATCATATGAAATATGGTTATTGAAGTAGATTGGGTTATATACTAATTAGGAAAACCGAAGCATGTTTGTATTATCCACTTCCTTCATTATGTATGATTGACTGAGATGGATGTTTAAATAATGATTTGTGACTGGAATCAAGTTGATTTGTAGGATAGAAGTGGTTGTATAAATTAGTTGTTGTAAGAGTTGGTTCAAGTTATGTTGTAGCTTTACATGTTTGTTTTTTTCAATTGGATTGATGAATTCTTTGGAATTCTAGGATTTAATCTTTAAACTTACTTATGCATGACTATGTTAGAACTATAAGGTTGCAACTCTTGTGTTTGTTAGGATTTGGTTGTTTTATAAACCTTATAATTTCTTTTCTTGATGGCTGAAAGGTTCGTTCTGTTTTGAGTTTTCTTGATGTTTTAAGAGAGAAATAGTTTGTGGCTCTTGAGATTTAAGTATGTTGAATATTTGGATTTACATGGTGTTGGAAGGTGTTGACTAGTTGTGTATAAGAATGTTAGAATTAGAATGAATGTGATAAATAAGCATGATGTGTCATCTTGAAGTATATTGAATGGTTCTTTGGAATATATGAAATGAATTATCTTCTTTCTCCTTTGTTTGGCTGAATGTAGTATAATTGAATGTGAGTGCAATGTGACTTGAATCTAAATTGGACTTGCCTACTTGGAATTTATGAGGTATACAATGTTTTATTTACATGAAGGAATTGATGCATATATGTCACCAATATTGGATATGCTTTGGTGAGTGAATTGATCTATGAGGATGATGCTTGTGATCATGTAGAAATGTTATGGTGTTACAAATAGCTGATTGCAAAGTAGTATATGTGCTTGATCTAATTTCTTTCAATTGAGCTTGATTGAAATTTGTGAAGAATAAACCCATGAAATATGTACTAGGAATTTAGAGATTTTACTCTCTTGAAATTGATTAATTGCTTTGATTTGTATATATATGACTTAGGAAACCATGTAACCTTTTCAAGATAATAAAATAACTAAGAAAAAGGGAAATGATGGGTAATAACTTCATTGGGTATGAGAGAGACGTCAAAATATTATAAAGTGGAAATGATATTAATTTAGCAATTTGTATTATATTCATATAGGTTTGAATAGTGGTGATGGTACTTGGAAGATAATCTACAAGGAAACTATAAGAAATGACAGAGAAATGCTACGGGCGACAGGTAATCACTCTTACCTTACTATAACATTGAGGGTGACGTTAGCTGGGATTTTCAAAATCCCTTTTCACCCTCCATATTCATATTGTCTTTAAAAACTTATTTTTATACAAAACAGGCTATCTATCGGGTGCCTTTCAAACACGGTTATATTCATATAAAGAAATTTGTAACACTATATCTATTACTCTGGCTGGTGGTTGTTATTGATCTGGAACGATTGTGAAAGGCATATAAGTATAGCGTTCTGTTACTGACATTGAGAGTTTATATAAATAGGAGGAGGTGATGAGGGGTTTGAGATTTTGGAAAGTTAAATGGAGGAATAGTGATGTGTTGCAGGAATGATTGAAATATTGAATGATATTGAGATGTTGAAATGAATTGTGAGCATTGCATGACACTGGATTATATATGTACCATCGCGCGATGATAACTGTCGATAGGCCAATCTACAATTATTTTGTACTGATGCCTTCTGAGTAGAGACAGGGGCACAAGGGAAAATTGCCTTCTGAGTAGAGACAGGGGCATAAGGGAAATTGCCTTCTGAGTAGAGACAGGGGCACAATGGAAATTGCCTTCTGAGTAGAGACAGAGGCACAATGGAAATTGCCTTATGAGTAGAGACAGAGGCACAATGGAAATTGCCTTCTGAGTAGAGACAGGGGCACAGTGTCAAATCGTACAGTGAAGTTAAATGCTGGAATAAATGCCTCCGTGATGGTACGATGTATCTATAAGTGAATGTGAGAGTTGTGTTGGTAGTATTGTTGTATTGGAGATAGAGATGGTGAAGTGCAATGATTGGGAAGTGACAGAGTGATCGGGGATATATGGGAAGAAGAATTGGATTATATGTATACATATTATTGATTTTAAACACTGTGGTACCCTTTAGACGCCCTTACTACCGCACATCTCACTGTTATAGTGAGTTAAGCGGTGATTACTGGGACAAATTGTCTCATCCCACGATTACTGACATTTTTGCAGGTATTCATGCACAGGCGCAAGCAACAGGAAAGGGAATTAGGTAGTAGAGGTTATATAATTTATATAGAGTTGTATATTGCCAAATTGTATAGGTCTGCATCTGTTTCCGCATGTATATGTATTTATTTATTATTTAATATCATTTAGTTTTGTTTAATAACCATGTTAGGCAAATCCTTTCTAACATGGTTAGCAATAAATTATCCATGATAGCAGCTGTGCTGTATTAGTTAATTCTTTTCTATCATGGATAATATTTAATCATTAGGAAATTCCTTTTCTAACTATGATAGGACATTGATATTATGGATATTCTTTTTCTATCATAGTTAGTAAAGACGTTATTAGTCTAAAATGGATATTATTGTTTAAATTAAGAAATTAGTAACATAATGAAACAGAATGTCACAATTAAAAAATACTGTAAAGATATATAGTTTTAGTCGTACTTAGATTAGGTAAAAAAGTCCTACTTACATTAGGTAAAGTTTTGGTTTCTAAAATTCGAAAAGCACACTTTATTTTTTTAGTTTTGCTTCAAGAACATGCGTGTTCAACAAATCAAAATGTTGGTTTGTATGCTGACAAAATATGTTTAAATTTCTGTTTTAAAGTCATTTTAGAGCTAAATCAACCCACTTACAACAATTAAGGAAAAAGATGAATAAATTCCTTCTAATTTCAATATTCCAATAACTTTTTTTACATATGCAATAATAACTTCCGTATATGTATCAAGTGATAATGACTCCTAGGTCCCAAATAAGAAATTTAATTTTAATGTGGTCTCAAGGAGTTGTTAATAACTATTATTAACAACTGCAATATCTTTCATTAATAAGTGGTAACAACTTCTTGGAACCTCTTAGAAATTAAGTCTCTTATTTGACACATAGTTGTAATTGTCCCATGCATAAGCAACCATTAACAACTCAAATTGACAAATTTAAGATTTTGAAGTTTAGAAGGGATCTTTTGATCATTTTCCTCACAACACTATTACATCATGAATATCTTCCCTCTTATAAATGAGAGAGTGATCTTTCAAACCCGTAAAACCTACATCTATATTATAAGAAGGCTAAAGTATACTCTTAGTCCCTTATGTTTGCATCAAGTTTCAATTTAGTCATTTATCTTTGAAAATACACTTTTAGTCCTTCAAATCTAACACTGTTATTCAATTTAACAGAAATTGTTGACTCATCAAATTTTAGTGATGAATATTCAATTAAATGTTGACGAAGCATAAATATATTATTTTGGGTAAAAAAATGAAATCAATCATGAAAATTATACTCACCCCAAATAATGGTCTTTAATATGATGTTTCTACTAGAGTTTTTCTTTTTGACGGCATTTATACAATTCATTCATCACTTGCTCTACATTATGTGGATTGTATACACAAAAACCATTTGCTCTCTCTCTCTCTCTCTCTCTATATATATATATATATATATATATATATATATATATATGGCTGGCTGCAAGTGAATATTGACCCCCAAAAGTAAACTTTTATTTTTACTTGCTTATGTGACAAATTAAAACAGATTATGGAACTGTAGGTGAACAAAAGATGAAGTTGAATTTGGGATGAAAAAGAGACAAAAAAGATTTGCTTACCAGATGAGAATTTGGGATGAGTGAATTGTATATATGCCGTTACAATGAAAAAACCCTAGTAGAAACATCACATTAGATGATAATTATTTTGAATGATTTTAATTTTAATGATTGATTTTATTTTTTACCCAAAATAATATATTTTTGCTTCGTCAGCATTAATTGAAGAGTCATCACTAAAAATTGATGAATCAGCAATTTCCGTTAAGTTGAGTGGCGGTGTTAAATTTGAAGGAATAAAAGTATACTTTTCAAAGATAAAGGACTAAATTGAAACTTGATGCAAATATAAGGGACTAAAGGTATCCTTTAGCCTTATAAGAAACTTAAGCTAATTTAATCAATTTCTTCTAGACTTTCCTTAATGATCAATTTCTACGTGGCAACCTTTGTTGAAAAGAAATTTAGCATGTGTACTGCTCCACTAAAGGGGTATTTTTGGAGAAATTCTTGTGTGAACCCGGTGCACCAGCTCATTTGTGGTTTGACCAATTATAATTTGACACGTCAATTAAAATTAATCCAAATAATCATGCTGATGTGGCATAATTTGGAATTAAAAACTTCTCAATTAATTCGTATTCTCTCTCCTGATGTGCCCTATTTTCGTTGAAACACAACTGTTTGTCTCCCAAAATAGAGATCGTCGTTTCTGAACTCTTCTTCAACCATTTATGCTCTGCTGCTCTCTCCCTCACTCAAGCATCATTCTCCGGCCGCTGGATTGACGGAGGCTCTGGCAGTGTTTATTAATCTGATTCATACTATTTATACTACTTGCTCTCTGATAGAGGCTTTAGATGATGGAAGGTGGGAGGAGGATAACCGCGAGTCCAAGATCTTGTTGTGGTCGGAGGATAATCACCAAGAAGAAGCCTCGTCAATTTGGGATTTGAAGAAGTCTTGTGGGTCTAGGATTTGAAGAAGCCTCATCTATTTGGGATTTGGGGGAAAACTACGTTGTCTTTGAGGAAGGAATGGGATTGGGTTTGAGAAGGGAGAGAATATGAATTAATTGAGAAGTTTTTTAATTCCAGATTATGCCACATCAGCGTGATTATTTGGATTCATTTTAATTGACGTGTCAAATTATAATTGGTCAGGCCACAAATGAGCTGGTGCACTGGGTTCACACAAGAATTTCTTGTATTTTTGATCACATCCTCCAAAACAAAATTCCATAGTTTGACTATCGGTGTTTATGGGTTAAGATGGGACTGGATCGGATTTGATCTCCAATGAATTTTTTTTCCTTTAATTTTTTGACATAATAATCAAGATTTGTCAGGGGAAGTTGATCTCAAAATATAAAAACAACATTGTTTACAAAAGATGTAAAAAACAACTTACACTCTTCATGAATGCCCAAAAAAGATGAAATGTTATTTATTAGTGTTATATTATTCGCATCCTTGGTTCCATCAAGCCACAACATCACTTTCATTTTTTTAGTTAATTTATGTTAGAAGATAAAGGGTTAATGTCAAACATGATTTTTTCGCTAAATAATAGATACCGAAGCTGTAGCATGCACAATCTGATATAAATTACAATCATCACATATATAGGTCAAATATCCAGCAATATGTATCTAGCTATCAAACGTCTTGGCTGATACAATCAGTGTTGCAATACAAAATAATATAAAAAAAAAAACTAAACTCTATGAAAGCATTCATGTATTCTCCTGCAATTACAGCCCACGCTTGTCTCTTGTCGATCACACTGTGCATCACATATACTAATGGAGACAATATAACAAATACATGGAAAGTAAAAAGCTTCGTATTAACAATCCAGTGGAAAGTCTCTACATTCAATCGGAGAAGTGATGATACAAACCAGTGGTGATAATACGAATCTTGAAAAGTAAGCACAACCCCATTAGTACTAACTAGCTCGAGGATGGCGCGACTAAGAACAGTTCCGAATACAAGAAAACATATGAAAAATCCGTCAAACGGATATCCAATTGATTGCAATATATTAAGAACGTTATTTGAAACTACATACACAACCAAAAAGACAGCTTCTAAAGCGTCGGCTTTAGGTTTTTCAACAGTGATAAAGAGGATTATAACTATCATTATGCCTTCCCCTTAACTAATAAATCAACCTTTGTGTTTTCAACCTTGCATAGTAGGATGAAAATTTTCATAAATAAGTCCCAGAACATTTATTAACCAATATATTACTTTTTATTTTCTTTTAATTTGGTACGCTTGATACCATTTATTGTTTGTTGTCAAATTTATACTCGCGTAATTGCGTAATTGTTTGCGTAATTGTGTAGCTTCGATACCAATTTATCTCTACTTTATTTGTTTGTCCAAAAAACTAGTTTATTTGATCTATAAACCAATAGGTAACAAGTATTTTACCCGTGCGATGCACAGGATATTTTTATTTTCAATGAAATATCATATATTGTGGTAATATGAGAGATAATTTGTATAAAAAGGTGGACAATATAGTCATATATATGAAAGTAAGTTGAGACATATTTAATTAAATAGTTGACAATTATCTTTTCAGCTACTTTATTTGAAACGTTAAATATTAAGTTATTATTTTCGATAAATTTAAAGGGATCATCCAAAGTTTTTTATAATTAAAAGAGATAATAAAAATAGAAGAATTACATTATCCCAATCCCTCTTTGTTTCCCATGCCCCCTCCCCCGCAACAAGAAAAAAAAGAACCTAATCCCTCCGGGAATTAGTAGGAAGTTATTTTGATGAAATTATTTGAGCAAAGGGAATTTTTAGAAGATAAAAGAAAATCTAAATTATATATAATATTTAAATTACTATAATTACTACTATTGAATTGTTTTTCAAAAAATATAAATTTAGATTATATGTTATATTTTCAACTTAGCGGAGAATTAAACTCATGTATTAAAACAAAAAAGTAGTCCAACTTCATCCCAACCTTTTCATCAAAACTTAGATAGTATAAAAGAATTCAAATGGACAAAAGTTTAAAGCTTCAATGGAACCCACCAAGTATTTCACCCCCTCCCCTTGCAAGGTTTCATTAATAATCATATAGTTGATGTACTATTATATCCCAAGAATACTATTGTACTTGAAGTATTATTATATAGTTGTTAATCATTGATAATGGGCTTAAATGGTTGAAAGCATTATAGCTGGAAGGTGCACGTTAGACATTAAGTTATTTTTTTTCGATAAATTAAAAGAGATAATACATGTTTTTAATAATTAAAAGAGAAAAGAAAAAATAGAAGATTTATATTATCTTCAATAATCCCCATTTCAATTTAGTGCCTCTCCCCCACAAAAAAGGAATCAAATCCCCCCTCCCAATTAGTATGAAGGTATATTGATGGAATTATTTGAGCAAGCTAAGGAGTCATTTTTTATGAGAAATTATTAAATGTAGACCGATCATAGTGTCAAACATTCTCCCATACTATTTATAATTAAGTTTGAAAATCGCACATATGAAAAATAATTATCACAATCTGTCAACACAATTCTTGTAGCATTGATTTATTTATATAAACGGTTAAGGGTCAAATCTAGCACTCTACTATTGTCAAAAGTTCACCCAATATAAACAAGAATTTGATGGCTCAAGAATTTGTGGCAAAACTGGGTGACATGGCGGGTGACGTGTCATGGTCAAGTCAAACTTAATGGTCAAACCCGTTAAAATTGATGAAAATGCTAGATTTGAGCCATTTTTGAAAAGATGTGTGGTACATTTGAGCCATCAAATTCTTGTTTATGTTGGGTGAACTTTTGGTAATAGTAGAGTGCTAGATTGACCCTTAACCCTTATATAAATTCTTTTGAAGTTGTATTTGTACTTACAGCTAATTACATGCTAACCTAAAATTTGTACCCAAAATGTATAAATTTACTATGCATGACTTGTCACTAAATTTACTATCCATAACGATATTTAGGAATTTTGACCAACTTAATCGTCAAATTTAAATTGATCCTAACAGGTAAAATTAATCCTGAATGAAAATTTTGCGGCAAATTGATCCGATCTCATTTCAAATTGCACTTTTCTTCAAGTTTTTTTTAAATCTTTTTTTTTGCCAGAAAAGAGAAATGCATTAATCTTAAAAATAACGAGTACATAAGTCTAGAGTCTGAAATAACTAGAAAAGAAAATAAAAAAACTACTAAACTATTCTAGAAAAGTATTACAAATATCAGCCACCATCATCGCAAGGACCACTAGAGGCATCTTTGAGGAGAAGAACATCCAAGTCAGGAGGAGACCTCAGAACCCAATCAATTGGGCATGACCTGGATAGAGTAGCTTTTGCAAGCCAATCAGCGACTGCGTTAGCTTCTCTCGGAATCCATATAAAAGAATGGTTCCTAACAAAAGATCCAAATGAACGAATGTTGTCAAGGATGACATCACAGGTCCAATCTGGAATACTATCAGGCAGAGAAAGATAGTTCGCAAGGACTTGACAGTCTGTTTCAAACAGAGTGTTTTGCAGCTCATTCTCCTTGGCAAAAAGAACTGCAGCTTCTAAGGCTAGGCATTCAGCTTGTAAGCAAGAGGAGGCAGTGGTAATTTGAGAAACACCGTCTAGAACCCAACCTGAGGAGTCGCGGACAACAAAAACTATGGCAGCTTCATTGGTTTCCTCATTAAAGGCAGCATCAGATATGATTTTGAGCCAGTTTGGATCTGGAGGTTTCCACTTCTTGAGGGAAATTGAGATGTTGGAGAGAACACCTTGGGGAGATGAGGTTTTAGAAAAAGCATTTGCTTCCCAGAATTCAGCTAGTAATTGACCTGGTAGATTTGGAATCCATGGGTCAGTCCATATGAATATGCTTTCTCCATCTCCAACACTAGCAAGAATATTGCCTTGTAATACTCTCCTGCCTTCAAGTAAGCTTGACCACAGCCAAGAAGCTCGGTTTCCTTTTTTGGCATTCATAAAGGAGCATTTGGGAAAATATTTTGCTTTGAGAATTTTTGCCCAAATCTGGTCTGGATCCTCTCTTCCTGCATCAGAAAGAAAATTCTGTTTCCAGCCTTGTATCCGCTTTTTAACTCTATCAAGAACAAAAGTAAGAGCTCTCTTTTTTGAACGTCCCCATATGATCGGTAGCCCAAGATAGTTGCCCGGGAGGTCAGTAGCATAAACCTGGCCACCAACTGTACTCCAAGCTTTCTGGTAGAATGCACCCGTGAAACCATCTGGTCCCGGGGCTTTAGTGTCCCCAAGATCAAACACTGCGGATTAATCTCTTCATTGGAGATTTCTCTCATCAAAGAGGTGTTATCCTCATCAGAAATCATCGCCTCAATGCCATCTAGGAGTAGATTAAAGTTTCTGCCTTCTGTAAAGCGAAATAAATCAGAGTAAAATTGAGCAAAATTATTTCGGATCTGATCTTCATTTTCAATCCAGGAGTCATCATTCAATTTAAGGCGTGTGATTCTGTTGCGAAATCTTCTCTGGATACTGGTCATATGAAAGAATTTGGAATTTTTGTCACCACATTTCAGCCATTGAACTCTGGATTTTTGTGCCCAGTAAGTCTCTTCCTGATTCCAGAGATCCGCGAGCTTCATTCTCAACTCTGTGATTTGATTAGCACTATCATTGCTCCAGGGACCATTAAGAATATGTTGGATGTGATCTAAAGTTTGATTAATGATTCTGGCACTATTCTTGAACTCCTTTTTCGACCAAAGACTGAGTTCCTGCCCGAGCTCGGATAAACTTTTGGCAAAATTAGAAATGGAGAAGTCAGCAGAATTTCCAGTCCACTTGCTTTTGATGAAGTCATCATATTCTGGGTGAGAGAGCCACCTCAGATCAAACCTGAATAAATACGGGGCATGTTTGTCATTTGAGTCTTTACATACCAGTAAGGGACAATGATCAGATCCCACGGCTTCAAGTACCTTGCAGTGCCCGTTTGGGAAGGTATTTTTCCATGTGCAGTTTGCAACTGAGCGGTCTAGGCGTTCTCGAATGAAACCTTCGCCTTCTCTATTATTAAGCCAAGTGAAGAAGCATCCCTTAGTGTCCAATTCCACAAATTGATTAGTCATCATAAAATGCTGAAATGGTTCAAGGTCTTTGATGGTTTTGGTTCGTCCCCCTTCTTTGTCCCAACTGTACAAAACATCATTAAAATCTCCAAATACCAGCCAACATTTATTTTCTCCAGGATTGAGTCTTGAAATATTCCTCCACCAGCGTTCTTTGGCTCTAACATCATTAGGACCATAGACCCATGTGAGTGAACCCCAATTCAAACCATCTATAATTAATTCCTCAACATGGATAAAAAATCTTCCGACTTTGCCAATTTGGAGCTGAGAGTTTGTTTTCCACCATATAGCCATACCACCAGAGCAACCCATAGGTTCAGAATACATGCCATAGTCAAAATTTAGCTTTTTTCTAATTTTCTCAATCTTCTCAAAAGACATTTTTGTTTCAGATAAACAAGCAACATCAACCTTGTATCTTCTACATTGGGACCTTAGATTCCGAACCGTCAAGGTGGTGCCCAAACCTTGACAGTTCCATCCGATGATCATTGGGGGCCGGTGACTGGAGAAGGCCAGTCACCACCCCTGTTAATATCAGCAGTGTTGGTGCTACTCGGAGAATTGGGAACTCCTTCAAGAGGAGGGAAGAGAGCACGACGAGAGCGTGAGGAGGCAGATTTCTTATGACTTCTTCCCAAATCAGATGTCCCCACATTAAAGATGAGATCATAACCATTATACGGTTTCCTAATATTAACAGATTGGCTCGAAGGTTCCGTTCAGCATTGACAGGAGAGCTGTGTTCATGTGGTTTTTTCCTTTTAGGGAGAGGGGAGTCACGGGAGTCGTCGGCCTTTCTTTTTAAATTGACTTGGGCAACTTGGTTTACAAGAGCAGTGAAGACTTCAGGGTTGGGGACGACAGAAGGGCTGCATGAATAACAGAGAAGCCTTCATCTAATTGTGCATTTGTTGTGTTGCTAGTGGACAAACGGGTCTGGGGTTCAGCAAGAGGGGTCAGAGGAGCAGGCCCATCATTTGTGTTTATCTCATGTATATGGACACTATTGGGCTTCTGAGATGTGAGTCGGATGTTGGCCCAAATATTGACATAGTTGGTGTTGTTTCGGCGCATAAGAGAGTCAAGACGTTCTCTTTCTTGGGCTAGGCGGCTGCTGCTGCCTTTTTCAAAGGTGGAAAACATTCTTCTCTTACATGTGGGGTTAGAAACACGTGGGGTTTCTAATATTCCTTTGGTCAAATGATTAAAATTTTCAACATGGGGCCCACCAGTATCATTGGGAAGGTTGTATGGGGATTGAATGTTACGGTTGGTCTCCCCATGCATGCATTGATTTTCTTCACGTTCCCCATGCAACTCTTGGATGACCACATGAGAGGGGCGGTGAGTACTAACTGGAGAGGGAGGACGGTGATGGAGCGGCTGCGCACACATTTTGGAATTGAACCGATCTCGATGTTCCAAATTACAGAGTTCATCCTCGTCGAAATCACAGTCTTTAGATTCATGTCCAAGTTTCCCACACAAGAAACAGAATCGGTGAAGCTTTTCATATTTTGCTTGTATCCAAATCGGGTGTGAGAGAACGCCTCTCACCGGTGGTCTGTTGATTAAAAAACCGGTATTAAAGGCTTATCTGCATCCACTTGAACTCGAATTCTAGCGAACTTTCTGTAGTTGAATTTACCTTCACCGGGCATTTCGACAGAAATAACTTTTCCAATTTGGCTCCCAAAAAATGTTATGTTTGGCCGGAGGAGAGCTTCAGGAGGGAGATTGTGTAATTGAACCCAAAAAGGATAAGATGAAATCTTAATGTCATGGTCACCAACAAAGGTGCCTCTTGGCTGAATGCTTAACATATGGTTCCTAATGACCCAAGGACCATCATTTAGAATCTTCCTAGCATCTTCAACATCATTAAAAGTGAAAGAGAATAGATTGACACCAATATTACTGATGACGAAGTCAGCCTTGAGGCTCCAGGCTGCTTTGAGTTGCTCTTTGATTCCCACAAGATTAATCTTCTTTTTTGTAATGATCCGTCCCACGAGTCTACGTTCATTTTCACTATTACTTGATTCATCTTTCCACACGAGTCCATCATAAGAGAGAGTAGACATGGTTGTTGGGTCAGAATGGAGGAGTAAGGTGGAAGTAGTAAAGAGAGAGTAGAGACGGTAAGGTGGAAGGGATTGGATGTGTAGGGTGGGAAGGAGGGGATGAAGGAAGTGAAGTGGAGAGTGGGGTTACTGAGTAGCAGCCATAGAGGCAGAGCACCAAGAGGGTGAAGGGAGAAACCCTAAAAATCACTTACAGACATTGAAACTCATTGATAACTTAAGTTTTTTTTTTTAAATCATATGACCATTAGTTGACAAAATATGTTGAATTGAAATATGTAGGGAAAATTAATTTGAGGTCCCACACAAGGGACTTAATACTAGAAAAGTCCCAAAAGTTGAAATAATTAATATAGGGTCCCAAGGGACCTCACTTTAATATATTTGAAAATTGAAAAGACACTTTTGCCCCTGACAACTTAATGGGCAGCCGTGACAACTCGATGGGTATAACTTGACAAGTGAATGGGCAAACGTGACAACTTGTTGGACATGTGCTTTAAGTTAATTTCCCAAACTCTTAAGTTAGGGAAAAACCTGACAACTTAATGGGCAGCCGTGACAACTCGATGGGCATAACTTGACAACTGAATGGGCAAATGTGACAACTTGTTGGGAAAAACTGTCTTTTCAATTTTCAAGTATATTAAAGTGAGGTCCCTTGGGACCCTACATTAATTATTTCAACTTTTGGGACTTTTCTATTATTAAGTCCCTTGTGGGGGACCTCAAATTAATTTTCCCAAATATATACGTGTACGTGTCTTTTGAAATGGAAAAGACAAACACTAATAATATAGCCTTTAAATTTGAAAGTTCGCTACGTGGTGGTGCAAAAGCCCGTACATGAACTTTGATCACAAACCTTGATTACAAACAAGGGCATCGCAAATTTTTTTTTTTTTGACCAATAATGATATCATTTTCATTCCATATTCAAATGCAAAGTGGGTTACAGCTAGGACAAAGACAAAAGCAACTTGATGAACAGTGAGCTAGACGAAACAAAAAGCAAGACAAAGACATAAAGCAAGAAAGTGACAAAGCAAAGAAGGCGCAGAGAAGACTGAGCACGCATGGTGCCATTTATTTCCTTGGAAGCCTCACAAGACTTTTCTCTTCAGCCAACCCCTTCTTTATCATGTTCTCTGCTTCTCTCCTCAGATCCCAAATCCTCACTTCTCAACCCAGCAACATCACGCGAGAGACAAGTCAACATGGAAGGTGGTGGCTCTAGCACCCAGCCCGTAGGCTCCACCCTCCCTCGTTGGGAAGTTGCCAGCATGTCAGCAACAGAGTTACCTTCACGATTTGTAAAGGAGAAACAGATCGACGAACGTGATGTAACTAGATTGAGAGTGTTTTTGAGGAGAAACCGGCTCTGCCATTCACACCAAGCAAGAGAGTTGTTCTTCAGGCAGAGGAACAGGTCCTTGTTGTCAGTCTCAACTATGACCTTTGAAATCTGCAACTCGTCACATATGAGAAGAGCCTTACTTGTAGCTTGAAGCTCAACTGAGAATGCCGAGTATGCAGTCACACCTTCACTGAAGCCTCAAAGGAAGTTGCCCTTAGAGTCTCGTCCAACAACACCAATTGCAGCAGACTTGTCCTTTGGGCAGAATGACCCATCACAGTTAATCTTTACCCACTCCGGCTGAGAAGCCTTCCACTTCACTGACCTCGGCACTTGATCACTGGCAATAATTGGGCACACATGGGTGGTAAGTGAGTTGAATTCCTTGCTGGCAGCTCGAGCTTTGATAATAACTTCAAAGGGGACCAAGGCTTTGTGGTGAAATACTAACTCGTTTCTTTCTTTCCAGATCAACCAAATCAACCATGCAATGAGTGAGATATCCTCTTCTTTCAGCTCTGACTTTTGGCTCAGGATGTCACTAAACCAAGCATCAAAGGAAGTGATGGGGAGGTGTCTAACTCTCATTGATAAGGGACTACCAAACCAGACCCCACGTACCCACGGGCAGAAGAAAAACATGTGTTCAAGGGTTTCCGGAGCTTCCATACAGATCGGACACAACGGGTTGATGGAGAGATGACGTTTGAAGAGGTTGTGTTTGGTAGCTACAGCCTCAGAACAACATCTCCAAAGAAAGTGCAGTATCCGGGGAAGTGTCTGGATTTGCCACAACTGCTTCCAAAAGTCAGCAGGTAAGGACCATGAACAACTCGGTCTATCTGAGGGCTCTCTTGATGATTGTACTAGGCATTTGTATCCTGACTTGACGCTAAATTCTCCACTTCTTGTTAAGGTCCATATTAACTGATCTGCCTCTGAGAGAAATGCCAGACTTATCCCTTCAATAAGTGGAGCAATCTCCATCGGTACAGTATTCAAAAGAGAGGGGTGATGCCAATTGCTTCCCACAATCAGAGCACTTACACGAGTTTTCGGTGGTTCTGGAACATTAAAGTGCATTTGTAGGGACCTCCCTGCCAACCCAGGTATCCAGCAATCCCTCCAAATGTCAATGGAGGATCCATCCCCGAGAAGCCATGTGCCGTGGGTTGCTAAAACATCCCTACCAGTCAGTATGCTTGACCAAATCCAAGAGGCTCGGTGGCCCTTGACTGCTGTCATGAGAGTATCCTTGGGAAAGTATAGGCCTTTCAAAACCTTTGCCCATAAGGAGTGCTTCTCCCGATTTAATCTCCAGGCTGTGTTGGCAAGCAAAGAATTGTTGAAAGCAACAAAATCCTTAAAACCCATACCCCCTTCTTTCTTGGGCAGTTTCATCCGACTCCAAGCCTTCCAATGCAGACTCTCACCCCACCAGAAATCTGAGATAATACGATCCAAGTCCTTACAGGAGCATTCAGGGAATTTGAAGCATGACATTTGGTAAATGGGAATGGCATTCACCACTGCTTTGATCATGGTTTCCCGGCCTGCAAATGACAACAGGTTCCTCTTCCAGCCTTGAACTTTGAAACCAATTTTCTCCTTAACATATGCCAAAGCTTGATTTTTTGATTTTCCCCACATGTTAGGGATGCCAAGGTATCTTCCTTGCTCCTCTTGGACTGGAATGTTCAGAATTTGGTTCACTTCTTCTTTGATTTCATCAGGGGTGTTTCTGGAGAATATAAGGCCTGACTTGTCCAAATTCACCTGCTGCCCAGAGGCCCTACAGTATGAATCTAAAATTTGAGCTAGCTGTTGACACTCAGCAGTGGTCGCATTCATAAACAGAAGCGCATCATCAGCAAAGAAGGTGTGCGACAGTGTTGGCCCCTGATTTGACAATTTAATGCCCTTCAATGTTTTCCTCTCAATTTCTTTGTTTAACATACATGATAACACTTCTGCCACTATTATGAACAGGTAGGGAGAGATAGGGTCTCCTTGACGCAGCCCCCGGCTTGGAGAGAAAGAGCTGACTTTCCTGTTAGACAGACATATATTCAGGTGTGTTGAAGAGACACACTTCATTACCATCCCTACCCATTCGTTGCAAAAGCCCATTTGTAACATCACTGCTTTGAGAAAATCATATTCGATTCTATCGTATGCCTTGCTCATATCCATCTTAAGTGCAAATTCATATTTACATCCTTTCCTTTTTCTTCGCAGGTAGTGGAAGACCTCGTGTGCTATTATGACATTATCATGGATGAGTCTCCCTGGTACAAAGGCCCTTTGAGTTCCAGAAATACATTTGTCCAACAAGGATTTGAGCCTATTTGCCAAATCCTATATGCAATTTTATAGGAGAAATTGCATAGGCCGATTGGGCGAAATTGGGTGACTTCCTCTGCCTTTTCAACCTTAGGGATCAACACCAGGTTAGTATCATTCAGCTTGCCAATGTTCCCATTGCCTTGAAAAAATTCCTGCACCATCTCAATGATGTCTGTTCCCACTATGTCCCAGGAATTTTGGTAAAACTTGCCGTGAAAACCATCGGGACCAGGAGCCTTAGATCCCCCAAGTTGAAAAGCTGCAGCACGAACCTCATCTGGAGTTACAGGGGCCATGAGCATAATGTTATCTTCCTCAGAGATCTTGCTGTCCACATACTGTAAGACAGCTGTAAAATCTCGCTGCTCTGATGCAGTGCAAAGGCTTCTGAAATAGTCGGAAACACATTCTGCGATCCCCTCCTCATCGTCCACCCATGTACCACAACTTTGTTTCAGACGTAAGATAGCATTCCGCCGTCTCCTCTGAACAGTGGAGAGATGAAAAAATTTGGAATTTCTATCCCCTGATCTCAGCCAAGCCACCCGAGAGCGTTGCTGCCAGTATGTCTCTTCCTTTTGCCATGTTACTTCCAATTCAGCATTCAGTTCTTCAACTCTTCTAAGCTTTTCTTTAGAAAATTCCCCTTCCATGCACTTAGCCATCTCATCTTTGAGCTTACTGATTAGCTTACTGAAGTTTGGAAAGACCCTTGCACTCCAACATATTAGTGCTTTTCGGCAGTTTTCTAACCTTTGAATGAACTTGTCTACTTTGTTGTCTTGCAGGTCAGTACCCCCAGTCCAGCCCTCTGAAACTATCTTCTTAAAGTCAGCATGCTCCAGCCAATTAAATTCAAATCTAAACATGTATGGTGTTTTGAGCTCCTTGTAGTCAAGGTCAATGAATAGTAGGTGATGGTCAGACCCAACCGGCTCTAAGTGGAAAAATTGTGCCTTTGGAAAAGCTTCTCTTAACTGGGTATTGGCGAGAGCTCTATCTATTCTTTCCTTCACATGTGCTTCATTCAGTCTTTTATTGCACCAAGTGAATTGGGACCCATGAAATCCCATATCTAGTAGGCCACAGTCTGATATAACTTTTTGGAAGTTGAGGATTTTACTAACTGATTTTGGCTTACCTCCCCACTTTTCTGACTGTCTCATCAGGTCATTGAGTCTCCAATGCAGAGCCAAGAAGAACCTTCCATATATTGGGCAAGACTAAGGAGCTTCGACCACACCTCTTTCTTCTCATTATCTTTGGGAGGGCAATACACACAAGTAACATAATCTGGGCTGGCAGTAGCGACAAACTCAATCCCCACATGAATTATATATCGACTCGAGTGAATGACGTTAACCACAAGACTCGATTCCCACCACAATGAGAGTCCTCCGCTCAAGCCAACAGGTTCGACAGTCCATTCTTCCTCGAAACCATATCTGTGAGCTAGTTTTTTTACATTTTTTCTTTTTTGTTTGGTCTCCATAAGGAAAACCAAATGAGGCTTATTCTTCCTGCTGCATACCTCTTTCAGGTTTTTAACTGTCAGGGCTACCCCGGCCCCCTGACAGTTCCAAGAGAGTGTCTTCACGATGCCGGGAGGGCTGTTGTAGGCCAGCCCGCGCCATCATTCAGCTCTGTTTGTTCCCCACTGTTTTGTATCTGAGGAGATGGGTCAATAGAGGTCATTTGGTCAGCACTAAAGGTCAGTCTTCGCCTCAATAGGTTCTTTGTTCTCCTCACAGTATTCTTCTTTCTCACTAATGCCTTCACTTCTGTCTTAGGTTTGTTCTGATGATTAGCCACTTCCTCCTTCTTGCGTTTGCTTTCTCTGGGAGAATCAATCATGGGAGGAGGGCGCTTAATCTTAATTTTCTCAAGCATACTAGTAACACCTGACATGGGGGATGGAGGGATGTATACAACAATGGCCTTGTCATTCTCTTCTTGGCCTACTAGAGGAATTACTGAACCTGATCTGCCCCCAGCCTTTTTCAAGTGGGCTCTGCTGTCTTTTCCTAACCCAGGAGACTTGGGCTTATTCTTCCCTGAAGAATGGCGCATGGGTGGACGAATGGCAATTGGGCTTTTGTAACCTCTTTTCTGGCCCACCTCCTTATTAAGGTCAGACTCCTTTCCCTTTCCCTTTGTTTTTTCTGTATCTTCAGCAATAACAATTCCCCTCCTCACCTCATTGTCTCCACGTGTCCCAGGAATCTTTTGAGAAGGTGTCAGCTTTTTGCTCAAGCCGTTACGCTCAGCCGTAGTGGACACCTTCTGCCCCATGGTCACCCCCCACGCGCACGCGCTTTGTACTGTTGGGACGAACGCGCCGACGTTTTGGTCGGCTGTGAACATTCACACCACCCATCTTCAAGCCATACCACAATCTCCTCCATACTTCGTGGTGGTGAAGTCTTCAGCCAACTCCCAAAAGGAGGTTCTTCATTCTCAGGGGGGTCTGGATTCGGACAGCTCCTCTGCTCATGTCCGATTATGCCACATCTGTAACATAGAGCAGGGAGACGTTCATACCGAGCTTCAGCCCACACCTCAGCCTTGTTGGCCCTAGGAACCCAGAATCCTGTCACAAGTGGGAGCTTGATATCTATTATCACACGAGCCCGCAGGAAATTATGGGCTAGTTTCTCTTCAATACGGGGATCTTCCACAGCAACCACTCTTCCAGCCATTGAACCTAATAACACTGCATTTTCTTTGTTCAAAAAACAGAATGGGAGACCTTGGAACTGAATCCAAATGGGGCACAAGTTGAACTTGACCTCCTTGTACAGCATATCCTCTTCCCATAACTGGATATTTATCAAGTGGGACTGAATAGCCCATGGTCTGCCTTTGAGAATCCTGTTGTAGTCTTGTTGGTCTGAAAATTGAAATATAAAAACATTTCGTTCCATCTCCAGTATTTCGAGGTTACCTGAGATAGGCCAGCCTTTTTTAATCATAGCCGCCATGGCAGTACGGTTGAATTCTTTAGTAGTTTCTAGCCGACCAATGAGGGAAAAAGCTGGAACCTTACTTTTGTTGCATTCGAGCTTGACAGTCTGATGAATCCTTGGAACCCGTGAAGGCTCCATTATGCTTTCCAGACCACAAAGTTTGGAACACACTTTTTTGTATATATTTTTTTATAATCACTCGTTTCAATACCTTCACAGTGGGTAAAGGTAGTCACTCAAAGGACAAAATCACTAGTGATGGAGACAAGGGTCCCAATCGGCAGTGATGAGAAAAAAAAAAAAAAAAACACCACCCCAGCGGTGAAAAACCTCTCTCGTACGGAGAGAAAAAGTCACCCTAGTGGTGAAAATCAGGGCATCGCAAATTCACACTAAGAAAACAAGACTACATATAAATATATTACATATTGTGGCCGATCCTGAAAGTTATTACAAATTCAAAATCACAAAACATCTACGACCTCTCCAAGTATTAATGCAATCACTCCCCCACCATTTGCACTACTTCCTAAGTATACACAACAATGCGATTCATCACCCACAATTCCTCTTCTTCTTCTTGCACTTTCAACACTTCTCTTCTCCGTTGGACCGATCAATAGCCTCAATTTCCAGAGAAGCTTTAGGCTTTTTGGGCTTGTACCAAATAGCACACACCATATATGCTACAATGTTAATGAAACTGAGTATGGTAAGCAGTGCATAGAACAAATCTAGCCTTCCATGGTTGATATCATCAGCAAGCCATCCCTCCCCATTATTTGTGCTTGTCACTTTCTTCACTATTGATACAAGGAAGCTACTAACGAAAAACCCAAGTGACAGAGTGGTTAGGAAAAGGCCCGTGCTCATGGTTTTCATGCTTTTTGGGGATTGAGTTATGAAGAAATCGAGTTGGCCTGTGTAGATGAAGGCTTCCCCTGATCCTACCAAGAAGAATTGTGGGATTAGAAGGAACACTGATATGGGAAGTGTCTTTGTGTCGCTGCCTACTCCTTTTGCCATTGATAATCGTTTTTTCTCGCATATTGCTGCTACAGCCATTCCTAATGTTGACAGCACAAGGCCAATTGCCATCCTTTGCAGGTTGGTAAATCCTGTTACATTCATAAGTGGCATCAAAATAAATCCCAGTTAGAATTTTTTTTGAAAAATTGAGAAGAAGCCAAATGAAAAAAAGAACAAGAAGAGAGATATTTGAAAACAATAGTAAGGTGAATATTAGACATATACAATTCCCCATTTAAAGAATTAGATTTAGATTGAAGGTATATAATGATGGATTGAGTTCTATTACTATGGTTTAAATTTTTGTGATGTATTGACTCTCTCAACATTATATGTCAAAGATCTAAAACTCGAACAATTTAATCATAACATATTTTTTGTATTATTAGGTTATATATATATTAGTATATAATTATATAAGCTACTTTAGAGAAAACAATTCATGCAAATCCATTTAAAAGTAATTAATTTTTCTTTTAGGATTCTACCAAAAAGTCAATTATATACAGAAAATATATTCTTTTTCATGGTCAAATGCTAGGACTCAAAGCTTAATTGGTCAGTTTTATAATTGGAACAGGTGAAATCAAGATATGAGCAGTTTGCCTAAGTTCATGGTAGCCAACCCTTTGCATATAAGCTAGTTATATTTTTTCTTCTTATACTTTTTTTTCTTTTTTTCTTTTTGGTTTTTAAATGTTTACAGTATTTCTTTGAAATATTGTTTTAAATTTTAAAAGTAAAATTGTTGATGTATTGGAGAATGTTATGAGGCCGTAATGTTTAAAATGTGATAAATTGGATCCTTTGTCTTTTACCTGGTTTGCCTTTCCACTTTTTCCAAAGGGGCATGATGAGTCGGTCATAAACAGCCAAAGTGATTAGGATGGCTGCCACAAAGAAGACCGTGAGAGAGCCTGCAGGAATCTGGAATTTTCCAATGGATCTTTCCATGGTGGAGGCTTGTTCAACTGAAAAGGTGATCATTTGGGCATATGTGGTCCAGAATATAATGGTTGTGGCCCAAATTGGAAGTAGTCTCACCATCATCTTCACTTCTTCCACCCTTGTCAATGAGCATAATTTCCATGGGTTTGGTGCAGAACCATACATATTTTTCTCAAAATCATCTTCTGCTATAATGGCAGCTTTCTCCAGAAAACTATTACAAATAATACAAGTGTTAGAGATTATAATAACAACTTATCAGGGAGATTGATGTGTGAGGATGTGTATTAATTAATATGACAAAAAGGGAAAGAAAAGCTGTTACTACATATTATGACACTTTCTTCAATTCCATTTTTATGAATTGGCTCACTAAATTGAAGGGGGAGATAAACTAACCGGAACTGATCAGTGTGCTCTATTCTTAAAGCTTCAGGAGTGTCCTCATACAAAGAGCCAATGTTGTATGGGAGGTCCATGTTCTTTTTCCCTATGGCAGCAACAATTACTTGGAAAATGTGTACTATGGGGCTTCCCATACTTTTCTTGTATCTGTATCTTTTAGTTCCATACAAGAATATCAAAATGGCAATGATCATAGAGACAGAGCAGATTCCATATGCCCAACTTCGACCTACTTCATCTTGTATGTAAACAAGTACTGTGACAGCCATCAGAGTTCCAAAACTAATGAAAAAGAAGAACCTGTTGAAGAAATAGGCCATTTGAGATTTCTCCTTCTCATCTTTTTCATCAAATTGGTCAGTTCCAAATCCTGAGACACTAGACTTTAGGCCACCTGTCCCTAGGGCAATAAGGTAGAGAGCCATGTATAAAATTCCCATTTGGAATCCATCAGCTGGCTTGCAACTGTCACTTCTAGAATTGGTACAAGGTGGTGGACGTAGCTGTGGTAATTGTGTTGTGATTGTCAATGTGGCAGTACCCTGAAAATACAAAGGAGATATAAATGATAAATCTTGACAAAAATACAAGCCTATGATTACAATAAACCTGCAGCACAATGAAATATAGGGTCTCCGTTGTATTTTAATTTTTAGTTTGAGATATGTTTTTTACTATGATTGTAAGTATTATTACTATTATTCAGTATTAGTGTTTCATAGGTAGGCTCTAATTAGCAAACATAAGGTTATGGATAAAAAGAAGTGGTAATTATAATTGTCAGTATATGGACAGTTCTAATATGATTTTTTATATTGGCATTACCACAATTTTAGTTGTCACTACATTAATTAGTGGACAAAGATGCACCCAATAACATGGTAATTTCTAAAAGATGCACCTAGTAACATGGTAATTTTGAAGTGTAAATTTGGCACTTGTTACTTAAAATGAGACAAATTTGTTTTTTCTGCCATTGAAATTAAGTTTTCACATGCTATTGGATGTCCCTTTTAGAAATTATCATCATGCTGCTGGGTGTTCCATTTAAATTACAAGTACCAAATTTACACTCTTAAATTAGTATACTACTGGGTGCATCTTTTAGAAATGACTATGCTACTCGGTGCCCATTTTGCCTTGAGCAAAGACGCTGATCTAATAATTAACTATTTCAATTTAGGCAAAAATAATAAATGACTATTTCGTAGTGCATAAATAAAAAACAACTTTGTGACTAGGTGTAAAAATGATAAAACCGGTACTAAATGTTAATTTGTAGTTTTGTGTAATCTTTCTGATATTATTTTCCAAAGTAAAAATATTTTTTTACCCATCACGATTCACAATTAACACTCAACCCTTCTTCCTTCCGCCCTTCATCTTCCCATGCTAACTAGTATCAACAAGGTTTTATTTGGGAGGGGCAAAAAAATATTTTTCACTTTGAAATAATATTAGAAAGGTTCCACATAACTACAAGTTTTTGCATTGGTTCACAAAGTTAGATATTATTTATACATCGCGAAATAGTCATTTATTAGTATTGCCTAAACTGAAATAGTTAATTATCAGATGAGCGCTTTTGCCCTTTTGCCTTTAATTAGTTTATCCTATGTAACTTTTTCAAAACTTTGTCATATGTTGAATATGTCAAAATATGGAAGATATTTGATTAGGAATGTTACTTGCAGGCTCGTGAATAGGACTAACCAGTGTTTGTATAGCTGCAAATATTCCGATTGTCTTGTATCTGCCAAGAAAGGAATCAGCTAGAAAGCCTCCAAGCAAGCATAGAAGAAATGAGGTGCCCATAAAGTCAGTGACAATATTGGCAGAGGTAGAGCTTGGCAGATGCATGGTACCAATCAGGTATGTCACCAGGTTCACTGCAATCCCCATGGTGGAGAGCCTTTCTACAATTTCAATCCCTGTAAGATTGGTAGAAATTAGCTTCCGCTCTTAAATTTATTGTTCAATTTTTTTTTGTAAAAAATTATATTAATGATGCTATTTTTGGTTGACATCTAAATGCCTATTTGTCTGAGTGATATAGTATTTGACATAGCAAAACATCTATGACCTAGTAATTAATGACGATTATGAATTCACTGGTTGATTTCGTGTTAAATTAGCAAACTCATCCTCTCTTTTTAGCATGCAAAACAGGGATGTGATTGTGAGCATTCTCCTTAGGTGGTGGGACCTACACCATGTGTCAATTGATGCATGCTGACAGAAGGAGGTCCTTTTGGCTGTGGCAGAATGTTTTTTTTTCCCGGAGGGTTGGCTTAAACTATAAAAAAATAAAACTGAAAAAGAATTATAAAGAAGCAAGGGGGGGGGGGGGGGGGGGGGGCGTGTTTATTCTTTAAATAGAATAATAGTATGCTCGGAGGTAGAATGTCATTGAAAACTCGAGTGAAGTTGAGTTGAGTATTTAAAAAGAGAAAATGTATGCAAAAAGCTTAGCTAAATCTTTGAGGAAAAAAGCGGGGAATAAAGTAAATATAAAAAAGATACTCCTTTTAAAGATGTGAGATTTAAATAAAAAAAAAAGATGTGAGATATCTCCATAATCAATCACAAGATTCCGTATATCATATTATTCCCTTTTCCTGTATACTCCAAACACATGGTGACAAAAGAATTATCATTAGAAGTATAATTGTTCTTTTCTTGAGAAATTTTCCAAAGTTCAGCTCCATCCTCTGTGTAGTTGCCACGCAAAAAAGGAAATCATGATCAAATTGAATTTTACTCTCCGGTAGTGTTCCTAATTATAAGACCCTTTAACTTTTTTAGAGAAATTAAATATATAAAATTAATTACTTCAAATTAAATGTTTATAATTACTTTTTTCTTTAAAATTATTTTATTTTACTTATGAACTAAGGTATAATCTAACTGTGTTTCATATAATATAATTTCCGTCCTTAACTTATACAATAAAATCGAAAGAGTTTTATATTTAAGATAAGTGAAAGTATAATAGAACTCCTGATGATGAGGAGAAACAGAACCCCAATTATTAATCTGGATCCTTATTCCCGTGATAGATGCTTTGAAAACATCAAGTTCCATCCTTTTAATATCAACCTTCATTCAAAACGCCAACCTTTCTTCTCGGTGCCAACTTTTTTTTCTCTAAGTTGTGAATGAACTTGGAGTACAAGTCAGGTGTACGTATAATTTGATGCATCACTAAGCACTAAATGATGTTGCATAATGTGTCACAATAAGGTGCTGTATCTTGTGTATATGCTATATATAAAATAACGTATTATGCCTATGATGAGACTAGACATGCATCTATATTATCAAAGTTTAATTTTTCATTGTGAGATATTCAAGACTTGCACAGTTGAAGGAAGGGGGATATGGGCATCAAGGGCACGAGGAGGGTAAACAAACCTAGAATAAGAGCAGCAGGTACCCAACCACCAGTTTTGGATCTGTCAGCTGGGAAACCTTTATAGTCCACAGCATCAGCAACAGTCCAACTCATCTTCCCATCCTGAAATACAAGGAGAGAAAACTTGAAACATTAGAATAATATATATTTTAAGTTTTATTTTCCATTGATTATGAGACTTATCACACGCTACTAACCATTTTCAAAGGTTTCAAGTCCCTCTACAAAGAAAAGAGTTTGGAGAGCAAAAACTTAAAGTCAGGAAACTTGTTATTCTAGACCTCAACTCAATTGATGGCTTTGGAGGGAACTTCCCCTTTTATAGGGAAAGAGCTCAATGAATACTTACCATGTCAGAGCTTTGAAAGTGACCTCCCCACTATGCAATTGATGAAGGTAGGGATTAGCTTTATCGCAATAGTAAGTGGAAGGTTGTAGGATATATTCAAATTTTATTTACCCAGATATTTTTTAAGTGTGTTATTGACAAATACAAAAATGTGATGTTGATTGAAGAGAATTTGGGGAATATGTGGAATCTAGAACATGCAACAATAACACATTATATTGCAGTTTCGCCTCTCCTTTTCGGTAGGTTTGATTGATTTGGGTCAAGAATGCTGTGAACCACTCTACCTTGGCTGGCTCTGTGAAGTGCTTTTCCTACCCCACATGTATGATAAAGCTTTCCTACCTTGTTGTTTGGGAGAATTTCAATTAAGGACCTGGGTAACAATTTAATTTAAAAGCAGGACCAAATGATTCTGAAATTTCAGTCTAGGACCTTTGGGGGCATAATGAAATTAAATGGGAGAGACAAAGACTAAACTAGCCCCCATTTAATTCAACAAAACAAAAGGTCCCCACACGGCACACCAACCCTCTCTCTGAAACCTTATCTTCTCCCTCCCCACCTCTTGCAATATGCACCACGCAAGCCACCACCCAAGGTCCTCCCTCATTCCCTTTGAACATGACTTTATTTTTGCTCTTTGGAGTTTTAGGTTAAGTGTAAGCACTCGAAAGCATTCTGGGTATCCCTCCACCCACACCGCCTGTGACATTCCATGGAGGTTTTTGGTGTGTGCTGTGATCATCGCTGACTTTTATTTTCAGGCGCCAATAATTGGAGGTTTTGGGGCTTGTTCGTTGAATGGTGGAAAATTCCACTCTCTTGTCGCACATGTCTTCCCTCGATTTTATATGAAGATTTACATTTCTTTGAACATGTCATGTTCAATGTTGGATTATGGGCAAATGTGGAGAGAATTAATTAATGCTATATAACTATTCATAATTATTCGTCAACCCATTTTGAATAAAGAAAATGCTCATTTAAACAAGGGAAAACTTTTTATAAGCATTGAAAATGGTCATTTAAATAATTGCTTATTAATATTAAACAAACAGATATAACATTTTACGAACAAGGAGAATACCTATTTCAACAAGGAAAAACCCATATGAACAAGGAAAATTGTCATTTAAACAATAGTAATCAATTTTAAGCACACACATAACATATTACTAACATGTTGCACTATACCCGGAATAAATGAAAGGACATTTTGAACAAGGTCACTTACATTAATTAGTTGCTTGTTCAAAACGGACTTTTACTTGTTAAAACGTGGGTTTCCCTTGTTCAAAATTTCATTTCACTTGTTCAGGGTCTGGTTCAACAATGTCAGTAACATTAAATACTTGCTTGTTCAAAACATACTTTTACTTGTTAAAACGTTAGTTTCCCTTATTCAAAATGTCATTTCACTTGTTTAGGGTCTGGTGCAACAATGTCACTGACATTAAATACTTGGTTGTTCAAAATGGACTTTTACTTGTTGAAACGTGGGTTTCCCTTGTTCAAAATGTCATTTCACTTGTTCAGGGTCTGGTGCAACAATGTCACTGACATTAAATACTTGCTTGTTCAAAATGGACTTTTATTTGTTGAAACGTGGGTTTCCCTTGTTCAAAATGTCATTTCACTTGTTCAGGGTCTGGTGCAACAATGTCACTGACATTAAATACTTGCTTGTTCAAAATGGACTTTTACTTGTTGAAACGCATGTTTCCCTTGTTCAAAATGTCATTTCACTTGTTCAATGTCTGGTGTAACAATGTCATTGACATTAAATACTTGTTTGTTCAAAATGGACTTTTACTTGTTGAAATGTGGGTTTCCCTTGTTCAAAATGTCATTTCACTTGTTCATGGTCTGGTGCAACAATGTCACTGACACTAAATATTTATTTGTTCAAAAAATACATATAATTGTTGAAACATGAGTTTCCCTTGTTCAAAACGTCATTTCACTTGTTTGTTTAAGGTCTGATGCAGCAAAATCATTGACATTAAATACTTGTTTGTTCAAAACATACATTTAATTGTTGAAATGTGAATTTCCTTTGTTCAAAATGTCATTTCACTTATTTAAGCCTCGGTGGAACAAGATCATTGACATTAAAAGCTCGCTTGTTCCATGGTTGCTTTTTTTTCTTTTTTGGTCTTAAATAGATGTACAAATAGAGAGAGCCTTTTGTTTCCAGAAACATAGGAAAATCCAACACTCCTTCCAACTCCAACATCATCATAATATCCATTTCCCCTCCCTCAAAGCTGGCCAGCTCCCACAAGGCTACAAACATTGCGACTCCATCCCCTCATATACATATATATATATATATATATATATATATATATATATATATATATATATATATATATATATAGAGAGAGAGAGAGAGAGAGAGAGAGAGAGAGAGAGAGAGAGAGAGAGAGAGAACATATCTCACCCACACTTGAATATTCACTTCTTCTAACATACCCCACTTCTTGCTCATCAATACTCAAAACATTCCTCTTTCTCATTTCTTTACGCGTGCGTGAATGTTGTTGTGGTGAGATGGCTCTGCAGCTTCAACAATTTGTCCTTTTTATCTATGTCTGTGGCGCAATATTTATTATTAAACGAGGACTTTTTTGTCTTTTGACACAACAATTCATTTCATTTAAGGACCCAAGGTCCTGCAGAGAATTTTCAGAAAGTTTTGGTCCCAAACAGAAATTAATTGCCTACTAAGGTCTCTCAATGAAATTCTCCCTTGTTGTTTTTCTGCATGGATTGAAGAAAAGGAAATGGACCGTTTTACTTCTTAAATTTAATTTAAAGCATGCCCCTGTTTCTCTTTCGGTTTGAAAACATTTTAACCACAGTATTTATCAGAGTAATTATGGATTTATTTACATATGGTGTAGATCGTACAAAATTGTTAGTCTTTTGAAATATAAAAGAATAGTTGCTCTGACTTTACTACCAGATGCCATAAAAGATAAGATATTTCTATAAGCTCATCAAAACTAGTTTAGTTCTTGTTGGTAAGCATTTTGTTAATTGTCAAAGTTTGAAGTGACTAGGCTATGTGTTCCTCTCCAGTCACAACATGATTTATGTCCATAAAAAGGGATATAAGGAGCTAAATGAATTAAACTGAAATAAAATATGTACCATATATATGCAGCTTAGTGATTGGAGTTGAGTCTAATAGAAGAGGCTAGTCTCTTGCAATATAATAAACCAAGATTTGAATCTTTATTGAGAGAGACGCCCAAATTTAATTTTAACAGTCTTAAAAAAAGATGTCATTAATGGGAAGATACTTTTGCCAATAAAAAAAAATCATGGCTACCTAAAAAACCCAATTCAATACATTAGAAATTTAGAAGTAATAGTTCACTGTCACTCATAAGCACATTTTTTTAAGAAAATAATTCATGTTTTTAAGTTAAATATGCATATCTATATACCTAATAAGTATCGTTAAACTTTAAGTTAATTAAATATGCATAACGGTTAAAGGAATAATCAGTAAAAATAGATAAATAATATGCATACATACATATGTGTGTATATATGCATTATAAAATTATAAATGAATCATGAAGTAAGTTTATGAATTTTGAGTAAACATTATGGAAAATAGATAGCCATGGCCCATTTTTTTCACTTTTATTATTTATTGGTCATAATGAAACATTTTATTGTTTGTAGGCCAAATTGATACTTTGTAAATAATTCATAGTTTAGAATGATCTTTAACCCTATTATTTAAGTCTCAAAGGGTATTTTACTATTTTCTGGTTGCTCATTGGCCAAAATGAACCATTTTTATTGTTCATTGATGGTCGGAATGAGTAATTTTATTGTTCTTTGGTCAAATTGACCCTATCGAAATAGTTTATTGGTCAGAATCATATTTAACTCATTACTTTTTCTTGGGATTAAAAATATTTTTTACTGTTAATGTTATTTCTTTTGTATTTTAAGCATATATCATTGAAGATGTGATCATTTATTCATGACCAAATTGACTTTTACTCCCATCATTGAATGATATGGTCTATTGTATTACACTCCCACCATTGAATGAGATAGCCTTTTTCTATATTGTATAATACTTTTCTTTGGATTTAAAAATCATTCTATATTTATTTTAAGCTATCAAAAAATGTGTCAATTTATTGATCGTTATTTCGTTCTATTTTAAGCATATGCTCTTGGCAATCTGATAATTTATTCATGACAAATTTGACCGCATTCCCACTGTATAATGATGATCCAATGGCCTGTCCAATGTTTGTTTATGAATAAATCTTGATTTTAATTACCAATATGATATATATAGCTGGTTGTTCAGACAAATTTAGTATTATATAGCAGCAAAAACTGTAATGGTAATCTAGAAGTAAACCGTTTATGTGTACATTAATTATAATACTATAATTTAATAGCTACATCTATATTTTTGAAAATAAAAATGTAAGTATATATACAAAGACTGTGTATTGATAAATCAGATTATCTATTGACTCCCATAATTAGAGTGATGGAAGTCTTTTCAATTGTGTTTCTCAACTCTTTCTCGTGCTGTTACCAGTTAAAAAGTTACAGGAGTTGGAAGTTATGCATTTTGATTCTGAATTATTAAGCTGATGAAGTCAAAAAACTATTAGACCTTTTGAAATGGCAGGTATTTGACAAATGCTAAAAGAATATTATCCATTAACTCTTCTTCCTTATACATCATTTCGACCGACCAACTCTTCTACTTATCTTTAGTTTTAATATACCAGATACTTTGGTCTACCTTGAAATTATTTTTGCTAAGATCTCGTTTCACTTAGTAATTAGCCCCATTATTACAGATTCAGTTGTAAGTCAAAGTCTAGGTAATGAATCTACATGTCCATGATTTTCAAATACATAATCAGAAAAGAAGTCGACTGTTGTTTTGACTCTCAATAATTGAAGCTGTGTAGGGCCAATAGAGAGTTGACAAATTCTATAGCAGCAATGCAAGTGGGATTTCTCTCAACAATGTGGCAATCAAGTGCAAGGCCATTTCTCACAAATTATATCCCATGTGCACTGAACGGCACGTGCAGGGCACCGTCCCACGTGAATACCAACAAATAAAGTGTGTAAATTATGTTATAGTGACCAGCCATTAGAGGAACACACAACATGCAAGAGTTATGCCCCATTGTTTGCAATGAGAGTGCCCAATCTCATCCAGAAGCGGACTACCATCCTTGAGAGATCTCTTGAATCTTCTTTTCTTCCCCTCCAAATGATTAAATATTTATGTGAATGCTGGGCTATAAGGGGATAACATAAACATAAATTGGGTAGTTGAAATAAGGATGTTGAAATGTGTGGTCATAGAAAAAATAATAAGATTCAGAATGCATGTATACGAGAACGAGTTGGAATAATGCATGGTTCCTATTAGTGAGAAGATGGTATAAAATCATTTGAGGTGGTTTGAATATATCCAAAGGAGGCCATTAATAAGATGCGCCAATAAGGAGGGTGGACCAAACAACAGGAATTCAATTAAAAGAGGAAGAAGGATATTAAAAATTTTTTTTTTATAAAAAAAAATTTGAAAGTATTAATTTGTAGATTAGTGGGCCTTGATTAGGAAAATTGTATTAGTATTAATTTTCCTATTATGATACAATTTTTCTTCAATCTCATGATTTGAAAGTATTACTTTGTAAATTAGTGGGTCTTGATTAGGAAAATTGTGACGTAGCTGGTCAAGGTTGAAGGTAGAGAGAATGTGATGAGTATTATGCACTTTTCTATGTTTATAGGATTTGTGTTTTGAGATTTTATGACACTTTGCCGTTAATTAAGATTACACTATGATCATAGTCATTAATGATAATCATAAACAAATTGCACGAAGCGCGAGTAATCTTTATAAGATATCTCTACAATCTTAGCTTATTCTTTTTCATAAAAATAATGTTCCTTTTATGATACAATTTTTCTTCAATCTCATGATTAGTTTTTACTTGCAAGTTGCACGGGAATTCTTGCTAGTTCAATTAACAATCGAAATAAGGTAACACCCCATCATAGTCATGTCAATTCACAACAACATGCTTTACACATCAATTTGCAACAAAGCAATACCAAACTTCCAAACCTGAAACAACAATGCAGAGCCAAGAACTACATGACTTAAATGCAATATTTAACAAGTAGGTTCTAAAATAATTATCATAGGTTACTTTCTCATGCTATTCAAGCCTTAGCATTAATAACATTAACAAATCAGACTTACAAAACACTAATAACCCTTTGGCCAAAATAATCTATGTGTATGTTCTTGTTGCTTAGTGAATCAGTATATTGTTTTGGCCCAAGGGTTATTAGTATTGTTTAAAAATTTGTTGATGTGCCTTGGTTTTATTTAACTTTGGAGATTTGTTCATCTTTCATGTTAATTGGTTTGAAGTATATATGAGTATGATTGATTAGTGCGAAAAGAAATTGGATTACTTTGTAATTGTTAAGTTGAAAATGTTGATCCATATGAATATTCGTTTTGTTGATTAATAAATTAGGTGATAGTGCAAATATGAAGGGGAAAGGTAGTGGTATAACCACTAGGATACGTGAAAGACGTCAAAATGTAATGAAATAGAAATGATATTAACTTATCATTTTCATATCGCCTTATTAAAATTTAGGGCTGGATGTTGAGAGTTCTTGTGGCACCAACAAGTTAAAGAATGAGATGAATGGTGATTGCTGGAGGACAGATAGTAATTTCGTATATTTTGATGTATAATAATTGCATGATGTACTTTTAAAATCACACTAACCCCAGGGTCGAAAGGCCGCTCTAGTCCTGTAAGAAATATTCAGTTTATCGGAGTTCTCTATGACTAGAGGTTCGCTACCCCTAGTTCAGTAGATATAACTGTAAAATTTATTCCAGAGGTTGAGCCTCATATGTCATACAATCAGGAAAATAAATCTACATTGTTGTGTGAGCAGCAGAATTAAGGTTAATCAGATAACAATATTTTTATGGATGAGTTTATGAATTGTTATGCATTATAATGAATGATAACTGTTATTGGTATTCTTTGAATCTCACTGTTTTTCAAACAAAATTTTTACAAATAAGCAGGGAAAAGACATATTTTTGGAAAGAGACATAGTTGAGGATATGAAGGATGCTCGATAGGCCCGAAGAACCTAAGAGAGAGAGATTTTCAGGTTGTATTATTTTTATTCTATACAAGCGCATAGCTTGTGATGAATGTAGGGAAACACTATCACCTGAGATAGCCTATTTAGCCATAATTGTAATAGTTAGAGTTATTTATAAAAGGGCAAAAGCGCTGATCTAACAATTAACTATTTCAATTTGGGCAAAAATAATAAATGACTGTTTCGCGGTGCATAAATAATAACCAACTTTGTGACCTGGTGCAAAAATAATAAAACCGGTACTAAATGTTAATTTGTAGTTTTGTAGAACCTTTCTGATATTATTTTCTAAAGTAAAAATACTCTTTTACCCCCTCACAATTAAAACTAAACTATTCTTCCTTCTGCCCTTCATTTTTCCATGTTAACTAGTATCAGCAAGGTTTTAATTGGGAGGGGCAAAAATGTATTTTTCACTTTGAAAATAATATCAGAAATGTTCCACAAAACTACAAATTAACATCCAATATCAGTTTTATTATTTTTGCACCGGGTCACAAAGTTGGTTATTATTTATGCACCGCGAAACAGTCATTTATTATTTTTGCCCAAACTGAAATAGTTAATTGTTAGATCAGCACTTTTGCCCTTTATAAAATTATGTAGTTACAATTAATTGTTTAGGTATAGATAATTGAAGATTAAGTAGTAGTCACTATATTAGCTATTCAAATGATTTATAAACCAATTGAGATTTGAAATATTGGTTAAAATTTTATAAACTATATGAAACCCAAGTTTAGGGAAGAAAATACTTTATCCAAGTTTTAAAAGAGAAAAGTTTTAATTTCTTCGTATTTTTAGGCTTCTATCAATATAAAGTGGTTATAAATTGATTAAATTGCTATAATATAGTAATACAAAAGTCAGGTGTTACAAGTTTTGGTTTTAGGAGTTCACTGTGTGTATGGCATGCATTGGCTCAAAGGGCGCATATTCTTGCAAGTTATCCACGAAGGAGATTTTTCCGTTGACAACATGATTTGAACTCATGTTCTTGTAAGATTATGGGTAAACTCCTAGATCTATTATATATTCTTCCCTGCAATTTTTCGATTTTTGAACTCATGTTCTTGTTAAATGCATTTCAGAAAAAATCAAATGTCTTTGGCTCCTTGCTATCTTGTTTTTTTATACAACTTGCTTCCATGTTTTCTATCTGCACCCATACTCTTTTGCGATCTATGCTTTGATTTTTAATCTTATCTCTTCAATTAATACCCAAGACTTCTACAAGTAAAAATGTTTAGCTGTCTCGAAATGTTGTTTATTTATTTTGACACTTCAGATCTTTCAACCAAACCTAATCACACAAACACACACACACACACACACACACACAAACACACACACACACATATATATTCTCAGAAAAGCAAATGGAATCCATGTTTGTTGTGTATTGGATCCTTTATCACATCGTATGTTTTTCAAAGTTAAACATTTAAACATTATAGTATGTCTGTTTGTTTGTATATATATAAAAGCAAACCCATAGATCGCAATTATTTTTTCAGAAAAAAAGTAAAAGCAAATTTTTCAAGGAGTAAAATGTCATTTACACTTCCTCGGTGCCAATCTCTTATTGATATTCCCTAGAAGTTCTATTATTATGAGTTGTGAGATTTGATCAATACTTATTATGAACTGGTTTTGTGGTGGAGTACTTCTAATAGGGTACGTATACGTACTAATAAGTTGAAGGGCTACAGTAACATAGGTTATATGTGCTTGTATCAATCAACTAAAGCAATTATGTGGCCACCACAGTTAGAAACTATCTCTTTCCTTAAAGATATGTAACGATTGTCGAAGTTATGGTTGAAATGCGATATTCGTCCCATACACTTTATGAGGAAGCTAGTGTTTTGCCGTATAAGAGGCTATATATGATCGAAGAGAATTGTGAAGCACTTGATGAGGATTATTGGTGGGACATTATTGCATCCCAAATGAATCAATAATCTCAAAGACAAGTCATTGTCTACAAGAAAAGTTCGTTATCAAAATAAGGTAAGTTATAAACTTATAAAATGAGACAAATTAAGAGAATGCATCATCGAAGTAGTACTTCAAAAGTCTATTTCTGTGTTAGTTCGTCTCCCGATGAAATTATGTGAATATGAAGAAGTTTAAAACTTCAAATTTACGTGCAAGAGTATCATATTCTTCCTATCACTTGAAAGCTACTAGACAGCCATATAATTTCTCTAACCATAGAAAATAGAAACCACATAAAGTAAAAAAGAAGAAGAAGAATTAGTTGCATACATGTCACCGTGCCGCGTTACAGCATGTCACCCACCAGTATTCCCATCCCACGAACAATTTCTTAATAAAGGGCCTCTTTGGTACAAGGATTTGGAGGGGATGGGAGGGGAGGAGAGGGAGGTTTTTGTGATGAGTTAATTTTTTTAAAATAGGAGAAGTGAGGTTAAGATATTTTAAGTAATATAAGATTTTAAATAACAAAGTAAGAATTATTAATGAAAAACTTTTGATCATACTTCTCAAATTTTTTTAAATTCAAATAAAAAAATATGTTTCCATTGCCCATTTCTCTTTCCCTCTCTTCATACCCAACCGGCCCTATTATTATCTCTTGACCTCCTCCTTGTTATGTGGAGCGTCCTAGATTTGGATTCTCTCTGTTTTTGTTACCCTTTAATTACTTACTCTATTACACACACACACACACACACACATACACACACATTTTAAGTTTAACATTCTATAGAAGTATACTTTAGTTGTAAAGTTTTGAACAGATTATATTTTAACATTCTATAAAAGTAAATTAATATGTAAAATTATGAAAAATAAATGGATAATTCAAATTGTTAAAGCTTGATCAAAACAATATAGATGTATAATATAGAAAAAACTATTTTTTATTCAATTCTAACTATTCAAAATTCGATCAAAGGACTGAGATAGGCAATGAAGAGGAAGTGAAGGGGGAAAGAAACGGAGCATGAAACGAAATATATAAGCTCGATATGCTTTCTTATAGTTTTTTTACGATGAATCTTTCTTGTGATATTTTATACTTGGTTCAAATGTTTAAATTATATTTTGATGAATCTTTCTTTACATAGATTTTATAATAACGAGTTATAATATAGATAATGATGTGTGAGTAAAATTTTTTTTTGACCGATTGACGTGTGATTAAATGATTATTAAGTAAACTAATAATTATTTGAAGAAGAAGGGGCATTTCGGTCAAAATGACAAGTCATGGATGTGATTAACTATCAAATAATTTTCAATTGAATGAGAGTTGAATCTCAAAACATGGATAAGGATTTATACAGCGTGTATCTAATTTAAAGTGCTTAAATACATTTTCAAAATGCAAAATCTCAATAAATGACAATTGAATATCATCAACCCTTAACCAATTGTCTGAGGTTCGATCCCGGCGTTGGGTATGGAGAAACATTAAATCTCCCAGGCCAGCTGTCCTACCCTTTGAGGTGCCTGCAAATCAGCGGGGGATTAGTCTCTCACTTGTCGAGTGAGGGGATACCTTGATCATGAATAAAAAAAGAACAAAAAGAAGTCACAAGTTTGGAAAAGAACAAAAGAGAAACTATACCTTATTTGGAAAAAGGATGTTTAACATAGTAAACTACGTAGAAAACGCGAATAACCACTCTAGAGGTTTGATTAACTACTTCTGTTTTTTCACAATTTATAATGCGTGTTGTTTCTTTGAAGTCATATTAACTACTTCAGTAACACAAATAAGTATTCATGGAGCATGAAAACTACTCCTATAACGTGTTTAACTATTTCTGTTTTGTAATTATTTAAAATGGAACTTGTTTCTCTTACACTACATTAATTACTTCAGTAACACAAGTGACTACTCAAGAAGGGCGAATAACCACTCTCGTGACGTTATTAACTACTTTTGTTTTTTCACTACTTAGATGGAGACTTATTTCACTGAAACTAGCTACATTAACTACTTTAGTAATGCAAATAACTACACGTGGAGCTTGAATAAGTAGTGTGTTTATTTTAAATAAGGAACAATTTCTCTTTTGTCTTTTGGCAAATTTGTGACTCATTTTTGTCCTTTTGATATTTAATTGTCATTTTATTGGGATTTTCCCTTTTCAAAATAGAAATGAAGAGAAATTAATTAAATTATGGAAACTTTTTAAAATTTGAGTAGGAAAAAAATTCCATATCAATTAAAAAGTGAAAGCTAATTTCGCAATCAAATCAAAGGTTGAGTCTATTTCTATTTTTCTGATTTATCCTCATTTTAGCATAAGATCTTCAAGGATATCAAGAGATTTTATTCACTCAAATTTAATTTTGCTTAAAACATTAATTCCTATACCAATGGGTAGTTGGTTGAGTTGGTAAGTGAGAGCTACATCCCGTAAGGATGAGAACACATGTTCAAATTCCGGGAAGCGATCTCATTGGGAGATGAGACAACCTTTCCTATATGGACAACACTCCTTCCCATGGAGTCCCAATTAGCGCTGGATTACTGTGCGGTGATTAACAAAAAAAAACATTAATCCATATAGTTTCATAAAAAGTTGATTCATTTTATATCAAGAATGGCAAAAACCCTTTATTTAAAACCAAGATGAAGGTTTGTCCAAAACAAAAACCAAGATGAAGGTAAATTTGAGAAATCAAAGATTTTATTCTCTTTAAATAAACTAATTGTAAGATTTGAAATATTATACTCCATTAAGTACTAAGTGCAAGATCAACTTGCATTTGTTTGGAGAGATTAAAGAAAATAAAATAGGTTTATTGATTTCGATATATTTGATATTTTTATATTAATTATTATTTTATAGGTAAAATAAACTAGTTTTTTTGGACGAACAAATAAACTAGAGATAAATTGGTATTAAACCTTCACAATTACGCAAATAATTACGCAATTACGCAAGTATCAATTTGACAACGAATGATATATGGTATCAAACGTGCTAACAAATAATTACAAAAAGTATTGTATTGGTTAATAAATAGTCCCAACTACGCAAATGTAAATAAAAAATCCAATGATTGACACGTACGACAATTGCTACATATGCGGGCATGATTATAGGGGAATTATTTATGACAATTTTAATCCTGCTATTCAATTTTAAAACAAGACAAAGACAAATAAAGTCTTCCCAATGTATAGAAGGATAAGTGAGGTTGCTAAATACATCCTCCGGTCCCTAATATAAGAGCCAAAATTTGAATGATTTTGGTCCCTAATATAAGAGCTCATCTCACATTCTCTCCTCATTTAATGTGTTTTTTCCTACTTTACCCTTAACCCTCTTTCATATTTATTAGTGTTTATATATTTCTCTCTCTTAAAAGTATCATAATAAATACGGGCAATATTGGAAAAGAAACATTAACTCCAGACACCCAACCAACATTCACATGTTTTTCTTAAGAAGCGTTTTTTTGGCGGTTAGCTCTTATATTAGGGACTGGAGGGAGTATAAAAAAGGACAATTTGGGTCATTGACACTTAACTAACATTACCAAATTAGAAAAAAAAACTAAAATGCCCTTAAAAAAGTTTGACAAGTAAAACATAATTACTCCTCAAATGCCCACAATCATCGTTGACAATGAGTATGATTTTTTGGACATTTGAGTCTTTTACCCTAATTTGGTAATGTGAGTTAAGTGTCAATGAACCAAATTATCATTTTTTATATTTAACAACATCACTTGTCCTTTTACACATTGGGAAAACTTTATTTGTCTTTTTCCCAAAAAATAAAGGTTGATTTATTAAAGGCAATTTTTTTGGTGGTTTATACGGTCTCAAACAATGTTTTTAACAAGCATTTGCATATCCGTTTAACGGATTTTGGGTTTATTTTCTCGTAGTTGGGATTGTAATTAGCAGTGGGGTACTCGAGTTAGTAACCATTGATAACATTGTGATTGCCTTCCAACAATCATATTACCACCACTGTTACGCACCGTCGCTTCTTTGTTAACATAAAATTGTTATTTACTTCGTACGATATTTGAAATCTTATTGTTCAGAAACATATCAACAATGAAAATATTAGGATACGTTATTTCCATTGTAGATAAATGTACTTTATTAGTACATGATAAAGCTAACAAACCATACGAGGTTTCTGATAAGAAAAAAGAGTGAACCATACGAGGTGAGTGTGGTTCTCTAGCATTGCTTCAATTACAACGATTAGCTTTTTTTTTCGATTAATAACCGCCCGGTTTAATCCGGACTCGAGGGGTAGGAGTGTTGCCCACATAGGCAATGTTGTCCCCTCTCCCAATAAGAGCGCTTCCCGGGATTCGAACACGCGTTCTCATCCTTACGGGAATTGTAGCCCACAACGATTTGCTTTTGAAACAACTTATAAATGGCTCAACATTTATTTTGCTTGTTATATTATGCGATTGTGTTTTATATATCCACTGTTTGATCTATCTATACTTAAAATATATCATACCTAATTTGATATTCTAATTGAAGTCATACAACCCTGACCTGAGAAGTTACCATAGTTTTTCTATATATCTTACCCAAAGAAACACTCACCAGCTATATTACAAATTAACAAGATGTTCAAGTGGTTTAATTAGCACTTATTACTCTTGAATAAAATCTCAACTTCATGTTTTGACTAAAAAAGGAGCCTCCTCCCCAAAACCCACGACAACATAAGGTAGCTGTTTTAGTTGCTGTGGCCTATACTAAGGAATCACCTTAGACAAATAATATCCAACAAGATTCTTAGTTTGTAAATGAAAAATGATTGAACCACCATTTTCAACTAAAAAAAGCCATTGACAGGTTTGGAGACTTATTGGATATTATTATTTGTCTTCAGTGGGACTTAAGTTTGATTTTCCCAAATATTTTTTATCGGTAGAATGTCATTGATCATCGGGTGAGAGTGAAATTTGACCACTTTAATTACTTGAAGGGTATATTAGGGCCTGTTGTTAATTTAGGGTGTCAATGGTCCACAATGGTTACTTGAAGGGCAAATTAGAGTCATTACCCCTCATTTATAAAGAGGACATACACATATAGGCTCTAGCTAGGTGATATATAGAATACTATGAAGATGTAAAAAGACTTGCATTAGCAAGTGAATGCTTTTTTTATTTGGCATCCTTATCAAATCCCCTGACTGTATTCCAAAGCTTGTTCTCACTTTTAGTAATAATAAATAAAGAGAAACCCAAGTGTCTGGATGATCCATATATAATATCACTATCACCTTATCATTTATTCAACATTGTTCCTCCAAATAGATCCACCATATTGGCCTTGTTCACAGTTTCCTCAATATTCTGACAGTTGGAAATGTATAGCACTTACCTTCAATATATAGTAACTAATATAATAAAATCAATATGTAAAAAAGTGGAAGCAAACCGTGTTGAAAACCCCACAAAAGATGACAAAAATAGAAGATGTGCTTAATTAATTGGTTTCCTTACAAGTGTGAATATAAGTGTTTTATCATGCGGAGAAGTGGCTATAATTAAACAATATCATAATTTACATAGTGCAGCATATTATTTTTTTTGGTACAAAAGTAATATAATTAATTGTGCATATTACGGATCAGTGTGATAATTAACTATCGATTGGGCTTATCGCATAATATTTTTTTGATTAATTAATGTCAAATAGTTACAGGTATGCAAATTGATTGAGGTGATCGGAGTGCTATGAATAATTTGTATTATTAATATAAATAGGCTAAAATATGTTTTTGGTCCCTTAACTTTGGAGAAAGTCATGTTTTGGTCCCTTAACTTTGAAAAGTGTGTTTTTGGTCCCTTTAATTTTGGAGAATGTGTGTTTTTGGTCCCTTAACTTTGAAAAGTGTGTTTTTTGTGCCTTAACTTTGGATAAAGTGATGTTATTAGTCCTTCTAGAACAGGATAAAGTATTTTTTCGTCCATTACTTTTCAAAATCAAGGCACTAAAACATGATTTTGTGCAAAGTTACAGGACCAAAAACATACTTTAGCCTATTTATATTAAAAGGACATTTTCCAAGTTTAAAAGGACAAAAATCACACTTTTCAAAGTTAAGGACCAAAAACACACATTCTCCAAATTTAAAGGGACCAAAAACACACTTTTCAAAATTAAGAGACCAAAATATGACTTTCTCCAAAGTTAAGGGACTAAAAATATACTTTAGCCATATAAATATAAATCATGCATGATCAATGCTTGCATAATTTTTGCAAGATAACCTATGAATAGTAGTAAGATTTGGTGTATATACCAGCCCTAGCTAATTTGTATGATATATTTTTTGTACTACTTTTTGACGATATTTATTTTTCGATAATCACAATATATTATTCAAAGACATAATATATTTACTGTTGTTTTCTCAAGAGACAAATACATATGCATATAAAAATTAAATTGGGAGACCAACCTATTCCAAAGATGGATAAATTTAAATATTGGCATTGATTGGTGATGTTAATAATATAATTTAAACCAAGTGGTTTAAACGGAGAAATGTTACTATGGTTATATAGTTTTTTTGCTCATAACTATGGTTCTATATAAGTGATCGTTAGAAAAAATAAGTACAAGAAAAGGTAAAAGGAAAGTTTTATCAGACAACTATTAGATCAACAATGTATACCGATTGTAAATGTTAGTTTTTTAATGAACAATACAAATATAAGATGGGGGAAATAGAGAAGGAAATCTTGATATGAATGTTCCATCATACAATAAAAATTATAAGATTCACAATGATCATATTTGAGTAAAAATAAGGGTAGGATCTTTTGTGGAAAAATGGTAGAAAGTTGCTTGAGATGATTTGGGTATGTTCAATAAAATGAAGATAACTAGATATACCGATAAGGAGAGTTCATCAAATAGTGTGAATTCCTTCTCACAAAGAGAGGGTGGGGGGAGACTGAGAAAAACTTTTAACGAAATTATATAATGGGACATTTTGATTAAATTTATCATGAAATATGGTTTTTGATAGAGAACAATAATGGTGTCATGTGTCCCATAAAGCCGACCCTACTTACTAGAATAATGTTTTGCTGTTGTTGTAATTTATTAAGGCAATAAGCTCCTCACTTCTGGATTATTTGATTTATTTTTAAAAGATATTTACTCGATTGGTAATTATTTGTAATCTTATTCTTATACCAAGGATCGCACAAAACCTACAAGATCTATCCTTAATGTTTACTTTGAATAAATTATGTTAAGTGATTTTGCTTTGTAACACACACACACATATGAAGTGATTTATCTCTCTTAAAGCATAAACATACTTATTATACTAAGATCCAAATAGAGGCTTACATAAGTTGATAACGATACAAGGGTTTTAAGAATATTCATGCTATGCACTGCTTAATTAGTATTCAATATACAGTAAATGTTGACAATTTTAAGTTGTAGAATCCATTTTCATTTATAATACATGGTGGTATCACCTATCTTTTTATTAAATTATTTGCTATATGAATAAGTAAAATTATTATTATTATATTGTCAATTAAATATAAGTAATAATACTGCTTAATGTAAGTTTTTGTTTGCTATTTATGATAGGGGAATTTAATTGGAGGTCCCTAGGAAGAAAGATAATAAAGGAGTGTTCCCACAAAATAATCTAATTAAAATGAGGTCCCTAATCTTTTAAAAAAATGAGGTCCCTAAAGACAGATTCAAGGGGAACATAATTTTCAAATCCTCACCTTTAGTTAAGGTCAAGTTTGACATGAATGAAATTTCAAGAAGAAATGAAGATAGAGAAATAATTTATTATCTTAGCATATGTTTCTTTCAGGAGATTATAGGTATTCTAGTTTTTCTTTATTCACCTCTTTTTCTCAATCTTATCTCTGCACTTAGAAAAAATAGAAAAATAGCTAGACATTTCCTATTTTATATTTTATAAAAGAATTATCATAACATTTTATAAATTAAATTTATAATTTTTTATTGCAAGTGTTAAATATATGGAGATAGAATTTTAAGAGTTCAAATCTATTTATTGATTTCTATAGAAATATTATATGAAAGTGTTATTTATAAAAAAAATATATGAAAGTGTTAAATCTAAACAATTCACTGTTCATAATCCAAGGGTGAATAAAATATTTTTTCCTTATCATCAGAAAGTGAATAAAGTATTTTGAGAAAAAAGAGAAAGGAAACAAAAGAAGATAACCAACCCGTTTATTACATATTAATATACTACCTCTGGTCCTAAATATAGGACCTAATTGACTTTTTTTTTTGGAGAGATTAAGGTTGCGAAATAGGTTATTAAATGATGACATATTTGATAGATTTTTAGATTATCCATTAGTTTATAGGTAAAATAAACTAGTATAAGGGAAAAATTAAGTAAATCAATTTATAATTAACTTATTTTTCTTTTTTAAGGATTTTCCAGAAAAAGTCAATTAAGTCTTATATTTAGGACCGGAGGGAGTATTATATAAGATATGTACTGAAGAATTGATAAAGGGAATGTGCTTTCTTAGCTCTTATCAAGAGCAAAAAGATAAACGATCAATTTCATCAAAAGCTGTGAAATTGTTTTTTGGCAAAATTGTATATTTTTAATATAGAACAGTATAGCTTTATTTTTACATGATCAGTATTACTTTCATTATATTTAAATTAATATTAGCTAGCCTTCGATTTGATATTGAAATATTGCCATAAATTTTGAAAGTTTGATATATGTATTTTAATAATGTGAACTCATTACTATTGCTCTATAATTTGGGATACATTCCCTTTTTTAAATACTTATGATCATGGCTTGTTCTTGGTTGTCCAGATTTTGTGGTGCAATAGCGGGGCTAATATGCATGTAACCAGTGTAGATCTCGCGGATGATTGCTCATGATAGACTATTTTGTAGGCCTTGAGTTGTAAGGCGTGCTTTCTTATTCCTAAAAAAGTAATAATGTGAACCCATATTGTAGCGCCAAAAAAATTAATTAAATTAAGTGGAAAATGGAGCCGCCACCAAAATTTTTAAAAATGATATTTTGGAAAACCTTTTAAAATAATAAAAAATAAAAATAGGGTTCGGGAGTCGATTATGCGTGGGGAAGGTGTTAGGCACCCCACAGCACCCGTTCAAGAGAACGGTTACCCTAAGTTAGGTATTTAAAAGTAAATATGACCTTAATTTTAATTTTATTTTAAATTACCTAGAGAAATCAATATATACAAATAAAAATAAAAATAAAACAAAAAAAGGGAAAAAATAATTTTTACATTGTTGGACTTGACCTAGGATTTGACCTAGGGCCTACGTACCCTTAAGGGATCAAAGCCTACATAGTTCGGGGTAGAAATGTGTGTCACTTGATTTGTGTTTTTTAGGAAAATAATTTTTTGATTTTTGAAAATAAGTTTTATATTTGGTTGGTGTTTTTTATTCAAGAAAAGGCCATAGTTTATCAGAGAATATATTTCTTGAAATGTGTTGGATTAAACTTCCTGAGGAGATTTAATATCTCTCACGGAAGAATAATCATTCATGATTGAGGAGGTTGTAAAAACCTTCACACAACATGAACACGATTTTGAAAATAATTTAATTATTTTTTTTATTGACAAATGTTTTTAATTTTATTGGAGTTGATTTATTTGAGAAAAAAGAAATTATTCACAATAATGTACCAAGCAATGATCAAATATCAACATATATTCATGGTAGAAGAAGAAGATAGTGAGAATTCATACTTCATGGTAGAAGAAGGAGATATGGAGAATTCATACCTTTAGATGCATACAAGTGTGTGTCATCACATGTGTAGCGCCTTTTCTAATATTCTTCTCTCTGGAACCTCTCACTGCCTCTTTTCTTTGCTCTCAAAACCTAACCTTTTTCTCTCAAAAACTAAGTCCTCTTCAAAAAAATGATCCCCAAAATCATCTCCACTAGAAAACCTAGTCTCTCCACCAAAGAAAAAAAAATGATCTCTCTTCTATGCTCTCTTGCACTAACTTATATAGGCCACCACTCTAGGGTTTGCCTCTTTAATTCATTTATGTGATCAATCAAATTATCATGATGATAATTCAATCAAGTTTGATGAGTGCATCATTATTTCCTTTCATTGTCTTATTCCTTTCAAAACTTTCCTATTTATGACAATCAAACCAAATTTCTATTGATTACCCACATTATTGTGATTATAGTTTGTTTCCATTTTATTTTTTAATTCAAATCATCATATTTGACTCTTATACAATTTGAATTATGCTTGCCTTACAAGAAAGAAATCAAGAGAGCATATCTTTATTATTTTTATTTTTTTACTTTTTTTATATTTTTTTAAATTTAGTGGGGTCCGGACAAAATAGGGTGTTTACAGTTGCCCCTCTTTACTTGCTCGTAGCTAAGAAGAGTGAACTTCTCATCTATGAAGCAAGTAAAGATAAGAACACTTATTTTGTCCGGCCCGACAACAGAAGCAAGTAAGTAGGACCAGGATGCCTTTGGAAACCATGAAAGGATGGGCAAAATAAAGTTCACATGCCCCTCTTTACTTGTTCATAGAAAAAAACGAGACAAACTGTCTTCAAAGGATGGAGCCAATCGAGACTTTAAAAGAATGGTGCCTGCCGCTACAGGGCTTTTAAAGAATTGTGCCAGCCGTTACTGGGTTTTGAAAAGAATGGTGCCTGCCGATACAGGGTTTTGATGGTGCCTGCAGCTACAGGGCTTTGAAAAGGATTGTGCCAGCCGTTACTGAGCTTTGAAAAGAATGGTGCCTGCCGATACAGGGCTTTGAGGGTGCCTGCCGCTACAGAGCTTTGAAAAGAATTGTGCCAGCCGTTACTGGGCTTTGAAAAGAATGGTGTCTGCCGCTACAGGGCTTTTAAAGAATGGTGCCTGCCGATACAGGGCTTTAAAGGGGTGTCAGCCGTTACTGGACTTCGGGGTGCCTGCCGCTACAGGGCTTTGAAGGGATGTCAGCAGTTACTGGGCTTCGGGGTGTCTGCCGCTACAGGGCTTTGAAGGGATGCCAGCCGTTACTGGGCTTTGGGGTGCCTGCCGCTACAGGGCTTTGAAGGGATGCCAGTAGTTACTGGGCTTTAAAGGGGTGTCAGCCGTTACTGGGCTTTGGGGTGCCTGCCGCTACAGGGCTTTAAAGGGGTGCCAGCCGTTACTGGGTTTTGGCGTGCTTGCCGCTACAGGGCTTTGAAGGGATGCCAGCCGTTACTAGGCTTTGGGGTGCCTGCCGATACAGGGCTTTGAAAGGATGCCAGCAGTTACTGGGCTTTGGGGTGCCTGCCGATACAGGGCTTTAAAAGTGTGCCAACCGTTACTGGGCTTTAGGGTGCCTGCCGCTACAGGGCTTTGAAGGGATGCCAGCCGTTACTGGGCTTTGGGTTGCCTGCCGCTACAGGACTTTGAAAGGGTGCCAGCCGTTACTGGGCTTCGAGGTGCCTGTCTCTACAGGGCTTTAAAGTGGTATCACCGAGGAATTTACTCTGCCACTCGCTCATGATATTGATAAAGTGCTGATGCATATGATGGCACTTGAGACGAAAGTGATAATGATCATGGTGATGAACGGTGATGATATAGAAGACTGAGTACGTCATGAATGATGATGATGTAAAAGGCTGAACATGTCATGAATGATGATGACAATGATGGAGCCCTAAACGGGATGTATGATAACAAAGGTATAGTGGTGTGATATTAAACACACATTACCTCAGATGATGGGTGCAAGCACTAGGATGAGCATGCTAAAAATGCCCTCGATATGAAGGCCAAATGAAGGTGATGAATATTTGTGACCTTAAGCATATGATTACTCAAAAATGCAAACCAATGACGACGAGTCTTAAACAATGAACAAGACATCGACAAAATGATGACACTGATTGTCATGTAATTCTATGTATGTGGCGGTCTTCCAAAATGAGAACGAAGATAATAACAGTGATGTGATCTTAATGAGGGTGAGCATGAAGTGATGCCTGGGGATGAGGATGAGTAGACTTACCAGCGATGTTGCTTTTTAGTCAATGAACATGACATCAACCAAATAATGACATTGATGGTGGTGTAATGCTAAGTATGTGGCGGTCTACCAAAATGAGACCGAAGATGGTAATGGTGATGAGATCCTAATGAGAATGAACATGAAGTGATGATGGGATGATGATGAGTAGACTTACCAGCGATGTTGCTTTCTTAGTCAATGAACAAGACATCAACCAAATAATGACATTGATGGTGATGTAATGCTAAATTTGTGGTGGTCTGCCAGAATGAGACCAAAGATAGTAATGGTGAGGATGATGTGATGTGACCTGATAAGGATGAGCATGAAGTGATGCATGGGATAATGATGAGTAGACATACCTGCGATGTTGCTTTCTCCTTGGACTTTCCCTTAATCGAAAATTCATGAGTTCAATTAAGATATCATTAAGGTTGCTGACCCTAAAGAAATGAGATTTCAAGCATGATTCTCATAGTCTTAATAGCTTTTGCATTTGCCCTTGCCTAAACCGAAATCCTTGAGAGTTCCTATTAATGCGATGGAAGATATGATCGCAATATAGGCCTCAAACTTGCCCCTAATATTTGAAATGGCTCACAAAATATTTTAAGGAGGATGATGGTATATGTATGTAAGACCTATTGACATTGATCAAAGAAATGACTTTAAAGTTACAATTTCTTTCTTGTTAAATTCATTGTCAAGAATGACAATATTTCTCTTTTCGCTCTATCTTCATTGATAATGCTTGCATAGTTCAAATACTCTTTTATTTTCTTTTTTTTCTACTTCATTTAACATTGACAATGTTGTCCAATGAAGTGGATGCATGACAATAGAATTGGGGAGAATCCCCAAGTTCTAATTTGGTTGTCTTTATTGAATAAAAGACATGTATTGTCCGACGTATATGAGAAGTAATATGACTGTGAAAGAATTATATGCCATGTGAAATGAAGAATAGGATCGAAATGAGATATTTCTCTACTATCAAATGTTTGGGGAATAATGTGTGAGCATAGTGAAATCTTTGAGATTTTAACACACAAGTCACATGAATAGAGGATCAAAATTGCTATTAAAATCATGTTATGCACCTTGAGTTAGATAGCATCTTAGGTAAAGAGGTTAACAAGAATGCAATGCCCCAATGATTTTCCTCACAAGGTATAGTGTTTACTCTCATCACTCAGTGTTTGAAGGTTAGTGTTTGCTCTCAATATCCAAGTTATCCAATTCCTTTCCATAGGCTTGGCAATAATCTAATTTCTTTATCAACCTAAGATTCAAATGCACATATAGATCACAAGAACTTTCAATTGGTTAGGACATGGGAATAAGATACAAGGAGAAGATGACAGATGGAATTGAGGTGAATATTCAAGATGAATATGAAGCAAATGAAGATTCGAGTAAGTTTACACTCCAAAAACTTTATACATAGGAGGAACTTGGAGAGTTTTATTTCTTTTCTTTTCTTAGCTCTAACTTTTGCCTAAGCTGACCTCTTAGGTTGTCAACTTAGCGAGCCTTTTTTTTTGCTCTCACTCTTTTTTTTAAGCTCTAATTTTTGCCTAAGTCGCCCATTTGGGTTTTCAACTTAGCGAGCCTTTTTGTGCTCTCTTTGTTTTTTTTAAGCTCTAATTTTTGCCTAAGTTACCCATTTGGGTTTTCAACTTATCGAGCTTTTTGTGCTTTCTTTTTTCTAAACTCTAATTTTTGCCTAAGTTGCCCGTTTGGGTTTTCAACTTAGCGAGCCGTTTTGTGCTTCTCCTTCTTTAAAGCTCTAATTTTTGCCTAAGTCAACCATTTGAGTTTTTTTTGCTCTAACTTTTGTCTGAGCCACCTTTTCGGGTTTTCGGCTCAGCGAGCTTCTCTCCTTTTTTTTATTTTCTTCTCTTTTTTTTGCTTTAACTTTTGCCTGAGCCGCCCTTTCGGGTTTTTCGGCTCAGCGAGCTTCTCTCCTTTTTTAACTCTTCTTCTTCTTCTTCTACAACTTTGTGAAGTCTAAACTTTTTTTAAAAGAGAGTATTCTTACAACAAAATGACCTCCATTATGATAGAAATGCGCACGTGCACCATCACCAAGAAAATTGAGTGATTGTAAGGGTAAAATGTACCCCGGAATGTAAGGAAGATATTTGGTGAATGGATACAAAAGGAATGTCATATAGCTGAAAATAGATGAAAATGTGGCTCTTAGATTTGATGGAAAAATGAAAGTTTTGATCTTTTCTATATCAAGCAAATTCACCCTTAAATTTTTGTTTGAAAAAGATACATGTTCTAGATTGGTAAGGATAAGTGGAACACACATTAAAGTGAATCAATATTTGTAGGCTCAATTCCTCACATGGCTTATGTAATCATCATTACATTGCATTGAAGTTAAACAATTTACCTTTTAACTAGCTCCATGAAAGTGAGATTCAATTTTTTTAAAAAAATGCATTTCCACGGTATGCTATCACCTCTATGCATGCAACTTGTGAATCAATGTTTGGAAAGACAACCATTTTAGGGAGAATGGTGAAGAAGATAGGATGACATAGACAAATGTTAAATGAAATCATTTAAGGAGAAATATTATATGCAAACATTATTGAATGAAGATTAAGCATCCTATTACATTTATTATCGTTTGTTTTTTTCGAATGGGATACCTCTTAGACCAATTAACATCTACCTAATTATTAAAGACTTCATATCATCAAGATGTCTATTACATCATAGTGAAACAAAGATAGCAATGACCTGAGAGGATTACCATTCCCTCCTCAAGATATTCATTACATCTTAGGGAAATAGAAGTGACAGCCTCTCATCTTGAGAAAGATTAGTTTCCCCAAACCACTAGTCCTGTGTCATACAGATGCGTTGGGGGTATCTGATTAGGACGCTTAGATATTACCTGTGTGATGTTAGTTTATATAAGCTTAGATCAGTTGGCAGGAGTCATCCGTGAAGTGTTGGCATAAGGTTTGGCATAGCTGATGAGCGCCCTCCAGACTCCTCAAGGAATTTATTATCCCATAGGGAGATCAAGAGTTGATCATTAGGCCATAAGGATATCACGTCCTATTAGGCTTAAGACCTTCAGTGAATGATGGATTCTTTGGATATATTAGCCTCTAATTCCTCAGAGAATTCAAAACTCATTCCTCAGAAAATTTTATAATCTTCATACTTTTAGAATTGATCATTAGGCAATACCGATTTTAACCTAAGACCTTTCTCGAATGAGGATTTGGGCATAAGATACTCTAATTCCTCAGAGAGTTTAGTACTCTTCAGGGATTCCTCAGAGAATTTAATATTCTTCAGGGATTCCTCAGAGAATTTAATATTCTTCCGGGAGTTTTAGAATTGATCATTAGGCAATAAGGATTTTAACTTGAGACCTTTCTTGAATGTCTTGAATGAGGCTTTGAGCGTAAGATCTTCTAATTCCTCAGAGAGTTTAGTACTCTTCAGGGATTCCTCAGAGAATTTAATATTCTTCAGGGAGTTTTAGAATTGATCATTAGGCAATAAGGATTTTAACCTAAGACCTTTTACGAATGTCTTGAATGAGGCTTTAAGCGTAAGATCCTCTAATTCCTCAGAGAGTTTAGTACTCTTCAGGGATTCCTCAGAGAATTAATATTCTTCAGGGATTTTTAGAATCGATCTTTAGGCCATAAGGATTTTAACCTAAGACTTTTCTCGAATGAGGCTTTGGGCGTAAGACCCTCTAAATCCTCAGAGAGTTTAGTACTCTTCAGGGAAATTTAGAGTTGATCCCTAGAAAAGAAAATTGAATTCATTCTATCTAAGATCTTATAAGAGTACATACCGAAAGAAGATGCATTTTATTCATTGAATGAGAATGATTATGAAAAAAAAATGCCCCCTTGTGTCCTATCTTGGAAATAACCTTAGGGTGGGTCATGTACCCTATAAAGGAAAGTGCTAACTAATTGGGTAGGCTTCTAAATTCCTTCTAATAAGTGAAATGGTTTTAGGTTGTCTTAATCCTCACAAAGTCTCCTAGTTGCCCTCATCATGATGACGAAGACCCCACTAACAAAAATTAACCTTCAGGGAGTAGTGAAAACTCCTCAGAGATTAACATTGTCGCATGGGTAACAATTAGGATGAAGTCTTCACAGTAACCTCAGGGTTATAAAACCTCTGGGAAACAGTTAGAAACTTCCTCTCACTAATGTACTCTCGACCCGGGTATAGGGCCCAATAATGTGTGTGAGATAGTGTAAGTGGAAGTGTGTGAAGAGGGCATAAAAACCTGAGATACTACCCAAACTCTCATATGCTAAACAAATTAAAGAGAAACAATATATACAAATAATATGAAGAATAAAAAAAATTAAACAAAAATAAATTACAGTAAAAACTAATAATACATAAATAAATAAAAGAATAAAGTAAATAAAATAAAGTTAACATTAAGGCCATAGTTATTTTTAAACAATAAACTTAAATGGGTTTGACTCTAAAAAAATTAAAATTCCCCAGCGGAGTCGCCAAACTGTAGCGCCCGAAAAATTAATTAAATTAAGTGGAAAATGGAGCCGCCACCAAAATTTTTAAAAAAGGATATTTTGGAAAACCTTTTAAAATAATAAAAAATAAAAATAGGGTTCGGGAGTCGATTATGCGTGGGGAAGGTGTTAGGCACCCCACAGCACCCGTTCAAGAGAACGGTTACCCTAAGTTAGTTATTTAAAAGTAAATATGACCTTAATTTTAATTTTATTTTAAATTACCTAGAGAAATCAATATATAAAAATAAAAATAAAAAAAAGGGAAAAAATAATTTTTACATTTTTGGACTTGACTTAGGATTTGACGTAGGGCCTACGTACCATTAAAGGATCAAAGCCCACGTAGTTCGGGGTAGAAATGTGTGTCACTTGATTTGTGTTTTTGAGGAAAATGATTTTTTGATTTTTGAAAATAAGTTTTATATTTGGTTGGTGTTTTTTATTCAAGAAAAGACCATAGTTTATTAGAAAATATATTTCTTGAAATGTGTTGGATTAAACTTCCTGAGGAGATTTAATATCTCTCACGGAAGAATAATCATTCATGATTGAGGAGGTTGTAAAAACCTTCACACAACATGAACACGATTTTGAAAATAATTTAATTATTTTTTTATTGACAAATGTTTTAATTTTATTGGAGTTGATTTATTTGAGAAAAAAGAAATTATTCACAATAATGTACCAAGCAATGATCAAATATCAACATATATTCATGGTAGAAGAAGAAGATAGTAAGAATTCATACTTCATGGTAGAAGAAGGAGATAGGGAGAATTCACACCTTTAGATGCATACAAGTGTGTGTCATCACATGTGTAGCGTCTTTTCTAATATTCTTCTCTCTGTAGTCTCTCACTGCCTCTTTTCTTTGCTCTCAAAACCTTACCCTTTTTCTCTCAAAAACTAAGTCCTCTTCAAAAAAATGATCCCAAAATCATCTCCACTAGAAAACCTAGCCTCTCCACCAAAGAAAAAAAAAGATCTCTCTTCTATGCTCTCTTGCACTAACTTATATAGGCCACCACTCTAGGGTTTGCCTCTTTAATTCATTTATGTGATCAATCAAATTACCATGATATAATTCAATCAAATTTGATGAGTGCATCATTATTTCCTTTCATTGTCTTATTCCTTTCAAAACTTTCCTATTTATGACAATCAAATCAAATTTCTTTTGATTACCCACATTATTGTGATTATAATTTGTTTCCATTTTATTTTCTAATTCAAATCATCATATTTGACTCTTATACAAATTGAATTATGCTTGCCTTACAAGAAAGAAATCAAGAGAGCATATCTTTATTATTTTTTATTTATTTTTTTATTTTTTACTTTTTTTATATTTTTTAAATTTAGTGGGGTCCGGACAAAATAGGGTGTTTACACATATCATTTAGCGACTTCGAACCCCTGACTTTTTTCTTTTCTTGAATTTCGCACAAACGTTCCAATTAAAAAATCACGTTTTCCCCCTTTATTCCAAACACAATTTAAACTTAAACATGATCTTTAGTAGAAAATTTCTCTTATCTTTACCTTTTCAATATTCCAATAAAATAGTGATCATTGAGTCTTTTGCTCAAAGGACATCAATCATCTCACTTCCTCATAGAGGTGGTTGTGGGATCATTTCCCATGTTGAGAATGTTTGAGTGTGAGATGTGAGTAGTCTCTCCTACAGGAAGAGTTAAGATAAGATAAGGGTAAAATTTAAAATGTAAAATAGCGCAATCCTACTAAGCATTGTTTGAAATATTCAACTTCTCCACTTGACCCAAGTGGAAGAAGTCTATGCAATTTTCTTTTAATTTCTCGCAAGTAGTAACCAAACTTATATATTGATTAGAACATCTAGGTTATTAGACTTTTTAATTATTAATAATTAAAAGTAGGTGTTATCCGTCCATATATTTCTCTTTCTGTAGAGCTTTCTACCTTTCTTTTTGGGACATTATACTTTAATACTCCATTATACTACCTCCCGTCTTAAATATAGGACCTAGATGACTTTTTTTTTAGAGGTTAAGGTTGCAAAATAGTCTACTAAATCATGACATATTTGATATATTTTTAGATTATCCATTAGTTTATAAGTAAAATAAACTAGTTTAAGGGAAAAAATTAGGTAAATCAATTTATAATTGATTTATTTTGTTTTTTTATGATTTTTCAAAAAAGTCAATTAGGTCTTATATTTAGGACCGGAGGGAGTATATGTTAACATGTCTATCATATGATCGAAGGAAAAATATGTTTTCTTTTTTTAAAAAAAAAAATACTGCAATAAGCAAATCTGCAATCGGGTTGGTAGAAGTAAGGAATTTGCAAGTTGACTCAAAAACAATAAAAAATAAGATATGAAAAGGGTGAAAAGGATTGTGATCAATCTATTGGTCCAGTATTTTTTAATTTTCTATTTGAATTGGTATATTTATTTTGCTGATATGATGATAATAAGAATGTTTTGTTGCAAGTCCAAGGATATCCAGTAATTGAGCGCTTGTGGTCCTCCACTTGTTTTTTTTTTTCCTTTACTCCTTTACTTTGGACCAAGATTTGTATTCAAAATTGAAATTCTTTTGTTTTCTTTTAATTTGATTTGATTCCTTTGAGAATATTCGATGCTACAAAAATAATTCAGCCGACGTTTTCTTCCTTAATAGTGATTTGATATAACATGCGCACTAAAGACTTTTTTAATGGTTAGAAAAATAATTGCTATTGAAACACCTAATAAGAATGTGTGGCAGGGGTTTCAATAATTCGTCAATAATGCATATGAACTGTGGCTACATGATGCATAATGTACACATTCCTCAAGCTCTCTATTCAATTGTGCTCATGTATCTTATTTTTAAAATACACTAAAAATAAATTCGAATATGAGATAATGAAATTGCAAAATATAACTATAAATCATATAAAAATTAAATTGAACACATGGTGTGTGGTGGTTGGAGAATTTGCCAAAAAGGACAGAAAGAAGTTGATAGAAGTATAATTCTTTTCAAAAATATGCACTCTATCCTTTCATTTCAAATTAACAATAATAGATTGGTTAAGACAATGGTTCAAGGGCCAAAGGGTCAATTGGGGTGAACCAGAGTTGAACCGACCACATTAAAATAATTATTCGGTAAAAAAATTGACAATAATTATATTTAATAGGGCGAAAGTGCTGATATAATAATTAACTATTTCACTTTTGGCAAAAATAATAAATGACTGTTTCGCGGTGCATAAATAATAACCAACTTTGTGACCCGGTGCAAAAATAATAAAACCGATACTAAATGATAATTTGTAGTTTTGTGGAACCTTTCTGATATTATTTTCTAAAGTAAAAATACCTTTTTACCCCTCACAATTAAAACTCAATCATTTTTCCTTTCGCCCTTCATCTTTCCATGCTAACTAGTATCAGCAAAGTTTTAATTGGGAGGGGAAAAAATGTATTTTTCACTTTGAAAATAATATCAGAAAAGTTCCACATAACTACAAATTAACATTCAAGACCTGTTTTATTAGTTTTGCACCGGGTCACAAAGTTAAATATTATTTATGCACCGCGAAATAGTCATTTATTATTTTTGCCCTAACTGAAATAGTTAATTATTAGATCAGCGCTTTTGCCCTATTTAATAACTATATATGAATATTTTTAGCTAAACCTTTTTTTATAAAAGACAACTCTTACTGAAAAGGTAAAAGTACCATTACAAACCATCAAATTTTCGTAAAATTAAAACTAGTAAGAGGAAAAACAGACATCAAATTAGAAGAATTAGAAAAAATCTTAAAGTGTGAGATGATAAAGAAACATTTGGGAAATGCTTCTAACATTCTCCAAACATCCAGCGCCACCTCATCATTGAAGGGTTTTCTTTTAAGTTCCTCATTAAAATGGAAATCCTTTGAAGACTTTCAATCATGAGAGAACTTTACATCATAAGAGTAAATTCACTGGTTAAGATCCATGACAGCAATGATCTTAGAATCCTGAGAAGAAAGTTGGGGGAACCGTTCATTTCCTTATGTCCTATGAAGCTATAATTTGGTTGATTTTGCATAAAATTTTCGAAAAGTAAATAAGAACCATTCCGATTTTATTAACTTCACCATGAAGACCATCCATTCCAAACAAGAACTTCCTACCTGTGGTAGCTAAAATTCATCATCGATGGAGTAATTCAAATTGGTCTTGTAGGGGACTATGGGGCAATGAAAGAAAAAGGCTGAGATATTTGCTAAAAGCTTGGACAGATGTCGCCTTTAGAGTGTATCAAATAGTTTCTCAGCATCCAAATAGCCGAGACCAGCAAGATAATTTTCTGGACATGATTAACCCAAACCAGCTTGGAGTATAATGGAATCAGTTTTTAAAGGAACTAAAATCTTGTCATTCTGGTTTCATATTCCTGGCACTGTCACAAAGGATGTTAACCTGAAGATGGGGAGAGTTCAAGACATCACCTAAAGGAATACATTTGAGCATTAATTACCGTACAAACATCAAATTCTTAACAGGTATAGATCAGATATGGTGGACCAGAGAAATTCGGTGGACACATCTTTCAACGGGTACTCAATTAATGATATTTAGAATATATACAACTATAAATACTTAATGTTAATGTAACTTATTTATATTTATATCATGAAATTTTTATAGAATCAAATAATATCATGGGCACCAAGGATTTTGTATCTTAATTATATGACACATTTTCCCTTTACATGAGAGGTTGCAGATTTGATTTTCCTTGTAACCTCAAGCCGTTAGTATTTATCCCTTAATTAAAAATATAATATTTTGGGCAGGGGAGTATGTAGATCACACACACTCATTACTTATTCTTTTAATGCTCGATATATTTTTATTAAAAACAATTATGTTTGATTGAATATATGGACACATCTCTCAATGGGTATCAAAATTTATTTCGTCAAATTGTGGGAGACTTGATTCTCCCACTTGATAATCCAACTCCCGTTGGTCATGACATATAACGATAATATAGATGGATAGCATTAAATAAACAGTTATTAAGATTTAAAAATAATTTGATGTTAAATTGTGGTAAATTTGGAAAAGAAATAACTTTACTTATGTCGTATGGATTGTTTTTTATACATAGGAAAAAATAGTACACGGATTTTAATGAATCTTTTGTTGGCGTATTTATGTTATGGAGAAAAGTAAATAGCGAAGAAAAAAAAATATTTAGAGTATTTAATATCCACGAGCAAAACAAGCTTAGCTTAACACGAACTAAAAAAAGAATATATAATATTCATTCCTTTTGGTGCTTTCTTGAGATTGAGAGAAGTATTCTCTAAATTTCCCATTATAGGAGACTTCCTTAAAAAAGGGGTAAAAATGCAAAAATGGGTTCAAACTATTACGCTAGGAGAACGTAGGGGTAACAAGTATTTCCGGCTCAATTCTAGGAATGAAGAATAAATATTGGTGCAATATAGGTAACACAGTTTAGTTTGACCGTCATTGACTGTTAAAAGCTGATGTGACAGGGGAAATAAAATTGTTGCTGACTTGGCATGCTCATGTGACAATTTTTGCTGACGTGACATGCTTATGTGCAAATTTTTGCTTACATGACATGCTTACATGGAAAATTTTTGCTGCTGTGGTGTGCCACGTCAGGAAAAAATTACTTTCCCCCGCCACGTCAGCTTTTAACGGTCAAGGTCGGTCAAACTAAACAGTGTTACCTATATTGCACCAATATTTATTCTTCAGTCCCAGAATTGAGCCGGAAATACTTATTACCCCTACTTGCTCCTGGCGTAATAGTTTGAACCCATTTTTGCACCTTTACCCCTAAAAAAAGTGAACAACTCTCATTAGTCATTACATATCACCAAATGGAATATAAGAGGAGCACTCCCCCCATTCTTATCACATTTTTTATTGTGTCATTCTCATTGTAAAGGAGGATTACAATGGTATAGGATAAAACAAGTTTTATTTACTCAATTAAAACGATATCTTGTTTTTTTCCAAAATGTAAGATTTGATTAATAGTGCAATTTTTATTATCAACCATGTTTTCGTTTAGGACTGGAGAAAGAAATTTTTTTATTATACACATTTCAAGTTAGTTCTTTATATATTCTAATACAAATAATTTATTTACTTGATTTATAAATTGATTAAACTAAAATTTTGTTATGTTTGAATAGGGTGTGGGGCCTCTCCACTATACTAACCCTTTGCGTGAGGTGATTTTGAACCCCTTCCTTTCTGTTTAGTTATTTTATCCTTCTTTTCCCTAATCTTAATCATTCATTAAATCTGATCGATGGCCAAGAAATTATAAGGAAAAGAGAGGTAATTATAGAAAGATATTATACGCTTAAAAATATGGATGTTAGAGATTGATAGAGAGATTTGTGGGTCAAGATTTTATAATTTCTCATCCATAAGATTGATGGATGAATAAGATTAAGGAAACGTGAGGAGAAAAAGAAAAAAAAATCTTGTAGGTCTTTTGAACCCATTTCCTCCCCATTTAGTATCCTAATCGCCATCGTATTTTCTTTCAATGATTAAGATTTAGTGTAATTGGAAAAAAAATATACATTTTACAATAGATGCATAATAATATTCTAATATTATTTTGTATAAGATCTTAACCATTGAAAGGAAGTTCAGAGTAGAAAGACTAATAAATGGAGAATAAATGGAGAGGGTTGGAAATGATGGAGAGGCACCTTAAACGTTTTTGAATAACCTTGGAATTTAATTTGAGTTTAATTCAGAGTAGAAAGATCTTGATTAACTTATAGAGTTAAATAGAATTTCCCCAAACTAGTGATTAGTTTGATTACAAATTATATTTTTTTTTATCTGAAGAATGAATACAATTGGAATGGAGTATAGTAATTTGACGGGTGCATTACATGGAATACCAACAACAATTTTTTTCTAAACATTCTTTTTTTTAACTGAATTTTTCTAAACATTCTTTAAACCTACTCTTCCAACATGAATATTTATCATACCAAATTACACGTTCAATTTGTTAAAATCCTCGGAAATTCATATCAGAGGTGATAAATGATTTATAGACAAAAAGTTAAGTTTATTGTTTGTAAAATCTGTGTATTGGTTTTCTTAAGACACATATTTAATCATTTTTATTTCGAAACTACCTCTATTAATGAAAATTCCTTAATAATGATATTTTGACAAACAATTTATTTTGGGAGCTAAATAAGGGATAATGATGTTTTTTTTTATCAGAATGGGATAATGATGTTTTACATTTAAGATTTAAATTTTTTCATAATTTATATATGAGGAATGAATAGAGTATATCGATTATTTGAAGACACCATAATTTGTCTTAATTAGTGTGGGTAACATTCATATTTTTTTATGGGATAAGTTCGAGCTTCATTATAAAATGGAAGAATATAATTAATGAATGTGAGTATAGGGTTTTTGAACATGTTTTAGAAAACAAAACCTGCTTTAACTCAATAGGGTTTTTAGATCCTACTTCCAATAATTTTCGTATATGAAGAATATACATACATGTGTGTGTGTGTGAATTCAGAATTGCTAAATTATACATTTTTTCTGAATTTTGAACCGTACTAAATAGGCAACCTCCAATACATAATTGAAACATTGGAAAACTCGATAAACTCTTACATTAATAAACATATATAGTTCCCTTATAATTAATTTCATATAAAGTCAAGGGGAGTTTTATACAATTCAGCCAATAATATATATGTCTAATTCAATGTAAATCATCATGCTTATCCTTTGTAGAGTATACAAAAATTATTTTTCATCTGAAATGATTGAGTGAAGCATATCCAAATATAACCCACGACACTGAAAGATCAACAACAACTAATCATCCACTCAAAACCTCATGACTCATGAGGAGGATATTGTTGTTACCTTTATTCCTAATTCAAATCGAATCATTCTTTCCACTCCTAGCTTCACGGTCTTAGTATTATTTTTGGAGAAAACTTGTATCCAGTTATTTAGATCAAGTTGCTCCATTTGGCCAATAATAATATGATATTTGTCCCATTAAACATGTCAGCACTGTCATATGAAAGTTTCCATCTTTGGGAAACGATTTCTGTTTGTTTGTTTCTTCCGTCATCCCTCTCTTTTGGAAACTTTATTCCCATTAAAGACATTAAAGACCTTTGTTGCCCTGAATTCACGATGGAAAAAAAGCTTCCCCTTCTCCTTTGTTCTATCAATCCACAAAGCACACGGCGGCTTGGCGTTGAGGTGTATTTTATCTCCCACTTTGTGAACGGTAGGACGCCAATGAAGTATTTTGGATCTTCCCTTTCGTGAACGGTGGGTCGGCGGGACGCTGGGAAGTATTTTGGGTCTTCCCCTTCGTGAACGGCCAACGTGTGTGGTTTTAACGGCGGGTCCGCGACTGATGTGTGTGGTTTTAATGACGGGTCTGGTGGATTGGAGTGAAGCTTTGTGTGTTCGGTGGCAAGTTTTAAGCAAGCAGATTTTTTGTAACAAGGTGCTGAGTTTTTAATGTTTAATGAGTAAGTGTGCGTGTCAAAGTGATTAAACCCAACACTTATCTGTAGTTGTGCGTAGAGTTCTTAAAGTCACTTTGATTTAACCCAACATGTTTTTGTTCATATGGATGTGCATAATTTTTAATTTCAAATGCTTCAGTCTAGTTTTGCAGAGTTTGCAATTTTTTATGAGTGAGAATATCTGAAATGAAATGAGAATACCTGAAATGCTTCGGCCAACAAATGACTTATCAGATACTCCCATGGTTGTGCAGAGTGTTCATATGACTTAATAATATGCTTTGTGTTGTTTGCCAAATTTATCAAGAGCAAGTGATAGCTAACGTGTACTAAAGGTTTTGTTTGATATAAGTTCATGAATGAAGGTTTTGTTTGATATGTGCGATTGAGAGGGATGACAGAAGAAAGAAACAAACGGAAACCGTCTCCCAAAGATGGAAACTTTCATATGGCAGTGCTGCCATGTTTAATGGGACATATGTCATATTATTATTGGCCAAATGGAGCAACTTGATCTAAATAACTGGACACAAGTTTTCTCCGTTATTTTTTTGACTGGATTTTCAAATAAAATATTACAGTATTATACTTCCTTCCTCTCATAAATATATGACCACTTTATCTAATTCAGAGAGATTAAGGAAAGTAGTTAAGTTAGATAATTTTATGTGTTTTTCCAATAATGTCCCTCTTTATTCCTCCTCCTCCCACCTAAAATTTATTTGTTAAAATATACAATAGTGGTAAGTTAGAGAAAATATGGATAAATATATGAGATAAAGTGGAAATTGACCTTATAATTAGGGACAAATTGAATATCAAAAGTGACCTTATATATAAGGATAGGGAGAATACATTATTTCAACATATAATGTGCATCACGTACGCATTTTTATAAAATACATTATTTTTAATGTTTCTTAAGGCTTATTTCCTATGAAATTAAAGAAAAATAGAATGAATTTTAATTTGAGAATTTTAGGAAAATTATTTTAGGTCTCAAAGAAATATATAGCAAAAGAAAATATTTTGTTTGATATGAGGATTCATTCTAAAGATAATGTACTACTATTAAATTGAAATAATGTAATGTTCAAAGGATAGGATAAGGGGTTTATTTTTTGAAAATTAATTAGAGGTGTTATGGAAGAAAAATAATTAAGAGGAAGTCTCATATGTTATAAATTACAACTTGTAGGACTAACAATAATAACTTATTGTTCTCACATAACTACTCATCAAACCTCATTTTAATTATTGGAGTATTTCTTTTTGTTATCCAAGAATATCCCACCCACGTGTGTTTTGAAGTCTCATATAAGGGTAGACAGACTTGTGAATTTGCTCCATTCGCAAGAGCTTGGACCGAACCTCCAACCACTTGCTTAAGACACGAGAATATTTACCACTCATGTCAATCCGCTAGATTAATTTTAATTATATTTCTTCCACAGTGACCTGTAATTAATTCTCTTTATTTTTTACCTTAAATAGACGGGGGTTTAAGGTAAAAAAACAAAGGATAGGATAGGATAGGGGTTAGCCAAACGAGGTTTTATGTTCTCTCCCACTTTTCTCTTCCTCCACGACGGCGACGGCGACGGCGACGTCACAAGCAAGCTCATATTAGGGTCGGGCGAGTCTCCTCTGCCCATTGCATGTGAGAGTAATAGAGTTAGATTTTAGCACTGCATGTTAATTTTAAATTAAGTATATTTTTCTGTTCATAAATTAAGTATGTTTTTGGACTTGAATTTTGAAAAGATGGAAATTTAATGTGAATCAAGAATGTCAGTATTCAAGAAATGAAATGAAGTAAATTTTGAGGTGCCTTTGACTGTATGGAAGTGATATATAAAGTAGATGGGTTTGTTTTCTCATGTTTTAAAACTGAAATATGATTATTGTATTTGCTTTTGGGGCTTTTAAGGTGTTGTTAACTTGGTAGAAATAAGAAGCTGAGCAATTTGTATTATTAATTTTATATGGATCTGTAGGTAGAGTAGAGCATGATGACTAAAGTTTTCAAGTTAAAAATAAACAGTTACCATTAGAACCAAAAGAGCAGTAAAATGTGTGTGTGTATTTCAAAGTCTTGAAGGTTGAATATAGAGCTGGAATGTGCCTTGTTTTTGAAGGGTATTTGAAAGTTTTGATTCAACCAAAGAAGGTGAATTTCAGAGCTCTAAGAAAGTTTTCATAAATTTATGAGTATGATGTTAAAAGGATATCTGTATCAGATTTGTGGTTTCTACATTAGATATGATGTTTCATTATTTTCTAAGTCAAATGAACTTCGACTGTTTATAGATTTTAGCAGTAGATTGCTTGAGAATATGCCCTTAATACGAAGTCTTAATGCACTTCATTTTATAGCCTAAGTTATGATCTCTTGAAGTTTGGACTGTTTACAGGATGTTAAGGGTAGAGGATAAAGAAGTTGAATTCAATTACAGTTCTTAGGGAATTCTAGTTTGAAGCAAATGCTTGCAATCTTTTTATGATTGATCATATTTCAATAACGTTATTAGTTCCAAATTTTAAGAATATATTTTTGATATTATGTTGGGAGAGTTGCAAGGGTTAAACAAGTATTAGTTGGGGAAGGATTAGAAGCTTTAAAGAGGACTTCTAAGTAGTGGTTGTTATGGATTTTTCTTTTTTTAAAAACATAACCTGAATTTATTCTAGTGGAAAGTCAGTGACGAATGGAATCAACCTTTTAGTATCCCCGCGTGTTTCAAAGGTAGAGTAATTAATAATCGTTGCATGATTGAAAGCTTGAAATTAGGTAGTTAGTAACAATATCTTCACTCATTCTTGTTTCATACATATCTGAGATGTAGACATTTAATTGATTGAGGTATGGTTAGTGATTAATGAAATCTGCATCTTTTATTTACCATTCTTGGAAAGTTAGTTTGAATAGATTTGCAAGAGACTTGTTTTAAATTTGATACATGAGGTATGTTTTGGATATTTAGATGTGATTGACTTTGAAATAATGATATGAAGTATAGTTTGCCTTTGAGATAGAATCTAAAGTTTTATAAGAAAGTGGAGAATTTACATATCAAATAATTTTATGGAAAAGTGGTATATAAGTGAAAGCTTCTATGAACTCATGGCTGTAAGGTTTTCTTTTGGAATGATGCTTAAGAGATGATTGTGAGGTTCAAGGTTTTGCCTATATAGTGTTTGTAACAGTAGTATTTATTTGTGTAAGTGTTTGCATTTTCATGCTTTGGGCAGTAGTCTATTGAGAATTAAATTCTTAACTTAGAGTTTGGAGTTTAGTTGGAAAGTGAATAGTTATAAATTTGTTTCTTGTTTAAGGATCCCAATTGTCAAATAAATGCTTAGGAAGTTAGGATCATTAAGGAATTCAAGGAATAGAAGATATATTTATTGGTATGTGCTTAGGTGTGTATGGTAAAGATAATAAACTCTCCTCAAACAATACAGGCATAAGCAGGAAGGTCTTACTTTTTGTTGGTTGCACATTCATCAGTTGCGCAGTTGCGTAGAAGGGAAATGCTACTCCGCTCATACCAATCATGTGTATCAGTTGTGCGCCATTTCTCAATCAGGGCGACGGTTGAGGTTTCAGCACAAACCTCTACCACCACTGTCCCCACCGCCCCACATGGCCGAGACACTTTGGGTCGAAGGCTTCTAAGCCTTGTATACCCAAAACGCAGCGCTGTTATTGCCATCAATAAATGGAAAGAAGAAGGCAACACGGCTCGCAAGTATGAGCTCAATCGAATTGTTCGTGAGCTCCGTAAGCTCAAGAGGTACAAACACGCTCTTGAGGTTGGTTCTAGTCACTTATTAATTTATTCTCATGTCCTCGGTTATGATTCCTGGATCATATCTATAATGTTTGTCTTTGAGTTAAGTTCTACTTTTTGTTTAAGTATACAGGATTGGAAACATTTATTCATTACAGGGGAATTTGTTTTGTAGGGGAATTTCGTACTTGGGTCATTCCTTGCTTACATGATTAGACTTATTAACTTTGCATGACTTGTTAATGTTTGTATGCTAGAATGTACATAATTTGTGAGGGCCAGCATTAAGTTCACAATTCGCATATTATTGAAAGTCAGCTTGTGAAAATGGTTGATGAATATTCTCATGTTTCCCCTAGTATCTAGAAAAATTATGCAGACATGCCTATCAATGTTTTCAGCTGTTTATAATGCATGGTTGGGGGAAATTTAAGTAACAAATGAGGTTTATTTTATTGAATTAGTGCTATAGTTGGGATATGCATGCTTTTTATGAAATTAAAGGATGGGTTTGCTGGCAATCTCTTCACTGGCCTTCTATCTATATAGCTTGACCATAATTCTGCCTTTTCGAATGAAGGTCTGTGAGTGGATGATCTCACAGCCAGACATCAAACTACTGCCAGGGGACTACGCCGTCCACTTGGACTTGATAGCCAAAGTTCGTGGTTTAAGTAGTGCTGAAAAATTCTTTGAGGATCTTCCTGATCAGATCAGAGGTCACCCAACATGTTCCGCACTTCTTCACGTCTATGTCCAAAACAATTTGGCTGATAAAGCTGAAGCTCTCTGGTTGAAAATGTCAGAATGTGGTCTCTTAAAATATCCTCTTCCTTATAACCACATGCTCTCTCTCTACATGTCAAATGGGAAGTTTGAAAAGTTTCATGAAACCCTTCAGGAGCTAAAGAAGAACATGTCACCAGATGTTGTAACTCTGAATTTGTGGTTGACTGTTTGTGCTTTACAGGAGGATGTTGAAGCTGCAGAGAGAGTTTTTCTTGAGCTCAAGAAGGCAAATCTAGATCCAGACTGGGTCACGTATAGTACATTAACCAATTTATACATCAAAAATTCATTGCCTGAAAAAGCAGCGTCTACTTTGAAAGAGATGGAGAGTAAAATCTCAAGGAAAACTCGAGTTGGATATCCTTCTCTCCTTAGCTTGCATACAAACATGGGAAATAAGGATGAAGTTTTTCGAATATGGAAGAAGATGAAATCATGCTTTCGTAAAATGAATGATGCAGAATACACTTGTATGATATCATCTCTTGTAAAGCTCAAAGAATATACAGATGCTGAAAGCCTTTATCAAGAGTGGGAGTCGGTTACTGGAACCAAAGATGTTAGAATCCCAAATATACTTCTTGCTTCATACATTAACCGAGACCAGATAGAAACAGCTGAAAAGTTTTTCAATCAGTTTGTGCAGAAAGGCATAGAACCCTGCTACACTACATGGGAGCTATTTACTTGCGGGTATTTGGCAAAGAATGATGTAGATAAAGTATTGTATAATTTCAAGAAAGCCATTACTAGTGTGAAACAATGGAATCCTGATAAAAGTTTAGTGAGGAAGATCTTCAAAATGCTAGAGGAGCAGGCTCATGTTGAAGGGGCAGAGGAATTGTTGGTTGCACTCCGAGATGTTGGCCACGTGAATACTGAGATATACAATCTATTTCTCAAAACTTATGCTAAAGCTTGTAAGATGCCTCTCATTGTTGCTGAGAGGATGAAGAAGGACAATGTTTCATTAGATGAAGAGACTTATAGGCTCTTGGATGTAACTGGTAAAATGTGTGTAGGTGATGTTTCAATCATTTTGTCTTAAGTGCATCATAGATATGCCCTAAGGCACATTTTTGTTCTAGAAACTCTTAGTTGACAGATTATATTACTGCTCCTGTATGAATCAAGTCTCATTGTAGGGGAGGGAAGTTATGTATCAATTTTGTAAAATATAGACATTCAACTTTGCTGAATACTCTATAGCGTGCATACTTTTTGTTTAGTACTTTAGTTTTGCTGTAATGTTTTCACGCCAGTATTGGCTTTTATCAGAAGAACAGAGATGTGGGACTGCTAACCAGAGCCAACCTATCCCACCCAATGTTCACATGTGGGACTTATATACGGCTGGATTGACTAGCCCCATCCATACAGCATACCAGACCACGAGAAAATATATGACCTACATGGCTCAGTGTAATCCATGTACAACAACCTTATTATCTACATCCATGTGGCAAAATCACCCAAGATATATGCTGAGTTGGACACACTTAATCAGCTCTTAAGATCATTTAGTTACAACTAATATAAATGGGTACTTTTTTTTTTTGAGAAAATGACAAATAAAGTACTCTGAATATCCATGAGGACAATGAAGTTACTCAAAATTTCAAGAGGACAAATAAAGCACTAGAGAGGAATGTGAGATTGTCAAAAGACCCATATTCCTCGTGGAGCATATTGTTAGTCCGATTAACAACCACGTAATACATATTAACCACTGGAGCATGCACATTAACAACTGCAACATTTCCATTAACTACAACAACATACAACTTCATGTTTATTGTGTTCAGGCATTAACAACCACTTCATTCCGATTAACCACTGCATCATTTTTATTAACCACAACAACATACACATTAACAACATTTATATTAACTACAACAATATATAACTTCATATTTGTTAGTGTGTTCAGATATTAACAACAACTTCATTTTGATTAACCACTGCATCATTCCATGTGGTAATAAAAATTAATTTCAACATAAAGGTAAAGCTTAAGGTAATAAAAACTTCTTTGCTAGAGGAAGGAAACACATATCATTATTAATGATCTCATAATTCCAAATTGTTACACCACCAAACAATACAAATATAAAATAGAGAAAGAAGAAAAAAGAATACAAACTGGTACCAAAGGATCCAATCCGTCATAAGTCTCAATCTTTTTATTTGAAGCAGACTAAAGAAAGCAAGAAGCCTTCAATATCACACAAATAATTCAAAAGTGAGGCTCAATTGAAAGTACATTTTGTAGATCCATAATAAGATCTTCAACATCCTCAATTCCCACAGAAACACGCACAAGATCTTTAGTTAAACCTATTTTCAGTTTCTTTTCATCAGGTACATTGGAATGGGATGTATACCATGGCAAGCATATGGAGGAACCAACTCCACCTGTACAAATAAATAAATAAATTTATAAGTTTTCTCTATCTAGTTGAATATCCTATTACTTTTATATTTTTAACTTTCTACACAATCTTGTAACTTATCAAAAATAAATAAAAATTTTCTTTTGATGTGATTTAAAATTTTGAAGCATTTAAGTGATGTCATTCAAATTGTTTTTTCTATTTGAAGTGACTAACACTCATAATTATGACAGTAGAATATTAGACCAATAATTAGTGACAAAACAATGCATAAGGTAGAAAACAATACTATAAAGAATTCCACATGCTAATTATAGTACCAAATTTGTCATTAGCAATATGATTCTCTATTCCATAATACATTCTTGCTATATTTTTTATTAAATTGATTTATAACTCAAAGTAAAGAAATATACGTAAATTGATGGCTCAATAATTTGTATATATTCATCACTCCAAAAAATGATTTGTATATATTCTCAAAATACTTACCAAAACTGACAGTCATGCTAAAGTATTTGGTATCTTCAACAATCTGCTTTGAGAGTGGTAATGAGCCGGTTTTAAAGCTAATGACAGATCCTGGCCCCTTTGACTGTGAAACAAGAACTCAATTTATAAATAAAATCATATATATCAAGCAAATATTAACATTCCATTTCAATAAGGTAAATTGTACTTGAGATTTGTGTAGTTCATATCCGGGATCACTTTGAAGACCAGGATAGTTTATCTCTGTTACTTTTGGATGGCGAGCAAGAAATTCTGCAATAAGCTGTGCATTTTTCTGCAATATAAAATATGTCATTTTGATAGCACAATTTTTTTGTGCGGAAATTAATAATGCTATTATAAGGGAGCAATGAGTATATAAAAATAAATATTATATGAAAGGCAAAGGTGCAAAAATACATTTGTGATTGACACCAAGGTGGACCCAACACCATCTATTTTTTTACCAAAGTAAACTATGACATCTCAAAAAAGGGGCAAAAGTAAACATATCATTTAAAAATTGGGATGACAGTAACCATGACATTTCAAAAATCATGGGTAGTTTTGCCCCATTTTTAAAATGACATTGTTACTTTTGCTCTAAAAAAGGAGTACATGTGTTGTGTGCAACTTTATCACAATTATGGTATTTTTGCACCTTAGCCCTTATTTAAAATTCAATAGTGTTGGACTATGTATCTATGTCTAGCATCAATGAAGGATTATTTGAAGGGCGAAGGCCCAAATATGATACATAACTATTGGGTAAGGAACAAAAATAGTACATAACTATTCCGAGGTACAAAAGTGATACCAAACTTTTACCACGTGATCAAAAATGATATTTTTACTAATATGACAATAATATTAGACATGAAATGTCCAAAATGCCCTTATAATTAAATAAACTTTTATCGGACGGTGATTAATTTATAAGGGCATTTTAGACATTTCATGTCTAATATTATTGTCATATTAGTGAAAATATCATTTTTGATCACATGGTAAAAGTTTGGTATCACTTTTGTACCTCAGTATAGTTATGTATTATTTTTGTTCCTTACCCAATAGTTATGTATCATTTTTGAGCCTTTGCCCTTATTTGAATGGAGTCGAGAGAAGCAAGTATCTAGAGGAATAAATCAGCATTAAATGGTGTGGTTGACTCAGTTAGAGGTCAACTCCATTTTGTGTGAATAAAAAACATTTGTGATAATTGCTGACTGACACAATTTAGTGAGAGACATTTATGAATTATTATGACGATGACATCTCTTTCCCAAATGTCCACCCTAGGAACTATAAATAGAAGTGGCTTACTCCTCTTGTCCCTCAATCCATCCAAACTTTCTCCCCTCTCTCCATCTCGTCATCTTAGTTCTTATGATTTGTTGTGCAGTCAACATTATGTTATATACTCCTGAAGTAGTAAATCTTCTCCTAAGACGGTGCATATTGTTTTGGATTTATTTTCCAATATTTGGCACTATACTTGATCAACCAATTTGGGGATGTATTCCAGAATTAGTGGGAGATTGTGCATATTTCTATCATTTACGGGAATATAAATCCATAATTTGGGGAACCTCACTACCTCCCACATAGAATAGCACATAATTAGTTTATTTAAGTGTCTTGATGGTCAAATAGTGCATATTTTATTCCTCATTTTCTTCCAATTAATCTATGCAACTGTATAGTTTTACAATAAGATAGCAAGGATATCAAACGGAAAAAATGATCCATATCAATTATTGAATAGAATTATCATATCTAAGCATGAAATGGACTAGATATGAACAAATAGAAACTAAACCATTAACTAGTTCATAGCATTCATAAATCTCTCATAACATTTATTTATTTTGAGACGTAGCTTTACGTATCTACTGTATATCTATGGTTACAGGTAGTAGTTATAGAAAGAAACCAATTTATCTTAGAAATAGTACTCTAGTGTTGTACGTAACTAATGAAAAATTTTAATAAGGAACATAATATTATATGTTGGGTACCTGTTTCTCCTGAACTCTCAAGGCCATCGTCTTTATTCCTTCTAAACAAATCCACGAGTCCTTTGGAGACAAGCCACAACCGGTCGCATTTTTGTAAGAGTTTATTTTATTTCCCAAACTGTATAGGCGAAAAACAAATAGAGGAATTTTGTAAAAATTCCATGTATATTATTGACAGATTGAGAAAAATAGTGGATCACATAAACAAATTAATATCTTAAACATTTATCTTAAGTAGTGTCTTGGCACAAAGAAAAAGATCTCTTACTCTTCATTATTCGTGGCAATACTACCAGCCATGCAACTGCTGTTTCCAGCAATAAATTTTGTGGCTGAATGCATAACAATATCTGGACACTCCGAAAATAGCAAGTATATATCAATTAAATTGTTAAAATCTAAGTATTATATTCTTAATTATATTTGTTATTGTAATATACGAATACCTGCTCCAAGGTCCAAAGGATTACTCAACACGGGAGACATCACACTATTGTCAATAAAGAGAATAGCACCATATGCATGGGCTATCTTCGCAATTGACTGTACATCAAACAAAAATGTGAGAAAATTTTTTCATATATCAAAGAATGCCATACTGGTGTTACACGTACTTCATACATGCTAGTGGTAAGAAATTGATTAAGAATTCCTCGTTTAGTCTTAAATTTAAGTTACTTCATATGCTTTTCTCTATAACCAACAAAACTTTTAACCATCATATTCGGATATTTAAATTTAATGACTCTCCAATTTTATTTTTGTTTAGTATAGCTCTAATTCATGAGAAAAATGTTTATACAATAATGAATAAAGGGTAAAATTGTAAATTTATATACAAAAATTTAATATTGTGATTTATAAATAAGATGATAAACTATTGTTTTAATCTAAGTTAGACCAGAAAGAGAGAGATTGGACTAAACTAATGCAAAAAAGAAAAATGAAGAAAGAAATATGAATTGATGGTCTCAATCGACATTGATTTGTAGCTTAAGATAAAACCAGACAAAACACTTCCAACATAATAAGAGAATAACTTACTCGAATATCAGTTATTCTTAACTGAGGATTGCTAGGAGTTTCTAACCACACCAACTTAGTCTTATTAGACATATTTGCTTTCACCTCATCCAGATCACTTGTATTTACATGCCTGTTGATGTAAGAAACATTACAACCACATCATCTTCTGATCTACTAATAATATAATAATTTTTTGGTCCATCATAAAAATTGAAAATTCATACTTTTCTTTTTCGTTACAAGTAAATTCATACTTACTTCACAACGATTCCTTCCTTTCTTGCCATTAGATTGTTGATGAAGTTGTATGACCCACCGTAGATATCCTCTACAGTAATGATTTCATCGCCTGCATTTGAATTTTATAAGTAAATGTAAAAAAAAGCTATGTCTGAAGCATACCTACGTAAACTAAGAGTGGAAATATAAATAAGCACCTAGCAATAATTCTTGTTATAGTTATATGCAGTAATAAAAATAGAACAAGATATGATAGCCAAAAAAAAAAACTAGATATATTTTAAAGGTTCTCTCTGAATACTTTTAATGGGCTTTTATAGTATCCATTTTCTTGAGTTGAAGTTTTGAGTGAATTATAGGTATTGACGTATTGGTCCCTGTACTTGTAATAATTTATTAATCTTTAAGATAAAGGGCATGAGTAGCTAATGTTAGAGTTTCCTCTCAGCATACACATATAAATTAGTTTTGCAAATAATGGGTATAACTAACATCAAAATCAACCGCATTACACTATGTATATATACAGATACACATGCATGTAAGCAGACAAATATATGACTATATTAAGAACTTATTTTTATGTTGATAATTTGAACAATAAGTGTACAATTATGTTTTCCATGCCCCAGCTCTTGAAGTACAAAATAAAAAAAAAAACAGACTAAAAGTTGGGGAAGTCCACCTGGATTAACAAGTTCACAAACAGCAGTCAAAGCAGACATTCCGCTGCTGAAGCAATAGGCATATTTTGCGTTGTCAAGCTGTGCCAATAACCTGCAGAGAATTCAAAAATAAGATAAATGAAATAGAATGCGTGGAAAGAAGAAATATATAGGCACAAAATCAAGATAGCAAATAATAACATACACTTCCAAAGTATGTCGGGTAGGATTTGCACTTCTGGAGTATCCATATTCACCGAATTCTGTCGCAGATTTCTGTATTGAAAAATAAGTACGTAAAGACAATTATAATATACACACACATATATACTTCCTCCGTCCTTATATGTAGCGCCCAAAATTAGAAAGGATTCGTCTCTTTTATAAGATCATAGATAGAGTAATTAGAACATTTACTGGGGTTTTCTATTTTGCCCATCAATGTCCTCTGTCTTGACGTTCTCTTTTATATATTTGTTATCATTATTATTATATTTTTCTTTCTTATATGTCCTATCATAAAAAAGGAAAAATTTAAGGGAAACTTTATATTAGGGCGTATTTCATTTTTAACTTCTTTTTTAATCCACATGATTTTTATTTTTCAGCACTTATATAAGGACGTAGGGAGTGTATGGTAAGAATACGATGGAAATTATGCAATAAAAAATAGAATATGACTTTGACTCAATGTTTTGATTAATTAGTTACTAATAATTAGGATTAATATAACTTTTGATCATAAACTTTCACTCGATTTCCTATTTAGTCCTTTAACTCTATAATCATTGTTTTTTTTTTTTGTCTAAGAATTTTTTATCAATTTCAGTTTTGATCTCTCAACTTTCGTTAAATTTTGGTCTTAACACCTAAACTTTGTTCAATTAATTCAGATTTTGGATAGCAAGGTGTTAAAATATTTTTCAATTTATCTTTGAAGCTCAAGAGTTAAAACTAAAATTTACTGAAAGTTTAATGACCAAATTCATGGTTTTTAATGCTCAGTGACTAAAACCAAAGTTGACAAAAAATTTAAAGACAAAATGCCACCGATTTCAAAGTTCAATTTCAAAACCAAAATGGACTATAAGCTTAAGGACCAAAAGTTGAATAAACTCCACTAGTAATATGCACAATTGCTATTGTAGATAGAACACTCATAGATAAAATTTTAATTTCACCATTTTGAAAGTAGCAGTTTGGTAAATTGGTGTAGAGGTTGCTTTGAAAGGATCCCAATCAGCATGGTAATTTACTAGCACTGTTGACAAACTGGGCTCTTTGACTTCTGCAAAAAGAAGCAAAAGCGATTAAATTAAAAAATCACACCTACACAGTATTTTTTTTTTGAATTGACACAAACAGAGTACCTTTAGTTACAGGAGACACTCCAGTTTCCACCACAGCCGATTTGGCCGTAGTTTGCTCAGTCTTGACTAAACAAGTTACGCCGAAGCCCTTTCCAACTCTTGTGATCTTAAACACAGCAATGTAATGAGAAATGTTAATATTAAACTTTTACAGTAGCTATATACATGCAAGTTACAATAACTAGAACAAGAATTGTTTTGTGTTTAAAACAAAGATTGGTAATTGTTACCTTTTTGTGGGGATTAACTGTGACCGAGCTAGGAACGAAAGGGTTGAGAAAAGCTGAGGGCAAAGCCATCTCTTTAGAACAAGAAAGAGATAGAGAGGTTATGCTTATACTTTTCGATTAGCCGTAGCAGCACAATCTGATTCAAAATCAAAGCCATGAATGCATATATATACACATTATACACACAAATACGTACAAGAACAATGAAACACTATTTTTCTGAAGACAAACACATCACATGACATGTCTGTTACAAGTAGTTCCAGAGTAACAATAAATTAGGGGAACAATAATTTAGTTATTAATATTATATATATTTGCAAAATTTTAAGTGATTTCATTGAATCTTAATTTTACGTACCATACTATTGGTTTGAACCGCGAAACGGCCTCTTCCCATCCTCACGCTTTACCTCCATACCCGCCGTTTTATATTGTTCTGTCTGTCTAACTTTTTATATAAAGTTAACAAATAATTCTCACGTACCATTACAAACATTTAAAGCATTAAATTGCAAATTATTTCCAGTATTACATTTACTAATCACAATAACTCTTATATTATATTAATTATTTTTCATCACTATATATAAGGTTTCAGACTAACTAAAAGATGAAGGTAAAAACTCACTACAAAATAAGTTAAATTAGCCATGGAATTCAGACACAAAATTCCGCCAGTAAAGTAAAGATCTAGACAATATTATGTGTTTAATTAATATTTAGTTACACTCTATTTCATGTTTGATTCCTTGGTTAATGATTCCAATAATTGAATTGCGCAGTTTAAGAAAACAACTAAAATTAATTGATAGTAATAACTGTAGAAAGTTCTTATAAAAAAAATAACTGTAGAAAGCATTTTTTTAAGTATTAGCTAATTTATGAATTAGGTTAGTGAGTGAGAGAGAGAGAGAGAGAGAGAGAAATAACAATAAAAGTATTCAAAGATAATATACTATATGAAATAATTGAGTGTAAAACATGCATGAAAAACATAACTTGTGAGAAATACTTAGATTAGATTTTATATGTAAGTATCTATTAAATATGAGGATGTATGAAAATAATGATTAGTAGTTCTAGAAACTAAAAAAATTTTACCATATAAAAGTTAACCAATAATATTTCTTGTTGGTATTAAAAAATGACATAAAGTCACCCATCAAAAGGTTGATAGAAAACTATCAAAAGTATAATTAGTTCATATTTTAACATCATATTTAAGTCATTCAATCAATAGGATAAAAAAAATATTTGTAGAAAAATATGCGACTAATTAAAGTGGATATAATTGTAGAGTGAATAATATTAAAAAGATTAAAAAGGTAACTTAAAGTCTAGAAGAGTTATCTCCTATTGAATTGAATCAGGCTTTTGTGATAGAAATACAAATATTATTTTTTTTGACCTGAAAAAATACAAATATTATGGACTTTAAAATATTAAGATGCGATTAAAAACATTAGAGGCATGGTACGGGATCGGAATTCAGAATCCCCGTTTTGATTAATTAAGAACCTAGCAAGAGACGGGCTATAATTAAATAAAACAAAAATTATCAAAATGCTACAAGTTCCAAGATATGAGTCACCACAATCATATAACAATTTATATGAAACGCGACACAGATCTCAACCAGCCTCAAGTTGAGATTGGACATTGGCGTCCACAGTTCCAATTTTCTAACCTTTTTTAAGCCTGATAATCTGCATGATTTTTTCTGTGAGACTATTGTTTTGGGGCAATAATTCAACCTTAATGCCCTTTAGTAGTTGGGCAGCGCTCAAGGGTTTCAAAATGAATGCGATAAGCAGGCACATACATGAAACGAATCGGATGGATGCTTGGGATCATCAGCTAGTTTAAATGGACAAATCTTTATGTAATGATGAAGTTCAATGAGAATGCATCATTTTCACCCTGCCTATTGACCATTCTTAATTTATCCGACGTTGGATTTACTCTGAAAGTAGTATATATTAATAGTAAAAAAGTATGTACATGCGTTGCCCGTGGGCTCAGGGGGTGTAGGCTATGCGCACGTAGGATTTGATTTGTACTTTAACTCCTTGAATGATTCATATAGTTACCCCTCTTACTCAAATAAATAAAAACTTCTTTATGTTCTCCCTCTCCATATATGTCATGCCACTATTCATGTTATAAACATAATGTTTGAGAATATTTTGATTTACATCTTTTGATTAGTTATAACTTTATGTATGTAAGTACGTACTGGACCAGAATACACATGTGTGCATATAGATATTTGTGTTTCTTAAGTACTTAGATCAGTCTCATTTGTTTGGTTTATTTTTGTAATAATAATTCATAAGATATTAAATATGAACAATTCACTTTCTTAATCAAAATGTGGATATAAAATATCGAATAGAAAAAGCAAATAGAAATTTTAAATAAACATGATAAAGATAACTAGAGTTAATTAAAATTTTAATATAGGCAAAAACATATATGAAACATAATAATAATATAAAATATGATTCCCATATTTTTTCAAAAAAAAAAAATATAGTGACTGCTTATGGTTATAAATAGAATTAAAATCGTGAAATCATGAAGGAGTTTTCGTCCTCTTCGTTACATGATCACACCCATATATTGTGTTTATATTTATATATTGCTCACGTTTTTTTATTTTTGTGAAACTTAAAAGTAGTATTAAAATTTATTACTTTTAGTTTCCGCTTTTTTACCACTTATTCCCTGGTTTCCGCTGATCGAATTGAATTAAGGTGATAATATATTTTTTTCCTTCATAGATCTATAGGGCAGGAGACATTGAATTATTTACAAGATTACAACAGCAGAGGGGAACATACACGATTCCAGCTCAGCTAGTCGTTCACAGTTATTGCAACTATTCTTAATTAATAATTTCGTGATATAATATCACAACTATGAAATAAAATATTTCCTTCTCTTTGTCTTCAGCGCAGCCGACTAGTTGATAAAGAAGGGAAATGTTTTTATAAAAAAACAGAATATTAATATCAAGTTGGCACGTTTACAGATTCGCTATCAAGTTATTGATTTATACACCACCCTATTATATATTTTGTTATAGAATTAATATTCTATAATGAAAAATTTAGAAGGAGAACAAGAATAAGGAGAATAATAGAGGGGTAAAGATAAGAATTAGAGAAGAGATTAGAGGATAGAGGGGTCAAAGAGAAGAATGGAGAAGAGAGACCATCGGCCACAAGAGGAAATACTCAATTCATAATCAAATTCAAGACTACAAAATATGGAACCTATGTTAAGTTATATACGCCCTAACCCTAATAATAAAACAAAATAATAAAAGACAATAATAAAACAAAATAACTCAACCCAACAAAATAAAATCATAATCAGTCAATTAATCTAATTGATTGAATCAATCAATTAATAATTGATCGAATCAATCAATCAAAATCAAATAACTATTTTATTTCTAAAATAACATAACATATTGATATCCCATACATGACATAATATTAAATATTCAATAAGTCTCATCCTATCATGTATTTTAATTTGTATCCAATCAGTATTTTATCAGAAAATACATGACACAAATATAATACTATGGAGATAAAAATTAAATATAATAAATTGAAAAACTCATTTAATTTTTGGATATTAAGGAATGAAGTGATCTAATCTAATCGAACTAAAATATTGTGATCATTATCATTTAGTAAGTGAAGGTCACCCATTCTTGGGGGTCAATGTAGTGTGTCCTGGGACCCACCCTTCAAGGAATTATGCACCTCGGGTTAGTGGAAGCTTCCCTGGGTGTTGTTCTTCTTAGAGAAGCCTAATAAAATGTGAATGGAAACATAGAAACTAGATCATATGTAAACTTGTTGGAATTGAGTAAATATCATTTTGTATTGATTTTCAATGTAAAAGTAATTGGATTAAAGGGATTAAATGGATGTTTGGATTGAAAATGGATGATTAAAGCATTCCAGGTAATTAGAACATTTCAAGAATTATAGATGCTAAAGCCATTTGGGGGTAAAGTGGCCCAATCAATTAAATCCCTAGAGGAACCTCTCGAAACTAGGCTTAGATTACTGTAATTAATGTTAGAACCCTAACATTGATTACCTTTACCTTCTTGTTAAAATGACTAAGGTTTGGTGATAACCAAACATAACCTGAACTTAGAGACGGGATGAGCTAATAATGATTAAATCTAGGAGCAATAGTATCACAAAGTTTGCTAGAAGAATTAGATCAAGATTAGGGCTTGAGTAAAAAATGGAATTATCTGTTTGTCTGAGTTAGACTTCCCAATATTGATTATGATTAACCAGATCTCATCTGGTAGTCAAGAGAAATAGCCATTAGCACATATGGGTTAAGGTGGTTTGATCATATCTAAACAAATACATAAATATACTACACTATGATCAGAAGATTGAGCTTAGAATGAGAAATGACTTAGAGTAGATATGAAATCGAATTATCTAAAACAATAGCTAAGTTATTGTTGGAACGATATATTAAGATAGTATAGTTGATGAAATTTAGAAGTGTTAAAATCTTAAGTTTTGATTATGATATGGATTTAATATAATCAATCAGTATTAGAAAACATAAGTAAGAGAATGACTGAAGATCAGAGCTGTACCCTAGAGCTAAATTGAAAACATAGACTGAGAACTTAAGTGGAACGTTGATAGAGAGACTAACCAACTAAGTCATATAAGGTATGAGCAGATGTTGAACATACAATATACTTAGAAACCCTTAGCAGATGGAGGGTAATCAAATATAAGAATAAGGTAATCGAACATAGGCTTAAAGATTGCACACACTTAGCTTGGTTCGAATATTCTTAAGGACTATAGATCGCAAGCCTTGTAATTGAACACTAGGTAGTTCGAATAGATCACACACACTAAGTATTCTGAAATATATAGAATCGTGATCGAAGTCAGATAGAGAAACTTAGAACACCCTTAGACCAAATCTGAATATCTTAAGGGTTATAATTCATATGCGATGTAATCGAACACAGGCTAAACATAATCAATCACCAAGCTTAGTAGTCTGAGATAAATGAACTAGTGTTCGAATGTGCTTAGGAACTTAGAAAATACTCTCTCTATTCAAATACACAGACTTATATTCTGAACAAAGTAACATACATATTTGATGACACTAACACATGAAATAGAAAGTGAAAAAGCGTTATCTACCACAGAACAAACATTCAATACATTTATTCTCACCCACTCAATGTACTCGAACAATTATTGTATTTACTTGTGAGTGAGTGATTCTGAGTTTCATTGTACTTAAGTGATTATCAAAATCTATTCATTGAATGAACTTGATACAAAATCCTTTATTGTTGAAGGTAATTCTTAAGTCGTGAGATTTGAGAATTGAGATTGTTTTTCTTACAAGTGTATAGGGGAGTGATCAGGTTAAGGTTTCTGGTGAGCCTGTGTAAAACCAGTGGTTGTAGGAGACCAACAAATCCTACGGGTTGCAAGTGAAACCACTACAAAAGAAGCGGCGATTTGCTGCGCATGCGTGCCGGCGGATACGGGAAAACCGCCCCCGGTAAAAATGCGTGCCAGCGGTTACGCACATCCGAGACCATGCTGCGAGGAAAAAAAAACATTTGTTCACGTCCCGGCTGAAGCCACCGCCGACACGGTTTAAAAAAAAGGAAAGCAAAAAAAAATCCGCCCCCACGTGTTTTTATTTTTAAAAAACTAAAACAAAATTATTAAATACACGTGGGGGTGGATACGTATCTGCCCCCAAATGTTTTTTATTTAAAAAATAAAAACAATTATCTAAAAAAATAATCCGCCCCCACGTGTTTTTATTTAAAAATAAATAAATTAAATACACGTGGGGGCAGATAATTATCCGCCCCCATGTTTTTAATTAATTAAAAACACGTGGGGGGCCACGTTGGGATGACTCCCTATAAATATCCTCCTTCCCCCTGTTCTCTTCACTCATTTCTTTCTTTCTACCCTTCTCTCTTCCATTCTCCCTTTCTCTCTTCCATTCTCCCCTTCTCTCTAGTTGGTGTTATTTGTTGCAGTATAATGGAGTCTTGTCAGGATCTTTTTCTCTTATCATCTATGTTAGTTGGGTATAATATAGAGTTATATGTCAATTTTCTCTTTATATGTCAAACTTTGGCTTGTGCTTATTTTGATTTTAATTTGCATCGAACTTCTCTTTTTAAATTTATATTGCATGTTTAGTTTTTTTTTTTACTATTTTTTTTGTTTTTGTGTTTACTAATTTTAATGTTTTTGTGTTATTTCATAGATTTTCAATTTCTATTATATTTTTATTCTATTTATATATTTTTCAATCTCTTTTTTTTATTGTTTGAATCCCAACTTCGGTTGAAAGGTAAAAAAAAAATTCCAACTTCGGTCATACCGACTGAAGTTGGGGTTTTTTTTATAATCTTTACCAGCATGCCGGCAGAGTGTTATTTTTTTAAGAAAAAAATCACGTGGCGGCGGATGCTATCCGCCGGCCAACAATTTTTTTAAAAAACAATTAAAGCACGTGTTGGCGGATAACTTCCGCCGGTACGCGTGTAATATTTAATATTAAAAAATATTGCATAGGGGCGTGTTCGCTCCGCAAGTGCACGAGCCGCGCCAAGTAATAAAGTAGTAAGTAAAGATCGTTCCCACGAGGATTGGGATACAAATCCGGTCAAACAAGAGACTTTGTCATTTAATTAAGTTGAGCTAATCAAATATTGTTTGAGAATTTAACAACTAAAACTATGATTTGAAAATATAAACTAGATGCTAAAAGTGTTTCTTGACTTTAAAGATGAAATGCAACCTAGAATTATTTCTTTTTCTTGATACAGAACCTAGGATTATTTCTCCCCCTTGTATCTTGTAACCTTTAATTAACTCCTCCCCTAATTGCTTTAATGTTTATATATGTGTTAACCTAGGGTTCTAACATACTTGTAAACGCTCCGTCGAGTCAAGAACAAGTGTTTAATCTCATTAATCATGCAATGTCTTGTCACAATTAATAAAACCCAATTTCTTAGTTTCAACCCTAATGTGGCTATGTGAGGCTAATAAGTATATGTCTATCTTATTAACAAAACCATTCATTTGTCATGCAAACTTCAAGTTCTCACACTATTTTACTCAAGTTCTACATTTAACCTAGCTCTCTTGAGTCTCAAGTCAAATGAACGTAGCAACTAAATGGTGATCAATCACTTAGAGGCATTAGGGCTAGAGTAAAATAAACACATATATATACATTAATCACAAAAGGATAGGAGTTTTAAAGAGTTACTCCATACAAGGGTTCAAAATAATCCTAGATAAATGAGTTTAGCTACTCATAGTCAATATAAAAGCACAAATACACAATGAGAGTATAGCCATAAATGACATGAGAAAGGAAAGGAAGATGAAGAGGAAGAAAACCAAATAGTTGAAGCTCCAAATCTCTTCTAAAGCTCCAATCTTTGTTTCAATCTCCTCAAAATCCCAAACCCTAGCACACCCATGTGACATCCTAAAATTTAATACAGGATCAAGGAGTGTTTTGGGAAATAATAAATGGAGAAATTGGAAATTTTTAGGAATTTTTGGTGATTTTTGAGGACATTTTGAAAATTTTGAGTAATAAATGTGCATATAATTAATTAAGAAATTGAAGAGTTTGAAATATGAGGGAATGGTAAAACCCAAAATATTTTGAAAGTTAAGAAGATTGGAGGCTGATTTAAGTGGTTTTAAAATTTAAAAGAGTACACTATGGCAAGTTTGGACTACAAGTTATCATATACCATCCTTATTTCACCTAACCAAACACACCCTTCCTCCTTCCTTTACATAAATCGGCCGCCCCCCCCAAATGCTTAAAACCCATTCGGCCAACCCCTTCCATCTCTTCCCTCTCACCGAAAATCTCTGCCTCCATTCTTCTCCCTTCCGTGCGAAATCTCAACCCCCTCCGGCGACGGTCACGGCGACGACAACGGTGGAGGCGCACGGCGGGTAAATATCCCTTCCTTCCTTCTTTCTTTTGCCATTCATGCTCGCAACTCCTCCCTCCCTTGCGGTTTCCTTCGTTCTCCGGCGGTTTGGGCATCGGACGGCGGCAAGGAATGGTGAGACTTGTGTTATGTTGTCCTTCAAGTTAGTTTCATATTTCCAACTCCATTCTCATTTTCTTTTGTCTTGTTCTTTTCCTTCCCCTTTGCTGATTTGTTCTGGCCGCCACTTCAGTGGCACTTTTCCGGCGGCGGTGTGGTGGTCACCACCGGCAAGCTCGATTGCAACTCAGGTGAGGGTTTTCCCCTTTGTTCTACCCGCTGTTCATATGATTTTTGGGCGAGATTGAGTGATGGCCGAACTGATTATGGGGTTTGGGTTGTCTTATAGCTAAGAATCTGAAACTTAAGCCTTATTCTCATTGTTTTGAATGTGAAATTGAGTCTTGGTTGAAGTTTGGAGTAGTTTAGGTGAAACCCAAATTTTGGGGTGCTTAAGGTTGATGAGGTTCATGATTAATATATGTATCTATACTTATATTGGCTTGTTTGGGCATGTATGTATGTGGTTGTTGTAAATCTTTGTGCTTTTTATGTTTTGGCCGATTTGGTGCTTAAGGATAGGAATTACAAATTGTGACCTTTTTGGGTTTTTGAGGCTTCTAAAAATCTGGCATGGCATGGTGTTTTTCTTGGTTTCCACATTATTTTTGAACCCTCCTAAGACATTATAATGATTTGTTTGGTTGGAAAAATGTTTGGGAATGTGTTTTGACATTTTAAAGTGGGTTTTCTCTAGGGTTTGTAGGGAAATCCGAAATGCTTGAGGTGATTTAGGGATTTGGTTATTTCATTGAGCTTACTATTGCTTGATTATGGTTTTGAATGCTTGGTGTCTATGTAATTAATTGCTTAAAACAAAAGTTTGTACAACAAAGTTTTGAATATTGTATGGATTGATGATGAAATCTGGAAGTCAAGGTTGATGTTGCGTTTTGGTGTTTTCATTATGTTTGATGATGATAGAAAATTGTTTTTGAGGTTTGGTTTCTTAAGGTCTTAGATTAATTAAAGTTTAGACCTAACAAAGTTTGGGGAACCTTAGGTTTTTACCTTAATGTTTGGAATGGTTGTAGCAAAAAGGGAGTGTAATGTTTCCAAAATGTCTAGTGTTGATTCACTACAAAAAAAGGGCAGATCTGCGGCGGGTATTTTCCCAGCGTAGGGGCGGTTCTGACCGCCCCCATGTCGCTCCGGCGGTCAAATTTACCGCCGGCGATTTTAACGTGGCAACGCTGCGTGGGGGCGGAAAGATTTACGCTGTAGCTCCCTTGACCAACCGCCCCAACGCGGATAAAAAAATTTTAAAAAAAAGGCATGGGGGCGGTTACGACCGCCGCCATGTGATTTTTTTTTTAAAAAAATCAAATAGTGCCGGCGTATCGAACCGCCGACATGCTGGTATATTTACTAAAAAAAAATTGCTTCATGCGAACAATTTGATGAAAATAACTTAAATTGAAGACCGAAAAAGGAATAAAAACAAGAAAAAAAAACAAAACAAATGCAGCAAAAATTAATTTTATTGTAATATATATGAAATAAATATATACTAAACCATCAAGCACAAAAAGATCATATCCAAAATCCATAAGATATATTACGAAAACAAAATAATAAGAAATAAAAACAATCAGATATAATAAAATAAAAAAGAAAAAATAAACAATACCTATACCAAAAGCAAGACAAACTTTTAGACATCATGTGTGTACCAACAATGAAAACAACAAGAAACACAAAAGGGAGAAAGTGAGAAAGAAGAGATTGCGCGCGGTAGAAATGGAGGGGGAGGTTATTTATAGGGAGAGATAGCAACGTGGGGGCGGGCGACCGCCCCAACGTGATTTTATTTTATTTTTTAAATTTTTTTATTCGCGTTAGAGCGGTCGACCGCCCCCACGCGACATGAAATGCGCACAAATCTCTGTGCGCCGTGGGGGCGGGTGACCGCCCCAACGTGATTTTATTTTTTTTTTAAATTTTTTATTCGCGTTGGGGCGGTCGACCGCCCCCACGTGACATGAAATGCGCACAAATCTCTGTGCGCCGTGGGGGCGGGTAACCGCCCCAACGTGATTTTATTTTTTTTTTAAATTTTTTTATTCGCGTTGGGGCGGTCGACCGCCCCCACGCGACATGAAATGCTCACAAATCTCTGTGCGCCGTGGGGGCGAGTGACCGCCCCAACGTGATTTTATTTTTTTTTTTAAATTTTTTTATTCGCGTTGGGGCGGTCGACCGCCCCCAAGCGACATTGCCGCGGGGGCGGGCGACCGCCCCAACGTGATTTTATTTTTTTTAAAAGTGTTTTATTCGCGTTGGGGCGGTTGCGACCGCCCCAACGCACCGTGCCAATGAAATTTTTTTTTAAGTTTTTTTTATGCTGCGTTGGGGCGGGTATTCTTTTTGTGACCGCCGCAACGAATGCACCACAAAAAAAAAAAATTTCCCCTCGCAACTCGCCCTCGGATGCCTTAGACCGCCGGAACGCGTTTTCGTGGGGGTGGTTTTTGGTGAACCGCCGGGACGCGTGCGCGGCTAATCTCCACTTCTTTTGTAGTGATTTTAAATAAATTCCAAACTCTAAATTCACTGAATCATTGCTAAGGGGAATATTTGACTTAGTAAGGTTTCAAGAATTTTTGGGAATTCTGGGTTGTGCAGTAACTTTGTGATAGTTTGTTCTTGTGGGCTATGGATCAATGATGCAAATTATGTGCTTACTTTTTGACTTTGGGAGATAGATGTTGTGATTGATCTTCCTTTCTCTTTCGCCTTTGTCAGTATTGATTTTGCTGGTTGTTAAACTTTCTGTTGGCTTGAACTACTTCTTGGCTTTAGGATGCACCAAATTTCTATTTAGGCATGACAATAGACATGGTTATAATTAGTGTGGGATAGACTTGTTAATAAAATGCTGACTTATGGTCAATTTTCTTGAAGTTGTATTGTTTCATTTGGATATGCATTGGTGAGAATTGTTCTATGAGGATGATACTTGGAGAGAAAATATTATGATGGGTACTTCATGATAGACTATGCACATGGCTGAATGGTACTTGAAATGAAAATATCCTTGATTTTAGTTAAAGATTAGTAAATTAACCTTGATGAGATGTAGTTTACCAATTATTGTGATGATGGATGTTCGACTGCCCTATTCAATTTGGTTAGATAATGAAAGAAAAGTAATTGATTGGTTATGGTTGTATTTGGGTGAATTTATTTGTATTGATTTGTATAGGGGTAAAGGTGCAAAAATGGGTCCAAACAATTACGCCAGGAGCACATAGGGGTAAAAAGTATTTTCGGGTTCAATTCTGGGTCTGAAGAATAAATATTGGTGCAATATAGGGTACGCCGTTAATGTTGACCGACGTTGACCGTTAAACGCTGACGTGGCGGGGGAAGTAAGATTTTTTGCTGACGTGGCATGCTTATGTGACAATATTTTTCTGAGTGTGTGGGGCCACATGATTTAAATTTAAAAAATATAAAAAATCTTGATAAGCGTGGCTGTCACCCAAGAGGGGGGGGTGAATTGGGTGAGGGAATAAGTTCTTTTAAATCTTCTTTTCGAAAGACTGCTTGTGCTTGGTGATAATATATAAAAGTAGTGGTATGCACAAGTCAGTGTGTTATGTGATGCAAAATAGAATGTTTGAGTGTAAATTTATGCACACATAAATTTATCCTGGTTCGGTCACCCAGACCTACATCCAGTCCCCAGGCTCCACCTGAGATTTTCAATCCACTATTCTTGTTTAAACCGGGCACAAGAGAAGCCTTTACACTTTAGGTTTTACGAGCACGGGTTCACCTAACAACCCACAGGTTTTACAACGGGTTCACCTGCAAACCTTACAAACGCAAGTTTTACGGGCTAACTTGCAACCTATGGAGATTTAGAAAACTTCTAAATGCTCCCCCTTACAAAATGTAAGTTTACACTATGTTCACTCTATGAACTGATTGTGCTAAACACTTAAGCTCAAAACTAACTCTCTCTAAGAGTGGATGATGTTACTCACTTAAGTACAATAAAATTACTCTCTGAAAAATATCACAAATCTGGATCTGAGAGTAGTAGAAGATGTGTAGAATGAAGAGTATGATATATCAGATACTTTGCTCTGTTCTCTCTTTTTCTTCCTTGTAATCTTCTCTTCTAAATGAATGTCTCTTTTATACTCGGCTTCATAGGCTTCTGTGGCAGGTTGAATATGAACGTTTGAATAAAGCCGTTAATCCTATGTTACCGTTGAGAAGTACATCTTCATTAATGCTTAGCAGGGTTGACTTGCTTTATCTCTGAAAAGTAGTCCTGACACCTCTGCTCTGACATAAGCATTCTGACACTGCATCTCTTGAACGTTCAGACATTCTTTTTGCTTGCGGAAGTAACTTCTCATCCGGAAGCAACCTTACTGAGTGTGCTGCACTTGAACATTAGTTTAGCAATATAATCATATAGTCTCATGCAGTGGGGGTTCCCTAAGTCTAAGGTGTATCCGGAAGCACTTCTACATCCGGAAGTAATTTTACTCGATGAGGGATCTAGTTCACCATGACTCGCTCTTGCTTAGTCTATTTCATTCCACCACTCAGCGCTAGTCACTGAGCTATCGGAAGCACTTTTACTTGACGTGGTGAATTCACTGACGCTTAGGGTGAAATCTATTCTATCAGTCTGCGCCAGTCAAGATCTAACAGGAAGCAACTTCACTTGATGTTGCATTTCCACTGACGCTCGGGGTTATATCTAGTTTATCAACCTGCGCCAGTCTAAATCTAATAGGAAGTGCTTTCACTTGGCGAAGTAGACTCACTGACGCTTGGGGTAATATCTATTCTGTCGCTCTGCGCCAGTCTAAGTCTAACAGGAAGCAAATTCACTTGATGTTGCATTTCCACTGACGCTCGGGGTTATATCTAGTTTATCAACCTGCGCCAGTCTAAGTCTAACAGGAAGCAAATTCGCTTCCGATTGAAACATAGCTTAGACTTAAGGTTTGTGTACCTAATGTTCATGGACTAAGTTAAATCCCTAGAGATTTACTTGCTGACGCTGGGGGATGAACAACATTCATCCGCACGCGCAAGTCCTAATCTTTCCGGAAGCAAATCTTCATCCTGAAGCACTCTTACTTGGGATCCTATGTTAATCCTACTGCTTCCTAGGCACTTGGTCTAATCCTTTATATTTTAAGTCTTCATCAAAACTTAAGATTCTAACATTCTCCCCCTTTTTGATGATGACAAACCTAGTTTTATCGATTAAGTTCCTAAGGAAGGATTAGCAAGAGAATAAAAGCAATGGATAAGAACAAGTAACTCAGACAAACATTATTGACAAGCAGTAGTTACAAGTCAGAGTTATACAATCAAATAACATATACAAGTAAAGAATGTATACAAATAAATTTCACTAAGTATGAATGAAAATATGCATGAAAACAAAATCAACAAAAATATTTGGATTGGGGGTTAGAGTTTGTGTTTCCTTTTCCTTTCCCTCTCTTTCTGCCTCTCTTCATTTTCTCTTTGCTGTTGGGCTAGCTCAGCCTCACGCTCATTTTGGTTTATCTGGGCAATGATCTCTTGAAGCTCTTTTTCATCTTTTTCCCTTCTGAGCCTCTCTGATTCAATGGACTCCTCGTATGCCCTTTTCATGTTCTCTACTTCTTCATACCCAGGGAAACCTGTAGCATCATCGAAGTAGGAGATCTCTCCATTGGGATAGTGGACAGCCCGGATTCTCACATTCCATACAGGGAAGTTGGGATCTTCCTCAACTTCCTGGACTTTCCTTTTCCCTTTCCCTTTGCTCTTCCTTTTGCTTTTGCTAATTGGAGGAGTGGGCATGGCACTTGCTCTTTCAGCATCGAGGCAAGCCATCTGACCAAAGGATAGCTTGTCAGTGAATCCATACTTCTCAAATTCTTCAGGAGTCATGTCTTCAATTTCCAATTTGACTTCCTTCAGAATTGGAACCGCTTGGACCACTGGATTTTCTTGCACAACCTGAGCAGATGAAGTTCCTTGCTCAGGTAGGTCAGATGGAGTCTCTTCCTCAGACTCATCAGATTCAGTGGTGGCAATTAACTTTCTGGCACGTTTCCTAGCAACGGCCTTCTTTCTGGGTGCACTGAATCTGGCTGCTGGCTCAGACGAGGGAGGAGGATCAGAAGATTGCTCAGATGAAGGGATCTCAGACTCTTGCCCAGAGGATGCAGGAACAGGCTTGGCTATCACAATGGGAGGATGGTTGGGTCTCTTCAGTCCCCACTTCATTATGATCTCCTCAACCATCTCTCTACTTGTTTTATTTGGAGGAGGCTCTGATGATGACTCAGATTGTGAGGATTGTTCATTCTGCCCAAACACAACCATCTCCAAATGTGATCCTTGCTCAGCTGTTCTCTTCTGCTCCATGAAACGGAGGGCCTCTCCTCTTATAAGGCTCTCTGCACCACTCAGCCTCTGAGACTCATATGCACGACGCAGGGCGGCCGTGATATCTTCATCAATCCAGAGTGAAGGCTGGCTGAGAACATCCCTTGTGGCCATACTTAGGCGAAGAGTAGACATAACATTTCTCCCCCTTTTGTCATCATCAACAGGGGTGAGTGCCAGGGATGGAGTGGATGTGGAGGAGGATGGAGGTGGTTCAGGGCCAAATTTCTTGGGAGGGGAGGGTGAGAGGGTAGAGGTAGAGGATGTGGGAGAAGATAGGTGTTCAGGAGTTTGAGGAGGGTCGGGGAAGCAACTGGAGGTGACAAAGAGATCCTCATAAGGATGAGTGGAGGAGTATTCTTTGTAGTTGGTGGAGTCAGGGGTAAAGGGTAAATGGTCATCGGAGAGTGGTTGAAGGCGGGGATATTCGCCGTATGGTTGGCTGAGGGGGTGAATGGCTGTTTCAGATCCTATGGGTCTAGGGCTTTGATGGGTAGGGTTGGAGAAGCGGAGTGGAGAGCGTGTAGGGGCACCTGGTCGTGTGGGAATGGGCGAGGTTGAGGATGAGGAAGGTGAGGATGAGAAGTTTCTAGGAGAATGGCGTGGAGAGTTGTGAGGTGAGTCTTGGGTTGGTGAAGGTTGGGATTGTTGGTCATTGTTGGGTGATGGTGGGGCTTGTTGGTCATTTTGTGGTGGAGGCTGAGGTTGTTGAGTGTTGGGCGGAGGAGGAGGTGGTAGTTGAGGGTGGTTAGGAGGAGGGGGGTTTTGAGGAGGAGGAGGAGGAGGTGGTAAGTTACCTTGTGATGAAGGTTGGGGAATTTGTAGGTGCTGGAGGATGAGGTCTAATTTTGCATCCACCCTGGCAAGGTGATTCTCGAGTTGTCCTACTCTGTCCTCAAGCCGTTGGGTTCGCTCCCCTTGGTGGTGGAAGCCAGCTTCACATTCAACACGGAGAGGACCCACCAAGGAATCAGTCAGTCTCAACAGAAGCTCTTCCTTTATGTCCTCGGCAAAGGCCCTAACAGAAGCTGGAACCCTTGCACTACGGCTTGGCCCAGCATGTGAGTCAACTTCCTGATCTCCTGCTCCAGATGCAGAGGGGGCTGAAGTACCAGAAGCACTACTGGCTTGTGAGCGTGAGCGAGTGGGCTTAGGAGGCTTGAAATACTTGATCCCCATCCTTGCTATATTGGTTGCTCCCACAGGCCTACACTGGACATTCTCTTCTTCCACAGCAGATGTAGCCTTGATCAGATGCTTCTCAAGGAGGAAGGCAATGATGGTGGGATAGGGAAGATAACCTGACTTGTCATTGTTTAACCAGCGCTGAAGCTCTAGGCATATCAACTGCCCAGGGTTGAAAGGCTTGCGCGAGAGGAGTCTAGGGAACCAAGGGTTGTCCAGCAGTGTGAACTCGTTGAAGTTGCCTCCCTTATGAGTCATTATCCGGGAGTAGACGTAGTACAAGAGCCTGTTAGAATCAGACATCTTGGACACCTTCTTGCTGTTGGTGCCATACAACTCCTCGAGTTCCTCCTTGCTGTACTTGTGAGACTCAGGGTAGATCCATTCATTCATATCCTCTTCTGTGATTCCCATCATCTCATTCAAGGTTCTCCAAGTGAACCTGAAGGTTCTTCCTCTTACAGTGGCAGTGAAGGAGAGTTTGTGGACTTGCTCTTTCCCATCCACCTTCCTGTACTTAGCTCTGCCTGAGAGGGATTGGCAAAAGACTCGCAGGACGTTGACGTTGTAGTCCTGGTTGATGCCCAGCCAAGGCATATACTTTTCCAAGTAAGGGCGCAGATGAGCAAACCCTAGTTCATCCAACTTGTCCAGATTGATGAACAGGCCATGATTGAAGATGGGAATGGATGTCTCAAATTTGGCGGATACACCCTCCAATGCCCCATCTCTATAGACTGTGGGATCATCTTCTTCCTCAACCCTCTGCCTCTTGGAGGAAGGCTCCTCAGAAAATTGAACCTTCTTTTTCTTTCCCTTTCTCTGAGCATCCCTCTCTTGTTCAGAACCCACTGCCTGTTCCACTCTACCAGAGGTTCCAGGCTGACCCTGAACGTTTTCATCCTGTCCCTGTGATTGCCCAGAACCTTCATGGCGTTCATGATGTTCTTCATGAAGTTCTTCATGGTGCCCAGATTTACCAGAATGCTTGTGAGTGGATTTCCCAGATTTCGACTTGTGTTTCTTGGAAGAAGAGGTTTTCTGGATGACTGAGTTGGATTCATGAGATCCGGCCATTTTTATATGAATGTTGTAGTAATAAAAAGGATGAAATGCGAGAAATGTGTAAAGGAGAAATGAAGAACACAATGGAGAAGATGAAAAGACTTTTTAGAGAAAATGATGCGAGTGAAAAAGATGTAGTAAAAAAGTGAAAATGGAAAATGACTTCTATTTATAGGTGAAACTTCTTGAGGATAGAATGGGCATAGTCTTTCAAATTTTCACACATTGGGTAACGTAAGTTTTTAAGTTGGAACGACACACCTGATGACACGTGTTGCTTCAGAGAAGGCACAACGTTTCATAGAGGAAGTTGAAACGTTTTCTGAAGTGATGTGTCCCTTGGTCTGGCACTGGCGCTCTTGATCATATTGAATTATCATCTAGCGCCAGCAAAAGAGTATCCGGAAGTGATTTTGCTTCCGGTTGGGCAGGCACTCCTGGTTGTCTTGAGTAGTCATTCAGCGTCAGCATGAGAGCATCCGGAAGTAGCTTTGCTTCCGATTGTACTTACTTAAGATTTAACATTGAGGGACTTGTTGATGTTCTCTCTTGTGCATCCACATCGATCAAGCTTTCATAATTAAAGCTATATTTGCGTCAAGTAGTAGTTTGTTTGATCTTGGCATGGTGTTTGAACTTTTCAATTTCAGGAGCAGTAGCACTCGGAGCCCAGTATGAACAACAGCTCATTCAGATTTGATACATTGCTCTGATCAGGTATGATCATGAAAATTGTTGTTCCTTCGGACCTTCTTTCCTACAGAATAACAAATGATTCCTTTTTTCCATTTTTCAGTCTCCAAACTTGGATCTGACTGGTCAGTTTGTAGGAAGTATGTGATTCTTATGCACTTAAGAATTATTCACTATGAATATAGCATTGCGAATCAATTATGACTATATGCACATGGTTATACATGGTTTCTGATAATGATAGTCATAGATAGCATGTAGAGTATGAACTTTGTGTGAAATATCTTATAAGCCATATCATGTTCATGCTTATGATGCTTAATATAAAATCTCAATAAGTCCATCTAACATTTGCATAGGAGATTTTACTGTTGCATGCTTCAACCTTAAATAATCCCTTGCTTACCCAAGGAGATCTTTTATACTTATCCTTGGCCTGAAGCACTTTCTTAGGAGAGACAGGATTCGCAGGTTTTCTCCATGTGAGTTGAGACATCCTCTCTCTTTTGTCCTTCTCAGGATAGTTGAATGGAACTCTGTGATAGCTTATCCCTGAGACAAGGTCTTTGTTCCTTGTGGTACCGCACTGCTTCTTATGATTGAACCAGGTAGTTGCAGCAGTGACATCACCACGAGTTCTCTTCTTTGGGACAAGAGGAACTCTTGATCTTTCCTGCACAAGTAAGGCACTAGAAGGGAGTTTTGGTACCCATTTGTACTTGGGTCCTACAAGGTTAGCGCTGGACCTTACTTGTCCTTTGGGAATCCATATATATTTATTTCTCACATTTAAATTTCTCTTAAAATTGCATGTGTGAGAAATATGACCAGTTCTACCACAATAATGACAGATAATGGGATGATGTTCAGAATCAGATTTCTTATCACTATTATGGTGGTCAGTTTTCTTTTCAAAGACTCTATGTTTATTAACTTTTGAAATCCTAGGGTCTTTTGAAAATTCTTCTTTTATGAGTGGGACTTTGGACTCCTTGGTTGTAGAAGAGGGAATAAGTTCCTCAAGTTCCCTATTCCTTTTTCTTAAGCCTAGAACTTCTTTTGCAAGTTTACAGAATTCATTATGTAGCTCATTATACATATCTTGCAATTCAGAAGTTTTGAGTTTAGGTACCTCATTTTCTTCAGCTTCTGAATCTTCTAGGCGGAGATCCACACTCTCTTTGCTGATACTAGCTTCCACTACATCACCATCCAGTAGCTCATCAAAAGTGGATTCACAGGGAGCACATAGTGAGCTTTGGACAGCCTTAACTTCAAGAAATTGATTAGAAGCATACATAGTATCAAGAGTGTTCCAAATATCTATAGCCCTAGAGCAATGTTTAATTTTCTGGTAATCATTGTCAGATAAACTTTTGTGCAAAATTTGCATTGCTCTAAGGTTTAAGTAAAATAAACTTTTGTCCTCTTCTGTCCAATTTACTTTTGGTTTGAAATCAGAGTCCTTTTCAAAGACATCCCACATTTTGAAATCAGTGGATAGTATAAAACTTTTCATCCTACCCTTCCATAAGTAAAAATCAGCATTTTCTAATACGGGTGGGACAGTATGATCAAAACCTTCAAAATACATTTTGCAACCCAAATCAGCCTAGGTCTTTGCACTTGAGACCGTTTGATCCTTTAAACAAGTGACCTGGCTCTGATACCAAATGATAAGCGTGGCTGTCACCCAAGAGGGGGGGGGGGTGAATTGGGTGAAGGAATAAGTTCTTTTAAATCTTCTTTTCGAAAGACTGCTTGTGCTTGGTGATAATATATAAAAGTAGTGGTATGCACAAGTCAGTGTGTTATGTGATGCAAAATAGAATGTTTGAGTGTAAATTTATGCACACATAAATTTATCCTGGTTCGGTCACCCAGACCTACATCCAGTCCCCAGGCTCCACCTGAGATTTTCAATCCACTATTCTTGTTTAAACCGGGCACAAGAGAAGCCTTTACACTTTAGGTTTTACGAGCACGGGTTCACCTAACAACCCACAGGTTTTACAACGGGTTCACCTGCAAACCTTACAAACGCAAGTTTTACGGGCTAACTTGCAACCTATGGAGATTTAGAAAACTTCTAAATGCTCCCCCTTACAAAATGTAAGTTTACACTATGTTCACTCTATGAACTGATTGTGCTAAACACTTAAGCTCAAAACTAACTCTCTCTAAGAGTGGATGATGTTACTCACTTAAGTACAATAAAATTACTCTCTGAAAAATATCACAAATCTGGATCTGAGAGTAGTAGAAGATGTGTAGAATGAAGAGTATGATATATCAGATACTTTGCTCTGTTCTCTCTTTTTCTTCCTTGTAATCTTCTCTTCTAAATGAATGTCTCTTTTATACTCGGCTTCATAGGCTTCTGTGGCAGGTTGAATATGAACGTTTGAATAAAGCCGTTAATCCTATGTTACCGTTGAGAAGTACATCTTCATTAATGCTTAGCAGGGTTGACTTGCTTTATCTCTGAAAAGTAGTCCTGACACCTCTGCTCTGACATAAGCATTCTGACACTGCATCTCTTGAACGTTCAGACATTCTTTTTGCTTGCGGAAGTAACTTCTCATCCGGAAGCAACCTTACTGAGTGTGCTGCACTTGAACATTAGTTTAGCAATATAATCATATAGTCTCATGCAGTGGGGGTTCCCTAAGTCTAAGGTGTATCCGGAAGCACTTCTACATCCGGAAGTAATTTTACTCGATGAGGGATCTAGTTCACCATGACTCGCTCTTGCTTAGTCTATTTCATTCCACCACTCAGCGCTAGTCACTGAGCTATCGGAAGCACTTTTACTTGACGTGGTGAATTCACTGACGCTTAGGGTGAAATCTATTCTATCAGTCTGCGCCAGTCAAGATCTAACAGGAAGCAACTTCACTTGATGTTGCATTTCCACTGACGCTCGGGGTTATATCTAGTTTATCAACCTGCGCCAGTCTAAATCTAATAGGAAGTGCTTTCACTTGGCGAAGTAGACTCACTGACGCTTGGGGTAATATCTATTCTGTCGCTCTGCGCCAGTCTAAGTCTAACAGGAAGCAAATTCACTTGATGTTGCATTTCCACTGACGCTCGGGGTTATATCTAGTTTATCAACCTGCGCCAGTCTAAGTCTAACAGGAAGCAAATTCGCTTCCGATTGAAACATAGCTTAGACTTAAGGTTTGTGTACCTAATGTTCATGGACTAAGTTAAATCCCTAGAGATTTACTTGCTGACGCTGGGGGATGAACAACATTCATCCGCACGCGCAAGTCCTAATCTTTCCGGAAGCAAATCTTCATCCTGAAGCACTCTTACTTGGGATCCTATGTTAATCCTACTGCTTCCTAGGCACTTGGTCTAATCCTTTATATTTTAAGTCTTCATCAAAACTTAAGATTCTAACAAATCTTATTTTTTTTATATTTTATATTTTTTTAATTTAAATAATGTGGGGGTGTTTTTTATTTTTTTAATTTAAATAATGTGGGCCCTACACACTCAGAAAAATATTGCCACATAAGCAAAAAATCTTATTTCCCCCGCCACATCAGCGTTTAACGGTCAACGTCGGTCAACATTAACGGCGTACTCTATATTGCACCAATATTTATTCTTCAGACCCAGAATTGAACCCGAAAATACTTCTTACTTCTATGTGCTCCTGGCGTAATTGTTTGGACCCATTTTTGCACCTTTACCCTTTGTATAGTGTTTTAAATGGGAATGTATGCTTGTTGTTCCTTGGCTTTTTGTTCATGAATGTGAATTTGGTTATTGGCTTTGGCTTAGATTAGTTGAAGATGCTTACCTTTGAATAAAACATATAAGAAAAGAAAATGGGTAGTAACATAAGAAATCAGAGAGAGACGTTAAACATTATGAAGTAGGAATTGATACTAATTCATCATTTGGTACTACATTATCATAGGGTTGATTGAGATGTGGCATCAAGAAAGAAAAGGGTGAGAAATCGCGTAAATTGCTGGGCGACAGGTAATCACACTTAACCTTACTATAACATTGAGGGTGATGTTAGCTAGGATTTTGTAAAAATCCTTTCTCACCCTCTATATATATATATTATCTTTGAAATGTTATTCTTATACAAAATAGGCTATCGGGTGCCTTTCAAACGCGATTACTTTCATATAAAAGACTTTGATACATATATATATTATCCTGCTTGGTGGTTGCTATTGATTTGGAATGGTGTGAAGGATATATAGGTATATTGTTTAGATAGTGGTTTGAGAGGTATGATGATAGAAAAGAGAGTTGGATATTGAGTTGAACTTGTGGAAACAATGATATGTTGAGATTTAGATATCGAAGGGAATGGTAAGAGTGCAAGATATTGATGTTGAAATTGAGATACTGACGAGGTTGAAATTTATTGGACATTGTGGACATTGCATGACACTGAGACATATGTACCATCGCGCGATGATAACCGTTCGATAGGCCAATCAACGGTTATTTGTACGGGTTAACAGATTGGAGACTGTGACCAATGGTTAACAGATTGGAGACTGTGACCAGCAGTCTTCTGATTGGAGACAGGGGCTGCTCCCTTTCTGATTGGAGACAGATTGGGGTTTCCCTCTCATGGGGTTACCAGAGAGGGAAATTGCCCCCTCATTGTGAGAGGGGCACAGTGTCAACTCATTTGGAACATATATAGGGCTCGAGCGTAGTGCCTCCGGGATGGCATGAGTAGAGCACCAGGGATTGTACATGAATGTGAGCCGAGAAATTGGATTTGAGAAAGGTATGAATGAGAATTTCAGTAAGGAAAGCATGAATTGAAGATTGGATGGTGAAGTTTAGTTGATGTGGGAATTAATTGAGGGATTTTGAGTGATATATGAAAAGTAGAGTTGATAACCTTGATTTGAATTGGACGTGACAGAGCGACTGAAGTGTTAAATGGAAGAAGATTTGGGTTATATACATATTACTGAATTTAAATTGTGGTACCCTTTAGACGCCCTTACTACCGTACATCTCACTGTTATAGTGAGTTAAGCGGTGATTACTGGGACAAATTGTCTCATCCCACGATTACTGACATTTTTGCAGGTATCCATGCACAGACGCAAGCATCAGGAAAGGGAATTAGGTTGTGGAGGTTATTTAATTTTTTTAGAAATGTATATTGCCAATTTATAGGTCTGCATTCGCTTCCGCATGTATATATATCTATTTATTGTTTAATATCAACTAGTTTTGTTTATTAACCATGTTAGACAAATCCTTTCTAACATGGTTAGCAATAAATTATCCATGATAGCAGCTGTATTGTATTAGTTTATTCTTTTCTATCATGGATAATAATTTAGTCATTAGGATATTCTTTTTCTAACTATGATAGAGATATTGATATTATTGAAATTCCTTTTTCTATCATAGTTAGCAAAGATATTATTGAACTAAAAGAGATGTCACAGGTTAATTAGGGGAATTAATAACAGTATGTTACAACCCACAAGCTTGCAAGTCTCCAAAAGTCAGAACCCTTTGCCATCTGTCTTTCTTTCCTTTTAAACATTCATTTTCGAGTGAAAATTGATGAGTTGGCAATTTTTTACGCGATCATGCCGCGGCTCAGTAAAGTGGACCAAATGCATGCCGCGACATACTTTTTCTCTGTAACTCAGGTTCAATTTAGGCCGCGGCACAAAAGTTCCACATAGAATCATGTCGTGGCTCAGTTCTGTTTTTGCTGAAAATTGATTTCTTCCCAAGCAAATGAGTTACTCCAATGTGTTTTGACATCCTTTCATTCATCTTGACTTCTCACCTGACCTGGCTTTAATTTCCTAAACACATTTGACTTGCAAAACACTTAACTTATATGATTAACTTACCAAAATATTTAAAACCACTAAAAACATGTACTACCAAAAATCATGAATCAATTAGCCTTTAAAGTGTGTATAATTACTTCAAAAGTGTATGCAAAAGAATATGAATCATGCTAAAAAGCATGAATTCCATGGTATCAACACACCCCCAAACTTAAACTTTTACTCGTCCTCGAGTAAATCAATATAAAATGGAACAAGATTGATCAATTATCAACTTAACATGAATGCAAGATGTTATCCTCACCGGTTGCTCAAGAGATATGCTTAAAGGGAAAGAAGAGGGATAGAGATGAATGCATGGTTCACAATTCAAGAACAAGTTGCCAACAATGTTGTGTGTGTGTGAAGCTTAAAGATGATGTCCATGCACTAGTTAGAATCCAAAGTAACAACTCAATATGTGTGAAACATCCTCAATATCAAGACTTTACTTCCTAACCTTTTCCTCTCTCTCTACTAGGGAACAACACAATTTCAAAATCAAAGGGACTTTTGAAGCTTGTAATGGGGCCAGGGGTTTAAGTTTGTAGCTATTTGAAAGAATGGGGAAAAAGGAGTTCAAATACCTTGAGATAAATTACATTTCACTATATTCACTCATGCACAAAAATTTCTTCAAAGAAATCAAACATTCCCCCAAACTTATCTCATATTGATTCTTTGTACTCCAAGTCTTGGTGAAAGAATTTTTTTTTTTGGAACTTGGGAGTACAAATTTCCCTTTTTTTTTTCACAACCACTATTTCCCTTTCCACATTGTATTTACAATATACATTCACCTTTGATAACCACACCAATCCTCACTATAATGAAATGTCAATTATCTCAAGATCAAGGTAGTTCATGGTTTTTCGGGCTAAAAGGGTTAAGTCCAATGTGGGGTTCAAAAGAAAATTATCATGGTTTTTCATTATAAGGCTCAAAGAGGGTTCAAGTGGAAATGATTTCATGGGTTGGCTTTAAAAGGCTCAAACGCATTTAAAAGATTGCCCTAATCATTTTTTAAAATTGTGTGAATCATTCCCTAATTTCAAGAGATTCCAAGGATGGTTATAAAGTCTATCTATCAAAAAATGCCCACACATACCAATTTGTTATAATTGTCATCTAAAAAGAGAATTTCTATCATCCCAGCTTAAGTGCAGAAAGGGTAAATTGCCAGAAACGAGACTTGCATTGTTCCTCAAGCATTCAAAAATATCCCAAAATTTCCAATTAAGCATATAGTCTAAGCAACACCTATCATTGGATCATGCATGAACTTCAGCAGATAGTTGATCAATCTAAAACATATTTTTCAAAAAATTTGAACATACAAGTCTAAGTTTCAAAGGTCTAACAATGGAATCCATGATAATTCAGCATGCTCATTTATTCAATTCAAAAATGCCCTTACCCCCAAACTTGAAATGGACAGTGCCCTCACTGTCATCAGGGAAAGACTAAAGGCCTTCTCTCACGCAGCAGTATAGTCACAAAAGGAAAAAGTTTGTGCTTCATGAGAGGTACAAAAATTGCTGGAGCTCACTGTAAGGAAACACAAGGGAGAGCAAAAGCATAGAAAATGCACAGATGCAACCAAATATATATTCATTGCAGTGAAGTATGTGCAGTCAGTTAACACATTTTCTTTACAAAAAAACATCTACCAAGAACCAGCATAATCCAAATATGAAACAGAATTACAAAGCATGCAACCAAAAGAAGGGAGTGCAAGATTGCACTTTCAATCAAAAGACAAGTGTCAGCTTAAGTTAAGCTACATCCAAAAAAAAGAGACACACATATCAAACATGACACGAATTAACCCTCATCCCCATCATTGTTCAGCTCATCCTCTGAAGATGGTAATCTGGCATTTACAGCCTTAGCAATGGCAAGCACCCACTTTTCAATCCTGTCAACTCGAGCAGTCAAATTGTTGAGGGCTGTCATGATGTCACTTGCTTCTGGTAGTGGAGGTGCTTGTGCTGCATTGAGATTAGCCTCAACATCTATAGCCTCATGCACCTTGATAGACTTGTAATTAAACTTGGACAAAGGTTTGAACTCGTCCTCATAGGGTGCAATCTGAACCTGCTGGCGGCAAAGCTTATCAATGAGATGGGGAAACACAATTTGAAGTGTGTGATCATAAATATGGGCCTCCAACGTGCGGAACATAAGGGCAGCGAAGTCCACCGAGTTACTACGCAAGAGGTGGAATATCAAAAGGGCTCGATCATCACAAATATTATTCAAGTGAGATATCGGCATCACGTTGTTAGCAACAAAGTGATGCCAATAGTGTGCTTCCAAATTCAGTTGAGCGCGCTTAAGATATTTTCCCCCTCTCGACTTATAATACCATTTTTGTTGGTTTGGAAGTGTTAGCTCCTTTAACACATCATCCCACAGATTGGGCTCCGGGTTTGTCTTGGATTGTTGGTAGTGACAGTTTTGGACCGGAGAAAGGGCATAGAGTGCTCGAATGGTGGCCTCATCAATCTTAATCATACATCCACGCACATTGCACTTAAGGGACTTGGAGTATGCTGCATGAGCATAGTACTCCCTAACCAGAGATCGGCACCCTTTGGCTCTTCTTTGTGCAAGTTCATCGGCTTTATGGTTGTCTTGCAACATCAGATAAAAGCTTGGACTACTATGGTAAGGGAATTCCCTCTCTTGAATGAAATTTCTATCGATGACCCACTTATCATGATATGACTGGACCTCAATATTCTCAAACTTTGTCTTCTCCCATTCTGTTGGAGGGTCATAAATGTCCTTGGTGAGTGCTAGCTCAAGCAGAGTGTCCTGTGGTTTACCCTTTTTCAGATTCTTAGACTTGTTGATGGCCTTAGTGGGTTTGGAGGTTTTGGATTTGGAAGAGCTTTTGGATTTGGAGGAGTTTTTGGATTTGCGAGGAGTCATGTTCCTGGAAAAAGCAATCAAACATTCCAGCCACACAATGAACATGTATTTACTAACAAAAGAAACACTCTTATTCAATGCATCAAAAATTTCTAACTACCTAAATGCTATCCTAAACTAATGATATGCAATGCCTACATGTACCATTAAATGAGGCCTTTCCCAAAAGATTCAGTTGTTGACCAAAAGAAACTACCTCACTTCCCTTGCCCACTGCTCACAAAACTTCACCATAACTCTCCATGTTTATACAAAACCACAATGAGAACACTCAACTATCTCAGAAACTGCATTTGGGCAAATCAATAATTAAACACTCATCAATTAGTCTCAGCCACAACAGAATATCTAAGTCTCATCACTAGTTTTCAACTATTACACCAGTGACCCTCAATCATTACCTACTCACTCACTGCACTTGGCCACAACAAAATATCAAACTCACCTTAACCATTTATGCCAAAACAAATCAAAGGCACAATGTAAGCTAAGAACTCAAGCACTTTCAACATTCAGAAATTTGCCTTGAAATCTCACAAATTGTTTCACCTATATCCTCAATTCTCACTTGTTATTCTCTTGCAATTCAATCACATTCTCACTGCAAGGGTAATAGGCACAACTTTCAGCTTGACATTTAAAGCCCATTTGTTAAACTATCATTCATCTCCCTTTGAATGCAGACAACAAAAATTCCAGCTTAATTCACTCTTGATTAATCTATATTCCAACCAGACATGCAGGCTATTTCAACATCAAAACTAAGCTATTCACCACCATATCCTTCAGTATTCAGAAAATGACTCAAACCTAAGCAGACACTTATCATCAAAGACCACCCTCCCTCATTCTCAGATTTTACCAAAAATGCATCTTACTTCAAATTCACAACATAATGAAAACATGACCCTAAATCTGAAATTAAACCAAAGTAGGACAGAGACAAAGGTATGTTGTTCTTACCACAGTCAATGAAGTGAGAAACTGAACTGAGGAAAGAGCAATGGTGGAAGAAGATGGTCGTGAATGTTGACAGCGGTGGAGAGAGAAGTAAGCTTTGGTGACAAGTGAGCTCCGGTGAGGTACAGTGGCGGTGACCGGGAGGAGTGGGTGGTTGGTGAAGGCCAAGATCTTGCAAATGGTGATTAGGTGTGTTCTGAGTGTATCAAAGAGGGACAAGAAGTGGTGGCCGAAACAGGGGCTTCGACGACAGCGAAGATAGAGGGGAATATGACGGTGGCCGGAGGTGTGTGGCGGCGCGACGGAGGTTTGGGGTCTTGGAGAGAGTGTTGGATTTAGGGTTTTGAGATGAAAGGGAAGGAGATGAAAACGGAGTAGAGATCGGAGGTAAAGATGGAGAGGAACAGAGGGGCGGAGGCCGGCAGCGGCTACGGCGGCGAGGGAAGGAGAGGCTATTGTGGTGGTTAGGGTTTCGAGATGTGGTGGCGGGTTTGAGTTGGTGAGATCGAAGAAGATGAAGGGTGAGCTGAGGGCACGTCGCCGGACGCGGCGAGGCGGAGGCGGCGAAGGACGGAGGAGTGGAGGAAGGCCGCCGTCGAACTGAAAGGAATGAGGGAGAAAAGAAAAAATGAAAGAGAGAGAAGAGATCGACGGAAGATCGGAGGTTATGGGGGGCGGTGGCAGCCGTCGGTGCATGGCGGAGACGGCCGGCGGTGGTGACTGTGAAGGGAAGGGGGGCGCCGCTTTAGAATGTTGAAGAAGGAGGGAAGTAAGGGTTTTGAGGGTGAAATTTTATTAATTTTTTTTTTATATTGTGTGTGATTTTGCATCTTCATTGGCAGAGAATTAGCATGCCGCGGCCAGAAATTTAAGCCGCGACATGATATTTTTCTGTCAATCCAGCTAGTTAAATGACGCAAATTCAGCCGCGGCACAAATAACTCATGCCGCGGCATGATGACAGTATCCATATCAGCTCCAAAAAAACACTAAATTTGCTGATATATTTCACATGAAACACAATAAAATCACACTTTCACCAAAATTGGAGTCAATTAAGCCCTGAAACACATGTCTTAAAGCTCATTTGAAACACAATTCCAATTTATTGAAGATCCCCTCATTCAAAAATCTCTTCATGACACAATTCATGCACATCCATAAAAATTCACTCACCCTTACCAAAATCACTACACTCCCATGCCAAAACATCCATACTTCTCACACACACTATCAACACTAGTTCACACCAAAAATCAAGCTCAACCATGCAATAAATCACCCATAATCTCATCTCATCACTTCATACCAAATAATTACTCCAAGATCCAACCACATGAACTCATTGTCAAAATATGCTCCAATCAAAACATATATCATGCTTCATTCAAATGCACATTCCTTTATGAAGAATTAGCCCAAATCCACACAATCCACACAGAACTTTTCTCATTAGTCTAGCTCAACAACAGCAGAAAATCATATGCACCTTCCATATTAAAGACAAGGAAATCACTCATACAAACACCATGAGGACCATTTCAGCACAATTAAGCATAAGTCATATCAAAATTCACCTCATGAGACTAAAATTGATCAAGTGACATAGCTACACCACAATATCAGTCCATTAAAGCAATTCCATGTGATCATCCACAATAATGATGCAAAAAAATTAATTCAAGATGAGATTTGAGAATTACTCTCCTTTGTAAACTTCTTCTTGCATTCCACAACCGTAAGCTCCAGCGGTCACCACCAAAAGCAAGTCAAGCATCAAGAAAAATTTTCTTCCTACAAAAAAGACAAAAACAAGTGCAAATCTACCAAAATAAACTAAAATAACACAAAAATCACAAATAAAAGAGAAAAGTTGAGAACTTGGGTTGCCTCCCAAGAAGCGCTTAATTTATAGTCTTTAGCTAGACTCTTCTCTGCTTTAAACAGGATCAGAGAGGGGTAGTGAGACTGATGCACGATCTATCTCACCACTCCAATAATGCTTCAGCTGCTGACCATTAGCTTTGAATTTTCGTCCTTCATCATTCTCAAGCTCTACAACACCACGATCAAGAACTTGGACTACAGTGAATGGTTCGGACCAACGAGACTTGAGCTTTCCTGGAAATAACCTCAGTTTAGAATTGAACAAGAGGACTTGTTGCCCACCCACAAACTCCTTAGGTAGAATCTTCTTGTCATGCCACCTCTTTGTTTTCTGCTTGTACAACCTTGAGCTTTCATAGGCATTGAGCCGGAACTCTTCAAGCTCATTTAATTGCAAAAGCCTCTTTTCACCCACAATCTTGGCGTCAAAATTGAGCTTTTTGATAGCCCAATAAGCATTGTGCTCCAACTCCACCGGTAGATGACAAGCCTTTCCAAACACAAGCCGGTATAGAGACATACCAATTGGAGTCTTGTAAGCAGTCCGATAAGCCCATAATGCATCATCAAGTTTCATGGACCAATCCTTCCTTGTTATGCCCACTGTTTTCTCAAGAATTTTCTTGATCTCACGATTGGAAATCTCAGCTTGGCCATTTGTTTGCGGATGATATGGCAAAGAAACCTTATGCTTGACACCATATTTCTCCAAAAGAGCTTGAAATTTGTTGTTGCAAAAGTGGGTACCACCATCACTTATAATGGCTCTAAGAGTGCTAAAGCGAGTAAAAATTTGCTTCTTCAAGAACTTAACCACCACCTTAGCATCATTAGTAGGCAAAGCCACCGCTTCAACCCACTTTGAGACATAATCAACAGCGACTAAGATGTACTGGTTGTTAAAAGACTTGGGAAATGGTCCCATGAAGTCTATGCCCCAAACATCAAACAATTCCACTTCAAGCATGTTGTTTAGAGGCATTTCATTCCTTCTAGAGATGTTACCCAACCTTTGGCATCGATCACACCTCAAGGTAAATTCATAGGCATCTTTGAACAATGAAGGCCAATAAAATCCACTTTGTAAAACCTTGGCTGCAGTCTTGTTACCACCAAAATGACCTCCATAGTCAGAGGCATGACAACAGTTCAAAATTTCTTGTTGCTCAAACTCAGGAATACACCTTCTAAGAATTTGGTCAGCACACTGATGGAAAAAAAATGGATCTTCCCAATAGTAGTACTTTAAATCATGCAAAAACTTCCTCCGTTGGTAAGGTTGCAAATCATAAGGGATTATACCAGAAACAAGAAAATTCACAATATCAGCATACCAAGGAGTCATAGCCTGACTAATAGCAAACAGTTGCTCATCTGGAAATGTCTCATCAATAATTTTGCCTTCTTCTAGTTGAGCATCAGTACTCAACCTAGACAGGTGATCAACCACTTGATTCTCTGTACCCTTCCTATCCACAATCTCTAAATCAAACTCTTGCAAAAGAAGCACCCATCTAATCAACCGTGCTTTTGAATCCTTCTTGCTAAATAAATACTTCAAAGCGGAATGATCAGTGTACACTGTCACTCTAGCACCCACAAGATATGATCGGAACTTACCAAAAGCATACACCACCGCAAGTAACTCTTTCTCAGTAGTGGTGTAATTTTCTTGCGCATCATCTAGAGTTCTGCTAGCATAATAAATCGGGTGAAAGACTTTATCCTTCTTTTGACCAAGAACCGCACCCACAGCATAGTCACTAGCATCACACATCACAATAAAAGGTAAAGTCTAATCAGGAGCCATCATAATAGGTGCAGACACCAGTTTCCTCTTCAATTCCTCAAATGCTTTCAAACACGCATCATCAAACTTGAATTCAACATCTTTCTCAAGCAAGGCACATAGAGGCTTAACAACCTTAGAGAAGTCTTTAATGAACCGGCGGTAGAAACCAGCATGACCAAGAAAACTCCTCACACCTTTGACATTGATTGGTGGAGGAAGTTGCTCAATCACAGAAATTTTAGCTTTATCCACTTCCAAGCCATTCTTTGATACACGGTGGCCAAGCACTATCCCTTCTTTCACCATAAAGTGGCATTTCTCCCAATTCAAGACCAAATTGGTATCTTCACATCTTTTCAACACATTAGCCAAATTTTCCAAACATTCATCATAAGAATCTCCAAAGACAGTGAAGTCATCCATGAACACCTCCATAGAATGCTCAATCATGTCAGAAAAAATAGCCATCATACACCTCTGAAAAGTAGCCGGTGCATTGCACAAACCGAAAGGCATACGCTTGAATGCAAAAGTCCCATATGGACAAGTAAAAGTAGTCTTTTCTTGATCTTCCGGTGATATAGCAATTTGGTTGTACCCAGAGTAACCATCCAGAAAACAAAAGAATTCCTTCCCTGCCAACCTGTCAAGCATCTGATCAATAAAAGGTAGCGGGAAGTGATCCTTCCGAGTGGCGGCATTCAACTTGCGATAATCCATACAGACTCTCCAACCTGTGACAGTGCAAGTAGGGATCAACTCATTGCAGGTGTTAGCCACTACAGTCATACCGCCCTTTTTAGGGACACATTGGACTGGGCTCACCCAAGAACTGTCAGAAATAGGATACACAATGCCTGCATCAAGCCACTTCAAGATTTCTTTCTTCACAACTTCTTTCATAATGGGGTTCAACCTATGCTGATGCTCAATGGAGGATTTGTGATTATCCTCAAGAAAAATCTTGTGCATACAAGTAGAAGGACTAATACCCTTTATATCAGCAATAGTCCACCCGGTGGCTTTCTTGTGCTCTTTCAAAACTTTCACCAATTGCTCTTCCTACTGAACTGTCAAATCAGAAGCAATAATCACCGATAAAGTATCATTGGCACCCAAGTAAACATAGCACAAATGTGAAGGCAAGGCTTTCAATTCCACAGATGGTGGATCCTCAAGAGATGGCTTGAGCTTTGGCCTATCAAGAGATGCCAAATCCAAAGATTCAAATGGCACACGACTTCTAGGAAAAGATATGGGAGCATCCATAATGGCCGAACATTCCTGCATGTCTTCACTACCATCTTGCACACCAAGTAACACAGCCTCAACTGGGTCATGACACACAGATTCATTGAACTCTTCTTGCATCACTTGCTCAAGGATATCAACAAAGAAACATTGCTCTGATTGATCAGGAGACTTCAACAACTTATGCATACTGAAAGTAACCTGCTCATCTGCAACTCTCAATGTGATCTCACCTTTCTCTACATCAATCAAAGTTCTTGCAGTTGCCAAGAACGGTCTTCCCAAAAGAATCGGTATCTCCCTATCTGCTTCAAAATCAAGCACAATGAAATCCGCAGGAAAGATAAACTTTTCCACTTTTACCAACACATCTTCTATTATACCACGAGGGTAAAAGATGCTTCTGTCAGCAAGTTGCAAGGTTACAGTAGTTGGCCTAGCTTCACCCAACTCTAGCCTTTTAAACACAGAGAGAGGCATAAGGTTCACACTTGCCCCAAGATCACACAAAGCTTTACCCAAGAATTTTTCTCCAATGTGACACGGAATAGAGAAACTACCAGGATCTTTAAGCTTGGGCGGAAATTGCTTGATAGCATCGGTGAAACTAGTAGTCACTGCAACTGTCTCAAACTCATTGAATCTCCTTTTCTTAGAAAGCACGTCTTTCATAAACTTTGCATATTTTGGCATTTGCTCTAAGGCTTCCACAAAAGGGATGTTGATATGCAATTGCTTAAACATCTCAAGAAACTTCTTGAATTGCCCATCATCATGTTGCTTTTTAAGACTTTGAGGAAAAGGAGGCGGAGGCACATATTTTGGTTTTGCCTCATGTGGTTTCGCCTTGTCATCACCACCATCCTTATGTTGCACTTTGTCTTTGCTTTCAACAACAATTTCCTTCCTAGAGACACTTCCATCAACTAGAATGGTTTCATCAACATTGGCACCCTCATCAGGAACAATCTCATTAGGAGCTTCTTTGTTAGCTCCTTGAGGCTTAGGTTCATTATCAACTTGTTTTCCACTCCTTAGAGTGATCACCTTGCATTCTTCTTTGCCCTTATTCCTTGGATTAGGAATCGTGTCACTAGGAAGACCTCCTCTTGTCAACACATTCACTTGCGACGCGAGTTGCCCCATTTGTATCTCAAGATTCTTTATAGAGGCATCATGACCCGCTAGCCTAGCATCATTCTGAAGTCTCGCAGCTTCTTGCCCTGCCAAGAGTTGTGACAACATTTTCTCCATCTTATCCATTTTGGATTCTTCCTTTTGAGGCACTTGTGTAGTTTGACTTTGAAAACCCGGTGGGTGTGAAGGCTTAACACCTGAAGAAGACGAAGGATTCACAGCTTGCCCTTGACTCCATTTAAAGTTTGGGTGATTTCTCCACACTGGGTTATAAGTGTTGGAGTAAGGGTTGTTGTTAGGATTCTGAAACTTCCCCATATAGTTCACCGACTCAGGAGCCATGTACAGAGGGCATTGGTCTGGGAAATTGACATCTTCACATTGATCGCACACAATCGGGGTCACATGCACAGAATGAACACCTTGAGACTTACTTCTCTGAGTCTGTGATTCAAGCATATCAAAACGCTTGTTTATAGCAGAAAGAATAGTAGCCATCTGTGCGGAAGAAGTGTGATTTAACCTTTTTGTCGCCTAAAAAGATTAATCAAAACAATTCAATACTCTACTCCACTATTTAGATAGCGGTGAGTACAGGTCTTTCCACAGTTCAGGTTATCTTGCTAATTGAAAGTATATAAGTCACGCAAATTAACAAACAGTTTGAGTGTGTGTTTATATCTACGATTAAAATATAAAATGTACCGAAAGTATGAGTGTAAAGAATCAATAGGTGGAATCTCCTCCTTCAAGCCTCGATTTGTGCATCTCAATTGTTAGGCCTCATGTGACAATTTCCTCTTAATTAACTAGCTTAAATCGGCCAAGACCTCTTAAAACTAAGAAGTGTTAGCTAGTTTAAACTGATTAATCAAGATAGTCTAGCCTTGAACTTGATGCATATCCATAGGTGAGATAGAAATCAAAACTAACTTCTATTTAACATTCACTTCAAGAATCAAACAAAATGTACTCACATATGCTTAATCTCATGAAGCTACACAATGTATATACCTAACACACATGAAAGTTCAAGATCTAGAAGTTAGGTTTACAAACTTGAAAGAATAAATGAACTCTACACAGAAATCTCTATGCAGAATCCTAGATCTAACATACCTAAAAATCTCCAGACATGAAAGTTCTAAGTGATTACAAGCTTGAAAACCTAGAAAAGGAAAATTCTCACATAAGGCCAATTACATTGAAGCTCGAACACAAATCTGGACTTGAAGGAAGGAGAAGAACGCTTAGCCGCGCATGGAGATGGAAAGATTGGAGGATTTGCGAGGTGAAATGGCCATGGCGGAGGTGAAGAAGATGAAGATGGAGTTGAGAGAGTTTGTTAGAGGAGAGAGAAAATGAAAGTGAAGTCAGTAGAGAGATATCTCAGATGTTAGTTATGTTTGGGGTTTTATAGTGGTGAGTAACTTTGGGATTATCGCCCAAAGGGTAGTTTTGGTATTTAGTAAAGGTTAGGATGAATGTGGACTAGATCTCATCTCCATGCAATTCCAAAGGTTCCTCCTTTTTCCTCAAGTGATTGTTCTTCCCTTTTTGCCCTTAATGAGCCCTCCAGACTTGAATTTGACCTTGGCGCTTATTTTGCCTCATTTGGAAAGATGCTCCCCAAGTACCTTCAAGCTGCAGGGCTGACCTTGCCTTAAATTAACTCTGCACCTGAGGCTTCTGAAAAGTAGTTGACATTTCTGATCATTGTGCAGTTTGGTTCTTGTACATGCTGGCTGATGGACTTCAGCTTCCGGATGCAAGACTTCATATCGCAAGCGCGAGCATATTCACTTCCGGATGAGAATCCACTGGATGAGAATCCACTTCCGGATGTAAGTCTTTGTCCGCCAGCGCCAGCATGTTCACTTCCGGATGTAAATCCACTTCCGGATGTAAGTTCCCTTCTTCAAGTAGCCCAGCTTCCGGATGTGAACTTGCATCCTGATGTAAACTTGCATTCTGATGTGAGTACTTTTCCAGATGTGACTTTGCTTCCGGATGTGAACCTGCATCCGGATGTGACTTTGAGTACTCTTTATCTAGCCTTCTTTCTTGCCAAGTTATCTCCACTGAAGCTCCACCAAGGGTGTGTGGGGCCCACTTGGGACCCCCCTACATGAAAAACACATCTCATAGTCAAAATGACCAAAATACCCTTAGTTCCATAAAATGCAAATAATAAGGCTATTATTCTTCAAATATTTATACATAAGCATGTGCATGAAAATGTATCAATAATGATCAAATATAACAAATAAACCATACTAATTAAGCTCAAATGCACATGCTTAAAGGTATGAAATTTGGTCTAATCAAAGTGACGTCTTCCTTTGGAGTAGTAAGAGGCTGTGAACGCCTGTCTGTACCCTGAGAATTGTTAGCAGCTAGCTGATCAAGCAGTCGGAACATCTCATTAACAGGGACATGTCTGTATCCTCCATTTGTCATTGAGTCGAGCATAGCTTGAGACTGAGGATTAATGCGATTACAAAAGATCTGAAGGATGACCCACTTGTCTACCCCATGATTAGGACACTGTTTCATTAACAATCTGTACCTTTCCCACGCAGCATAGAGATGCTCATCAGGATATTGCTTGAAACTCAGAAACTCATCGCTTGCTTCAACAGACTTATCATCAGAAAAGAACCATGCTCTAAACTTATTCTCAAGAGCATTCCAAGAATCGATGGATCCCTCTGGCAAGTTATCAAACCACTCCCTAGCTTTCCCTTGCAGAGAAAAAGGAAACAGCAGGAGTCGAAGAACATCATCAGGAACTCCATTTTGCTTGAAAGAATTGCACACTTCCAAGAAATACAACAAGTGCTTGTTTGCATCTTCCTTGTGAAGCCCATGGAACATACCGTGCAGTTGAAGCATAGAAATCATAACCGGCTTAATCTCAAAGTTGTGCGCTCGCATCTCTGGCATCCTGATGCAAGACTGAACACCACCCATGTTTCTGGTAGCAAAGTCATTCACAGTAGCCCGATCATACTCATCATCAGCCATAGTTTCAGATTCAGTGTATGTCGCATCAACAAAGTTTTCAAGCTCCAAAACTACTTCCAAGTTGTCCAGATGTACTTGTTGCATAAACCTGTATAACAACTAGAGGACAAACAACACAAAGCAAGTAATGCACTAACAAAAGTATTAGTAGACAAAGAAAAGAAAAATTAATTATATATATTATGCTCAATCGAAATTTAATAACCAAGCCTGGGGTTGACCAAAGGATTTGTTTCCAAATCCTCGGCAACAGCGCCAAAAACTTGTTCGCTCCGCAAGTGCACGGGCCGCTCCAAGTAATAAAGTAGTAAGTAAAGATCGTTCCCACGAGGATTGAGATACAAATCCGGTCAAACAAGAGGCTTTGTCATTTAATTAAGTTGAGCAAATCAAATATTGTTTGAGAATTTAATAACTAAAACTATGATTTGAAAATATAAACTAGATGCTAAAAGTGTTTCTTGACTTTAAAGATGAAATGCAACCTAGGATTATTTCTCCCCCTTGTATCTTGTAACCTTTAATTAACTCCTCCCCTAATTGCTTTAATGTTTATATATGTGTTAACCTAGGGTTCTAACATACTTGTAAACGCTCCGTCGAGTCAAGAACAAGTGTTTAATCTCATTAATCATGCAATGTCTTGTCACAATTAATAAAACCCAATTTCTTAGTTTCAACCCTAATGTGGCTATGTGAGGCTAATAAGTATATGTCTATCTTATTAACAAAACCATTCATTTGTCATGCAAACTTCAAGTTCTCACACTATTTTACTCAAGTTCTACACTTAACCTAGCTCTCTCGAGTCTCAAGTCAAATGAACATAGCAACTAAATGGTGATCAATCAATTAGAGGCATTAGGGCTAGAGTAAAATAAACACATATATATACATTAATCACAAAAGGATAGGAGTTTTAAAGAGTTACTCCATACAAGGGTTCAAAATAATCCTAGATAAATGAGTTTAGCTACTCATAGTCAATATAAAAGCACAAATACACAATGAGAGTATAGCCATAAATGACATGAGAAAGGAAAGGAAGATGAAGAGGAAGAAAACCAAATAGTTGAAGCTCCAAATCTCTTCCAAAGCTTCAATCTTTGCTTCAATATCCTCAAAATCCCAAACCCTAGCACACCCACAAGCTTGCAAGTCTCCAAAAGTCAGAACTCTTTGCCATCTGTCTTTCTTTCCTTTTAAACATTCATTTTCGAGTGAAAATTGATGAGTTGACAATTTTTTACGCGATCATGCCGCGGCTCAGTAAAGTGGACCAAATGCATGCCGCGGCATACTTTTTCTCTGTAACTCATGTTCAATTTAGGCCGCGCACAAAAGTTCCACATAGAATCATGTCGTGGCTCAGTTCTGTTTTTGCTGAAAATTGATTTCTTCCCAAGCAAATGAGTTACTCCAATGTGTTTTGACATCCTTTCATTCATCTTGACTTCTCACCTGACCTGGCTTTAATTTCCTAAACACATTTGACTTGCAAAACACTTAACTTATATGATTAACTTACCAAAATATTCAAAACCACTAAAAACATGTACTACCAAAAATCATGAATCAATTAGCCTTTAAAGTGTGTATAATTACTTCAAAAGTGTATGCAAAAGAATATGAATCATGCTAAAAAGCATGAATTCCATGGTATCAACAGGGCGGTGTTATACGACCCCAAGATCCGCCTCTACTCGTGCTGGCTTATAGTGGGAATTACAGCGTATATTTATCCGCCGGTACGTAGCGTTTCCTCGGTAAGATTGGGGGCGGATTTTTTTTTCATCGTAGTGGCTTTGGAGCGTATATATCCGCCGGCATGGGGTAAAAATCACCACCGGGAATCTGCCCGTTTTTTGTAGTGAACGTAAAAACTTGTGGTTTTAAGAGTTTCAAGTGAACCCGTTAAAAACTGGGATTATGGAACCCAACGAGGTGTTGGTAACTGGACGTAGACAAGGATTTGACTGAACCAGTATAAATTGTGTGTGCTTAGCTTTTTCCTAGAGAAATTTTAAATACACAATTCACCCTCCCTTGTGTCTTCCACCATCTTTTCATTTGGTATCAGAGCAGGTCTTCTTGTTTCAGTTCCAACAAACTAAGAAGAAAAGATTCTAGATGGCTGGATACGAGAACTCCTCCCAAAAGGTGGTTCAATCAATAGACCTCTAGGGTTCAATGGAGAACATTATACCTTCTGGATGATGAAGACGATGACCTACATAAAGGCAAATGAGTTCAAGATGTGGAATATCATTATTGATGAACATGGAGATTATTTGCCCAAAGATGAGTTGGGAATGGAGCATGTGGAGATAGAGTATACAAACAAAGATATTCTTCGTGAGCTCATCAGCAAAACCACTCTTATGTTTCATAGATCAGTAAGACTTATGTTGGAGCTCAACTGGAAGATGACAAGCTTTGCCATAGATCAACCTATAAGGGGACATGCCAATTGGAGTCTTAAATGAAGTCCTATAAGCCCAGAGAGCTTCCTCAAGCCTCAAGCTCCAATATTTCCTGCTTGGCTTCACAATTCTCTCGAGGATATTTTTGATTTGTCTATTAGACACCTCGGCCTCCCCGTTGGTTTGAGGGTAATATGGTGTAGAGATCTTGTGATTGACTCCAAATTGGTTGAGCAAAGAAGTCATGAGCTTGTTGCAAAAATGTGAGCCCTGATCACTCACAAGTGCCTTGGGCACTCCAAACCTACAAAAGATGTTAGATTTCAAGAACTTCAACACATTCCGAGCATCATTTGCCCTAGTAGGCACGGCCTCCACCCACCTTGAAAAGTAATCCACGGCCAAGAGTATATAGACATAGCCACAAGAGGGTGGAAAGGGTCCCATGAAGTCAATGCCCCACACATCAAAAACATCACAAAAGATCACAGGAATTTGACGCATTTCATGCCGCTTAGTTAATCCTCCAAACCTTTGACAACGATCACAAGACTTGCAATAATCATAGGCATCTTTGAACAAAGTAGGCCAATAGAAACCAGCCTCCAGAATTTTCCTTGAGGTTTTCCTTGCACCGAAGTGCCCACCACAAGCAAGAGAATGACAGAACTCCAAAATTGAAGAGATCTCATCATCATGCACACACTTCCGGATGATTTGATCATTGCATAACCTCCACAAGTGTGGCTCATCCCAAACATAATAGTTTGCATCTCTCTTCAATTTTTGAGCTTGGTGTTTGTTTAATGAAGGAGAAATCATCTCGGCCACCATATAATTCACCAGATGAGCATACCACGGATCCTTCTTAGCATTCAAAGCACACAATAAAGCATCTGGGAAAGTATCACAAACAAGAGAAGAGTCATCAATTCCTCCCACATCCACTGGCAGACGGCTTAAATGATCTGCTACCAAGTTCTCTTTTCCAGCCCTGTCCTTAATCTCTATCTCAAACTCTTGTAAAAGCAAGACCCATCTCAAGAGCCTAGGCTTTGTTTGTGGCTTAGATAACAGATAACGGACGGCTGCATGATCCGTGAATATGATTACCTTAGAATGTAGTAAGTATTGCCTAAACTTGTCCAGACCAAAGACTATGGCGAAAAGTTCCTTCTCAGTTGTTGTATAGTTCCTCTGAGCTCTATCCAATGTTTTGGATGCGTAAGCAATGACTCTAGGCAAAGATTCTTGCCTTTGGCCAAGCATAACTCCCAGAGCCTCATTAGAAGCATCACAAGACAACTCAAAAGGTAATTCCCAATTAGGTGCAACCAAGATAGGAGGAGTAGTAAGCCGTGTCTTCAACTCAACAAAGGCCTCCTTACACTCATAAGAGAAATCAAATTCGGTATCCTTTTGTAGTAGATGAGACAGTGGGGAAGCAATTTGGCTAAAACCCTTGATGAACCTCCTATAGAAACCCACATGTCCAAGAAAAGACCTCAACTCCTTCAAGCAAGTCGGAAATGGTAGAGAGGAGATTACCTCAACCTTCGCTTTGTCAACTTGAATACCCTCCTTTGAGACTAAATGTCCCAACACTATGCCCTTGTCCACCATGAAATGGCACTTCTCAAAGTTGAGTACCAAACCCTTCTCCACACATCTAACCAAAGCTTTCTCAAGATTGACCAAGCAAGTGTCAAAACTGTCTCCATAGAGGGAGAAATCATCCATGAACACCTCTATGCCATCCTCCAGCAAGTCATTAAAAATGCTCATCATACAACGTTGAAAGGTTCCTGGAGCATTGCACAGACCAAAAGGCATTCTCCTGTATGCGAAGGTTCCAAATGGACAAGTAAAGGTTGTTTTCTCTTGGTCCTCAGGTGCTATCGGAACTTGGAAATACCCGGAGAAACCATCCAGAAAACAATAGTGTGACTTGCCAGCTAGTCTTTCCAGCATCTGATCGATGAATGGTAATGGAAAGTGGTCTTTTCTTGTGGAGTCGTTCAGCTTCCGATAATCTATACAAACCCTCCAAGAGTTCTGAACCCGTGTAGGCACTAGCTCATCTTTGTCATTTTTCACCACAGTCAGCCCACTCTTCTTTGGCACCACATGAATGGGACTCACCCATTCGCTGTCGCTAATTGGATAGATGATTCCAGCACTTAAGAGCTTTTCTACCTCCTTTTTCACAACATCAAGTATCAAGGGATTGAGTCTCCTTTGTGGTTGCCTCACCGGCTTAGCATCATCAGTCAGCAAGATCCGGTGCATGCACGTGGTAGGACTCATGCCAGGAAGATCGGCCAGAGTCCACCCAATGGCCCCCTTGTATCGTCTGAGCACCTCAAGCAACTTCCCTTCCTCAAGAGAAGACAGAGCACTAGAAACAATCACTGGGAGCTTCTTCTCATCAAGCAAGTAGGCATACTTAAGATTGGGTGGCAAAGGTTTCAGCTCCAGCGTAGGTGGCTCAATAATAGAAGGTACCAGAGTGTGCATCTCAACTTCTAGCAATTGATGTTCATAGAAATCATCATCAAACTGCGGCAGCTCATCACGACAATTCGGCCTCTTAGATTGTGAGGCCTCAGCATTCTTATTCAAGTCTGCATCCCCACTGCCGCTCAGGGTAGAAACATGTGGACCGTCAGTGAGCACATGCTCTTTCAGATATAGCTTCTCCCTCAGCTCGTGTAAGCGGCTTCTTCTTACGGCTTCATACTCTTTATGGTCAAACTCTTGTGCACTGGATTTCTCAATTCCCTGGGTGAAGTCACATCCTCCCTTCTCCTGTCCTACAAAATTAGACAAACTTCCCTCTTCCAAGGGGTTGTAGTTTGACAAAGAGGAAATAGATGTGCAATCATTATCAAAATTATAATGCACATGCAATAAGTCCATGAATTCTGTCACTGAACTTCCTATGCTAGATGAATCATTAGGCATATCATACAAGCATGTATTTTCAATTAATCTAGCACAAGAGTCATGATAACACATATGAGCATCTTCATTATCAATTAGGTTCAACTTGAAGGTATTTGCATGCTCATCACAAACTATATGCATCAGAGAATCAATCACACTTAGTCCAAGGAGAGAATAATCCTCGTGAGGATGTTTAATTGCTTTCCCCACATCAAACTTTATTAATTGATTTCCTACTTGCATTGTAACATAGCCCTCTTCTAAGCTTATAATCATCTTGGCTGTTTTCATAAATGGCCTTCCCAAAATCAAGGAGTCATCCATTTTAGTTTCACTGGTCATGTCTAGCACATAAAAATCCACTGGAAATACTAGTTCCCTAACCCTCACAAGAATATCCTCAATAAATCCATAGGGTTTCTTAATGGACCTATCTGCCAATTGGACCACAACACTAGTTTCACTCAAATTCTTCAACCCTAGTGCAAGGTAGGTGGCCTTAGGCATGACGTTAATGGCGGCTCCTAAATCAAGAAGTGCTTTCCCAAAGCTAAGTTTCCCTATCTGACAAGGGATAGTGAAAGAGCCCGGATCTCCACACTTTTGGGGCAAGTGCCCCTTTAAGAGAGATGAAACATGAGTCCCAAGTTGGACTTTGTTACTTGAATTAGTAGCTCTCTTGTTAGTGCAAAGATCTTTAAGGAACTTAGCATACTTAGGCATTTGTTTCACAAGCACAAGCATAGGCACATTAATTTCCAACTTAGAAAATAAGTCAAGCATCTCCTTTTCCAATTCATCCTCATGTTTCTTCTTAGCTAAAACATATGAATTAGGAAATGGTAAATGCTTAGGATCAAGAGACTTACCTTTGGGGGATTCATCCCCTCGTTGAGTAGGTTGTTCTTGCGAAGGAGATTCACCAACTTTCCGCTTTCCCTTTGCAATCTCCTTCTTCTTTTCCTCCTGTGAAGTCTCTGCTACATCACCTTTCATAGGAAGGATCTCAGCTTCATCAAGTAAACCATCAAGAGGAGGATTCAGTTCGGCCTCACACGGAAGTTGTGTCTCCTCCTCTTCCTCCTCATATTCATAAGCATCGCCATACTGCCTTCCACTTCTCAATTGCATAGAATGCATGTTTTGCGGATTAACAACCACATTTGACGGCAATCCCCCTTTCATTGCGTCCTGCTCAGCTTTATCATTAAACATTTGAGAAACTAAGGTAGTTACATCTTTCTTTAGACCTTCTCCAAACTTTTCCATTAAACTTGACATCATCTGGTACATAGTATCTTGTTGAGATGTCGAAGAACTAGATGGAGGAGCATGAGCTGGATCATTATTCTTCATAAATGGAGGAGGAACATTGGCTTGTTGATTCGGCCTGTACCTTTGGTCATTAGAGTTAGGCCTCCCTTGATATGAACCATAACCTTGTTGTGAGGGATAGGCATTAGCAGCTTGGTAGTTACCTCCCCCCCACTTAGGCTGTTGCTGTGGTTGGAAAGAACTGGAATTTGTGGCTTGGTTTGAACCTCCCCCCCACTTGAAGTTCGGATGGTCCCTCCATCCCGGATTGTACGTGGAAGAGTAAGGATCATATTTGGTCTGAGGCCTAGCATTGTTATACATGGCCGCCACTTCCGCTTGGGATGGACAGTCTGAGGATAGGTGCATGGGCGAGCCACAGTGATCACAGGATGAGGCCACCAAGGCCATAGAATCATCAACACAAGGAGTAGGCTGAACGAAGCGTCCGTCCATCCGACTGAGGCTCTCGGTCAGCCTCTCAATAGAGTTGTACAGTTTGTCATCCCCACTCAGGGAGGCAACCTTTTGCGCAGCACCATACACAGCATCACGACCATAAAAATTCTGGTGATTAGAGGCCATGGTTGAAAATAAGTTCCATCCTTCATTGGCTGATAAGTTGAAAAGTGAGCCATTAGAAGCAGCATCCACACTCATCTTGAGCTGTGGCACCAGGCCATCATAAAAGTATTGCACCAGATTGCCCTTGGAGATGTTATGGTTGGGGCACGAGTTCACCAAGGTGTTGAACCGGCTCCAATATTCATAGAAGGTCTCCTGAGAGAATTGCTGAACACCTGTGATGTCTTTCCGCAACTTTGATATCTTTGAGACTGGAAAATAGCGGTCTAAAAACACCTTCTTAAGTTGCTCCCATGAAAGAGTGGCATAATGAGTTGGAAGGTTCAAGAGCCACTCCTTGGCTTTGCCTTCTAAGGAGAATTGAAACACTCTCAACAGAACATCATCCAGGTCTGCATTGGGAGGCTTCATGGAGGAGCAAGTGTGGTAGAGGCCAAGCAAGTGCGTGTGAGCATCCTCATGGGGAAAACCTGTAAACTTAGGCAGATGAGCAAGAAGAGATCCTTTGATCTCAAAGTTAGCGGGGTTAGCATAAAAACCTTGAGGTGCAAACGATGCATATGACTGTGTGAACTCACGCATTGGTCTATCATCATCATGTAAATGCCTACCCCCCTCAAAATGACGTTCATCCTCTTGCTCTCGCCTGTCATGTCGCTCACGCTCATGTTCATGATCTCTCACCTCTCTCTCATGTTCTCTATGGTCCTCTCGTCTTTCTGCCATAATGAAATGCTGGTCTAGGAATGTGTTATTTGACGCTACAGATGAATTTTGTGGATTTGATGTGGATCCTACAGGTTGCTTACGAGCTTGTTTCTCGTGCTTTTTCTTTTTCTTAAGTTCTCTCAGAGTCTTATTAATCTCTCTATCCAATGGCACTAATGATGTGGTAGGGTTCATACAAAGCTACTTAGTGCAATTATTTGCAGTAAAATCCAACAAAATCCAGCAGAATCACAGACAAAACACCAGCAGAAATTAGTGCAGATTCCAGAAAAGTGTATACAAGTTCAATCAACACAGAACAGCAAGAAGAGGCTAACTAGAGCAGCCAAATACTTCCTAAAACACTGCTAAAACAGGCTTAACTATATATAAAGCAATTCAACCTAAAAACTTAAAACTAAAACTAACTAAAATATCACACAAGTTACACAAATTAAGATTGTGACTACGAACACCTAAAACTAGCAAGAAATAGCCTAAGCCGGCAACGGCGCCAATTGATTTAACCTTTTTGTCGCCTAAAAAGATTAATCAAAACAATTCAATACTCTACTCCACTATTTAGATAGCGGTGAGTACAGGTCTTTCCACAGTTCAGGTTATCTTGCTAATTGAAAGTATATAAGTCACGCAAATTAACAAACAGTTTGAGTGTGTGTTTATATCTACGATTAAAATATAAAATGTACCGAAAGTATGAGTGTAAAGAATCAATAGGTGGAATCTCCTCCTTCAAGCCTCGATTTGTGCATCTCAATTGTTAGGCCTCATGTGACAATTTCCTCTTAATTAACTAGCTTAAATCGGCCAAGACCTCTTAAAACTAAGAAGTGTTAGCTAGTTTAAACTGATTAATCAAGATAGTCTAGCCTTGAACTTGATGCATATCCATAGGTGAGATAGAAATCAAAACTAACTTCTATTTAACATTCACTTCAAGAATCAAACAAAATGTACTCACATATGCTTAATCTCATGAAGCTACACAATGTATATACCTAACACACATGAAAGTTCAAGATCTAGAAGTTAGGTTTACAAACTTGAAAGAATAAATGAACTCTACACAGAAATCTCTATGCAGAATCCTAGATCTAACATACCTAAAAATCTCCAGACATGAAAGTTCTAAGTGATTACAAGCTTGAAAACCTAGAAAAGGAAATTCTCACATAAGGCCAATTACATTGAAGCTCGAACACAAATCTGGACTTGAAGGAAGGAGAAGAACGCTTAGCCGCGCATGGAGATGGAAAGATTGGAGGATTTGCGAGGTGAAATGGCCATGGCGGAGGTGAAGAAGATGAAGATGGAGTTGAGAGAGTTTGTTAGAGGAGAGAGAAAATGAAAGTGAAGTCAGTAGAGAGATATCTCAGATGTTAGTTATGTTTGGGGTTTTATAGTGGTGAGTAACTTTGGGATTATCGCCCAAAGGGTAGTTTTGGTATTTAGTAAAGGTTAGGATGAATGTGGACTAGATCTCATCTCCATGCAATTCCAAAGGTTCCTCCTTTTTCCTCAAGTGATTGTTCTTCCCTTTTTGCCCTTAATGAGCCCTCCAGACTTGAATTTGACCTTGGCGCTTATTTTGCCTCATTTGGAAAGATGCTCCCCAAGTACCTTCAAGCTGCAGGGCTGACCTTGCCTTAAATTAACTCTGCACCTGAGGCTTCTGAAAAGTAGTTGACATTTCTGATCATTGTGCAGTTTGGTTCTTGTACATGCTGGCTGATGGACTTCAGCTTCCGGATGCAAGACTTCATATCGCAAGCACGAGCATATTCACTTCCGGATGAGAATCCACTGGATGAGAATCCACTTCCGGATGTAAGTCTTTGTCCGCCAGCGCCAGCATGTTCACTTCCGGATGTAAATCCACTTCCGGATGTAAGTTCCCTTCTTCAAGTAGCCCAGCTTCCGGATGTGAACTTGCATCCTGATGTAAACTTGCATTCTGATGTGAGTACTTTTCCAGATGTGACTTTGCTTCCGGATGTGAACCTGCATCCGGATGTGACTTTGAGTACTCTTTATCTAGCCTTCTTTCTTGCCAAGTTATCTCCACTGAAGCTCCACCAAGGGTGTGTGGGGCCCACTTGGGACCCCCCTACATGAAAAACACATCTCATAGTCAAAATGACCAAAATACCCTTAGTTCCATAAAATGCAAATAATAAGGCTATTATTCTTCAAATATTTATACATAAGCATGTGCATGAAAATGTATCAATAATGATCAAATATAACAAATAAACCATACTAATTAAGCTCAAATGCACATGCTTAAAGGTATGAAATTTGGTCTAATCAAAGTGACGTCTTCCTTTGGAGTAGTAAGAGGCTGTGAACGCCTGTCTGTACCCTGAGAATTGTTAGCAGCTAGCTGATCAAGCAGTCGGAACATCTCATTAACAGGGACATGTCTGTATCCTCCATTTGTCATTGAGTCGAGCATAGCTTGAGACTGAGGATTAATGCGATTACAAAAGATCTGAAGGATGACCCACTTGTCTACCCCATGATTAGGACACTGTTTCATTAACAATCTGTACCTTTCCCACGCAGCATAGAGATGCTCATCAGGATATTGCTTGAAACTCAGAAACTCATCGCTTGCTTCAACAGACTTATCATCAGAAAAGAACCATGCTCTAAACTTATTCTCAAGAGCATTCCAAGAATCGATGGATCCCTCTGGCAAGTTATCAAACCACTCCCTAGCTTTCCCTTGCAGAGAAAAAGGAAACAGCAGGAGTCGAAGAACATCATCAGGAACTCCATTTTGCTTGAAAGAATTGCACACTTCCAAGAAATACAACAAGTGCTTGTTTGCATCTTCCTTGTGAAGCCCATGGAACATACCGTGCAGTTGAAGCATAGTAATCATAACCGGCTTAATCTCAAAGTTGTGCGCTCGCATCTCTGGCATCCTGATGCAAGACTGAACACCACCCATGTTTCTGGTAGCAAAGTCATTCACAGTAGCCCGATCATACTCATCATCAGCCATAGTTTCAGATTCAGTGTATGTCGCATCAACAAAGTTTTCAAGCTCCAAAACTACTTCCAAGTTGTCCAGATGTACTTGTTGCATAAACCTGTATAACAACTAGAGGACAAACAACACAAAGCAAGTAATGCACTAACAAAAGTATTAGTAGACAAAGAAAAGAAAAATTAATTATATATATTATGCTCAATCGAAATTTAATAACCAAGCCTGGGGTTGACCAAAGGATTTGTTTCCAAATCCCCGACAACAGCGCCAAAAACTTGTTCGCTCCGCAAGTGCACGGGCCGCTCCAAGTAATAAAGTAGTAAGTAAAGATCGTTCCCACGAGGATTGAGATACAAATCCGGTCAAACAAGAGGCTTTGTCATTTAATTAAGTTGAGCAAATCAAATATTGTTTGAGAATTTAATAACTAAAACTATGATTTGAAAATATAAACTAGATGCTAAAAGTGTTTCTTGACTTTAAAGATGAAATGCAACCTAGGATTATTTCTCCCCCTTGTATCTTGTAACCTTTAATTAACTCCTCCCCTAATTGCTTTAATGTTTATATATGTGTTAACCTAGGGTTCTAACATACTTGTAAACGCTCCGTCGAGTCAAGAACAAGTGTTTAATCTCATTAATCATGCAATGTCTTGTCACAATTAATAAAACCCAATTTCTTAGTTTCAACCCTAATGTGGCTATGTGAGGCTAATAAGTATATGTCTATCTTATTAACAAAACCATTCATTTGTCATGCAAACTTCAAGTTCTCACACTATTTTACTCAAGTTCTACACTTAACCTAGCTCTCTCGAGTCTCAAGTCAAATGAACATAGCAACTAAATGGTGATCAATCAATTAGAGGCATTAGGGCTAGAGTAAAATAAACACATATATATACATTAATCACAAAAGGATAGGAGTTTTAAAGAGTTACTCCATACAAGGGTTCAAAATAATCCTAGATAAATGAGTTTAGCTACTCATAGTCAATATAAAAGCACAAATACACAATGAGAGTATAGCCATAAATGACATGAGAAAGGAAAGGAAGATGAAGAGGAAGAAAACCAAATAGTTGAAGCTCCAAATCTCTTCCAAAGCTTCAATCTTTGCTTCAATATCCTCAAAATCCCAAACCCTAGCACACCCACAAGCTTGCAAGTCTCCAAAAGTCAGAACTCTTTGCCATCTGTCTTTCTTTCCTTTTAAACATTCATTTTCGAGTGAAAATTGATGAGTTGACAATTTTTTACGCGATCATGCCGCGGCTCAGTAAAGTGGACCAAATGCATGCCGCGGCATACTTTTTCTCTGTAACTCATGTTCAATTTAGGCCGCGCACAAAAGTTCCACATAGAATCATGTCGTGGCTCAGTTCTGTTTTTGCTGAAAATTGATTTCTTCCCAAGCAAATGAGTTACTCCAATGTGTTTTGACATCCTTTCATTCATCTTGACTTCTCACCTGACCTGGCTTTAATTTCCTAAACACATTTGACTTGCAAAACACTTAACTTATATGATTAACTTACCAAAATATTCAAAACCACTAAAAACATGTACTACCAAAAATCATGAATCAATTAGCCTTTAAAGTGTGTATAATTACTTCAAAAGTGTATGCAAAAGAATATGAATCATGCTAAAAAGCATGAATTCCATGGTATCAACAGGGCGGTGTTATACGACCCCAAGATCCGCCTCTACTCGTGCTGGCTTATAGTGGGAATTACAGCGTATATTTATCCGCCGGTACGTAGCGTTTCCTCGGTAAGATTGGGGGCGGATTTTTTTTTCATCGTAGTGGCTTTGGAGCGTATATATCCGCCGGCATGGGGTAAAAATCACCACCGGGAATCTGCCCGTTTTTTGTAGTGAACGTAAAAACTTGTGGTTTTAAGAGTTTCAAGTGAACCCGTTAAAAACTGGGATTATGGAACCCAACGAGGTGTTGGTAACTGGACGTAGACAAGGATTTGACTGAACCAGTATAAATTGTGTGTGCTTAGCTTTTTCCTAGAGAAATTTTAAATACACAATTCACCCTCCCTTGTGTCTTCCACCATCTTTTCATTTGGTATCAGAGCAGGTCTTCTTGTTTCAGTTCCAACAAACTAAGAAGAAAAGATTCTAGATGGCTGGATACGAGAACTCCTCCCAAAAGGTGGTTCAATCAATAGACCTCTAGGGTTCAATGGAGAACATTATACCTTCTGGATGATGAAGACGATGACCTACATAAAGGCAAATGAGTTCAAGATGTGGAATATCATTATTGATGAACATGGAGATTATTTGCCCAAAGATGAGTTGGGAATGGAGCATGTGGAGATAGAGTATACAAACAAAGATATTCTTCGTGAGCTCATCAGCAAAACCACTCTTATGTTTCATAGTGCTCTTAGCCCAGGAGAGTTCTTTCGGGTTAGTCATTTAAAAAAGGGTAAGGAAATTAGGGATGCTCTACAAGTAGCCCATGAAGGAACAACCGGTGTCAAAGAGAGGAGAGTTGAACAATTCGTCTCTGAGTTTCACTCTCTCGCTCTCTCTATGAAAGAAGGAGAGACTATAAGAGTCCTTGAGATAAGGTTCACTCATCTTATCAATAACATGACAACCATAGGAAGAATGATCCCATAAAAGGAGCAGGTAAAAAGGTCCTCAACATTCTCACACTATAGTGGATTATCAGGGCCACAACAATCCAAGAAATGCAAGGCGAATCCACAAAGTCCATTACTACTCTATTTGGAAACCTAGCAGAATATGAGAGCACAATGAGGATACAGAAGGAGTTCTATGGAGATAAAAAGAAAAAGAGTCTTGCTCTTGCGGCTACTAAGATGGATGAGTCTAGTGATGATGAGGACCTAGATGAGGATGATATAGCTCTCATGGCTAGGAGGTTAAGAAGGATCTATAGGAATAGAGGAAGATCCCAAAGAGGAAGCTCCAGCTTCAAAAAATAGCCTCAAAAGGAGGATGCTCCAGTGTGCTTCGAGTGTAAGAGACCAAGACACTCCAAGGCTGATTGTCCAGGTCACCAAAGACTGAAATAAAAGGAAAGGTATTATGGCAAAAAGAAGAAAGTATATGTGACCTCTATCTAGAGAGACAATTAAGATGAAGAGGCAAGTGATTATGAGCATGCCAACCTTTGTCTAGTGGTTCAAGAGGAGCAAGATGTAAAAGATCATGAGGTATACGAATCTGACTTTGAATTTTTTAAATTGCAAGATGCTTATGATGATTTACATACTGAGTTTTTAAAACTTGCAGAAGAAGTTATTTTGCTAAGAAATAATAATAAAATGTTTGAAGAAGCAAGTATTCCTCAAAAAATTTCACAAGAGCCATCGATTGCATGTCAAGAGTCATCAGGCACGAACATGTCATTGATTACACATGGTGTGTCATCGATCACGAGTTCTGAAAAGTGCAAGAGTTGTGAGAAGGCTCTGAAATGTTGGACATAATGTTAAAAAATCAAAGAGCCTATAGAGACAAAACTGGTCTAGGATATGTTGAAAAGCCAAGTGCAAAGTGTAAAGGAAATTTTTCGAAAGTTAGACCATTTATGAAGAATTTCAGAAAATCTTTTGAAAACATTTCACCCTATAGTAGATATAATTACTGCAACAGAAAGGGACACACTCAAGCCACATATTCTCATCGAAAACATTGGATTGACAAATCATACAAGTGGGTTCTAAAAGTGACAACTGTGTCCAAAATCTCTAAGAGACTGAAATGAGAAAGGTCCCCTCAGGACCAAAGTCTGAGACTAATCCCAAAGGCTCCAAGAGAGTTTGGGTATCTAAATCTGTGTAAATTTGTGCAGGTGTGCCTCAAAGCATCCAATCAAGGAAAGTGGTATATAGATAGTATATGCTCTAGGCACATGACCGGTGACGAACACAAATTCAACTCCTTGGTAATGAAGGATGGAGCTAAAGTTAGTTTGGGTGGGAATCAAAGTGGCAAAAGTCACATGAGTTGGAGAAATTGGACCAGTAAAGGACTTTTATCTAGTAGATGGTCTCTGTCATAATCTTCTTAGTGTTAGTCAGAGTACTGACCGAGGTAATAATTTTCTTTTATCTAGTAGGATCATTCTTAGTACTCTAGAATATAGCAAGGAGCACCAAATAAAATATATACAATATTTTAGTTCATTTGTGATAACCAATAATTATTTTTGTTGCTCATCTAGTAACTCGTTAGTTAGAACTCACTTTCGTAAGATAAAACTGATGTGGCATCATGATGTAATATACCTACTATGATGAGTATCCGATACACTGTCCCACATAGCCCATCAGGATGAAGATCTTCTAGCCTTTCATTCATGAGGAGTCGATCATACATTATCTACAAAAGCTGAGTTTTACATCGCTATGAGATATTCAATTTCTAAATTTGAGTCCAGTTAGTGGTTCATGTTTGATTAACACCTGATATAGATGGGTAAGTTAAACTAATGGTGAAACTAATGTAACTGCTATATATTACATTAGTTCTTATAGAATCACTCATCATAGCAGCTATAGAATGACTCATCATAATGGATAATATTACATTTTAATTGTTATATATAACATTAGTTTTTATAGAAATACTCAACATAGAAGGTATAGAATTACTCATCATAACCGGTAATATTACATTGCAACTGCTTTATACTACATTAGTTTTTATAGAATTACTCATCATAATAGGTATATTACATCATTATCGCACATCAGCTTTTATCTTACGAAAGTCAGTTCTAGCTAACAAATTACTTGATAAGCAAAAAAAATAATTCTTTGTTATCACAAATTGACCAAAATATTGTATATTACGTTTTGTACTCCTCGCTATATTCTAGAGCACAAAAATGCTCCTTTATCCCGCCATTTAACAGTCACAATTTGACACCTAATAGTCAAATTTGACTTATTTAACGTAGTTACTAAATAAGCAACGGAAATAATTCTTAGTCATCACAAATGGACCAAAATATTGTATATTATGTTTGGTGCTTCTCTCTATATTCTAGAGTACTAAAAATGCTTTTTTACCCTATTTTATTTTTGGGGTAAATTTGTACCAAAAAATATTTCAAAGGCACATCTCCAATATTTTGGAAACTTCTGGGATGTATTTGGATCTTTACCCAGTCCATGTGTTGCTTCTTGGAGGATCCACAGTCCAACCTTATCTTTCACGTAGACGATAGGAGACGGCGTTAATCATCAAACCTAACAGAGTGGAACATTGAAACAAAAATTTACTTCCAAGGTAAAATTGCACCTTAAAGTACTTTAGAGAGAATCTACAACTTCTGGGGTGATTTACACCTTTATCTGAGTCATCTATGCTATATTTTTGTTATCATTTAAACTTAACATTCTAACATTCCCTTCTAAATATGACATCCAAAAAGTACAATTACAATTAAATTTTTTTAAGTTCTTTAAAACAATTTTGACAATATTTTCTTTGTAAACATGGGGAATCTAACACAACACTTTTAAATATGAAATTTAATTAATCTAAATTATGTTTTGTCTAATAACATTGAACTTTGCTTTACTGAAAATGAACATTCAACCAAAACCGGTTAAACCAACCCTATACCAAAACAATAGAAATTGAACAAAATTACCACAAGAGAGATAAAGGAGGGTTATCTTAGTGACTTCAATTTTTTTTCTTCATAAACGAGCGAAGATGACTTGAAGGCATCAAAATGTCTTTTTTCCCTATGCTAAAAGAGGTGACTTCGTAGGATACAAATGGTAGCAAAAAACCTAGAAAAAAGTTACCATGCACTTAGGTTTAGGGTGTAAAACAAGACACAATGGAATTTGGCATTTTTCAATCAGCAACGACAATGGCAATTAATTTCAATATGGGTAACTATTTTCAACAAATAACTTTCTGTAGACTCCAATGAAAAATAAATGGAATCTAATGGGAGTGAAGGTGACAAAGTAAAGAGAGGAAATTCATAGGCAAATATTATACATTTTCATAAAAAAGGGGTAGAAACTAAAGTTTTTCATCATTTGAAAAGAGAAACAATACCCATTATTATCTAAAAAAGAATGCAGTCACAAAAGTCAACCATATATAACATCTCTCTTCACTAATAATGGATGACATTTCTCACTTGAAAAAAAAAGAAACATGTTCATAATGAGAAACAACATTTATCGTTATTGATGAGAGACGTTATATCACCAAGACTTTTGACGTCATTTATTTAATTTCAACCTCTTGCAAATTATTTACAAAACACCACCACATTTTTTCTATCATTATAGCGATTTAAAGGCCTTTCCTTTTTTTTGATAGTAGATGAACATAAACTAACTAACTACTGCCAGAAGCTTGGCTACAATCTGCCTATCAAATAACATGCAACTCATATGGTGAATAAGCTTCTCATAGGCATGAAATGATTGGTGAATTGAATGTACTGATCCTAGTGCACTGGAGATAAGTGTGGTCCTTTAATAAATAACCCCTTAGTTGTCTTCTCCGCTAACCGTTCTCACTCTCTTTCCTTATATATCTCAAACTCAACTCCCTTTGCCACCAACCCACCACCATCACTTTCTTTCAATACACCATGATCTCCACCCTCTCATCCTTCTCTATTCCCTCCATCACCATTAGAACCATCTACCTCACTCTCTCCCCTTCACTCCCTCTATTCCCTTCTCACACCTCTTTCTCTTTACCTCCTTCTATCCTCTATGATTTCTTGCTCAACCAGCCACCATCGGCAATGGTGGAGATAAAGGTGAGCCTCTTCTTCCAATTTTTACTCTTATTTTTCACCCAGAACCGTTTTGATGTGAGAATTTAATACATGTGAGAATACTGAAGGCACTTTAGTAATTGTAAAGGCCATATGTTAGGCTGTTAATATTTGTTTAGAAATTAGTTACTGGATTTGTAGTTAGTTATACTTGATGATGTCATGTATGTATATAAATACTGTACCTGATTTAACCGGTTTCTAGTCGCCTTAGGGGTTAAATGGAAATTTATTTTAAACCAAGGATTGCGACACAATGGTGCAAACTCGGGTCGTCTCTATGGAGTTTTTCTACACTACCCTAGCTAACTAAATGCAATCAAAAGTAATAAAAGGGGATGAGAGTTTTTGAATATTTTCACTACAACTAATTGGATACAACATGATTAAATCCTATACTACTATATTTTTGGAGTTTTATGTCATGATAAGTGAAATAAAATGTGAATGAAAGCTTCCTTGATGATTGAATCCACTAGCTATACTTATTCCAATATGATTGAGTTCCCTTCCTTCCTTTGCTAAGTACTTAGACTTGTGAGAAGAAATATTCCTCAAACAATACTTCTATTTACCTGGACTTTTCTATTCACCTAAACTAGTCTAGTTCACTAGCTACATTTTAATTGGCACCTAATATGCATTATAATTTGCTTCAGGCATTCTCAATTCCTAATTGACAAGGCTAGCAACCTAAAGGTCAATCAAGAGTTTCAAATTCATGAGTGATAAAATAAAGCTAACATTAGGCTAACAAGAATTCAACCATATCATTAAAACACAAACAAAATACAAATCTCAGTATTTAAGTGTAGTAACCAAAACACAACTCCATAAAATTGCAAATCATAATTCTTAGAAAGTAGAAATACAATCATAAAGAGAATAAAACTGAAACTAACGAAAGTGGAAACTCCCTAGTAGCTCAAGGAACTCCAGCTAGCTTCAACAATCACCAAGGAACCAAGAATTAGCTGCTCATAACATTGGGATTACCTCCACCGAAGTAAGTCCCACTCTTGGCCATCAACAGAAATCTGAGGTGGAGACACTTACAGTGAATGGTGAAATTCGTGGCTGTCACCCAAGAGGGGGGGGTGAATTGGGTGAGGGAATAAAAACTTAAACTCTTTTCGAAAGACTGCTTGTGCTCGGTGATGATGATAATAAATAATGCTATGCACAAGTCAGTATGCTATGTGATGCAAAATAGAATGATTAAGTATAAGTATATGCACACATAAATTTATCCTGGTTCGGTCACCCAGACCTACATCCAGTCCCCAGGCTACACCTGAGATTTCCAATCCACTATTCTTGTTTAAACCGGGCACAAGAGAAGCCTTTACACTTTAGGTTTTACGAGCACGGGTTCACCTAACAACCCACAGGTTTTACAACGGGTTCACCTGCAAACCTTACAAATGCAAGTTTTACGGGCTAACTTGCAACCTATGGAGATTTAGAAAACTTCTAAATGCTCCCCCTTACAAAATGTAAGATTACAATTATGTTCACTCTATGAACTGATTGTGCTAAACACTTAAGCTCGAATGTCTCTCTCTAAGAGTAGATGGTGTTACTCACTTAAGCACAAAAGAATCACTCTCTAAGAATATTACATATCTAAGTCCGAGAGTAGAAGATGAGAGGAATGTAGAATAGTGTTTCAGACAATAAGCTCTGTTCTCTCTCTCTCTTTCAAGCCCACCTCTTCAGAAATGAAGAACATCCCTTTTATACCAGTCTCTGAATATCTAGCCGTTGGAGAGGCAATAAGACCGTTTGATTATAGACGTTGGGGCCTTGTTTACGTTGTCCTCATTAATGCACAGCAGGGTTGACTTTGCTTTATCTGAAAAGGTGCTCTGACCATGCTGTTCTGTCAACACTGTTCTGACAATACTATTCTGACAAAAGTCGTTCTGACATCTGAACACTTTGTACGGTCCGACTCTTGCTTGCTGTCAGAGAGAACTTCGTTCCTCAAGCATAAGTCCAGGATGTTAAGAGACTCACTATCGGAAGCTCTCTTGCTATCTGAAGCTCGTGGACTCTAACATTTTGCTTGCTATCACATAGAGGAACTTTGTCTTCCAAGCACTTGTCCATGAATGATAAGAGTGCTTTGCTATTGGATCCTCTCTTGCTATCAGAAGCTCTCTTATGGACTCTGACTCTTGTGGGCAGTATGAGCTTTGACACCTTGAGTGAATCTTCAGATTATGTTCTCATACTCCTCATGCTTGGTAGGTAACAATGTTGTTTGAATATGTCTGTTATCCTCTTGTTACCGTTGGAAGGAACATCTTCTTAAATGCTTCAGCAGGGTTGACTTGCTTTATCTCTGAAAAGTAGTCCTGACACCTCTGCTCTGTTAAAAGCATTCTGTCTTCTGAGTATGTGACGTTCACTCTTGTACTCTTGCTGACGGATGATCATCGTTCATCCGGAAGTGGCAATCTTGCTCTGCAAGGGTTAGTCTCTGAAATCCAATGCCAAGAGTCTTTCCATCCGGAAGCTCATTTGCATCCGCAAGTGTAACTAAGTTCTGCACATACTGGTTAGTCCAACATAGCAATATATATAATCAGATATAGTAAAACTACACATGTTGTGGGAAGTTTGCTATGGGAAGTAGTCTTACTTAGACTATGTCCTGACTTAGTGTAATGTCTACTGACTCTAAGGGATCTCTATTCCAATAGTCAGCTTAAGTCTCGTTAGTTTACTCTAAGTCTTCCTAAGTGACTCAGTGTGTCATTCATGCTATGTATATTAAGTCAACACATAATCACATGAAGTGGGAGTTTACTTAGTCTAGGATGTATCCGGAAGCACTTCTCCATCCGGAAGTGAATTCACTTGATGAGGGATTTAGTTCACCATGACTTGCTCTCGCTTAGTCTATTTCATTCCACCACTCAGCGCTAGTCACTGAGCTATCGGAAGCACTTTTACTTGACGTGGTGAATTCACTGACGCTTAGGGTGAAATCTATTCTATCAGTCTGCGCCAGTCAAGATCTAATAGGAAGCAACTTCACTTGATGTTGCATTTCTGCTGACGCTCGGGGTTATATCTAGCCTATCAACCTGCGCCAGTCTAAATCTAATAGGAAGTGCTTTCACTTGGCGAAGTAGACTTACTGACGCTTGGGGTAATAACTATTCTATTGCTCTGCGCCAGTCTAAGTCTAACAGGAAGCGCTTTCACTTGGGGAAGTAGACTCACTGACGCTTGGGGTAATATCTATTCTGTCGCTCTGCGCCAGTCTAATTCTAACAAGAAGCGCTTTCACTTGGGGAAGTAGACTCACTGTCGCTTGGAGTAATATCTATTCTATCGCTCTGCGCCAGTCTAAGTCTAACAGGAAGCAAACTCACTTCCGATTGAAACATAGCTTAGTCTTAAGGTTTTGTGTACCTAATTCTCATGGACTAAGTTAAATCCCTAGTGAGTTACTCGCTGCCGCTGGGGGATGACACATTTATCCGCGTGCGCGAGTCCTAATCTATCCGGAAGTGATCTTACATTCTCAAGTGATCTAACTCAGGATTCTAACCATGTCATCTAATCCTTCCTAAGTGCTGATTATGTTCTCTTAAGTACTAGACCATATCATACCTTAGTCACCATCAAAACTTAAGATTCTAACAAATGGGGCTTTGACAATGGAGAATAAATGAAGGAAGGGAGTGGTCGACGACAATGGGTGGCGGAGATGGGTGCCGGTGACAATGGTGGATGGAAGAAATTGATGGTGTGTGATGAAGTGATTTTATGCAATGTATGTGTCTCCCCCTTGCCTCCTCTGTGTTCTCTTGGGTTTTAAGAAATTCAAGGGCTTTAGGGACTGTTTGGTTTATCAATCAAAGCCCTAGATCTAAGGGTTAGATAAGATATCCAAGTGAACTTTTAAACAAGACCCTTACTGTTATAATCTCCATTTACAAAAATAGAAAAATAATCCCAGAAATTTCTATCTCATCTTTGTCATCCAATAAACTCCCAATTGCCCAGTTTGTCCTTGACCTATCCAAACAAGCAGTGTTATAGTACCAAGTTGTGATTTTCCAAATTCGAGCACTAAAATGCAATTTCTGAAATTCAAGCCTTGTGTGTGTAAAACTTCCTGCAATGAACAAATTCAAGCACAATTATAATATCGCAAGCCCATAAGTCTTATATGCATGAGTTTAATCCTTAAAATGCTCAATTTAGCACTAAAATGCAAATAACTCAATGTATCAAAACTTTAAGTATAAAGTGTTTAAATTTCCATATATTATCCTAGGGCAAGAGGTAATTTACTATAATTAATGGTTCAAAATGTAAAATAATCATGTGCAATCAAGCTCATCTTATTATTAGGCATGAGTGAAATTGTTCTTGCTCTTTTCTCTATTTTCCCTCTCTATTCTCTCTTTCTCTTTATCTTTGTCCTTGTTCTATACTTTTCTTGTTTCTTTCCTGATCTTTTGTATCTCTCATCTTTCCTTATAGTTAAAATTTTGTGCTAATCAAGGTTCTTGTTAGTGGATGATGGTGTTAGTTGTTCATGCTTAGGAGTTGGCAAATAAAATTAGTAAATTTAATTTGGTCATGTGCTTAATCAACTTAGATTAAGATAAGGGTGAAGGGGCAAAAATAGCCACCGTAATTTTCAAAATGGACAACTTTGACACCCGTAATTTCGATGGTGCTAAACCGGACATTATAAACGAAAATGAGACAAATCTAGCACTCTTAAACATACGTGTTAAGTTTGACCGTTAGTTGACTGGCACTACTACAGAATAACCCCTTTACATGCGCTCATTTTGGCCTTTACATGCGCTTAAAAAACGCTGGCAATGGCCTCGCCGGGAAAGGATTTACATGCGCTTGTAAAAAGCGCATGTATATCTATACTTATACATGCGTTTTATCGTCAGAAAAGCGCATGTAAATATACATATATACACGCGCTTTTATAATAAAAGCGCATGTAAATATATATATATACACACGCTTTTGTAATAAAAGCGCATGTAAATATATATATATATACACGCGCTTTTGTAATAAAAGCGCATGTAAATATATATATATACATGCGCTTTTATATTAAAAGCGCGTGTAAAGATGTATTTATTACATGCGCTTATGAGCTTGCGCCATAAGCGCATGTATAAGTTATTTTTTTTTTTTCATTTGTCATAATTCTTTTTCCTGCTTTTTGGCAGTTAAATTGCTACCTGCACAATATAATATACCCAACCAGCCAGAATAACCAAAATCCTTTATATATCAAGAACCTTTACATGTAATATAAAAGTCATCCACATATCCCAATCAGAATTTACATCTAATTTGTAGCACCAAAAGTCATCTAATTTGTACCAGCCAAAATACACATCAAAGTTGTACCAACAAAAGACATTTAGATCAAATAACCAACTAGTTCATCTATCAAAAGTGTCATACTCCCACTTCCTCCTTAGATGTATGAAACTCTAAGAAGGATGTAAATTTTGAATAATAGGATGAGCAATAGGGAAAACATACTTGCACCACTCTTCAATGAGATCATCCACCTCCTCCATAGATAACTTTGATGATCGACAATCTTCATAATACTGAGTTAATGGACATAATAAACATATTTATGTGACAATTCACTTGAAATAACAAGTCAACAACAATTTTGTAAGTTAAGACTATATATGTCATGTGCAATAATAAACTTACAAATTCAGGCACCTCCAATTGGTCATGTGTTACTATGTCCTTAATAAATTTCATCACATAGTAACCACAATCATTGTCGTTGGGCTGGAAAGGGCACTGCAACAAGGAAAAACACAAACAAGTTAGTCAAAAGACTTTTATACACTTTAAAAATTCATGATTTCAATTGCTTATAAAACAAGTACAACCTGAATTTTCAACCATGGATAGGATTGTGTTTGATCAGTTGATTTTGAGTAGGCCAAATTTTTATTCTTGCAATTTGCCCTAAAAGCTGTTATCAAACTATAGAAGAAAAAAATGAAGGTTAAAAATGCAATAAAAATAAGATTAAGGATAAAAACAAATCACAACATAACAATCTTACCTATTAATGAAACACATATAGTTAGGCCTATTACTTGGAAGAGCAGTCTCAATTGGATCCAAGTAATAGACTACAATATCCTTTACATCCTTTACCATAGGATTGAAGGCAATCAAAACCCAGTGATTCCTGAAATGTTGTTAAAAAGTTAGATTATATAAATTTTCTGTCTAGTTTAGAAAAATGAAGATTAATTTGATGACCAATGTTGACTTACCCCACATTCATTGGAGCTAAAAACAACGTCCTTTCTGTAGCACATGTTCGCATTCTACATTTGATATCTTCCTTGTTCCACATGGGTTTTCCATTAATCACCGATGTTGAATTCGGATTGATGAAGGCAAATGAAGCATTTTCTCCCGGAACAATGACTTCATCATGTAGGTGCCTACACAAACAAAGGCCTTGAGAATTTCTTATGGCAATATAGAAACCATAATGAAAATTAAAATTGGATGACATACTGGATCCACATGTTGATTACTGAAGAGCCGATCCATTGATGATTAATTACTTCCAAAAGCACTTCATTGTCAAGCATCTCAGTTACTTCAGAGTAATATATGGTTCTTGTAATGTTGACAGGCACCAAGTCTTCATTAGTCATTTTTTTGGCCAAAGCCTTCAACTTGAGCCGAAAGGAATCAACACCGGTTGAGTTGATATCAATACTGCTTGAAGGACCAGCCTGATCATGTCCACTAGGCTTTACTGGCTTCTTGAATTAATGTAAATGAAAATGTTATAGTTTTCAATCACGCAAAACTCTGTCATGTAAATTAATTAATTAGTAGATAAATACCTTCGAAACACTCCTTCTCTTTTTTGTAGGAATAATAATCTTAGAAGCAGGCTTGTCTTGCTGGACGTTTTTGCCCTTTTCCTTTTTTGTTGCATCTTTTTGGGACTACAAAATATAAAATAATCAATTAGACATGTATTAATTAGGTCATTGGCTATCATAGAGTAATTATAAACAATTAATAAAGTATACAGGCTTAGGCTTGTCTTGCTGGACGTATTTGCCCTTTTCCTTCTTTGTTGCAACTTTTTGGTACTACAAAATATAAAATAATCAATTAGACATGTATTAATTAGGTCATTGGCTATCATAGAGTAATTATAAACAATTAATAAAGTATACCGGCTTTGGTAACGGGGCGATCCATCGTTTGGGCCAGGCGATAAAAGTGTGGGCTGCATCAAAAACCACACTCGCCTCCTCAATGGGATATGGCAATTGAGGAAGTTCATACCTCAGTCAAATAAGACAAGCAATCATCCATTCTTCAAACAACATGATTGGAATGTAAGCAAGCAAAGCATGTGATCCCATCCCCAAAAAAATTACCCATTCCAATGTAATCAAGCAAATCATCCATTCTTAAAACTCATTCCAATGTCTTCCATCTATTAAACTTCAGAGTGCAAAAGATCAAGTTTTATAATCGGGAATGAAAAGCAACAATGAGCATAGCCCAAACAAATTATGGACAACTTCATATCAACTTCATTTGCTTAAACAAATCAGTAGCAATTTATACAAAATAATCAACATAAATTTCATCAACACTAGTAAATTTTTTCATAGATTATGCACCATATCTTAAAACAGAATTTTAGAACAGCTTTTTAGTAGTTTTGATTTAATTTGATCACTGCAACAATCATTCTGCTTAACACCATACCTAGTTGTTCATGAAACCACAAATCTTGCCATCTCTATTTTTACTGAGTATATTGATGCCAAAGAAAGAAATGCAAATAAGCCCAAAGAAATAATTGAAAACTTAAGATCTATTTGCTAAAATAAATCAATAGCACCTTAAATGAAACAAAAGGCAAACATATCATCTTCACAAGTATATATTTAACCTCATTGTGCAATGTTTAGTATCTGACAAGATAGATTAGAGAAATCATATCGATTTGAGCAAACTGAATGCATTGATGCCGGTTACCCTCTAAATAATAAAGAAAGAAGCTTACACTTTTGGAGGCGGTGGCGTTTTCTTATACTCTAAGTACTCTGCATATATCCATGTGACAAAAACTGGAATGATACCCAGCATAAAAGAAACCTGGGACACAAGAAGCAAAGTTCCATCAGAAAATTAACGAAATTTCGTCGAAAACTAGCAAGACACAAGCAAAAATACATTAGATCCGATACTACGTTGAGTTCCATTTGCTTCAATGACATCAAAAATACAATCTTTCAAGCATCCTTCTATGAATACAATTAGAAGAAATGAAATCCTTAATTAAATTCTATTTTGCATGTTATACCACAAGTCAATATACTAACTTACAGCAAACAGAATTGAAGTGTTAGATTCAAGAATATTGTAATGTTCTATCAAGTATCAATCCATGAAGTCCAAACTATTTTTCCTCATTCACTAATGCACACATATAAAGAAACGCATGCACACCCTTATACAGTTATCATTATATCTTGCTCAAGATCAAAAAAACACAAAACCCCATCACAGCTTCAAGGCCCCAAATCCAAACTCAAAGAATCCACATTAAGTTAAGCATCCCAGCTTAAAATTTTCATCTTTATCACATTAAGAATAAATTTTCCACATTTCCATGCACACCCACATCATATAATTGGAATACCTATGAGCCATTATACACATGCAATGAGATCACTAAGAAGCCAGCAAGAAACATCACACATTAAATACACTCCACCAATAACAACAATCCAAATCTCAATACACAGATTAAAATTACCAAGATATTCAAAGAGCTAGAGATTATTAGTTCATTAAAAAATATCACCATAAAGAATTGCCTCACTGTCAGGTGCAGCTACATCAAATTTGTGAAATAAGATTTTAACATGTACAGAACACATGAAAATACCTGAATACCTTGTTGTGGCTGGGCAACAGCAACAGCTATCCAACAACTAGGACCAAAATCTTTCCAAAAGGCACCTGCAGAAATGTGACTGATAAAGATAATAACCATTAACACAACAATGCTCCATTTTAGGAAAGTTGACTAAAATAACAAAGTCAGCATTTCATTCCACCCAAGCGGCTCCATTTTCAATGCTCCCATCAGTTTCCAAATCTTACTTATTTCACACATCACTAGTTTAACTCCACTTCCTACTGTATCAGGAAAAAAAAATGCACTTTCTATAGTAACTAACCACACAGACCACAATTTCAGCAACACCACATTCCCAAATTCAGCAACCAATGAGTGTTAAACACAATCAAACCACATTAATAATACAAACTCATAAACAACTAGCAAAAACTTATCTTTCACTAAACTATGATACATTTATTCAGCTAAACTCAGAAATACACACACACAGACCTTAATAAGGTACTTCCAAGGTCTAGTCAATTTGCACAAGAGACAGATCAATCTAGGACATGTCATCCGGCCAAGAAATCAAGACAAACCAAACTTCAGACAACTTCAATGCGTAATTAATTTAAACAACACGCAAGGTGAAGGAAGGACGGGGAGTACTAAGTCATGGTATTAAATGTCGCCACAGGTGAAAGCAACGAAGGACAAACAAAGAACACATAACGAAATCATGAGGTAATATCCACCATAAATATGGAATTAAAAAAAAACAACAGAGCCTAAAATACTCACAACTCGAAATCAACCAGCAATCACCATGGCAAAACCACCAAGATTCAAGCAAAAGCACAAACCTTTGCCCCCAAAATCTCATAATCTCATACTTTTAAACTAAAAGCACAAACCTTTTAAACCTTAACACCCAAAAGCTAATACCTTTAGACAAAAAGCACAAACCTTTGCAACAAAAATCTCATAATCTCATACTATTCAACTAAAAGCACAAACCTTTTTGAGGAATGAAGCTTTGAGACGAAAGCAGGGACAAGCTCTATAGAGGATGGGCTTCGCGTGATGAGGAATGAAGCTCTGTGATGATCGCGTGATGATTTCTCTGTAGAGGAGTGTTTTCGTGTATGTGTGTGTATATGTATGTGTATGTTGAGTGAGGGAGTGTTTTCAGAGATCAGAGAGCTTCGCGTGATATATGAGGGAGTGTTTTCAGTGAAGAATTGCGTGCGTGATATATGAGGGAGGGTTTTTGTGTATGTGTATGTGTATGTGTATGTTGAGTGAGGTTGTATGTTGAGTGAGGTAGCAGAAGACTTAGAAAATGAGGGAAGACATAAGGGCGCGGGAAATTATCAAACTGAAATTTTTTAATAAATATTTAGTGCCTAGAAGTTTATTTACTGGGCTAGAAGTTTATTATTTTAAGATCAATAGTGTATGTGAACTTAATAATTAAGTTTTTAAATTATTTAATTATTTGATATCAATTTACAAAATTATTACAAATCTATGACTTAATTTTCTTTATAAAAATATTGATTTACTATTAAATAGGGAGCTGCAAAAAAATTATCAGATCAAAGAAAAGAAGATTAAACAAATCAAATGTGTTGAGTCAACTAATGCATTGGCATAAATTATTTGCAATGAGTCAAGTTTTAAACAATATCAAAAATTTTTTGTTCAAACATTTTGATTAAAACCTATACATGCGCTTGTTGGGTTAAAGCGCATGTAAACATGTGCTATATACATGCGCTTTAAGCGCATGTAGAGGCCACAATCATATACATGCGTAGTTCCTCTAGAAGCGCATGTAAAGCATCCCTATATACATGCGCTTTAAACGCATGTATAGCGTTGAATCATATACATGCGCTCTTATGTATAAAGCGCATGTAATAACATACTATTTACATGCGCTTTTTTCTATTCTTCTTTAAAGCGCATGTATAGTTGTCGATTACCAGCGCTTTTCGTGAAGCGCATGTAAAGATGCGATGGTATAGGGTTATTCTGTAGTAGTGTGGGAATGATGATATGGCATAATGACGTGGCACAATGAGGCATTATGTGTCACCCCCATGCTGATATGTATGACATGGCAAAAATGAAAGAAATTAATCTGATATGTATAAGGGAAAAGGACACACAAGGAACTAGGACCTGAATGAGATTATGAAATATTGGGAATGACTCAAATGCCCTTATCTTCATTAAACTCCCTCTTCCTTCTCAACCCACCCCATCCACCCCCACCCCACCCCCACCCCACCCCACCACCACCACAACACCCACTTCCCCCACCGCCCCACCGCCCACAACCGCCGTTTATGTCGAAGACGGTTAGTTTATGTCGAAGACGGTTAGTTGATGTCAAAGACGTTGAGTTTTCCGAAGAGATCGGCGGCGGCGAGGAGGCGGCGGAGACGGCGTCTTTGAAGGAGGAGATGGTGGAGGAGAGAGAGAGAGGGTTTGGGAGGAGTAGATGGAGAGGTGGGTGGAGTGAGAGACGAAGAAGGGATGGTAGGGAGAGGGAGAGAAGGAGAGAGAACGCACGACGGCGGGTGTGGGTGGTGGGGCGGCGGGTTGTGGCGGTGGGGGAAGTGGGTGTTGTGGTGGTGGTGGGGTGGGGTGGCGGTGGGGGTAGGTGGGGTGGGTTGAGAAGGAAGAGGGAGTTTAATGAAGATAAGGGCATTTGAGTCATTCCCAATATTTTATAATCTCATTCAGGTCCTAGTTCCTTGTGTGTCATTTTCCCTTATACATATGAGATTAATTTCTTTCATTTTTGCCATGTCATATACATATCAGCATGGGGGTGACACATAATGCCTCATTGTGCCACGTCATTATGTCATATCATCATTCCCAGTCAACTAACGGTCAAACTTAACACCTATGTTTAAGAGTGCTAGATTTGTCCCATTTTCGTTTATAATGTCCGGTTTTGCACCATCGAAATTACGGGTGCCAAAGTTGTTCATTTTGAAAATTACGGTGGCTATTTTTGCCCCTTCGCCCTTAAGATAATTAATGTTAGGGGTTCCGGCATTAATTATATTGATCTAAGCCTAGCCTAGAGGGGTTCCTCTAGGGAGTTTATTGATTTGACCACTTTACCACCTAATATTTTATATAAGCTATGATTCTTGAATTTCCTAATCACTAAGAACATCTTATTATTTATTTATCCAAAAATCCTCCTTTATTCTATTATTTTTATCATACAAAATATTTTCTAGATTTAATACTAAAAAGAAAGAAGTTAATTAAAATGATTTTCCTCGGTTTCAAACAAGTTTCACACTAGTACTAGGTAATTGGTTACATTTATAGGCTCCTTTGAGATCGACACCCGGGGTAACTTTCGCTTACCCTGAGGTCCAAATTATCTTGAAGGACTGGTCTCGAGGCACTACATCGACCCACTAATTCGGCATCCTTCAAGTGGCGCCGTTGCCGGGGAGCCAAGTAATTGGTTCCCTAGTAATTGGTTGTCAAACTTGTTTGACAGGGTCTTTATCTAGGTGCATTTAGTTTAGGTTAGTTGCATTTAGTTTAGTCATTTTTTTTCTTCTACCCTTTTCATACTAAATTTAAAAATCACAAAAATATTTGCATTGTTACTTGCTTACTTGGTGATTTGGTTTTTTTATGTGCTTACTTGTTATTGCTTGTTGTTGCTTTGCTTTAAGTGCATAATTCCATTTCTCAAGTCATTTTTCTTACTTGACACATACTTCCATACACATACATCATTCCATACACCTCATTCATATTTCTTACACTCCATTCCATTCATTGTTACTTGTTTCTCATTGGTTCTTGATTCCTTGAGTTTGCATGCCGCCACGGAGAGGTCGTAGACGGTTGGGTCCCCTACCACATATTAGTCCTCAAGTTCAAAGGAACTTTACTGATGAACAATTCTTAGAAGCCGGAGGTGCCATAGTAGACGACTACGACTCATCTAGTGAATCCTTCCAACAACACCAAGAGGACACCCAAACCTTAGTAGACTTTGAGATACCCATAGTAGTCCCACCAATGGAGCAAAGACAACCTCCCAATAACCAAGACCAAGCCAATGTCATAAACCCACCTCCTCCCAATATACCCTTTCTCAATATCCCTAATCACAACCCACCCAATCAACATGGCCAAAACATAGGAAATCCAAACCATAGTCAAATTCCACAAGGGGTAGGGCGTAGGAGGACCATTAGAGAGGTTGTGTCTCGTGGGGTTGCTCATGATCCATTTGTGCATGCATATCCTAACCTTATTGCAGATTTTGAGATCAAAGGACCGTTGATTACTGCTCTTCCTCATTTTGCTGGATTGGATAGTGAAGATGCTTATGGCCACCTCCATAGTGTCTTCCTTGCTTGCACAAGCACAAAGCCACAAGGGGTTGATATTGATGATGTGCAGTTAAAGATTTTTCATTTGACCTTGGATGGGAAAGCTAAGGAATGGTTCAGATTACTACCTCAGCATGATCCTGATTCCCTTACTTCTTGGGCAAATCTCAGAAAAGCCTTCTTGGAGCATTATTTCACTGATGATAGGACTGCAGAGCTCAAGAAAGATATATATGCAATCAGGCAAGACCCATCTGAGAGCTTCTATGAGTACTGTTGCAGATTTCAGCAGTTATTGGCCAAAATACCTCATCATCAAATATGTGATGAAGAGTTGATCTCCTATTTTCACAAGGGTCTCATGTCCAATGAGCGAGGTATTATAGATGCTACCGCAGGTGATTCTTTGGAAGATGTTCCAGCGGATGCGGCATGGGCCATAATCAAAACAAGGGCTAAAAGTACAAAGAATTATGGTCGAAGGGGTTCTAAAGGTGTTTTTGAGATTCAATCCACTCCTCAACAATCCAAGAGGATGTATTCTTTGGAAGCTAAGGTGGATGGCCTAAGTTCTCAATTGAATAATCAACTTCAATTCATCACTTCTGAGTTAAGAAATCTAAGTTTGCAACAGTTGGGTCATTCTCCCGCCTCTCCTACTTCGCCTTCAAGGTCTTTGGCTTTGGTTGCCCCAAGTTGTGAGCACTGTGGCTCAACTATGCATATCTCTAGTGTGTGTCCCGGTTATCCGGAAGAGGTTGGTGTCGTCTTTCAAGGTAGATCCCCCTCTTCAAGTCAAAGGTGGGATTCCCAAGGTACTACCTACAATGAGGGTTTGAGGTCACATCCCAACTTCCGATGGAAGGACAATTCAAATGTTTTGACTTACAAAGGGCAATCCTCTAGTACCTCTCCAAGAGTTATGGTTCCGGTTGATTCCCCAAGAGCGATGGTTCCTCTAGATTCACCAAGGGCGGATGATGTTAGTCTCCAAATTCTTAAAGTCGTCCAAAAGATACAAGAGGACAATGTTCGTTATGATGCTAGGTTTGCCTCGTTGGAGTCCAGGATAGAGCAGTGGGAGACTAGATCAAATAATATTTAATCCCATGTTACACAGCTTTCAGATAGCATGAATGATAGGCAAGCTCGCCCAAGTGGGGCTTCTCCATCCAACACAGTGATTAATCCTAAGTCTTTGAATGCTACCACCTTGAGAAGTGGAAAAAAGGTGAGATTCCAAGGTGTTGATGATGAGGATATAGATGGTGAAGTCGATGAAGAGATTATTTGTGAGACACCACCATTGAGTCATGGAGACTACTCTCATTCTAAGTCTCCCGAGGAGTGTTTTCTTCCTCCTACATCTACTCCGGTGCATAGTGAAAGCCAACAAGAGAAGAAGCTACTTGCTACTCCCTCTACTCCAAAGTTCAAGAGAGGTGTGAAGTTTGATCCACCGCTTTCATCCAACCAAGAGCCTCAAGCAAATGGTAAGGAGGTAAACATTTCTAACCTTCCTTTTCCTAATTCCTACTTAGCTAGTAAAAAGGTTGTTGATGATAGGTGTGATAAAGAATTGTATGAGATGTTTTCTAAAGTTGAAGTTAATTTGCCTTTGCTTGATTTGATAAAGAAAATGCCGAAATCGGCAAAATTTTTGAAAGACTTGTGCACCAACAAGAGGAAGTACAAGCATAGTGAAAGAATCCAACTTGGGTCTAATGTTAGTGCTCTTTTTAAACCTCAATTGCCTTTAAAATGCAAAGACCCGGATTCTCACACTATTCCATGTACTATAGGCAAGACAACTATTTCACATGCATTACTTGATCTTGGTGCTGCCATTAATGTCATGCTTACCTCTATCTTTGAGTCATTGGGTACCAAATCGATTCGGGACACAAGTGTGGTTCTCCAACTTGAGGACCGAACCATTCGGTATCCCAAAGACATCATTGAGGATGTTTTGGTGCAAGTAAAGGATCTTGTATTCCCAGCTGATTTTTATGTTCTAGACATGTCTAGTGACAACCGTAGTGAGAGCACCTTGATTCTTGGTCGCCCTTTTCTAATGACGGCTTAAACTGTTATTAATATGAAGCAAGGTGAAATCACTATGGGTGTCGGTGACCAAGAGGTCAAGTTCTTACTTTCTGAAGCTATGCGTGGTGTTAGGGATGATTGCTCTTACTTAGGCATTAATGCTATTTCTATTATTGATAATGAGATTGATTCATTGTGTGATGCCATATTTTTTGATTCATTTGATCATGTTGAGCCTCCCTCTACACTTTCCTCTTCGCATGCTTCATCTTGTTGTCATTGTGTTGATGACATGTCATGTGTTGCTTGTGTTGAAATTAATGACTGCCTTGTCACCTCACATGCTTCTGATGCTTCTCATTGTTCTATTGATACTGCTTGTACTCACCCCTTGCCAAGTGGTTTTGGGATAGTTTCTTCTGCTTGTGTTGCAGGTACTTCTGATCACATAGACACTGATACTCAAGCTACACCGGTGGCTTTGTCTATGGTTGATGTTTGCTCTTCTTTGGGAAGTGGAGAAGTTACTGCATGCTTGGATGCACCCATATCTCCTTCCCCGTTGGTTGAGGACACCACTCTTGCCCTTGGAGCGATTGAGCTGCAGGAGTTGGTTCCTTCTGTGGTAAAACCACCTATGGTGGACCTTAAACCCTTACCCTCTAATCTTAGGTATGTTTTCTGGCTGATGGTGATAAACTGTCTGTTATCATTTCTAGTGCATTGTCTGATGTTGAGGAGGGTAGACTTGTTTCTCTGCTTAAGTCTTATAGGGGTGCTATAGGTTGGTCTCTTGCTGATATACCAGGGATTAATTCCTCGGTGTGCACTCATAAGATCCTCTTGGAGGAAAGTGCTAAGTGTAACATACGGTTACTAATTACCTAATTAACTAATAATATTTATTTCAATTCATTAAGCTCTTTACTAACTATGATAGAAAAAGGAATTTCCATAATATTAATATCTCTATCATAGTTAGAAAAGACTATTCTAATCCTTTTATAATATATCCATGATAGGAAAGAATAAACTAATACAACCTGAATACTATCATGGATAATTAATAGCTAACCATGTTAGAAAAGAATCACCTAACATGGTTAGAAAAATAAATAACCTAATGTTCAATAATATCAAATACATATAAATATATGCTTACTAACCATGTTAGAAAAGATTTGCCTAACATGGTTATTAAACAGAACTAATTGATATTAAATAATAAATAAATATGTATACATGCGGAAGCAGATGCAGGCCTATACAAATTGGCAATATACAATTCGAAATAGTCTATATAACTACTACTAACTAATTCCCTTTCCTGATGTTTGCGCCTGTGCATGAATACCTGCAAAAATGTCAGTAATCGTGGAATGAGACAATTTGTCCCAGTAATCACCGCTTAACTCACTATAACAGTGAGATGTGCGGTAGCGAGGGCGTCTAAAGGGTACCTCATTTTAAAACCAGTAATATATATATATATATATATATATATATATATATATATATATATATGTCAAGTCTTTCATTCATCATTCAAGTCCCTCCGTCTAAATCAACTCAAATTCATCATCTCTACTTCCCACATATCACTCAAATCCCTCAGTCAGTTCCAAGTCAACTCAACAGACGAAAATAAACGTGATTGACACTGTGCCCAGTCTCAAATCTGAAAGCATGAAACAGGGAGCACTTTAAATAGTGAAAACGTCCCTGAAAAAGGGAGCACTATAAAAAGTGTACACATCCCTGGTTCCTTTACAATCCGAGGAACCTGTACAATTAACCTATCGATTTGCGCAAATCGATAGGTTACATCGGCCGACGGTACTAATAATCAGTGTCATGCAATACTCACAATCCCTATTCTATATTCCATCAACATAACTCTCAACTATCTCAACTCAACATGTAACCCTCTTTTCTATCTTCATCACCTCTTAAACCACTATCCAACACTATCCCTATATACATTCCACGTCATTCCAGATCAATGGCCACCACCAGGCAGGATAATAGTATATATAATGTGTAAAAATCTTTTATACAGAAATAATCGTGTTTAAAAGGCACCCGATAGCCTGTTTTGTATAAAAATAACCTTTCAAAGATAAAATATATATATATATAGAGTGAGAAAGGATTTTACAAAATCCTAGCTAACATCACCCTCAATGTTATAGTAAGGTTAAGTGTGATTACCTGTCGCCCTTAGCATTCTACTGTCTTGTCTTACCATTCCTTGTAGATTTTTCCTTCCAAGTATTTTCTCCTATTTTCATTCCAAATAATAAAGAAAGTGAGCAACTATTCTTGTTTATGTTACTTATCGTCACTCTCGATCCCAATTACTACCCAATCTCTTATATATTTATTGTAAGGTAACCATTTTCAAATCAATCGAAGTCAAAGCCAATAACCAAATTCAACTTAATCAATCAAAAGCCAAAGAACAAGCATACATCCCACAATCAAAGCAAACAGCCCAAAACATTCACATTTTAGCTTTACATTAACAAACAAGTTGATTACCAGTTAATCAAGGAAAGAAACAACATCAATTTACTCAAAGAAGTCAAAACTTGGCTAAATTCTCCAACAACAATTCACCATTATAAGGAAGGCAATTCACCCTCACAAATAACATTTTATCACACATATATATATATATATGCAAGCATCCCTATCCAGTTGACAATCAAAATGCACACAACTTTACTTACTTGTTTCCTTTATTCTAATGAGCCACATGCATTTAACATCAACCAATAAAACCATACATTATAATCACCATTTCATATTTACACACTAGTCATTACCAACTACATTTATCATACACTAGCACTTTGCTAATCCAATTGTCATCTAAGGGTCTTAAAAACAATGTATTATATAAGTATGTTTATTTAAGCAGCTAGACTCATAAGGTTGTAATTTACGGTTAATAATCAAGCTTTACAATCAAATTTCGAATCATGCACACACACCATAAGTATAGCAAGTCAACCATTTCCCCTTTTCTCTCATGCATTAACACATTCTTACCATCACTTAATTCATAACAACAACTAGATTCCAAATCCACATTTAGTGATCCCATGCATGCATAGCAAGTTGGCTCTAAACTTTATACAAAGTACATTACCAACTCCATTTAATTACACATTCACAACTAACACACATGAACAATAATTCAAATATATATATGATTCAAAGTCAGCAGAGCATGAGCTAAATAACTAAGGTATATATTGTTTTTCTCCTTTCTTTTAGCACCAAATTCAACCAAAATAGAGGAGACAAGGAAGATTCGCAATAATCACACGCATATAGAGCCTAGCAAACCAAAATAAGCTTATATATATATATTTACTAATTTAACTTAGTGTTCCTACCTAAAACAGAATTCATTATGCCAATTTGGTAATAACAACATGAAAAGGAAGCAATGTAGATTTCTCAATTTAAAAAATCGATTAGCCATTAAAGAAGAAATGAGCAGCAACTTATGACCTCCTTTTGTAAACCATAACAATGAACAAAATAAGAAATCAAGAGACAAAGAACCAAGATTTCAGGAAAATTGCAAATACTACACAACTTGACATATGTGACTATTACAAAGTAAATCATCCTTCAACTCTTATCAAATCATCAAATTCACATGCAGCTGAAATTTATGCCCTTCTAAAATTTAACAAGAATATCCAACTTTCAAGTTTGTTTTCTCTTTCATTTAAGAACACTTTTCCTACACAGGCATAAATATCAAGTTCATAGTCATAAAAGTGTCAATCTGAATAAATATTAAGTTCATTATCAAAAATCCAATGCAAGCTTATACATGAATATTTCTTTATTAAAGTTGGAGTGCTAATATCTTTCATCTTCCTGTTCCTATTCAGTCAGAAATAAACAAAAATAATCATGTACCTACATCTAAATCAAAAATAAACAACTGTTAGCATGTTGGAACTTAAAACCAATAAATTACCAAATTTTCATGACTTGATAGCCTTCAAATGAATTACTACCATTCAATTTCCATGTGATCAACATGCATAAAGAACAATTTAGCAGCACCACTAATAAAACATACATGCATCTACTTTGGGATTAAATTGATCTAAAACCAACTATAACTTCAATGCCCCACATGCTTCGCAACCAAAATAAATTTCAATCCATACTTTTATCCTGTTGAGCACTTCTTTAAATCAAAAATGACAGAAAAGCATACCAAACATGCATAATTTCCCATTACCAATCATGAACAACCAGAAACGTGGCCCATACATGACAAGAATCCCCATTTCTTTTCAATACATTATAAATTTCCATCTTCCCCTAAATCAGTTCCCAAAACAGATAGATCCTAGAAAAACTAGAAATTTGTGAAACATGAAACCTCCAAAAATTAAACAAAGAACTTTTATAGCTTTGATATTCGTATGTATATGAAAGTTTAAAGCTTTAAGCCCCAATTCTGCCACAAAACATCAATTTGAACCCTTCCCTGCATTAAACAAACACCCAACAGGACATAAACATACACACACGCGCATACAGCTTCACACATACACACATAGCCGAGGAAAAATCAAATCAAATTGAACAATTCCTCAATCAACAATTCAAATCACTTGTCTAACATCACTAACTAAAAATTGGACTTGTTTTGGTTAATTAGAGAGACCCTAAAACATGAAACCCAACTCCGCCTCTCACATAAATCACGCCAAAACAAAAGAAAAAGGAATGAGAATAGTTGGAAGAGACTCACCGGAGTTGGAATACGGTGTTCCATGTCTGTTTCAAGCTTGCCGTCGCCGGAATCAAAGAAAACGAAATGGGGCAGTGGGGAACAGTGAAGAGAAACGAAGACAAGAAGGAAGATGTGTCACGAATGTTGTAAAACTCGAAGGGTCAGGAAGCCGAACGAGGAAGAGAAAAAAAAACTTACCCACGGGCTGCCGTCGTTCGAGCTCCGCCGCGGCTTGCCGGAAAATGAAGCCGCCGATGGAGAAGAGATGAAGCAAGATGAAGAAGGTGAGGAAGAACGGAGAAGAGTGAGAGACAGTCGAAGAGAAGAGAGGGTTCGGTTTTTGGGGACCCACGCCGCCGGAAATCGGCGGCTGCACCGCCGGAATTTGAAGAACAGTGGCGGAGGAGGGAGAGAACGAAAATGGTGAGGGGTGGGGGAGGCAGACGCGTGAAGGGAATGAGGAAGGAGGAGGTTAGGGTTTTGTTTATGTATTTATATATATATTTAGAGAAAATTCCCTTTTAGTACCCTATTATTTATTCTTAATTATATTTCTAGCCCAAAAGTCTATACATATTATTGTTTCCATTTCTTTCCTTCATAATATTATCTAGGTTTTCCAATACTTTTCATGAAAGTTTCAAATTCCAAGTTAGTCATTTAATTATATTTCTTTAAATTCTAAAGTAGCTAAGGTTTAATATGCATATATCATGTAAAATATCATAAAATTATTCCTAAAACTTCAAATTTCCTAAATGACACCTCAATAATTGTGTATTATTTTTAATTTGAAAATTGGGATGTTACAATTTTTCCCACCTTTTAGGAATTTTGTCCCCAAAATTCACTACACATACCCCTTAACATGTAAGAAATACTCATTTCAATCCTGCACTTCACATATAAACCCTAATATTTATAAAATTCACTCACTATTAAATCACAACTTAGTACACTCAACATCATTTTTCACCATGTATTCTCCATTCAATATGTAGATTATCCATCAATCCTCATCTTACTTTTCCTAGCTATCCTTCTTGTACTAGCCACCTAAGCCTCAAATCACATGTATGGAAGTCCAACATCCTAAATGGCAACACATATACAACTATCTTTCCCAAATTTAATCAAACTATTGCTTTTCCTTGACTTTAGTCCTTCGTCCTTCAACTATTTGAATGGTCACACTTCCAATCATCGTCATTCCTACCGTAAGTCATTTAACCTTTGGAACAAGATTTCAAACGAACCCAAATAAAATTTGATTGTCCTATATACCAAAGTCATAATTCTAACCTAGGATAGGGTCATAAAAACTCAAGCTATCTTGCCACTTCAAATCGAAAATTTCCTTTGATTTCACATAATTCCTCAATCCATATCCAATTAATCACTAATATTTTACATCCTTTTACTTCTTCTTCCCTTATCTTCATCCAAATTCACATTTTCAATCTTTACCATAGCTAAACCACCAGCACTTCACAAGGGTAATATTCTAGTTTCCATATTATCAATCATCCTCATGCAACTAATTTACCGAACTAAAGGTCTATTATCATTACTTTCAGCCATCCTTCCATTTCAAAAATCTAATATACTCTAATCTAAACAAACAAACAACATCTCATTTCATTCTTTAAGCCAAATTTCCAGAAAATGAAATAAATACTTCCTATATCATAATACACTTTGCATACCACCAGAATACTTATTTATTTATAAACCAAACCAGAAATTTGTACTAACCATAAGACCAGCCAACCATACCTCAAGATCACCATACCCTTTAGACTTGCACTCTTAGTCATAACTCTATTAATCATACAACTTAAGCCACTAAATCTCATATAGTTTATTGCCTATTCTAACAAAAACAAGACAAGTCAATGTACTTATAAGCCATTAAACCATCTTAGTCAATATTATACACTAGAATTATTAACATACTCAAGTCTAAGTTCAGTTCAATCTTTAACTACCAACCAAAATAGCAAATGAAAACCCCTTAGATCAATAATTTGATGTATGAAGATAGAGGGGACAAAAACCATTCTAACTAGTTCAAACTTAAAATAAACGCATGGTTCATGCTTTCACCAACTCAAACATATATAATGAACAATAGATATTTCAATTCATTTCTAAAATAAAAGCACTTGTCTAAAAATCACATCTCAAAAATCAACTAACGTAATTACTAGAGAATTCAATATCATTCATAGGCTTCCATCAGTCAAACCAATTTAATTTACCAACGAAGTCCAACAAAAGGCTATCAATCATTCTGCAACAAAATCAAAGATTACAATAATACATTCTACAAATCATACAGCTTAAATCACCAATCACCACAATTTACAACTAATTAAAATCAGAAGAGACAGTTAAATGACAATCAATTGATATTCTTACAATTATACAATATTAACTTACAAAACTTTTCAATTTCCTACAATTAGCTACATAAAAATTCAGCTAAAAAAATCACTTTTGAACAAAAACTTACCTTTCGGAGCCATCCACCATGAAGTAGTGAGGGCTACCAACATCTATTACTAAGGGGGCTGCTTCCAATCACTAAATATAGTGAGAAAGCCTCCGGCCACTTAATATAAATGGGCAACAACCTTTCACTACTAATGGTGATGTGTCTTCCAACCATTAATAAATAATAAATTATCAAAGTACAAATTAAGAGTAGTCAAATAACAATTATTGTAATAATAGTATGATTAAATTCAATTAGATCAAATAACAATGACTACTCATTAATTAACAAATCCATCACTTATCAACAGAATAAAACAAATAATATAAATAATTTGAACATTTGAATAATACAAACAATAGCCAAACAAACCATAATTGCAATAGGATTTCAATTAAAACAATCAAACAACACAAGTCAAATCATCAATAAATCAACAATTTAACAAACAAAACAAGGTCAATCATTTCTTATTCCACCACCTAAATGTCACTATATATTGTTATTTTTGAATTATTTTAATCCCTTAACCCAATAAGGTATCTCATGATGCCTCGATTATGATTATGGTCGACTCATAATTATAATCGAAACCCCAGAGAAGCATCCTTATTTCGTCATTCTTATAAAATTCTTATCAATATCTTGCTTATTTCATTATTCTTCTTATATTCTTCTCAACCTCTCCACATTACAATACAATTGCACTTATCACTCTCTCCCCACCACGGGATGAGTGATATTCCTCTCAGAATGGCAGATATTCATGCACAAAAATATTAATATCTCTGATACCAAGTTGTAACATACGGTTACTAATTACCTAATTAACTAATAATATTTATTTCAATTCATTAAGCTCTTTACTAACTATGATAGAAAAAGGAATTTCCATAATATTAATATCTCTATCATAGTTAGAAAAGACTATTCTAATCCTTTTATAATATATCCATGATAGGAAAGAATAAACTAATACAACCTGAATACTATCATGGATAATTAATAGCTAACCATGTTAGAAAAGAATCACCTAACATGGTTAGAAAAATAAATAACCTAATGTTCAATAATATCAAATACATATAAATATATGCTTACTAACCATGTTAGAAAAGATTTGCCTAACATGGTTATTAAACAGAACTAATTGATATTAAATAATAAATAAATATGTATACATGCGGAAGCAGATGCAGGCCTATACAAATTGGCAATATACAATTCGAAATAGTCTATATAACTACTACTAACTAATTCCCTTTCCTGATGTTTGCGCCTGTGCATGAATACCTGCAAAAATGTCAGTAATCGTGGAATGAGACAATTTGTCCCAGTAATCACCGCTTAACTCACTATAACAGTGAGATGTGCGGTAGCGAGGGCGTCTAAAGGGTACCTCATTTTAAAACCAGTAATATATATATATATATATATGTCAAGTCTTTCATTCATCATTCAAGTCCCTCCGTCTAAATCAACTCAAATTCATCATCTCTACTTCCCACATATCACTCAAATCCCTCAGTCAGTTCCAAGTCAACTCAACAGACGAAAATAAACGTGATTGACACTGTGCCCAGTCTCAAATCTGAAAGCATGAAACAGGGAGCACTTTAAATAGTGAAAACGTCCCTGAAAAAGGGAGCACTATAAAAAGTGTACACATCCCTGGTTCCTTTACAATCCGAGGAACCTGTACAATTAACCTATCGATTTGCGCAAATCGATAGGTTACATCGGCCGACGGTACTAATAATCAGTGTCATGCAATACTCACAATCCCTATTCTATATTCCATCAACATAACTCTCAACTATCTCAACTCAACATGTAACCCTCTTTTCTATCTTCATCACCTCTTAAACCACTATCCAACACTATCCCTATATACATTCCACGCCATTCCAGATCAATGGCCACCACCAGGCAGGATAATAGTATATATAATGTGTAAAAATCTTTTATACAGAAATAATCGTGTTTAAAAGGCACCCGATAGCCTGTTTTGTATAAAAATAACCTTTCAAAGATAAAATATATATATATAGAGGGTGAGAAAGGATTTTACAAAATCCTAGCTAACATCACCCTCAATGTTATAGTAAGGTTAAGTGTGATTACCTGTCGCCCTTAGCATTCTACTGTCTTGTCTTACCATTCCTTGTAGATTTTTCCTTCCAAGTATTTTCTCCTATTTTCATTCCAAATAATAAAGAAAGTGAGCAACTATTCTTGTTTATGTTACTTATCGTCACTCTCGATCCCAATTACTACCCAATCTCTTATATATTTATTGTAAGGTAACCATTTTCAAATCAATCGAAGTCAAAGCCAATAACCAAATTCAACTTAATCAATCAAAAAGCCAAAGAACAAGCATACATCCCACAATCAAAGCAAACAGCCCAAAACATTCACATTTTAGCTTTACATTAACAAACAAGTTGATTACCAGTTAATCAAGGAAAGAAACAACATCAATTTACTCAAAGAAGTCAAAACTTGGCTAAATTCTCCAACAACAATTCACCATTATAAGGAAGGCAATTCACCCTCACAAATAACATTTTATCACACACACATATATATATATATATATATATATATATGCAAGCATCCCTATCCAGTTGACAATCAAAATGCACACAACTTTACTTACTTGTTTCCTTTATTCTAATGAGCCACATGCATTTAACATCAACCAATAAAACCATACATTATAATCACCATTTCATATTTACACACTAGTCATTACCAACTACATTTATCATACACTAGCACTTTGCTAATCCAATTGTCATCTAAGGGTCTTAAAAACAATGTATTATATAAGTATGTTTATTTAAGCAGCTAGACTCATAAGGTTGTAATTTACGGTTAATAATCAAGCTTTACAATCAAATTTCGAATCATGCACACACACCATAAGTATAGCAAGTCAACCATTTCCCCTTTTCTCTCATGCATTAACACATTCTTACCATCACTTAATTCATAACAACAACTAGATTCCAAATCCACATTTAGTGATCCCATGCATGCATAGCAAGTTGGCTCTAAACTTTATACAAAGTACATTACCAACTCCATTTAATTACACATTCACAACTAACACACATGAACAATAATTCAAATATATATATGATTCAAAGTCAGCAGAGCATGAGCTAAATAACTAAGGTATATATTGTTTTTCTCCTTTCTTTTAGCACCAAATTCAACCAAAATAGAGGAGACAAGGAAGATTCGCAATAATCACACGCATATAGAGCCTAGCAAACCAAAATAAGCTTATATATATATATATTTACTAATTTAACTTAGTGTTCCTACCTAAAACAGAATTCATTATGCCAATTTGGTAATAACAACATGAAAAGGAAGCAATGTAGATTTCTCAATTTAAAAAATCGATTAGCCATTAAAGAAGAAATGAGCAGCAACTTATGACCTCCTTTTGTAAACCATAACAATGAACAAAATAAGAAATCAAGAGACAAAGAACCAAGATTTCAGGAAAATTGCAAATACTACACAACTTGACATATGTGACTATTACAAAGTAAATCATCCTTCAACTCTTATCAAATCATCAAATTCACATGCAGCTGAAATTTATGCCCTTCTAAAATTTAACAAGAATATCCAACTTTCAAGTTTGTTTTCTCTTTCATTTAAGAACACTTTTCCTACACAGGCATAAATATCAAGTTCATAGTCATAAAAGTGTCAATCTGAATAAATATTAAGTTCATTATCAAAAATCCAATGCAAGCTTATACATGAATATTTCTTTATTAAAGTTGGAGTGCTAATATCTTTCATCTTCCTGTTCCTATTCAGTCAGAAATAAACAAAAATAATCATGTACCTACATCTAAATCAAAAATAAACAACTGTTAGCATGTTGGAACTTAAAACCAATAAATTACCAAATTTTCATGACTTGATAGCCTTCAAATGAATTACTACCATTCAATTTCCATGTGATCAACATGCATAAAGAATAATTTAGCAGCACCACTAATAAAACATACATGCATCTACTTTGGGATTAAATTGATCTAAAACCAACTATAACTTCAATGCCCCACATGCTTCGCAACCAAAATAAATTTCAATCCATACTTTTATCCTGTTGAGCACTTCTTTAAATCAAAAATGACAGAAAAGCATACCAAACATGCATAATTTCCCATTACCAATCATGAACAACCAGAAACGTGGCCCATACATGACAAGAATCCCCATTTCTTTTCAATACATTATAAATTTCCATCTTCCCCTAAATCAGTTCCCAAAACAGACAGATCCTAGAAAAACTAGAAATTTGTGAAACATGAAACCTCCAAAAATTAAACAAAGAACTTTTATAGCTTTGATATTCGTATGTATATGAAAGTTTAAAGCTTTAAGCCCCAATTCTGCCACAAAACATCAATTTGAACCCTTCCCTGCATTAAACAAACACCCAACAGGACATAAACATACACACACACGCATACAGCTTCACACATACACACATAGCCGAGGAAAAATCAAATCAAATTGAACAATTCCTCAATCAACAATTCAAATCACTTGTCTAACATCACTAACTAAAAATTGGACTTGTTTTGGTTAATTAGAGAGACCCTAAAACATGAAACCCAACTCCGCCTCTCACATAAATCACGCCAAAACAAAAGAAAAAGGAATGAGAATAGTTGGAAGAGACTCACCGGAGTTGGAATACGGTGTTCCATGTCTGTTTCAAGCTTGCCGTCGCCGGAATCAAAGAAAACGAAATGGGGCAGTGGGGAACAGTGAAGAGAAACGAAGACAAGAAGGAAGATGTGTCACGAATGTTGTAAAACTCGAAGGGTCAGGAAGCCGAACGAGGAAGAGAAAAAAAAACTTACCCACGGGCTGCCGTTGTTCGAGCTCCGCCGCGGCTTGCCGGAAAATGAAGCCGCCGATGGAGAAGAGATGAAGCACGATGAAGAAGGTGAGGAAGAACGGAGAAGAGTGAGAGACAGTCGAAGAGAAGAGAGGGTTTGGTTTTTGGGGACCCACGCCGCCGGAAATCGGCGGCTGCACCGCCGGAATTTGAAGAACAGTGGCGGAGGAGGGAGAGAACGAAAATGGTGAGGGGTGGGGGAGGCAGACGCGTGAAGGGAATGAGGAAGGAGGAGGTTAGGGTTTTGTTTATGTATTTATATATATATTTAGAGAAAATTCCCTTTTAGTACCCTATTATTTATTCTTAATTATATTTCTAGCCCAAAAGTCTATACATATTATTGTTTCCATTTCTTTCCTTCATAATATTATCTAGGTTTTCCAATACTTTTCATGAAAGTTTCAAATTCCAAGTGACTCATTTAATTATATTTCTTTAAATTCTAAAGTAGCTAAGGTTTAATATGCATAAATCATGTAAAATATCATAAAATTATTCCTAAAACTTCAAATTTCCTAAATGACACCTCAATAATTGTGTATTATTTTTAATTTGAAAATTGGGATGTTACACTAAGCCTGTATGGCAACCTCAGAGGAGATTGAATCCTCTCATTTTAGATGTTGTGAAAAAAGAGGTAGCCAAGTTGTTGAGTGCTGGGATTATTTATCCCATTTCTGACAGTGAGTGGGTGTCACCGGTGCAAGTAGTGCCGAAAAAGAGTGGTATAACAGTTGTTCGGAGTGATAAGGATGAGTTGATTCCCACAAGAGTACAAAACTCTTGGAGAGTGTGTATTGACTACAGGAAGCTTAACTCTTCTACTAGGAAAGATCACTTTCCCCTGCCTTTCATTGATCAGTTACTTGAGAGGATTTCAGGGAAGACTCACTATTGTTTCCTAGATGGTTTTTCTGGGTACTTTCAAGTACCAATAGCACCAGAGGATCAGGAGAAAACCACATTCACCTGTCCCTTCGGTACCTTTGCTTACCGTAGGATGCCTTTTGGTCTATGCAATGCCCCTGGCACCTTTCAAAGGTGTATGATGTCAATCTTCAATGATTTGCTAGAGTCTAATATGGAGGTATTTATGGATGATTTTACTGTTTATGGGTCTAACTTTGAGGAATGTCTTTGTAGTTTAGAACTTGTGTTAAAACGTTGCATAGAAAAAAATCTTGTTCTGAATTATGAGAAGTGTCACTTTATGGTAGATAGTGGTATTGTGCTAGGCCACCTTATCTCCCAAAAGGGGATTGAGGTAGATAAGGCCAAGATTGAGGTCATCTCTTCTTTACCCTATCCCACCAACCTTAAAGAAGTTAGATCTTTTCTAGGTCATGCGGGCTTCTATCGGCGTTTCATCGCCAATTTTTCCAAGATTGCTTTGCCCATCACTTCTTTACTTAAGAAAGAAACTGATTTTAAATTTGATGAGAAGTGTAAGCATGCATTTGACACATTGAAATCATCTCTTGTTTCACCACCCATAATTAGTGCACCGGATTGGAGTGTCCCTTTTGAGATTTCTTGTGATGCATCTAATTTTGCGGTAGGTGTTATGCTTGGTCAAAGAGTGGATAAGGTTCCAAGAGTGATAGCCTATGCCTCTAGGACCTTAGATTGTGCCCAAGTGAACTATACCACAACTGAGAAAGAGTTGTTTGCTGTGATATTTGCACTTGATAAGTTTAGGCAATACTTGGTTAATTCTTCTGTTGTGGTATATACTGACCATGTTGATGTGAGATACTTGTTTCAAAAGCCCCAGTCTAAGGCTAGACTACTGAGGTGGGCTTTGCTTATGCAAGAGTTTGATATACAGATCAAGGATCGCGCCGGAGCTGAAAATCATGTGGCCGATCACTTGAGTCGTTTGCCTCCCGACACAAAGGGAGTTGACTGTTCTAATATTTGTGTTGATTCATTTCCTGATTCTGTTTTGTGTGCATTGACATCTATTGAGCGTTGGTATGCTAATATTGTGAATTATCTTACTGCTGGTGTTGTGCCCTCTTCCTTGTCTTCTTTTCAAGTTAACAAGTTGAAGAGAGAGGCCAAATACTATATTTGGGATGCGCCGATCTTATGGCGTGTGTGTAGTGATCAGATTATCCGTCGTTGTGTTCCTAACGATGAGATCCACTCTATCCTAGATCATTCTCATTCTTTATCATGTGGTGGACATTTTAGTGCTAGGAAGACTGCTAGGAAAGTGTTAGAGTGTGGATTTTTCTGGCCTACATTGTTTAAAGATGCATTTGCCTATTGTAAGTCTTGTATGAAGTGTCAACAATTTGGGAGTTTGGGTAAGAGGCATGAAATGCCTATGCAGCCCATTCATTTCTGTGAAGTTTTTGATGTGTGGGGCATAGATTTTGTTGGACCCCTTCCCCCATCTTGTGGTTTCTCTTACATATTGCTTGCAGTGGACTATGTATCTAGGTGGGTTGAAGCAATCCCCACAAGGAAAGATAATGCTGCTACTATTTCGAAGTTTCTGCGTTCTCATATTTTTTGCAGGTATGGCATCCCTAGGGCAATTATCAGTGATCAAGGCACCCATTTTTGCAATCGGACCATCCAATCTCTTCTTGCCAAGTATGGAGTCACACACAAAGTTGCAACACCATACCACCCTCAAACCAATGGACTTGCTGAGGTTTCAAACAGGGAGGTGAAGCACATTCTTGAAAAGATAGTGAAGCCATCGTGCAAGGATTGGAGTGATCGATTGGAGGAAGCTCTTTGGGCTTATCGGACTGCCTTTAAGACACCTATTGGGACCACACCTTTTAGGATTGTCTATGGCAAGTCTTGCCATTTGCCCATGGAGTTGGAGCATAAGTCATATTGGGCTATCAAAGCATGTAATGCCGACTTGGAGTCCTCTTTGGCAAATCGGATGATGCAGCTCCAAGAACTTGAAGAATTGAGGTTGCAAGCTTATGATGAGGGGATTGTTTACAAGGAAAAGTTGAAAAGGCTCCATGATAGAAAGATTCTCAAGAAAGATTTTAAGAAGGGGGAAAAAGTCATGTTATTCAAGGCCCGCCTAAAAATTTTACCTGGGAAGTTCAAGTCTAGATGGGAGGGGCCTTATGAAGTTGTGAAGACTTATCCCTTTGGAGCATTTGAGCTACTTGATGGTGCTTCTGGAGCAAAATTCAAAGTTAATGGTCATCTCCTCAAGCACTTTCATGAGTCACCAAAGCCACCTTGATTGTCAGGTCGTTTCTTTCCTTGTACTTGCTCTTTGTCTTTGATTGATATATATTTGTGAGCTAAGTGTGGGGGAAGGAACAAACCTAGTAGTAAAAGTAGATTAGTTTAGTTGTTTTTGAATTCTTAGGTGTAGGAATAAATGCCCCTTGCTCACTATCACCACCACACTTGATTTTTGCATGATTTGAACTTGTTGGAATAGCATCTTGACTTGTTTTTGCATGAATCCGCTTGCTATTTCCATTATTTGGCTACATTGAGGACAATGTAGAATTAAGTGTGGGAGAGGGGATTACTTTTGGTTGCTCCTTGGATTGGCTAGCTCAATTGGTGATTGCATCTTGATTATGTTTTTGGCTTCAAAATGAGAAAATTTTGAAAAATTTTGGACTTCTTGTAACATCCTGAAAATTTAATACAGGATCAAGGAGTGTTTGGGAAATAATAAATGGAGGAATTAGGAATTTTTGGTGATTTTTGAGGACATTTTGAAAATTTTGAGTAATACATGTGCATATAATTAATTAAGAAATTGAAGAGTTTGAAATATGAGGGAATGGTAAAACCCAAAATATTTTGAAGGTTAAGGAGATTGGAGGCTGGTTTAAGTGGTTTTAAAAATTAAAGAGTACACTATGACAAGTTTGGGCTACAAATTATCACATACCACCCTTATTTCACCTAACCAAACACACCCTTTCCCTTTACTTCTTTATATTGTCGGCCTCCCTCCTCCCTCTCACCCGAAAACCCTCCCTCCTCCCTCCGCCTTCTTCTTCGTTCCTCTCCTTCCAGGCGACGAACGGCGACGGCGGCCGTCGTCAATGGCGGCAGAGATGGCTGTTCTATCGTCGTCTCCTTTATCCTTCTGATCCTTCCATCGTCTTCCTCTCCAAAAACAAACAACACCACCATGTCCTCCTTTTGTTTTCGGCGTTTTCCGGCGGAAATCGGCGGCGGACGGCGGTGAACGGTTTCGGTGTGAGGTGGGTGCTGCTAGTTCTTTTGGTTCTTCGAGTTATTTTTCCTTTCCAACTTCGTTTTCCTTATTCTTCCTTCCTTTTTGCTATTCAGTTCGGCCAGCCACCTTGGTGGCCGATTTCCGGCGGGTTCCATGGCTCCGGCGACGCAGTCAACGACGGACCCGAGACGAGGTGAAGCTTCTCCTTTTATTTCTATCCTTCTCTTCTGTAGTTTTGGCGAGATTGAGAAGGGGCTGATTTTAGGGTTTTATGGTCGAATGGTTTTGAGGAAACTAAGGTTCAAAATCTCAAATTAGTTGTTGTAGAAGCTGTTTGAGTTATAATATGGCCTTATATGTTGTTTTTCTCTTTGGATTGAAGGTTCTTTAGGCCTTTTTCCTTGTCATGGCTGAATATATTGTAGGAAAATAAATGCTTTCACAATTCCCTCCTCTGTTTGGATAATAGCACACTGTTGTACATGTGTGTATTGTTATTTATAAGATATGATTGTTTTAGTGTTTGGGTATACAAGTGGAAAGATGAATAAATTGTTGTGTGTATGTTTGCCTTTGGGTTAAATGGATTGAGTTATGGGTGAATAAAACTGAATTTGCTAGTAGATGTGTATGGAATCAGATTCAAATAAGGAATTAATGATGTGTTAATGTTGATGTATGCTTACTTATTTCTGTATTTTTCTATATGGATGTGATTGAAATGTTGTTTGAGATGAGATGTACATATTCAGAATTTGTTTTCTTGGTGTTTCTTTAATTTTTAAGGGGGCTGGACTGATCTTTGTGGTGACTATATATATATTGGGCAAAGGTGCACCCAGTAGCATGGTAAATTCAAAATTGTGCATCTAGTAGCATACTAAATTTGAGGGTGCAAATTTAGCAGTTATAATATGAAATGGGGGCAAATTTAGCAGTTATAACATAAAATGGGGCAAATTTAGCATCCCGTTAAAAATGACAAACCATTGTTACTGACAGGTGGGTCCAACAAGTTTTTAATTGACATGGCATACAGGTGGCATGACAATGTGACAATAGTTTGCATTTTGAATAAAAAGAAAAATGGAAATTTGAAGAACGCTTAAATTTGAAGACACTTGCATATGAAATTTGCAAAACTAGCAGTAGCATAAAGAAACACAGCATAAAGAACTAGCAGCAGCAACATCAGAATAGCTCGAAAAATGAAAATTGGTGGTGATAATTAATGAAGATGCACCTCTCAGTAACAGTGGTTTGTTATTTTTAACGGGGATGTTAAATTTGCCCCATTTTATGTTATAACTGCTAAATTTGCTCCATTTTATGTTATAACTGCTAAATTTGCACCCTCAAATTTAGTATGCTACTAGATGCACCATTTTGAATTTAACATGCTACTGGGTGCACCTTTGCCCTATATATATTACTAGGACTGATTTAGTACTCTCTGTTTTGAGGTGTTCAAATGCCCAATTTGATGTGAAATAAAGACAAGAAGTGCATGTATGATGGTTGGAAATTTTGCTAATATATCCATTTGAAATTTCAGTGGAGAAATTCTGTTTTGAAGTGATGATGTTTTGATTCCTCTTGCCATTTGATTTGGTTGGGAGGTAATTTTGAGGATAATGAAGAAATGATGAAGTTGATGGTGTTGTATGATTTATGTTTGTATGTGAAGTCTGATGTCTGTAGGTTGAGCTTAGTTACTTGATGGATTTTTTTTTATTATTATTATAATTGGAATGAGTTCGATTTGAAAACTACAAATATTCTCTTTCTCTTTAACACTTTGGTCGATTAAAGGACATGATAAACCTTGTGAAATGGATGAGAATATGACAAAAAGACACTGAATTTCTTTGAGATAATAGTGGTTTTCAATTCTGAATTTAATGGTTGGTTTTTGGGTTTGAGAATGTAAAAGATGTTATGTAGGTGAATATGAAATGGTAATTATAATATATGGTTGCATTGATTGATTCTAAATGTGTCTTGGTTAAATAATGGATAAAGCTAGTTAACAAATTGTGTACACTCTGAATGTGAAGAAATTGTTACTCTTGAGGGGTTGGAGTGCATATCTTGTAATATTTCAAATTGATGTTGTTTCTTTCTTTACTTACTTGATAATCACTTTGTTGTTACATAAAAGTTGAAATGTGAAGTAATGATGAAGATATTGGAATTGTTGTTTATTTAGTCATTGACCATGTTGATTATGAGAGATGATGATTTGTTATGAATTATGATTGTTTTGAATTGGAAGTGAAAGATGATGTTTGATTGTTGTGAATGGTGATTGGGTTGCATTGGAAATCTGTATGGGTATGACTTGTATGAGATGTGAGTTGTTAAAAGATTCTTGAGATGTTAAGATGTGTATGATCAAAATGATTTTTATAAGAGGTAAATTAAAAGAGGGGAAAATGGGTAGTCATATGACTTGTATGAGATGTGAGTTGTTAAAAGATTCTTGAGATGTTAAGATGTGTATGATCAAAATGATTTTTATAAGAGGTAAATTAAAAGAGGGGAAAATGGGTAGTCATGTAGATACGAGAGAGAGACGTTGAAGTATTATGAAGTGAAAATGATATTAATTTATCATTTTGCTCTCTATATTATTATAGGAATGGAAGCATGTATGTTTTCTTGGCATCAAGTAAGAAAGGTTGAGAAATCGCGTAAAGTGCTAAAGGACGACAGGTAATCACCCTTACCTTGCTATAACATTGAGGGTGACGTTAGTTGGGATTCTCAAAATCCTTTCTAGCCCTCGAAACCTTTAAAAGTTACTTTTATACAAAACAGGCTATCGGGTGCCTTTAAAACACGATTACTATGGTATAAAAGAATGTGATACATTATATATATATATATTATTATCCTGTTTGGTGGTGGTTGGACCGGTGAGGGGTATATGGGTGTAATATTTGGACAGCGGTGTTAATAGGCCATATTGTCAGAAAGTGACAGTTGTGGTAGGAATATATAATTGGTATTTGACAGAGTATTATAAAAAGTGATAGTTGTAGTGGAGATATATAATTGGTACTTGACAGGGTATTGAAAAGTGATGTGGATTGGGAGCATCATACTTTGTGGTTGAGGAATTGGAAAGTTGTGTTGATGGAAAGTATCAAAGGTTGTGATTGGGATGTTGAAAAGAATTGTGATCATTGCATGACATTGAGTATATGGATCATCGCGCGATGATAACTGATTGATAGGCCAATCAACGGTTATTTATAATGGTCAACAGATTTGAGACTGTGACCAGCAGTCTCCTGATTTGAGACAGGAACTGCTCCCTTTCTGATTTGAGACAGATTGGGGTTTCCCTCCCTGGGAGTAGAGCACCAGGGTTGTACATGGATGAGAGCCGAGAAGTTGGATTTGAGAATTATGTGTGTGAGATTTACAATAATGACGGCATGAATTTGGAGATTGGATGGTGAAGTTATCGATGTGGAAGTTGATTGAGGGGTTTTGAGTGATATTTGGAAAGTAGAAAGGATGGACTTGATTCGTTTTGGACGTGACAGAGGGCCTGGAATGGTAAATGGAAGAATGCTTGGTTCTTTTGTGTATATATATATATATATATATATTGATTTTAGAACTGTGGTACCCTTTAGACGCCCTTACTACTGCACATATCACTGTTATAGTGAGTTAGATAGTAGCTTACTGAGACAAGTTGTCTCACCCCACGATTACTCACGTTTTTGCAGGTATTCATGCACAGGCGCAAGCAGCAGGAAAGGGAATTAGGTCTTAGAGGTTGTTTATATTATTTAGAGTTGTATATTGCCAATTTATAGGTCTGCATTCGCTTCCGCATGTATACAAATATATATTTATTGTTTAATATCAATCGGTTTTATTTATTAACCATGTTAGGCAAATTCTTTCTAACATGGTTAGTTTTTAATTATCCATGATAGCATCTATATTGTATCAGGAAATCCTTTTCTATCATGGATAATATTTTATTCACTATAATATTCTTTTTCTAACTATGATAGGTATATTAATATTATGGAAAATCCTTTTCCTATCATAGTTAGTAAAGAGATTATAGAATTAAAATTGGATATCATTAGTTAATCAGGGACTAAGTAACAATTTGTTACACTTCTCCTTCACTTTTACACTTGTTACCCTTGGACAAGATCCATTTTCAAAAAAAATGCTTTCTCAATGTTTATCTAGTTGGATATTGATGTTGGAACTAGTCTTAATGAAGTGAGTTGCCATATATTTTAGGGCGAAGGTGTAAAACTAGCCACCGTAAATTTTCAAATGGACAACTTTGACACCCCTAAATTCGACGAGGCAAAACCGTACATTGTAAATAAAAATAGGACAAATTTAGCCTCGCCGTTAACTTGAGGCAAACAGACGTTAGTGTTTGCGTGGGGCCCACCTTCATTAATCTACGTGGCAATACAATCAGCAAATGAAAGAAATCCAGCATGACAAATTTTCTTCGGAAAATTAAATATAGGTCCCTTATAAGGGACTTAATATTAGAAAAGTCCCCCTAACTAGGGAAATTAAAGTAAAGTCCCTTGGGACTATACTTTAATTATTTCTGAGCACGTGGGCCCCACAGATAATATCTGAAAAGGGCGAAAATTTTCCTAATTTGATCGGAGGACTACCAAAATTGGGGCATGATTATGTACAGTGGACAAAAAGTCCGGAAGAATAATGATGGTATACAGCGAGCTATTTCCAGTGGCAAGCTTCAGGAGGCAAATAACCGAGTCACTTCTCATCATATACACCAAGTTCGGCAAGTTCTTTGAGGAAAAGGAAAAGAACTTACTAATTTCTCGAAGTTGAATGAAGGCTTGGAGTCAGTCAAATAATATATATTTATGCAGCAATCAAGTTAAATTTGCATGTTTCAGTGAGCATCTGCAAATTCCCGAACAAGGCGCTTTAGAACACTCTGCCACCACCAAGGGCCTTGTAGCCCAGTGGTATGGCATCTCCCCTTTAGGTGGGAGGTTGCGAGTTCGATCCTGCTTGTAACCTCAAGCCGTTAGTGCTTGCCCTTTAAATAAAAAAAAAGAACACTCTGCCACCCTTCCCCCACCGTCCATGTCTCACACTAAGCCTATGTTTGATGACAACTTAGATTTTATCATGACTTCTTTGACCTGGGCTTTGCAAATTGATGTCAGCAATAGAGTTTTAATATAATAAAATTGAAGCTGCAGATTCAAGCCTATCCTCGTGAGATTGGGGCCGAAGAAGAAGAAGATGGGAGAGAGAAGGGGTGGGGGAGGATAGATTATTTTAATATTATCTGTGGGACCCACGTGCTCAGAAATAATTAAAGTATAGTCTCAAGGGACTTTACTTTAATTTCCCTAGTTAGGGGGACTTTTCTAATATTAAGTCCCTTATAAGGGACCTATATTTAATTTTCCCAAGAAAATTTGTCATGCTGGATTTCTTTCATTTGCTGACTGTATTGCCACGTAGATTAATGAAGGTGGGCCCCACGCAAACACTAACGTCTGTTTGCCTCAAGTTAATGGCGAGGCTAAATTTGTCTTATTTTTATTTACAATGTACGGTTTTGCCCCGTCCAATTTAGGGGTGCCAAAGTTGTCCATTTGAAAATTTACGGTGGCTAGTTTTGCACCTTCGCCCTATATTTTAAGTCCTAAAGGTGATGTATTGTTTAATTATCATGAATTTAGTTGGAAACAAAAAGCCTAGTCGTGAGGTATTTTGAGCCTAATTATTCTTTCTATTGTGTGATATTCCACTAAAGTTATTGCTCTGTAGAACTTGTTTTATTTCTTGCTTGAGGCTACATTTTGCAATGTCATGAGTAGAGATGACATAGGCATTCCTTTCATTACCTTTTATCTCAACCACATGCTAGTATTCATTAATCCCTTCTTTCTTGCTTCCTTTTAAGCCTTTGATTCCCTTCACTCATCATTTTAACAAGCACCAATACTTATGCACATCATTACTTCATTAAGATTTCTAGAGTGTCCCAATAATTTTCATGCCTTATGATATCATTGAATCTTGCTACGATCATAAATATGTTAGAATGCCAAGGAAATGAAAAAAAAAAGAAGAAAAAAAAAGGAAAATAATGAAAAAAAAGTGGAAAAAAATGAAAGAAAAAGAAAAAGAAAAAAAAAAATAGAGAAATAAGGCATTCATTTTTGTTGTAGCAAACATAGAAGGTTTGCACTTAATGTGTGAAAATGGGATGTACTTTGGTTTGATTATTTGTATTGTGTGCATGTTTCTTGACATATATTTTTCAACCATTTCATTTAGCCTTTTCCATCTCTAAAGCCAAACACAAAAAAATCCTTTTGGATCTACTCATGTCATTGCTATAAGTAGTGGAGGGCTTAGGAAGATCACAAGCCTATGGTAGAGCATGGTTTAGTGGATGTGAGTGAAAATACCCTACATGAGAGTTGAGAGCAAACACTTATCCTTGTGAGGTTTCCAAATTGAATACATTTTAATTAAACCTTACATCATTTATTAGTTCTTTCAATATATGGCATACTCATGGACTTGAAACAAGAAGATACACCGATATTCGCTAAATTGATTTCTTTGGTTCTTAATTGTAATAAATCATCTTTAGCCTCTTTGTGTTTTTGATTTGATTTTGTCCGGGAGTACAAATGTTCAAGTGTGAGGGAGTTGACAAATCCTTGGATTTGCATGGTTTTATATGCTTAATTTGAGGCAATTAACATGATTGAGATGCAATGTTTATCCTTCATATGCTAAAATAAAATGCATGTTTTTGAATGAGAGTTGACTTGAAAATTAAATCAATTGGTCTTGAAAATATATGATGTTTGGTAATTAAGTTTTTGGCCATTTGATCTACCTTTCTTCTTTCATTTTTAGAGCAGCCACATGTCTACTTATTGGAGTTATTGGAGCTGATTAAAGTCAAAGACATGGGCCCTCCCACATGGAAAAGAGCTGCTGGACATATTTGGGCTGGAGGTGTGAATGGGCTTAGGAAAAGAATTGGATTTTTGGGCTGAAAGGAGGCAGCCACGCAAGAAGCAAGAAAAAAAAAGAAAGGGAGGGGGGTTTGTGACGTTGTGGGGCAGCAGCTGGGGCAGAGAGGGAGTGGAGCGCCGAACAGTGAAAAAGAAAGGAAGGAGATGCGAGAATCATCATCATCATCTTAACAGCTTCAACCACAAAAATGGGAGAATCAAAAGTTCTCTCTTAATCCCATCATCCACTTCATCATTTCTCACTTCCCCACTCTATACCCAAAATGATTTCTCTCAATCCATCCCCTCTTGGTGTCCTCTTCTTTCACATGGGTAACTAAAACCTCTTTGTTATTGGTGATGGAATGACAAGATGAGTTAGTGAACTTCAAATTGGGGGTAATTTGTCCTATACATTCTCCTCCTTTTATGTAGTCTAAATTTCTAGGGTTCTAGGAATTAGTTCTATATGATTGGTTGTTTGATCTATCCTTATCTTTTGGAGATGTGTAGGAACAATTTGTCTTGTTAATTTCTTTTTGTGTGAATTATCAACATTGATGCTTATTGACTTGAACATTTGTTAATTTCATGGTCTTTGATTTTAACACATGCTTATAGTTAAAATTTTGTGCTAATCAAGGGTTCTTGTTAGTGGATGATGGTGTTGGTTGTTCATGCTTAGGAGTTGGCAAATAAATTTAGTAAATTTAATTTGGTCATGTGCTTAATCAACTTAGATTAAGATAATTAATGTTAGGGGTTCCGGCATTAATTATATTGAAAATTTAATGTTAGTGAAATTGTTCCTGTGCAAGGGAAAATTTAAAACAACATAATATCTTTAATCCTAAAAATTAATCGCTTAAGATAAACAATTAATGTTAGTGAAATTGTTCCTGTGCAAGGGAAAATTTAAAACAACATAATATCTTTAATCCTAAAAATTAATCGCTTAAGATAAACAATTAATACGACGATTATGCCCTGATTTGACCTTTTCCACACAATCATTTTTAATTCAATTCAATTATAATTAATGTGTTTTAATTCAATATTGCATATTTGAAATGTTAATAGCTTCAATTTAACACACTAAAAATATACAAATCCAAGGATTTGTCAACGTTTACCCAAAGAACGACTTCTTAAGTCGTTCTTTGAGACTTCTAAATTCTTCCATTCATATGAATTACATCATACATGCACACAGAAACACACCATACTACTCCCTCAGATTTAAACATAAGACCTAGTTGACTTTCTTAAGAAAAATTAAGAAAGAAAAATAGGTTATTCAACTATGATATGTTTGATATATTTTTATAATACCTATTAGTTCATAGGTCAAATAAACTAGTTTAATGGAAAAGCTGGATAAATAAAATTATAAGAAAATTATTTTGCTTTCTTAGAATTTTTCAGAAGAGTAAGCTAGGTATTATCTTTAGAAGCAGAGTGTTAATCTCTAGAAATTTAGCATATTTCACTCAATTTTCATTTGTTAACACTCACATATGCTTGATAATGTTCATAGTTGAGAGAATAACTTGTGAAAATTGAGTGACCTTCCTTTAACTCATTATTTAAGAAAACTACTGGAATCCTCTATGTTTTGTAGGAGAGAGATACAAAAGGAAAGGAGTTCAAAAGAGGAGCAAAATGGTGCATCATGGCAAGTCATGGGAAAGCAGACTTACTCTGATGAGGTATGTCGTGGCACACAACATTGTATGCTGCGGCGCATGAAGAAAATACAAGGAATGTGTTCTCTGACATGGTGCGCCCCAGTGCACAAAGCTGTATGCTGCGGGGCACGAGGAAAATACAAGGAATGTGCTCTCTGACATGATGCGCCCCAGCGCACAAAAGTTTATGTCGCGGTGCACACATCCAGTTCAACTATGTGTTTTACTTCGAAAAACACAACAAGGAGTCATATAACTTAGGGTTTTGGCCAAAAATGAGACATAACACACTTTGGGACAAGTGGGAAGCTAGAGAAACACCTTGAGAGAAAGCTAAGGCAAGATTTGGTGCTTGTGAAAGAGGATCCTTGGAGCATTTTGGACAAATTTCTTGTGGATTCCTCTATTGTAATCTCCTTCTCCTTCCATTTCTCTTTCTCTTGCTTTGCTATGTTAGCTAACATGTTTAGATCTAGGGTTTTTGACTTTCCTCTCATTAAGTGTAGCTAATCTCCTTATTCTAGGTTTATTTTGAAGCTTTGTATAGATTGATGCTTTAACATCCTTCTCTATTGTTGAGTAATGTTTATTATAGTTGTGAATGCAACTTGTGCTTTATTTTTACTAAATGGTGCGCAACACTTTGCTTGTTTGCTTAGTTGTGGTTTGGGAAGAGCATAGTTAAACAAAGAACTAAGTTATATTCAAGCTTGTCTTGAAATTCCAAAGAGGAATGGAAAGTTTGTTAATGAGATATGAATTATTCAATAACCAAGTTTTGTAAAATTGAAGTGAGTTGATTATAAAGCTAGTTGACATAATATGTAGTATGAAAATATGCATGTTAATGTTACCTAAGGTTTGAGTAAGATCGGAAGAGTTATTCAAACACTTGATACTTCAAACATTAACTTAATATTCATTAATTGACATTAGAGGAGGGTTAATAAAACATCATAAAGTACAAAGTGAATAAATAAACCTAGGTCTTTCCCATTGTGTTTGTTTTTAACTTTAAAAATATATTCTCTTATTTCAATTGCAATCTCTATCACTTGCTTTTTACCCAAAGCTAATTTTGTTCATAATTCATTCGATGGACTTGCTTTAACCTAGTCTCTGTTGGAACAACACTAGTACTTGTTTTCATTATACTACTAAACTTGATCCGTGATCTTACGGTTGTGAAATTGCAAACGTAGAGGTAGTATTATAAAACATCAAACTATCTCATATATTTATATAGCTCAATTATTTTTTTTTGGACAAATATATAGCTTAATTAGAATCAAGAATATCAAACCTATATCGTCTTTAGTTTTCTCCATTTTTATTATTATCTTTAGAAAAAACTTATGTCGTATAAAAAAAATGACACATAAATTTAATAAAGTGCATATTAGTTTAAATTTAAATAGCATATAAATAAAAACTAATGACCAAGTTTATACAAAATGAATTAACATACCCTATAAATAGTACTGCATGTACCACATCTAGTTCCTCTCTTCCTACTTTGTGGACGTGGTGAATGTTATTCTTGTATGTTGTTTTGTTGATGTTTAACAACATCTTTTGGGTGAGAGCTTGACATATTCAAATCAAACCAAGGTGAATTATTCAAATGAATAAAATGTTGTGGTATGACAAATTCGTCATTTGATGACCCACTACACTGAGAAATAGAAGCATTGTATTCAGCTGAAAATATTGCATCATCACCCAGTAAAGACGTTAATGACAAAAATTGATTGAGATTAGATGAGTTTAAAGGGAATGTGAATGATGATACATGAATTCAGGTTGAACATGGTTAGAAGATGTGAAATGAGATGATGATGTAGATGCCATATAACTAGGATGAGTGAAGTTGGGTGGCTCTTGTTTGCTGATTTCTCGACCTTCAACTTGTGGTTTGGTAGACAAGTACACACCACGTCGTTTCCTTAGCCTATCGTGCGGAATGTGTGGTCGTAGCAACTCAATTAAATCATTGCTCTCTTAGTGCAAGCAAGATATTCCGCTAGTTCTCATGCAAATTATGTCTCGATAATTAGTGCAATCAGAACATATAGAACGAGAATTCATAGTTAGCCTGTATAGCTTCTCTGCTATGTCTAACTACAATGAATAGTAAAAAATAGGGCGAAGGCCCAAATATGATACATAACTATTGGCCAAGGAACAAAATAGCACATAATAACTATTTCAAGGTACAAAAATGATACTCAAATATTGGGCAGAGACAAAAATGATATTTTCACTAATATGCCAATAAGATTAGACATGAAAAGTCCAAAATGCCCTTATAAATTAAATTAAACATTCTTTTCTTCCCCTTCTTCCTCACCACCATCATCAAACTCTCTCATCATCATCAAAGCTGAAGAATTCCCTTCTGATATTTCGTTCGTCCAGGAAATTTCAGCGCCGAGGAAGGAATCTTGAATCGTCTGGTTTGCATCGAGGTGGAGGAAAATTTCGTTTGGATTTGAAGAGGAGAATAGGTTTGTGAAATCGGAATCTTCGATGGAAGTGAGAGAATGAAGGTATAGGAGGATTTGGCGGTGGAGATGATTTTGCTGGAGATGCTCGTTGTGTTGTGGAATTTTGAAGGATTGATACACGTGAAAACGATTTTGGAAGGAAATCCAAAAATGCTTAAGAATGTGAAGAACTGAAGTTCTGCGGAGAAAATGAGAAAGAAGGAAGAAGATAACTATGGTGATGATAGTAGCCAAAATCATATTAATTAAACTATGAAATTGTGTGGAAATCTGAATGCTTATTCATGGTGATGAATATTTGGATGATTACTACTTAGGGTGATGAGTTTGAACGAGTCTGGAAAATTGATTGGTAAAAGAATAATTCTATTCTGGTGATTTAGCTTTGAATATGGGAGTATATAATATAACCAGTGACGGCTACAGAAGGGCCATTGTTCTTGGCTTTATATATAAGATTTAAATAAAGAATCACTTTTTATTTCATTTTTCAGGTTTTTGACCTTAATCAAATTTCTGGTTTGAGTTTCTGGTTCAAATTTCTGGTTTGTTGGGGTGATGATGATGAGAGAGTTTGATGGTGGTGGTGAGGAAGAAGGGGAAGAAAAGAATTTTTAATTTAATTTATAGGGGCATTTTGGACTTTTCATGTCTAATCCTATTGTCATATTAATGAAAATATCATTTTTGACTCTGCCCAATATTTGAGTATCATTTTTGTATCTTGAAATAGTTATTTATTATTTTTATTCTTTGACCAATAGTTATGTATCATATTTGGGTCTTCGCCCTAAAAAAATAAGTATTCTACTTTTAATATAAAGAAGAGAAAATAGTATTGATAGAAAATAGTATTAATGAATGCGAGTTATTTATAAAAACATATACGATTAAATCAATGCAAGGCATTAATCAAAACGATAACAAGAATATTAAAAAAACATTCAAAAGTGAAAAAATTAAAATATCATGATGTGAGCTCATCATGATGGGATATGGAATTTTTTCCAAGAGAAAAATGGAAGTTTTAAAATGTTTGAGAAAGGGATAAACACGATGGAAATTTCAATTATATTTAACTATATATTTAGCTATAAATTGTAAACTCACAAATTTTATTTATTTTTATTTTTTTTGATAAAACTCACAAATTTTATAATGTGGTATAATTCAATTTCCGTTTAAACTATTGTAAACACAACTTACAAAATACTGGTTTGAGATTTTTGAATGAAGGTTTATATTAAGTTTTATTACTATTATTGAGAAAGTACAAGTGGATGAAAACATCATCATTACTTAAATCGATGTTTATCATCATGAAACCTAATCATAAGCAATAAATTAATTTGAACATAGAGGTAAAGGGTAAGGTAATAAAAACTTCTATGCTAGAGGAGAGAAACACATATATTTATTAAAGATCTTATAATTCCAAATCGTTACACCACGAAATAATACAAATACAAAATAGAGAAAGAAGAAGGAAGAAAACAAACGGGTGCCAAAGGCACCAATAATTTGTCATAAGTCTCGATCTTTTTATTTGAAGCATGCTAAAGAAAGCAATAAGGCGTACATCACACACAAAGAATTCAAAATTGCGGTTGAATTGAAAGTACATTTTGTAAATCCATAATAAGATCTTCAACATCCTCAATTCCCACAGAAAGACGCACAAGATCTCTAGTTAAACCTACTTTTAATTTCTGATTATCAGGTACACTGGAGTGGGATGTATACCATGGCAAGCATATGGAGGAACCAACTCCACCTGTATAAAAAAGAATAAATGTATAAGTTCTCTCTATCTAGTTGAATATCCTGTTACTTTGATATTTTTAAATTTCTACACAATCTTGTAACTTATCAAAAATAAATAAAAATTTTCTTTTGAGGTGATTTAAAATTTTGAAGCATTTAGCTGATGCATTCAAATTTCTTTTTCTATTTGAAGTGACTAACACTCATAATTAATACAATAGGTTATAATAGAATATTAGACCAATGATTAGTGACAAAACAATTCACAAGGTAGAAAACAATGTTATAAAGAGTTTCACATGCTAATTATAGTATTAAATTTGTCATTAGCAATATGATTCTCTATTCCATAACACATTCTTGCTATTTTTTTATTAAATTGATATATAAATCAAAGTAAATAAATATATGTAAATGATGGCTCAATACTTTGTATATATTATTCTCAATATACTTACCAAAACTGACAGTCATGCTAAAGTATTTAGTATCTTCAACAATCTGCTTTGAGAGTGGTAATGAGCCGGTTTTAAAGCTAATGACAGATCCTGGCCCTTTTGACTGTGAAACAAGAACTCAAGTTATAAATAAAATCATTTCAAGCAAATATAGGTAAACATTAACGTTCCATTACAATAAGGTAAAATGTACTTGAGATTTGTGTAGTTCGTATCCGGGATCACTTTGAAGACCAGGATAGTTTATCTCTGTTACTTTTGGATGGCTAGCAAGAAATTCTGCAATAAGTTGTGCATTTCTCTGCAATATAAAATATGTCAATTAGAACGCACACTTTTTTGTGTAGAAATTAATAATGCCACTATAAGGGAGCAACAAGTAAATAAAAATAAATATTATATGATGGATATAGGTGCAAATTAAATTACAATTGTGATTGTTAGGAAGGTGAAGCCAACACCATCTAATTTTATTTTAGCAAAAGAAACCATGACATTTCAGAAAAGGGGTAAAAGTAACCATATCATTTCAAAATTGGGTAATAGTAACCATGACATTTCAAAACTCATGGGTACTTTTGCCCCATTTTTAAAATATCATGATTACTTTTTCTCCAAAAAATATTACATGGTGTTGTGTGCATCTTTACCACAATTATGGACATTTTTACACCTTAACCCTTATTTGAAATTCAAAATTGTTGGACTATGTATCTATGTCTACCCTCGATTAAGGATTATTTGAATTGAATGGAATCCATAGAAGCAAGTATGTAGAGGAATTAATCAGCATTAAATGGTGTGGTTGACACAATTAGAAGTCAACTTCTTCAGTTTGTGCGAATAAATAAAATCTGTGAATATTTTATCTAAGTGTCATAATTTCAGTAACCTCACTACCTCCAACATAGAATAGCACACAACTAGTTTATCTAAGTGTCTTAATGGTCAAATAGTGCATATTTTATTCCTTATTTTCTTCTCATTTCCTTTCAATCTTTTTTTTTTTGTCTGAATCATTTCCTCTCAATCAATCTATGCAATTGTATAGTTTTTTTTTTATCAAATTGCAATTATATAGTTTTACAATAAGGTACAAAGGATATCAAACGGAAAAAATGATCCATGTCCATTATTGAATAAAATTATCATGAAATGGACTATGAACAAATAGAAATTATTAAACCATTAACTAGTTCATAGCATTAATAAATCTCGCATAACATTTATTTATTTAATTAAGATGTAGTATACATATCTATTATATATCTATGGTTACAAGTAGTAGTTATAGAAATAAAGCAATTTATCAAAGGAATAGTACTCTAGTGTTGTAAGTAATATGAAAAATTTTATGAGGAACATAATGTTATGTTGGGTACCTGTTTCTCCTGAACTCTCAAAGCCATCGTCTTTATTCCTTCTAAACAAATCCACGAGTCCTTTGGAGACAATGCACAGCCAGTCGCTTTTTGGTAAGACTGAATTTTATTTCCCAAACTGTACAGGCGAAAAAGAAATAGAGTAATTTTGTAAAAATTCCATGTATGTTATTGACAGGTTGAGAAAAAAGTGGATTACATAAACAAATCAATATCTTAAACATCCGTTTGAAGTGTTCTTGGCACAAAGAAAAAGATCTCTTACTCTTCATTATTCGTGGCAATACTACCAGCCATGCAACTGCTGTTTCCAGCAATAAATTTTGTGGCTGAATGCATAACAATATCTGGACACTCAAAAAGTAGTAAGTATATATCAATTTAATTTTTAAATCAAAGTATTTATATTCTTAATTATATTTGCTATTGTAATATACGAATACCTGCTCCAAGATCCAAAGGATTATTCAACACGGGAGACATCACACTATTGTCAATAAAGAGAATAGCACCATATGCATGAGCTATATTCGCAATTGACTGTACATGAAATAAAAATGTGAGAAAATTTTTTTATATATGAAAGAATGCCATACTGGTGGTATACGTAATTCATGCATGATAGTGATAAGAAATTGATAAGAATTCCTCGTTTAGTCTTAAATTTATGTTACTTCATAGGTTTTTCTCTATTAACAAAGCTTTTAACCATCATATTGGGATCTTTAAATTTAATGACTCTCCAATTTTATTTTTATTTAATATACGCTGTAATTCATGAGAACAAAGTTTATACAACAATGAATAAAGGATAAAATTGTAAATATATTTATAAAATTTAATGAGGTCATTTATAAATAAGATAATAAATTATTCTTTTAATCTGAGTTAGACCAGAAAGAAAGAGATTGGATTAAGCTAATGCAAAAATGAAAATGAAGAAAGAAATATGCTCTGATGGCCTCAGGTGACATTGATTTGTAGTTTAAGCTAAGATAAAACCAGCCAAAACACTTCCAACATGAGAAGAGAATAACTTACTCGAATATCAGATATTTTTAACTGAGGATTGCTAGGACTTTCTAACCAAACTAACTTAGTCTTATTAGACATATTTCTTTTCACTTCATCCAGATCACTTGTATTTACATGCCTGTTGATGTAAGAAACATTACAACCACATCATCTTCTGATCCAAATCAATCTAATAATATAATAATTTTTTGATCCATCATAAAAATTGAAAAATCATACTTCACAACGATTCCTTCTTTTCTTGTCAATAGATTGTTGATGAAGTTATATGAACCACCATAGATATCCTCTACAGTAACGATTTCATCACCTGCATTTTAATTTTATAAATATAAACAAAAAAGATATGTCTCAAGCATACCAACGTAAACTAAGAGTGGAAATATAAATAAGCACCCAGTAATAATCTCCTGCTTTAGTTATAAGATAAAGGGCATGAGTAGCTAATGTTGGAGTTTTCTCTCAGCATACACATATAAATTAGTTTTTCCAATAATGGGTGCAACTAACATCAAAATCAACCACATTGCACAATATATACAGATACACATGTAAGCAGACAATTGTGACTGTAAGAACTTATTTTTATGTTGATAATTTGGACAATGAGTGCACAATTATGTTTTCCATGCCTTAGCACTTGAAGTACAAAATGAAAAAAAAAATAAATAAAAGTTGGGGAAGTCCACCTGGACTAACAAGTTCACAAACAGAATTCAAAGCAGTCATTCCGCTGCTGAAGCAATAGGCAAATTTTGCGTTGTCAAGCTGTGCCAATAACCTGAGAAGTAAAAAATAAGATAACTGTAACAGAATGCATGGAAAGAAAATATATATATATATATATATATATATATATATATATATATATATATATATATGTATGTATGTATGTATGTATGTATGTATGTATGTATGTATGTATGTATACAAAATCAAGACAGAAAATAATAACATACGCTTCCAAAGTATGTCGTGTAGGATTTGCATTTCTGGAATAAGAAAATTCACCAAATTCTGTCGCAGATTTCTGTATTGAAAAATAAGTACGTAAAGAAAATTAGATTATACACACACACATATATATACTGTCTCCATCCTTTTATGGAGTGCCCAAAATTAGAAAGGGTTTGTCTCTTATATAAAATTATAGCTAGAGTTATTAGAACATTTATTGGGTTTTATAATTTGCCCATCATTATCCTCTGTCTTTACATTCTCTTTATATATTTTTTTATCATTATTATCATTTTTTTCTTATATGTCCTATCATAAAATGTGCTCAAAAAAATATGTCCTATCATCATAAAAATGGAAAAACTTTATTTAAGACACATTTTATTTTTTTACTTCATTTTTAATCCGCATGATTTTTATTTTTTTAGCTCTTATATATTCGGGAGTGTTTGGTAAGAATGTGATGGAAATTAGTTATTAATAATTTGAATTGATAACTTTTGGTCCATGAACGTTTTCACTCAATTTCCTATTTGGTCCCTTAACTCTAAAATTGATGAGTTTGGTCGTCAAAAATTCTGTCAATTTTTGTTTTGATCCCTGAACTTTTGATAAATTTTGGTCCCGATCCCTGAACTTTTGATAAATTTCAAGTTTTTTGTACCAAAGTTTTAAAGTATTTTTCAATTTATTATTAAAGTTTGAGGATGAAAACCAGAATTTACAAGTTTAGCGCATCAAATCCATGGTTTTTAAATTCAGCGACTAAAATCAAAGTTGACAAAAAATTCAAAGATAAAACTCAATGATTTTAAATTTAACTTCTAAAACCAAAATAGATTATAAATTTAGAGGCCAAAAGATGTATAACCCTACTAATTATTTGCACAATTGCTATCGTGGATTGAGCATTCATAGATAAAATTTTCACCATTTTAAAAGTAGCAGTTTGGTAAATTGGTGTAGAGGTTGCTCTGAAAGGATCCCAGTCAGCATAGTAATTTACTAGCACAGTTGACATACCGGGCTCTTTGACTTCTGCAAGAAGACGCAAAAGCGATTAAAATTGAAAAAACACACCTACACAGAGTATTCTTTTTATGAACAGAGTATCATCACAAACCTTTAGTTGCAGGAGACACTCCTGTTTCCACCACAGCCGATTTAGTTTGCTCAGTCTTGATTAAACAACTTACGTTGAAGCCCTTTCCAACTCTTGTGAACTTAAACATGGGTAATATAATGAGAAATGTTAATATTAAACTTTCACAGGTAGCTATATGCTTGCAAGTTACAATAACTAGAACAAAATTTGGTTTTGTGTTTGAAACAACGATTGGTAATTGTTACCTTTGTGCGGGGATTAACTGTGACCGGGCTAGGAACGAAAGGGTTGAGAAAAGCTGAGGGCAAAGCCATCTCTCAAGAATAAGAAAGAGATAGAGGTTATGCTTATACTTTTGGAGATCGGAGCTGCACAATTTGATTCAAAATCAAAGCCATGAATGCATATATATACTACACACACGCCACACAACTCACACACATTAACAGTGAAACACTATTTTTTTGAAGGCAAACGCATCACATGCCATTCACATGTCTTTTACAAGAAGCTCCAGAGTAACAATAATTTAGGGGAACAATAATTTTAGTTATTATATTTGCAAAATTTTAATTTCATTGAATCTTAGTTTTACGTAACATACTACTCTTATAATTGAATTATTAATCCGTACCAGCCGTTTATCTCACGCGTTATATCTTCGTATCTCTCCATCCTCTTCCCATGCTCACGCTTTATCTTCATACCCGCCGTTTTATATTGTTCCGTCCGTCTAACTTGTTATATAAAGTTAACAGATAATTCTCACATACCATTACAAACATTTAAAGCATTAAATTTCAAAATTATTTCCAGCATTACATTAGTAAATTTACTAATCACAATAACTCTTATATTATACTCCCTCAAGTCCTAAATATAAGACCCAATTGACTTTTTCTAGAAAATCCTTAAAAAAGCAAAATAAGTTAATTATAAATTGATTTACCTAATTTTTTCCCTTTAACTAGTTTATTTTACTTATAAACTAACAGATAATCTAAAAATATATCAAATATGTCATCATTTAATAAACTATTTCACAACTTTTTTATTCATCATAATGTCTTATATTATAGGTTGGTGTGGAACAACCACTGTGGTTTTGCTTGTGGCCGAGTTATTGAGAGATTTTGTTTTGTTCACTTCCTTGGCTGAAATGGAAGCAAGTGAAATTGTTGGCGGCGGCGGTGGCTAGCTCAAGGGAGATTCGGATGTGACGGAGGAGGGCGGAGGCGGTGGAGGGTGCAAGGAGGGAGAGTGGGGGGGGGACTTGTCGGAGAAGGATAAGGAGAAGGGGAAAGGAGAGAGAAGGGTGAGGGGGAGGGGGGAGGGTGGGGGGGGCGAGCTGGAGGGGGAGGCTTGGGTGAGGGGGGAGGGGGTGGGTGAGGGAGGAGGCAAATTTTTTTTAAGGCTAGGGGCAAAACTGTCTTTTCACTTTTCAAATATATTAATGTGAGGTCCCTTGGGACCCTACATTAATATTTTCAACTTTTGGGACTTTTCCAGTATTAACTCCCTTGTGAGGAACATCTAATTAATTTTCCCTTTTAAGATTTTGTGATAGAAAAAATATATGTGAAATATATTTGGGCAAAAAATATATGAAATATAATAGTATATAAAGTATGATTACTCTATTTTTTTAATATGAGAAAGAAGATATATATGTATACATAATCTAGAGAATATGTGTGTATGTGAATTGCGAAGGAAAGGAGAAAGAGAGAAAATTGATGATTCCCTACTAATATACATTTATATAGCGACTGCTTATGATTATAAATAGAATTAAACTCGTGAAATCATGAAGGAGTTTTCGTTCTCTTCATTACATGATCACACCATATATTGTGTTTATATTTATTGCTCTCGTTTTTTAATTTTGTGAAACTTAAAAGTAGTTTTACAATTTATTACTTTTATTTACCGTTTTTTTTACCGCACATGATTTCAGCTCAGAGGGGAACTGCAGAGGGGATCATACATTTGCAGGAATTGCAGAGAGGACGATACATGATTGGGTTAGGTTTCTCTCAGCGTTGTCTTTCCGGGAGAGGATTTTCTCATAAGCACCCCTCTGCGCCTCTCCATATCTCCAATCCTCACCACCCATCTTAATCCAAAAGCCCACAATATTGTACACTACTATGCTATAAAAAATTTAAGAAAAAACCTGGATTATAATATAAAATGAACGAAAAACTTTTAATTTTTTTAAAAAACTTTTTAGCCTAAAATATGTAAACTATCTAGGCCTACTACATTTCAACAGAAGGACCTATATAAGAGGTACAGACTTATCCAGTTAACTGTAAAATACAACAGTCTCTACTTCCAAATATTGTCGATTGTATTTTACAGTTATCTGTATAAGTCTGTACCTTTTATAGGTCATTCTCTTAAAATGAGGTAGGTATAGATAGTTGAAATTTTTTATGTTAAAAATTTTTTTTCTAAAAAAATAAGTTTTTGACTAAAAAAATTTATTAATGAAAACTTAAATTAAAGTAGAGGTTTGTCATTTTATGAGGAAATAAAGGATTGTGATATGATGTGAGGAAATGAAGGGTTGTGATAAGTGATTCTGAGGGATATGGAGAAAGGTGATTCTGAGGGAAATCGAACCCTGTCTTTCCTCAAAATCTCTCTGCGTCTCAATCTCTCTCTATGCCACATTATCATACTACTGAAAATAAAAAAAAAAACTGAATTATAGTGTTAATTTAATGGAGAACTTTGAAATATTTTTAAGAATATTTTGCATGAAAAATTTCAACTATCTAGACCTATCTCATTTCAATAGAAGGATTTATAAGAGATACAAATCGATGAAGTTAACTATAATATGCAAAAGACTCTACCACCAAATAGTTATATATAACTTTTTGGACTTACCTCATTTAAGAGGAAGATTTATCTTAGTCAAGTCTGGGATAAATTGTGTTAGACAAAGCTATGAAAAAAGGATTGTGTTAGACAAGACCATAAATAGAGGTGAAATGGTTGATAGTAGAGTTTTTACGGAATTTTGGGGTTGTCTCTCACTTAATTTATATTAAAATATAACTCTGATAAACTTTGCAATTAAATTCAGCTATACAAAAAATTAGGTACTCAGCTAAAAAGTGTCGAAAATAAAATAGTACAAAATTATTTAATATCTTTATAGTACAATTTAGTTTTTTTTTTAAAAAAAGCATGATGATGTGGCATATTATATGATGTTGGATTAATCTAAATTGCTAGAATCTGAGAAAAGGAGGGACGCTGAGGAGTCAGGCTGCAGAGAGCATCTCAACCCTTCATCTCTACCCTTCATGATTCCAACTCAAAGGGGACCAGACATTGAATTGAGGTGGTTCACAATCATTGCAACTATTCTTAATTTTTGAGTTTTTAATCTGATAAGCTGGGTCAGCCCCAATGTCACGAGGAAACAATTATTCTTAATTAATAAGTACCTGATATAATATCAGGTTTTTATACTGAAATGCTATACCAAAAAAACATATATTACGATATTACCAATATGTTATACCAAAAAAAAAAACATCAATATGCTACAAACAAAAAAATTGTTTTAGAGAATGACTTTAGAAGTCGTTCTTCCTAAGAACAATTTTAGATGAATTACATCATATATATCCACACATATACCATACTACTTCCTCTAGACCTAAACATAAGTCTAAATTGACTTTTTTTTATGAAAAATTAAGAAAGCGAAATAGGTCATTTAATTATGATATATTTTTATAAGATCTATTAGTTTATAGGTCAAATAAACTAGTTTAAAGGGGAAAATTAGTAAATCAATTTAGGCACGAGATCAAAAATGTTTTTTTCGCTGATATGACAATAAGATTAGATATGAAAAGTCCAAAATGCCCTTATAAATTAAATAAACTTTCTTTCTCCTTCTTCCTCACCCTCTCCTTCCTTCTTCCTTCTCCAGCAGTCCGCCGCCAGCCGTCGAGGAGATCGTCGCCACCTCGCCTCCGCCGTGGTGGATAAGTTGTCGGGGAAGAGGGAGGGAAAAGAGGAGAGAGAAAGATGAAGATGAATGTGTTATTGTTATTGTTATTTATTTTATAAGGGCATTTTGGACTTTTCATGTCTAATTTTATTGTCATATTAGTGAAAATATCATTCTTTATACACGGTGAACGTTGGGTATCATTTATATACCTTGGAATAATTATGTATTATTTTTGTTCCTTGACCAATAGTTATGTATCTTATTGTCTTATATTTAGAACTAGAAGTAGTGTTTTTTAACCTCATACTATCTCATATGTTTATGTAGCTTAATTAGAATTAAGCATATTAAACTTATATTGTCCTTAGTTTTCTCCATTTTTATTATTATCTTTAGAAAAACTAAAATCATATAAAACAAAAATAATGACACATGAATTTAATAAATTGTTTATTAGTATAAATTGAAATAGCATATAAATAAAAGAAAATAATCATCTATATAGAAAATAAATTAGTGCACCCTATAAATAGTGGTTGTCTGTACCACATCTAGTTCCCTTCTTCTTACGTTATGGACGTGGTGGGAGTTGTTCTTGTATGTCGTTTTGTTGATGTTCACAATATCATTTGGGTGAGAGCTTGACATATTTAAATCAAACTGATTTTGTATTGTTATGCTATAGAAGAAAGCAAATATTACCCATATGCTGCAGACAAAGAAATAAATACCAATATACTACAATAATAAGGAAGTCATCATTCTTGGCAAGCTATTGGTTTGAATGATTTGTCTTATTTTGATTTGATATTTCAAGTTCTCACCCAAATGATACTGTTCTACATTAACAAAACCACATAAAAAATAAAGTGGACGTTCAACAAGTTCCTATAGAAGTTGTTGGCTTAGGATCTATTTTGACATAGTTTGTGGATAATAACTTTTGAAAAGAATAAATGAAAAAAAAAACTCTTTTGGAAACAGATTACCTTTGGATTTTTGATGGCCTATAACAATGGAGCAGGTATTCTCTATGCTACATCATGTGGGATAGTGTCATTATTGTTACACCAACTAATGTTAAGGCCTATTGTCAAAAAAAAAATAAAACTAATGTTAAGGTCCCACTTATCCTGAAGAGACATTGAATGTTATCATTTAGTGTAAGTAAAGGTCTTAACTAAACAACAAAATAATATGGCATGCATTTCCTCTGCCCTTATTTCCATTACTGTAACATCAAATATTGATAAGGCCCCTTTCTGGCAAAAAAACAAATATTGATAAGGCCCCCACTTTTATGGTGAAGAAATTAAATGCATTATTTAGTGCAGCAAAGGACATGACCAAAATACGCAAAAATATATATCTTCTCTGCCATGCACAATATGAAGTACTCCCTCCGGTCCCTAATGTAAGAGCCCAAAATTTGAATGGTTTTGGTCCCTAATGTAAGAGCTCACCCCATATTCTCTCCTCATTTAATGCATTTTTTCCTATTTTACCCTTAACTCTCTTTCATATTTATTAATGCTTATGTATTTCTCTCTCTTAAAAGTATCATAATAAATATGGGCAATTTTGGAAAAGAAGCATTAACTCCAGACACCCAACTAACATTCACATGTTTTCTTAAGAAGCGTTTTTTTAACGGCTAGCTCTTACATTAGGGACCGGAGGGAGTATAAAAACGACAAACGTTGTTTCCAAGAGGTGTTTATGAACTTCAAGCAAATAATAATTTTGTTACGTTGAATTCAATGTTTATGTAATTTTGATTTTTGGGAAAATTAAATACAAGTCCCTGGTAAGGGACATAATACTGGAAAAGTCCCAAAAATTGAAAAAATTAAAGTAAAGTCCCTTGGAACCTCACTTTAATTATTTCTGAATGTGTGGGTCCCACGTTTAATAATAAAAAAAGGAGAATGGGGAAGAAGGAGAGAAGAAGAGAGGAGAGAGAAAAAGTGGGTGGATTTTTTTATTATTAAACGTGGGGCCCACACATTCAGAAATAATTAAAGTGAGGTCCCAATGGACTCTACTTTAATTTTTTAAATTTTTGGGACTTTTCCAGTAATGTCCCTTACCAAGGACTTGTATTTAATTTTGGGAAATTTGCAGTTTAGTCCCTGGTAAGGAAAATTAATACTGGAAGGTCCCAATACATTCCAAAATAATTATAAAGTCCCAGGGGCCCTTTCTTGCAATTGTTTGCTTAACTTCAATGACCATTTTGCCCTCATTAAAGAAGGTTGCCATCTTACTGGTCCCTACAGGGGACGGACTAACTGCAAATCCCCCTTTAATTTTCCCTTTATTTTTTAATCGGAGTCATTTAATTTTTTATTACTTACCTTGATGTTTTTTTGTTTTTGGTTGGAGAATCATTTGTTGAGGTTGTCCTCTGCAATGATGAATGATATCGTTGAGTAGAGGATTTTTCATATTGTGCCTGGAATGGTAAATGGCCTCTAATAATATATATATATGCCCCTCCAGTTTTTTTTTTTTTTTTGACCAGGCCCCTCGAGTTCATATTCGTGATTTGTTACCAAATAATGTGATAATAATGGGTACATTTAACAGCATTGAAGTAAATTAATAACAATACGAAAAGAGTGTGATTAACTTCTAAAAGCTAAAAGTGTGGGATGGTGTTAAGTAGTCAAAATGATTGAACTTTGCATGTAACTTGAATAGTTTACTGAATTTGTAATATTATTTATGTAATCGGCCTAATGTACTTTGGGTTGTTGGCGTCTGCTCCCAAATCATCAAATAATTCCATGGATATCTTCTAACTCCTCTTCAATGCTAATATCCAGTCATCAACTATTCCTGCAAACAATGAAAAATACTCTGCTGAACGTGAGATAAAATAGTGATCTGAGTCGCTTCCCTTATGGGACTCTGTCCTTTAGAGGTATTCCGCGACCACCGGCAGCAACAAAGGACGCGGCTCTCCCCAGGATTAAACAGACCCTTCCTGCGTTTCGCAAGGCAACAGAACAGTGAAAGTATATAGTAACTCAAAGGAATATTTTGTAGGAGAGGAAGAAGCATGCTCTATGTCTCAAGAGTCAAGAGTCACACATGATGCTCACTCTGATGCACCTTTTAATAGCTTTTGAAAATATACATTTTCTACCTTTCAATAGCCATAAATTGTGTTGATTGAAAACTGTTTCATATTTGAGCAATAAAACATATTATAGTCATAATTCATAAAAGTTGACCCATAAATCAGCTAGTTGATTAGCTTTCAAACGTTCAAATTATATGGACATAATGACATAGAATAATGCCATAATTGTACAACATAATGTGAGAAACTGTAGGCCAATTTAAATTTCAGTTTCAGCAATCAAGTCTAATCATAATGGCATAAAACGGTAAAACTTTATTACCAAAATATATAATTTCAGATTTCACAAATACAACATAATAAAAGGTGCTCAATCCACATATTAACTCATACAAATGGGTGGATAATTTAGCCGGATTTAACCTCTTGCGGCTCATTGTTGTATGAGTTAACTTTTCCTCTTACCCACATAAGAATCCAAATTCACTTATAATTTGGACCCCCACAATCCCTAATAATTTAGGACATGTTCCTTATGACACACCCACATGTTTATGTTGATAACTCCAACAATCCCCCACATGTGTCAAAGGAACTCCTTTATCCGAGTTATACACTAGGATATTCTCATTGTATCTAGCAGTCCATTAGACTTTGAACTAGACCTAGACCAATAATACTTAGCACACAGAGAAGCCAATGTTCCTATGGAATTGAATTGACAACTCTTGATGTATACTAGGGGTATCACTGGCCAGATTATACCCTGACATTCCCACTATTAAAGTCAATTGTGCCCGTTAAGACCGGCCATGAGCGTGCCTGGTTTATAACGAATGCTCTAGAAACTTTGCCAAGGTTTCATAGGAGCGGCCTCACTCCGACATTCGTAGAGGTGATTTCATTAAATGTACCTGCAATGAGCACACCATCCCGTAGGATCATGAAATCATTAAGAGAATTATTCTCAACCTCACCAAAAATGCAATCTAGCACTTTTCCGGGGCATAGGAATGAACTGGCAAATTATTTAAGTGCTAGCAGAACTGACACACGACTTGTTCTTACCCATTGAACCTCCTTCATGGGATCTCCAATCACAGAGGTTGGGTTGCCATCGCTGCCAATTTCAAGTTGGCTTTAGTCACATTCCCCTCGACTAATTATTTCATCCCGAGGCTTAGTTAACGGATCCAATAGGTCAATATTTGACCACAAAATCAATTGAGATATCTCCACAATTTTCAAGCTAGTTTATAAATATTATATCTCAAAAGATTTTCACATATACCATTATTTTTATCCATAATGGTTATTGCCTTTTAGCAATCACAATTCATCAACATTAAATGTTGGCTTATCACCAATTTGTTTGCTATTTTTAGGCAATTTATAATTTATGCCCCACAGTTCCAAATATCTCATATATTTAGAAACTTGGCATATAAAACATCAACATTATGTGTTGGATTTAGTCCAAAATATTTTATTTTGGAAACTAGTGGATTTTCTCATTTAACTTCTGTGTATCTCAACATATACAACAGGAATCCACTGTATATCATATCATTAATTATTTATGATATCTCTTGAATATTTTACCCTCCTCACGAGAGTTTTCTATATGCTCAATTTTTATATAGCATAAGCTATATCTCATGGATTCATCTAATCCAATAATGCATCAAATTCTCAAGAATTTTGTGCACACACAAATCACTTCAAATAATGTGTTAGTAAAGATAATAATTGAGCATATGGTATCCTAAATGTAAGGCACCCCCACATTTTAGGAAATTTCATACTAAATATCTCATTTATATTTAGCAATCAAGAAATTACAATTAGATTGAAATTTCATCGCATCATGTGTTAAATATAATTTCACAAGAAACAAATTAATCCAAGGAATTATATTTAAACACTACTAAAGTCACAGAAAACAATTATATTGTCTTTCTAAGAAGCAAGCAATGTTTTTCATTCACAAATAATAATTTTGATTTATCAATACAAGTCCTCAATGACTAAATTAAAATTTCAATGTAATGTGATCCCTTCACATATATAATTTCTTAGATTACTACTATACTCTAAGAAAATCATCCAATTAACTTTGAAAATAAAACCTCACAAGGAATTAAATTCACGAATGGAATACTCATTATTTCCAAAATGATATAGCATCCAATATTTATAACACTATATAATAATTGACTATCAAATTGGAAATTTAGTATCAGTCAAAATAATATATCTGATATCCATATATATCACCAATCATCATACACATGGATTCTCAATTGATAATATTAAAGCCCATTAATTTAGCTTTTAACAATTCTTCTTTATTTAACATGTGTGCTATTGATATATGAAATAAGGAAAGAAAAATGTTCTATCCATGTAGCTCTTGTTTCTATCGATGTAGCTCCTCTGTTATGAGAAGAAAATGTTCTATCGATGTATATAAGAAAGAAAGGAAGGAAAGAAAAATTTTCTATCCATGTAGCTCTTGTTGCCTACCGATGTGCTAATAATGACTACTAATGTGCCTTTTCTTTTGTACTCCCCTTTTTTTTTCCTTTTGTACTATAGATGTTCTATGGATGTGCTTCTTTAGCACATGGATGTACAAAACTTTCTCTCTTTTCCTATGCTCTATGGATGTACACTTTGTGTACATCTATGTGTAATTTTTTTTCCTTCAACAATCAAAATACATATACACTTATTCTCTCTAAAAGTTGTTCACACTACACAAAGAAAACAATAAATATTACAAGTTGTTGTATGATAGAATATATAATATCATTTAAAATTAGTATATTCAATCAAACATAATCACTCAAACTTATTCAAGTAAAACGCTGTGAGTACCTGAAGAAGACCGAGCAATCTTCCAACCAAGTTTTTGCCCAGTATTTTTTTTTCAGCATCTTGCTGTTCCGTGGAAATCAAAACGTCATATTATTATTGTGTCAATTATCTCTGCATAATTGCACATCACCATGACTGGGATTTTGCACCCAAATGCAGTGTTTATAAAGTCTTAAATAGGTCCAATTAATTTGGCTCTTGGTGCTCACTCACCATAAGCCCTCATGTATACAAAACCAATGGACTCAATGCTTTTAAACACTTCATCGGATTTATGTCTATCAACAAGGTGACTTTGTCCGGATATCTCTTTGACCAATTCTCATATCATCTCTAAAACAATTTTCTAGAGGTTTACACATTTCCATCTCAATCCACACAGGAAAGAGGAGTAGCCTATTATGGCTTCTTCATTATAAAATCTCAAACTTTGTCCCTTTATGGTGACAAATATATGTAAGGTTAAAATCTTACATCAAATCATCTCTAGTTCACTAGAGGATTACAACTTGTCATCTCAGTCCTACCATAGGAATGAGGAATATAATGGACTATATTAGCCAATCACTAATTTATAAAATCTCAAATTTATCCCAAGATGGAGACAAATAAAATCTAAGACTCATTTCTTAGAACAGATCATCTCTAGCCATAAATTGCTAAAGGCTTAATTCAATTTCATCTCAAATTGTTATATCTCAAAAGTGTCCTGGACAAAATAACAAATAGAGATGTGAGACAAATTATATAGTTCCTACACAATAGGAAAATATAAAATAACACCACTAAATCCAAAGTTTAGGGGTCTCCTTATTTGATGAATATGCCGACGCCACATCATCTCTTGTCGGAATTGCAGTCCAGTGTTCGACTTCATTGCAGAAAGAACACCGGAATACCTCTAAAGATTGTTGGCGTCTGCTCCCAAATCATCAAATAATTCCATGGATATCTTCTAACTCCTCTTCAATGCTAATATCCAGTCATCAACTATTCCTGCAAACAATGAAAAATACTCTGCTGAACGTGAGATAAAATAGTGATCTGAGTCGCTTCCCTTATGGGACTCTGTCCTTTAGAGGTATTCAGCGACCACCGGCAGCAACAAAGGACGCGGCTCTCCCCAGGATTAAACAGACCCTTCCTGCGTTTCGCAAGGCAACAGAACAGTGAAAGTATATAGTAACTCAAAGGAATATTTTGTAGGAGAGGAAGAAGCATGCACTATGTCTCAAGAGTCAAAAGTCACACATGATGCTCACTCTGATGCACCTTTTAATAGCTTTTGAAAATATACATTTTCTACCTTTCAATAGCCATAAATTGTGTTGATTGAAAACTGTTTCATATTTGAGCAATAAAACATATTATAGTCATAATTCATAAAAGTTGACCCATAAATCAGCTAGTTGATTAGCTTTCAAACGTTCAAATTATATGGACATAATGACATAGAATAATGCCATAATTGTACAACATAATGTGAGAAACTGTAGGCCAATTTAAATTTCAGTTTCAGCAATCAAGTCTAATCATAATGGCATAAAACGGTAAAACTTTATTACCAAAATATATAATTTCAGATTTCACAAATACAGCATAATAAAAGGTGCTCAATCCACATATTAACTCATACAAATAAATGGGTGGAGAATTTAGCCGGATTTAACCTCTTGCTGCTCATTGTTGTATGAGTTAACTTTTCCTCTTACCCACATAAGAATCCAAATTCACTTATAATTTGGACCCCCACAATCCTAATAATTTAGGACATGTTCCTTATGACACACCCACACGTTTATGTTGATAACTCCAACATAGGTTAGATGAAATAGTTTACATGTTAGTTTTTTCTATTCCAAAAAAAAAATATCAAGAATTGGTGAATTCAATTTACTCCATAGCAAGACAATTAATGTGGAACATAAAGGTATGGACATGCAAATAAAAAAGAAATATCATTGGTTGCAACGAAATAAATGTGCGGAAAATCTGTTTATCCTACATGAGAAATTTGAAACTTACTGACAATAAGACAAGAACTAGCCTTTGTTCAGTATGCCCCAAAATATAAATACCAACAGTAGATTATTGAATGATTTAAGGAAAAAACAAGAAGGCCAGGGTCCATTGCGAGACTTTTCCGTTTTAAAAGATAACATTATTGATGAGTTTTGCTTTTTGAAAACACGATTATGCTGCGCTGAAAACTAATCAAAACATACAAAAGGAAAAATGAAATAATTAAATATTATGTATCAATAGTATTTACGATTACAAGATATATTTAAAAACATAGACGATTAAATCAATGCAAGGCGTTAATCAAAATGATAACGAGAAAATTAAAAAAAAACATTCAAAAGTGAAAAAATTAAAATAGCATGATATGAGGTCATCATAATGATATATTTGAAAAATTCTAAGAAAAAAATGGAGGTTTTGAAATGTTTGAGAAAGGGATAAACGCGATGGAAATTTTTCATTATATTTAAATGTCTATCTAGCTATAAATTGTAAATTCACAAATTTTATAATGTGGTATACTTCATTTTCCCTTTAAACAATTGTAAACACAACTTACAAAGCACTGGTTTGAGATTTTAAATGAAGGTTCCCGTTTGGTTGTGAAAATTTGGGTAAATAATTAGAAATGGAAAGTGAAGTGAGTCTCAGTCTGTAAAAAATTGTGATGTGACATATTTTTACTACAAAATAATAGGGGACAATTACATCAAAAAATCGATTTTAAACTTCTACGACGAGATGATAGTTGTGGTTAATCCTTTCACCAATGATTTCAACAACTGGATTATATAGTTCGTATATGGAACCCTCCACAAAGATATCCATATAAAACGATCTCTTGATTCATTTTTGTTCCATATTGTTAGATTGAGCTGTTAATAGTATTTGATTTTCAAGTGAGATGCTAAAGCAGAGAATCAAAACATATGAAGTACTCCCTCTATTCTTAATTATAAGATCATTTTCCCTAATTTGAATAAATTAAGGAAGCTAGTTAAGTTAGTTATTTACATATAATATTACCAATTTATCCCAACTATATACTTTTATCTTCACTCTCCCTCTTTTGCTTGTTATTATAAATAAGCATTGTAGGGTTAATTTGGAAAAAAGTTGGGAAAAGTTAGAAAGTGATCTTATAATTATGAACAAGTTGAATTTCAAAAGTGATCTTATATGTAGGAAAGGAGGAAGTATAATTAAAAAGAGAAATAGTTAACTTACTTCTTGATCAAAAACTACCACGTTGTTATCAAAAAAAAAACTACCACGTTGGAAATAAGCTCATTTTAAGAGTTTTCCTGAGTTTATTTGATCACACACACTCACCGTCAAAAATTCGATCAACCTTTATATTGGAATACCTTGAACTTTGATGATAGTGAATTTGCACGAGAGTGGTCGAAAATTATTTGCTCCATTAGAATGACAACATTGAAGGGAGTTACATTTCTATTATGTAGATAAACTTGGAAAAAAGTGGAATATTTCCTTGAATAGAATTAAGATATCATGACCAAATTACTTAAAGTTTCACAGATCTTTGTTTATTTTAGCAATGACAATGATTTTAATAATCTATTTGAAGAAAGTAAAGACAGAAAATTAAAATAATAGCCCATTATTTTTTTGAATAATATCTATGAAGACTGAAGTATTGAATAGATGTATCAAAAAAAAGTAATGAATAACATAACATTATGTCATGAATAAGTGGGCCTATAAGGCAAAAATCATACCCACTCCACCTGCACCTCATAAATGTGTTTGACCTGCCATTTACGATTTTCGCCTTATCCTGCACCTCATAAATGTGTTTTTTAAATGGGAATTAAAAGAAGAAACCTTTTTTTTTTGTTTAAAAAAAAAGAAGAAACCTTTTTTGTCCTTAAAAAAAGAAACATTGTTTGTCCAAAAGAAAGAAGAAACCATTTTTTTTTAAAAAAAAAATGAGAATTAGAAGAAGAAACTTTTACTAATAACAGTAAACATTTTCCTTGAAGAAATGATACTTTGTCAATAATAAATCAATTTTTTTTATTTAACTTTCTCATGCATTTAAAGTTTAAGAATTGCAAAAAAAAATTATATCCCAAAGGTCTGGTTCTACTGTAAAATATCTGATTCATGATCACACTTATCCTCTTACAACTTTAAAAAAATTTTGAATAGTAAGAATACTACACAATGAAAATCGATCACAATTCAAACAAAAAGAAAGGATTTAAGAAATTAAAACTCGAAGTAACCTCAATAATTGTGGAGCGCACGCCAGTTAGGTGAATGATTAATAATTCAAGGTGGGATAAACTAGGCCCATATTCATTGCATTTATTTGTCGAGAAGCATGCGCTGTGAGCATGTGTTTTTACTGATAATAAAAAAAACATTTGTTTTTACATTGGAAATAGGGTGAAATGAGCCGGGTCGAGCCAGACTTTGCCTATATAGGCCTTGGCCCATAATGCAATAAGAAAACTTAGGCCTAGGCCTGAGCCTGGTTGTAGGCTTTTTTCAGAATAAAGCCTAGGCCTGCGAAAAATAGTAAAGACCTGAAAGCCTTTTTAAAAGCATACTTACAATGTAAGTCTTTAAAAGGCTTCAGGCTTTTAAAAAGCTTACTTCCAATTTAGGCTTTTGAAAGGCTAAGTCTTTTAAAGGCCCACATATCAAACTTAAAAGGACCATAAATATGACACATTGGTCACAAACTTTAAACCACCAACAATCCACCAGTAACACCATCCTTACCGTACCAGAAAATGAGGATTAAAACTAAATCACTATTAGAACCACAAGACGCTAGGGTATAGATTGTGTAAATGAATGTTATAGCTTTTATTATTATTATTATTTTATTATTAGTAGTAATTAGTAATAATATTAAACGGGTCAGACCTGAAGGCTTTCGAGTCAGACTTGAGTAAAATAAGCATGCCCTTTCTAGGTAAAAAGGCTTGTAAATAAGCCTGAGCCTGACCTTTTTATTAAAAAGGTTAGGCCGAGCCAGACCCTAAATAAGTCGAGACGTAGGACACCTGTTTACGGTCTGACTCCTTACCACCCATAATTGGAAAGTATATGAGAAAACATTTTGTAATTAATGTATTTAGATGTATTTTTCAAGGTGGAACTGAATGTATCATTATTGGCCAAAAACAATTGATTGTAACATTAAAAAGGGTGGGTGGCATTCTTGGTGAATGGACCAATAAAAAATATCATATTTGGATAAATAGGCCAAATGCAAATTTGGAGGATTTTAAATATCATTGATAGTATAGAGTTATTTGGGTATTGACTATTGAGTATAATTTGATGTAAACGTTTATTTGATTACAATTTTAAATTAAAAGAATATATCCATTTAGTATAATTATAGTAAATGAAGCATATGTAGTGAATACATTTTTCCCCAACGAAAATTTATATGTGTGTGTTTGTATACAAAGTAACTTAATATGAATGTTAATAGTTACACATGAGGTCCAACTTCATGCAGCAGTTTGCCTGGTCTGTTTTTCCACCCCATACTAATGACAATAAAATAATGTAAACTAATTTTTTTTTATCATAAGCCACATACAATTATACCCTCCAATTTCTAGGTCAAGATATATGTTCTATCTAAAGAACTTGTGTTATCCCTGACCTATTATTTAGGTGAAGTGCTTTGTAAAGGCTAAAGTATTTAGTCCTTATATTTGCATCAAGTTTCAATTTAGTCCTTTATGTTTAAAAAGTACACTTTTAGTCTTTTTTTGTTAACACCGTTAGTTTAATTTAACGGAAAATGTTAACTTAACAATTTTAAATGGTTATTAAATATTGAAAGATATTCAGATTAAAATATTTGAGTGTAAATATTCTTATATTTTCAAAATTTATCATTTTTGGTCCAATTTCATTATAAATTAATCATTTAAAATTATTAAGTTAGCATTTTCCGTTAAGTTAAACTAACGGTGTTAACAAAAAAGGACTAAAGTGTACTTTCCAAAAAATAAAGGACTCAATTGAAACTTGATACAAATATAAGGGACCAAAACTATACTTTAGCCTAATACTAGTACAAAAGAATACTCAATGGTTGTCATTAATATGCTTCTCCAAAATACATACTACCTCTAGTTCTTATTATAAGTTATCAACTAATTTTTCTCACATACTAATAAAATTGGTTAAATGCATTTAATTTGTGCTAAAAATTCAGTTAATTTTCAATACTACCTCCAATAATTACACTTATTTCCAAAACTATTAACTATTACTCTCTTACTACCCCTATTAAATATGAGTATACATGTAAAAAAATAATTAATGCACATTGAAAACCATGAAATGATTTATAAAATGGATCAAAAGAATTCGTAGTTGGTGACTTATATTAAGTCACCAACAACTCAAAAGTAATGGGAAACCAACAGGTCTCAACTGGAATTTCATAATGTTATGAAATGATATATAACCATTGTTTGAAAATAAAAAACAAAATGTTATTTGATTACACGAAAATTCAAAACACCCACTTGTTTCACTGCAGGCTGCAGCAGACGGATAATACAGAATGGAATTTTCTAATAATCCATTTTCTAAGGGTCTCTAAGTATCTTCTTATTCTGACCGTTATTTCATTAAATGACTCACAAGTTGACGCATGCAACATTAATCAAGACTGCATCTGAACCGTCCAATCTTATTTTGGGTGTGTGGCTTTTCTCTATGTTTGGCTAGATTTATTTTTCACCCAGATTATTTGAAATAAGTCAGCTTATTTTTCTACATGACTTCAAAATAAACTAGCGCTTAAAAATAAGCCCCTTTTAGACAAAAAACCATCCAAACATGTTTATAAGTCAAATGGGAAAATAAGCCACTTTTTTCAAAGTTCATCCAAACATAAAAATAAGCGAATCTAGAGTTTATTTTCTAACTGACTTAAAAATAACCTAAAAATAAGACATTTTTCCACAAGTCGAGCCAAACACACCCTATATGGTTAAAACAAATATGTGTTATTTCAAAATTTTTGTATGAAGAGTTATTGATTCGCATTTGGAACAACAATTCTGGTATCAACAAGGGCGGGAAACTTCATGAGGCTGGAAACAATCATCGCTCATTTAATTATGATTTCATTCATTCATGTTATCCATTCCAATTGCTTATGGGGCTGGAACAATTATGTTATTATTTTAAAATCCTGATATGAAGAGTTATTAATTGTATTGAGGAGTGGGGTTTGATCAAGGATCTGAGAATTATTAGAGGGGTTTAGCTATAATCATGTTTATTCAAGGTATGATTTAATATTTTTCATTGATCTTGTTTTGTATGAGAATATCGGTGCATGTATTTTCTTTTACTCAATTCAGTTTTCTTGATTCCTTTCATCAGTTTTGTTTATTTAGTTTTGTATGAAAACATCAGTTTTGTTGATTCCTTCCCGTGCGTGCACTTTCTTTTGTTCAATTCAGTTTTGTTGTTTCAATTTTTGTCAAGTTATGTATGTGCATGTGATTTCAGCCCCCCATAACAATCAGATCATTCAATTCTTAAGATGTACATAATTATACATAAGAAGAAAGAAAATATACATTTCCTTATGTTAAGCAGCTTTCTGGTCTGCATTACCTGATGTGTCTTTAATTAAAGTATGTTAATCTGTATATTTTGTTGAACTCAGGTTCACAATTCCTTGCACACAATCTGGAAAGTAATAAGGATCTTTCTAATTGTCTTGGTGTGATTCTGTTTGGTTGATGAGTGTCTATGAAGCATAAGAACTGTAGGGGGATTATATTGGATGTGAGTATGTGTTTTAATAAGTAATGTAGTTTCTCTATTTTGCATGATGTTGTAGGTTAGTATATATGGGAAATATTGTGTATGCATATGAGATTGTGAACTTCTGCTCTTCTCTTGAAATTGCTGAACTGATTTAAGGTATGAGGATCTCAAATCTTAATGGAAGTATAAGGAAATACAAGGGTTCCCTATTTAAGTACATTGCAAGTTAGGACTTGAAGTTGAAACTGTAAATTTCTATGGATTTTTTTTATATTCATTACACAATTGCATGTTCTGTTTTGATAATATTCTATAATCTTTCTGTTTTCTGTTTCACTGTTTTTCATATGATTTTACCTAATTCTGATTTAAATCAGTATTTAGTAATATATATATATATATATATATATATATATATATATATATATATATATATATATATATATGTTACGTGAGAATGTTGAGACTGGTATGGATTTTTATCGATTGAATTACCAGGGATATGTGCACTAGTTACATTGGTTGAGGATCAATTGAAATGCAAATGATATGAATTATAATCAAGGTGTATATGGATGAATTAGAAGTTTATATGAAGTATTAAAGTTTGTTTTCTACATGTTTTGATTAGCTAACACCAAGAAAGAAATAGTGGTGGTTCTGTATTAGAAAAATGCAATGGGCAATCATGTTAATTTGACTAAAAATGCTAGATTGATATCTGGTAGTGGCAGATAATTTTGGGGGGTAATAAATTAAGAGGCTATGCTAATTATTAAGTTGTTGGTAATTAGTAAGAATCAAAGTAAGTTGTCAATTTCTCTTGAGTATTTGAAGAGTAGAATAATAATTTGAGGTTGATTGGATTCTCTCAACAGTTACAAAGTTGAATGCTTTGTATGATATTAAACCCGATGACTTCTTTAGGAGTTTTAAGAACTCCATGTTTAGATTGGGAACAAGTTTGCTGGTATCTTATGTTGAATGTGCGTATGTGATTGGTGGAATTTTCTGGTTTATACTTGAAAATTTTTATTCCTTTGTTTTTGGCATTGCTGGTTAATGGTGAATAGGTGATACATGTGGGTAATAGGTGTGAATAGATAAATTCCTGAGTAAAGTCATAGTTGAAGCTAACAAGGATGTTGGCTAGGCCCTACGTACGTTAGAATTAGATAGATTTTAATATTCATATTAATGTGTAAAAAGTGAATAGCTTGTGTTATGAATAAATAGGAAGCTATCAGTTGTGATATCTAAGTAAATGATATAGAGAGAATAGATATATTTATTTGTATTACTTAGAAATTCAAGTATAACTTACTAGTTTTAGTCCAAAAAAAAGTAGGGATAATTAATTTGAGGTCCCTCACAAGGGAGTTAATACTGGAAAAATCCCAAAAGTTGAAAATATTAATGTAGGGTCCCAAGGGACCTCACATTAATATATTTGAAAAGTGAAAAGACAGTTTTACCCCTAACCTTAAAAAAAATTTACCCCTCCCTCCTCCCCCACCCCCTTCCTCCTCCCTCCATCTCCCCCACCCCAACCCCAGCCTCCTCCTCCCCTGCCCCCCACCCCCAGCCTCCTCCACCCTCAGCCTCCCTCCTCGGCCCCCACCCCCCTCGGCCCCCCCACCCCCAACCCCTCCCCCCTCCCACGTCGGCCCCCCACCTCCACCCCCTCCCCCTCCCACGTCGGCCCCCCACCCCCACCCCCTCCCCCCTCCCTCCTCGGCCCCCACCCCCACCCCCTCCCCCCTCCCACGTCGGCCCCCATCCCCACTCCTCCTCCCTCCTCGCGGGTGAGGGAGGAGGAGTGGGGGTAGGGGTGCGAGGAGGGAGGGGGGAGGGGGTGGGGGGAGGGGGCCGACGTGGGAGGGGGGAGGGGATGGGGGTGGGGGCCGAAGTGGGAGGGGGGAGGGGGTGGGGGTGGGGGCCGAAGTGGGAGGGGGGAGGGGGTGGGGGTGGGGGGCCGATGTGGGATGGGGAGGGGGTGGGGGTGGGGGGCCAAAGTGGGAGGGGGGAGGGGTTGGGGGTGGGGGGCCGAGGGGGTGGGGGAGGGTGGGGGCCGAGGAGGGAGGCTGAGGGTGGAAGAGGCTGGGGGTGGGGGGGCAGGGGAGGAGGAGGCTGGGGTTGGGGTGGGGGAGATGGAGGGAGGATGAAGGGGGGTGGGGGAGGAGGGAGGGGTAATTTTTTTTTAAGGTTAGGGGTAAAACTGTCTCTTCACTTTTCAAATATATTAATGTGAGGTCCCTTGGGACCCTACATTAATATTTTCAACTTTTGGGATTTTTCCAGTATTAACTCCCTTGTGAGGGACCTCAAATTAATTATCCCAAAAAAGTATAACTTACTATTGTTAAATATAAGTCGATAAAAGAATTATTATTTTAATGGATTCATAAACCACTTGAGATTTGAAATATTGGTTAAAATTTTATAAAGTGTATGAAACCTAAGTTTACGCAAGAAAATATTTTATCTAGGTTTCAAAGAGAAAAGTTTTAATTTGTTTGTATTTTTGGTCTTCTAACATTATGAAGTGGTTATAAATTGATTAAATTGCTATTTAATAATAATAAAAAGTTAGGTGTTACAGAAACTAAAGTATCCATATGGGCTCTGTAACACCCCAAATTTTGAAAATAGAATAAATAAGACAATATTTAGAATTTTAATGTATTATTTAGTATTTAAAGAATTTTAGGAATAAATTTGAGAATTAAAACATATCTAGATAAATTATATTAGGACTAAAAATATCTTCCCTAAACTTATATTTATCTATTCAATTAAAATATCTTCTCCATCTTATCTTCTCTTTTTCTCCATTTAAAATATCATTCCAATTCATTCTCATGTCTTTCATTTTAATCACATCCATTTATTTAAAAATATCTTCTCATCTTCCTAACCATCCTTATACCTTCAAATAAATTTCAACCATACATTTAAGTTTTAACTCATTTAAATTTACCTCCTCTTATCATTCTCACCAACTCACCCTCATTCAATTCATCACTCTCACTCTCAAATATCTTCCTACATTTATCCTCACCTTTTACTAATCTATCTTTATCCATTCCAAAAATATCTCCTTCTTTTTCCCTTTATCCTTATCTAATTTTTCCATCCATATCTTAATTTTTTTATTAGGGTAAAGGAGCAAATCTGGCCCCCAAGTAACCACCAAGGAGCGCTGAGTACCCTAAACTAACCACAGGCCCGGATCTTTACCCCAAGTAACCAAGATGTTAAAAAACTACCCCGGTTGGACGGTCAACAACGTTTGACCGTTACTTTGTCTGCGTGGATGCTACGCGAGCACCTGTTTTGCCACTTGGCGCCTTGTCATTGCCACGTAGGATAAGTGTATGTGGGTCCCACATTAAATAAAAAAATTGTCCCACCCCCACCTCCCTCCCCAGCCCCCCCTCCCCCCCACCACCACCACCACCCGCCCCCTTCACCTCCAGCCCCCACCACCACCACCACCGCCCTCCCCCTTCACATCCAGCCCCCCCACCACCCTCCCCCTTCACCTCCAGCCCCCCACCACCACCACCATCCCCCTTCACCTCCAGCCCCCCCACCACCACCACCACCCCCCCTTCACCTCCAGCCCCAAAATCCCCACCACCACAACCACAACAGCAGCAACAGCAACATGACCCGGAAGCCCAAACCCGGATCCAACAACCCGTAACGGTAAAGCCGTTATCTTTCTCCAACGGCGTCCTCAAACGCCACCCCAAACACCCCTCACCGCCGCCGCCCTCACCGCCAATCTCCTACAAAGAATGCCTCAAAAACCACGCCGCCTCCCTCGGCGGCCACGCCCTGGACGGCTGCGGCGAGTTCATGCCCTCCCCCACCTCCTCCCCCTCCGACCCCTCCTCCATCAAATGCGCCGCCTGCGGCTGCCACCGCAACTTCCACTGCCGCGAGCCCGACGACCCCCCCGCCCTCCCCCCCGCAAGCCACGTCATCGAATACCAAGATCAAGGCCAAAACAGTAAAAGCATTGTAAATGGGCAAAAGGGTATCTAACAAACAAAGCAGTGAGAGCTAAAGATTGAAACTTTGAATAGTTTGAGAAATACCCAGTTGGGGAAAAAGGTGTAAAGAGGAGCTAACCTCAATAATCGATGGTAATTTCCAGTGATGTTGGTGTAAAGAGAGAAGGAATTGAAGGGGGAGGGTGGTGGTGGTGGTGGGGGGCTGGATGTGAAGGGGGAGGGTGGTGGTGGTGGTGGTGGTGGTGGGGGCTGGAGGTGAAGGGGGCGGGTGGTGGTGGTGGTGGGGGGGAGGGGGGGCTGGGGAGGGAGGTGGGGGGGACAATTTTTTTTATTTAATGTGGGACCCACATACACTTATCCTACGTGGCAATGACAAGGCGCCAAGTGGCAAAGCAGGTGCTCGCGTGGCATCCACGCAGGCAAAGTAACGGTAAAACGTTGTTGACCGTCCAACTGGGGTAATTTTTTAACATCTTAGTTACTTGAGGTACAGATCCGGGCCTGTGGTTAGTTTAGAGTACTCAGCGCTCCTTGGTGGTTACTTGGGGGCCAGATTTGCTCCTTTACCCTTTTTATTATTTTCTTTATATATATTACTTCCTCTTTACTATAATCACCATCATCATCTTTATCACAATCACTCTCCCATCTCTCCCGCCCAAATTCTCTCTTCCTTCATCTCCTTCACCATCATCTTCAGCTCATTTCTCCAACTCACACTCACTCTTCCACCTCACCATCGCCACCACACATCTCTCTCTTCCTTTCTTTCAGCCGACTTTCTTCTTCCCCCACACACTATAACCATCGCTTCTCTGTTTCCCTTCCCGGTGATGAACGACAGCGAACGACGAAGACAAATGGCGGGTGACCAGAAACCATAGGTAACCTTTAGTTCCTTTAGTTCTTCCTTCATTTATGATCGATTTGAGTAAGGTTTGAGGAAAGAAATCATTTTGGGTTTGGGTTTCTAGATTCTAAACTCAGCTCAAACAAAACTTCTTTTACTAGTGTTTTGATTTTATTTGAAGTAGTTTAATATTTTATTTGAAGCAGTTTAAGTTATTAGGAGTGTATGCTTGTGTGTTATGGGATTTCTGTTGTTTTTGTGTATTGGCTGAACTAATATGTGACTTTGTTTTGGATTGTTCTAAATGTTTGGTTGATGATAAAAGTTGGGAATCAGTTTGAAATTGAATACTTGGAGAAGATAAACATTAGATAAATCTGATTGAATAATTAATCACTATACTCTAAGATTGAAGTGAAGTGGTTTTTGGTTTAACTAGGATATGAAAGAGGTTGGAGGCTTTGGAACTTGGTGCTCTGTTTGGTTATAAGGGAGTTGAAATTCTGATTTTTAGACAATTGTAATTATTTGTTCAAGTACAGTAAAACGTATAAATGTTGTGAAGTTTCAGTTTTAAACTTTGGAATTAAGTTACTATAGATTTAACTTAGAAGAATAAACAATATTGGTTGGAAACAATTAATATAAGATTGGGATGTCTTGAAGAATTTCTGTTCTATCCTTACTTTGGCTGCTACGCTCAGTTTAAATATGGGGGTCAACTTCATTATGAGGACTTGGAATTGTAATACATGTGTACTTAAAAAAAAAGTGCAGCTGAAATGGTATAATGGTGTATTGCAAGTATGTTTATAAATCTTATGCATTAGTTGACTATCATGGCTGATTAGATTTTGGAAGGAACAAATGTAATTTGATCTATTTCAGTATGGATTCCGTTTGGTCTATGCTTTTTGTAATTGAATGAAGTTTGTTGGTGTTTCATATGTTCTTCATTTCTGAAATGAAGGTATGAAAGTATATATTGAGATTTACAATGATTTTGTCCTTTTTCCTTGATGGCTGAAAAGAATTTTGAAAAGAAGATGATCTGGAGAAGACATATAGGTGGCATGTTTGGAAATTCATGTTTTTCTTTATTTCTCCTTGCTATGTTTTAGGTTTGATTATTTGTTTGACTGCGATGAAACTGAATTTTCAGTCTTTGTCATTTTGAATGGGAGCTGTTTGATTTTTCTAAAGATGAAGAATTAGAGATTGAACTGAATGATAAGTTGGTGGCTGTTTTTATTATGTGTGAATTGGAAGAGTATTTTATTGCATCAGAATTTGTATTATATTTATCAGATTTGTGAGTGTGTGTGTGTGTTTGCAATCAGATTTGAATAAGGTTTTTGGATCATTAGTCTTGTTTGTAACTTCTTTTAAGAAAGACTTAACTGTACTCTGAGATGTGTTATTTGATTAGTAGTTGTTTGAGTTTATAGTAAGTGTCTTTGCCATGTTTTGTTGAGGAATGTTATGATTGAATGATACTTGTGAAAAGAAAAATGTTGAAACATGTGAAGCCTTAAGTGTAAGTATTATTTTTCGTTGTTCTTCTATTGTTAGTATTGATAGAATTTGTTAGAAATGGGAAGGGCAGAAGTATAAGAGGTCATTAAGAACGTGAGAGACGCTAAATAAATTCATGAGTAAGATCATTAATTCATTATATAAACATTTTATAGGAAAAGATAGTGGAGTTGAATTCTCAAGGTATGGCGAAGGGAAGTAGTCAGTTCGGGAGTAGGATCCACAACCAGGTAACAGTTTATTTCATATCTATAATTATAAACTGTAATATATGTTTTTAGTAAATGATAGAAATCCTTGAGACTATATTCTGAGACTATATTCTGGAGTACTCCTTAGTTAGGAGGCTAGCTACCCCTATGCCAGAGACTTATTCATAAATCCTGCCGGTTTGAGGAGACCACTACTATATAACGAATATATTGTTATTAGTAGTGGGTAGGGGTGGGAATAGGCCAGGTCAGGCCAGGCTTCACCCAAAATAGGCCTGGCCTGAGTTGTCAAAAGGGGGCCTAAGTCTGGCCTGGGCCTGTTAAGGTGCATTTTTTCAGGCCTGTGGCCTGGCTCAAGCCTGATATGGTCTGGCCTGGTAGCCTGTTAACAGGCCTGGAAATTAAACAACACAAGAGAAGGAAGAAAAGAAACACTGAAAAATGTGAAGGGTGTTTCACGTAACATGAATCACGTTTCACCTTCCCCATTTTTTTTTGCCAACACAGCCCCTCTTTCTATTTCTCGCAAGATCCGATCTTTCTCTTTAAAAGATGAAAAGAAACTCATTTTGTTTTCTCTTTACAGATCTTACTCGCAAGATCCGATCTTTCTCTTTAAAAGAAGAAAAGAAACTCATTTTGTTTTCTCTTTACAGAACTCAAAAGAATCATCTCTCACAAGTCACAACAAAAACAAACAAATAAACTAAACCCAGATTAAAAAAAATTTAAACTTCACAAACAAAAATTAAAACAAACCCAAAAAAAATTCAAACTTTATAAACATATAAAAAACCCATAATAGATCCAAACTTCTTCTTCATCCTTCCTCTTTCTCGTCTTCTCTGTTTTACTTTCTCGCAAGATCGGATCGCAGCTCCTCTTCTTCGAGTTCTTCTTTCTCGCAAGATCACTCACAAACCCCAGATGGAAGAAATAGCTAGTAGGCATTCACCTTCTCCACAGTGGTAGGCCGCCACCGTCATCGGAAGGACAGAAATCTACAGAATGGTGAGCGTGAGAGAAATTGAACGCAGAGAGAGAGAGTATCACGTGAAAAGGTGAAAGTGATGGATTGGGGGTTTTTGCATTTTGTGTGTGAGTTGGAAAGAAGTGGGGTTTGGGCTCAAGTTTTGGGCCTATGCATTTTGGGTTCAACTTTTCTGAAAATCACTTAAACAGGTCGGCCTGTTGGCTTAACAGGCTTTTTTTTTGTGGCCTGTGCCTGGCCTTTTAATATAAACAGGCCCTAAAAAAAAGCCTGAACCTGAGCCTGGCCTGAAATTAATCAGGCCGGACCAGACCTTACCAGGCCAGGCCGCAGGCCTTAACAGGCCGGCCTGGCCTATTCCCATCCCTAATGGTGGGTGAGACTTATTATTCAGAAGGATAATATCATTGCTATGCAGGTTTATAGTTTATCATTTTGTTTATATATATGAATTGACACATGATGAGATATATATAAAATAGATGTGAAATAAACTGCATTGACTGCTGCTGTTTTTAGGTTGTGGGAGCTGGTGAGAAGGAGGAGATAAGGTGGTATTTTTAGATGCACAAGAGTGATGGTGAGACAAGAGTCATTGTAAATAAATACTTCAACCTTTGTGAATTTATTTTTGGTCCAGATAGATATGTATATAATTAAATCAAGTGAGGAGTTCTGTTGATAGTTATTGGCAATTTTGTAGAGGTGACCTTAAAGCTTGAATTTAAATAATAATAAAATATATTAAAAGGAAAAAGTTTTGAACTATTAGTGTTTTGAGGTTTACTCACACTTGAAAAGTGTTTATAAATCAATTAAAATGATATAGTATAGTGGTAAAAAGTTAGGTGTTACAGGCTCAATCCATGGGCTCAACCCACCAACCCATGGGTTAAACAGGGTTAGGGTTGGGGAATTGGCAGCCTACTAGAGTGTGAGTTGCACAAGTCCAACCCAAGTAACCCACTGGTTGAAGTGGGTTAGCCCATGGGTTGGTGGGTTAGCTCACTGGTTTACTTAAAAGAAAAAATCATATATACTTAAAAGATATTATATTAGACACTTAACTATTACAAAATGTGGTTAATATAACATATTGGATTTTTAATACTAAATAATAAATGTAAACAATAATATTGTTAGTAGAATAAAGCTAAAAAAATGATTGCAAAATTAAATATATAATTGCGAAGTCCAAAATTTTATGATATATAAGGATAGGGCTAAAGTGAAAAATGTCTATGTAACTATTACAAAAGTGCAAAAATATTAATGTCAAAATTTTTTGGAACAAAACTACCCATCAAATTTCAAAACTAGGGCTAAAGTGCTCATCATTATTAATGTCTTTGACATTTTCACTCATCATCCTCTGTCGCGTCATCAGTCACCAAAACATGTGGCACGCTTATGTATTTATTTGCCCTTGTGTGATAATAAAAAAACTATGATAGACACTTTTGCCCCAATTTTGAAATTTGATGGGTAATTTTGCTCAGAATAAAATTTACATCGGTATTTTTGCACATTCGTGACAATTACACGAGCATTTTTGCACTTTAGCCCAACTCTAGCACACATCCAATGGCAACAAATATGAGTATATTGGGTTAAAGTGCAAAAATGACCATGTAATTGTCATGAAGGTGCAAAAATAAATATGTAAAATTTTTGGAATAAAACTGACCATCAAATTTCAAAACTAGGGCAAAAACGACCATCACACTTAATTTTTAAATTTTTTTATGTGTCATCTTCTGCCGCATCATGATCACACAAGGGCAAATAAATACATAAGTCTGTCACATATTTTAGTGAGAGATAGATCAACAAAGTTGACGAGTAGAAAAGTTAAAAAAATTAACTGTGATGGTCATTTTTGCCCTAGTTTTGAAATTCAATGACTAGTTTTGCTCCAAAAAATTTTACATGGTCATTTTTGCACCTTCATGACAATTACATGGTCATTTTTTGCGCTTTAACCTATGAGTATTTAGTAATGATTTGTCCCAAAAATCACTAGGTTGGGTTCTACTACCTCAGTTTCTTAATATAAGATCACTTTTCCCAATTTGATTATATTAAGGATGCTAGTTAAGTTAGTTATTAACATATGATATTACTAATATACTCTAATTATATATATATATATATATATATATATATATATATATATATATATATTCTTACTCTTCCACTCTAATAATTATTAGGGTCTTTTTATTACAACATTATTAAGGTTTATTTGGAAAAAGGTTGAGAAAAATTAGAAACTTTCTTATATTTATGAACAAATCAAAAGCATCTTATATTTAGGAACAAAGAGAGTATCTAAAAATATCATGATTAATTAAATCTATGTTTATCATCATGAAACTTAATCATAAGCAATAAATTAATTTAAACATAGAGGTAGCTAGAGGAGAAAAGCACATATCTTTATTAATGATCTTATAATTCCAAATTGTTACACCACGAAACAAAACAAATATAAAATAGAGAAAGAAGAAATAAAACAAATGAGTACGAAAGTCACCAATCCGTCATAAGTCTCAATCTTTTTATTTGAAGCAGGCTAAAGAAAGCAATAAGCCTTACATCTCACACAATGAATTCAAAATTGAGGTTCAATTGAAAGTACATTTTGTAGATCCATAACAAGATCTTCAACGTCCTCAATTCCCACAGAAAGACGCACAAGATCTTTAGTTAAACCTATTTTTAGTTTCGTATTATCAGGTACATCGGAGTGAGATGTATACCATGGCAAGCATATGGAGGAACCAACTCCACCTGAACAAAAAAGAATAAATTTATAACTCTTCTCTATCTAGTTAAATATCTTGTTACTTTGATGTTTTTAACTTTTCTACACAATCTTGTAACCTATCGAAAATAAATAAAAAATTTCTTTTGAGGTGATTTAAAATTTTGAAGCATTTAACTAATGTCATTCAAATTTCTTTTTTCTATTTGAAGTGTCTAACACTCATAATTAACACAACCGGGGTGGTATTAGAATATTAGACCAATGGTTAGTGACGATGCAAAACAATGCACATGGAAGAAAACAAAACTATAAAAAATTCCAATTGCTAATTATATATAGTACTAAATTTGTCATTAGCAATACGATTCTCTATTCCATAACACATTCCTGCTATATGTTTTTTTAAATTGATATATAACTCAAAGAAAAAAAAATATACATAAATTTAATGGCTCAATAATTTGTATATATTCATCAGTCCAAAAAATTATAAGTATTTATTATCAAAATACTTACCAAAACTGACAGTTATGCTAAAGTATTTAGTATCTTCAACAATTTGCGTGGAGAGTGGTAAAGAGCCAGTTTTAAAGCTAATGACAGATCCTGGCCCCTTTGACTGTGAAACAAGAGCTCAGTTAATAAATAAAATCATTTGAAGCAAATATAGGTAAATATTAATGTTCCATTACAATAAGGAAAATTGTACTTGAGAATTGTGTAGTTTGTAACATCCTGAAAAATTTAATATAGGATTAGAGAGTGTTTTGGGAAATAATAAATGTAGGAAATGGAAATATTGAAATTTTTAGGAAATTCGGAGATTTATTTTGAGATACTTTGTAAGTTTTGGGATAATAATTGTCCAAATAATTAATTAAGCAATTGAAGAATTAGAAATGTGAGAGTAGGATGGAATCCAAAATATTTTGTAGATTAAGAAGATTGAAGGTTTGATTTAGTGGAGAGTGGTAAAGAGCCAGTTTTAAAGCTAATGAGGGCATTTAGGTCTTTTTCTTCCAAATCTTATGCACTATACTTATATTAAACCAAATCCAAACACTCCCTCCCTTACATGTTTTGGCCGAGAACCCCACCCCCCATTCTCAACTTCACTTTTCATTTCTCTTCTCCCACATACACCCAAACATTTTTGCTCTCACTTCCCACTACCTCATCATTTTGCTTTTCTCTCCTCCTCAAATCCTTGTTAAAACCGAGCTGGATCTGCACCTCATGAGTTCTCTTCGTCCCACTTAGTTTTCCGGCGAACTCTCTTCTTTTCCGGCGAGCACGGGCGGCGAACGGCGGTGAACGGCGGCTGGAGGTGAGCCTTGCGTTTTTGCTTAGATTCTTCGAACCATTCCTCCTTTTCAACTTTATTTTCGTCATATCCTCTTCCCCTTCTTTGTTCTAGCTCGGCCAGCCACTTAGGGGCTGTTTTCCGGCGATCTGAGCGGCTGCCAGCGGCGGTGAGTCTGCATCTACCATTCTTGAACTCCAAGCATTTGTACTTCGTTTCGCTTTATTTTTCTTGAATTGTGTTCTTGGTAAAGTTAGGGTTTGATTAAAGTTTGGATTTTTGGAATCTTAAAGCTATAATAATGAATGTCCGGTATTTAATTTGAGGTTTCTTTGGAGCAATTGAGTTTTCTTGAAGTTTTCTACTTATTTTGGAGTTTCTAGGTTTTAGGGTTTCTTGAAAGTGGAGAGATTTGGTGTTGTGTGATATTATTGGACAAATTGGTAGTTACTAGATGCTTACTAAGATTATATAATGACATTGAAACTGTGAGATTGATTGGATTGGTATTTAAGATAAAGATTGGTGAGTAAAGTGTTGAATAAAAGAGGAATTGATTACGTTATTTGGTGATACGTGATTGAATGACTGAATTGATGGTTAGGATGCTTAGATGGGACATGGGAAAGGATAACAAAGTCCTTGTAGGAATTTATCGTGTAATTTATTGTGAATTTTGAGATTTAGTCTAATTCTTGGAAATAAGTTCTAGAGTTGGGGTTGATGATAAATTGTGGAATGGAAATTAGAATGAAATGGGAATTGGTTATTGATATTTGATATGCATGAATGAGGATTAAAGTTATAAATGATCATATGTGAGATTTTGCTTGTTAAAAGGTTGATTTGGATAGATTTTATTTAGAAATCCTTTGGATATGAGTGGTAAAACTTGGATATGACTTCTAGAGAGTTACTGGAGTTCAAAGATGATGTTGGTTGAGTTTATTTAGTTTAGATTTGGCATTAGGTGAAGTTCGGAGTTTTGGGAGTCTTAGAAAAGAGCTAAGATTTGTTGAGATGTATTATGGAGAGAATGATTTAATGGTTTAGATGAATGACACAAAATCATGGATATAAGTTTGTAATTGTGATAGGAATTTTGACCTATAGTGACTATGTTTTGTGAATTGGAAAGGTAAGGAAGAAAGTTATTTATGTAATTTGAGTAAAATGAAAGTGATTGTTTATCAAAGTGCTCCATGTTTGTGCTAAATGACTAGGTTTGCAGAGGAATATATTGAAGTGGAGGTGGAGTGCTTAAAGTTCATGAATAGTTGGAATAAACTATAGAAGTTGAGTGAGTGGTGATTTTGAGATAAAGTGGGGCTGTTTAGAGATTTGGTTAATGTTAGCAAATGAATTGTTAGATGTAAATTGTTGAGAAGTTGATGATTTTAAAAGGGTTATTGGTGCTAGTTATAATTGTTAAATCATGGAATATTTTAAGGGAGTTAAACATTAGTTGTTAAGGAAAGAGAAATTGCATGTTAAACATAAGAATGTTGAATTGGATAATGAATAAGGATTTCCTCATCATCAATAGTTGTTGTAATATTGTGGAGAAAATACGGGTAGTTGAAGATGGGTTAGTTAGCATGGGTCTTAGATGAATTTCAACTATCTTAGTCAAGTCATATGAACCCGAACTATGTATTGACACTGCGTTGCTTATTTTCTAGTGATTGGGGATATCAATAGGCGACCTACGAGCGGGGACTTCATTGATATTGTATTGTCTTGATGTGGAGCAGGTTCAGGTAATCACACTTAAACTTGCTATAACATTGAGGGTGACGTTAGTTGGGATTTTCAAAATGCTTTTCTCACCCTCTATATATATATTAACTTTGAAAAATTATTTTCATATAAAACAGGCTATTGGGTACCTTTGAAACCCTTTCTATTTTCATAGAAAAATCATAAGTTTTGTTGTGATATATATATATATATATATATATATATATATATATATATATATATAGTATCCTGGTTGGTGGTATTGATGGATGGAATTGATGGATTGGACTGTATATAAATTTGTATTGTGATATTCCGACAGGGGTGTTGACGGTTATTGATTGGTTGGATATTGAGAATGAGGTTGTTGGTATTGAGAAGTGATGTGGATAGGGAATATTAGGTTGTCGATGAGATATTGAAAGGTATGGTGAGCGTTGCATGACACTGATATATATGTACCATCGCGCGATGATAACTGTCGATTGACCGATCGACAGTTATTTGTACTGATCCTTTTCGGACTAGAGACCGGGTATCATGGGTCTACTTACTGGAGAAAGTAAGTGACCTACGGTTGTTTGGCATTAAAGAGTCCAACCGTTCCCGTTCTGCAATGGAAACAGAATTGGGGTTCCCTCTCTGGAGATTGCCAGAGAGGGAAATTGTCCCCTCATTATAGAGAGAGGCACAGTGTCAAATCATATAGTGAAGATTAGATGCTTGAATGCACCGTGATGGCACAACGCATCTATAGGTGAGTGTGAAAGTTGATGTGGCAGTATTAGTTGATTGGAGGAAATATGGGAAGAAGAAGTGGATTATATATATACGTATTACTGATTTTAAACTGTGATACCTTTTGATAAGCGTGGCTGTCACCCAAGAGGGGGGGGTGAATTGGGTGAGGGAATAAATTCTTTTTAAATCTTCTTTTCGAAAGACTGCTTGTGCTTGGTGATAATATATAAAAGTAGTGGTATGCACAAGTCAGTGTGTTATGTGATGCAAAATAGAATGTTTGAGTGTAAATTTATGCACACATAAATTTATCCTGGTTCGGTCACCCAGACCTACATCCAGTCCCCAGGCTCCACCTGAGATTTTCAATCCACTATTCTTGTTTAAACCGGGCACAAGAGAAGCCTTTACACTTTAGGTTTTACGAGCACGGGTTCACCTAACAACCCACAGGTTTTACACCGGGTTCACCTGCAAACCTTACAAATACAAGTTTTACGGGCTAACTTGCAACCTATGGAGATTTAGACAACTTCTAAATGCTCCCCCTTACAAATTGTAAGTTTACACTATGTTCACTCTATGAACTGATTGTGCTAAACACTTAAGCTCAAAGCTAACTCTCTCTAAGAGTGGATGATGTTACTCACTTAAGTACAATAGAATTACTCTCTGAAAAATATCACAAATCTGGATCTGAGAGTAGTAGAAGATGTGTAGAATGAAGAATATGATATATCAGATATTTTGCTCTGTTCTCTCTTTTTCTTTTATTTTTTTTTCTCTTCTGAATGAATGTCTCTTTTATACTCGGCTTCATAGGCTTCTGTGGCAGTTTGAATATGAACGTTTGAATAAAGCCGTTAATCCTATGTTACCGTTGAGAAGTACATCTTCATTAATGTTTAGCAGGGTTGACTTGCTTTATCTCTGAAAAGTAGTCCTGACACCTCTGCTCTGACAAAAGCATTCTGACTTCTGAGTATGTGATGTTTACTCTTGCACTCTTGCTGACGGATGATCATCATTCATCCGCAAGTGGAAATCTTGCTCTGCAAGTGTTAAGCTCTGAGCTTCAATGTCAAGAGTCTTTCCATCCGGAAGCTCATTTGCATCCGGAAGCGTGACCATGTTCTGCACATACTGGTTAGTCCAACATAGCAATATATATATAAGAATTATACATGCTGTGGGAAGCTTGTTTGCTATGGGGAGTAGTTTACTTAGACTGTGTTCTGATTTGGTCTATGATGTATCCGGAAGCATTTTTACATCCGGAAGTAAAGCTACTAGATGAAGGATCTATGTTCACTATAACTCACTCTCACTTAGTGTATTTCATCCCAACACTCAGCGCTAGTCACTAAGCTATCGGAAGCACTTTTACTTTGACGTGGTGAACTCACTGACGCTTAGGGTGAAATCTATTCTATCAGTCTGCGCCAGTCAAGATCTAACAGGAAGCAACTTCACTTGATGTTGCATTTCCACTGACGCTCGGGGTTAAATCTATTCTATCAGTCTGCGCCAGTCAAGATCTAACAGGAAGCAACTTCACTTGATGTTGCATTTCCACTGACGCTCGGGGTTATATCTAGTTTATCAACCTGCGCCAGTCTAAATCTAATAGGAAGTGCTTTCACTTGGCGAAGTAGACTCACTGACGCTTGGGGTAATATCTAGTCTATCGCTCTGCGTCAGTCTAAGTCTAACAGGAAGCAAATTCGCTTCCGATTGAAACATAGCTTAGTCTTAAGGTTTGTGTACCTAATGTTCATGGACTAAGTTAAATCCCTAGTGATTTACTTGCTGACGCTGGGGGATGAAAGCATTCATCCGCGTGCGCAAGTCCTAATCTATCCGAAAGTAAAACCTCATCCGGAAGCGCTCTTACTTGGGATCCTATGTTAACCTATTGCTTCCTAGGCACTTGGTCTAATCCTCTATATTTTAGTCTTCATCAAAACTTAAGATTCTAACATTCTCCCCCTTTTTGATGATGACAAACCTAGTTTTATCGATTAAGTTCCTAAGGAAGAATTAGCAAGAGAATAAAAGCAATGGATAAGAACAAGTAACTCAGACAAACATTATTGACAAGCAGTAGTTACAAGTCAGAGTTATACAATCAAATAACATATACAAGTAAAGAATGTATACAAATAAATTTCACTAAGTATGAATGAAAATATGCATGAAAACAAAATCAACAAAAATATTTGGATTGGGGGTTAGAGTTTGTGTCTCTTTTTCTTTTCCCTCTCTTTCTGCCTCTCTTCATTTTCCTCACGCTCACTCTGGTTTATCTGGGCAATGATCTCTTGAAGCTCTTTTTCCTCTTTTTCCCTTCTGAGCCTTTCTGATTCAATGGACTCCTCGTATGCCCTTTTCATGTTCTCCACTTCTTCATACCCAGGGAAACCTGTAGCATCATCGAAGTAGGAGATCTCTCCATTGGGATAGTGGACAGCCCGGATTCTCACATTCCATACAGGGAAGTTGGGATCTTCCTCAACTTCCTGGACTTTCCGTTTCCCTTTCCCTTTGCTCTTCCTTTTGCTTTTGCTAATTGGAGGAGTGGGCATGGCACTTGCTCTTTCAGCATCGAGGCAAGCCATCTGACCAAAGGATAGCTTGTCAGTGAATCCATACTTCTCAAATTCTTCAGGAGTCATGTCTTCAATTTCCAATTTGACTTCCTTCAGAATTGGAACCGCTTGGACCACTGGATTTTCTTGCACAACCTGAGCAGATGAAGTTCCTTGCTCAGGTAGGTCAGATGGAGTCTCTTCCTCAGACTCATCAGATTCAGTGGTGGCAATTAACTTCCTGGCACGTTTCCTAGCAACGGCCTTCTTTCTGGGTGCACTGAATCTGGCTGCTGGCTCAGACGAGGGAGGAGGATCAGAAGATTGCTCAGATGAAGGGACCTCAGACTCTTGCCCAGAGGATGCAGGAACAGGCTTGGCTATCACAATGGGAGGATGGTTGGGTCTCTTCAGTCCCCACTTCATTATGATCTCCTCAACCATCTCTCTACTTGTTTTATTTGGAGGAGGCTCTGATGATGACTCAGATTGTGAGGATTGTTCATTCTGCCCATACACAACCATATCCCATTGTGGTCCTTGTTCAGCCGCTTTCTTCTGCTGCATGAACCGGACGGCCTCTCCTCTTATAAGGCTCTCTGCACCACTCAGCCTCTGAGACTCATATGCACGACGCAGGGCGGCCGTGATATCTTCATCAATCCAGAGTGATGGCTGGCTGAGGGCATCCCTTGTGGCCATGCTTAGACGAAGAGTGGACATAACATTTCTCCCCCTTTTGTCATCATCAACAGGGGTGAGTGCCAGGGATGGAGTGGATGTGGAGGAGGATGGAGGTGGTTCAGGGCCAAATTTCTTGGGAGGGGAGGGTGAGAGGGTAGAGGTGGAGGATGTGGGAGAAGATAGGTGTTCAGGAGTTTGAGGAGGGTCGGGGAAGCAGCTGGTGGTGACAAAGATATCCCCATAAGGATGAGTGGAGGAGTATTCTTTGTAGTTGGCGGAGTCAGGGGTAAAGGGTAAATGGTCATCGGAGAGTGGTTGAAGGCGGGGATATTCGCCGTATGGTTGGCTGAGGGGGTGAATGGCTGTTTCAGATCCTATGTGTCTAGGGCTTTGATGGGTAGGGTTGGAGAAGCGGAGTGGAGAGCGTGTAGGGGCACCTGGTCGTGTGGGAATGGGTGAGGATGAGGATGAGGAAGGTGAGGATGAGAAGTTTCTAGGAGAATGGCGTGGAGAGTTGTGAGGTGAGTCTTGGGTTTGGTGGTCATGGGTAGGTGAAGGTTGGGATTGTTGGTCATTGTTGGGTGATGGTGGGGCTTGTTGGTCATTTTGTGGTGGAGGCTGGGGTTGTTGAGTGTTGGGCGGAGGAGGAGGTGGTAGTTGAGGGTGGTTAGGAGGAGGAGGGTTTTGAGGAGGAGGAGGAGGAGGTGGTAAGTTACCTTGTGATGAAGGTTGGGGAATTTGTAGGTGCTGGAGAATGAGGTCTAATTTTGCATCCACCCTGGCAAGGTGATTCTCGAGTTGTCCTACTCTGTCCTCAAGCCGTTGGGTTCGCTCCCCTTGGTGGTGGAAGCCAGCTTCACATTCAACACGGAGAGGACCCACCAAGGAATCAGTCAGTCTCAACAGAAGCTCTTCCTTTATGTCCTCGGCAAAGGCCCTAACAGAAGCTGGAACCCTTGCACTACGGCTTGGCCCAGCATGTGAGTCAACTTCCTGATCTCCTGCTCCAGATGCAGAGGGAGCTGAAGTACCAGAAGCACTACTGGCTTGTGAGCGTGAGCGAGTGGGCTTAGGAGGCTTGAAATACTTGATCCCCATCCTTGCCACATTGGTTGCTCCCACAGGCCTACACTGGACATTCTCTTCTTCCACAGCAGATGTAGCCTTGATCAGATGCTTCTCAAGGAGGAAGGCAATGATGGTGGGATAGGGAAGATAACCTGACTTGTCATTGTTTAACCAGCGCTGAAGCTCTAGGCATATCAACTGCCCAGGGTTGAAAGGCTTGCGCGAGAGGAGTCTAGGGAACCAAGGGTTGTCCAGCAGTGTGAACTCGTTGAAGTTGCCTCCCTTATGAGTCATTATCCGGGAGTAGACGTAGTACAAGAGCCTGTTAGAATCAGACATCTTGGACACCTTCTTGCTGTTGGTGCCATACAACTCCTCGAGTTCCTCCTTGCTGTACTTGTGAGACTCAGGGTAGATCCATTCATTCATATCCTCTTCTGTGATTCCCATCATCTCATTCAAGGTTCTCCAAGTGAACCTGAAGGTTCTTCCTCTTACAGTGGCAGTGAAGGAGAGTTTGTGGACTTGCTCTTTCCCATCCACCTTCCTGTACTTAGCTCTGCCTGAGAGGGATTGGCAAAAGACTCGCAGGACGTTGACGTTGTAGTCCTGGTTGATGCCCAGCCAAGGCATATACTTTTCCAAGTAAGGGCGCAGATGAGCAAACCCTAGTTCATCCAACTTGTCCAGATTGATGAACAGGCCATGATTGAAGATGGGTATGGATGTCTCAAATTTGGCAGATACACCCTCCAATGCCCCATCTCTATAGACTGTGGGATCATCTTCTTCCTCAACCCTCTGCTTCTTGGAGGAAGGCTCCTCAGAAAATTGAACCTTCTTTTTCTTTCCCTTTCTCTGAGCATCCCTCTCTTGTTCAGAACCCACTGCCTGTTCCACTCTACCAGAGGTTCCAGGCTGACCTTGAACGTTTTCATCCTGTCCCTGTGGTTGCCCAGAACCTTCATGGCGTTCATGATGTTCTTCGTGATGTTCATCATGGTGCCCAGATTTACCAGAATGTTTGTGAGTGGATTTCCCAGATTTCGACTTGTGTTTCTTGGAAGAAGAGGTTTTCTGAATGACTGTGTTGGATTCATGAGATCCGGCCATTTTTATATGAATGTTGTAATAATAAAGAGGATGAAATGCGAGAAATGTGTAAAGGAGAAATGAAGAACACAATTGGAGAAGATGAAAAGACTTTTTAGAGAAAATGATGCGAGTGAAAAAGATGTAGTAAAAGGTGAAAATGGAAAATGACTTCTATTTATAGGTGAAACTTCTTGAGGATAGAATGGGCATAGTCTTTCAAATTTTCACACATTGGGTAACGTAAGTTTTTAAGTTGGAACGACACACCTGATGACACGTGTTGCTTCAGAGAAGGCACAACGTTTCATAGAGGAAGTTGAAACGTTTTCTGAAGTGATGTGTCCCTTGGTCTGGCACTGGTGCTCTTGATCATATTGAATTATCATCTAGCGCCAGCAAAAGAGTATCCGGAAGTGATTTTGCCTCCGGTTGGGCAGGCGTTCCTGGTTGTCTTGAGTAGTCATTCAGCGTCAGCATCAGAGCATCCGGAAGTAGCTTTGCTTCCGATTGTACTTACTTAAGATTTAACATTGAGGGACTTGTTGATGTTCTCTCTTGTGCATCCACATCGATCAAGCTTTCATAATTAAAGCTATATTTGCGTCAAGTAGTAGTTTGTTTGATCTTGGCATGGTGTTTGAACTTTTCAATTTCAGGAGCAGTAGCACTCGGAGCCCAGTATGAACAACAGCTCATTCAGATTTGATACATTGCTCTGATCAGGTATGATCATGAAAATTGTTGTTCCTTCGGACCTTCTTTCCTACAAAATAGCAAATGATTCCTTTTTCCCATTTTTCAGTCTCCAAACTTGGATCTGACTGGTCAGTTTGTAGGAAGTATGTGATTCTTATGCACTTAAGAATTATTCACTATGAATATAGCATTGCGAATCAATTATGACTATATGCACATGGTTATACATGGTTTCTGATAATGATAGTCATAGATAGTATGTAGAGTATGAACTTTGTGTGAAATATCTTATAAGCCATATCATGTTCATGCTTATGATGCTTAATATAAAATCTCAATAAGTCCATCTAACATTTGCATAGGAGATTTTACTATTGCATGCTTCAACCTTAAATAATCCCTTGTTTACCCAAGGAGATCTTTTATACTTATCCTTGGCCTGAAGCACTTTCTTAGGAGAGACAGGATTCGCAGGTTTTCTCCATGTGAGTTGAGACATCCTCTCTCTTTTGTCCTTCTCAGGATAGTTGAATGGAACTCTGTGATAGCTTATCCCTGAGACAAGGTTTTTGTTCCTTGTGGTACCGCACTGCTTCTTATGATTGAACCAGGTAGTTGCAGCAGTGACATCACCACGAGTTCTCTTCTTTGGGACAAGAGGAACTCTTGATCTTTCCTGCACAAGTAAGGCACTAGAAGGGAGTTTTGGTACCCATTTGTACTTGGGTCCTACATAGTTAGCGCTGGACTTTACTTGTCCTTTGGGGATCCATGTATATTTATTTCTCACATTTAAATTTCTCTTAAAATTGCATGTGTGAGAAATATGACCAGTTCTACCACAATAATGACAGATAATGGGATGATGTTCAGAATCAGATTTCTTATCACTATTATGGTGGTCAGTTTTCTTTTCAAAGACTCTATGTTTATTAACTTTTGAAATCCTAGGGTCTTTTGAAAATTCTTCTTTTATGAGTGGGACTTTGGACTCCTTGGTTGTAGAAGAGGGAATAAGTTCCTCAAGTTCCCTATTCCTTTTTCTTAAGCCTAGAACTTCTTTTGCAAGTTTACAGAATTCATTATGTAGCTCATTATACATATCTTGCAATTCAGAAGTTTTGAGTTTAGGTACCTCATTTTCTTCAGCTTCTGAATCTTCTAGGCGGAGATCCACACTCTCTTTGCTGATACTAGCTTCCACTACATCACCATCCAGTAGCTCATCAAAAGTGGATTCACAGGGAGCACATAGTGAGCTTTGGACAGCCTTAACTTCAAGAAATTGATTAGAAGCATACATAGTATCAAGAGTGTTCCAAATATCTATAGCCCTAGAGCAATGCTTAATTTTCTGGTAATCATTGTCAGATAAACTTTTGTGCAAAATTTGCATTGCTCTAAGGTTTAAGTAAAATAAACTTTTGTCCTCTTCTGTCCAATTTACTTTTGGTTTGAAATCAGAGTCCTTTTCAAAGACATCCCACATTTTGAAATCAGTGGATAGTATAAAACTTTTCATCCTTCCCTTCCATAAGTAAAAATCAGCATTTTCTAACACAGGTGGGATAGTATGATCAAAACCTTCAAAACACATTTTGTAACCCAAATCAGCCTAGGTCTTTGCACTTGAGATCGTTGGATCCTTTAAACAAGTAACCTGGCTCTGATACCAAATGATAAGCGTGGCTGTCACCCAAGAGGGGGGGTGAATTGGGTGAGGGAATAAATTCTTTTTAAATCTTCTTTTCGAAAGACTGCTTGTGCTTGGTGATAATATATAAAAGTAGTGGTATGCACAAGTCAGTGTGTTATGTGATGCAAAATAGAATGTTTGAGTGTAAATTTATGCACACATAAATTTATCCTGGTTCGGTCACCCAGACCTACATCCAGTCCCCAGGCTCCACCTGAGATTTTCAATCCACTATTCTTGTTTAAACCGGGCACAAGAGAAGCCTTTACACTTTAGGTTTTACGAGCACGGGTTCACCTAACAACCCACAGGTTTTACACCGGGTTCACCTGCAAACCTTACAAATACAAGTTTTACGGGCTAACTTGCAACCTATGGAGATTTAGACAACTTCTAAATGCTCCCCCTTACAAATTGTAAGTTTACACTATGTTCACTCTATGAACTGATTGTGCTAAACACTTAAGCTCAAAGCTAACTCTCTCTAAGAGTGGATGATGTTACTCACTTAAGTACAATAGAATTACTCTCTGAAAAATATCACAAATCTGGATCTGAGAGTAGTAGAAGATGTGTAGAATGAAGAATATGATATATCAGATATTTTGCTCTGTTCTCTCTTTTTCTTTTATTTTTTTTTCTCTTCTGAATGAATGTCTCTTTTATACTCGGCTTCATAGGCTTCTGTGGCAGTTTGAATATGAACGTTTGAATAAAGCCGTTAATCCTATGTTACCGTTGAGAAGTACATCTTCATTAATGTTTAGCAGGGTTGACTTGCTTTATCTCTGAAAAGTAGTCCTGACACCTCTGCTCTGACAAAAGCATTCTGACTTCTGAGTATGTGATGTTTACTCTTGCACTCTTGCTGACGGATGATCATCATTCATCCGCAAGTGGAAATCTTGCTCTGCAAGTGTTAAGCTCTGAGCTTCAATGTCAAGAGTCTTTCCATCCGGAAGCTCATTTGCATCCGGAAGCGTGACCATGTTCTGCACATACTGGTTAGTCCAACATAGCAATATATATATAAGAATTATACATGCTGTGGGAAGCTTGTTTGCTATGGGGAGTAGTTTACTTAGACTGTGTTCTGATTTGGTCTATGATGTATCCGGAAGCATTTTTACATCCGGAAGTAAAGCTACTAGATGAAGGATCTATGTTCACTATAACTCACTCTCACTTAGTGTATTTCATCCCAACACTCAGCGCTAGTCACTAAGCTATCGGAAGCACTTTTACTTTGACGTGGTGAACTCACTGACGCTTAGGGTGAAATCTATTCTATCAGTCTGCGCCAGTCAAGATCTAACAGGAAGCAACTTCACTTGATGTTGCATTTCCACTGACGCTCGGGGTTAAATCTATTCTATCAGTCTGCGCCAGTCAAGATCTAACAGGAAGCAACTTCACTTGATGTTGCATTTCCACTGACGCTCGGGGTTATATCTAGTTTATCAACCTGCGCCAGTCTAAATCTAATAGGAAGTGCTTTCACTTGGCGAAGTAGACTCACTGACGCTTGGGGTAATATCTAGTCTATCGCTCTGCGTCAGTCTAAGTCTAACAGGAAGCAAATTCGCTTCCGATTGAAACATAGCTTAGTCTTAAGGTTTGTGTACCTAATGTTCATGGACTAAGTTAAATCCCTAGTGATTTACTTGCTGACGCTGGGGGATGAAAGCATTCATCCGCGTGCGCAAGTCCTAATCTATCCGAAAGTAAAACCTCATCCGGAAGCGCTCTTACTTGGGATCCTATGTTAACCTATTGCTTCCTAGGCACTTGGTCTAATCCTCTATATTTTAGTCTTCATCAAAACTTAAGATTCTAACACCTTTTAGACGCCCTCACTACCGCACATCTCACTGTTATAGTGAGTTAAACGGTGATTACTGGGACAAATTGTCTCACCCCACGATTACTCACATTTTTATAGGTATTCATGCACAGGCGCGAGCATCAGGAAAGGGAATTAAGTTTCAAAGGTTGTTTAGATTATTTAGACATGTATATTGCCAAAAATGTATAGGTCTGCATTTGCTTCCGCATATTTTTATTTGTATTGATATTATTGGTTAATCGGAGAATTGTACTAGGTTGCTTCTTTTTCTAACCATGTTAGGTGATCCTTTTCTAACATGGTTAGCTATTAATTATCCATGATAGTGTTCAGGTTTAGGAAATTCTTTTCTATCATGGATAATGATCATTATTAGGAAATTCTTTTTCTAACTATGATAGATTTATTGATATTATGGAAATCATTTTTCTATCATAGTTAGTAAAGGTAATATTGAATTAATCAGGGAACTTGTAACAGTATGTTACATAGTTCATATCCGGGATCACTTTGAAGACCAGGATAGTTTATCTCTGTTACTTTGGGATGGCTAGCAAGAAATCATTTTTCTGCAACATAAAATCTATGATAGTTACTGAGTGACATAATTAACTGAGAGACATTTATAACGGTGACATCTCTTTTCCAAATGTCTACCCTATGAACTATAAATATAAGGTGCCTCCTCCTCTTATCCCTCATTCCAACCAAGCTCTCTCTCTTTCTCTCCCTCCCTCCCTCCCTCCCTCCCTCTCTCTCTCATTTTATTCTTATGATTTGTTGTGAAGTCACCATTATACTCTTAAAGTAGTCTAGCTAATATTTTCCACCGGTAGTAAATCTCCTACTAAGACGGTGCATATTGTTTTGGATTTATATTTCAATCAATCTATGCAATTGTATAGTTTTACAATAAGGAAAAATGGATCCATATCCATTATTGAATAAAATTATCATATCTAAGAATGAAATGGACTATGAACAAATAGAAATTAAACCATTAGCTAGTTCATAGCATTAATAAATCTCCCATAACATTTATTTATTTTATTAAGACGTAGCAATACATATGTATTGTATATCTATGGTTACAGGTAGTAGTTATAGAAAAAAACCAATTCATCAAAGGAGTAACTGTTCGCTCCGCAAGTGCACGGGCCGCGCCAAGTAATAAAGTGAAAGTAAAGATCGTTCCCACGAGGATTGAGATACAAATCCGGTCAAACAAGAGGCATAATGATTATCGCCTATCGCCGTCTGGTAAGTGTGTCATATTTTTACCAATATAGTTGAATATTGTAATGAGGCTTTAAGTTCTAATCCATTTCGCCATGTCTAATAGGTACTGTCACAGCTTATGCCAAAGAACCCCAAAGGAGAAGTTTTGTCGGTTTCTATGCCCTTCTAGACTGGCTTATAATGAAAACGCCTTGAAATTACTTAAAAAGAGTAAGAAGGATCATTTTTGGGAGATGCAATGTTACTTCGAGCTGCAGATGAGCCTTGATTGCGGCACTCTTTATTTCGCCCCCGTTTTGAATTGGTAATGAGTTATCTTTTACACAATATTAAATGTTATGTCTTAGGTTAATTAACATTTATTTTCACTTATATCTTTCAGTGGACATTGGACTCTGGCTATACTTTGCCCGAAAGAGTTCAGGATTTTTTGGTTTGACTCTTTAGAGGGATTTATTAGCAACGATCACAGAAAAGTCTTCCACAAGTAAGTTTCTCTTTTTTTTACTTTTATGGTTGATAATAATATATCTTTATACTATATATAACATTATTGTTATGATTTTGTCTCTTTTGAAGAGGAATATTGAAATGGCATGATGCTCAAGATACTGATTACTACACAGCTAGTCAGACTTCGATTAATGTTATAAACGTAAAGGTAAAAGCAATTTTTATATTTATTTTCATTTATATTGCTTTTAGTCATACCCGAACTACAATGATATTGCTGATATTATCTGTGATTTATCAGTGTCCAAGACAGCGGGGCGTTGTAGAGTGCGGATACTATGTCTGCAAATACATGCTGGATATTGTATATCAAGATCAAATTAAGCAAGGGAGGAAATTTCAAAAGGTATGCACGCTTCTAACATATATCTCCAAGAAAATAGTGATTTCTAATTGTAAGTGGTACTTTCCTTGTCTTTTTTAATATTGTTTAATTATGTTGCAGCTTTTGGAGGGACTTTATGGACTTAGTACTGACTCGTTTAAACAAGATGAGGATATTGACTTTGTACGAAACGCACTTGCAGAATTTTTAATCACTATGTGAGACAGAAATTGTATAGGTTTAGATTGTTGTAGATAAATTTTGAACTTATATTACTAGTAAGGCAAAGATATAAAACTTAGATTATGCCTTTTGTATTTTGTTGTCTAATACGGTAATATTTATGGGATACGTTTTTGCAATTGCTCTGGTATTCTGTATTGTGCTGTAGTATGGTATTGACAGTGGTTTGTAAATGATCTGCAAGAATGCAGATGGCTATAAAATGCATTTACAAAATGAAAAAAAAAAAAGCCTTTCACGTCCACAAATAAGGTAGGTGGACGTGATACCCTATCACGTCCACACTTAGGTAGTGTGGACGTGATAGGGGGACCTATCACGTCCACACCTTATAAGGTGTGGACGTGATAGGTCCCCCTATCACGTCCACACTACCTAAGTGTGGACGTGATAGGTATCACGTCCACCTACCACGTCCACACTTGGATAAGTGTGGACGTGGTAGCCTCTTAGGAAGAGGCTACCACGTCCACACTTATCCAAGTGTGGACGTGGTAGCCTCTTTGGAGGCACCAAATTTGGTGCCTCCTAAGAGGCTACCACGTCCATTTTTATCCAAGTGTGGACGTGATAGGTCCTATCTATCACGACCACAAACATGTGGTCGTGAAAAACACACTTTTTTTACGACGCGGGCTTCCACGACCACCTATTTGTGGTCGTGAAAAGCCCAAAATTGTGGTCGTGAAAGACCTTATTTCCAGTAGTGAATAAAACTGATTTGATGAGTAAATGAGTAAAAACTAATTTCTAAAATTAAAATTGGACAATGATGACAAGTTGCTCTTTTCAAGGATTAATTGACACCTAGGATTATTTATCCCCCTTGTATCTTGTAACCTTTAATCAACTCTTCTCCTACTTGCTTTAATGTTTATATATGTGTTAACCTAGGGTTCTAAAATACTTGTAAACGCTCTGTCGAGTCAAGAACAAGTGTTTAATTCCATTAATCATGCAATCTCTTGTCACAATTAATAAAACTCAATTTCTAAGTTTCAACCCTAATGTGGCTATGTGAGGCTAATAAGTATATGTCTATCTTATTAACAAAACCATTCATTTGTCATGTAAACTTCAAGTTCTCACACTATTTTACTCAAGTTCTACATTTAACCTAGCTCTCTCAAGTCATAAGTCAAATGAACATATCAACTAAATGATGATCAATCACTTAGAGGCATTAGGGCTAGAGTAAAATAAACACATATATATACATTAATCACAAAAGGATAGGAGTTTTAAAGAGTTACTCCATACAAGGGTTCAAAATAATCCTAGATAGATAGGTTTAGCTACTCATAATCAAATATAAACTACAACCCCAAAAGGAATACATAGTCATAAATGCTTACAAACAAGGAGAGATGAAGAAGGAACCAAGAAGAGGAAGATTTAAATGTCTTTAATGCTTCTAACAACCTCCCACATTCCAATCTTCAAGCCCTAGCTCACCCAATGCCAAGAAACCCAAGAGAAGGGTGTTTTTGTGCCCTAAGAATTGCCCTATTTCTGTCCCAAGTCGAGTCCCCCAAATGTGGTTCAATTCCTCCTTTTATCCTTCAGCTTTTTCAGTAAAAAACGCACAGTTTCAGTTTCTTCACAGGTTCGCTACACGTTCGCGAAATGCGAACCTCCAGCGAACATTTTGGCCGAGAGGGTGTAATTCTGGATCCGTTTGTTGTTCGTTCGCTGAGCGCTAACTGCTAGCGAACCCCTTTTCACAGGTTCGCTGTGAGTTCGCGAAATGCAAACCGTCAGAAAAGAATTTGGCAGAGAAGGTGTAATTTTGGTACCGTTCACTGTTCGTTCGCTGCGCGCTAACGGCCAGCGAATCCCTGTTTCCTTTCTCTCTTCTTCTTTTCTTCCATGTTTCCAATCTTTTGATGTTCCTATGTTTGCCCATTTGTTCCTACTCAGATTAACTCAAATAGGGAAGGTTAATTCCTCAACACATATATCAAAAATTAAGCAAATTTCGTCAACTCATAATCTCAATCACATGCATTTTATATCCTTTTCTCTACACTATGAGTATTGCTATATTCCTATCTATTTGTTTATCAAAAAAAACATGTGATAAATTAGAAAATTTAGATGAAATGTGTGTGCAATTATGGAGCTTATCAGTAACTAATATGAAAAATTCAATGAGGAACATAATATTATGTCAGGTACCTGTTTCTCCTGTACCCTCAAAGCCATCGTCTTTATTCCTTCTAAACAAATACACGAGTCCTTTAATTTGGAGACAAGCCACAACCAGTCGCATTTTTGTAAGAGTTAATTTTATTTCCCAAACTGTACAGGTGAAAAACAAAAAGATTATATATTATTGACAAATTGAGAAAAATATAGTGGATCCCATAAACAAATCAATATCTTAAACATTTATCTTAAGTAGTGTCTTGGCACAAAGAAAAAGATCTCTTACTCTTCATTATTTGTTGCAAGACTACCAGCCAAGCAACTGCTGTTTCCAGCAATAAATTTTGTGGCTGAATGCATAACAATATCTGGACACTCAAAACATAGTAAGTATATACCAATTAAATTTTTTAATTTAAATATTTATATTCTCAGTTATATTTGCTATTGTAATATACGAATACCTGCTCCAAGATCCAAAGGATTACTCAACACGGGAGACATCACACTATTGTCAATAAATAGAATAGCACGATATGCATGAGCTATATTCGCAATTGACTGTACATAAAATAAAAAAGTGAGAAACTTTTTTTATATATAAAAGAATAATGCCATACTGGTGGTACATTTTGATCAAAAAAAAAATACTGGTGGTACACGTACTTCATACATGCTAGTGGTAAGAAATTGATAAAAATTCCTCGTTTAGTCTTAAATATAAGTTACTTCATATGCTTTTTTATATAACCAACAAAACTTTTAACCATCATATTCAGATCTTTAAATTTAATTGGGTCTCCAAATTTAATTTTGTTTAGTATACTTTGTAATTCAGGAGAACAAAGTTTATACAACAATGAATAAAGGGTAAAATTGTAAATTTATTTATAAAAATTTAATAAGGTCATTTATAAATAAGATACTCCCTCCGTTCCTAAATGTAAGATCACTTTCCATAATTTGGGGAGATTAAGGAAGGTGGTCAAATTACCTGATGTTCCAAAAATACCCTTCAATTAAATTGAAAACACAAATATACCCCTTCATGCTTCCAACTCAACCCCACAACTCAATTGTAAAAGGAGTATGGGGGTATTTTGGGTAAAACTTGGGAAAAAGAGAAAGTGTTCTTACATTTAGGAACTTATCCATATCCCCAAAGTGATCTTACATTTAGGAACGGAGGGAGTAATAAACCATTGTTTTAATCTAAGTTAGACAAGAAACAAAGAGATTGGGTTAAACTAATGCAAAAATAAAAATGAAAATGAAATATGCACCAATGGCCTTAGGGGACATTGATTTGTAGCTAAAGAAAAAACCAGACAAAACGCTTCCAATATGAGAAGAGAATAACTTACTCGAATATCAGATATTTTTAACTGAGGATTGCTAGGAGTTTCTAACCACACTAACTTAGTCTTATTAGACATATTTCTTTTCACCTCATCCAGATCACTTGTATTTACATGCCTGTTGATGTAAGAAATAATACAACCACATCATCTTCTGATCTACATCAATCTAAAAATATAATAAAATTAATTTTTCATCCATCATAAAAATTGAAAAATCATACTTACTTCACAACGATTCCTTCCTTTCTTGCCATTAGATTGTTGATGAAGTTATAAGAACCACCGTAGATATCCTCTATTTTAATGATTTCATCACCTGCATTTGAATTTTATAAATATATACAAAAAATCTATGTCTCAAGCATACCATCGTAAACTTAGAATGGAAATATAAAAAAGCACATAGTAATGATCTCCTGCTATAGTTAAAAGATAAAGGGCATCAATAGCTAATGTTGAAGTTTTCTCTCTGCATACACATATAAATTAGTTTTGCCAATAATGGGTGTTACTAACATCAAAATCACCGCATTTCATAATCTATAAAGATACAAATGTAAGCAGACTAGCTATTATGACTAAAAGGACTTATTTTTATGTTGATGATTTGAACAATAGGTGCACAATTATGGTTTCAGTGCCCAGCTCTTGAAGTACAAAATAAAAATAAAAACAGACTAAAAGTTGGGGAGTCCACCTGGACTAACAAGCTCACAAACAGCAGTCAAAGCAGACATTCCACTGCTGAAGCAATAGCAAAATTTTGCATTGTCAAGCTGTGCCAATAACCTGAGAAGTCAAAAATAAGATAACTGAAAAAGAATGCATGGAAAGAAGAAATATATATATATATATATATATAGACAAATTTAAGAGAGCAAATAATAACATACGCTTCCAAAGTATGTCGGGTAGGATTTGCACTTCTGGAATATCCATATTCACGGAATTCTGTCGCAGATTTCTGTATTGAAAAATAAGTACATAAAGAAAATTAGATTTAGGATTATATACACACATATATATACTTCCTCCGTCCTTTTATGGAGCGCCTAAAATTTGAAAGGGTTTGTCTCTTATATAAGATTATAACAAGTGTTGTTGGAATATTTATTTTCTATTTTGCCCATTATTATCCTCTGCCTTGACATTCTCTTTTATATATTTTTATCATTATTATCATATTTTTCTTTTTTATATATATGTCCAATCATAAAAGAGGAAAAACTTGAGGGAAACTTTATTTAGGACATATTTCATTTTTAACTTCATTTTCAATCCGCATGACTTTTATTTTTTTAGTTCGTATATAAGGACGTATGGAGTGCTTGGTAAGAATATGATGGATATTAGTCACTAATAATTAGGACTAATATAATTTTTGGTTCAGTTTCACTCAATTTCCTATTTGGTCCTTGAACTGGGTTTGGTCTTTGAAATTTCTGTCAATTTTTGTTTTGATCCTTGAACTTTTGATAAACTTTTGTCTTTATCCCTGAACTTTCAATCAATTTAGGTTTTTTGTACCAATGTTTTAAAGTACTTTTCAATTTATTTTTGAAGCTCAAGGATGAAAACCAAAATTTACAAGTTTGAAGACCAAATCCGTGATTTTTATAGTTCAGCGACTAAAACTTTTAGTTGACTAAAAATTCAATGGAAAAAACTCAACGATTTTAAAGTTAAGTTCTACAAACCAAAATAGATAATAAGTGTAGGGACCAAAAGTTATATAAAACCTACTAATTATTTGCACAATTGCTATCGTATATAGATCATTCATAGATATTTTATTTTAACCATTTTGAAAGTAGCAGTTTGGTAAATTGGTGTAGAGGTTGCTTTGTAAGGATCCCAATCAGCATGGTAATTTACTAGCACTGTTGACAAACTGGGCTCTTTGACTTCTGCAAGAAGGCACAAAAGCAATTAAAATTAAAAAACACACCTATTTAATAATAGGTATAATAACAATATACGTATTTAATAATAGGTATAATAACAATATATTAATGATAAAAATGTAATTCTTCCACTGCTCAGGGTCAACTCCATCGGGCACGTCTGCCTCCACTGCCTCCCTAGGCTTAGTCCCCTTCCTGGACTTTAGCTTGTACAGCTTGTTTCTCTCATCCTTCCAATTATCCCCGACCATCCCTTTCGCGAATTTCTTGAGGTTCAAGCTGTCGGGGACCCACCACTTGCTCTGCAAAAGAAATTTTTTCATATTTAATAATAGGTATAATAACAATATACGTATTATAATATTTTGAAATAGGTATTACCTAAATAATCTCCCAAGCCTCCTCTTTCCGGCTATCCGGAACTTTCCTCCAGCTGGTCGGGTCGATCGGGAAACGGCGGAAGTCCTTGCCGAGCAGTCGACAATGGCGGCGGAATAGAATGGCAGCATCCGTTGTTGGCTGCCCGGTGGTGCCGTAATATGGCAGCTCAATCTTCTCATTCGACGGAAGCACATGCGCCTGCTTCGCCGTCAGCCTCCTCCTGGTGACAGTGCCAGTGGTATCTGTAGGTAAGAAAAATATATTAGATAATATATATTGTAGAAATTAAATTTGTAACTATTAATTAATATCAAATTCAATTACCTCTGACATCCACCAGCTGACCAGTACTCGAAGACTTCCTCCCGCACCGCATTTTAATCATAATTTCCGGCACCGGGATGTCCCCCTCGCCACCCGCACCGCCACCGTCGGTGCCCTCCTCCCCCTCCGACCTCTCCCTATCCTCATTCAAAATCTGATGCATGTCTTCGTAGCTGATGTTGACGTTCAAGTCTCTCCAGAGGTCGTCCTGCGTGACTCCTGGGTTACCACTAAGCCCGAAAGGAGTCCAAGGTGGCGCCACAAGAGGGGTGCTGGCAACAGGGGTGCTGGCAAGAGGGGGCTGACGTACTGCAACACCTCTGGCGGATTAGGCTCCCGCTCAATCTCTAACCGGCGCTCTTCTATACGCCTGGCTTCTGCTTCGTCCCACAATCGCTGCTGCTCATCTCGCAATCGCTGCTGCTGTTCAGGGTCTATGGGAGCTTTACCGTTACGCCGAGACATGATCTACCGAAGAAGGAATATTTAAAGGAAGAGATAAAGAAAAAAGAGAATTTCTGTGGGACCCTCATACTTTTTGACGTTTCGAAAACGCCAAAATGAACATCGGCGGTGCTTTTATAGGCGTTCGTTTGGCGGCGTTTCAGTGCCTCATACCGGCGTTTTAGAAACGCCTATATGCGATTAAAATATTATTTTAATCGCATATAGGCGTTTCCTTAAAACGCTTATATGCGATTAAATATTATTTTAATCGCTTTGGAGAAACGCCTATAGGCGTTTAGTGCATTTAATATGCACTTAATGCGCATATAGGCGTTTTGCAAAACGCCGATATGCGCATAAACTGCATATTAAATGCACGTTATGCACATAGGCGTTTGGCAAAACACCTATATGCGATTAAAATAATATTTAACCGCACATAGGCGTTTTGAGGAAACGCCTATATGCGGTTTTCTGAAGGAAAAAAGAAACTGCTAGGCCCCTCTTTTTTAAATTTAAAAACCATACCGGCGTTTCCCATACCCAAAACGCCGATATGAAAACGCGGAAAAAAAGGCGGGAAGCGCGCGCCAAATTTATTGGCGTTTTCATATAGGCGCTTTGGGTAAAAACGCCGGTATGCGTCTCATATAGGCGTTTTGGACTAAAACGCCGGTACGGTTGCGCCGGAATGGCCAGTTTTTTTTGTAGTGTACACAGTATTTTATTTTAATGAACTGACACAAATAGAATATCATCCCAAACCTTTAGTTGCCGGAGACACTCCAGTTTCCACCACAGCCGATTTGGCCGTAGTTTGCTCAGTCTTGACTAAACAAGTTATGCTGAAGCCCTTTCCAATTCTTGTGAACTTAAACACAGTAATATAATGAGAAACGTATAATATTAGCTATATACTTGCAAGTTACAATAACTAGAACAAGAATTGTTTTTGTGCTTAAAACAACGATTGGTAATTGTTACCTTTGTTTGGCGATTAACTGTGACCGAGCTAGGAACGAAAGGGTTGAGAAAAGCTAGGGGGAAAGCCATCTCTCAAGAACAAGAAAGAGATAGAGAGAGGTTATGCTTATACTCTTCGATTGGCCGTAGAAAAGCACAATCTGATTCAAAATCAAAGCCATGAATGCATATATATACACATTATACACACATAAGTACATCAACAATGAAACACTATTTTTCTGAAGACAACACATCACATACACATGTCTGTTAATTACAAGAAGCTCCAGAGTGACAATAAATTAGGGGAACAATCATTTAGTTATTAATATTATAGCAAAATTTTTAGTGATTTCATTGACTGAATCTTAGTTTTACGTGCCATATTATTGGTTTGAACCGCGAAACGGCCTCGTCCCATCCTCACGCTTTATCTTCATACCCGCCGTTTTATATAGTTCCGTCCGTCTAACTTGTTATATAAAGTTCACAAATAATTCTCACGTAGCATTACAAACGTTTAAAGCTTTAAATTTCAAATTATTTCCAGTATTACATTTACTAATCACAATAACACTTATATTGAATTAATTATTTTCTTCATCACTATATATAAGGTCTCAAACTAACTAAAAATGAAGTTAAAAAATTCACTGCAAAATACGTTAAATTAGCCATGGAATTCAGACATAAAATTCCGCCAGTTAAGTAATGATCTAGAAAAAAATATGTGGTTAATATTTGGTAACACTCTATTATTTCATGATTGATTTCTTGGTTAATGATTCCAATAATTGAGTTGCTCAGTTTAAGAAAACAACTAAAATTAATTGATAGTAATAACTGTAGATAGTATTTAAAAATAGAAGCTTATTTATGATGAATTAGGTTAATGTGAGAGAGAGAGAGAGAGAGAGAGAGAGAGAGAGAGAGAGAAATAACAATAGAAGTATTCAAAGATAATATACTATTGTTTGCTTGAATTGTAAAGATAATATACTACATGACTATATGAAATAATTGAGTGTAAAACATGAAAACATAATTTGTGAGAAAGACTTTGATTAGATTTTTTATTTAAGTAACGGAATATAGTATCAATTAAATATGAATATGAGGACGTATGGAAATAATAATTAGTACTTCTTGAAACTAACTTATTTTTATCACATAAATGTTAACCAATAATGATTGCTAATTGGTATTAAAAAGATGAAAGTAAGTCACCCATCAAATATAGAAAACTATCGAAAGTATTATATTTTTGTGAGTTCTCTCATATTGTTTCAAGTTTTTGTGATAGAAAAAAAGTCTAACACGCGTACACACACATACATTTACATATAATTATTTCATACTTTAACATGGTATTTAAGCTAATGAGTTAAATAGTAAATCCGCCCTGGAAGTTTTCCACAGGAGCATATCAACCCTGGAAGGTTTTTTAGGTGCAACTAAGAGAGAAAGGGATCGGATGGGTTGAGATGAGAGGGGTAAAATGGGAATAATGTTTTCACATATTAGATATGGATTGATTTGTTAGTTCTTAAAAAACTTCAGGGGTTTAATTGCACCTAAAAAATATTTCAGTGTGGACATGCTTCTGTAAAAAAAACTTCCAGGGTTGATTTACTATTTAACCCTTAAGTCATTCGATCAATAGGATAAAATAAAGTATTTGTAGAAAAAAGATGAGACTAATTAAAGAGAAAATAATTGTAGAGTGAATAATATTAAAAAGAGTAAAATGGTAACTTAAAGTCCTACATGAATTCACTCGGGAAAAAAAAGTCCTCATTGAATTAATGGTATATAAAGTTTAGGTGAGTCATCTCCCATTGAGTTAGGCTTTTGTGATAGAAAGACAAATATTATATTCTATGCTTTTTTAAGCCTGATAAACTGCATGATTTTTTTGTGTGCAACTATTGTTTTTGGGCAATATATCATCTTTAATGCCCTTTGGTAGTTGGGCAGCCCTCAAGGGTTTTAAAATGAATGCGGTAAGCAAGCACATGCATGAAACGAATTGGATGGATGCTTGGGATTATTAGCTGGTGCAAATGGACAAATCTTTATGTAGTGATTATGTAATGATGAATTTTAATGAGAATGCATCATTTTCACCCTGCCTAGTGACCATGCTTAATTTATCCCACGTTGGATTTAATTTGCATTTTTACTCCTTGATTGATTAATATAGTTACCCCGCGTAATCCAATTGATAAAAAATGATCTTCATATTCTCCCTCTCCATATACGTCATGCCACTATTAATGTGACACACATTTATATATTATGAATATAATGTTTGAGAATATTTTGATTTACATCATTTGATTAGTTATGAAATATAATAATAATATAAAGTATGATTCCTATACTTCTTTGAATATGAGAATGAAGATATGTATGTATACCTAATCTAGAGAATATTTATATGTGTGTCTATGTGTATTGCGAATGAAAGGAGAAAGAGAGAAAAGTAATGATTATTCCCAACTTATATATACTTATATAGTGACTGCTTATGATTATAAATAGAATTAAACTCGTGAAATCATGAAGGAGCTTTCGTCCTCTTCGTTACATGATCACAAACATATATTGTGTTTATATTTATTGCTCTCGTTTTTTATCTTTGTAAAACTTAAAAGTAGTTTAAAAATTTATAACTTTTAGTTTCCGCTTTTTTACCACACATGATTCCAGCTGAGAGGGGATCATACATTTGCATGAATTGCAGAGGGGGACCATGCATTTGCTGGAATTGCAGAGAGGACCATGCATGATTTTCCAGCTCAGAGGGGACCAGACATTGAATTAAGGTCATTCACAGTTATTGGAACTATTCTTAATTAATAATTACGTGATACTAGCTCCGGTCCTAAATACTTATAAGATCTAGTTGACTTTTTTTGAAGAGTTTAAGGTTGTGGAATAGGTTATTTGATTATGACATACTCCCTCCGTTCCTAAATATAAGAGCACTTTGACTTTTTTGAAGAATCCTAAGAAAGCAAAATGAACAATTTAGTCATAACATATTTTAAATATTATTATATCATATGTAAGTTCATAAGTCAAATAAACTAGTTTAGTGAAAAAATTTGGGAAAATCAATTTTTAATTATCATATATTGCTTTCTTAGGATTCTCCAAAAAAGTCAAAGTGCTCTTACATTTAGGAACGGAGGGAGTATTTAATATCTTTTTAGATTATCCATTAATTTATAGGTAAAATAAACTACTCAAAGGGAAAAAATTAGGTAAACCAATTTATAATTAACTTATTTTGTTTTTTTAGCACCGGGAGTATAATATAACTGGATTGGAGAAAAGCCCCATGCATTCAGAACCCATAAGGAGCTTCCTACCTCTGGCGTAGCTTATAGCCTTAATTTGGGATGACCTTCTCATAGGTATGAATCGGAGAATAGGCAATGGATGTCGGATCAATTTTTGGACTGATGATTGGGTAGGTGACTTAGGCCCCTTACATCACCAAGCCTTTGTGCCACTAAGCAAGGAAGAACTCCAGCGCCCTCTAGCAGATTTTATCACCACTGATAATCGCTGGTGTTGGGTTAAGTTTGAACAATTACTGCCTTCCGATACTCTTTAAGTCAAATTTCTGCAGTAGAAAACTTACTAAGGAGCCCAAGTGAAGGTGCATGCAAGTAGGATGGGAGTGCAGCCACCATTTTACAGTGGGATGAGAAGGACAAGTCATGGAACCTCATATGAAAATTGCCAGGTCCACAACTCATACGTGTATTCCTATGGCTAGCAGCAAATGGAAAACTCTTGACAAACAAAGAGAGAGCCCAAAGGCATATGAATTCCAATGACATCTGTAACATCTGTGGACAAATGACTGAGGACATATATATATCGTTTTACGTTCCTGCAGGCTAGCTAAGAAGAGCTGGTCACTTATTGTACCGGGCATGCATGTGCTTGCTAAATTGAACCAGATACCCCAAGTGGTGACAAGCGAGGCATCTAGAATGCCTATGAAGTGGGAGGTCTCGACTTTGATCCCTGGGAGGGCCAATGACAAGACTTTATCCCAGGAATGCTGCAGCATTAGATCGTGGACTCGAGAGAGCCTTAGGCCTCCCTAAAATACCTGAGTTGGGCTTGCCAATACCGGTAAAAATGCGAGAGCTGACCCGGGGTTCCCAACATGATGGGTTCAGTAGCCGACAATATTGGACTCAATAATACCATTTCAAGACTGGCTGAAAAATAATCAGAGAATGAACATGCAAGACATATTCCACCTGGTGTATCACTTTTGGAACGTTGTGCTGGAGACTATGGTGCTACCAGAATCGCAGTATTTTCTGCAATGAGGAAATGGAGGCTTGGCATTTAGTCAATGAAGTTATAGCGCTCACAACGCACACGGCTCATGCAAATGCTTTTCTAGCTTCTCATTGTATTCGTTAATGTACTGCTAACTGGTTTATTTCCATGTCAAACGTTGTAAAGTTGTAAATATGCATCAATAAAAGATCCACTTTACTCCAAAATTACGTGATATAATATCACAACTATGTAATATACATTTTTGTACCGATATGCTATATTAAAAAAAATTACTAATGTGCTATAGAAAAAATATTAAATACCAATATGTCATACTTACAAAGAAGACATTTGCATCGAACGTCGTCGCATATCGTTCTTGGGTCAATTGTACAAAAGATATTTATATTGGATACAAGGGTGTAGGAATATGGTGCAATCCGAATCATTCGCAAGGAGCCTTGTTTAATCTAAATATCCTAGTAAATTAAATGCAATGCAAGATGGATTTGGGTAAAGAAAATAAATTTTTGTTGATTTTTAAAGATGGAATGAAGGATGCAAAACAAATAAATATTTTTGGTATTTTTGGTAAAATAGTAGAATGGAAGTGAGTTGCTCTTGGAAATGAATTTCAATAACTATCATAGCTTTCAAAAGATTTTAGGGAGTTTAATACACTAATTTCCTAATTTACCAAACCTCATCGACCCATGAGTTCAATACCTATTGAAACTTCATCCGATTAGGCATTGTTAAGCTCTTTAGTGTTAGTGGACTTATTGCTTGTAAGGAACTATTAATCCTACAACCGGAACCTCGAATCGCCGCTTAATTAATCCTACGATTTTAATTCAATATTGGGCACATAATGAAATAAAACCAAAGCATTGAAGTCCAATGTTACTCAAGCAATTAATAGGTTCATTTTGAGTTTCTCTAAGTTTCCTAAAATACCAAAACTCACCAACCGGCAACTCTAACACCTAATCTCATGAACTCATTCAATTAGGCATTATTAAGTACCCTAGAGTGTGATTAATGATTTGTAATGCATTAGGTTCAATTATAATTCAATTCAATCAAATTATCTACCAATACCATGAATAAATAGGAAGATATTAAATGAACCATAAAGAGCATATACATGACCATGTATATTCATGAGTTCAAATCTCATTACAAACCAAAATCATAAATACCCACAATAACAACAAAATTCAGTCCATCTCAAAGCATAAATGATAAAACTAAACCTAAGAAATCAAAAATAAAAAGAGAAAGATAAGATATTGAGACTCTTTTTTGTAGAAACAAAGTTCAATCCACTTTCCATCAAATTCAAAAACAAGTAGGGACCTTTATTGAGGCATGGATGGAGGAAGGAAGGTGGAAGATCAAAGAAATGGGATGAGAAGTGAAGAGAAGAGGATGAAGAAGATGAGAGAGTTAGGGTTTTGGGGAGGACCCAACCCCCACAATTTAAATTTCTAAGTATAATCTTACACCTAATATCAATGGAGACTTGGGCTTACTGTTTGGGTCAAATTTGAGCTCAAAACAGTCAAAAATCAGTGAAAACCGAGTCTGTAATGCATCAGTTCGCAGATGGGCCCGATTCATAATTTCTGAGAGTGTTGGGCCAGTTTCTGTAATTTTCCCAGGACTGTTCAGAAGTTTTTTTCTGGATTCTGGGTCATTTATGTAATTTCCAAAAAAATTTCAGAAAGGGAAAATTTACAGTCCATTTTTGTGTAAGGGAAAATTTACAACAACATAATACCTTTAATCCCAAAAATTAATCGCTTAAGATAAACAATAAAATACGACTATCATTTGACCCTTTCCACACAATCATTTTTAATTCAATTCAATTATAATCAATGCATTTTAATTCAATATTGCATATTTGAAATGTTAATTACTTCAATGTAGCACATTAAAAACATGCAAATCCAAGGATTTGTCAACGTTCACCCAAAGAACGACTTCAAAAGTCGTTCTTTTAGACTTCTAAATTCCTCCATTCAGATGAATTACATCATACATGCACACAGACACACACCAAACTACTCTCCTCAGATCTAAACATAAGACCTAGTTGACTTTCTTTAGAAAAATTAAGAAAGCAAAAAGGTTATTCAACTATGATATGTTTGATATATTTTTATAATACCTATTAGTTCATAGGTCAAATAAACTAGTTTAATAGAAAAGCTAGATAAATAAATTTATAAGAAAATTATTTTGCTTTCTTAGAATTTTTCAGAAAAGTAAGCTAGGTATTATATTTAGAAGCAGAGTGTTAATCTCTAGAAATTTAGAATATTTCACTCAATTTTCATTTGTTAACACTCACAAATCCTTATTGATAAAGTTCATAGTTGAGAGAATAACTTGTGAAAATTGAGTGACCTTCCTTTACCTCATTATTTAAGAAAACTACTGCAATCCTCTATGTTTTGTAGGGGAGAGATTTATAAACTCCATAATTTCACATGTTTCACTTCACATTTACCTTGGATTGTACATGATTTTGAGGATATGTAGGTAGAAAATATACACAATTTGAGGTGAAGTGAACAATACATAAAAAATCATACTTTTGTGAAATTTGGAGCTGAATTGTATATTTTTAGGTGTAAGAACTCATCGACCATTTTTCTATCTCATATAGGAAGAGGTGGTCAAGTCTTGAGAGGAAGAAAGATTCAAGAAGGAAGCTCAAAAGAAGCAAAAAAGAATAGGAAAGTAGTTTGGGGCCAGAGGGGCGCGGTGGAGCCCCATGCACGAATTGTCACCTTCTCTGTTATTGAGCCCCAGGCGCGCCCCGGGGCTCCACCAGGGCCCCATCCTGAAGCTATGCGTTTTGACTAGTATAAAAGGCATTTTTAGGGTTTTAATGAGGGGAGTCTCCACACACTTGAGAACACGAAAAATACACACTTGTTGGGCACTTTTGGGAGTATTGAAGAGCTTAAAGAACCTTGGGATCTCTAGGGAATCAAGTGGGGAAGCTTGAAGAGATTTGGACATTCTCCATTTGTGGTTGTATTTTTCTCGCTCTTCTTCACATCTCTTCAATGAACTCTTTCATAGTTTTAGGGTTTGTTTTATTTATATTTATGTGTAACTAAAACCCTAATCTAGGGTTGCTATGTACCTATTTATGGATTGAACCATCTACTCTACTCTCTCTTTCTTTAAGTAATTAATGAAGAACATGTGTAGTTTTTATCTTTCTCTCTATTTGTTTTAAGTGCTTGATCACCACTTAATTAGTTAAATGGAATATGACTTGAGAAAGTGTATTTTGTTTTAGAACTTGGATAAAAACATGTTGGACTTGAAGTTTATGGTTTTAAATGGATGGTTTGTTGATAACATAGAGATATAGTTATTGACCTAACATAGTCATAATTAGGGTGGTTGAGGAATAGAGCTAGCATTTATTGTGACAAGAGATTGTGCAATAAATGCTAGCATAAATTTGATCTTGACTTGGGAAAGCTTTTTCAAATGATTTTGAACCCTAGACTTGCACATATTTTCATTTAATCACTTAAAAAGGAGACGGAAACTTTGGTTCATGAAGTAAATAGGGGATTAGCAACCCTAGACCTTAATTATCATTGTTAACTCGTGTTTGAAACTCCAACTCTCTTTGCATTTAAATTTCAAAATCTTTTCTTACTTGAACAACAAACTCTCAATATGTTTTTACTTAATACAATTAATGATATAATTAGTGCTAATCACGTTGTTTAAACTACAATCTCTGTGGAACGACAACCCTCTACTATACTACTTTTGACGACCCGTATTCTTTAAGTCAATACATGACCGGTGACAAAGACAAACTCAACTCCTTGGTAATGTAGGATGGAGCCAAAGCTAGTTTTGGCGGGAAATAAAGTCAAAAAATCACTGGAGTTGTAGAAATTGGACCAATAAAGGACTTTTATCTAGTAGATGGTCTCTGTCATAATCTTCTTAGTGTCAGTCAGAGTACTGACCGAGGTAATAGGGTCATATTTAATTCCAATCAATGCTTGATTATAGCTAAAAAAGATCTAAATATTAATAAGGCTAGTCTTAACTATAAGCTAAAGGAAAATAGAAATGGAAATCTATACACTCTTGATCTAAGCCAAAAAACGTAGTGAAAATTGTTTTATATCTAATGATGAAAATTGTTGGTTATGGCATAAGAGACTAGCGCACATAAATTTTGTATATTTAGACAAACTAATTAAAAATGAGCTAGTTCTAGGAATATCTTCTTTTAAACTCAAACATGATTTTATTTGTGAATCCTGTCAGAGAGTCGAGCAGACAAAGTCTTTGTTTAAATCAAAGAAGACAATCTCCATAACCAGACCATTGGAATTTATCCATATGAACTTGATTGGTCCAGGAAAAGTGAAAAGTTTAGGAGGAAGCCTATTGACTTATTGGCCATTTCCAGTCTTTAACGTAACCGTACGAGTCGTCAAAATTAGTATAAAAGTTATCGTTCCCATGGAGACTAAGTCAAAAGAGGATTAATTATTACAATTATGTTATCAATTAGGTTAGTGGAAATATTTTAGTTTTTAAAATAACTAAATTAAAAATAATTCAATTAAACTAAACTAACATTTAGATTCAAGAAAAGGGAAGTCTAGGATTATTTATCATCGTTCCATTTCATGAAACATAATTAAAACCCTCTCAATTAGTATGATAATCAAAACATGTGTTTGCCTAATGTTTATACCCATTTAGAAAAGTTTTCTCAAGTCAAGTTCAAATTTCTAATTGTATTAATTGTGCAATCTCTTACTACAATTAATACAAGCTCTACTCCAAGACCATCCTTTTAGTGACAATGTTAGGTCAATAAGTATATCTCTATGTTACCAACAAACAATACATTTAAAACTATAAACTTCAAGTCTAACATGTTTTTATCTAAGTTCTAAAACAAAATATACTTTCTTTTAAGCCACATTTCTTTTAACTAAGTAAGTGGCGATTAAGCACTTAGAGCAAGGAAAGAGCAAAATAAAAATCACACATGAAATTCATTAACAACTAAAAGAGGTCTTGCATAAATCCCAATCCATGAAATGGTCAAAATAATTCTAAATTAAAACTAGCTACTCATAACTAACACTAAAAATGGTCTTAAAAATACCACAAATTTTAGAGTTCAAACATGAGAAATTAGAAAGAAATGAAAGGTAAAGAGAAAAAATCACCAAGCAATCTTGAAGACCCAAAATATATCTTCTCCAAGCCTCAAATCTCCAGCCAAGTTCTTCTCATTTGTTTCTCTTGCGCAGACTCTGTTTTATTTTTCTCTTCTGTAGCCACTAATTCTCCTCATTGTTATCGCTCAAGAGAGAAGAGGGAGTTGAGGCTGATGAGTGGTGATGAACATTTTGAAGTGCCGCCTCTCCTCCCTCTATGCTGAACTGAACGTGCCCTCTTCTTTTATTTAGGTCTCTTCTCTTTTTTTTCCTCAAACATGTTTGTTTTAGGCTCCTCCAGTATGATTGGATATATGTATTAATGAGTGGGTCAATCCATGATAGGAAGACCCATAAGAAGATAAAGATTGCCCAAGTACTGCCTCCCATCAAAGCACAAATTCTTCTTCTTTTTTTCTTTTCTTTTTCTTTCAAATACAAAATCTGCATTATCATATATCAAAGAGTGTAGGAAATAGGAAAAGTTATAATACCCCAATCACACAATCCTATTAATACGAAACCTCCCTTTAAAATATTCTTTTTTCTATTGTTAATAATTTTACTTTCTTATTTAATCTAATAGATATTTCTGAGGGAATGCCCAATTAATGCTGAAATTAATACTTTCTCAGTTCTCAACAAATCTTCTTGTTTTTACTTTCATGACTCCCAAAATATAACAAAAATAAAGTTAGAGAGTCATCACCTATACACTCTTGTGATTGTGGATGACTATTATAGATTTACCTGAACTATGGGCCCGTTTGGTTCAAAAACATTGCACACATGCAATGGTAATATTGATTACATTACCATATGTGGCCTGTTTGGTTGGATTTGGTAATGGTAATGTTGATTACAATTGTAATCAACATTGCACATTTTTTGGTAATGTTCTTTCATAAGGGTCCCCCTATGAATCTTCATTGCACACATGTAATATTATGTGATATGTCAATTTTATCCTCGTCAATTTAACAAAAAGACAACATTTGCCCTCATCCAACAAATTAAGCGAAACTTATTTTCCAGATCAATATTTCATCCTTCTTGCAATTGAATTGGGTAACAAAAATCAATCTTCATCAAAACATATCAAATCAAACAATCAACCAAAACTTCATCAAAACAAATAAACCAAAACTTATTTTCCAGATCGATATTTATTCTTTCTTGCAATTGAATTGGGTAACAAAAATCAATCTTCATCAAAACGAAATTAGAATCAATCAGAGACTGAAATTTAATGAAAACAATCATCTATAAGCAAATGTTTGACATCTCTTCAATGTCTTCTTAATCAAATATAAAAGTAGGGTTTGGTTTCAATTTGAAGCAACTCAAAGGAAGGGTAGCGACGAATTCTCCGTAGACTTGGTAAGAAATTCAACATTTTCTTCTCGATGTTTTAATTATAGTTGTATTTCTTCTTTGTTCTCTTCTCTTCCTATATACAACAAAACTTGAATTGGGATTTTTGTTATAAACACGAATTGGGATTTTTGTGCGAAACATGAATTGGAATTGTTTTCTCTTCCCACTGTGTATTAATGTTTATGTCATTTGGGATTTTTGGATCTATTTCTTATGTGAGTTTCAATTTTATTTATTTTGTCAAATTTGGTATATAATAGTATAAGGCAATTTTCATTCTATAAAAAAACTATACGGCAATTTGAATTATTTTGCATGCCTTATCAATTCGTTTTTGAGAATATTGTTGCATATATTTCGGCATATAATACATATGGGTGTTCTGTGTATTTGTAAAACAAGAAATTAATTCATTATTTTGTTTGTATAATGGTATAATTGAAAGACCTCATGGTGATGGTATAAATATATGCAGATATATTTTTGGCAATGGTAGCCTCTTTGGAAATGGTAGATGAGATTTTATTTTAACAAATGGGGGTAAAGGGTAAATTGGACTTTGTGTTATATTATAATTTTAAATAAAATACTGATTGCATCTTCCCATTGAAGACGAACCAAACACAACCCTTGTAATTAATATTGCATTGCATTACCATTACATTGCATTGCACATCATTACATCGTATATTGGGTTTGAACCAAACGGGCCCTATGTTTCTTAACTCAAACCATAAAGCTTTTGATGTCTTTTATGCGTTTGCAAAGAAACTGCAGAATGAGAAAGACATGAGGATAGTGGCAATCAGAACTGACCATGGTGGAGAATTTTACAATAAGGAGTTTGCAGAGCAGTGTGACGAGCATGGAGTTGTGGAGAGAAAGAATAGAGTGCTCACCGAGATGGCCCGAAGCATGCTGAACAAAAATGACGGTGTCACAAATATTCTGGCAGATGCATTAAGAAATGCACGTTACATCTTCAACCGAGAATACATCAAGAAGGGATTTGAGAAGACTCCTTATGAGTTGTATAAAGGTAGAAAACTCAATGTTTTTCATTCAAAAGTTTTTTTTATCTAAGTGTTATGTGCATAATAATGGTAGAGTAAACTTAGGCAAGTTTGATCCAAAAGTTGATGTTGCTATCTTTATTGGGTATTCTAATATAGGTAAGGCATATAGAGTTTTTAATGAATGTACTCAAACTGTTGAAGAGTCTGCGCATGTTGTTTTTTATGTGAACCCTCAACAAAAGAAAAGTAGTTTAAATGACGATGACGATGATGATTTATTAAAAGTTTTAAAATCTCCATCATCATCGAACACCCTTGCTGATAATCTAGAAATAAAAGTAGTTGGGGAAGATGATGATATCACTGAGGATACTGACTTAACGCGGAAATGATGTGCTTTTGTAAGCATACGGGTCATCAAGAGTAGTATTGTAAGAATTTGACGCTCCGCAAGGATTAGCGCTAATCATATCATTAAAGACTTTAAGTAAAAACATAATGAAGTGGTTGTTTTAAAATGAGAAATAAATTCAAAGGTAAAATAAAGATAATTGGAGTTTTTAAACACGATTTAATAATGATAATTAAGGCATAGGGTTTCTAATCCTCTATTCATTTCATGAACCAACATTTCCCTCTCATATTTAAGTGATTAAATAAAGTCATGTGCAAGTCTAAGGATCCAAAGCATTTGAAAAAGTTTTCTCAAGACAAGATCAAATTTATGCTAACATTTATTGCACAATCTCTTGTCACAATAAATGCAAACTTTTTTCCTCAACCACCCTAATTATGACTATGTTAGGTCAATAACTATATCTATATGTTATCAACAAATCATCCATTTAAAACAATAAACTTCAAGTCCAACATGCCTTTATCCAAATTCTAAAACAAAATATAATTTCTCAAGTCACATTTTATTTAACTAAGTGGTGATAAAAACTAAAAGCAAATAGAGAGGAAGATAAAAACTACACATATACTTCATTAATTACTTAAAGAAAGAGAGTAGATGGTTTAATTCATAAATAGCTTCATAGCAACCATAGATTAGGGTTTAGTTACACATATATGTAAAAAAAACTAAAGCCAAAACTATAGAAGAGTTTATTGAAGAGAGATGAAGAATAGAGAAGAAAGTTTACAACCACAAGTGAGAAAAACCTAAATCTCTCCAAGCTTCCCACTTGATTCCCAAGCTTTCCCAAGGTTCTTCAAGCTCTTCAAGACTCCCAAAAGTTCCCCAGAAGTGTGTATTTTCGTATTTGGAAATCTCCCTTTTAATGCCCTAAGTTTAAGCTTTTATACCATGTGAAAACCAATCAAAACACTAATCCCTTCTCATGAGTGCGCCCAGAGCGCGCCCATGGGCACCGTTTGGGCGCCGAGCGCGCAAGAAGCGCCCATGGGCACGAGGTGCAAGCCCGTGGGCACCGGATGGGCATCGATCGTGCTCCTGCTCTTTTCTTACTTCTTTTGCTCCCTTCATTCATCCTCTTGACTCTTTCTTCCTTCTACACTTGAGCACTTCTTCCTACACAAGAGAGAAAGAGGGTTGATGAGCTTTTACATTTCAACAACAGCAAATTAATTAACTCCAAATTTCACACAAGTATTTCATTCTCATGTCATATCCATTCCTATTTGCATTGTATGTATTTATCGTATATGTATCATCAAAGTCATGTGCAATCAAAAAGAAATGTGAGGTAACTTGGTGAAATTGTGGAGTTTTTCAAATACCATTGAGGATCCTACAGTACTGAAAAGTATTAGACATCAAGTATATCATCCACCTGAACATATTATAAGGGATATTTCTCGAGGTGTTAGGACTAGAAGACAAATTCAAAATGAAAATGAGTTTTCAGCTTTTATTAGCCAACTTGAATTAATGAAGCTCTTGAGGATTGTGATTAGATAATTTCTATGCAGGAAGAGCTAAATCAATTTCAAAGAAATCGAGTTTGGGATTTTGTACCTAAACCTAAAAATATTCAATTATAGTTATTAAGTGGGTTTTTAAAATCAAATTTGATGAATTTGGGTAGATTGTCATAAATAAAGCTAGTTTCGTTGCTAAGGGATATAATCAAGAAAAAAACATAGATTACGAGGAAACTTTTTGCTCCTGTCGCAAGAATTAAAGCAATAAGGATAGGGCGAAGGCCCAAAAATGATACATAACTATTGGCCAAGGAACATAAATAGTACATAACTATTTCGAGGTACAAAAATGATACTCAACTTTTCCATGTGATCAAAAATGATATTTTCACTTATATAACAATAATATTAGACAAGAAATGTCCAATGTAACATCCTAGCTTTTTCCTACTATATTTATAGCAATTTAATCAATTTATAACCACTTTATAATGTTAGAAGCCCAAAAATACGAATGAATTAAAATTTTCTCTTTGAAACATGTATGAAATATTTTTCCGCGTAAACTTGGGCTTCTACACAACTTTAAAAATATAAATGTTCCCTGAAATCCGCAGCGGTTTATAAATCCATTAAATAGCTAAATCTACACCTGAACAGCCTAATGTAAATACAAACCTGTCATATTTAAATTTAATTACTACAATTCTATCTAAATATAATTTGCCTATCACAAGGGATAGACTTTACCTAATAAATCACAAGCTATGAGCTTGTATAGTACAACATATATCACAAAATTTATCTCACTCATCTTCTTCGGGCCTATTAAGCATCCTTCTTATCCTGAACTGCTTATCTGTAAAAGTTTTGTTTGAAAAACAGTGAGATTCAAAGAATCCCAATAGCAGTTATCATTTATTATCATGCATAACAATTGATGAACTCATAAAATGAAATTGTGATTTAGATTACCATAATCCTGCTGCTCACACAACAATGTCAATTTATTTTCCTGATTGTGTGGCATATGAGGCACAACCCCCTGAATAAATAAACTAGAAGTAGCGAACCTCTAGTCATGGAGAACTCCGATAAACTCACTATTCTGACAGGATTAGAGCGACCTTTCGGCCCTGAGGTTATGTGATTTTAAAACATGCTTCATGCAATTCTCATACATCATAATAAACAAAACTACTACCTGTACTCCAGCAATTACAAATCACCTCATTCTTTAGTCTCTTGGTGCCACAAAAACCAATCCACATCCACTCCTATATTTAACAATACATGAATAATAAATTAATGTCATTTTAAATTCATTATACTTACGCTTCTCTCACGTGCCTATAAACTACCCAACCCAAATATTGATTCCAAGAATCTTTTAACAATTGCCTATTCAATCATTGCTTCTAACTTTAATTCATCAAATTCTCAATCTTGTACATGTAACAATTACATTTATATATTCCATCAAAAGTCAATCCAAACATACACCATAAACCATAATCATTTGGCCACTGCAGAACATAAAGCAAATAAATCAGTTTGATTTCATATCACCAAACAAGCTGACATGCAATGGCATATATGCTCATTCACTCATAAATCTCATTCAATTCAGAAAAAGAAGCAGAAAATTCCAGCATAGATCAATCATATTAATAGTCACTCCAATTGTATCCATTAATCATTCCAAGCAATTTAAGAACTCCATAGCACATACTACACCTCCTTTCATCCTTTCATACCAGAATTGAAGAGCATACTGTATGCCATAACAATAACAAAACATCAAACACACATGGCAGCCCAAGCACACAATATATATTCCTAAAATACATGAGAATTGGTCAAAACAGAGTTTTCAATCATTAAACCAATTCAACCATATTCAGAGAAAGAACCAGAAACTCCTTTCATTAATCTAGTTTTATGTTCAAGCATACAAATACCCAATTGTCACAGTAAGCAAAGGGGAAATAAATTAACTCATCAACTAAACAAAATCACACTTAACATTAGAAAGATTCTTATTCCTTTCCAAACTAACAGGTTAAGAAAAATCAGACCTTCACATACTCACAACAACAAAATACTAGCAAGCTAAGCTTAATTTATATGAGTTTAGGAACATTAAAGAAAAACCCCAAAATCAGAACCACTCTAATGCTCGCCCAAAACGCAAGAAAATTAGGTGGGAATGGAAAGGTCTTTACCTATGTTTTTAAGGACGCTTAAACATGTGAAATCGAAGACCTTTCTCTGCCATATATAGTCACCATCGCCACTGAAGTTGCAGAAGAGGAAGAAAACAAAGGAATGAAAGAGAGTGAGTTTGGGTATTGAGAAAGAGATATAGGAGAGTGATGTTTTGGTGGTGAGATTAGAGAAGAGAGAAGAGAGTAAGGTGAATTAGACATGTGTGGTGAAGATGATGGTGGGAGATGGCGGTGAGGATGATGAAGAAAAAGAGAGATGTGTGTTGATGGTGATGAGAGGAGTGAACCAGAGAAGAGAATGAAGTGAGAAGAGAGTGATGAAAATGATGGTCGATGATGATGGTGATGACCGATGAGGAATGGGAGAGTGAAGGTGAGAAGGTGAGTTGAAGTAGATTGAGAGGAAGGGGGGGGGGAAATGACGAGTCAGAGAAGGAGAATGTTGAAGATGATGTAGTGGTTAGATGATGATGATAAGAAGGAAGGAGAAAGTGAGGTTGATGATGGTGATGAGAGAAAGAGAGTGAGTGATGATGGTGATGAAAGTGACGAAGGAGGGAGTCAAGAAAGAGAGAAGAGTGATGAAGCAGAGAAGTGAGAGGGAGTGAGGAAGAGATGTGATGATAATGATGATTATATATATATATATAAAGGCATTTAATTAAAAAGAAAAGAATTGAGTGGATAAGAATGAGAGATAAAGGATAAGAGTGTAGAGATATTTTGAGTGAATAGATATTTTGAGTCCTAATATAAATTTATTCCTGAAAATTTTTAAATACTAAATAATACATCAAGATTCTAAATATTGCCTTATTTATTCTATTTTTAAAATTTGGGGTGTTACATCCAAAATGCCCTGATAATTAAATAAACTTTTACCGGCCGGCGGTTAATTTAGGGCGAAGGCCCAAAATTGATACATAACTATTGACCAAGGAACAAAAATGATATATAACAATTGCAAGGTACACCAATAGTACCCAACTTTTAACATGGAATCAAAAATGATATTTTCACTAATATGACAATAAGATTACACATGAAAAGTCCAAAATGCGCTTATAAATTAAATAAATTTTCTTCCTCACCCTCTCCTTCCTTAGCTTCTTTCTTCTACCAACACTTCCTTCAATAAATAACTCGTCCACCGGCGGCTTCAACTCTCAGCAACTCGTTAGGGCGATCAGGTTGCAAAAACATGAAAACAGAGAAGTTAAATGAGAGCAAAGGAGCGGTGCGTGTAGCAAAATGAAATGAAATGATGTGCTTTAAGATGTGTAAGTGTGGGAGATTAAATTCTCTATTTAGTTTGACCGACGTTGACCGTTAAAAGCTGACATGACGGGGGAAATAAAATTTGTTGCTGACATGGCGTGCTTATGTGGCAATTATTTTTCTGAATGTGTGGGGCCCACATTATTTAAATTAATAAAGAAGTATAAAATAATTAAAACAAATTATATTTTTTTAAATTTTTTATAATTTATAAAAATATATTTGTTTATATTTTTTTATTTTTTTTAAAAAAATAATTTTAATAAAAATAAAATTTTTATATTTTTATTTTTTATAAAATGTTTATATTTTTTAATAAATAAAATAAAAAATAAATAAAAAATATAATATTTTTAAATTTTTTATTCATTTTAAAAAATTTTTTTTTTAAAAATGTTTTTTAAAAAATATAATTTTGATCAATATATTTATAAATTTTTTTATAAAAAAATTTTAATGCCAGATTTATTTTTTTTAATAAAATGTTTATATTTTATAAAAAATAAAAAAAAATAAAAATATAATTTTAATTTTTTATATTTTTTTTATTAATTTAAAAAAATTATATTTTTTATTAGTTTTTTTAGTTTTTTTATTTTTTTTATAAAAAAATATAATCTTGATAAATATATTTGGGTAATCGACCTAATCTACCCTCCAAGTAACCACTCAGGAGCACTGGGTACCCTGAACTAACAACAGACTCATATCTACATACACTAGAAGAAACCATAGTGGTTAAAAAATACCCCTAGTGGACGGTCAATCACGTTTGACCGTTAGTTTGCCCATTTTAGTTTTCGTGGCCTTCGGGTTGCGTTTGACTTGTAGATTTCGAGCTGCGCTTGTTTCGTGGCCTCTGTGCTGCGCTTGTTATTCGCTGCGTGTCACTTCCTCTATAGAAAACAAGTTTTTTATAAGAATGATTAAAATGTTATGCTTTTATATTTACTTTACATTAGTTGGAATAAGTTGCTTATTATGTTATGTTAATGGTAAAGTTGTGATTCATATTTTTTATATTGTGACATTTTTATTCTTAGATATTAACAGTGCTTTACTGATTTGAAAATGTTTATGAACTCTTGAGAAATATTATGGTGATTCAATACTATTTGGTTCATTTTTATGATTTCTATCAATAAATTGTACAATAATTATAATTCTAACACGTGTTCTTTTTCTTTTGGTAGATATAGAAGTGAGGATCATCTGTTTGTTAGGTTTTCTAATTAAATAGTAACATTATTTCTTTTTGTGATGTATAATTAAAGTTCATTACAAATTTGTATATTTGATGTTATTTCTCTTTTAAGTGTCTGCTTGTGTGTGTTGGTTTATATAAATAGTCTAATAATCCGAAAGAATGAAGATTTGTTAGGAAATATAGTTGTTTTGAAGGGGCTTGCGAAGTTTAGATGCCTTAAACTTCGTGCCGGTCACGCTATAGAATTTTAGGGCGTGACACGTGATTGACCGTCCACTGAGAGTATTTTTTAAACATTTTAGTTTGAGTGTAAATATGAGTCTGTTGTTAGTTCAGGGTACTCAGTGCTCTTGGGTGGTTACTTGGAGGGTATATTAGGTACATTACCCTTATCCTACGTGGAAAACATTTAACCCACGTGGCGGCTACATGTGCAGACTAACGGTCAAACGTGATTGACCGCCTACTTGAGATATTTTTTAACCACTTTAGTTACTTCGAGTGTAGATATGGGTCTGTTGTTAGTTCAGGTTACCCAGTGCTCCTGAGTAGTTACTTGGAGGGTAGATTAGGTTCATTACCCAATATATTTTGATAAATTTGTTATATAAAAATATAAACAAATATATTTTGATAAATTATGAAAAATATAATTTTTTTGTATTTCTTTATATTTTTTTATTAATTTAAATAATGTGAGCCCACACACTCAGAAAAATAATTGTCACATAAGCACGGCACGTCAGCAAAAAATTTTATTTCCCCCTTCACGTCAGCTTTTAACGGTCAACGTCGGTCGACTACTACAGATTTTCCCTATATCAGCGCACTTTTACATGCGCTTCAAGAAAAGCGCTGGTAATTTACTCCTATACATGCGCTTTCAAGAAGAACAGCATAAAGTGCATCTATATAATATACTAATACATGCGCTTTATAAAAAAGAGCGCATGTATAGGACTCAAACCTATACATGCGCTTAAAGCGCATGTATATAGTGCCTCTTTACATGCGCTTGTTTAGGAACTGCGCATGTATATGTTTGTGGTCTATACATGCGATTTAAGCGCATGTATATATTACAACTTTACATGCACTTTAACCCATAGAGCGCATGTATAGTTTTTAATTAAAATTATATTGTTAGAACAATATATCCATGCTTAGGATGAATTTATATGTTAAAACATGTCTCATACTCATATACATTAAGTTCATAATTCACCTTTTTCCTTATTTCTTTTCTTTTTCTTTCTTTCCTTATTATCTTCTCTTCTTTCTTCTTCATTTTCTATACACTAAAACTAACCTCCCCCTAACTGTAACATCCCAAAATTTGAGTTAGAGATAATAGGGAATTAATCAAGATATTAAGATATTGTTATTAAATTACAAGACATTGCAATAAGTAAATGAGGATAAATATATTTTTAAGAAAATAACATATCTGTTTAATTTGGAAATTTAAAGAAAAATAATTAGAGGTCGAGTTTTAAATTGGAACTTTTATGAAATATACTCTAGGGCATAGATAATAATATGATGGGAGAAAATTTGTAAGCTGGTAAATAGATTGTTTTACAATTTAATTTAAGGTAAGGTTTAAAATTGGAAAAGTAAATAAATAAAGATATAAGGGCATTTTTGTAATTTACTCTCTCAAACCCTAATCTTATACTCTCTTCTTCTTTTCCTCTTGCTCAGCCGACACACACACCCTCAAATCTGAAATCTGACCTCAAATCTGAAATCTGACCACATCTCTTCTTTATTCTTCATCCTCTTCTTCCTTCGACCTTTAGCTCGACCGGCGGCGGCGGCGGCAACGGAGACTATGGTTGGCCGGACCATTGTAACCTCTTCTCCCACACTCTCCATTCGCTCTAACCCTCATTAACTCTGTTCTTCACTGTTTTCCTTGCGTCTTCTGGTGCTTCGTTCTTTCCGTCGTCCGTTTCAGTTTTCCGACGAGTACGACGTCGGGTGGCGGCGGTAAGAGATAAGCTTTGCTATTTCTTTTGGTTCTTCAAGGTGAGTCATGACGGGTTCACGGCGGAGATTGCTGCAGGCAGTGTGAGCAACGGCAGAAACAATTTTTGGTGAGCCTCTTCGATCTGTTCTTACCTCTTACTGATCACTATTGCTGATAAAGGAAAAAGGATATGACAACGTCAAGGTAGATTTTTTAGGTGGATCAACAAAATCCAGGTTCAGATCTGGCAGGAGAAACTGTGACAGCCATGTCTCCTGCATCCATAGTGTTTAGACAAGCAAACCACTTTACTCTCACCTACTTCTTCAACATGCCCAAGAGGTAATATTCATCCCGAGTTGTTCTGTATTGAGTTGTTTTGATATGGAAATGTGTAACATCTCATCCCTGCCCCTCAGTTTAGAAATTGATTGCTTTGATTTTCTTAACCTTTTTTAGAACTCATTGAGAGGAAATATGGAGACTTTCATTCCCAAAATTTAATTAATACGTTTATTTTAGTGAGCCTTCATGTTTGGGTGATTATTTTATTTTAGTAAATGTTATTTATTTCTATTTGGGTAAATGGAATTTCAGGTGAAACCTGCTAGCTCTTTCACCCAAAAAGAAACTGAATACTTGACTGATCGCATACAAAATGGTGGAACTGAGGTTGTTGAGGTGAGAACAAAAAGAAACTGAATAATTGACTGATCGCATACAAAATGGTGGAACTGAGGTTGTTGAGGTGAGAACAAAACTAATTTTAACTTGCAAATGTTTCTTTGATCCTAGTTGTATATACTTTAAACGTAATTGCTCTTTATTGTTCAGGTCGTCTTCATATGTCGTGAAAAGTATATAACTACACTTCATTGTCCTGTTTATATTGTATCCACAATACACAAGTGAAAGTTTGCTTACACGTAATTTTTCTTCAGGCTAAAGCTGGAGCTGGCTCTCCAACACTTTCAATGGTTTGTTTTAGTTTCCACTTATACATAATAATGATTATGTCTTAAGTGTTTTTGCCTTGAGCTTAATTTAATGCAATATGCAATAATGATTTCACAGTAAGAGTACCGAGTTAATAAGTTTTTGATGTCTTTGTTGGATGAGTGCTGAACTAACTTAAGCTTTCTTTTCTGCTTTTTTAATTTGTTAGACTCTAAATGATTGGTGTGATAGAGAAATTGATGAGATCAATGAACCTTATTGACCAATTCCTTCAAGGGCAATATCTGAAAATGAGGTAAGTTCATGCATGCTTTTCTTCTGTAGTTTTTCAAATTTTCATTGCCTATAATTCTTCAGGTTATCACATAAATATGGGTGTTGTTATTAGGAGGCCTTGGCTTGGCTGGCTTGTTGGACATATGGATTTGTATTCTACACTTACCAAAAAGTTTATTTGTTTCTTGATGTAAATCATCCTACTTCACACACTGCTGCAGAAAATTCCTTTCTCGCAAACCTTTGACCAAAAAAATTTATTTTTTTGAGAATGTTACACCAAGTGTATGTGAAATCTGTGAAAAATTTATGTGTCCCTTTGCTTTCTTATTTCATTAAGTCCTCTGGTTATTTTGGGTGCCATAGAGTCTTGAAGATTATTTAAGACTTCAATCTTCAACTAAACTTACATATAAATATTTTGGAGTTAAAATTTGACTAGAACATTAAATGGTGATAATGGTTGATTCTGGAAATTCATGAGGTACGGGCTGCTTGATTTGTAAAGTTCAGGTTTGAATTGATAGCATGAGAAATTTGTTGAAACCGTGTTTCAATTCGTATGCCCTAGGTTCTGATCCTATCAAATACTTCCATGACTTTCAAAGTAATGTTTAAGTTTGTTTGAGTGGTAATTTGGTTCTGCATATTATATTTCTGAGTTTGAGGAAGGTTCTGAAATTCTGTTCTCCCTGCCATGTGTTGGTTAGATTTATATATGTGAAATTGATGTGGTTAATTGTGTATTTGTTACTTGCTATACCTTATAAGCATTAAGAATTTCTAGCTTTAAGAAGTACCAGGGCCATTAATATTTATCCTCAACCAATACCAAAAGATAATTGTGAATGTCATTTTACATGTCATTAATATTTTCTATGCTAAACTATTGGGTATACACATGCACCTTACACAATTTCTTTGATCAATTTCTGTTTCTTCAATTTTGTTGTTTTCAATTTCTTTGTGCCTATCCTTTATATCATTTGTATCTTATGCATGTGGGTTCTTATTTAAATCTCACCAGGTAATAAAAGAAGGAAGATGGAGGAAGAGAATGGCACATGTCTTGTCATAAGTCACAGGTTCAAATTTTGATGCACTTCTCAATTAATTTCAAAGAATTATCCTCATGAATATGTTATTTGGATGCTGTAACTTGTTGATTTAATTCATCTTAGGCTTCCCATTTATATACTTGCATGTTTGAATAACTTATTTAAATTAAATTGTCACATAAATGTTTATGTCCATCCAATATTATGAAGATTGTCATTCAGGCAGTCTCTCTAAGAAGAAAGTGTAAGAGCTTATTGAAGAATGGAGCAAGTATGTTTTCCCCATTTTTGATACTATTCTCCAATGTACTTGCTTCTTAGTTTCAAATATACAAGTTTAGGAATTTTCTTTTGTAAATTAAAGAATATCATGAATGTTGTCTTTTGGTGGTATATATATATTTGATGTATATAATAATTGACAATAGACATTATTATTTTGATATTGTTATAATTTGTTTTTGGTGGTTGTTGAAAATTTGACTGAGGTATATTCTAGCTGGTTGGGGTATATTGTGCAGGGTGCATTTTAAATGCCAAAAAGTAGGGGAAGACGGAATTCGCAAAAATAAAATGTAAAAAAAAATATTATCTATACATGCGCTTTAAGCGCTTAAATAGGAACCCCTTTACACGCGTTTTAAGCGCATGTATGGGTACCCCTTTACATGCGCTTTACGCGTCGTTTACATGCGCTTTTATTATACAAGCGCGTGTATAGGGATTTCTATACATGCGCTTTATTTAAACAAGCGCATGTATAAGGGTATCAATACCAGCGCGCCATTTACTAAAGCACATGTATAGGGGAATCTATACATGCGCTTGTAAAGCGCATGTAAAGCCTTTCCCGGCGACGACATTGCCAGCGTTTTTTAAGCGCATGTAAAGGCCAAAATAAACGCATGTAAAGGGGTTATTCTGTAACTAAACGGCGTTCCCTATATTGCACCAATATTTATTCTTCAGTCCCAGAATTGAGCCCGAAAATACTTGTTACCCCTATGTGCTCCTGGTGTAATAGTTTGAACCCGTTTTTGCACCTTTACCCTTTCATCAATGTAAAAACAACCTGCATTATGTAGTAAAACGCCTTTCTATCAATCAAATACCACTATTTGGTGATGAGATACCAATCCAAATGTGGAGCGTGTGATCAACATCTCTGTTGTTGTAGGAAATCTTAATGTTATATTTCGATATGGTATGCTTCATTCTTTTTGTAGGGGGTCGATATCGTATGATTACCCTCTCATTTGAAAGGCTGCTAGAAAGGGGTGCATCAAGCTAAGTATGACTAGTGCTTGATATTGGCTGCCTACTCAGGTCATCACCATCTGTCATATGAGCCTGTTATGATCAAAATGTGGAAGAAAGTATATGTTAATAATAGAATTCATATGATTAGAGCCTATTTGCATACATGTTTTGACAGTATGTCAGATAGGTTGGATGAAGGTGGGGTATTTAGAGTGAAGCGTTTCAATGAGTGTTCTTCTCACTTAGCATTAGACAAAATCCTGCAAAAATGCACTAGATGCCGTTTGGACATTCGGTTGGTGTGATTTGTGGAGGCTCTTAGTGGGGATTATACTTTAATGGAGCTGTGAAAGTGTTGTTGCTTGCGAACTAATTAGATGGTGTTTATTTGTTTTAATTTACTATTTCTTTTGTTTCAGATTCACTTTTAGATTATGTTTTCAATGCATTGTAATTCGATTTCATGATTTTTTTTCAACCCATGTTTTTGTACAAATTTTCCAAGTATGAATGATCAGTCATGTGTTTTCAACGTTTAGATTCGTGGTTTTGTTCAAGCTGCATAGCCTACAAATGTTAATTTTGAATATGTGTAAGATGCCTCTGCAATATAATATTTTCAAACCAATAGTTTGTTAAATGCTAAAATAAAATATTTTCCAGTGTAAATATTCAGTCCCACAATAATACTTACTCATTTTATTTCACACCCTTTCTACATTTTCCTCAATCTCTCTTACTGAACCAGAATCCTCTTTTTAGTATAGACTTCATACCCTAATGCCTTGGGAATCTGAAAATTAATCAACCAACATAGTATTTCATATTATTAAGATTAGCCTTTTCCTAGTAATTAACTACTTTAATAAAGTATTTTCCAATTTCATCATTTTTACCAATTATTTTCATAAAACGTTACACTTTTCAATCTAGGCATTTGTAATAATTAGTATATATACGAAGTCCATAAACATTAAATAGAGTCTCTTCCAGTGGTCATAGTGTAAATTTACATATCCGCAATTATTATCATTTCATTTTATCTTACAACCTTTCTGCATTTTCTATTACAAATTTAGACCCTCATTTTATAACATTTCTCCATACAATGAGCCTAATGTCTTGGGGATTTGAAAATTAATTAAGGGTTAAATATCATTTTGGCCAACAAATTATTTCCAATGTATCAATTTGGCCAACAAACAATAAAATGTCTCATTCTAACCCATAAACAAAATAAAAGGCTCATTTTGGCCAATGTCATTAACCACTCTTTAACACCATCAAATTTTGTGACAAGTAAGCATTTTTACCGACATGTGGATGGTGACTGTTCTTTTTTTACTGACGTGGCATGCCCAAAATGTTTTTTTTTTGTTATTTAATCTTTTTTTATCAGCAAGGGTTTTTAATATCGAAAGGTAACTTTTATAAAAAAAAAAATGAAAGGTAACCGAATAGAATATTTTTTTTTGTAATCAATAACTGAATAGAAATATTTTTTTGAGCTTATGGGGTTTCGTTTGAAGAACAAAACAATGATGGGGTGGAAGAACTAGGGAGGGATTTGGATTAATTTTGCGAGGGAGGAGGCAAGGGTTTCGATTTGGAGTCTATGGGGTTTCGCTTATAGAGGGCAGATGTTGTTTCCACATAAGTGTGTATTTTAGATTTTTAATCAGATTCACCACCCTTCGTTTTTGATCCATCACAGATGAAGAGGAAGACGAGAATGACGAGGAGGATGCCATACTTTTTTACCTACGTTTTTTCTTATTTAGTTTCGTCGAGCTTTGATCTCAATTGGTTTAGGATTTCATGTTCTTCGTGCTTCTATTTTTTTCTCATATTGATGATTTAATAAAATGTGGCAGAGGAGAGATGAGTTGTATAAAACGTTGCAGCCAGGAGGTGTCAAGGTGTAAAAGGTATTGGCAAATATTTAACAGTGTTAGCCAGAATGGGCCTTTTATTTTGTTCATTGGCCAAATTGAGACATTTTGCCAAATTGATACATTGGAAATAATTTGTTGGTTAAGATGATTTGTAACCCATTAATATCAACCAACATAGTATTTTATCTTACTAAGATTAGTCATTTCCTATTAATAGATCACTCTAATCAAATATTTCCCAAGTGTCAAAATAGGAATCAATTATTTCTTATTAAATGTCTGACTTACATGGACTGTGGCTAGTTGACTACTAAGTTCTATTGCTTTACCAAGTGTCTAATGCCAACAAATCTGTTTTACCTACAGCATAAATAGTACAATTAGAAAGTCATATACAAAAGGGTTAAGGTGCATTTTTAGTACTTTAGAATATAGCAAAGTGCATCCAACATAATATACAATATTGTGGTCAATTTGTGATAACCAAGAATAATTTTCGTTGCTTATTTAGTAACGACGTTAAATAAGTCAAGTTTGACCGTTATATGTCAAATTTTGACAGTTAAATTGTGGGGTAAAGGAGCATTTTTAGTAATCTAGAATATATAAGGAGCACCAAACATAATATACAATATTTGGTCCATTTGTGGTAACCAATAATTATTTTTCTTGCTTATCTAGTAATCTGTTAGCTAAAACTAACTTTTGTAAGATAAAATATGAGACATAATGATGTAACATATTATGTATGTTGAAATGACAATTTAAGGAACATTTATTTTAAGTTTATAACTTTGTAATAAGATAGAAGTAACTCTTCTTCTATTACAACATAGAGCCATTAATTCGGGTCGAGCCAGTATGGCCAACCTGTTTTAACTCAGCATGGCCAACCTGTTTAGTTTATGATTCTTTGCTTACTTTTTTATACATGTAAAATACTAATGACTTATCTGTTCATACATGCATGATACTAGGATAATCTATGGATCTTTATAACTTTGCAATGTTTAATTATATGACACTTTGAATAATATCATGATTTAGTTGTTTATGGTGTTTAAATATTGTATATTATGTTTGGTGATCCTTATATATTCTAGAGTACTAAAAATGCTCCTTTACCCCATAATTTAACGGTCAAAATTTGACACATAACGGTCAAACTTGACTTATTTAACGTCGTTACTAAATAAGCAACGAAAATAATTCTTGGTTATCACAAATAGACCACAATATTGTATATTATGTTGGATGCACTTTGTTATATTCTAGAGTACTAAAAATGCACCTTAACCCTATACAAAAACTATCTCAAACAGATTTCTATGTCCATTTTTTCAAATTTTTAAGCCTCCTAAATAAAAACAATCACCTGGCCATAAACAGATTGCTTGTTTATTATAGATAATCATTATTAGAGTTTTTTTAGGGAAACAAGTTGAGAAAAATTAGAAAGTTGCTTATATTTATAAACAAATTGAAATTTGAAAGTGATCTCACATATAGGAACGAAGAGAGTATCTAAAAACATCATCATTACTTAAATCTATGTTTATCATCATGAAACCTAATCATAAGCACTAAATTAATTTGAACATAGAGGTAATGGTATGATAATAAAAACTTCTATGCTAGAGGAGAGAAACATGTATCTTTATTAATTATCTTATAATTCCAAATCGTTACACCACGGAACGATACAAATATAATATAGAGAAAGAAGAAGAAAGAAAACAAATGGGTGCCAAAGGCACCAATTCGTCAAAAGTCTCGATCTTTTTATTTGAAGCATGCTAAAGAAAGCAATAAGGCTTACATCTCACACAAAGAATTCAAAAATGAGGTTCAATTGAAAGTACGTTTTGTAGATCCATAACAAGATCTTCAACATCCTCAATTCCCACAGAAAGACGCACAAGATCTCTAGTTAAACCTACTTTTAGTTTCTGACTATCAGGTATACTGGAGTGGGATGTATACCATGGCAAGCATATGCAGGAACCAACTCCACCTGTACAAAAAAGAAAAAATTTATAAGTTTTCACTATCTAGTTGTATATCTTGTTACTTTGATATCTTTAAATTTCTACAGTCTCTTGTAACTTATCAAAAATAAATAAAAATTTTCTTTTGAGGTGATTTAAAATTTTGAAGCATTTAGCTGATGTCATTCAAATTTCTTTTTCTATATGAAGTGACTAACACTCATAATTAATACAACCAGTGGTAATAGAATATTAGACCAATGATTAGTGACAAAACAATGCACAAGGTAGAAAACAATACTATAAAGGATTCCACATGCTAATTATAGTACTAAATTTGTCATTAGCAAAACGTTTCTCTATTCCATAATACATTCTTTCTTTTTTTTTATTAAATTGATATATAATTCAAAGTAAAGAAATATATGTAAATTATGGCTCAATACTTTGTATATATTCTCAAAATACTTACCAAAACTGACAGTCATGCTAAAGTATTTAGTATCTTCAACAATCTGCTTTGAGAGTGGTAATGAGCCAGTTTTAAAGCTAATGACAGATCCTGGCCCCTTTGACTGTGAAACAAGAACTAAATTTTTAATAAATGATTTTACGCAAATATAGGTAAATATTAACATTGCATTACAATAAGGTAAATTGTACTTGAGAATTGTGAAGTTCATATCCGGGATCACTTTGAAGACCAGGATAGTTTATCTCTGTTACTTTTGGATGGCTAGCAAGAAACTCTGCAATAAGTTGTGCATTTCTCTGCAATATAAAATATGTCAATTTGAACGCGCAATTTTTTTTTGTAGAAAAATTAATAATGCCATTATAAGGAAGCAACAAGTAAATAAAAATAGACATTATATATGAAGGGAAAAGGTGAAAAAATACACTTGTGATTGTTACGAAGGTGGACCCAACACCATCTAATTTTGTTTTAGCAAAAGAAACTGTGACAATTCAAAAAAGAGGCAAAATTAACCATCTCATTTCGAAATTGGAGTAATAGTAACCATGACATTTCAATAATCATGATTACCTTTGCCTCATTTTTAAAATATCATGGTTTCTTTTTCTCCAAAAAAACATTACATGGTGTTGTGTGCATCTTTAGCATCTTTACCACAAACCCTTATTTAAAATTCAAAAGTGTTGGACTGGGTATCTATGTCTAACCTCAATTAAGGATTATTTGAATGGAGTCTATAGAAGCAAGTATCTAGAGGAATTAATCAATGGTGTGGTTGACTCAATTAGAAGTCAACTTCTTCATTTTGTGTGAATAATAAATATGTGATAATTTATCACAGACAAAATTAACTGAGAGACATTTATAAGGGTGACATCTCTTTTCCAAATGTCCACCCTATGAACTATAAATATAAGGTGCCTCCTCCTCTTGTCCTTCATTTTATCCAAGCTTTCTCTGGCTCTCTCCCTCTCGTCATCTTATTCTTATGATTTGTTGTGAAATCACCATTGTACTCCTAAAGTAGTCTAGCTAGTTTTGTTTACCAGTAGTAAATCTCCTACTAAGATGGTGCATATTGTTTTGGATTTATCTTCCAATGTTTGGCACTATACTGGATCAACCAATTTGGAGATGTATTCCAGAAGGATATTGTGCATATTTTTATGATTTACGTGAATTTAAATACATAATTTGGGGAACTTCATTACCTCCAACATAGAATAGCACACAACTAGTTAATCTAAGTGTCTTAATGGTCAAATAGTAGTATTTTATTCCTCATTTTCTTCTCATTTCCTTTCAATCAATCTATGCAAATGTATAGTTTTACAATAAAATACAAAGGATATCAAACGGAAAAATGATCCATATCCATTATTGAATAAAAAAAATATCATGAAATGGACTATGAACAAATAGAAATTAAACCATTAACTAGTTCATAGCATTAATAAAACTCTCATAACATTTATTTATTTTATTAAGATGTAGTTATACATATCTATTGTATATCTATGAATACAGGTAGTAGTTATAGAAATAAACCAATTTATTAAAGGAATAGTACTCTAGTGTTGTAAGTAATATGAAAAATTTAAATGAGGAACATAATGTTATGTTGGGTACCTGTTTCTCCTGAACTCTCAAGGCCATCGTCTTTATTCCTTCTAAACAAATCCACGAGTCCTTTGGAGACAAGGCACAGCCAGTCGCTTTTTGAAAAGAGTGAATTTTATTTCCCAACCTGTACAGGCGAAAAATAAATAGAGGAATTTTGTAAAAATTCCATGTATGTTATTGACAGGTTGAGAAAAACAGTGGTTCACATAAACAAATCTATATCTTAATCATCCATTTGAAGTGTTCTTGGCACAAAGAAAAAGATCTCTTACTCTTCATTATTTGTGGCAATACTACCACCTATGCAACTGCTGTTTCCAGCAATAAATTTTGTGGCTGAATGCATAACAATATCTGGACACTCAAATAATAATAAGTATATATCAATTAAATTTTTAAATCCAAGTATTTACATTCTTAATTATATTTGCTATTTTAATATACGAATACCTGCACCAAGATCCAAAGGATTACTCAACACGGGAGACATCACACTATTGTCAATAAAGAGAATAGCACCATATGCATGAGCTATCTTCGCAATTGACTGTACATAAAATAAAAAAGTGAGAAAATTTTTATATATGAAAGAATGCCATACTACTGGTGGTCCATGCATGTAATTCATACATGCTAGTGGTAAGAAATTGATAAGAATTCCTCGTTTAGTCTTATATTTATGTTACTTCATATGTTTTTCTCTATAACCAACAATGCTTTTAACCATCATATCCGGATCTTTAAATTTAAAGACTCCCCAATTTTATTTTTATTTAATATACGCTGTAATTCATGAGAACAAAGTTTATATTATACAACAATGAATAAAGGGTATTGTAAATCTATTTATAAAATTTAATGAGGTCATTTATTAATAAGATAATAAACCATTCTTTTTAATCTAAGTTAGACCAGAAAGAAAGAGATTGGATTAAGATAATGCAAAAATAAAAATGAAGAATGAAATATGCACTGATGGTCTCAGGGCTGGGGACATTGATTTGTAGCTAAAGATAAAACCAGACAAAACACTTTCAACATAAGAAGAGAATAACTTACTCGAATATCAGATACTCTTAACTGAGGATTGCTAGGACTTTCTAACCACACTAACTTAGTCTTATTAGACATATTTCTTTTCACTTCATCCAGATCACTTGTATTTACATGCCTGTTGATGTAAAAAACATTACAACCACATCATCTTCTCATCTAAATCAATCTAATAATATAATAATTTTTTGATCCATCATAAAAATTGAAAAATCATACTTAACAACGATTCCTTCCTTTCTTTCAATTAGATTGTTGATGAAGTTATATGAACCCCCATAGATATCCTCTACAGTAACGATTTCATCGCCTGCATTTTAATTTTATAAATATAAACAAAAAGGCCATGTCTCAAGCATACCAACGTAAACTAAGAGTGGAAATTTAAATAAGCACCTAGTAATAATCTCCTGCTATAGTTATAAGATAAAGGGCATGAGTAGCTAATGTTGAAGTTTTCTCACAGCAAACACATATAAATTAGTTTTTCCAATAATGGGTGCAACTAACATCAAAATCAACCGCATTACACAATATATACAGATACACATGTAATCAGACAGTGATGACTATAAGAACTAATTTTTATGTTGATAATTTGGACAATGAGTGCACAATTATGTTTTCCATGCCCTAGCACTTGAAGTACAAAATAAAAAAAAACAAACTAAAAGTTGGGGAAGTCCACCTGGACTAACAAGTTCACAAACAGACGTCAAAGCCGTCATTCCGCTGCTGAAGCAATAGGCAAATTTTGCGTTGTCAATCTGTGCCAATAACCTGAGAAGTGAAAAAAAAAGAAGATAACTGAAACAGAATGCATGGAAAGAAAAACTATATATATAGACAAAATCAAGACAGAAAATAATAACATACGCTTCCAAAGTATGTCGGGTAGGATTTGCATTTCTGGAATAATAATATTCACCAAATTCTGTCGCAGATTTCTGTATTGAAAAAAAAAAGTACGTAAAGACAATTAGATTATATGCACATATATTTACTTCCTCCATCCTTTTATGGAGCGCCCAAAATTAGAAAGGGTTTGTCTCTTATATAATATTATAGCTAGAGTTGTTAGAACATTTATTGGGTTTTATATTTTGCCCATCATTATCCTCTGTCTTGACATTCTCTTTTATATATTTTTTTATCATTATTATCATATTTTTCTTTCTTATATGTCCTATCAACCACCTAGTTGGGATAAGGCTTTGTTGTTGTTGTTGTATATGTCCTATCATAAAATGTGCTCAAAAAATATGTCCTATCATAAAAAAGGGAAAATTTTATTTAAGACATATTTCATTTTTAATCCACATGATTTTTACTTTTTAGCTCTTATATAAGGACGTACGTACTGTTTTTAAAAATTATGATGGAAATTAGTTATTAATAATTAGAATTAATATAACTTTTAGTCCATGAACTTTCACACAATTTCCTATTTGGTCCTTTATCTCTAAAATCGATGGGTTTGGTTTTTGAAATTTATGTCAACTTTTGCTTTGATCCATGAACTTTTGGTAAATTTTTGTCTTGATCCCTGAAATGTCAATCAATTTAGGTTTTTTGTAGCAAAGTTTTTAAGTAATTTTTCAATTTATTTTTAAAGATCAAGGATGAAAACCAAAATTTACAAGTTTAACGACCAAATGCATGGTTTCTAAGTTTAGCGACTAAAACTAAAGTTCACTAAAAATTCAAAGAAAAAACTCAACGATTTTTAAGTTAAGTTCTAAAACCAAAATGAATTATAAATTTAGGGACCAAAAGTTGTATAAAACCTACTAATTATTTGCACAATTGCTATCGTGGATAGAGCATTCATAGATAAAATTTTCACCATTTTGAAAGTAGCAGTTTGGTAAATTGGTGTAGAGGTTGCATTGTAAGGATCCCAGTCAGCAGAGTAATTTACTAGCACTGTTGACAAACTGGGCTCGTTGACTTCTGCAAGAAGACGCAAAAGCAATTAAAACTAAAAAAACACACCTACACACAGAGTATTCTTTTATGAACCGACACAAGCAGAGTATCATCACAAACCTTTAGTTGCAGGAGACACTCCAGTTTCCACCACAGCCGATTTAGTTTGCTCAGTCTTGATTAAACAACTTACGCTGAAGCCCTTTCCAACTCTTGTGAACTTAAAACACAGTAATATAATGGGAAACGTTAATATTAAACTTTCACAGTAACTATTTACTTGCAAGTTACAATAACTAGAACAAGAATTATTTTTGTGTTTTAAACAACGATTGGTAATTGTTACCTTTATGCGGGGATTGACTGTGACCGAACTAGTAACAAAAGGATTGAGAAAAGCTGAGTGCAAAGCCATCTCTTAAGAATAAGAAAGAGATAGAGAGAGAGGTTATGTTTTTAGTCTTCGAGATCGTAGAAAAGCACAATTTGATTCAAAATCAAAGCCATGAATGCATATATATATATACACAGACACACATACACATACGACAAACAAATGACATGCCATGCACATGTCTGTTACAAGAAGCTCCAGAGTAACAATAAGTTAGGGGAACAATAATTCAGTTATTATATGGGGGAAAGTGTAAAAATAATACTCTCTCAGTTTCTAAATATAAGATCACTTTAGTAAATTTGGAGAGATCAAGGAAGACATTCCAATGATTTAGGATTACATGAAATTTTCAAAATACCTCTCACCTAAGTTTTAAAAATATTCTCTCACCTTCTTCAAACCACTATTTTTTGGTGAAGGGAGTATGGGGTAATTTGGGGAAACTTGAGTCAAATTAAAAAGTGATCTTATATTTAGGAACAAGCTCTCCTCCCTAAAGTGATCTTATATTTAGGAACGGAGGGAGTACTAAACTTAGCCCGGCCCCTAGGAGCGTTTCCAATACTTAAGTTTCACCAGGTACAAAAAAAAGTAATCAAATTGAGGTTCAGGTGTGCAAATATAGTATTTTCACTTAGTGAAAATAAAATTTAAATATGAAAAGACCCTTATGTCCCTCATTATATTATTCTCTTCTACAGTTTCCCTCCCTTCACCCACGATTTCTGGTCTCTCCCTCACTCATTTGTCGTTGTCCGAGGCGCGGCGCCGCCGACAAAGGTGAAGGGAGGGAGGTTGAAGAAGAGAATAATTTACTGAGTGACATAAGAGTTTTTTCATATCTAAATTTTATTTTCCTTGAGTGAAAATACTATATTTACATCTAGACCACAAGTTGAGTACTATTTTGCACCTCGCCAAAATTTATTATTATAACCGCATTTTTTGAGAAAAGTTTAGTATTATTTTTAAATCTTCTCCTTATTATATTTGCAAAATTAAGTAATCATTCCCATCCTCACGCTCTATCTTCATACCCGCCGTTATATGTTGCTCCGTACGTCTTGTTATATAAAGTTAACAAATAATTCTTGCATACCACATTACAAACGTTTAAAGCATTAAATTAAAATTATTTCCAGTTTTACATTTACGAATCACAATAACTCTTATACTATTATATTAATTATTTTCTTCATCAATATATATAAGGTCTCAAACTAACTAAAAATTAGTGAAGGTAAAAAATCACTATAAATTACGTTAAATTAGTCATGGAATTTCGGATCGAATAAAAAATTAGTCATGGAACTCAGACACAAAATTCCGCCTGTAAAGTAAAGTTCTAGACAAAATTATATGGTTATATTTAGTAACACTTGCATTCCTTGGTTACTGATTCCAATAATTGAAATGCGCAGTTTAAGAAAACAACTAAAATTAATTGATAGTAATAACTGTAGAAAGCATTTTTAAATATAAGCTAATTTATGTTAAGTTAGAGAGAGAGAGAGAGAGAGAGATCAACAGAAGTATTCAAAGATAATATACTATATGAAAAAAATTGAGTGTAAAACATGAAAAATATAATTTGTGAGAGGGATTTAGATTATATTTTATATGGAAGTAACAAGATACTATATAATCAATCCATTTCTTATTATAAGTCACCAACTATCAATTTCTCACATACAAAGGAACGGTAGTTGAGTCTTAACTTTCATGTTAATTTTAATTTTTCACTTTTTCCAACTTCACCCTTCATTAAGTGGTGTTTTTCACATTTTCAATTTTGAATCTCCATTAATTACAAGGGTAAAGTGGGAAAAAACATTTAATGTGTTGGTTAGTGACTTATATTAAGGACAAAAAATTAGTAGTAGTTAGAGACTCATAATAAGGATCGGAGTGAGTATTAAATATGAGGATGTATAGAAATAATAAATAGTACTTCTTGAAACTAACAAATTTTTACCATATAAAAGTTAACCAATAATGATTGCTAGTTGGTATTAAAAAGACGAGATAAAGTCACCCATCAAAAGATTGATAGAAAACTATCAAAAGTATAATGTTTTTGTGAGTCCTCTCACATTGATTTAAGTTTTTGTGATAGCAAAAAATCTAACATGTGCGCACACACACACATATAATTAGTTCATACTTTAACATGCTATTAAAGTCATTCAATCATTAGGATAAAATAATATATTTGTAGAAAAAGATGAGACTAATTAAAGAGAAAATAATTGTAGAGTGAATAATATTAATAAGATTAAAAAGATAACTTTAAGTCCTACATGAATTAATGGTATATAAACTTTAGGTGAGCCATCTCCCATTGAATTCGGCTTTTGTGATAGAAAGACAAATATTATATACACACACAATTAATCCACTACTTTAATAATTGATACCTTATTATTATAAACATTAGAGGCATAGTAAAGAATTCAGAATCCCCGTATTGATTAATCAAAAACCTAGCAAGAGATGGGCTATAATTTAATAAAACAAAAATTATCGAAATACTACAAGTTCCAAGATATAAATCACCACAATGATATGGATGATGGATCGGAGTAACAATTTATATAAAACGCGACACACATCTCAACCAGCGTCAAGTTGAGATTGGAGATTGGCGTCCACAGTTCCAATTTTCTAAGCTTTTGTAAGCCTGATAAACTGCATAATTATTTTTTGCAACTATAGTTTTTTGGGCAACATATCATCCTTAAAGCCCTTTAGTAGTTGGGCAGTCCTCATGGGTTTCAAAATGAATGAGATAAGCAGGCACATGCATGAAACGAATTGGGTGGATGGTTGGGATCATCAGCTGGTTATGTAATGATGAAGTTCAATGAGAATGCATCATTTTCACCCTGCCTATTTATCATGCTTAATTTATCCATTGTTGGATTTGATTTGCCCTTTTACTCCTTGATTGATTACTTAGTCACCCCTCTAAATCCAATAAATAAAAACTTCTTTGTGTTCTCCTTCTCCATATAGGTCATGCCACTTCACTATTCATGTGACACATTTATATATTATAGAGTTAAAGATCAAATTTGACCCTAAAGTTTTTTTTAGATCAAACTTGCCCCTCAAATATACAAAATAGATCAAATTTACCCCACATTCTACATGTAGTGTCACCTCATTCTCCATGTCATGCTCCATGCCACCTCATCATCTTCTCCATCTCTCCCTCTCCCTTCACCACCTCCTCTCTCCCTCCTCGTCCGGCCACGTGAATTTCTGTTGGTACCATCACTTAAATGTCTGGATTTTTAACTCTTGGGGAGAATTGTACGTCCTCCTTACCCGCCGACGTACATCGTCTCTACCTTCCCCACATCTGGCGTCTTCAACCGCCGCCGCCGCCACAATCTTCTTTTCCAACACAGGAAGCTCTGCCTACCACCGGTATTCTCCATGACCGCCGACGCAACCTTCTTCCCCACCACCAGTGTCGTCCATGGCCACTGTTGCTGTCTGCAACCTTCCACTTTGACACCGTAGTGGTAGTATGTTCTCAGATCTTCTTCTTTCCCATTTTTTTTTCATATATGCTTCTTCCCCAGTTCGATTTTGAGAGTTGAAGTAGCTGTACATGTGTTGGTGAGTCTATGAATGTTCATGGAATCTGAGGGTTATTGAGATCAAATGAATTTGGTTTATTAAATTGGGATACATGTTGGTGAGCTGAAGTAACTTCTTCCCCTCTTCGATTTCAATAGTGTGACCATGATTGAATTCGGTTTTGCTTGGTGGTTTGTAACTGTGTTGGAACACATATCTAACATTTTGGAAAGGGAGGGGAGGTGGTGGAGAGGGAGTGAGGGGAGGAGAGGAGGTGGTGGAGGGAGAGGGAGAGATGGAGAAGATGATGAGGTGGCATGGAGCATGACATGGAGGATGAGGTGGCACTACAGGTAGGATGTGGGGGTAAATTTGATCTATTTTGTATACTTGAGTGGAAAATTTGATCTCAAAAAAACTTCAGGGGGCAAATATGATCATTGCGTAAAACTTCCGGAGCAAATTTAATCTTTAACCCTATATTATAAATATAATGTTTGAGAATATTTTGATTTACATCATTTGATTAGTTATAACTTTATGTATGTAAGTACGTACTGGACCAGAATACACGTGTGTGGATATAGTTATTTGTGTTTATTGTACTTAGATTAGTCTCATTTGTTTGGATTTATTTTTATAATAATAATTCATAAGCTATTAAACACGAACAATCCACTTTCTTAATCAAAATAATAGATATAAAATTTCCAATAGAAAAGGCAAATAGAAATTTTAAATAATCATGATAAAGATAATTAAGTTAATTAAAAGTATTAATATAAGCAAAAAATATATGAAAAATATAATAAATATATAAGTATGGTTCCTCTATCTTTTTTTATTTAATATGAGAATGAAGATATATATGTATATATAATCTAGAGAATATGTGTGTATGTGTATTGCGAAGGAAAGGAGAAAGAGAGAAAAGTGATGATTCCCTACTAATATACTCTTATATAGTGACTGCTTAAGTTCTTATGATTATAAATAGAAATAAACTCGTAAAATCATAAGGAGTTTTCGTCCTCTACGTTACATGATCACACACATCTATTGTGTTTATATTTATTGCTCTCGTTTTTTTATTTTTGTGAAACTTAAAAAAGTTTTCCTGATAAAAAAAACTTAAAAGTAGTTTAAATTTAGGGTTAAATCAACTTTTAGTCCCTATAGTTTAATATGATTTGAGTTTTATTCCTGAAGATTAAAAGTAAAGGTTTTGGTCCTTATCGTTTACATTCATTTTGGTTTCAGTCCCTATACTTTCAGAGATGAGGTTTTGGTCCTTCAAATTTTATTTTGTTTAAACAAATGGTCCCTGTATGTTAAATAAGCTAACATATCAGCCTTGGTAGTGATGATGTGGCAAGCTTACATGGAAAACAAATTATAAATATATAATTAAAAAGATTCTTTTTTTTTTAAAAAAAAAGAAACACATATACCTCAATTTCTCATTTAAACGATAACACCGATTATATATTGAGCTCAAGAAAAAAAAAAGATAACACCCATTTACAGTTCTTGATTTCGCCGGAGAATCTTAATCCATTGTGACATGGCTCCAAGAGGAGAGGAGTGTGGCAGCCGTCGGCGTGGGGCCCTCCGTCGGTGTGTACCTGAAATTCCCGGACTCCCTCTCCACCGCTCCGTCCACGCCGAACAGTTCTTCGTCATCGGATTAGCAAAATTCCATAGCATCATCTCCTAAATCATGACACTTACAAACAGACTCAACCAAACTAGCCAATAACTTAGCTTCAGAGTTACCTCCTCAAGAATGGATTAAGCTTCCTCGGGGAAAATCAAGAACTATAATGGGTGTTAATGTTATCATTAAATTAGAAATTGAAGTATGTGTTTCTTTTTTTTAAAAAAAATAATGTTTTTTAAATTATATATTTATAATTTGTTTTCCATATAAGCTTGCCACATCATCACTCCTAAGGCTAACATGTCAGCTTATTTAACATACAGTGACTATTTGTTTGAACAAAATGAAATTTGAAGAACCAAAATCTCATCGACTAAAACCCAAATGAATATAAATTACAAGGACTAAAACCTTCAGTTTTAATCTTCAAGACTAAAACTCAAATTACACTAAACTATAGGGACCAAGAGTTGGTTTAACCCTAAAATTTATTACTTTTAGTTTCCGCTTTTTTACCACACATGATTCCAGCTCACAGGGGACCATACATTTGCTGGAATTGCAGACTCAGAGGGGACCATACATTTGCAGGAATTGCAGACATACATGATTCCAGCGACCAGATATTAAAGTCGTTCACAGTTATTGCAACTGTTCTTAATTAATAATCACGTGATATAATATCATAACTATGTAATATACAATTTTTTACGGTTATGCTACAGTAAAATTTATTACCAATATGTTATATAAAAAAATTAAATACCAATATGCTATACTTACATAGAAGTCATTCTTGGCAAAAAGATTAAAAAGTATGTTATATCTTTTACTATGGCAAAAAAAAATGTTATATCTTTTACTACTTTAGAAGTAATTCTTAACAAAAACACTTTTAATATTCGTTCATACACACATACAGTTAAACCTAAATATAAAACTTAATTGAATTTTTTTAAATAATTAAGAAAGCAAAATAGGTCATATGACTATATATATTTGATATATTTTTATAATACTTACTAGTTTATACGTCAAACAAACTAGTTCAAGAGAAAAACTGGGTATATAAATTTATAAGAAACTTATTTTACTTTCTTATATTTAGAACCAGAGGTAGTATTATTTAACTTCAAACCATCTCATAAATTTATGTAGCTTAATTAGAATTAAGCATATCAAACCTATATCGTCTTTAGTTTTCTCCATTTTAATTATTATCTTTAAAAGAACTGATTTCATATAAAACAAAAATAATTATACATAAATTTAGTCAAGTGGATATTAGTTTAAATTTAAATAGCAAATAAATAAAAACTAATAACTAAGTTTATAGAAAATATATTAGGGTATCTATAAATAGTTATTGTCTACACCACAACTGGATAATACCAATCAACAATTGTCTGTTTTCTTTCTTGTCTTTTTAGAATTTTGAGTTCTTTTCTTGTTTTTTTTAAATTTGAGTTTTTTACTTGCTCATTTAGACATTTAGAGATATTGATTTGTCATTTTTCCTTGTTAATATCTATCTGTGCATAGTAGAGGAGATAACGTATTTTTGTGTTTTTGGTCATGTCCTTTGCTACACTAAATAATGCATTCAATTTCTTTACTGTAAAAGTGGGGTGGGAGTGGGACCTTATATTTTCTTGCAATTGTTTAGCTCTTTGCCTCTTTCTGTGCATAGCCGAGGAAATGCCAATATACATTCAATGTCTTTACAGTAGTACAAGTGGGGCCTTATCAATAATCGATGTAATAACAATGACACTAATCCCACATGTGTTCCTTGCCTTCGTTTTCCTCCAAACAAAATTCATCAAATGTATGTAGCTATATAAGTAGATCCTCTTAGACTTATGTCAATTTCTTCTTTGTAGAATATTGGAGAAATTATATTTTAAAAGAGGCAATTTATTTCGTTTGAAACTCTTATATGACAAATTATATATTTTGACTGAAACAATTTATTTTGCATGGACATATGCTTATTTATGGGATTGCCTTGGAGAATCATCACGGCTATTGAAAGTTGAACCAGTCGCCAAATAGATCGATAGAAAGGGGTCTATACAAAATAAATTGCCTCAGTCAAAATATAATTTGTCATATAAGAATTTCAAACGAAACAATTTCCTCTTTTAAAATATAAATTCTCATAAATTCTACAAAGAAGAAATAAATTCTACAAAGAAGAATATTGGCATTATTCAAAGATAATGTACTTATTTTTTTATTTTATTTTTTTGATCAAAGGCAAAATGATATTAATTTAAAATGATTACATAGTTCTAACTATATCATGGAAATGAGAAGGAAAAAGGAAGATTGTTCATCTGTAAGCAAGTAAATAGAAAGCAATTGAAAAGGCCGGAGCAAAGAAGTCACATCTCGGGCGATGACATGGGAGACTGAAGGAGCCCAGTGATGGAAGTCAATACTAGATAATGTACTTATTTAATTAGCTACATACATGTATTGCTATATCTGATTGAAGATATTTTGTTTGGAGGATAACGAAGGCAAGGAACACATGGTAGTGTCATTGCTGTTACATCAACTATTGATAAGGCCCCCCTTGTACTGTAAAGACATTGAATGTGTAATTTAGTGAAGTCAATGTCTTAACCAAACAGCAAAAAAATATGGCATTTCCTTGCCATGCACAGAAAGAGCTGAACAATTGCAAGAAAATACTCCCTCCGGTCCTAAATATAAGAGTTAATTGACTTTTTTAAAAATCCTATAAAAAAGCAAAATAAATTAATTATAAATTGATTTACCTAATTTTTTCTCTTAGATTAGTTTATTTTACTTATAAACTAATGTATAATATAAAAATATATCAAATATGTCATGATTTAATAGTCTATTTCGCAACCTTAACCTCTCCAAAAAAAAGTCAATTAAGTCTTATATTTAGGAAGTATAAAGTTCCACAGATGAAAAGGTAAAACCAAATAATTGATGATTCATATCAATTCCCCTTATCGCCATTACTGTAACATCAACTATTGATAAGACCCCACTTTTACAGGAAAGAAATTAAATGCATTATTTAGATAAGACCCCACTTTGCAGGAAAGAAATTAAATGCATTATTTAGTGCAGCAAAGGACATAACCAAAAAACACAAAAATATATTATCTCCTCCGCAATGCACAATATGAAGTATTAAAAAATGACCAACTTACATTGCTTTTCAAGAGGTGTTTATGAACGTAAGCAAATAATAGTTGTTACTTTGTATTCAATGTTTATGTAATTTTTATTTTTTAAATCGGAGTCATTTATATTTTAATTTCATACGTTGATGTTTTTTTTTGGTGGGAGAATCATTTGTTGAGGTCGTCCTCTGCAATGATGAATGATATCGTTGAGTATATGATTGTTCATGTTGCCTCTAATGGAAAATGGCCTCTAATAATATATGCCCCTCGAGTTCATAATAATGATGTGTTACCAAATAAAGTGATAATGGATACTTTTGATAGCATCGAAGTAAGTTAATACCAATATCAAAGGAGTGTGGTTAACTTTTAAAAGCTAAAAGTGTGGAATGGTGTAAAGTTAGGGGTGTGCAACATTTTTCCGTCTCATCCTATCTAATCCCGATCGTCTGGTCCCATCCCACAACCTTTCGAGACGGGAAATTCTTGCCCCAAAATTTTCAGGACGGGACAAAATTTATCTTTAGGACAAGACGATACACAGGACGAGGTCATCCTAATCTCGTCCCAAATATATATTAGTGTTTTTTATAATTTTTTTTCAAAAAATGCATGTGCCATTAATATCTTGTACGAGTATATAAGGCATTTATTTTATGAAAAATATGATCCTAATAAAATTTTATCTTATTATGTTGTATTTGATGTTATGTAGAAGTAATATTGAACTAATTTTTATTTTTTGTTACAAATACAAACTGTTATCTTTTTATAAGTATATATTTTAAATAAAAAACTAAAAAACAAAATTTGGGATTTTCCCTTCCTGTCCGATCTCAATCGGGACGGAACAGAAACCCTGTCCTGAACCTTTTCAGGGACAAGACACGAGACGGGGGTATTCTGATCGTGTCTCGTCCCGTGAACACCCCTATGTAAAGTAGTCAAAATAATTGAACTTTGCATGTAACGTGAATAGTTTAATAAATTTGTAATATTATGTATGTAATGGGACCTAGTGTACCTTAGGTTAGATGAAATAGTTTACATGTTAGTTTTTTTCTTTTCCAACAAAAAATGGCAAGAATTGGTTAATTCAATTTACTCCATAATAAGACAATTAATGTGGAACATTAACACATGGGCATGCAAATAAAAAAGATATATCATTGGTTGGAACCAAATAAATGTGTGGAAAATCTGTTCATCCTACATGAGAATTTTTAAACACATAGACAAGAACTAGCCTTTGTTCAGTAGGCCACCAAATATAAAACCAACAGTAGATTATTGAAGGGTTAAAGATCAATTTGACCACCAAACTATTTTGAAAGTATCAATTTGGCCTATAAACAATAAATGGTCTCATTTTGGCCACTGAACAATAAAATGGCTCATTTTAGCCACTGGACTACTGGAAAATACTAAAATACCCTTCTCACATTTAAAAAAACCAATAACCATATTTTCATACTCTTTTCCTGATAAAAAATATTTTGATACTTCTCTTCATCCTCTTCCTCCAACTCGACCTCACCACCCTACCCCAACCACCGCCAATCAGATCATTTCCCAAAGCAGAGAAGGGAAATTGCAAGTAGATCATATTAAAAGAACAACAAAAGGTGGGGGTGTTGATTTATGTGTATGTATGATGTGTGTGTACACAAGTGGAAGTAAACAAGGACGGCGTTTCGTCGGGAGGGGAGCTGCGGAAGGCGTTCGAATCGATGAGGCTAATTGAGGCGCATTGTGAGATTTTTCCCGTTTTTAAATATAGGCTAAAGTATACCTTTAGTCCTTTATGTTTGCATAAAGTTTCAAGGGCGAAGGCCCAAAAACGATACATAACTTTGACTAAGGAACAAAAATGGTATATAACTATTTCAAGGTACAAAAATGATATCTAACTGTTACCATGTAATTAAAAATGATATTTTCATTAATATGACAATAATATTAGACATGAAAAGTCCAAAATACCCTTATAAATTAATCGCCGCCCGTTAAAATTTATTTAATTATAAGGGCATTTTGGACATTTCATGTCTAATATTATTGTCATATTAGTGAAAATATCATTTTGATCACATGGTAAAAGTTGACTATCATATTTATATCTTGGAATAGTTATGTACTATTTTTGTTCCTTGATCAATAGTTATGTATCATTTTTGGGCTTTCGCCCAAGTTTCAATTTAGTTATATATCTTTGGAAAGTACACTTTTAGTCCTTTAAATCTAACATCAGTACTCAATTTAACGGAAATTGCTGATTCATCAAATTGTAGTGATGACTGTACAATTTAAAGTTGATGAAGCATAATATATTATCTTGAGTAGAGAAATAAAATCAATCATAACAATTAAAAATCATCTCAAATCAATCATGACGAAAACAATTTGTACTCTCTATGGTAAGAGAGTTGTTAATTTTTTTGTCCATGCTACATCTGCAAACAAACCATGGGTTGTACGTTATAACTTGGCAAACAAACCTATTATATCGTTATCAAAGCCAAATGCAATTAATTTACCGAAAGGGAAAGCAATATATGACCACTTTTACTACAAATTTGACCAAATCTGAAAAGGAATTATGACTGTTGTTTTTCTATCAGTACCCATGTGCTCAGATTTATGATTTTAACATTAATTCAGAAAGGAGAAAGAGAATGAAGAGATGAACAGCAAGATGAGAGTTACTGATTTGCTTCTGACGAAGATACAAAGACATGTCACCCAAAATACTGAGGAAACACCTTCAACTCCTCCACACTCCTCTCCATACCCATCACCAAATACTCAAACTTTCACAAATAATTATTCTCAATCACATATCTCCAAATCGCCGGACAACTCACACACATTCTTCATCTCCCCATAATCAAACAGTAAACTCTCCAAAAATCTCACATTTCTCCTCAACTTCTCCACCCCCGCATCCAACAAATGTGTGTTCAATTTCTCAATTCCGATTTAACGGAGAAATTGGAGCATTGGCTGGAGGCATAGTTCGACGTCGAAGAATAGCAAATTAGGGTTTTTTAGGAGCAAATTGTGCAAAGGTCAAAAAAGGAGCAAATTGTGGGATTCTTCGACGGAGGTGGGGATTTTGCTTCATAAGAAGTCGAAGTCAGGGAGATTTTGGAGAAATAGAGGTGGTCAGAGAAGAGAAGAGATGAGGGAAGACGAGAGAGAGAGTGGAAAAATCGAAATTAGATTTGAGGAAATTGACAGTGAGGATGATGTGGTCGACGATGTGGATGATGTGACCAGCTTTTAATTGAAAAGTCATCACTTAAGTTTGATGAGTCAGCAATTTCCGTTGAGTGGGTGATAATGTTATATTTGAAAGACTAAAAGTCTACTTTTCAAAGATAAATGATTAAATTGAAATTTCATGCAAACATAAGGGACTAAAGGTATACTTTAGCCTTAAATATAACATTATTGATAAGTTTTGCTTTTTAACAAGGCGATTATGCTGCGCTGAAAAGTGAAAACTAATCAAAACATACAAAAGGCAAAATGAAATAATTAAATATTATGTATCAATAATATTCAATTACGATTATGAGTTATTTTAAAAACATAGACGATTAAATCAATGCAAGGCGTTAATCAAAACGATAACAAGAAGATTAAAAAATATTCAAAAAGTGAAAAAATTAAAATAGCATCTAAAAATTAGTTGAGTGTCTGGAGTTAATGTTATTTTTCATTATTGCCCATATTTATTATAATAGTATTAAGAAAGAAAGAAATACATAAATATCAGTAAAATGAAAGAGAGTTAAGGGTAAAGTAGAAAAATACATTAAATAAGAAGAGAATGTGAAATTTTCTTTTTACTTTTAAGAGAGAATATGAAATGAGTTCTTATATTTTGAACCAAAATCATTCAAATTTTGAGGTCTTGTATTACGGACAAGAGGGAATACTATCTTTCTTTATAACTCCCTCAATGCTCACTAAATTAAAGCTCCACCCAGTCAGCATCCAACTTCTCTACACTATACCAGTGCATGGCTTTTCCATGTAGCTTTCTTTGAAATCAACTCATTAGCTACAAACTTCAAAGTGAACATCAAAATAGACAAGAGTTTCAACCGAGAGCATGTTTGATCCATTGGTCCAAGGAGGGCTCTAATGAAAGAGCTAATTACCGTTGATGTCACTGTTTTTGACCAAGAAGTACCATGTTTCTAATTTTTTGCACATGATTTAACCAACAACAACAAAGTCTTATTCCACTACGTAGGGTCGGCTACGTGGATCATACGGCTCCACTGTACTCTATTATTTACCAACTCTTTTTTGTATATTATTCACCAATAGATCTCGTTTTATCAGTGTACTGAGTGTTTGCCTTGGTCTCCTTCTCCCTATTTTGATTGAACTCCAAGTTGTTTCATCAACCCTCCTCACTGGTGCATTTATTGGCCTTCTTTGAACATGACTAAACCACCTCAAACGATTTTTCACCAATTTCTCAGTAATGGGAACCACTCCAACCCGTTCACGTATATGGTCATTCCTAATTTTATCTTTTCTTGTATAACCACACATCCATCTCAACATCCTCATTTCAGTAACCCCCACTTTATGTTCATGTTGTCCCTTTGCAGCCCAACATTCACTTCCATATAATATTGCTGGTCTTATAGCAGTACGAAAAAACTTCCCTTTAACCTTATGAGGTACTTTCCTATTACAAAGAACTCCAATAGCTTTCCTCCACTTACACCACCCAGCTTGAATTCTATGATTGACATCATTACAATTTCACCATCTTGTCGTATAATTGACCCAAATATTTAAATTTCGTCACTTGAGGAATTATTTGATCTCCCAGTTTAACATCTAAATCTCCTATAAGTTGTCTATTTGCGGAATTGCAATCCATATATCTAATTTAACATTAATCTCTTCCCTTGTTTCTGCCAAAAGTACTATATCATCAGCAAAAAGCATACACATAGTGATTGTGCCATACTTTTGCATATATTTTCATAGCAAAATCCATTGAATACATGTTTTGATGATAATTGCACCTAATTTGCATGGATTCTAACTACTGCTCTAGTTATTGGAATTTGTTCTAATCAAGGGCAATTTATGCCTTTTTAACATGCTATAATGTTTTACATGTTTTCAAATAACATTTTGATGCTACCTTGGAGACATTTGAATATGTAGGTTGGGAGGATGAAGGTGACGATTCAAGAAAAAGGGTCAAAATAATGTTTCTGGACGAATTTCGAAAACTGCTGAAAAGACCCAAGAATTTCTGAAGTTTGCATTTTAGTCCCTGAGGCTGGCCAACTGGCGAGCCACTAGCGAGACCATTCTGGAATTTTGCCACTTGCTCGCCTGTTGGCGAGCCACTGGTAAGCCTGACGCTATCAAAAATTCTGACGCGATTTTTAGGGTTTCTTGGGCCTATAAAAGCTTCCTATCATGACCCAAACTATTTTCTAAGCACCCTTTGGCCGAAAATAAGTGTCTCAACCTAGGGTTCTTCAATTCCCTTCCATTCCCACTCATTTTCATCCACTTCCATCTCATTCCTTCCACCCAATCCATCATTTCTTCACATTTTCACCTTCTTCCACCCTTTTCTTCCATGGATTTTCAAATGAGTCTTCCTCTTGGAGCTTCTCTTGGAGTTTTTATGTTGGATTGAAGATTCTTTATCTCTTGAGGATGGGTTGATGGTCGCTCAAGCATGGGTTCATCATGAGGGGAGTTTTTCTTAGTTCATTATATGTATTTAGAATTTCTTCTTTATGTATTTGAACCTCTCTTGTAGATGTTTGGAATTATGTATTGGATTGAGATTCTATATATGTATGTATGATGTTTGACCTTGCTAATTTGGATTAGGACTATGTATTAAGTACTTTGTTGATTATATATGTGTTTTGATTAATTCTTCTTGATATTGAGTTGTTTAGCCTTGTGTTGATGATTCTATCAACTTGATTTATTTAGATATGTGTATGATTGTGTGAGCTCTCTTTTGTAGGACACTCTATAACTAGATTGAGCTTGGAAAAGGAAAAAGGCATTAACCAAATCTAAATTAGCAAATCACATCATGAATGGACTAAGTTGTGTCTATTTTGGGCTTTGAACACTTGAGTTATGAGTTCATATCTATATTGTGGTTGCATTAAATTAGTCTCATTTTAGTGGTTCCTAGTGAGAATACTTGATTGTATCCATTCATGATTGTTGTGGTTGCACTTCATGAGAGCCACAAGTGTTTATACTCAAATTATTTCACACATCTAGGAATTACACTTGATGCATTGAACCCCTAAATGATTTGAGCTAATGTTTGTCACCTCACCTAAACTCAAGAGATCCATTTCATAGAATTCACTACACTTCTATCATCCAATCACCCCACCTTATCAAAGAAAAGATAAAAAAATATTGTAGTTAGGTTCATTTGCATTCTACATATAAAAACCCAACAAACCCCAATTCCCTTAGCTTGTTCATTTCAATTTGCATTTAGTTCATCTTAGGGTAGTTTAGAAGACTCCTTAAGAGAGACGACCTGAGGTTGCGCCACTATGTTGCAATCCTTGGTCATAAATAACTTGCATTTAATCCTCAAGGCGACTAGGAAACGGTTAAATCACATAGGCACATCTTCTATGATATTCTCAGTTAACACATCTATTACCAAGTTAAATAAATATGGGCTTAAAGATGATCCTGATGTATATCCAATTCTTATAGGAAAATCATTTGTCTCACTCCCTGGTGTTCTAACCTTAGTCAATACTCCATCATAGATATCATGTATTACTTTAATATATGCTATACACACTCCTTTCTTTTCCAAAGTATGTTTGGTACTCTATCATACGCTTTTTCTAAGTCAATAAAAACCATATGTAAGTATCTTCTTCTACTTCGATATTTTTCCATTATACCTCTTAATAAATAAATTGTCTCTGTTATCGATCTTCCTAGTATGAACCCAAATTGTCTTTCAGAAATCCTAGTCTCCAATCTCAATTTATGTTCAATTACCTTTTTCCCATAGTTTCATTGTATGACTCATAAGTTTAATTCCCCAATAATTTGCATAATCTTGTATATCTCCTTTATTCTTATAAATAGGAACTAAGGTACTTTTCTCCAATCATCGGGCATCTTCTTTGACTTTAAAATCTCGTTAAACGATTCAGTTAACCACATCACACCCTCTTCGCCTAAACATTTCTAAACTTAAATTGGTATACCATCTGGTCCAACAAATTTACCATTCTCCATTCTCTTAAGAGCCTCTCTAACCTCCGAAACTTTAATTCTACGATAAAACATCCTATTAAGCTCGCGTTCATTAATAGTCAAGTCCTCCAACCCGCAACTAGAGTCTTCAATCCCATCATTAAATAGCTTATAAAAATACTCTTCCTATCTATTCTTAATATCTTTATCAGTGACTAAAATATTACTAATTTTATTTTTTATACATCTTACTTGGCCTAAATCTCTTGACTCCTTCTCTTTGTTCATTGCTATCTTATAAATCTTCTGTTCCCCGGCCTTTGTTCCTAACTCTTTATAAAACCCTTCATATGCTTTAGCACGGACTTCACTCAATGAAGATTGTTTTAAAGTCATCCATTTGTGTAATAGTGTTGAAAATTGGGAAAAGTATCGCTTGGCTAAGAAGGATGCTAAGAAGGACTTCATATGCTTTTGCTAAGAAGGACCTATTTACCTACATGTCCATTAAGGTCTCCTGACATAATACGATAGATCTTCAATCCTCTCAACTCCCATAACATTTTTTCTCCATTCTTTATCAACAATGATACCAACACCATTCCTTTGATTTATCTTTCCTGTATACCAGAGTTTAGAACTATTAACTTTTATTTCTCTACTTTTTTCTCCGACCCATTTTATTTCCTGCAAACACAATATATTGATTTTACACTTACTCATGACTTGTGCTACCTCAAAACTTTTCCCATTTAGTGTTCCAATGTTCCAAGAACCAAATCTAATTTTACTCTCATGAACTAGCTTCTTATCACTATACTCGAGCCATACAACGCGTTACAACCAGGTAACGACCTACACTTTTACCCTTGCTCTCTTAACACTGCATTCGGGCTAGGACGCAGCGGCTCTAGCTCTCTTCTCACTGTACTCAAGCAATACAACGCGTTACATATAGGCAACGACCTAGCATTAGCACAATATCTTTGTATGTCCATAATCATGATATTTGAGAAATTTTACGTTGGTTGTCAAGGCCTAATACAACTCTCGTCCTTTATCCGGAATTGGGACCGGCTATGGCATATGATAAGCATGAGGTTCAACATAGGCGGAATTTTGCCATGATTTAACCATAAACAATTAAATTGCAGGATATAAAGAAGGATAATATGAGCATATACATTATCTGTGAATTATTCATGGGACAAAAATGGCGATAAAACTAATGTTTGAAGACTCTAGAGATCGATTCATGACATTAATTAATACAAGAAGATTCAATATATGAGTCACAGAATCCTATAGTAGAAATGGGAGGGGAAGGATTGGAAGATGGTAAATATCATCTATTGATAACTGCATAATAATTTAGCTAATGTCTTTGTCACCTTTCCTCCATTCCCTTACAACATTAAAATCCCTTTCCATCTTACTAATGCAAATTCTCCATCAAAAAGTTTTTTTTGGTAAATATCACATTTAAAATAATTGTCATCTTTAATATTCCTACTTGAACTGCAATTAAAAGTTTTATTATGGAATCACATATGTAGTGGGTTTTGTCATTCGAACATTCCCCTTAAGCAAATCAAAGATGGATCAGGTATGGGAGAAAGTGCTTAAACTACTTTTGCGTACATGAGGCGAAGGTGTTGGTTAATTGGTTAGTATGACATATTAAATCCCTTAAACATTGAAGTGAACATTTGGATACTATTTTTTACCCCTATGTTATATGCAAGGCAAATTGCGATGTTTTGTGCGTATTACGAGGTTCTTGGGTCGAAGTAAGTAATCGAAACTTTGCTAAAGCCAACTATGGATAATGATGTGCTAACTTTCGTTCATGTCCGCTACGTTACAAGTGATTATCCATGTTCATGAGGTGATTATCCCCTAATTATCCAAATAAAAATTTTACCTAAAGTTATCCTTTTTTAATTCTATATAGGTGTTTCGGTGGTACATTTCTTTTGTGATGCTAGGACCATGATATAGATCCTAATACTCCAGTTGTACAAGATCTTTAAAAAAAAACATGTTCAACATGTCTATTATGTAACGTATCAATGGAGATAAAGAGACATATATGTATTCGAAACAGACACTTACAGTGCATAGCACGGGAATTGTAACACCCCAATTTTCAAATTAGTGATAGTAAAGAATTAATTAAGGTCTTAGGATATCATTAGAAAATTACAAAGCAATTTAGAAAAATTAAATGAGGATAAATATATTTTAAGAAATTACTATACCTATTTTTGTTAGAAATTAAAGAAATAATAGATAGAGACTAAATTATTCATTAGAAATTTTATGAAAGATAGTTTAGAGCTTAGATAAAATATGGTGGGAGAAAGTATGTAAGTTGGTGGGTAGAATAATTTTACAAATTGTTTAAAGGTAGGGATTTAAAATAAGAATGTAAATAATATAAAGAAAGAAGGGTAAAATGGTAATTTCCGCGAAAATACTTGATATCCCAACTCTTGATCCTCTTCATCGTCATTTTCACTCCCTCCCTCTAAAAAAAATGGCAGCTCTTTCTCTCTTCCTTTTTCATTCATTTCTTCCTCTGCCAGTCATGATTCTTGGTGATTTTCGGACCAAATCCAACATGCAATGATGGATTCAGCTTTAGGTGATCTTCCTCTTCATTTCTATACCCATTTTTCTTCGTTTTTGGTGAGATTGAGAGGGGGTCCGAACTGGGATTCTTAGTTTTAGGTTTCTACAATCATTAAAACACAATTTTGCTTTGATTCTTCATGTTTGTAGATGGATTTGAAGGTTACTTGGAGTTTTAGTTGAGTTTGTTGAAAAACCCCAAATTTGAGTGCTCAAATCCGATGGCTTTAGTGGTGTTTGGGGTTTGAAACTTTCATTTTATTGTCGTATGAGTTCATTTGAATGTTAATATGATATTGCATGTTTGTTTGATTAAAGTTTTGTTGATATGCAAGTTTTGACATTCTTCCTTTTCTATGGTTGAACTTAGTTTGATATAAATGTTGGAAGTTGTTGTTTTTAGTTGATTAAATGGTGTTTTGGAACTGTTTGGTAAGGGTGTTGATAATTGGGAAGTTAAAAACCAATGTTTGAATATCATTGCACTCAAGGTGTTTGTTAAAATGTCTAGAAGAAAATCTTGGTTTGCATATGCTAAAGGACTGCTTGAATAAGTTGGACAAAACTGAAATCTAACTCTCAATTGTTGATGTCTCATTTCTCAATGAATTTGTATATTGAAATTTGTATGTTAAGATTTGTTTGAAAATAAGTGGGAAGGTTTTATAGTATTGCCTTGTTTGTTTTTCTCTTTTCCCCTCTTGTTTCTTTTAAATGTTGATGCATGTTTAATTTAGGATTTGAAAGGAGGACTTGTTAGAATCTTAAGTTTTGATGAAGACTAAAATATGAAAGAATAGGCCAAGTACTTAGAAAGCAATAGGTTAACATAGAATCCCAAGTAAGAGTGCAACCGGATGTGGATTTACTTCCAGATAGACTAGGACTTGCGCTCGCGGATGAATGTTTCATCCCCCAGCGGCAGCAAGTAATTCACTAGGGAATTAACTTAGTCCATGAGCATTAGATATACAAAACCTTAAGACTAAGCTAAGTTTCAACCGGAAGTGAATTTGCTTCCTGTTAGATTTAGACTGGCGCTGGCTGTTCGAATACGATAACACTAAGCGTCATTGAACATAAGCCACGTCCAGTAGAATTGCTTCCGATAACTAAGTGACTAGCGCTGACTGTTGGATTGAAGGACACTGAGCGAGAGTGAGTAATAGTGAACAAAATCCTTCATCCAGTAGAGTTACTTCCGGATGTAGAAGTGCTTCCGGATACAAGGAAAACCACTTAGACTAAGTACACTCCCACTGCATGTGACTATGTGTTTATATTGTTAGACTAACGTTCAAATGCAGTACACTGAGTAAAAGTTGCTTCCGGATGTGGACTTGCTTCCGCAAGCAATCAGAATGTCAGAGCAATGCAGTGTCAGAATGCTTTTGTCAGAGCAGAGGTGTCAGGACTACTTTTCAGAGATAAAGCAAGTCAACCCTGCTATGCATTGATGAAGCATTTATTGGGCAAACTGTAACATGGGAAAAACGGTCCTATTCAAACGGCTAACCCACCTACCAAGAGTGAGAATGTTTGAAGACTATATAAAGGAGTTCAACTTCATTTATGAAGCCAACAATTATCTTTGAAATACTTAAGAGAAGTTAGAGCGAGAATCCAAGAAAATCTTCAAGCATTCAAAGCTGCCCAGAAAAAGAGAGAGCATTTAACTCATTGAGTGATCTTTTCATCTACATATCTTGTACTCTTTGTAGTTAAGTCTCTTCTTGTTATAAGAGCATTAATTATACTTAAATGTGTAACACTATCTGTTCTTAGAGAGAACTTAGTTAGAAAAATCCTTTATTTGTAAAGGTTGAACCCTTACTGGAAGTAAGGGGGAGCTAGTTAGAAAGGCAGGAAGTAAGCCTTGAGTAAAACTTGTGATTGTAAGGTTGCAAGTGATCTCGTTTAAAACTTGTGGTTGTAAAGGTTCCAGGTGCACCCGTTGTAAAACCTGGGGATAGTGGAACTCGGCCTGGGTGGTTGAGAACTGGACGTAGGTCAGGTAGACCGAACCAGTATAAACTCTTGTGTTGTTTTTATTTGAGCTTTTATTTTGTAGCACAATTCACCCCCCCCTCTTGTGCATCCATTACCTTCATTTGGTATCAGAGCAGGTCTTTCTGACTTGATTCCCACGAATCTAGAAAGTAAAGATCTAGTAATGGATACAGATTATTCTCTGCTAGATGTCTCCATGCAACCCAACAAGCCTCCAGGCTTTGATGGGTATATCTATCCATTCTGGAAATTCCGAATGGAGACCTACATACAATCCAGCGACATTCGACTCTGGGATGTGATCCAATATGGGAATCACACCCCTCTAGATGAGAATGGCTTTGCAAAGCAGCGATCCAGCTACACCAACGAGGACTATGGTCTAATCCAGCTAAACTTCAGGGCTATGCATTACATTCAATGCGCTCTCAGTCCTAAGGAGTTTCACAGGATCAGCCACCACAAAAGTGCTAAGGAGATGTGGGAGGCTCTTGAGGCTGCTCACTCTGGAACCAGGGGAGTGAAAACAAGACGAGTTGAGATGCTAGTGGAAGAATTCCACAAGTTCGCCATGCTTAGTCCAACTGAGCCAATCAGGGAGCTGGAGCTCAAGTTCACTCACCTCATCAACAATTTGGCCTCGTTGGGTAAGGACATTCCTGAAAGGGAACAAGTTAGCAAGATCCTAAAGGTCTTGAAAGGTGACTGGATCACCAAAGTAACCATCTTGCAGGAAGTCCAAGGAGAATCAACCAGCTCCATCACTGCACTATTTGGCTCTCTGGCTGAATATGAACCTACCCTGCTGGCTCAGAGAGCTCCTCAAGCCTCATCCAAAACCAAGAATTTTGCCCTTGTTGCTCCCAGCAAGGAGATCGATGATGATGATGAGGATGACGAGGAGGAAATGGATGATGAGGAGATGGCTATGATGGTGAGAAAGTTCAGAAAGTTCTTCAGAAAGAAAGGAGGCTTTCAGAAAGGTGACTCCAGCCAGAAGAAGGGATACAAGAAGGAAAAGGTCCCTGTGTGCTTTGAATGTAAGAAGTCTGGTCAATTCAAGGCTGAGTGTCCCAGTCTGCAGAGGTAAAAAGGCAAAGACAAAAGAAAGGCCTTTGTATCCTCCATTTGGGTGAATAGCTCAGATGACGAAGCAAGTGATGAGGAAGAAGTTGCCAACCTCTGCCTGGTAGCCAGAGAAGATGATGAGGAAGCATCTTCAGATCTTGACCTCACCCACGAAGACCATGAGGTGTGTCTCAAGGCATCCAAGAACAGAAAATGGTATATTGATAGCGGATGCTCGAGACATATGACTGGAGACAGAGACAAGTTCAAATCTCTGGTGATCAAAGACGGAGCCACAGTAACCTTTGGAGGAAATCAAAGTGGAAAGATCACTGGAGTTGGAGAAGTCGGACCAGTAAAAGACGTCTATCTGGTGGACGGTCTCTGTCACAACCTGCTGAGCGTGAGCCAGAGCACTGACAAAGGAAATTTGGGTAATCTTTGATTCAAATGAGTGCATAATAGTTGATAAGCAGGATCTGAATTTAGACAAGGCCAATTTAAAATGCAAACTTAAGGCAAACAGAAATGGAAACCTATATACTCTAGACTTATGCCAACAACTAGAAGAAAAATGTTTAATATCTAGTGATGAGAACAGTTGGCTTTGGCATAAGAGGTTAGCTCATGTTAATTTTACTCAACTTGATATGCTAATTAAAAAGGAGCTAGCTATAGGTATTCCATCCTTTAAGGTAAAGCATGATTTTATTTGTGAATCCTGCCAACGAGGGAAGCAAACAAAGTCCTCGTTTAAAACCAAGAAGAGAGTCTCCACCAGCAGGCCCTTGGAACTAATCCATATGGATTTGGTTGGGCCAGCAAGAGTGAAGAGCTTGGGTGGAAACCTGTATGCTCTAGTGGTGGTGGATGACTATTCAAGGTTCACTTGGACTATGTTTCTTGCCTCTAAGCAAGATGCTTTTGATGCTTTTGTTGTCCTGGCTAAGAAAGTGCAGAATGAGAAAGAGCTCAAAATCACAGCCATAAGGACAGACCATGGAGGAGAGTTTGAGAACCATAGCTTTTCTGAGCTATGTGAGCAAAATGGCATTGAACATAACTTCTCAGCTCCTAGGACTCCTCAGCAAAATGGAGTGGTCGAAAGGAAGAACAGGGTTCTGACGGAGATGGCTAGAAGCATGCTCAACGAGAAAGAGGTTTCTCAAGTGTTCTGGGCAGACGCTATGAGCACTGCTTGCTATATCTCCAACAGAGCCTATGTTCGCAAGGGCTTGGACAAGACTCCATATGAGCTGTACAAAGGGAGGAAGCCCAACATCAGCCACCTCAGAATCTTTGGATCTAAATGCTATGTACATAACAATGGGAAGGTAAATCTGGGTAAGTTTGATCCAAAAGCTGATGTAGGTATATTCATAGGATATTCCCTTAGGAGTAAAACATATAGAATATACAACATGAGAACTAAAATTGTAGAAGAATCCATGCATGTTGTATTTGATGAAACTCCTACATGGGGACAATCCACAGAAGATGATGGAATACTTAATCTTCCAAAACTACCATCATCTTCCTCACCACCAAAAGAAACACCAACAAGCAATCCCAAAGAAGAAGATGAACCCAGTGATGAGCCTGGAGTGCAGACCGTGCCTGATGAGGCACAGTTGCCAACAGCTAGGAGACATCACATGGATCATCCTCTTGATCAAGTGCTTGGTGATGTTTCTTCTGGTGTCAGAACTAGAAGACAAGTTCAAAATGAAGTTGAGTTTGGAGCATTCCTATCTCAAATCGAACCAACTTCAGTTGAACAAGCTCTTGAGGACTGCGACTGGATTATTGCCATGCAGGAAGAGCTAAATCAATTTGAGAGAAGCCAAGTCTGGGAACTAGTCCCAAGGCCGTCTCATCAATCCATAGTGGGGACCAAGTGGGTCTTCAAAAACAAGCTGGATGAGACAGGTCAAATTACAAGAAACAAAGCCAGATTAGTGGCCAAAGGATATAACCAAGAAGAAGACATTGACTATGAAGAAACTTTTGCTCCAGTTGCTAGACTCGAAGCAATAAGAATTCTTCTAGCCTTTGCATCCATGAAAGGCTTTAGATTATATCAAATGGATGTAAAAAGTGCTTTTCTTAATGGTTACATCAAAGAAGAGGTATATGTAGAACAACCTCCTGGCTTTGAGGATCATAAGCATCCCAAACATGTGCATAGATTAAAGAAAGCTTTATATGGCCTGAAACAAGCTCCTCGAGCTTGGTATGAGAGACTCAGCAGCTTTTTGCTGGGCAAGGGTTTCTCAAGGGGCAAATTAGATAATACACTGTTTATCCTTCACAAAGATAGAGATATGCTAATTGTCCAAATTTATGTCGATGATATTATTTTTGGGGCAACTAATGAAAAGCTTTGTGAAGATTTCTCTAAGACTATGCAGGGTGAGTTTGAAATGTCAATGATGGGAGAACTAACATTCTTCCTAGGCCTGCAAATTAAACAGAAGAAGAATGGAATCTTCATCTCCCGAGCTAAGTGTAACATCCTAAATTTTTAATTATAAAATAAAAGTGACAAATATCTTAAATTTAACCTTACTAATTAATTAGAAAGTTCAATTTAATTTTAGGGGATTATTTAAGGTTTTATTTCCTTGTAACATATAATTAATTATTTGATTTCAATTTGGAAATAGTTATAAACTTTCTATTAACAAAACAATATTTTAGAAATTTTTATTTAGAGGTTTGCTTTTATTTAAATAATAAAATTTGTTCATTTTAAAAATAGAAACAAATACAGATATATTAATTAATATAACATAATGTCTATATTTAGGAAAAGATGATATGTGATTTTCTAAAGAAGTCCCATAACTAAATTTATGAGATGAGACAAGTAAGAAACTTTGTAATTGAACATAAGGGTATCTTTGTAATTTTATGGTTGGGCCCTAAACCCTAATTTCCCTTAGTATATATATTCACTTCTCTCCTCCTCTCAATCACATATGTGCAGCCGCATACACCAAACGAACCCAGCTCCTTCATCCTTTTCTTCTTCTTGAACATTTTCTTCATTCTCATTCATAAAGCTTCACCAAAATCAACCCACTCACTTCTTCCTTCGTCCTCATTGTCTTCTTCCTCCCTTTGCCTTTTCTGAAGCTCGTCGGCGACATTCTTGGCGGAGCAAAACTCAGTCCGATGTCTAAGGCCGGCCACAAACTCCGCAGCTCTCCCTGGCCCTTTTTCCGGCGACGGCGAAGCCTTTTCCGGTGGAGCAAACATTCTGATGAAGCACACAAACAAGAAATGGAGTTAAGGTGACCTTCCTTCTCCCATTTCTACCCTTCTTTTCTTCGAATCTGGGTGAGCTTAAGAGAGGAACACGGATTGGGGTTCTAGAACTTCTGGGATTCAAATTCAACTTAAAGAAAAATGGCTTTTAATTTGAGTATTGAATGAGGTTTTGTTGAGATTGAATAAAAATCTAGATTGGGTAATTTAAATCCAACGTGTTGAAAGATTTTGGGTTGAATTTCTAATTGATATATGAAAGTTTTAGTTGAATAAGGGGTTTGGAAACTGTTGGGAGAAATGTTGATAGCTGGGTAGTTGATAAACATTGTTTAAATGTCATTGTACTCTAGGTGTTTGTCAAAATTTCTATAAGAAAAACTTAATTGCTTTAGTCTTGTGGCATTCTGATTTGCTTTGCTTTGTTGAATGCTTGATAAATGGTGAAATTATAGAACATATAATTACTTGCAGCATGATTAAATTTGGTTGGGCTTTAGAGATTTCGAGTTTTTTTTTATGCTAGACGAAATAAATCCGTTTTGGGCTGCTGGCTCGGGTGTTTGAAAATGGATATTAAAGTCTTGTTATATACATATAAGATTTTATTTCTGTGCTTCTGTACTTTTGACTATGGTTGTAAAGAGAATCTATTGATATTAGAAACTTTAGTGGGCAATTATGGGAATGGAAATGTAAGGATTATAATTGTTGTGTGTGGGTTTAATAAGTATATTACTTCTCTATTCTGCTTAATATTGTAGGTTAATATAAATAGGAAATATTGTGTATGCATATGAGATAATAAAATTCTAATCACACTTGCTCTGTTCAATTCGAAGGAAGGAATGAAAGAGTTTAACTATATTGTTACGTGTTTGGAAAATTCCGTTTTCTTCACTCTCCCTAGTTCTATTTGGATTTTCTGAGTTGTTTTCTTGTGATGGAGTTAATATGTACTAATTATAGTGGATGTAAATGGTTTGGTTGATGCTCAAGTTTGTGAATTAAAGTTACAGTGATTTTAACATTTTGTCACATTGGCTAAATGATTGATTAAGATGAGAATTATTTAAATTGTTGGTTGAAGTGAGATATACACGTGAACATAATTGACTTTAGCTATGTATGTGAAATTCCAGATTTTTATGATGTGGGTTAAGGCTAATTGTGGACTGTTATGAATTTTAAAACTAGTATAGCATGGAACCTAATGCTAATCACTATCACTATTTTAATTAATAGGACAATTGTTCAGATTTTAAGAATGAAGGCTTAACTCAATTAATTAAGCAATTGTTTATTTTTAGGAGTAATAAAGTTTTTGGAAGAAACTATAAATTCTCTTTAATGTTCTTTTACTTTTGCTTGATTAAGTATGATCCTGACCTTGTTAATTTTCTTTTGCTTGCTATGCGCATAAACTTCTGTGCACTCTGGAATCTTCTTTTTATGATTATTTCGGTAATTAAGAGAGACAAAAAAAAATTGGATACTCATGAGAATGATTTTGTAATGGCTTCTTTAATCGATAGTAAATTGTCTAGAATTGCTCTGCAAGTTTTGTAGCTTGTTGGCTAATTAGCGGCTGATTATTAACTGATATCTTTTCATTTGAATAATTTGGTATGTGTGGCTTCTACGTGTTAATTTGGAAAAAATTAGGAAGGGATGGGTAGTACTTCCAGGAACGAGAGCGACGTTAATTAGTATATATGACAATTGATAAATTTTTAATTATTTGCATGTGTCATATTATTGCTTGTAGTTGGTTAATGATGCTTGAGCACGTGGGAGCTTACGTTGTTTATGTTTGGTTTGAATGGAAGGAGGTAACTACTTAAACTTGTTTGCGTGTGTGTGTATGTTGGTAAGCATATAGGTTAGTTATGAATTTATGATGTTTATTATATGCGTTATGAGAATTGATGTCTTGTTTGGTGCACACCGATAATATGATTATAAATATGCCATTCCGGAATGAGGTTCCCTGTAAAACCCCAGGGACTAAAAGAAATAAGAATAAATTGTTAGATGTTCAGTAGGGTTGTTAGTCCCTTTGAACCAGTTCAAGCGAGGGTATATCGACCATCGAGTCGTGAGTCCCTATTGAACTGAGATATTACGGTGTGTTGTGTTTGATTTTACTTTTGTTAGTGATGATTTAATTATTTTCGTTATTGATGTATTGAGTTTTGATATGTTTATAAATAAATATTTGTGCTGCTATAAATTGTAATATCTGATATCTGATAGTTATTTGAAATTAGCATATACATAACATGTTCATGCAACACAGTATGTAGCACACACCACTATACACAATATTAGCACACACCACCTTACGGCATGCACATGCAAATAGTGCAAAAATGTGCGTAAGCGAGTGGTAGTAGTTGCGATTTCTGGGTCTACCCCAATCGTTGATATTACAGGTACTAGATCGGGGCAGGAGTGATAGGAAGGATCTGGAGACTTAGGACTAAGCGTTATGTTTGCGTACTATTTTTCATATTTCATTTATTAATTTGTAAACCCTGTGATTCATTTTCTTTGGATTACTGTATAAAAGTTTAGGCTGGATAACTGTAATTAAACATGTTCATGTGCTTATTTGTAAATGATGATTTTGAAAGAATTTAATCAGGTATTACTAGATTTATTTAAATATCCATGTTAGTCAATTCTTATCTAACATGGATATATCATATTTGATAATTTTAAATAAACGATTTCCAATTGTTAATTTTATGTTTGATTATAAAATGATTTATTTATTTCCAAATTACATGAAATCTTTTTCTAACCATGATAATTTATTTGTTACTAAAATTATTTTTCTATCATGGTTAGTGCATTGACTTATATTTTATGGAAAATAAGAAAAATTGTTTTTCTAACTATGTTAGTCGTTATTATAACATAAATTCTTTTTCTAACATAGTTAGTATTACGTTATTGTAAATAAAATAAAAAAAAAGTATTATGTTATTGTAGTTAATGAAGTTAAATTCTTTTTTTAACTATGTTAGCTGCTTTTATCTTAAATTCTTTTTTTTTTAACATAGACTTCAATTTAAATTAAGAAAAAAAAAATTAGCATAAAAATGGTTATATAAGTGTGGTTGTTACACTAAGTACTGCAGAGACCTACTCAAAAAGTTTGGGATGGATGAATGCAAGGAGTATGACACTCCCATGAGCACCACTGCCGCACTCGATGCTGACGCAAAGGGTAAATCTGTCAGTCTGCCCATGTACAAGGGAATGATAGGTTCCCTCATATACTTAACGGCAAGCAGGCCTGACATCCAATTTAGTGTAGGCATGTGTGCTAGGTTTCAAGCCAACCCCAAGGAGTCACACTTAACATGTGTTAAACGTATTCTGAGATACCTTGAGGGAACACAAGAACTTGGTCTTTGGTATCCCAGAGGTAACCAAGAGTTCTTGTGGGCTTACTCTGACTCTGACCATGCAGGTTATAAAACAGATAGGAAGAGCACCAGTGGACAATGCGCCTTCCTTGGTGGTTGTCTGGTGTCTTGGGCTAGCAAGAAGCAAACCTGCGTGTCATTGTCATCCACTGAGGCAGAATACATTGCTGCCGCAAGCTGTTGTGCCCAAGTGCTGTGGCTGAAGAACCAACTAAGAGATCTTGGCTTGGAGTTCCCTGAGGCACCCATCCTCTGTGACAACACACAAGGACAAAGCACATTGATGTCAGACATCACTTCATCAGAGACCATGTTCAAAAGAAGGATATCAAAGTGCAATTTGTCCCAACTCAACAACAGCTTGCTGACATCTTCACCAAGCCTCTGGGGGTTGACCAATTTACTTTCATAAGAGGTGATTTGGGAATGGTAAACCCAAATGAGGTGTAACCTTTTATTTATTATAGTTGATTGTTTAAAACCTACAACAATACTGACTTAGCCATCGAAGTGCCAATATGTGTTTTTGCAGGTTCTCAATGTTAAATCTTAAGCAACTGCAATCGGAAGCAAAACCACTTCCGGATGATCACTCGCTGACACTGGATGATGAAACCAAGAAAGCGCCAGTACCAGTCCAAGGGACACGTCACTTCAGAAAACGTTTCAACTCCCTCTATGAAAAGTTGTGCCCTCTCTGACAAGATGAAGCGACACATGTCATAAGGTGCGCCGTTTCAATTAAAATGTTTACGTTACCCAATGTGTAAACGTATGGTTTCATCTGAAAAGACATGCCCATTTTACCCTCAGTAACTTTGCCTATAAATAGGATGTCATCTTTCACTTTCACTTTGTACTTTTACTCACGTATTCTCTGCATACATTCTTCATCTTCATCTGTGTCCTTCATTTTCTTCATACACTTTTTCGCATTTCATCTCGTTTTACCACCATCCCACACAAAAATGGCCGGATCACATGAAACAAACCCAGTTACAAAGAAATCTTCCTCATCCAAGAAACACAAGTCGAAATCTGGGAAATCTCGGCATGAACATTCTGGGAAATCTGGGCAACGTGATGAACACCGTGAAGAACTTCATGAAGTTTCTGGGCAAACCCAGGGGCAGGATGAACATATCCAGGATCAGCCTGAAATTTCTGGGAGAGTGGCAGAACAGCCTGAGGCTTCTGGGCAAGAGCAAGCGAGGGAAGCCAAGAGGAAAGGAAAAAAGAAGAAGGTTCAGTTCGCTGAAGAGCCTTCTTCCAAGAGGCAAAGGGTTGAAGAAGATGACCCTACAGTGTACAGAGATGGGGCCTTGGAACCGGTTGCCTCCAAATTTGAGACGGTTCAGCCCTACTTCTCCCATGGTCTATTCATCGATCTGGCCAAGATTGATGAACTAGGGTTTCCTCAGCTGCGCCCTTACCTAGAGAGGTACATGCCTTGGCTGGGGATTAAACAGGACTACAACATCAACGTCTTGCGAGTTTTCTGTCAATCCCTCTCTGGCAAAGTGAAGTACAAGAAGGTTGATGGAAAGGAGCAGATCCACAGAATCTACTTCACGGCCACAAGTCAGAGGAAGATCCTTCAGTTTTACCTGGAGGACGCTCAATGAGTAAATGGGGATCACTGATGAAGGAATGACTGAGTGGATGTATCCTGAGGCGCTCAAGTACAGTAAAGAGGAACTCGTGAAGTTGTATGGCACCGATGGGAAAAAGGTGTCCAAAATGTCTGACTCCTACAGGTTGTTGTACTATGTTTACTCCCGGATGATGACTCACAAAGGGGGTAACTTCAATGAGTTCGCCAATATCAACAACCCGTGGTTCCCCAGAATTCTCACTCGGCAACCTATCAACCCTGGGCAGTTGATCAGTCTTGAGCTGCAGAGATGGTTGATCAATGACAAGTCTGACTATCTTCCCTACCCCACCATCATTGCCTTCCTCCTTGAGAAGAAACTGATCAAGGCCACATCTGACTTGGAGGAAGAGAATGTCAAGTGTACTCCTGTGGGGGCGACTAACATCGGGAAGATGGGCATCAGATACACCAGACCTGCAAGGCCCACTCGCTCAGGATCACAAGCAGGGAGTGCATCTCAGGCCTCAGTCCCCTCTACATCTGGAGCAAGGGATCAAGAGGTTGACTCTCATCTCGGGCCAAGCCGTGCTGCGAGGGTGCCAGCCACAGTGAAGGCATTTGCTCAGGAAATGAAGGAAGAGATTTTCCTTCAACTTTCTGCGTCCTTGGTGGCCCCTCTGAGGAATGACTGTGATGCTGGGTTCCAGCAGCAAGGGGAGCGCATCCAGCGGCTTGAGGACAGAGTAGGCCAGGTTGAGACTCAGCTTGCCAGGGTGGATGCCAAGCTAGATCTTATTCTCCAACACCTCCAGATTCCCCAACCACAACAAGGTAACCTACCACCTCCTCCTCCTCCCCAAAATCCACCTCCTCCTCCTCCTAATACTCAACAACCACAGCCACCTCCACAAAATGACCATCAACCCCCACCATCACCAAACAATGACCACCAATCCCAGCCTTCACCTAATCCTGACCAGCAACCCCAAGACTCACTCCAACAATCTCCTCGCCAATCACCTCAACACTCCTCATCTCCACTTACCTCCCCCACTCGCACACCACCCAATCCCAACTCTAGACCCAGATCCAACCCGTTGGCCGAGCACCTTGGCTTCCAAACTGCCATTCACCCCCTCAGCCACATCTATCTGAGAGATTACCCCCGCCTTCAACCAATCTCTGAGGATCACTTACCCTTCACCCCACATACTTCCACTACCTTCACTGAATACTCCTCCACCTATCCATTCGAAGGTCTGTTCGTGGATCCCACCTGGTTTCCCAACCCTCCCAACTCCCCAGAAACTACCTTACCTACATCCTCCCCAGAACCTTCACCACCAAAGAGATTTGGCCCTGAACCTCCACCCTCCTCTTCATCCACTCCATCCCTGGCACTCACCCTTGTTGATGATGACAAAAGGGGGAGAAATGCTATGTCTGCTCTTCGCCTGGCCATGGACACCAGGGATGTTCTCAGCCAGCCATCCCTCTGGATTGATAAAGACATCGCAGCTGCCCTCCGTCGTGCTATGGAATCCCAAAGGCTGGGTGGTGCTGAGAACCTTATAAGAGGAGAAGCAATCTGGTTCATGCAGCAGCAGAGGTCGGCTGAGCAAGGACCACAATTGGATATGGTTGTCTTTGAGCAGAATGAACAATCCTCACAGCCTGAGTCATCATCAGAGCCTCCTCCAACTAAGACAAGTAAAAATATTGTTGAGGAGATTATGATGAAGTGGGGACTGAAGAAGATCAACCATCCTCCTATTGTGATAGCAAAGCCAATCCCTGCATCCTCTGGGCAAGAGTCTGAGTTCTCGACTTCTGAGCAATCATCTGCCCCTCCTCCCTCATCTGAGCCAGCAGTCACCTTCAGTGAGTCTAGAAAGAAGGCCGTTGCTAGGAAGCGTGCTTAGAAGGTTATTGCCTCCACTGAATCTGCTGAGAGTAAGGAAGAGACTCCATCTGACCAGCCTGAGCAAGGATCTTCGTCTGCCCAGGATGAGCAAGAGTTCCCAGTGGTTCAAGCAGTTCCAATTCTGAAGGAAGTCAAGTTGGAAATTGAAGACATGACTCCTGAGGAATTCGAGAAGTTTGGGTTCACAGACAAATTATCCTTCGGTCAGATGGCCTGCCTCGATGCTGACAGAGCAAGTGTCATGCCCACTCCACCAATTAGCAAGAGTAAAGGAAAGAGTAAGGGCAAGGGAAAGAGGAAAACCCAGGAAGTTGAGGAGGATCCCAACTACCCTGTTTGGAATGTAAAAATCCGGGCTGTTCACTATCCCAATGGAGTGGTCACCTACTTCGATGATGCTACAGGGTTCCCTGGGTATGAAGAAGTGGAAAACATGAAAAGGGCATTCGAGGAGTCTATTGAATCTGAAAGGCTCAGAAGAGAAAGAGAGGAAGAAGAACTTCAGCAGATCATTGCCCAGATTGACCGGAATGTACATGAGGCCGAGTTAGCCAAACTTCAAAGAGAGAGTGAAGAGAGACAGAAGGAGAGGGAGAAGAAAAAGAGACACAAACTATGAAACCCCCTTTCAACCCATTTTTAACTTAGAAAATTTTTCTTTGTTTTCATATTTCATTCTTGCTTAGTGTAAATTACCTGTATATGTTTTGCTTGTATACTCTAACATGTAATCTCTGTTTATCAATAATATTTGTCTAAGTTACTTGTTCTTATCTATTGCTTTTATTCTTCTGATAATCCTTTCATATAAACTTAATCGATAAAACTAAGTTTGTCATCATCAAAAAGGGGGAGAATGTTAGAATCTTAAGTTTTGATGAAGACTAAAATATGAAAGAATAGGCCAAGTACTTAGAAAGCAATAGGTTAACATAGAATCCCAAGTAAGAGTGCAACTGGATGTGGATTTACTTCCGGATAGACTAGGACTTGCGCTCGCGGATGAATGTTTCATCCCCCAGCGGCAGCAAGTAATTCACTAGGGAATTAACTTAGTCCATGAGCATTAGATATACAAAACCTTAAGACTAAGCTAAGTTTCAACCGGAAGTGAATTTGCTTCCTGTTAGATTTAGACTGGCGCTGGCTGTTCGAATACGATGACACTAAGCGTCAGTGAACATAAGCCACGTCCAGTAGAATTGCTTCTGATAGCTAAGTGACTAGCGCTGACTGTTGTATTGAAGGACACTGAGCGAGAGTGAGTAATAGTGAACAAAATCCTTCATCCAGTAGAGTTACTTCCGGATGTAGAAGTGCTTCCGGATACAAGGAAAACCACTTAGACTAAGTACACTCCCACTGCATGTGAGTATGTGTTTATATTGTTAGACTAACGTTCAAATGCAGTACACTGAGTAAAAGTTGCTTCCGGATGTGGACTTGCTTCCGCAAGCAATCAGAATGTCAGAGCAATGCAGTGTCAGAATGCTTTTGTTAGAGCAGAGGTGTCAGGACTACTTTTCAGAGATAAAGCAAGTCAACCCTGCTATGCATTGATGAAGCATTTATTGGGCAAACGGTAACATGGGAAAAACGGTCATATTCAAACGGCTAACCCACCTACCAAGAGTGAGAATGTTTGAAGACTATATAAAGGAGTTCAACTTCATTTATGAAGCCAACAATTATCTTTGAAATACTTAAGAGAAGTTAGAGCGAGAATCCAAGAAAATCTTCAAGCATTCAAAGCTGCCCAGAAAAAGAGAGAGCATTTAACTCATTGAGTGATCTTTTCATCTACATATCTTGTACTCTTTGTAGTTAAGTCTCTTCTTGTTATAAGAGCATTAATTGTACTTAAGTGTGTAACACTATCTGTTCTTAGAGAGAACTTAGTTAGAAAAATCCTTTATTTGTAAAGGTTGAACCCTTGCTGGAAGTAAGGGGAGCTAGTTAGAAAGGCAGCAAGTAAGCCTTGAGTAAAACTTGTGATTGTAAGGTTGCAAGTGATCCCGTTTAAAACTTGTGGTTGTAAAGGTTCCAGGTGCACCCGTTGTAAAACCTGGGGATAGTGGAACTCGGCCTGGGTGGTTGAGAACTGGACGTAGGTCAGGTAGACCGAACCAGTATAAACTCTTGTGTTGATTTTATTTGAGCTTTTATTTTGTAGCACAATTCACCCCCCCTCTTGTGCATCCATTACCTTCAGGACTTCGTATGTTATTCATTTTCCCTTCTCTAATGCTTTGATTCTTTGGCTATAATGAAGGAATGGATGAATTGATGACTATGGTTTATGATTGATTTTATTTACATATGAAACTTGGTTCTTTTCTTTCCTTGCTGCATTGTTTTGCTAGTTTAAAAATTCTCTGCTCTCTCATATGTAATGGGCAAATGATACTTGAAGGGAAAATGATATTAATGGTACTTAAAATGATAGACTAGGCACATGGCTGATTGGTTCTTGAAATGAAAACACCCTCAATTTTTAATTAAAGACTAATAAGTTAACCTTGATGAGTTTCTACTATTTTCATGAGTTGTATATGCCTAGTTGGTATCCTAATAATTCTTTGTTTTGATAGATATGTGCTAGGATTATTTAAAATTTTGTTTGTTGAAACCAATTAGATCTTGTCTTAAAGAAATGGTTGTATGAATTAAAACGATAACCTTGAGTGAAGTTTAAAGTTCATTATAAAAACTATTGGAATTTAATCTAAGATTTGGAAGTTGTTTAAGTTAAAGGCTTAAAAGGGGCTTGGGTAGTAATAGAGGTTCGAGAGAGACGATAATTATTGTGTAGAATAGTTATTCATAGTCATTATTACTTTTTGTAATACTAGGAGAGTCTAGCAAAGAAGTAATTGGACAACAAGTGTTTGGAAGCTACAAGAAGGAAAGGAGGAGTATTAGTAAAGTGAAGGACAGGTAACAGTTTAATTCAATAGAAATAAGCGCGCATGAATATTTTTTCAAAAACATGATAATGTTAATCCTAAGAGGAGGAATTATATTTATCTCAGATAGATAAATAAGAAAGCATAGAGTACTCTAGGTATCAGGTGAGTCGCTCCCCCTATGCCAAACATTTACAGAAACCCTCCAGGTACCGAATACCTCCATTGTTTGACGAATATATCGTTAATAATGGTTGGTATAGGAGGCAAGTTTCAATAAGAGATTGGAAAGAGGAAGGAAGGTGAGTATGTGCTCACAACTAAAAGGATTTGCGTTATCATGACTTAAAGGTAAACTATTGAAATAAACTGTTATTGGGATTCTTTGAATCTCACTGTTGTTCTTAAAATGTTTTTACAGATATGCCTGGAGAAGTTAATTCTGAGGGAAGTTCTAGGAAGGTAGGAAGGATGCTTGTTAGGTCCGAAGCTCAATAGTGATATATATTTGTATTATATGTTGGTTGTTTTATATATTTTTATACAAGTTCATAACTTGTGATGTATATAGGTATAAGCTATCACCTGCGATAGCCGAATCATATTTATATAAAATTGTAAAAGTTAGACTTAAATATGTTAAGTATTTAGTTACATTAGATAGTACAGGTGTATAAAATAAAACTAAGTAGTAGGTACTGATTTAGCTATTAAATGGATTTATAAATCGCTGCGAATTTCAGGAAATAGTTATGAATTTCATAAATTGTTTAGAAGCCCAAGTTTACTTAGGAAATTCTTTTATCTAGTTTTGCATAAGAAAATTTTTAATTCACTGTTATTTTTAGGCTTCTAATACTAGAAAAGTGGTTATTAATTGATTGTTTTGCTACAAATATAGTTGAAAAGTTAGGATTTTACAGGAATCGTTGCACGTTGATGTAGTACTTGACCCAGAGAACTATTAACCAAGCTATCTAATGAAATCTTTTTGGTCAATAACTTACCATGAAACATGCAATTAATATAGCACAATGAGTTTGGTCACAAAAAAAGTATGTAGCACAATAGCTACTTGTGATCTAGGAATCTAATATATTTATAATTCTAAAATTATTAAATTAAATTTATCATTAATATTTATATTTTTAATGTACTTTTTATTTAATTTTAAATTAATTTAATAATTTAATGATATAAAGAACCAATCAGCAATGATGTGAAAGTACAAGAATCTAATAAAAATAGAACAATATATATAAAGACCTAATTGAAACATGTGAAATTGTAGGTACGCAGTTAACAATTGTTTAAAATTAGGGTTAAGGGTCAAATCTAGCACTCTACTATTGTCAAAAGTTCACCCAACATAAACAAGAATTCGATGGCTCAAATGTAGCACACATCTTTTCAAAAATGGCTCAAATCTAGCATTTTCGTCAACTTTAGCGGGTTTGACCGTTAAGTTTGACTTGACCATGCCACGTCACCCGCCACATCACCCAGTTTTTGCCATGTGGCCTGCCACATCACCCAATGGGCCCACTTACGATCAATTATTGGGTGACGTGGCAGGCCACGTGGCAAAACTGGGTGACGTGGCGGGTAACGTGGCATGGTCAAGTCAACCTTAACGGTCAAACTCGTTAAAGTTGACGAAAATGCTAGATTTGAGCCATTTTTGAAAAGATGTGCGCTACATTTGGGCCATCGAATTCTTGTTTATGTTGGGTGAACTTTTGACAATAATAGAGTGCTATATTTGACCCTTAACCCTTAAAATTATAAGGCCTCCTTGAAGACTACTTAATTATTTCCCATTATTTTATCTTAAATGCAAAGATAATACTTGTCCAAAAAGAGAAACCAGAAAAGATAGGAACATGACAAATTCCATAAGCACAACTCCATATAAGAAACACCAATAATATGACAGCTAAAAAATTAGTGCTAGCTAGTAGCTAAAAAGGAGATCACAATTACATTTTTTACTTTTTAATATATACCCAGAACATGTCCATGAAGAAGACTGTCACTTTGCCTTCTGAATTCTCCTGTTATAATTCATCCAAGTCAACGCAATTTAAAAAACACGAAATCATTTTGAGCCATCAACAACACTAGCCAAAGTGCAGATAAGATTCTTAGTTGGTAGTTTCTAATGTTGATTTCTGCGCTACAACTAAAAGAAATACTCCATCTGTTCCTAAATATAAGATCACTTTAGCAAATTTGGAGAGATAATCCCTCATTGTTCTGAATGAGGGACTTGTGAATTTGCTCCATTCACAAGAGCTAGGGATCGAACCCCAACCACTTGCTTAAGGAACGAGAGTACTTACCACTCACGTCAACCCGCAGGTTAGTAATCTTTTAAGAGGCTTCAAGTCTTCTTCAACATTTTGAAAGCTTAGGCCTAAGTCTGAGAAAAGTATAAATATAGACTACTATATATCAATCTTAACTTTCATCTTTCTATTGCAGGTACAAGCCAATTTAACTAAAACCTATATCGGCCTAATCAAGTTTATTTTATGCATCTATGTTCGTTCTATCCTAGAATGGCCAAAACCAACATTTGCCTCCAAGTCATTTCAAATTTTTTATTTTTTCAAATACTAATCAACATCATATTTTTTAATTACAAAGACTTCTCATCTATTTTGAAAAAAATACAATTTAGTCTAATAACTAAAATCGTCAAAAGTATTATGAAACATTTCTAAAAGTACATTTCTTCAATAAAAAGTTCTCTTAGAGTAAATAGTCTTATACTCATTGATCCTTCAATAATTCATTTGATAATTACTAATGATCTATTTAATATTTTTGTTACTTAAATCATACAAAATTTCAGTTTATTTAATTTGAAAAATTTAAAAGAATGATAAAACAACTATTTTTATAACCTTTGGCATAACTAAATTTATTTAAGATCTATAAGTTATAAAACATATTTTAATATACTATGAACAAAACAATATCATTTTTAAATTTAATATATTTTATGGATCAAAGGCAAAATGATATTACTTTTTTTATACATAGCAAAATGATATTAGTAATAATAGATAAATTTAATAATTTAAATTAATTTGTATGTTATTTTAGAAATAAAATGAAAAAAAAGTATTTATTTGATTTAATTGATTGATTCAATCAATTATTAATTGATTGAGGAAATTAATTAGATTAATTGACTAATTAGGATTTTATTTTATTGAGTTGGGTTATTATATTTTATTGTTACCTTTTATAATTAAGTTTTATTATTACTGTCAAGGCTATATAACTTGACTTAGGTTTTCATATTTTGTTGTCTTGTGTTTTGATTATGAATTGAGATTTCTCTGTTGCCTAATGGCCGACGACCTCTCTTCTTTCTTCTTCTCTTTTACCCTCTCTTCTCTAATGTTTCATCTAACTCTTGAATTCAACCATCAAATGTTCTCCTCACTCCTTCCTCAATAATTCTTAATTAATAGAATGATTAATTCCATTAACATAATTCGTATATGCATAAGTTTGAAACATTTTCCAAAAAATATTTATTCAAAATATTATAAATTACACCATAAAGTTTTTGAAACAAGAGGTTTTGAACTTTTAAAATTATTGAAAATAAAAGGAAAATATATTGAATATTGTCATATGATAAAAATGAATAAATTTTAAAAATTAAAAAATTTAAAATTATAAAATTAAATTAGTTTTGAATATTGTTAAGGGTGTGCTTAAATAATTATCCAAAATTATTATTCATGTAATTTATTATTTTGAATTGATCGATGAATAAATACTATAAAAATAACCAACTAAAAATCTTGTAAAAGTACAAGAATCTAATAAAATGAATAAATAAACTATAAATACCTGATTATTAAAACAAGTGAAACTATAAATACCCAGTTAAAAGTTGTTCGAAACTATAATGCCTTGGCGACTAATTATTTTATGTTTAATGAAAAGATAACACTTACCGAAAAAGAGTAAAAGGAAAAGATAGTAACATAACATATTCAACAAACACAGCCCCATAGAGAAATTGCAACATTAATAACAACTCAAAAACTAGTACTATAGTAGCTAAAAGTCGCAATTACAGTTTTCCTCCTTTTTTTTCATATTTAGAACATGCCCATAATTAAAGAGAGGATTGTTACTTTACCTTATGAATTCTCTCATGTTACGTTCATCCAAATCAAAGCAACTTAGATAATACAAAATCATTATTAATTTGATCCGCCATCAACACTAGGAGGAGCATAGCCTATAGAGATATATAAGATTCCCAGTTGCAGTTGTTGCTTCTTAAGGCACAATCTTGTATGCTTTGGATTTTTGAATCCAATATATAAATGATTTCTTGGTGTTCCTGAATCCCAAAAAGTCATGCTCTTTGGCCTTGTTCATACTGTCAAACGCCACTTCAAAACGCATCATAGAATCCAGAAGCCACCAATTACCTACCTCTTCAAGTTTAGTGGGCTGTAACTGATTCTCTTTCACAATTTCATCCCATATTGGGCCCTTTTCCACCAACATCTCTGACACTCTCAAATCAGACTCTATAAACTCATATTCTTCTATCCCAAACTGTTCAGCCAATAAAGGCCAAAAATGCTTCCACTTAAACACATCACCATTGCTACAATTAAAGGCCTCATTCCTCGCATTTGGATCCAACGCAGCCCATATTTGCTGTTCCGCAATCAAATTAGCATCAGAAGCAATGCTATAATCCTCCCACGCCCTTTTAGTACCTATAAATTTCAAGGGCACCCCCTGGTGCTTACAAATGGCCGCATACACACAAACCGTGGTCACAACATTAATCATACTAAAAGGAGAAAACCCAAATATCACCTGTGGACGATGGACCGACCAAGACAAGCCAGGCTTCTTATTAGCCTCTTCAAAAAGAATGTCCTCTTGAGTATAGTAAAAATTTGGCACATTCAATCTAGGCAAATCCTCAGTAAATGGTGTGTCATGAATTTTGATCTTACCCATTGACTCGAATGAACCCATGTAGTGTTTGACACCCGTTAGAAGGCATATGTGACGGAGATTAGGAGCGTTAGGTATGACGGCACTTAGGACATTTCTAAGCATAGTACCGTTGACTTTGATGTTCTCAGCCTCCGTGAGTTGACCGCTCCATGTGACATAGAATATGTGTGTGATGTCGTTTAGATGTGATATCTTAGCAAAGGTGTCGTTTTGGTCTGAGACATCACATTGGATGTATTGAATTTGATGATCAGCATTCCACTTGGGCTGAGGGCGGCGAGCCACGCCGTATACCTTCCATGGTCCGCCAGGAGTGTCCGCAAGAGGTAGGATTTCGGCGAGGCTATTTCCGGCAATGCCGGTAACACCAATCACAAGAGCCACACTCTCAAAACTACATGGTGATGCATTGTCTTCTTCATCAACTTTTTTCTGTACATGATGATAGAGAAAGAATTCAGCTGCTTCTTTTTTTTATAAAAAAATGCTAATTAGAATCTAAATGTAATAGTAAAAGGCAAACTTTTTTGGTATAACAGTATTAGGTGATCTCAAATCTATCATCATAATGAAGATACTCGATGATGCTTGCTGTTGTTCATCAATTTCTTTTTCAGGGGTCCGCATGCCATGCTAATCGCATCTAGTAACATGGAAATATGCCATGCTAATCCCTTAAAACTACATTGTTTTTGGAATTTGAGGACCATTATTTTTTTATTATTAATTTATTTTAATAACTTATTTGGTTTAACATGTATTCAATAAATATTTTTCGTAAAGGTTATTATCCTAATATTAAATTTTATTGTATTCAGCTTTCTAAAATATTTCTTAATATTTCATAGTTAGGGATATAAATAGTATAAACTTGGCAATCATAAATAGGTCTGGTATATGCTGTAATTTATTGGCTTCAACCTTGCATTTAGTCTGTAATAGGCCTTTTCTTAACTCTAGGCCTGGGCTATTTACAAACTAGGTATGTCCTGAAGATTGTTAAAAGGTCTTGATCATTTTGATATATTTTATATGTATTTTGATATATTTGGGGAGTCAATCATCATTAATGTAAAATAAAGGAGATTTTTTGTTGTTTGAGAAGATATCAATTAAATGCATTAGTTAAGCAATTTCATTGCAAATTGAATAATTTAAAATAGAAATAGCTTAGATTAGATAGGTGAGAGTGAGATATAAGAAATAAATGTTAATATTTTAAAAGCTTTATTAAAGATTTGAAAAAGGAAGAAGAAAAAAATGAATGAACTTACTTGAATATATGGTTTTTTTTTAATATATATATTAAAAAAGATAGAAAGGAAGAAGACATAAAATTGAAAGGAAGCAAAGACGCGTGAAGAAAAGAGGGTGGCGGCTGTTTCACTGTTCATCATAATCAATCTTCTTTCACGCAGAGGGAGAGAGAAATCCAGAGGGAAGGACTGAGAAGTTTAGGTGCAATTTATCATGTATATCGGTGCTAATTCTAACTTAACTAATTAAGAGAAGAAGAAAAAAGAAATATTTGTATTTTTGGGGGATTAGCTACCGGTGCCAAACGTGGACTCTTTGTTCGGTAGATGATGGAGACAGAATTGATTGCCGCTCTTAATTTTCCTACTCAGTTACCTTAGGGTCGTTTCTAATACTTAACAGTTTTTAGGTGCAAAAATGGTACACATCTTGTCAACATGGAGCACTCATGATTATGCTTTTAAATTTGGATGAGTAGTTCCACTAATTTGGAGTTGAAGTCAATAAAATTTCTGATAAAAAAGTCAATAAAATTTAAATATTAAAAGACTAAAATGTCCTTCACAGAATTAAAAAAAAATCAGATCTTAAACTCAACGAATCCAAATGCAAAATTTAAAACCACTTTACGATTCAAAAGTAACATAACATATCAAAGAGTAAAAACTAGGGAAGAAAAAAGGGAAAATAAAGAGATATGAGGTGAGTGTACAGTCTGAAAATCGTGAGGAGCAACACTAGGGAGGTAGAAAAACAGGAAGAATGAGGAGGACGAGGAAAGTGATTTTCAGAATTGATGCGATTCGTTTGAGGTAGAGGCTCGAAAATGGTGGATTCGACGAAGAGGGATCGGAATAGACGAAGAAGTCGAGGAATATGTGGAGGGAACAACAGCTTCATCTCGCTGGCGATGAAGAGAGTGGGTTATAGGTGGACAAAGTGGTGTAAAACGATTACTGGAGGGGTAAGAAGAGACAATAGAAAATTATGTTAGGGTTTAGAGTTTCATATGTGAAGGATGTAACGAACACAAGTCCTTGGGAGAACCACACCCTAAAAACTAGTTCAAAAACTAGCTGTTGAGGTTGGGGAGCCAAAGACTTATAAGGTCGGCGCTTCACTCGGCCTCTTTGCCAGTCAACCCCTCCGGTCAGAACCCTTCGTAGGTAGTCCTCTCCGATCTTCCGGCCGGCGGCTCCACTCTACGACACTTCACTCGGCGCTTCACTCAACCCTTTGTTGGTCAGCCCCTCCGGTCGGAACCCTCCGTAGGTAGCCCTTTCCGTTTGGCTGTCTTTCAATGAAATCATCATTGTATCGAGTACAAGTCCTTGAGAGAACCACACCCCAAAACTAACTTTTGAGATTGGAGAGCCAAAGACTTATAAGGTCTCCCTTATGAAGAAATCTCCTCAATGTAGGACTTGTAACACATTGGGAGTTTTTTAATCAGACCTTAAAGGGGATGAGTTTTTTAATTTTAGAAGGGGTATTTTGGTCTTTTCACGTTTAGATTTTATTACCCTGAAGTCTTTATCCTAACAAAACTCATCCAAGTTTAATGGTAGTATCACAAATGTTCCATGTAAAGTAATTGTTGAGTATAAAAAATACACATTTTTTGTCGCAAATACACCTTTTTTTTGTCACAAATACACCTTTACCCCTAAGGGAACTCATCCAAATTGAATGGTAGTGTCACAAATGCTCCATGTTGGCAAGATGAGTATCACTTTTATACCTTAAAACTATGAAGTATTAGAAACTCCCCTAAGTTTTAAGTTAATTGTTGCATAAAAAAAATGCTCATTTACCCGAAGAAGAAGAAAAAAAGTAACAACCAATGCCAAACGTTTCAAAAGGTGTACATGGGTCGCAACAGTTCGCAACAGTACTAGACTAACTTGTAACGAGTTTTGTCCCATAGAAGTCCTCGGAATAGTCAAATCATCTCACGTTCCGTCCCCATTCCTGGTTTTTGTCCATCCCAGATGGATCTTGGGATGTCCTATTTATTTCTAAAGAAATTTATTGACTTATGTAATGAGTTTATTTTCACTGTTTTCTTGATGGATAAAAAATTAAAATGCATCTGATCATGTTAAACATTTGATATGGATGATTGATGATCTATACAACAAAATAAATATGTAATCCTAATTTGTTTTTAGATCTTCATGGAAGATATAACAAAAATGAAATAATTAAAATTTTGAAAATGACAAGAGACATTATTATAAATTTGAGCACTTTTTTATTACAAATTTGAGCACTAATTTAAAGGATTTTGAGAATGTGAAATATTACTCAAACTACTGATATTGGTTATTAATTAATTTAAGACACCGGCACTGAAGAATTATTTTTTAAATTATATTTTAAATTTTATCTATCTCAACATGTTGACCTACTTTACGGGTTAAGTATTAAATTAAACTTCCTATAATATTGGGCTTATTTAAAAAATTCTCGTTGAGAAGTAATAAATATTTTTATGGGTATGTAAGACTTGGGAGAAATCTGTTAAAAAATATAATAATTATATCTTTTGAAAATAAATATTATTATTTGGGATGACAAAAAAGATGATGGTAAGGGATAACGCTCGTCTCGTGTCCCGTATTGTCCCATCCCAATATTTTTTGTACAAGAAAATTATGTCCCAAATTGATTTACATACGTACGGTATATGGTTGGAATGGGTTGAAAGTGAACACCCCTAGGTATAAGCAATAGAAATTTTTTTGTTAATGACCTCGGAGAAGTTGAGATTAAACTAAATAAAAAAATTAAAATGGTTATGCGGGATAAAGATGGAAAATCCATCATTATGATTAAGATCCTTTTTATGGTTTTTTCATGAATTTTATGGATATGATTAAGATCTGATCATTACAGTAACAAAGAAATAAAGGATCAGAGAACAGACCTTGGCAGCGCCGATTGCTCCAGCCCACCACCAGCTCATTGTGCAGTCTTGAGTCTGTAATCTGTATTGACTGGGATGAGATCAAGTTGTTTCAATGAATCGGCAACTTGGCTGATTTTATAGATTTACAATCTTGAATTTAAGAAAAACAATGTTCATTAAAAGAATCAATTATATTAAATATTTGTTTGATAACTACCAGGTGTCTACTTCGAGGTTTGATTTAAATAGGGATAGTAATTTTTTCACCAATGAAACGGCTCTCATATTTATTTCTTAAAATACAAAATTCTACATCCACTGGACATTATTGGGAGGAAGAATCAAATTCAGAAGCAAGAGCAATTGGTGCCTTTTTGTCTTATGTTACCTTAGTTGGTGACTTAACCAATTATGCTAACATTAGATTTTTTTAATAAATGCATATGCTGATGACGACGTAATGGATATTTTTGGTATTATTAGCTCTTACTACAAATAATATATTGCAACATGTACGTACGCCACATCACTTTAATGTGGACAAATTTATTGATATTAAATCTAATTCTTTCTTTGAAAATAACTCCTTAACAGAAAACAACATTAAGGTGTTGTTTAATGAGAGCGGTTTTCAGAGGAGGTGGGAATATTTTTCTAAATTGATATTTAAAATTATAAAGGAGAAAGATCCAAAACATAACTAATCAAGAAACCTGATGAGTCAGTTCAAAAAAAAAAAAGAAACCTGATGAGAAGAAATTCATGTACCTGAAAATTATGAAGACATCTAAAAAATAATCTAGCAGATTTGATGTCGATAATGTATTTTCATATATATAATGTTGTTGAAATAGTAATGAGACTGGGGATCTTGAATCTATATTAGTTTGAGAATAAAGACATAAAAGTGAACATAGAGATGAAATTCAAGTTGAGAAAATTAACTCTCAAAATGATAAGATTTTAGACCTGCCGTCCAAATAGTGAATTATGTACAATCCATTAGATATAAATTGGCATTTGTGTGAAGACAAAATGAGAATTATGATGTAATTAAATACCAAAACACTACTTATTGCACAAGGTTATTCATAAAAGCAAACCTTTGACTATGAAAAGACACATTCTCATGTAGTGGATACAATCATTATAAGATATTTAATTATTAGGTGAAGTTGCAAAAATGATATCAAACTTTGCCCCTAGGAGTGTTTCTAATACTAATGTTTCGCGAGGTGCAAAAAGAGTACCCAACTTGAGATTCAGGTGCAAATATAGTATTTTCACTTAAATGAAATAAAATTTAGATATGAAAAGACTATTATACCCCTCATTATATTATTCTCTTCTTCAACCTCCCTCCCTTCACCCACGATTTCCAGCCTCTCCCTCCCCTCATAAAATTTAGATATGAAAAGACTATTATATCCCTCATTATATTATTCTCTTCTTCAACCTCCCTCCCTTCACCCACGATTTCCAGTCTCTCCCTCACCCACTCATTGTGGTCGGACGGCGGCGGCCGAGGCGCAACGGCACCAGCCTCTGTGCGGAGGCACCAGCTAAGGTGAAGGGAGGGAGGTTGAAGAAGAGAATAATTTAATGAGGGACATAAGAGTATTTTCATATCCAAATTTCATTTCCCTCAAGTGAAAATACTATATTTGCACTTGGACCGCAAGTTAGGTACTATTTTTACACCTCGCAAAACTTAAGTATTACAAACGCACTTTTGGGTTAAGTTTAGTGTCATTTTCGGTTCGCCTTTAATTATTTTGGCAGTATGTATTCAAGGTAAGTTGTCACGACATATTTACATAGTTTTTAAGGCGGTGAAATTTATATAAAAAATTAATGGTGCACATAAAAATTCTGGAGAAAATTATACTATTCATTTTCATGTTCTCTGTATGGTTTAATTTAGTTCCGAACAATATAGAAGAATGTTGTCTAACCTGCTTAGTCTAAGAGAATATTTGTGGAAAGAATGTTCGATCTAATTTCCTCATGCATTTTTATAAAAATGAACAGAGCAAAGTTTCTCATAACTTCCGTATATGTGGATAAATTAATTTTAATGAAGTTATACAAAATGTAAATTGCACTACCTTTTGTCGGCTTAGTTAAAACATAGCTTTGGGTGTCATGCATGAAAGAAGACTGTACTACTGCACAATATAGAGGAAAACGATCCACTATTTTGGATAGATTTACTTTTGTTCTGTTTAGATTGATAACGTGGGTTACAATGCTAGCTAGATGTGTGTTTGCCATAATTGAAGCTACAATCAGAGACCATTTTTTATGACTTCGGATAGAATTTCTTTCAATATTGGTAACTTAGCCTGTGCTTGATAATATTCTATCTATGATAAATTTAATTTTCCGTTTGAGATTTATATTATCATTGACTTTGTGTTGAGATGACGTATTTACCCCAATCGTGTCCGGATTTGACATCATAAGCCGAGGCCCGATGTTTAGTTTAGTTGTTAATTAATTAAAGATTTGACTCAGAACCATTAAATTATGTGTTCAAGACCTCAAGCAAAGCACTATTTATAATTATCATCAAAAAGAATAATAAAAAACATTAATTATGCAAAAAGATAGACGGAGATAAAAATACCAAATCTAGATAATAATAATAATAATAATAATAATAATAATAATAATAATAATAAATCTTTATTGATACGTTTGTTATTTCAAACTGATACAACAAAATACGATAAAAATACAAAATAGAAGAAGAACGAATATAGCCGGGTAACAAAACCACCAACTCATCAACATCTTCGATTCTTTTATTCGAAATAAGCAATTACTAGTATGTTTGGCATCTGATATTCAGACCTCAGGCTCAATTGAGAGTACCTTCTCCAGATCCTGAATAAGATCTTCAATGTCCTCAATTCCCACAGATATGCGCACAAGGTCTTTAGTTATACCCAAACGTAGTTTCTCTTGATCTGGTATGGGACCATGGGATGTGTACCAAGGCAAGCATATAGAGGAACCAACACCACCTATTTAACAAAAAAAAATTAAGAAATCTTAAAATTTCGAAGGAAAACAATTACAAGGTCCAACATGAGTTGGTCAACTAATAATAAAATATCACCAATATAGAATATATATCCTTGAAACCCACAATTATATAGTAATAGCATTCTATAATTCACCCTACCTTTGGTACTTTGATTAACAATTATAACTCTCAAAGTAAAGGAATATATATGCAGATCAGATGATAACAATCACATGACAAAGTCTATTCCCCAAAATACTTACCAAAACTAACAGTCATACTAAAGTATTTTGTGTCTTCAACAATCTGCTTTGACAGTGGTAATGAGCCTGTTTTGAAACTAATTACAGACCCTGGCCCTTTTGACTGTAAAACATGAACTCGGTCAATGGATAAAATCATTTAAAGCATACAATAAAAAATGTTGATATGCAATAATAATAATAAATCTTGCCTGAGAGTGGTGCAACTCATATCCAGGATCACTACGAAGACCAGGATAGTTTATTTCTGTTACTTTTGGATGGTTCGCTAGAAACTCAGCAATAATTTGGGCATTCCTCTGCAAAATACAATTAGTCCAACTCACTATTTTTCTTAAAGAAATAATTAATGCCACATGGAGTTATGAATTCACCAAAACATTTCTTTAAAATTCGTTAGTCAATCTATGCAAACCACATTATTGTATATTCTTTTATAATAATCCAATAAGGATATCGAAAGAAAAAGTACTATCTTTTGAATAACATTAGGATAGATAAACATGAAAAGGATCATAAAAAAATTAGAAAACAAAATTCATAGCAATAATAAGTTATAACTTTTATCAATTTAGATTTGTAAATATGTCTTTGTGTGTTTGTGTGTATTTATTTACAGATGCTATATAAGCAGATCAATTTTATAATGAAATTGTCCAGTTGTATGAACTAATAGAAAAAGAGACATATAGCAACCAGACTTTAAACTATCAGTGACAAGAACTTTTTTCATGAGGCACAAATTGTTTCGTTACCTGTTTCTCTTCAACTCGTAAGGCCATTGTTTTAATTCCTTCCAAACATATCCAAGCGTCTTTTGGAGACAATCCACAACCCGTAGCATTTTTGTATGAGTTTATTTCATTTGCCAAACTTTACAGTCAAAAATTAAAAAGAGGGGTTAGCATAATTGACAAATAATTGACACAATTGATCACAAACAAATCAATCTCTTAAAGATTTTAAATATATGTATGTGACACAAAGTAAAGAGCTCCTACTCTTTGTTATTCGTAGCAAGACTGCCAGCCATGCAATTGCTGTTACCGGAAATAAATTTTGTAGCTGAATGCATAACAATATCTGAAAACAAAAAGAAGTATCACTGATATTGTTGAATCTAAGTATATTTTATACTCAATCATATCTTTGCAGCAAGTGTGGTATATATTATACCTGCTCCAAGATCCAGTGGAGTACTTAACACGGGAGACATCACACTATTGTCAATAAATAAAATAGCACCATATGCATGAGCTATCCTCGCTATTGCCTGTACATAATAAATAAATAAACAAAATAAAATGAATCATTTAAAATTTATAAGAATTATACTAGATGAAAACATAATTCATTCTTATTATTATTTGTGATTATGTCCAAGGAATAACATGATAAGAGTTATAAAAAGAAATATGTACTGATGGATCCATTAATGGTTGAAAGGAAAACAAACAAAAAAATCACTTCCAACCTGTAAAGAAAACAACTTACTCGGATATCAGATACTCTTAGTTGAGGATTGCTGGGAGTCTCTAGCCACACTAACTTTGTCTTATCGGACATAGCATCTTTCACGTCATCAAGATTACTTGTATTTACTTTCCTGTCCATGCAAGCAATTTTACAACCACATCATCTTCTAGAAATCAATCTAATTTACAATATGATAATTTTTTTTTGTATTCAATTACGCCACATAAAAATCATACTTCACTATGATTCCTTCCTTCCTAACCATTAGATTGTTGATGAAGTTATATGAACCCCCGTAGATATCCTCTACAGTAATGATTTCATCACCTGCATTTGAATTATACAAGTTAATGACAATAAAAGCAATGACTTAATTAAGCATGCTTAATCTCCAATGAAACTAAGTAAAGAGATGTAAAAAAGTAGCAGTAGTTCTTGTTAAAGTTATAAAATACCATTAAAATTAAAAGAATTTAATTTGATACATCTGTTAGGCATTATAATTAATTTGTAGAAGCTACGCTCTTAATAAAAAAGAAACAGTGGTTAGCTGGTTGTAATATATCTACATGATTTCATTATAAATTGTTTCAAATAAAATCAAGATTAACCATGTGACAAATATTACATATTGATGTAAGGAGAATATTTACAAAATCTAAACAGATTGAAAGACTAGGATGTGCACCAGGATTAACAAGTTCACAAACAGCAGTCAAGGCTGACATTCCACTGCTAAAGCAATAAGCATATTTTGCATTGTCGAGCTTTGCTAATAACCTGAGAAGACAAAATAATCCAATTAAAACAGATTGCATGGGAAAAAAATAAACAGATATTGACAAAATCAAGACAACAAATTACTTTTCTAAAGCATCTCGGGTAGGATTTGCACTTCTAGAATAACCATATTCACCAAATTCTGTTGCAGATTTCTGTAACAAAATAATGTATATTTAAGACACTTACAACATAAGAATTATATGTTGAAATATATATATACTTATTAATTAAATTCACAATTCATAAAGATCTCAACATGCATATATCAAATTCACACCATCTTGAAAGTAGCAGTTTGGTAAATTGGTGTAGAAGTTGCTTTGAAAGGATCCCAATCAGCATGGTAATTCACTAAATATGTAGACAAACTGGGCTCTTTGACTTCTGCAAATACAATAAAAAAGATAACACATAAAACTAAACACATATTCACACTATATATCAACACAAAAAGTGAAAAAACACATGGATCACTAAAACCGTACCTTTAGTAGCAGGAGACACATCAGTTTCCACCACAGCCGGTTTCTTCGTGGCTTGCTCAGTTTTGATTAAGCAATTTACTCTGAAGCCCTTTCCAGCACTAGTGATCTTAAACGCAGTATCATAAAGAGAAATGTTAACACTAAATTAAACTATCACAATAGTTATGCACTTGCAAGTGGCAATAAGTAGAACAAGAATACTTTGTTGTGTTCAAACAACGAGTGCTAATTGGTACCTTTGTGCGGGGATCAACAGTGACAGAAGTTGTAACGTACGGGTTGAGAAAAGTTGAGTACAAAGCCATCTCTTAGGATCAAGAAAGAGATAGAGAGAGATTATGCTTACGCAGATTATTTGTTGCAAAACACGACTTAATTCACAATCAAAGCCATGTTGCATTTATATACATGCAATGTACAAGAATAAATAATATTTCCTCACGACTTGAACACACATTGACATGTAAAATTACAAGAAACCCCACAGGACCATGCATATACTAATGTGTTGTGTGCTGGCAAAATTAAAAAAAAGTAACATGTTGAGGGTGCAATTTTAATTCCACCATTATATTGGCAAAATTAACACGTTGAGGCTTAGCTATCACGCCAACTAATAAACCTTTTTTATATGTAATCTACATGTTAAGCCTTTTTAAGAAAGACGACTTAAATGACTAAATTGGAGAACGATCCTTGAATAGGTTTTGATTAACTAGATAGAGTTTATTTGCAATTTAAAATATTGTTAGATTTTTTTTTACATATTGTCATGCATATAATTGACTTTAATATAATTGTGACTTGGTAACTTTCTTCTATGAAATCTATCTATATTCTGTATTCTATTTATATGTTAAATTGGATATAGGTGTAACATGTGTGAAATATGAACATATCTAGATGGAAAAACATATCAAATCTTTGTACGAAAAGATGAAAATGATTATTTAATATCCATTACTAGCTAAAATAGACATGAAAAGTGGATTGACAGGACTACAGATTTTTTTAGAAAATGGTAAAGAAATGAAACAGCCACATGTTCAGATCAGATCGGTGTCCGCAAATTCTTTTTACCCTTTTTTGGAGCCTTTAATTACGCCGCCTGACCTTGAAATCTATTACTAATACTACCTCCCGTCCTAAATATAGGATCTAATTGACTTTTTTTTGAAGAGATTAAGGTTGCGAAATAGATTATTAAATGATGACATATTTGATATATTTTTAGATTATCCATTAGTTTATAGGTAAAATAAACTAGTTTAAGGGGAAAAAAGAAGGTAAATCAATTTATAATTAACTTATTTAGCTTTTTTAAGGATTTTCTAGAAAAAGTCAATTAGGTCTTATATTTAGGACCGGAGGGAGTATGTTATAAGCTCAAGTTTGATCTGTTAATACTAATCAAAATTTTATCAAATGGGATGATGATGGTGTATTATATAAAGGAATAATCAATTCTACGGATTTAGCACTTCCGGAAAACCATAGCGTACTTTTATAATTTTTTTATATATAGTTATAATATTGTGCTTGATCATTTGCAAACCAATGAATGAACGTAACAGATCAGTTATTTGTTAAGGGCAGATCTCTGATCCAACTTTATCGCGGAAGACAACTTAATATAATACTCCATCCGTTTCTAAATATAAGACCTTGATGACTTTTTTGGAAAATCCTAAAAAAAGCAAAAATAAGTTAATTATAAATTGATTTACCTAATTTTTTCCCTTAGACTAGTTTATTTTACCTATAAACTAATGAATTATCTAAAAATATATCAAATATGTCATCATTTAATAACATATTTCGCAACCCTAATCTCTCAAAAAACAAGTCAATTAGGTCCTATATTTAGGACCGGAGATAGTAATATCTTAGTAAACAGTAGTGAACGAAACGGCCTAGCCTTAACATAATATTTCGTTTTAATTTGTACATAAACTTGCAATATTATATACACACTTTTGACAGTAAATTCAGGGGGAAATGAAAATTTTCATTCGATAACTGTAGCAAGATGTTATTTATATAATATGTTCAGATATTGTAACTAACTAATGTACACCAAGCTAATTAGAAAAGGGTGAAGGGGCAAAAATAGCCACCGTAATTTTTAAAATGGACAACTTTGGCACCCGTAATTTCGATGGTGCAAAACCGGACATTATAAACCAAAATGGGACAAATCTAGCACTCTTAAACATAGATGTTAAGTTTGACCGTTAGTTGACTGGGAATGATGATATGGCATAATGACGTGACACAATGAGGCATTAGGTGTCACCTCCATGCTGATATGTATATGACATGGCAAAAATGAAAAAAATTAAGGGAAAATTAAATACAGATCCCTTGTAAGGGACTTAATATTAGAAAAGTCCCCCTAATTTGGGAAATTAAAGTAGAGTCCCTAGGGACTACAATTTAATTATTTCTGAAACGTGGGCCCCACCATTTATATTAAAATATTCTTATCCACCCCACCCCCTTCTCTTTTCTCTCTCCTCCCCTCCCCATCTTCTTCTTCATCTTCGCAGGTAGCAGCCCCCACCCCCCGCCACCGGAAAAAACTCACTGTCCTCCAGCCCCACCGTCTTTTTGTTCATTCCCTCCACCATCTCTCCACTGCACATGACGAAGATGGTGCGGGCGTCGAGGCGGAGGTTGATGTTGTTGAGGACGGCACCGGCGAGGTGGGGCTGGAGGGCGGTGAGTTTTTTCCGGTGGCGGGGGGTGGGGGCTGCTACCTGCGAAGATGAAGAAGAAGATGGGGAGGGGAGGAGAGAGAAGAGAGAAGGGGGTGGGGTGGGTAAGAATATTTTAATATAAATGGTGGACCCACGTTTCAGAAATAATTAAATTGTAGTCCCTAGGGACTCTATTTTAATTTCCCAAATTAGGGGGACTTTTCTAATATTAAGTCCCTTACAAGGGATCTGTATTTAATTTTCCTTTAATTTTTTTCATTTTTGCCATGTCATATACATATCAGCATGGGGGTGACACATAATGTCTCATTGTGCCACGTCATTATGTCATATCATCATTCCCAGTCAACTAACGGTCAAACTTAACACCTATGTTTAAGAGTGCTAGATTTGTCCTATTTTGGTTTATAATGTCCGGTTTTGCACCATCGAAATTACGGGTGCCAAAGTTGTCCATTTTGAAAATTACGGTGGCTATTTTTGCCCCTTCGCCCATTAAAAAAACTAACGAACAAATAAGTTAACTGTAAAAGGGGAAGGGGAGATGAAGAGAGAAGGGGAAGGGGAGATGAAGAGAGAAGGGGAAGGGGAAGAGAGGAATAGAGGAGAGATGAAGGAAAGTTAAAGAGCGAGATACAGAGAACACAGTGGAGATTTAGAAGGACAAAAAGGGGAGAAAGAAGTGGAGCAAAGAATAATGAGGGCCTGGTTAGTTGGTAGAAAAATATTCTTACGAAATGGAAAGGAAATGAAAGGAAAGTATGCATAAGTTTAGTAATAAGTAAAGGAAATTAAGGAAAATATGGGAAAAAAATTAGTTGGTTGAAAATGGCAATAAGAAAATTCAGAAATGTATGAAAATTACTATATTATTTTTAATGAGTATTTCTCAATCCTCAATTAAACTCACAATTACAATTTTTTTTTACATTTTACTGCCCCAATTCAAATTTATGCATATCAAATGAACAATTCGAATCTGCTTAACCAAATTCGAATTTTCCAGTACAAAAATGGGTAAAATTTCAGCTAAACTCTCATTTACCCATATTAACAATAAAAAATCACAATAATAAGTCAGTAAATACAACTCAGATTTGATTTAAAACCTAGAAAACACCTATCCCACAAAAAACAAAGAAAATTGAGAGATCAGATCTGAAAGACTGAACATGAAAGAAAGCTTCCATTAAAATATCTGATGAAGATTCCAAGATTAAGACCCTGACTCCATGTTGACTGCTCTTGCTCAACAATCCATCTACATCGTTATCTATTCTCTCATTGTACCTAATAATAATGATTCCATATTGAAGACCTACACTCCATACAAAGACACATGAGAGTATCTCAAAATGCTCTTCACTTAACCACGATCTCGATTGCGTTATTTTTTTAAATTAATAGTGATCAGGGGCGTGTGTTCATCTTTAATTTCTACATTTCCCTCCAACGACTGAAATTTTAGCAGTATTTTAGGTGGATGGATCCTCAGTTCCTCACTACTTCCCTCTTGCTAGGCGGAGATTCAAGCAATTAAATGAGCCCTTAAAGATATCCATCAGAATGTGACTGGGACATGGACCAAGACCGAGAGTTCCCCAATTTCTTTGATGAAATATCATTTATAAGAAAAATGAAGCACGTCTACATATTTAAAATTTGGTTGATAATAAAATAAGATACTTAATTTTAATATAACATAATTGTTTATATGTAAACAAAAACTTAATCATGTAATAACTATTCAGTCCAACAAATTCTTTTAAACTCCCTCCAAAGTCTCCAAAATATAGTTATTAAACATGACAACAACCATATGTAATAAAAAATTTAAACATCCAAATTCAAAGCAACATCATTGTTTAAAAATGAAATTCAAAAGAATTTGCCAACAATTCAATTCTATCCTTCCTCTTCATGGCCTACTTAAATAGTCAATTCAATCAATATATTTAAAGGATTTCTTTTACCTAGAATTAAAGAATTCTTTGATGAAGGAGAAGAATAATATATATGGGTAGGGAACAGATTAATTCATTTAAAAATGTTTAGGAAGAAATGCATGATTGACTATATCCCAATAATGTTCCAGTTTTAATTTTGTCATGGTCCCGTTGATCCTGGTGCCGAGTTATGTTAATCTCAGTAAATTTAAGTCCCAACAAGTATGGGACACCCGAGAATAACATCTTTTAAACAGCCCTAGTCTAATTCACATAAAAGTGAGTTATATCAATAATCAAATAATCAATGATCAGCAACCCATAAGTGTTTACAAAACCTTATACTAAATCTTTGCAGTGATATGGAGGCAAAAGGAATCCGCCCCTGCCATATATATATATATATATATATATATATATATATATATATATATATATATATATATACAGCTAATAAGTTGCAATATGTTGCAATATTAGTTTATTATCTCATGTTTGTCACTTGAATTTATTTACTTTTGGTCAACCACGTACTTGAAGTAATGAAGTTATTAATGTGTGAACAAAATCATAACATAGCATTTCTTCTTTTATTTATTTGTTCAGTAGTCTCGGCTTGATCAGATATCAATAGCTTATAATAATTAAAATTTTTTAAAATTCATTATTATTGGAATCTTTTTTTTGTTACATGCATATCTTTTAGGCTTTTACGGGTGGAATGCCACTAATGCAAGTATACAGATCAGTGCGAATTTTAGTCTCGATGATTGAACCATGTCGGAGTAAGAATTACTTGAAGTTACAAATGATTTTTTATGTAGTTTGAATATTTGATTTAATAAAGCCCTAATTAATTAGATAAAATATATAAATAATCGTACATAAGTAGGCTTACGTACTAAAAATATAAAAATGAAAAATGTTATAAAAAATAAAAATAAAAATGAAAATATAAAATCATTTTTCATACCATCTCTCGTAATCACGAAAACTCATTATATTTTGGAAAAAGAAATGATTTCAAGAATAAAGCCAAGATTAGCATAAATGAAGTTAGGTTTGAATAATTTCCTATTTTGGCAATCTTGTTCGTAAACTTCCAACTGTAAAATTAAGCAATTTATTTTCCTGTTTAATAATCATGTATATATGCCTCAACAATAAATGTGATTGATATGATTGATCATTTGGGAATTTAACTGTGGTAGTCTCATAAATTATAATTGTTTTGGCCGAAAATTGGTAGTCTCATAATTGATTAATAAAAATAAGTCTTCCTTCCTATTTTCTTACCATTTGCTTCTTCTCGATTTAGGGGGGAGAGAGAGAGAGAGAGAGAGAATTATCAAAACAGAGAGAGAGAGAGAGAGAGAGAGAGAGAGAGAGACATGATAGATGGGTCTGTATTTGAAGCTAATTGCTTTATCAATTGATATCCACATTGGTGAAGAGATCAGAGAAAATGTGGTATGTTTGGTTTAGAGCAATTTAGCATTTGTGTATTGGATTCATATAATGCTTGGTTCCTTACACCTGACTAATAGTATGACTGCTAATGTTGATTTTTGGACCAAATAACCTTTATTATGCTTTATAATTATACAGATTTAAACATTTAATGCAAAAACAATTAAGATATATAAAATGTTCTTTTCAAGATGGAGGATAGAATAAAGTATTGTATACACATATTTAAACAAAGTACGTACTCATAGTTTTTATCATGCTTGTTGAACTCAGCTACACCCTAAATTAATTTTCAAGTTAAACATGAGTTTATAATAAACCCAGCCATGTTTAATTTTTTATATGAAACGACCAAAATATAATTGCATGCATAATAAAGTTTATATATAATAAATGCACAAGCTCTCATCATTAGTAATCACATATAATAACACCAACGTGATCTACTGATCTTGTCCAATATAACATGGGGAGGGGGAAAAAGGATCAATCATGCATCCATAATACACCGACCCGTGCTTTGATTATGATTATTATCTGTAATAGGATGATACTTGTACCTTGGGGAGGAAAAAAAGAGCAATCATATAACCAAAAAAAAGAACAATCATGCATCCATAATACACTGTCAAAAAATAATTATTTAGGGTTCCCCAAATAATATTTGGCAAGTTGTGTGTTGATTGTTGAAAGACCCCACTTGCGGATAAATAGTGATAATATATATTGGTCAACAAGTAGCGAGACAGCTTAGCATTTATATAATATTCCGGTTTGTTCATTTAATTGATTAGCTGTGGCAAAAAAAATTGATAAAATACTATATGTAAAATAATATCCTATCATATGGTACTATAATATGAATTCATATCACATCATATCATATCATATATCATGTGTCCCAAAAAAAAATATATCATGTGTCATTAAACAAATATGAAATAACTTTGATTTGTGTAGTGAAGATCCTATAATAAAGCAAGGTCTGACTTTGAGCCCCATTTGGCAGATTTAGATTGTAGATAATAAATAGTCTTAAAAATATCAAGCCACATGTTATATATATATATATATATATATATATATATATATATATATATATATATATATATATATATATATAGTTTAAAATAATACTAATGACATGTTTGGTGCTACAATGTATAATATATAGTTTAGGGAAAATGCCATTTAAATCCCTCCGAATATACAAAAGGACAATTCAGGAACTCAAACTTCTAAAAGGACCATGAAGGAACTATGACCTAGTTGACATTTTAAAATTGTGTGAAAAGACAAAATTTCCCTAATCATAAAACAGAAATTACTAATCACCCTTACACCCATCATTTTCAATAGGGTGGTTAGTAATTTCTATTTTATGATTAGGGTAATTTTGTCTTTTCACACAATTTTAAAATGTCAACTAAGTCCTAGTTCCTTCATTGTCCTTTTGGAAGTTTGAGTTCCTGAATTGTCCTTTTGTATATTCGGAGGGATTTAAATGGCATTTTCCCTATAGTTTACCTTAATAATACTATAAGTTAAAGCATATGTTTAGTCCTTTATATACGAACCAACTTTTTTGTTTAATCCATCATATTTGAAAAGTACACTTTAAATCCTTTTTTGTTAACTTTGTTATTTTTATTTAACAGAAAATGATAATTTAACAAATTTAAATGGAGATTCTATAATTGAATGATGATACAAACTATTAATTTTAATATATAAAACAATGTTATTAACGAATTAAAATATAAGCATCTTATGTTAGTCTTTAACTATAAAATCATCATTCAAAGTTGTCAACTTAATATTTTAATTTCTAATTATAAAACATAGTGTTAAAAAAGTAGTAAAAGTGATTTTTAAAATGTGTATATCATATGATCAATGGGTAGTTGCATAGTTGGTTGAACTGGTAAATGAGTTACAACCCCCGTAAGGATGAGAAAGTGTGTACTAATCCCAGGAAGCGCTCTCATTGGGAGAGGACAACCTTGCATGTGTGTGCAACACTCCTACCCCTCGAGTCCAGATTAAACCGGACGGTGATTGACTAAAAAATGTGTATATCATATACTTGGTGGCGGCGGCATGGTGTATGATTTAAAATGAATTTTGAAACCCCATACTAATTGAAAAAATTATATTCTACGGTATTTTAGATATACTTCTCTTTCAATAATGGTGAATTGATGTAGGATATATAGAAGAGGAATAGTCAACCCTCCTTTTCCTGTCGTCTATATAACTGTAAAAGATATGCACTGAAAATCTGATTTATTCATCATAAGACATGATACATATATAGAGGAGGAGAGATCATATCAAATCATACGTAATAACTCTCCATAATACATAATATCTCTCCATAATTGTAGAATAACAGCAAAAAAAGGAAATAATTGACTAAACAGAATAGGAATACATTAATTGTATAATCCCCTAAATCACTCAATGATTAAACCCAATCATTTCTGACTTATTGCTGAATATTCCTAATTAATTGAGCCTTAATGGGTTCAGCCCAATTCCAACACTCCCCCTCAAGCTGGAGAATAGATGTTAATCATTCCTAGCTTGCTCGTGAATCCATCAAATTTAGCCTTGACTAGTGGCTTAGTCATCACATCGGCCACTTGCTTTCCTGAAGGAATGTAAGATAGATTAATCACTTTAGCTTCAATCTTCTCTCGAATAAAATGCCTATCAATTTCAACATGTTTTGTGCGATCATGCTGAACAGGATTGCTTGCAATTTTGAGTGCAGCCATACTATCACACCACATTTTTATTGGTGCATTTATAGGTATTCCTAGTTCCTTCAACAATCTCACAACCCATATCCCTTCACAAATCCCAAGAGATAATGCCCTATATTCTGATTCAGCAGAACTCTTGGACACAACAGGTTGTTTCTTGCTCCTCCAAGTGACTAAATTTCCCCAGACAAATGTACAATATCCAGTAGTGGAACGCCTGTCATCAATGGAACCAGCCCAATCTGCATCTGTGAAGACTTCAACTTCTGAATCATCAGAATCTGACTTCTTCTTAGTTCCATCAGTATAGATTTCTATACCTTGCTGATTTCCCTTAGAGAAGAATAGGCCCTTACCAGGTGTTGTTTTTAGATATCTCAGGATACGATCAATTGCCTCCATGTGCTCCTTTTGAGGATTACTAGCAAATTGACTAACAACTCCCACAGCATAGGATATATCAGGCCTAGTGTGAGATAAATAAATCAATTTACCAACCAACCGTTGATATCTTTCCTTGTTTACAGATTTACCGTCAGGTTTGATCTCCAATTTACAATTCATTTCCATAGGGGTTTCAGCAGGCCTTGCTCCAAGCATTCATGTCTCCTTGAGTAAGTCTAGGGTGTACTTCCTTTGAGATACACCGATCCCTTCAGAAGTTCTTGCAAATTCTAAGCCCAAGAAGTACCTTAAGGGTCCTAGATCCTTCACTTCAAACTCTTGAGCTAAATCCTTCTTCAACTTCACGATCTCATCTGGATTATTCCCAGTCACCACTATATCATCAACATAAACGATTATTATTGTAAGTTTGTGATTAGAGTGTTTAACAAATAGCGTATGGTCAGCTAGACATTGCTTGTAGCCAAACCCTTTCACAGCTCGTGTAAACCTCTCAAACCACGCCCTAGGTGATTACTTTAAACCATAAAGAGATTTATGAAGTTTGCACACTTTCCCTTCATTTTCAGCATTCCTTAAGCCTAAAGGAACCTCCATATATACTTCTTCTAAATCTCCATTTAAAAAGGCATTTTTTACATCTAATTGATGCAAAGGCCAATCTAAATTTGCTGCAAGAGAAAGCAACACATTTATGGAGTTAAATTTAGCAACAGGAGAAAAAGTCTCTTGGTAATCAATACCGTATGTTTGGGTAAATCCCTTAGCCACCAATCTTGCTTTATATTTGTTTATACTCCCATCTAGATTATATTTCTTGGTAAAGACCCACTTGCATCCAACCTTGGATTTACCACATGGAATATTGACAATGTCCCACGTTTTATTCTTTGCTAGTGCCCTCAATTCGTCTTCAATTGCTAGTTTCCAGTTTTCATCTGTCATAGCTTCCTCAAAACTTCTAGGAATCATCTCACGGTCAACAGTGGTAACAAAAGTCTTAAATTGAGGATTAAGACGATCATAAGAGACATACCTTCCAATAGGATGTCGTGTGCAACTTCTTTTGCCTTTTCTGAGAGCAATGGGCCACTAGAGATCTCCAGGATTAGCTTCAGGTGGGGGATCATGGCTCTGCTGTGGAATTATAATGGGTTCTTCATTATTTTCCTCTTGCACAGTATGATTCTCCCTTGTCTCATTTTCTGTTGGCATTAAATGTTCTTCTGGAAGGTTAGAGGTGTGAACTGTTTTGTGATATCCGGTTCAAGGTCAAGGGGTAAAGGCTCTTCTAGTGGTGTTTGAGTTCCTGCATTGGCATCAACATAAATCTGTTCTCTAGAGTGATTTGTACTCATATGAGTGTTTTCTTGTGAACAAATTAGCCATTCACTTTCCCTCTCCCCCTGAATGGATGATTTGGAAAAGAAAGAAACATGTTTAAGAAACTTAACATTCATGGTTACATAAACTCGTTTAGTAACAGGAGAATAACATTTATAGCCCTTTTGAGTAGGAGAATATCCCAGAAAAATGCATTTTATTGAACGTGAATCCAATTTTCCACCATCATCATTAAAAACAAAGGTTGTGCATCCAAAAACTTTGGGTTGAAGAGAATTTATAAGATGATTATTGGGAAAGAATTCCAACAATTTCTGAATAGGAGTTTGAAACTTCAAAACCTTAGAGGGCATACGGTTGATTAAATACGTGGCTGTTAAAATTGCATCCCCCCAAAAAATATTTGGAACATTTTGATCAAATAAGAGAGCACGAGAAACTTCCAAAAGGTGTCTATTTTTGCGCTCTGCTACACCATTCTGTTGTGGTGTATGCACACAAGAAGTTTGATGATGAACCCCTTTTTCAGCAAAAAATTGTTTGAATTTAGAGTTTAGATATTCAGTCCCATTATCACTTCGGAAAACCTTGATGGTGGTGTTAAATTGAGTATTAATAAAGGCAAAAAAATTCTGAAATAGAGTGAAAACTTCAGATTTATCTCTCATTAGAAAGGTCCATGTCATGCGAGTATGATCATCAATAAAGGTGACAAACCATCTAGCTTTAGAATTAGTCTCAACCCGTGCAGGCCCCCATACATCACTATGAATAAGGGAAAAAGGATGAGTAGGAGTATAAGGATGAGATGGATAAAAGTTTCGAGTTTGCTTGGCAAATTTGCAAGTATCACAATGAAAGCGAAAGCTGGAAATTTTATTCTTTAAAGTTGGGAACAAAGTTCTCATGTAATCAAGGCTTGGATGACCTAATCTAGAATGCCATAATTGTAAATCTTCATGAGACAAAATAGAATCAGACTGAGAAACAAATGTAGATGCATAGCTTTTATTTGTTGAATCTCCTTCAAAATAGTAGAGCCCATTATTTTCCTTAGCTTTGCCAATCACCTTCCCCAAAGCTATATCCTGAAAACCACAAGTAGATTCATCAAATATAACTAGGCAATTTAATTTATTTGCCAAACATCTAACAGACAGCAGGTTGCACTTAATATCTGGCACATATAGCACATTATCAAGTATAATGTGTTCTGAAAGTCTGATTTTTCCTGATCCCATGACCTTAGCATAAGTATTGTTAGCTACTTGAACTTTGGCATGTTCAGATTTAGGACTAAAGTCAACAAATAATTCGCGGCATCCAGTTATATGGTCTGTTGCTCCAGAATCAACCACCCAGATATTCTTTGACTTAGTGACAGCACTCATAGCAGTAAATAAAGTCATACCTGCATGTGCTAAAGTAACAGATGGGGTAGACTGTTCACTTGGCTGTTCACTAGAGTATTTATCTAGGATTCTCCGCAAAACAGCAATCTCGTCATGCTTTAAAGCATCTGATGTGTCTGAGGACTGATTCACAGTAAATCCCTTGCTCTCTCCTTTAGATTTTTGCTTCATATTGGCAGGTCTCCCATGTAATTTCCAGCAATGATCACGAGTATGACCATTTTTGTTGCAATGATCACACTTTAATAATTTTTTGCCCTTCGTTTCAGCCCCTGCATTATTGTGAACCACCATAGCAGAGCTTTCCATCACAGGTGCAGTAATCAGATTCTGCATCAAGGCTTTTCGGCTTTCTTCATTCCTTATTATATTGAATGCATCTTCTACAGTGGGTAGTGGCTTAATACCCATTACACGTCCCCTAATATCTTCAAAAGTATCATTAAGACCAAGTAAAAAATCATAGCAACGGTCTTTCTCAATTACCTGTTTGAAGTAGAGTGCATTGGTATGACAAGTCCAATTGTGTACGTCATACAGGTCTATTTGTTGCCACAGACGAACAAGAGAGCTGTAATACTGGGTCACTGAAAGTTCCCTTTGAGAAAGATTTCGAAGAGCCCTTTTTACCTGAAGAATGGCAGTCGTGTTGTCTTTCACCGAGTAAGTTCTCTTAGCTGATTCCCATATTTCCCGGGCTGAACTTGCGAGCAGATAATTCTCGCTTATCTCGGGATTCATAGAATGAATAAGCCAAGTCATCACGGTGTTGTTTTCTGCACACCATGTTTCATACAAAGGTCGGCAGATTCTGGCGGCTTGGGATCCCAGGTAAGGTATTTCTCCTTCTTTCTTCCTCGAACAAACATCAACAGGTTCCTAGACCATTGAAGATAATTATTCCCATTTAAACGATGGGTAATAATGAGTTGTGAGAGCGATTCAGCCATTGAACCAGCAGCCTTGCTCCTGGGTTCAGCCATCCCTGTTGAATCCTCCTTCGATGACGATGTTTGGGCCTTATCGCCATCGGCAGTGAAGATTCTGGAATGGCCGGTCAGTGCATCTTTGAAAGACATGGGTGGTGCTCTGATACCATGTAAAAGATATGAACTGAAAATCTGATTTATTCATCATAAGACGTGATACATATATAGAGGAGGAGAGATCATATCAAATCATACGTAATAACTCTCCATAATACAGAATATCTCTCCATAATTGTAGAATAACAGCAAAAAAGGAAATAATTGACTAAACAGAATAGGAATACATTAATTGTATAATCCCCTAAATCACTCAATGATTAAACCCAATCATTTCTGACTTATTGCTGAATATTCCTAATTAATTGAGCCTTAATGGGTTCAGCCCAATTCCAACAATAACCTTATGAACAACAACAATCATTCAATGGATCCCTGTCATGGGTCATATGCACATAAAAACTTCATCAACCATCAAGTGTGTGTGTGTATAAAAGATTATAGGGTGTCGATTCTTCTTTTTTTTAGTACAAACTGGATACAAGGCTCACATGAGCTTGCTTACTCGTCTAAGAATTAACTTGGGGACAAGTGATGTCCCTGGAATTGGCCCTCGTAGGGATGTAGGAGGGCGGTCAAAATAGTAAAAATTTTCCCACAAGTCATGGGATGACTTAGCTAACCAATAAGCTGTTTGTTCTTGTCACATTGTCTATGTGTCAGCATCACCTACCAATCACAAACAAACAACAACTTTGCTTTGTCTATGATATCCTTGAAAGGGTGGGTGGCCAAGCAACCTACAACATTCAGAGATAGACATGTCTACTGTAAACCGTATTAAAAGTGCCAGCAATAGTTTAGGGGTTGGATAAGAGGCCAAGAAGCTTATGCAACCCATGCATTTTTGTGAGATTTTTTTATGTATAAGACACTAATTCCATGGATTTGTTTCCCCCCATCATGCAGTTTCACTTGCGTGACCATCATCATTTTTTTTTGATAAAAAAAAAAAAATGATGATGGTCACTTGCGTGACCATCATCATGAGTCAATCAAAATGATACCATAACCATATTTGAAGCAAACAAGCCGTCAATGTTGCCGAAAATTTCTCTCAACTGAGTGGATGCTTTACTGAAACAGCGAGTCATTTAATTAACTTTGGTGGTTTAAATTCAATAGTTTTAAAAATACAAATTAATGCCAAACACATCAATACAATAAATAGTAAGATGGTTCAAATTCAATAGTTTTAAATTATTTGAAAATTTCAGAAATACAATGTAAGTGCAATGGACAAAATGCCAAGCACATAAATATATTAGGAATGTTTATACGAAATTAGAGAGGCCCAGATGAGAGTGCCTGGTCTAGATCAGCAATAAGATCATCAACATTCTCGATCCCCACCGAAATTCGCACAAGATCTTCAGTTAAACCTCTGGCCTCTCGGACTGCTACCGGTATGCTAGCATGGGACATAAAGCAAGGCATGCTTATGAGGGACTTCACACTCCCTAACAACAACAAAAAGAAAATTTTCAAAGTCAGCATTTTGCAGAAAAAATTAAACTCATACATGTGGTTGTCACCTACAAATAAATTATCAAGGTTATCACTGAGATCTCTAAATTCATCATTTTGGTTGATACAATGTCAGAGAAAGTAACACTAGGTAAGCAATGATCAATCATTATGAACTATATCGTTTAAATTGTTTAAGAAAAGAAATTAAGAGAAGAACACTACATTTCAGCCTATTCTTTTATTAGCAATTTAAAACTCCTTTATTAGAACAGAGGGAGAAAAATTATTACCAAAGCTAACAGTTATGCTAAAGTATTTTGTAGATTCAACAACATGCTTTGAGAGTGCCAATGAGCCCGTCAAAAAGCTAAGCACTGATCCTGCTCCCTTTGCCTGCAAAACCGGTTCCCAATGAATATATAAAATAAAATTAATTCAAGCATAACAGAAAAAATGAACTTCAACAGGTGAATCATACCTGAGAGTAATGCAGGTCACGTCCAGGATGACCAGGAAGACCAGCATAGTTTACTTTCTTTACTCGGGGATGGGAGGCAAGAAACTCAGCAATCTTTTGTGCACTCTTCTGCAAAATATTTCAGTTCTAACTATTATTTTTTCTATAAAAATAAACAATGGTACTGTATAGGAGCTTTTCTTAGCACTGAAATCTAAAATTGAAGTTTAGCTAGAGATACAATCTGATTTCGAAAAAATGAGTCAAGACATCATTCAAAATTTATCAGTCCACACCGCCCAATGTAATATTATTCTGCCAGAATATTATAACCAAAATAATAATAATTAAAAAATCACACCATCTATATTATCCATGAAGCCAAACAAAGTGTTTGAATAAAAAATGGCACAGCCAAAATGAGAGGTTTACAGACAAACAACTTTTGGTCAATACAACTTACACTCAATTGTGTTTTTGGTCCCTAAACTTTCATGATCGATACAACTTTTGGTCCTTAAACTTACACGCAATTGTGCTTTTGGTCCCTAAACTTCAAAGTCAATGGTTTTGATCATTAAGCTTTCAGTCAACTTTGGTCTAGGTTCTTAAACTTTTAGACTGGTGGTTTTAATCCCTCAACTTAGTACAATTTATAACCATTGGTCCTTGATATTTCAACTTGTTTTTAAGAAAGTTCAGGAAGCAAGACCAAAATTGATAGAATGTTCAACAACCAAAACCACCAATTTTGAAATTCAACAACCCAAACCTAAATTGACTGAAAGTTCAAACTAAAAGTTGTATTAATCCTAACTTTTATCTGAGTTTCACAATTGGAGGTACAACAAGCCTAGAATCAAAATTGGAAAACCTAAAGTGGATCATCAACCTTAATACCTTATGTGATGAAAAGGTTTTCACTCAAACTGAAGGCTGCATCCAGCCATATCATGATCATCTTATTACACTACATGTACCACAACAAACTAACTTCTTGGTGGGTTAGTTTCAACTTTTGGATCAATGAAACTACATGAGGATGTACTATCTCCTTCAAAAATTTCCACGTGTGTGAGTACATTTTTTTACACATCTTACGTTGATATATGGAAATGATTATCATAAAAGTGATTTATGTACACATCTTAACGTAATATGTGGAATTGCTTATCATGGGAATAAAAAAAACATGAGTAAACTTATCAATTTATCAAATAGATTGTACTCCGGCTGAATAAATTAGATGGAAAACAGTCATGTAGTAAATTCAGATAATCATATGTCACAGTCGACCATTCCTCAGTCTAGAAACTATCAACTAGTAACTTAAATGTTTCATAAGGCACCTGTTGCTTCTCAACTCGCAGCTCCATTGTTTTGATTCCTTGCAAACAGAGCCAACAGTCAAATGGAGCTAAGCCGGAACCCACTGCATTTTGTAAAAAATACATTTCTTTTGCCAACCTTTACAAGATGATGATCAAAGGCCAAAAAAATGAGGAAACTCAGAACTGACTCACATGATTAACTGTACAAAAAAATTAGGAAACGGATTGACAATGAAAAATGAAATCATAAATGCAATAGAAACAGATTACAACATAGTAACAAAATTAATGTATTAAAAAGGGCTTAGAAAAGGCCATTCGAGAATGACTAATGTATGAAAGAGCAACAAGAGTATTATTTCATTCTTGAATTTTAAAAGTCACAGGCACATCAAGTGTGACGCATCACATACTCATCAACAAATTTGTCATTGAATTGAAATTCAGTTCACATACTCCATGTAGATAATTCACACACTCATAAGTGGCTCAAACAAATCAATATCTTCAACATCATAAATATTGAGACAAGGAATACAAGCTACAACCTTTCGCCTTTCACAGCAATGACACCAGCCATGATATAACTATGTCCACCAATAAATTTGGTAGCTGAATGCATAACAATATCTGGAAAAGGGAAAAATTTGTTGCCATCACTAATTAGAAGTTTCTATTCCTTTTTGTTTTTATATGTAAACCTATAGGGTGTTTAAAACACAGTTTCAGGATAAATGAATTTTCAATAAATATATATACTATCCGCCACCAAGTAAAACTCAAATTGGGTTAGGCCTGTCATATATAAAAATTACTTCAATTGTCACACATAAAGTGAAAAGAATAGAACTATCAAGAGACCATATCTGACCAAAGTACTCCCAATTGCTAGTTAATGTCAAAAGTTGTTAAATTTAATTAAACTTCACTATGTTGTTACAGTCAAGGTTTTAAAACCCGAGCCGGACGTCGAGCCGGAAAACTGAGCGGGTCATGGTTGAAACGGTTGAAACGGTTGGACCGTTCGGTCGAACCGGTGACGTAATAATTTAATGAAAATTAAATATATAAATATTGTTAATACTTAATAACTTAATATAATTAGAATGAAGATATTTTTTTAATCAAGTTCATTTTTTTTCTGTTGATATATTTTTTTCTGCAGTTGTCAATTTCTGGCCGGGTCAAAAGCGGGTCAACTCGGGTCAACCCCGGGTCAACAGCGGTCGACCCGGGTCAACCCCGGGTCAACCCGGGCTGTACAGTAAACCGGCCCAATCGAGGTGATTGGGCCGTTTTAGCCACCGGCCGACGGTCCGACCGGTCGGACCGTCCGGCTCGGTCCGGCTTTAAAACCCTTGGTTACAGTCATATGAATACCTGCTCCAAGTTCCAGTGGCTGGCATAAAACAGGAGACATTATACTATTGTCTACCAATACAAGAACTCCATGTGCATGAGCCATCTCAGCTATTTTCTGGAATAAATGAGCAAAGTGTAAGAAATTTACTTCGCTTAATTAAACCATTTGAATGAATTCCATACTACAAGTTCATATCGTACATGTTATTTGAGATTGGGTCCATGTAAGAACTAGAAAAAATATTCATGAGCCATAGAGGCAAAAAAAACTATGATGGACCTTTTAATAAATGTACCTCAAAGAACAAGGTAAACAACAAAAATAAAAATAAGTATTGGGGCCTCAATGACATTAGTAAGGGCAAGAGGCAACTACTCATGCAGTAGAGTCAAGACAGTTGAAGGAAAGGGTGAATAATGAGCTGGTTAAAATACAGGGTGGTGGGCCAATTAAAAGAGGCAGATGGCATGCACACTATGTGCATGAAAGTCTAGCAACTCAAATGCAAGGAGTTGGTCCCTGTGAACGAACGTGGTTGTTTTTCCTTCACTTTCCAAAACGACTATTTACTAGACTTGAAATGCAATCCATTCTGAAGCAATTTTGTGCCACTTTAAATGGTCAAGTTCCATTATTGGAAAAAAATTGTTTAAGTTCAAATACAATATATACTGAAATAATAACGTGCTTTTTTATCATTCTTATGAGATTATTTAACTACTGTAACGAGAACAATTACATCAGAGACAAGAAACATCTTAAAAAACAAGTCTACCCAGTTCTAGTCCCCAGTTGGTGAGGGTGCTATGGAAAGGAATTTAATAGGCAGTCTTACCCCTACTTTATGTAGAGAGACTGTCCTCAGACCCGATGGCAAGCGAGCTTACGATTGAGCCAGAAATATCTCTACCCAGAAAAAATTGAGACCAACTGAAATGCCCAAATGGCCAACAACAATAAAAAAGCAACAACATAGTTTACTCAAATAAATAAGAAATATTAATTTCAACAATATATTGAGACAAAAGCTAATACTGTGAGGAGAAGAAAGAAAGAAAAACTAAACAAAGGTGACTCTGTATTATTCCACACTTCAAATGGGGCAATACCCACTGTATATAACAATTGTGGTACAACCATACAAGGCACAACTAATTCAGTTTCCTCTAGTCTGATGTGTACAACTAATCACAATTATGTAACTAAAAGTTCCTATACAGTCACATGCTCTTATTAAATGATGTCTATTATCCCTACTAATACAATCTTGTATCAATAGCAATCACTTGCACTTGATCTTTCTTTATTCCCAACCAAAGACAATGCCTAAGCAACTAACTAACGTTTGTTTTGAAGATGCTTATGCCTTATAACAGCCCAAAAAAAGACATATAAACAAAACACTTCCATCTTATAAAAAGATTGTAAAAGAAAACAGCTTACTCGAATATCAGATATTTGTAACCGAGGATTGGTAGGACTCTCCAGCCACACTAACTTAGTCGCAGGTCCAAAAGCAGAAGCCACTTCCTCTAAATCACTTGTATTAACTCGTCTGTGCATTCAAGCATTACAACATCATCAGTGAAAGCTATAATTTTTGGGATTTAATAGTCAATCCAACAATAATTATCTTCATAATTCATTACTCCATGGAGAAGGGCCAGTTTGGCTCAACGGTAAGCTCGTTTGCCGTGGGGTCAAAGGTCGTGAGTTCAAACTAGCCTCTTTACATAAAACAAAGGTAAGGTTGCCTAGTATATTCCCTTCCCTAACACCCTCACCAAGTGGGTAATAAAACTGGGTTGGCCCTTTGAATTCATTACTCCATGGGATGAAAGGTACGAAAAGTTGAAAAAAACACTTACTTCACTACAACTCCAGTCCTTGGAATAACACTTGATAGTAGTCTGTCTGAACCACCATAGATATCATCTCCAGCAACAATTTCATCACCTGCATGAGATTATGAAAGTAAATGACAGTAAAGGCAATCGGTTCAGAATGCAAAACCTCCAAAGAACATTGAGATGATATGCACAAGTTGTTTGTTGTGTTTATCTAATGAAAATAAAACTATATGTATTCCAATACAGGTGGAAGTTAAGAAAAAATATGGATTACCGGCAGAACCAGCAAATATTATAATCTCAGATGAGAATAAACACTGAAATCATCTGAATGTCATCTCCAATTATTAGCGGGAAAAATGAAAGACAATAAGAAAATTATGTGATGTTAGCATTTAATAAAAGAAAGCCCATTAATTGAAAAGCTTGAATTTAATAAAGTAACTTTGATTTCTCGAACTGTTATGCACTTATTTAATGCACATGATATGTCAACTAAACATATATTATGTACTTATTTAATGCACATGATATGACAATTAAACATACATCCAAAGGCTAAAAAATGATCAAGTTTATTGTTGATTACAATAAGAAATTGGATTGACTACTAATTACATTTGATAATGAAGGATTATATATAATCTGAGAAACTTGATTTTGCATTTGTTCTATCTTTATTGTTCATTACTATGCTGTATCAGGCTTGCATCTACTGTATGTCAAAACAACACACTGGCTACTTTTTCATCATATTCTCTCTTTTCTAATATTCTCAAACTAAAGTCATCAACCTGCACTCTAGGTGGAGCTCCGAATCGCTCGGTTTGCAAAACATATTTGTACAAAGACACAGTGCTAAAACAGCACTTCATTCGACCGATTTCACTACAAACTACTTTAAACCCATAAATTTCATGCTTGGACTGTTTGAAAAAGCTTTGAGTTATGAAAACACACCAGTTTCAAAAAGTTGACTAACAGCACTCAAAGCAGCCATTCCGCTACCGAAGCAAAAGGCTCGATCTGCTTTGTCAAGCTTTGCTAGTAACCTAAAGATACAACATATGCCAGGTAAAAGAGGATGGTAGGAAGAAAACGATATCAAACAAATCAAGAAACCAAATCAGGTCAAACCTTTCCAAAGCATCTCGAGTAGGATTTCCGCTTCTGGTATAGTCATAAGGTCCATTTACTGTTGCAGAAGGCTGCAAGAAAGCAAAATGAAAAGAATATCATGGAATGGAGATACTAAATACACAAAATGACGAAAGAGCTCAACATGTACAGATCAAAATTTCACCTGCTTAAAAGTAGCAGTTTGGTAAATTGGTGTACTGACTGCTTCATAAGGATCAAACTCATTCTCAAAATTCATCACCACTGTAGAAAGACCAGGCTCATAGGTCTGTTCTTCTGCAAATAGAAGTTGAAATATTAAGATATAAAATAAAGATTGTAAATACAGTATCAACATAAGGAACGTAGCAAAAACCACTTGAGCACTCTGCAATACTATCGACCAAAGCTTTTGTGCTCACAATCATCTCCCTATCAATTGAACAATTCAATCTGAACCCCTTTGAACAAATCATCTGGTTTGATTTAGAATTTGCTGGCTTGTAAAATCCCAAGCTCTCCCACATATTCCCAGCAGTTATGCTCTAAAACATCAGGTAAGAAGTCAGACCCTCCCACATATAAAATAGTATCACAATAGTTTTCCAATAAAACAAAAATACATTTTTTTAGGAAAATATTCCAACAACTAAGTGAATACCAACACTTTGTACTACATGCTTATCTCCCAATAATAATATAAAATGTACAAAGTGTTTGAAACAATGATCATTGTTACCTTAGTTTGGAGATCAATAGTTACTGGAGTAACAAAAGGCCTGGAAAACATTGAGGCTGAAGCCATCACAGAAGATCAAGAACGAGCTAGATTTTTTTATTCACTTCAAGGCTGTAGACTTTCAATGTGGTTTTTTCTCATGTATCCAGATTGCCTATCGCCCAAACATCAATTTCCTGAGCATCTCTTCTCCTAATCATCAACTTAGCATTTCAAGTCATTCAAGACACCAAATAACTCCAAGTCATTCACAACCTAACAGTCATAACAGATTTAGTTCATATCCAACACAACAAGGTACTCCCTCCGTTCCTAAATATAAGATCACTTTGGGGAAGTGGATAAGTTCCTAAATATAAGATCACTTCCTATTTTATCTCAAGTTTTGCCCAAACTACCCTTATACTCCCTCCTTTCACTAAAAACCCCTCCTTTTAAAGTTAAGTAAGTGAGGGGATTTTGGGAAGATCATGTAATTTTATTGTCTTCCTTAATCTCCCCAAATTAACCAAAGTGATCTTATATTTAGGAACGGAGGGAGTATCAATTATGTAATTATTCAGTAGCAATTCTACAAATGTAAGGCACCTACTAATTCAGCACAAAACAACCAGTGCAAGCAAAAATCATAACAGTCAATTCAAGTCCATATCATAACAATTTATGCAAAACCAGCAGAACGAAAAGAGCATAAACAAAGCTCAATTGATTTCAGCAAAAAGCAACACAAACTGCAAAGCTACATAGACAAGTTCAGCAGGCATATAGGCAGATATGAAAACACATGTTTCAATGTCAAAATATTAAAGAAAGGGGAGATATAGGAATAACGATGCTGTTATTATTATCAACATGAATATCTTTTTCATAAGTTAAATGGCTAAGAAGGAATATTATTTGTATCGGTCATGCATAACTAGGAAAATTAGTGTTTCCATTTCCCTGAAATTACTTATCTCCCAAACTATTGTTCGATTAATTATGGCTTGAATCCAATCCCTTCTACTATGTCCGTACTCTTGCTTTCGCGAAATTTGAATCACCACATAAATTGGAAATGTATTAAAAGTAGAAGGTGAGAGGTGGTAAAGCAGTAAATATGGAGGAGCAATCAAGAGAGAAGAATACCTGAAGAAGAAGAAGAAGAAGAAGAAGAAGAAGAAGAGAAGAAAGAGAAGCGAAGGCCTCTCGTCGCAAAGCAGAGAAGCTCTGCGAAGCACGGCGGAGCAGAAGATGGCTGGACGGCTGGAAATGGCTAACACTTTTTTTTTTAATGGCTTGTTAGGTCATAAATCAGACTATTAGAGTACTACAGTCTACAAATACAAATTCTTAAAAACTTAAGTAAACTTCACTTGTCCACGTTCTCAAGTTCTTTTAATATAGGAGTGACACGTGTCCTTTTAAAAACTATCCATTCAATCTAACGGCCAGTAATTGGAGAAATGGAGAACCTGGATGAATGAACTTGACCTAAATAAGGTCATTCTTCTTATTAGTACACTTGAGAGTACCACCAAAAGTGTGTTCTCACCAATGAAAACAAACACGGTGGGACCCGTGTTATTTGACACGTTATATTACCAATTTATCTTAATTATATATAACTTTGGGTTAAAGTGCAAAAATGTCTATCTAATTGTCACAAAAGAGAAAAATAATACTACCTCCGGTCCTAAATATAGAACCTAGATAACTTTTTTTGGAGAGGTTAAGGTTGCAAAATAGTCTATTAAATCATTACATATTTGATATATTTTTAGATTATTCATTAGTTTATAAGTAAAATAAACTAGTTTAAGGGAAAAAATTAGGTAAATCAATTTATAATTAACTTATTTTGCTTTTTTTTTTTAGGATTTTTCAAAAAAGTCAATTAGGTCTTATATTTAGGACTTGAGGGAGTACCATTTTAAATTTTTTGGAGCAAAACTTCCTATCAAATTTCAAAACGGGCAAAAATGTTCATCACAATTAATTTTTTTTATTTGTTGACGCATCGTCTTCTATCGATTGATGTCTCACTAAAACATGTGACAGACTTATATATTTATTTGTCATTGTATGATGATGATGTCACAGAGGATGATGAGTGAAAAGGTAAAAAAAATTAATTATGATGGACATTTTTGCCCCAGTTTTAAAATTTGATGACAGTTTTGCTCAAAAAATTTTATATGGGTATTTTTGCACCTTCGTGACAATTACACGTTATTTTTGCACTTTAACCCTATAACTTTATCCTCACTCTCCATATCTTGTTTGTTATTATAGATAAGCATATTATTATTATGATTAATTTGAGAAAAAAGTTGGGAAAAGTTAGAAAATAATCTTATATTTAGAAACAAATTGAAATTCAAAAGTAATCTTATAGTATTTAGGAATAGAGATAGTATTTAAATTTCTTGTCTTTGTAGATTTTGTTAATCGCGAAAAAGTTTAAAGTTCAAATTTCTTTTCAATATTGTGAAGAGTGTGAGACGAAATTTAAAACGCTGTCGGAATTTTTGAGGTTTAAATTTATACTATAGCATTTAGATAAATGTTAGAAAGTCGCATTAAAATAGCGAAAATAAACGTTGTTTTGTAGTATATATTAATTATTAGTGTTCTGATAAAAAAATATTAATTATTAGTGATATCAATAGTATTCTTTTATTTATCAGGGTGATATCAATACGATTCAGCATCTATGTTTAAAGCCTTATATAAACATATGCATATCTATTAATTATTGTATAGTAGCTGGGAGGTTCAAACTCAGCCACATGTTGGAGCTGCGATACTTTAATGAATTCTTATTTCCGAGTAATAGGTGGGGGTTAGCCATCATACTCCCTCCCGTCCAATTTATAAGTCGTCAACCGCCCATATTGTACAAACCAATGAATGGCGGTTAGTGGTAGTTACATCATTAAATTGGTCTTTTTTTATTTTTCATGTCCATATTTGCCCCTCCTCACAACTATTAAATGAGTCATAATGAGGCAAGCAAAAGTAAATTCAAATATCTCTTTTTTCAATGACAGGGGCATATTTGGAAAACTTTAATTAATGAGTTGATTAGTGGTAGTTGGCGACTTATATTAAGGACCAAAATTAGTGGCGGTTGGCGACTTATAAATAGGATCGGAGGGAGTACATCATTTTCTAACTTTATTCACTTAGAAATAGAATATGAAAGCTATTTATATTTCTGTGTTTCTAGTGATTTTGTGGTAAATTGAGTATTCAAATATTTCACTCAAAAGATCGATCATACATGACTAATAATATGTTTATCTTATAATCTCAAATAGGATTGAAAGAAAAAGAGAAGATTCATCATTTTTTTCAAAACTTTTCTTATAACATGACAAATTTTTTATTCCATAAGAATATAAGATAAAACGATACACAGAAAAGGCTCCACTTGCATACGCATTAATATGAGGAGATAGTGAGTAGCGCTGCACAAAAATTCGGTGGTCCGTTTGACCCGCCACGACCCGACCCGGTTATATACGAAAAATGGTCCGTCACGATGTGGCCCGGAACCAACCCTATTAGAACATGATTGACCCGGTCATCGAGTAGGACAGGACCATGACATATGCTCCATGACCAATCGGGCGACCCGGCCAGATTATTTATTAATATTTTTATAATTTTTTATTATTTATTAATTTTTATAAAAAATGTTTTATTAATTTTTCTATTAAATGTTTTTTTCTTTGCTTGTTTCTATTATAATAGCTTCAATTCCTATATGGTTAATGTTTATTAATATCTCTAGAGTAAGTTATCAGGTTATGTTAACAATTGTATTTGCATCTTAATAATCTTCAATTAACCATCTTAATTTAAAAGTCACTCAACTATCTCTTTAATTTTCAATTTAGAGTAGTTGGTGCTATATTCAAAGTGATCACTAACTCCTTTTTGTAGTAGCTATATGTGTCTCATTATATTCATTGATGCTTCTTAATTGATATTGATAAATGATGATCAAATTTTTCCTTTTTTTTTCTAAAATTGGGGTTGAGTTTCTCTCTTTTTGTGCTTGGCATGACCATCATGGTCCATCATGTGGCCCTGCGGTCATGTCCTGCCCGATCTTGGTATCGGGCCAAATAAGACATGACCGAGTCTCGGGCCAAAAATTTTGGCCTGACAATTATTTAGGACATGACCAGGGCATATAGGTGGTCTGGTCATGTCCGTCATTTGTGTAGCCCTAATAGTGAGTCCAGAAGATGAGTATAATTTCTGATAAAAAAGAAGATGAGTATAATGCAAATAAAAACAAAGGATAGGGTGAATATAACGTGAGCAAGTAAAAATTAAAGTAGGTCGTCCACCGTGCATGTCAAAGTCTCAATGTTCCAGCTTGAATAACTATAATTGGCCAAAAAAAGTTTGAATAACTATAAGGCAGCATGGACTCAGAGCAACTGACGTGTAGACCAATGTGCTGAAATCCAAAGGCAAAAGCCACCATGAAGCAACAAATAAGCTTTGAAGTTTCAAGATGTCTATAACCATGGTGTTTAATTTGATTACATGCATATACTTCAATATGGTATCTAACAATATATAGGTCCATATATACATCATATGGACTGAATTACTTAATAAGAGATGCATTTGTGAAATTGTTATGTTAGCATCTATGATCAACTTACAACTTGGAGTTTACACATTTGCTCAAATAAATATATTTAGTGTATCAATCTTTAAGTAGAAAACCAAAATTATTTCGCTAGTAATTGTTCATTATTCTTTTGATGATTATGCAAAAGCAAAGAATAAAGCTTTGTTTAGATTTTTTTTTAAAAAAAAATAAGTTCCTTAAGTCTCATTAAGGCATCATGTGTGTAGCAAAACACCCCCCCCCCCCCCCCAATAAAAAAACTTTGTTGTGAGTTTAAAGGAAAGCCAAAAGTTGAAACAAAAAGGGAAGGAAAGAAATAAGGCTTCAATTTGAATTTTTTTTTTTTTTTGAGAAATCGATAGAGTTGTCTCGATGATCTAACAATTCTTTATTTCTAGCTAGATCTGGAGAATTCTCAGTCCAAATCAATTGTTTTACTTTTATAGAAAAATTAAAGAAGCTAGTTAAATTACTTAATATTACGTGGTATTACTAAAATACCCTTAAATTAAATTTAAATAACAAGGAGGCCAATGATACAAGTTGTTTGTGAACAGTATACAAAGGAGTATTTTAAGAAAAATGGACAAATATATGAGACAAAATGCTTAGTATCTTATAATTAGGATTAAATTGAATTTTGAAAATAGTCTATCTTATATTTATGACTGAATGAAGCATCTTATAACCATAATGTTATGTTTATGAATAGATGCTTGCATTTTTGTATTTAAAAATGAATATTCTACGTTCCTACTTATAAAACCACTTCAAACTTTTTTTAAGAATTTAAAGTGGTTTTATGGAAATTGTAGCATATATGGTGTGTGCTATTTGGTACAAGACCAAAAACCCTGAAGCTTCTATGGAAATTGAGGCTATATATTGATCGGTCCAACGGAGAAGAGAAGTGCTGAAAGTGCAAGAAGAAGAAGAGGAATTGTGGGTGATGAATCACATTGTTGTGTATACTTAGGAAGTAGTGGAAATTGTGGGGGGAGTGATTTGGAGTTTGCATTATACTTGGAGAGGTCGTAGATGTTTTGTGAATTTGAATTTGTAATAACGTTCAGGATCGGCCACAATATGCAATATATTTATATGTAGTCTTGTTTTCTCAGCGTGAATTTTTGATGCCCTTGTTTGTAATCAAGGTTTGTGATCAAAGTTCATGTTCAGGCTTTTGCACCACCACGTAGCAAATTTCAAATTTAAAGACTATATTATTAGTGTTTCTCTTTTCCATTTCAAAAGACACGTACACGTACATATTCCAATTCAACATATTTGGTCAACTAATCCTCATATGATTTTAAAAAAAAAAAAACCTGAAAAAAAGTGAAATTTGAAATGAGATCAGGTCAATTTACCGCAAAAGTTTCACTCAGGATTAATTTTACCTTTCAGAGTTAATTTAAATTTGACGATTAAGTTTGTCAAAATTCCTAAATGTCATGACATTATACTCAACATTTTGTAGTTACTTCCAATATCGAAAATTGACAATGACTCATTATATTTATGATATATGAATATTATTTAATATATTTTAGGTTATAAAATAGACAACAATATATATGTTAAGATTATTTTTCTCTAATTTTGACAAAAATAAATTTGCTTTGGTGTTCTTAAAGAGAAATTAATTAAATTATGGAAACATTTTAAAATTTAAGTAGGAAAAAAATTCCATATTAATTGAAAGTCAAAGCTAATTTTGCAATCAAATCAAAGGCTGAGTCCATTTCTATTTGTCTGATTTATCCTCATTTTAGTGTAGGATCTTCAAGGATAACAAAAGATTTTATTCACTCAAATTTTATTTTGCTTAAAACATTGATTCCTATACCAATGGACAGTTGATTGAATTGGTAAGTGGGTTACAACCTCCGTAACGATAAGAACACGTGTTCGAATACCGGGAAGCGCTCTCATTAGGAGAGGGACAACCTTGCCTATATGAACAACACTCCCTTCAAGTCCCAATTAGCGTCAAATTATCAAGCGGTGATTAAAAAAAAACATTAAACCCTATAGTTTAATAAAAAGTTGGTTCATTATATCTCAAGAATGGCAAAAGACCTTTATTTAAAACCAAGATGAAGGTAAATTTAACAAATCAAAGATTATATTATCTTTAAATCAACTATTTGTAAATTTTGAAATATTATACTCCATTCAGTACTAAATATAAGATCCTGGTTGGATTTGTTTGGAGAGATTAAAGAAACAAAATAGGTTTGTTGATTTCGATATATTTGATATTTTTTGTATTACCTATTGGTTAATAGGTCAAATAAACTAGTTTTTTTTAACGAACATATAAACTAGAAATAAATTGATATCAAACCTACACAATTACGCAAGTATCAATTTGACAATAAACAATAAATGATATCAAAGGTACCAACAAACAATAAAAAAAATTATTATATTGTCAAATACACAAGTGTAAAACCAAAATCCATTGATCACCGGGTATGACCATTGCCACATATGTGGGCATGATTATAAGGGAATTATTTATGACAATTTTCATCTTGCTATACAAGGTTGAAAAAACAAAAGCTGACTTATTAACGTATTACAAGCATTTGCATAACCGTTCAATGAATTTTGGATTTATTTTCTTGTGTTTGTGACTGTAATTAGCAGCGTGATAACAAAGTGAAGAGAATATCATAGTATCTTATCTTGTATGATTACATTTATGTAGGCATTAGAAAGCCCAAAATTGAATAAGACCCAATAAGACCCACTACTAACTAAAACTCTACTTACATATATTTACAAGAACCTTAACTTTGTGTTGAATTAATTGTATTAGATTAATTGTATCAAATTAACTAGTCCTCAAATACTTTTATTTATCCAAATAAGAGAATAAATTAAATATTAGTAAAAAAGGGTAATTAATTAAATTGGTAATTGGTCTCACCCCTCGTAAAGATGAAAACGAACGCCTTCTCACTAGGAACTGAGAAAAGCTTTCCTATGTCGATAACTCTTCTATATGTAGATGTCCCGATCAATAGATTGTCAATAGGTGCCAAATTATTTTGTGGTGATTAACAAAATTAGTGTTGTAAGAACTGGGCTAGTGTTGTAAAAACTGGATTGGACAGTCAAATCGATCCAATTGTTGACCACTTTCTATTTTGGCTTAATGGTTATTAGCTTAACTGTCGATTCAACCATCGGTCTGAGCGATTTGACCGTGTTGAATCATGACCCAAAGCCCTATTTGAATCGTCTTCCGGTTAGGTTTTTACAACACTAAAAAAAGAGTAAAGGTACACATAGCAACATGGTAATTTTTAAAAGGTGCATCCAATAGCATGATAATTTTAAGGTTGCAAATTTGGAACATGTTGTATAAAATGGGACACTCAATAATATGATAATTTCTTAAAGGTGCTCCCAAAATCATAGTCAAACTGAACTTCAATGGATGGAAACAAATTTGCCCCTTTTTAAGTTACAATGGTCAAATTTACACCCTCAAAATTATTGTGCTACTAGATGCACTTTTTAGAAAGTATCATGTTATTGGGTCTATCTTTGCCCTTAACAACCATCAACAAAAAATTAAAAAGCAAAGAATTAATCATATACAACAACCTAAAGATTGCATATTTTGAAGATAAAATGGTCTAATTTTGGTGTGCTAAAAACCCACAAAAGTTATTTTTGATGTTATTATTACCAGAAAATTTCAATTTTGAAATGAAGTTTTGACCAATTAGCCACATAATCAAATCTTTTTAAGGTTGTTTTCCATTACAGGCGGAAACATGTTGATGATGATTGAAAAATTATGCACAGATTTTCAAACAAAACTATGCGGGTAGGGACAAATCCTTGACCTCTTGGGCACATGGTGATGCCTTAAATAGTTATAACCATGTGATTTATTCGCAAACTCAAACCTTTGTACGTATGATAGTTTTTATATGCATTGAGTAGCAATCAATGCCTATTTTAAATTAGATCAATCCGTGCAACTAATTACTCTAGTTTCATAATAAATCCCCTCGCAACACAAGTATCTCTTCTATGACTCTGAAGTGTCTAACATAGACTAACATCATTCGACCTACTATGTGTTGGTTCCTATGCATATAATATTCCAATCTCATCAATTATAAACATATGACATCAATACATCTTATGTTTATGTACATTATTTTAAATTATATCATATAAGACATTTATTAATTATAAATGGGTTAATGGTCAGTCTGGTCAACAAAAAACAAAGTATTAATTTGTTCAACGAACAATAAACGGTTTCATTTTGGCTAATAAACAATAAAAAAGTATGAAAAAAGACAAATAAATCTCTTTGAATATGTAAAAGTACAATCAAGGTGGCTGAATTTCCAAAAGGACAACCAAGGTCACAGACACTAAATTAACCATCGCAGCATCCCATTAACAACATGCATATTTAACCATTACATCATCCATATTAACAACTAGAGTGTAACAATTAATCACAGCAGCATTCTCATTAACCACAACAACATCCTCATTCCAATTAACAACTAGTGTGTTGTTAATTGACCTTGGTTGTCCTTTTGAAAATTTAGTGACTTTAATTGTCCTTTTACATATTTAGAGGATTTTATTTGTCATTTTCCCATTAATAGATTTAAAATCACTAAAATATAATGATATGATTTGCTTCTTCCAAAGGATTCAATCCAGTTTTAGTCCTCACTTGGTGAGGTTACGGGGAAGGAAATATATTAGGCAGCCTAACCTCTGTTTTTTGTAAAATGACTGATTTAAGCCCACGACCTCAAACCCCATAACAAATGAGCTTATCTTTGAATCACTCCGGCCCTTCATATGATTTGCTTCTTCCCCTTGTAAAAATTTTTAAGTGATTAACTATTGTCATATTCTCTCCTTGTCCTCTTTTCATCTATCCGTCAGATTTACATAACACTTTTCAATTTAATTTGTCCCTGTAACATGACATGTCATGGCTTTATGTTTTCTATTTGTTTTTCCAATACGAGAGCCCAAGCCATATTTCTCGCTCCTATCCTAATATAAGAGTCAACCGCCAAAAAATATTTCTTAAAACATGTGAATATTAGTTAGATGTCTGGAGTTAATGCTTCTTTTCCAATATTGCCCATATTTATTATGATACTTTTAAAAGAAAGAAATACATAAATATTAATAAATATGAAAGAAAGGTAGGGGTAAAGTAGGAAAAAACGCATTAAATGGGAGTATATTAGGACTAAAACCATTGAAATTTAGGCTCTTATATTATTATATTAGGAACCCATGAATACTTCTCAATACAACCGAAGTGTCGAAGTGACAGACAAAATTCATTCAGCAATCTTATCTTCCTCCCAAAACCAACCCAGAAACCAGAAGCCTTCCCCGTCGTTTCCCTCATCCTCTTTCACGCCTTAATCCCCAACATCATCTCCACTCACTACATCCATCAACTCAAGGACTTAAGCAACCAGGTATATATATATAGGATTTTCAGAAACACGCAGTTATACTATATATGTAGGATTGTTAAGTAGGAGTACTTGTTCCTATATATATATATATATGATTGTTAAGTACATGTTAGTTAGGATAGTTGATGTAAAACGTTAGTTTGTATTTTTTTTTTGTTGCAAGTCACAAGGTTGAGAGTCCTTTTGTTTACTTTGGTTCTTTGTCCGTATGGTTTGATTTCTTGTGTGACAATGTACTCAACGTTGCAGGATTGATTCTGTGGCTATGTACGGAATGTACTCAAATGGTTTTTAGTTTTTCAAATTTTTGCTCAATTCTTGTTTTGAAATTCATGGATTATACTATGTCCGGTCCTAAATATAGGACCTAATTGACTTTTTTTTTGAAGAGATTAAGGTTGCGAAATAGGTTATTAAATGATGACATATTCTATATATTTTTAGATTATCCATTAGTTTATAGGTAAAATAAACTAGTTTAAGGGAAAAAATTAGGTAAATCAATTTATAATTAACTTATTTTACTTTTTTAAGGATTTTTTAGAAAAAGTCAATTAGGTCTTATATTTAGGACCGGAGGGAGTAGTTTCAATTTCTTGCCATAAAATTCACAATTTGGCACCCAACTCAACCCTTGTTTCTTGTTTCTTCTTTGGCAGGCTAATAGGAGACCAGGAAGGAAAAGCTTCTCACTGTAACAATTTCCCCATATCATCTGATCAAACATTGTGAAAAAATAATTGGTATGGAACCCATAGTTAGTAATGCAGTTGAGACATTAAGAGTGATATTGAGGAAAAGAGGTTTTATGACAGAAAGATATCAAAACCCATTGATAAAATCTCTTGTCAGAATTAGATATTGATTCTGCTCCATGTTTTATTTGTCACACCATTCTTATTCCTCTTGTGCTGTACATGTTTGTTGAATTGTCTCAATGGCTTTATCTTCATTGCCCACTCATTCATTGTCTCTCCCTATCACCACTTATCATTCAAAGCCTGCCCTTTTCTCTTACAAAAGATTGACCTTCAGTTTCTTTGTGCCTTTTTGTTCCACTTCTATCTCTTCAGCTACACTCACTTCCTCCCCAATACACCAGCTTCCTTCTGACTTTTCACCTTCACAGCTCTTGGATCTCCTACGTCGTCAAAAGGATGAATCTTCAGCTCTTACTATATTTGAATGGGCCTCAAAGCAACCCAATTTCGTACCCGATTCGCTTATATACAAGGAAGTCCTTCAAAAGCTTGGCAAAGTGGGCTCTTTTGATTCCATGATGCTTGTGTTGCAAGAAATGAAGTCTTCTGGATGCCTTGTTGATGCTGGTGTTTTCCTTATTTTCATAGAGAGCTATGCGGATTTTCAGTTGTATGAAGAAATTCACGGTATAGTACGAGTAATGGAAGATGAATTTGGAATTAAAGCTGACACACATTTTTATAATTTCTTGCTTAATGTCCTTGTTGATGGAAACAAGCTTAAGCTCATTGAAACATTTCATTCGAAGATGGTTGGTAGTGGGATTCAACCAGATGTATCAACTTTCAATATTCTGATAAAGGCTCTTTGTAAAGCCCATCAGTTAAGGCCTGCAATTTTGATGTTGGAAGAGATGCCAAGCTATGGATTGTCACCAGATGAGAAAACATTCACAACATTGATGCAAGGATTTATCGACGAAGGTGACATGAAGGGCGCGTTAAGGATCAAAGAGCAGATGGTAGAATCTGGGTGTCTGCTAACCAATGTGTCTGTCAATGTTTTGGTAAGTGGGTTTTGCAAGGAAGGTCAAGTTGAGGAAGCCTTGAGTTTTATTCGAGACGTATCAGATGAGGGATTTTATCCTGACCGAGTTACATTTAATGCTTTGATGAGTGGCTTGTGTAGAATAGGGCATTTCAAGCATAAATCATGGATGTTATGCTTGAAAAGGGATTCGATCCGGATGTATATACCTACAATGCCTTGATCTCTGGGTTATGTAAATTGGGAGAAGTTGATGAAGCAGTTGAAATTCTCCATCAGATGATTTCAAGGGACTGTTCCCCAAACACTGTTACTTATAACACACTGATTAACACCTTGTGTAAGGAGAACCATATTGAGGCTGCAACTGAACTTGCTCATGTTCTCACAAGTAAGGGGATATTACCTGATGTTTGTACATTCAATTCTTTGATACAAGGTCTTTGCTTGAGTGGTAACCATGAAATTGCAATGGAACTATTCGAAGACATGAAAAAGAAAGGATGTGAACCTGATGAGTTTACATACAGCATATTAATTGATAGCCTCTGTACAAGAAGGAAACTTAAGGAAGCTTTGATCCTACTGAAACAAATGGAGTCAAGTGGCTGTGCCCGTAATGTGGTTATATACAATACTTTGATTGATGGTTTGTGTAAAAATAAAAGAATTGAAGAGGCAGAGGAAATCTTTGATCAGATGGAACTTCAAGGGATTTCAAGAAATTCAGTAACCTACAACACCCTCATAGATGGTCTATGTAAAAGCAAGAGAGTGGAAGAAGCTTCTCAGCTTATGGATCAAATGATTATGGAAGGATTAGAGCCTGATAAGTTTACCTATAATTCATTGCTTACATACTTCTGCCGAGGCGGAGATATAAAGAAGGCGGCTGATATAGTGCAAAGTATGACTTCAAATGGCTGTGAGCCAGACATTGTCACCTATGGGACCCTTATTGGGGGCCTATGTAAAGCTGGAAGAACAGAAGTTGCAAGTAAGTTACTCAGATCTATCCAGATGAAAGGTATGGTTTTGACTCCACATGCTTATAATCCTGTAATACAAGCTCTCTTTAAAAGAAAAAGAAGTAAAGAAGCCATGAGGCTTTTCAGAGAAATGATAGAGAAGGCTCATCCACCAGATGCTATAACATATAAGATTGTTTTCCGTGGCCTTTGTAATGGTGGAGGGCCAATTCAAGAAGCTGTTGATTTTACTGTTGAGATGTTGGAGAAAGGGCTTCTGCCAGAGTTTTCATCATTTGTGTTCTTGGCAGAAGGACTTTGTTCTTTATCCATGGAAGACACTCTAGTTAAACTCATTAATATGGTCATGGATAAAGCAAAATTCTCACCAAATGAAGTATCAATGATCAGCGGCTTCCTCAAGATCCAGAAATTAAAAGATGCATTGGCCACATTAGGAAGTATCTTAGAAAGACGAACGTCTAGGGGATTTTATTAGTATATTAGTGTAAGCTTGTTTGACTTGAGTTGTAGAAGCTTTATTTCACCAATAGTTGCTTGGATATGATTGTTAGTTAGAATTTCTGTCAAAAAAAAAAAAAAAGATTATTACACGGGTCACTTCCTCTCCAATGCCAATATTACTAAATTAAATTTCAGCTAATTTTGTGAAAAAAACCTCAATCTTTTTTAATCTGTCAACAACAAGGCATGTTTTTGCCCCAGAAATCTGTGTTAATTGCATACTGTTTTGGTATGACGCTGGCTTTAGTTCTCCTTGGTAAAACTTCTGTGAATAGCAGCTTTTAGAATTTAGTTTGGATGAGTCAACTTTATGTTGCAGTTGAATTATTAATGGGAAACACTGAATTTGTTGTTTGTTTATTTGGCAATCAACATTTTAAGCTATTTTTGGCTGTATATGCTAGTTTATCTTATAAATAAGCCCGTTCAGAGACACATGTATCACTGAAAATTCATAATCCCTCAAATTGAACTCACAGTAATGAAATTGAGACGTGCCACAGTAATGATATCTTGATTTTGTTGGCAGAGCATACGTGGCAAGAAGAATTAGAAGAGGATGAAAATTTACTGAGCTTAGTTCTTTTTGCATGATCCTCTGATGAATTCTCCATCATTTTCCTTTTAGAACCTGCTGAGAGACTTGATGGGCCTTAATTTTGATATGGTGTTTGGGCCTGGTCAACATTGTTGGTCCAAATTAATAGCCCACATCTTCTTTTTACATAACACTTACCATCAGAATATTTTCAACCTTTGCTGACTTTTGAACCAATAACAGATATTTCAAATAACCGACTATATTTTTCCTTGCAATGATGAGTTTTATGAGTACAAGAGAATCTGACATGTCCATTTGAACCACAAAAGCTGCATAACCGACTAGCATTCTCAAGGATAAACGAAAGCATAAGTGAAACACCATTAGCCACTATGAATACTAAAAATGAATTCAACTCTTTGCCACTGCACATGCGAACTTTGAACCTCAAACCAAAAATAGCATAAAATCACTAAAAAAATAAAGCAAAAAACTTGGCTTAAACTGTACAGCAGAAGATCAAAAGGAAAAATAAAAAGATAGAAACATATAAAGAGAGATTAGATCCCTCCTTGTGAAACGAAAGATATTAAGGATATCCTCTTTTGTTGAACTTTTACAAAAAATATATTTGAAAAAAACATAAAACAACTTGTTTGGACTTTTATCCTTTGTTTTCATTAATTTTATTATATATATTTCTCTCTTTTGTACACTAACATGTGTTTTCTTTGGAACATTTGAGCTGTTTTCTTCTGTGTTATTGTTTTTATTTGGGTAAATTTTTGTTATTGTTTTTATTCTAATATTTTGCTCTTTGGTTATTCTTTTTTTTTAAAAAAAAACAAGAAATGCTCTTTTATTACTTCTTGTTGTTTTAGCATTCCAGCACAGTTAATGGGTTAGGCTCAATACATATACGTATTGTTCGAGTTCCAGGTCCATCTTCAATTGTAGGTCAAGTCCAACTTCAAATAAAGAGCAAAAAAGGAAATTAATTTTTTTAGTCCTTTTAGGTTAGTTTCAATTTTTTAACTATAAACCTTAAACTTTAAACTCAATTGTTAAAATATTATTTTGCGCAACTCAATTCCTAAGTTTTAAGATCAATTATAGTTTTTAAAATTTTATTTTCTAAAATATTGGGACTAGTGATTGAAACTGTAAGGATTGAGTTGCATTGCACCAACTCGAAAGGTTCAAATACCAAGTTTCTACTTAATCAAAATTATCAAACCTATATTCTATTGAATTAAAATTTAACAACTGAATTGCAATTTCATTAAACTTAAGAAACTAGTATTTATTTTATAATTAGAGACCAAGTAGTTACTTTTTCTATTTTATTATAAAGTTCTCATTTTTTTTATTTAAAGGGGCAAGCACTAACGGCTTAAGGTTACAAGCGGGATCGAACCCGCAACCTCCCACCTAAAGGGAAAATGTCATATCACTAGGCTACAAGGCCTTTGGTATAATCATATCATATGAATAACTATGACATCATTATTACTAGGTCAATTCAAAAATATACATCATTAGTAAGGTTTTTCTCTGGCAGAAAAGTAAGGTTTTTCTAAACAAATCTTCTTCCACCCTACAATACTTAATATATGATGTATTTTAGAACTTGATCGTAGTTATATAAACATTTGACATATTTCAAATTCATCAAGTCTTTCTAGAATTATACATATTGAAACTCTTTCGACGGCAATCAAGTAGGAGAGGGAAACATATACGTATTGGAGGGTTAAATAAAATATGCAGTTTAAGGAAGATAAAATATGCAGTTTATTGATTCAATTAAATTAGTTAAATAAAATCCTATATTTAACACATTACTACCAACAATTTACAAACCAGTTGGTAAAGAAACGCCAGAGAAGTAAAAGATTTTTTTTATCAAGCAGATAAGTAAAAGATTACTAAACACTATTTTGTCCCCTTTCATAAAACTCAGACTTTGAATTTGAAACCATATTCAATAAATGTCGAGCTCTTTACCACTAAATTAAGCAACCATTATGAACGCGCCTTTTCATGTTTTCCTAATTACGTTCTATTGTATAAATAAATAAATTGCTTGTATTTAGTAATCTTGAGTGAAATATAAAAAGAATAACTTAATATAAAAGGTTGCTTTGTGTATGAAAAAGATTGCCACATGGTCATTGAAAAGGGAAGAAAATTGTCACATGAAGAAGCCAATTCAAAAGCAATAATGGAGTTAACAAACTAAGTCTGTCCCGAAAATAAATGGTTTACTTGAGGACGCAAAGTTGACGCACGTCCCTATATCTTTCACACTCGAGCAATTACTATTAATGGAGTATAAACGTAATACTTCCCACATCCTAAATATAAGACCTAATTGACTTTTTCTGAAAAATCTTTAAAAAAACAAAATAAGTTAATTATAAATTGATTTACCTAATTTTTTTCCTCTAAACTAGTTTATTTTACCTATAAACTAATGAATAATCTAAAAATCTATCAAATATGTCATCATTTAATAACCTATTTTGCAACTTTAATCTCAAAAAAATAAAGTTAATTAGGTCCTATATTTAGGACCGGATGTAGTATAATTAATAAGAGTACTCACTTTAAACTTTGTTATAATGCATTAGCTATCGATTTTCACAAATTAAGAATAACATTTGTGTTATAAAATTTTGGCTAAATTGATCAATTTTCAAACTTCACCCATCACTAAACGATATATGGCTTAGGGAAAATGATAAATAAATCTCTCCGAATGTCTAAAAGGATAAGTAAGAAACTCAAACTTCTCAAAAGACAATTAACGAACCAGGTACTTACTTGACATTTGTACTTGTGAAAAGACTTAACTGTCCGCACCCCAAGTTAATTTGGATGGCTCATTTGTTAATGGATATGTTCAAGTTGTTAATTGGTAATTTGTCGTTGTTAATAGGTACGGTGCAATTATTATTAAGGACTGCACATTTGTTAACAAAGAAAATAATTCAAATGACTCAATTGTTAATGTGTATGCTCTAATTATTGATTTTAAGTTGCAATTGTTAATAGGTAAGTTGCAATTGTTAATAGAGAATGCACAATTCTTAACATGAAAGTTGATTCAAATGACCCAATTGTTAATGTGTATACTTCAGTTGTTAATTGCTAAGTTGTAATTGTTAATAGGGCTGGGGGCATTTAAGTCTTTTCACAACAATTACAAATGTCAATTAAATACCTAGTTCATTAATTGTACTTTTAGAAGTTTGAGTTCCTTACTTGTCCTTTTGAATATTCGAAGGGATGTATTTATCATTTTCCTTTTGACTTAACATTTTTTTTCAATTTTAAATATTCATTAATAACAATGGCAAAGTGAAAAAAAAACATTATGGTGGTTCGTGCCCCGTAATTGGAGCCAAATATTTTTAGTTGCTACTCCCTCAGTCCATAAATATAGTTTTCATATTTATGAATGAGCTTGTGTCAAAATGTAAACTTTATTTTAGGTTTACCTATGCATCCATTGCATATTTTTTTTCAATTTTATCTATGGTTTATCTTTTCCAAACACAATCTTTTTCATCTTTATTATCTATTGTTTGTCATTTTTTTCATATTAAATAATAAGGAAATTTTCCCAAGGAGGCCAGCAGGTGAGTTTGGCTGGAGGGGTCAGGGATGATAGAGGGGAAGAGGATACAGAAGGGGTGGGTTGAGGTACTCCCTCCGTTCCTAAATATAAGATCACTTTGGTTATTTTGGGGAGATTAATGAAGACAATAAAATTACATGATCTTCCCAAAATCCCCTCAATCACTCAACTTGAAAAGGAGGAGGGGTTTTTAATGAAAAGAGGGAGTATAAAGGTAGTTTGGGCAAAACTTGAGATAAAATAGAAAGTGATCTTATATTTAGGAACTTATCCACTTCCCCAAAGTGATCTTACATTTAGGAACGGAGGGAGTAGTTTTTTATTATTATTTGTGGTCTCACATCTTCAGTTGGCGAAGTCCCAATGGATTGTACTTTAATTTATTTAATTAGTAGGTCTTTTCTATATTATGTCTCTTACCAAGGACTTGTAATTAATAACTCATTTGTGTAATATATTGATTTTGATCTAATAAATTCTAGCATAAGAAATCCGAAATGTAAGTCAATGAAGCCAATGCAATAGACGACTGTGGCTTGGGGGTTCTTCACTTGGTCTTTAAACCAAGTTGTTGGAGGAATCGAATCCTACTCTTAAGCTACGAGAACATTTTATAGTCAGCTATTCACCCTTTAAGTGGAGGACCAGCATCAAAGAGATACGTCAATGCTATCAACAACAAATATCATGAGTTTGCTAAAAAAAATTGAAGCCAATGCAAGCATCATCTTTGAGCATTATTAGCCATCAGTAGATCAATATTCGTGTATTATAATAATCTATAATTAAAAAAATCCATAACTAAGTTAATTATTGACAAACTCAAATCATGAATTATACAAAATTTCAATACATTAGCACTATCCAATTAGTGAAGAATAAAAAGCCAAATCATCATATAAACGACAGACCACCAAATTCACGAGTTGGGCAATGGATATATAACGTGATAGAACACGCAAACCACTATGCTCCTAACACAGAAGAATCTTGGGAGAGATAGATACATGAAAAGGAAAACGAAACTGTCACCAACAACTATATATATATATATATATATATATATATATATATATATATATATATATATATATATATATAACCTTTAGTAAAAAACTTCAATTCACAATGTAGTAAGCTTAGAATGCAACAGCACGCTATGTATTAAAATCAAAGCTTCAATCATGCATACCAATATCTGGAATCTGAACAAAATGACATTTGATTTTCAACCTCCACAGCCTAACTAATCATTATTTGCCACACATCAGATAACGAAGATCATTCGTTAATCAGTTCACGGTTGACATGACAATCACCCACAAGAGAGAGAAGATAAAATAATATGTTGAGTCTTTATTGAAAAGACATCAAATACCTACTAAACGTTTTTAGAATTTGTCTTTAAGAACAATCCAAACAAAACACAGCTTGTTGATTTTACATCCATTCAATTTCTTCCATATTAGAAAGCAATAGTATCTGGGGAGGGCAAGTCTAAAAGAATGGTTCTTAAACACAGCCTTCCACATACTTTTCACATTCCAAGGGCTTAAAGTGACAAATAAAAGTAGCCAGTCTCATGGTATCAGAAATAATAACACATGCAATTGTAAAATATGTAGTGAAAGTGATAAAAGCATGAACAACAAGCATAACAACATTTCAACCATTAACTTGCTAATAAACCATAAACCTTTACTCCAAAGAAAGTGCTCCAGGACATCCATAATGCTTTAACCCATTAAGGGAAAAGATGTTCAATTCTCAGTTCATAGTAGCTGAAATGAACAAAGAAAAAGGCAAGAAAATATTGAAGATAAATACCTAATAGGCTAATACCCAATACACCAGTATATTAATCAACAAAACATTAAATCTCATATCTTTTGTATCCAAAAAAAATGAAGAGTATCATATCATATGAGCCAAGTCAATCAATTCTGATTCTCATGCTTCTCTCCAGTTGTTTCTCCTTCCCTCTCTTGTAACAATCTCCCAGCTTCCTCATCAGCCTGCTGGGCCTTCTTCTGGGCCTCAGAGGCCTTAAGAGCCTGCAACTTAGAATGATTGTAATATGCAACCCCCAAAAACGCCACCCCATACCCCATCAAATTAACAGGTGTCACAGTATCCTTAATCACAGACCAAGAAAAAGCAATCAACAACCAATCCTTCACAACTCCAGCCACATTCATAGTCAAAGCAGAAGTCTTCCCCACAAGCAAAAACACAGCAAGATTCAAAGCAAAAGCACAAAACGAATTAGTCCCAAAAACCACAAAGTCAAAATCAAAACTTGCCACCTCCCTCAATCCCGGGTACTCCATGATCAACCAAGGCACACACAAAAACCCCAAACAACAAGGGGCAATATAGTAAAGTGAAGTAATAGGATTCAAAGAAATCCCCTTAGAATTCAACAAAATCTGAATCAAAACCAACCTAGTAGCCTCAAAAGAAACAGCCAAAAGCTGAAGAGTAACCCCCCAAGTATCAAACTTTGCTTCACCATAAGCAGCAATACAAACACCAATAGAAATAGACACCATGTTAGCCATAGTCTCAGTTCTAAACCCTTCCTTTTTAAACAAAACCCCAATGGAATAAACAGCCACAGGCATAAGGGCTTTGAGCATTTGAATGAAGGAGACAGAGAGATATATATAGGCAGAGTTAGAGAACCAGAGAGAGAGAGAATATAAGGCACCAATGGGGACCACAGATTTGATGTAGAGTTCCTTTGACATTGAGACAGGCTCGACGAGCTTGAGGACACGTACGAGGAGGTAGGCGAGGGAGGAGCAAAAGGCCATGTGGATCATTGTGAGGGAAATGGGGAATGGCCAGTTGTACATTTTTTTGTCGAGGATGTATTTGTTGTACACAATGACGGTGAAGCTGAGGAAGATCCATATGGCAACGTAGGTGTAGGAGAGGATGATTTTTTTTAGGACGCCTTCGGAGACAGACATGTTGTTTTTTGTTTTGGGGTTGATTTGGATTTGGGGGTTTTGAGGAATGTGAATGAATGAGATGGGAAATGTGAGGGATCTGGTTTTGGAGAAATGAGAAGGAAGAAGATGACTCAACAGAACAGAGAAAGTTTTCTTTCTTTTTGTTAGTCTGAAAAGTTTTTGTTTTTTTTTGGTTTTTGAGTGTTGTTGTTGTGAGGGAAATTTAGAAACTTCGGGCTATTTATGCTTCATGGGCTCCACAAGAATCCGAAACAGAAATGATGAGAAAGTTGTCTAAAAGTATTGTTTGTAATAAAAATAAATGATATTTTTAAAAACAGAAATATGAAAATAGTGCTATATATGGTGTCTGAATTAGGAATGAATTCAGATATTTTTAACGCTTTAGATTTAGTTTTAAAGCCGGTAATTCTCTCCCCATAATTTTTTTTGTTTCTATATTAAAGTTAGAAGAACTTAACTTCTTTTTTTTTTTTTTGATAAAAAGAAGAACTTAACTTTATTTCATAAAAAATACTCACTCCGGTCCTAAATATAATACCTAGTTAAATTTTTTTGGAGATGTTAAGGTTACAAAATATGTTATTAAATTATGACATATTTAATATATTTTTAGATTAGCCATTAGTTTATATGTTAAATGTTTTAGTTTAAGGAAAAATATAAGGTAAATCAATTTATAATTAATTGTTTTGTTTTTTTAGGATTTTCCAAAAAAGTCAACTAGGTCTTATATTTATAGGACCCGAGGGATTATCAATTTATTTGAACAGTAAATGATATGAATTGACTCTTAAGCATTTAACTTGATTGATTTGGAGAGATTTCGGGATAATAATAATATTAAATGGCTCAATTTCGTATGAGAATGCTATTTTGGCAAAAAATCATTAAATATATGTGAAACAATTTGTTTAATAAATTTTATTTTTTTGGTTGAAAAATTTATCTACGTTTTGAAAATTAAATATAAGATCTCTTTTGTAATTTTTTCCACTAACCATGTAAAATTGTAATTCTCTTAACAAGTTGAATTAATTTATTCTCAATCTAACGAATATTATTTTGGTAATTTAATTTTAAGTCACGTTATATAAAATATTTGTTTTGAATAATTGAATCCCAGTTATAGGAAATAGAGCAAAAGATTAAGAGTCGAATTTACTTCAAAGGTTTTATTTTAAGATTACTTTTGTATCCGAAGAAGTTTGTACTTTTAAGTCCAACTTTACTTTGGAAGCATAAAAATGGAGAAAGTTTATTTAACAGTTAACACCAAATATTTATTATTTCAATGTAAAAGCTTTTTACGTAATAAATTGACATTGTTCCATTTTAAAAATTTAGTGTGATTTTAAACCTAAAATATTTCTGGGGTAAAGTTAATCCTTACTTAAAACTTGTGTGGCAAAGTACACCCATAAACCCAAAGTATTATCAAAGCTTTTTTGCACGCAGAGTAAAATTAAATTGGTACACTTAGAAAAAAACTTATATCAATTATAATTTAGTCGATTTGTTAACAATTATCATTTAATAAAGTATATGAGAGAAAAGAATGGTGCTCTCTATCGCTCTTTATTATATAAGGTGAAAAACGAAGGAGGGGGGATTAGGTATGGACGCATGGTTGTTGAATCACAACAAAATAAAATATACATAAATCACATATGTGTGTGGAAAATGGAACAAAAGATATATAAAAACCCTACAATTATGATTTGAAGAATGGGGAAAAGGACCATCTTTCACTTTTTTTTTTTACCTGAAGGACCATCTTTCACTTTAGTCCTTATAAAAGTGATAAAGAATTTTAAGCAAGTATTCAATGGGTGGGTTGAAATTCTTGACATTCCACAATGTTATTTTTAGTTCACATAGTTGAAATCGATATTTCATTGGAGCACTAAATGAAAAAACAATTAATGGGGAACCACCTTTTTAGTGATCCCTTTAGCCTCTAAAAGCTTCCACATAAAATAAAAAAGCTATGTAAAAAAAGGTTGATTAGTTTAATCGCAATATGAGGTATAGCTATCTAAAGGTTGCCTCTACATTTTCTTCGTAATTAGCTGGACGGAAGTTTTATAAACAAGTTTGCCAATATTATTTTTTTTAATCCGTGCAGTTGAGGGCTTAATTAGTTCTTTTACTAGGCTTAATTAGTTTTTTATGTAACTAAGATTTAGAATTCCAATATTATATACCGGTAGTTGATTGAACTGGTAAGTGGGCTACAACCCGTAAGGATAACAACGCGTGTTTGAATCCTGGGAAGCACTCTCATTGGGAGAGGGGACAACCTTACCTATGTGAACAATACTCATGTTCCTCGAGTCCGGATCCCGGGCAGTGATAATAGAAAAAAAAAAAGAATTCCAATATTATAAACAAAATGTTATTAGTATATATATAGAAAAAAAGTAGTTGGTAACTCCACCTAAAACTTATATCTCAATTCATGCATAGATGATAACATTTTTATAGTTTGAACGTTGAACTAATAACTGATGCTAAACAAATAAACAATAGAAGGTGCATTAAAAATAGATGGAAAAATTTTGCCAACGTAATATAAAATTACCAAAAAAAAGTAACGGTGAAATAAATAATGTAATGATAAAATTACCAAAAAATGGATGGAAAAATCATATTTTTAAGGCGCGATGAGATTGGCTATTTTGCGTGATCTTTTTCGTTTGATGAGTTCATCTAGATTGTGACAAGTTTTTTATTTAAAAAAAATTGAAACGACATATACAAACTAACTAATTTTGTCCTTATATATGAAAAAATGGAGTGTATTTTAGCATTTTATGGAAAAAAAGTTAGTTATATTATATAATACTCCCTCTGGTCCTAAATATAAGACCTAATTGAATTTTTTGAAAAATCCTAAAAAAAAAAGCAAAATAAGTTAATTATAAATTGATTTACCTAATTTTTTCCCTTAAACTAGTTTATTTTACTTATAAACTAATGGATAATCTAAAAATATATCAAATATGCCATGATTTAATAGACTATTTTGCAACCTTAACCTCTCCAAAAAAAAAGTTATCTAGATCCTATATTTAAGACTGGAGGTAGTATTAAATATTAAATGCAGTTCTCTCCCAGAATTAAAGGAAAACCCCTGAAGACTTCATCACGAGCAACGGAATGAGCCAACCCAAAACTGTTGCAGTTTTAAGCACATGCCAGCAAAAAGAGGTCGTATTCTTATTATATAAGGAAGGATGATCCCAAAGTTACATGTTTACTAATAACTAGCTCTCATAAAATGGAAACATAAAAATCCATTCAAATTTGCAAATTTTAGTTCAGAATCTTTAATTTTTTTGGTCAAAAGTTCAGAACCTTTAATGATTTACATCACTCTAAGGTTCTTAGAGACTTAATTTAGAATAAAATTTTATAGTAAATTACCTAAATATCCTTACTATGAAAAAGAAATAATAATACATGACAATAAAAGAAAAGAAATCATAATAGTTGTTATAAAATAAGAAGAAAATTATGAACATAAGAAGAAAGATGTAGAGAATATTTGCAAGACTAGAAGAGGGAGGAATAAAACATTCTCATTCACATATATTCTTGATACAAAATGGATTGTATTTGGCCTCTATTTATAGGCCTTAACACATTAAAACCTAGAGCTATGATTACAAGAATTAAAGAACAACATAATGACTAATAACCATAAGAAACCTCCACAAGTCATTCATGGGGAGGTTATAAGAAAAGGAATCCTAAGAGTTGTGGAATTTGAAAGTAATGGATGCACAAGAGGGGGGGTGAATTCTTTGTGCTACCAAATAAAAATCGAACTATAACAACACAAGAGTTTATACTGGTTCGGTCTTCCTGACCTACGTCCAGTTCTCAACCACCCAGGTTGAGTTCCACTATCTCCAGGTTTTACAACGGGTTCACCTGGAACCTTTACAACCGCAAGTTTTGGACGGGATCACTTGCAACCTTACAACCACAAGTTTTACTCAAGGCTCACTTGCAACCTCGCTAACTAATTCCCCCTTACTACCAGCAAGGGTTCAACCTTTACAAATAAAGGATTTTCTAAACTTAGTTCTCTTGAAGAATGGATAATGTTACACACTTAAGTACAATCAATGCTCTTAATACAAGAAGAGACTTAACAACAAAGAGTACAAGATTAGTAGATGAAAAGAACTCTCAATGCGTTAAATGCTCTTTCTCTTTTCTGGGCAGCTTTGAATGCTTGAAGGATTTCTTAGTTTCTCACTCTAGCTTTCTTCAAGATGTCAAAGATATTAGTTGTCTTCATAAATGAAGGTGAGCTTGTTTATATAGTCTTCAAGTATTCTCACTCTTGGTAGGTGGGTTAGCAGTTTGAATATGACCGTTTTTCCCAAGTTACCGTTTGCCCAATTAATGCTCCATTAATGCTTAGAAGGGTTGACTTTGCTTTATCTCTGAAAAGTAGTTCTGACACCTCTGCTCTGTCAAAAGCATTCTGACACTGCATTGCTCTGAACGTTCTGACATTCTGATTGCTTGCGGAAGCAAGTCCACATCCGGAAGCAACTTTACTCAGTGTACTGCATTTTGAACGTTAGTCTTAACAATAATAGCACATGCTCACATGCAGTGGGAGTTCACTTAGTCTAAGGGAGTTCTTTTCCATCCGGGAGCAATTCCACATCCGGAAGCACTTTCACTGGACGTTGGGTTATGTTCACATTTCACTCACTAACGCTCAGTGTTATCTATACCAACAGCCAGCGCTAGTCACTAAGCATTCGGAAGCAAATCCACTAGTCGTTGGGTTATGGTCACTGGCGCTCAGTGTTATCCATACCAACAGCCAGCGCTAGTCACTAAGCATTCGGAAGCAAATCTACATCCGGAAGCTTCCTAACTTAGTCTCAAGGATTTTATACACTAATGCTCTTAGACTGAGTTATGACTTAGTGATATACTTGCTGTCGCTGGGGGATGAAACGTTCATCCGCGAGCGCTAGTCTTAGTTCATCCGGAAGTAAATCCACATCCGGAAGCACTCTAACTTGGGGTTCTATATTAACCTAATATTCTCTAAGTGTTTGGCTTGTTCTTTCATATTTTAGTCTTCATCAAAACTTAAGATTCTAACATTCTCCCCCTTTTTGATGATGACAAACTAAGTTATCTAATTAAGTTCATATGAAAGAATTGAAAATAATAAATAGATAAAGCACAAACAACTAAGGTAATTATCATTGATGAACAAAAGATTACAAGTTAGAATGACAATAACAGATAAAATTTACAAGTAATCAACAATATTGCAAAATGAACTATGCATGAAAAATAAGAGGAAAAATTTCTAAGGTAAAATGCATGGGGTAGAGTGGGGTTTAAAGGTGATGTCTCTTTTTCCTCTCCCTCTCTTTTTGCCTATCCTCATTCTCTTTTTGGAGCTGGGCTAAGTGGGCATCCTTCACATTCTGGTTGATCTGGGCAATAATCCTTTGAAGCTCTTCATCTTCCCTCTCCCTTCTGAGTCTCTCAGACTCAACAGATTCCTCAAAAGCTCTCTTCATGTTTTCAACTTCCTCATACCCAGGGAACCCTGTTGCATCTGAAAAGGGAGTGACCTCGCCATTGGGATAATGGACAGTCTTGATTTTTACATTCCATACAGGGAAGTTGGGGTCCTCCTCAACTTCCTGGGCTTTCCTTTTCCCTTTGCCCTTGCCTTTGCCCTTGCCTATTGGTTGAGTAGGTTTGACTCTTGCTCTCTCAGCATCCAGGCAAGCCATCTGACCAAAGGAGATCTTATCCGTGTATCCATACCTCTCAAATTCTTCAGGAGTCATGTCCTCTATCTCCAGCTTAACTTCTTTTAGAATTGGGATGGCATGCTCCTCTTGAGAACATGGCTGAGTCTCAGGTATGAACTCAGCTTGGACTGATGGTATCTCTTGCTCACTCTCAGCAGTCTCAGTAGAGGTAGTACTCTTGTTGGCATGCTTTCTAACAACTGCCTTCTTTCTTGATTCACTATACCTAACTGCTGAAGGAGGAGGAGCAGAGGTTAGCTCAGATGGAGGAGTAGCAGATGTTGGCCCAGAAGGAGAAGGAATTGGTTTAGCAATTACTATTGGAGGGTGGTTAATCTTCTTCAGACCATACTTCATCATTATTTCCTCAACAATATTCCGGGTAGGCACAGAGGGTGGAGGCTCAGCAGAAGAGGCTTCTGGCACTGGTTCAGGCTGCTCTGGTTCAGACTCAGGCACAGAAGAAGAGGACTCATTAGGTTGGCTGAACAACACCATTGCCCACTTAGATCTTTGTTCATCCAGGCGCTGCTGTTGCATGAATCTCACTGCTTCCCCTCTGATCAGACTCTCAGCACCACTTAATCTTTGAGAATCCATGGCTCGGCGAAGAGCGGCAGTGATGTCTTCATCGAGCCAGAGGGATGGTTGACTCATGACATCCCTTGCTTCCATGGTATGGCGGAGGGTGATAGTAGCATCTCTCCCCCTTTTGTCATCATCAAGGAGGGCGAGAGCCAGGGAGGACTGAGGGGGTGAAGAGGAGGGTGAGGATTCGAGTGACGATGTGGGCGTGTTGTGGTCTGGTGAATTAGGAGGGTTTGGGAAGAGAATAGTGTTTCGTTCGAAGAAGTCGGGGTGGGTGAATAGCCCATCGAAGGGGTAGGTGGAGGAGTAGGTGGCGGGTTGTTTAACTCTCCATGGAATAGGGGGTTGGTCTCGGAGGAAGTAGGTGTGAAGGGGGTGATCTGGAGAGGTAAACCCAAGGGATTGGGCTATGGTGGATTGAGTGTTAGTGATTGGACCGAAATTTATATGTTTAAGAATGTGCATTTGAGCTTAATTAGTGAGGTTTAATTGTTATATTTGGTCATTATTGGTGATTTTATGTGCACATGCTTATAGGTGATTATATGAAAAATCCTAGCTTAATTACTTGCATTTTAAGTAACTAAGGGTATTTTGGTCATTTTTGACTATGTGGTGCTTTTCTCTTGTAGGGGGGTCCCACGTGGGCCCCACAACCCTTTGGGATAGCTTGGAGTGCAAGGAATTGGCTTGGAGGGAAAGGCAAAGACATAAGACAAAAGTTACCCCTTTTGTCAAAAACAAGGGATTTGCACATTTCCAAAAGGGGTAATATGGAGCCAAAAATTCAAATTCAAAGTTGGAGGCTTCATTAAGGGCAAAAAGGGTAGCAAAATGGAGAGGAGAAAAAGGAGGAATTTTTAGAAATGCATGGAGACAATTTTTGGACCACATTCATCCTCACTTTTCATCTAATCCCTAAAATACCCTTCCTTCCCTCACCATAACCAAACCTCACACATAACCTCCTTCCACAACATAAAAATATCTTCTTTGACAACTAATTCCATCATTGACAACTCATCAACTTCTAATCACTCTCATTAACCCAAACTAACTTCATTTAAAACCCTAACCCCTCTCATTTGTGACACATTCCCACTTTCACTTTTCTCTCTCTTCTCCATTTTCTCTCAACTCCATCTTCATCTTCTTCACCATTCTTCCACCATTTCGTGATTTTCCACCTTCCTCCATGAAAGTCACGAAATTCCTCCATCCTTCCACCTTCTCCATGCTTGGCTAGGCTCCTAATCTCTCTCTCCAAAGGAATGTGCTTGTAGATCTTCACATTTGGCCTCATGTATTTGTAATGTACTCTTTTAGGTTTCAAGCTAGATTTAACTTTTTGCCTATTGATGTCCTAGATTTAGGTTTCATTAGGTTAGAACATCTTTCTTTTAGGTGTTCTACTTGACTTTGGCTTGGAATCTCTCTTTTAGGTCAAGTACATGAAAACCTAAAGCTTATATGTGTGTAGTTTCATAGATACATGTGTGTGTGATTAACTCCTCTTGTGTTTGTGAAATGATAGATTTGCTTAAGTTCTTGATTAGAATTTAATGTTGCTTAAGGTATGTGCTTAGCTTGAAAGAGCATTAGGCTTGGTTAACCTAATTAAACTCTTGAAGATTTCCTAGATTTAGGAGATCTCAAGGATTTAGTTAGGTTAGATCAAGTTTAACAAGTACATGAGGTCCAATTAACCAAAAGCACAAAGATCTTTGGAGAGGGAGGTTGTTTCTTATCTCATTTCTTAACTCTTTCATTCGATTAGTTAGCTATTTTAGTTGTTAATTGTTGTTCTCTTAGTATAATCATCACTATCAACCAATTGTTAATTTGCGTGACTAAAGAACTTGGAATTAGCAAGATAAGAAACCTAGATTGTGGATTTGACCCTTACTCACTACTACACTCTAGTGGAGTTGAGTATTGAATTAATTTTGATTAGCCAAGGCGACTTTAGGCTAAATCAAGTGGCGCCGTTGCCGATTTAGGTTGATTCTAGCTAGTTTTAGGTTTTCGTAGTCACAACTTTAATTTGTTGTCACTTGTGTGCTACGGCTACTTTGGTACTTTTGAGCATAATTGTGATTTTGTGCATTTTGCAATTGCTCATTGTATTCTGGATAATTGACACTGTTTTGGAGGTGTATAGGCTGCTCTAGTTGGCCTTTTATTGCTGAAAAGTACTGCTGGACATTGTTAGAACTTGTTTGCACATTTGCTGGAAATTCTGTCTGGAAATCCTGTTTGTTCAGCGTGTTTGTTTTGTAAACTGGGACTAATCTGTGCCGAATCTGGAAAATCTGTTTTAGGTGCTTAAACTACATGTTGTAAGCTTTCCATTGATATATTGTATGCACCTAACCTCCTTCTGTGCTGTCTGAAACAATTCGGTGAAGTTAGACTGTTTTGCTGGAAAGTCACTGTGTGACCAGTTTGCTTGCTGTTGCAACTGTAAATTGTTTAGCTGGAATTTGACCAAACTGTTTCTTTGTGGTTACAATACACATATTAAGCTTTCCAGGGACATATTACTTGTTGCTAGACTCTTTCTATATTGTCTGGAATTAATTTTTGAAATCTGCCCTGTGTGCTGGAAACTGTCTGGACAACACTGTACTTTCAGCGAACTTGTTTTCAAAACTGGTATTGACTCACAACGAATTTCTGGAAACTGTTTTAACTGGTAAAACTAGAAGATTCAAGCTTTAGTTTGATATATAATTGGCCAGGAAACTCGCTTTCTACTGTCCAGGGTGAATTTTTGAAATTTCCCTGTTTTTCTGGAAATTGGCTGCGGAACGGCTGACTTTGGAGCCAATCTGTTTGATCTTATCCTGCGCTGTTTTGCATGATATTTGGCTCATTTTGACCAGTTTTGAATAAGCTTTTGATTGATATATTGGGCTGAATTTTTGGTGCAGTATTCGTTCCTCTAGAGGTCAAAAACTTGCTGTAATTGTGCATTTTCCTGCTCAACTTTGAACCAAAACCGTTTGCATTATACTTATCTGTTTTGAGCAGTGTTTGGTTTCTTTGAAAGCTGGTTATTTGAAATTTATATCTGCCTGGTTGATCTGGAAAGTTTGGTTGGAAATTACTGTGAAAAAGGTGCTCTAATTGCCTTTATTTTCTAACCGGTACTTTTTGAACTTGCACTGTTTTGGTGGTTTGTTTTGGCTGGACTTTGTGCAGGTTTTTCAACCAATTTGTAGGGAATTTTTAAGCCTATTTGAGGTTATTCTGGAGCCTTGAAATTGGCTGATCTTGTGTCCATATCTTTGGACTTTTGCAAGCTTATCTTGAGCTACATTGCTAAGCACATTGGAAGCACACTCTTGTGCTACTTTTCTAACTATTTTCTGAACTGCGTGGATATATTTGCTGGCTGGACTGTATTGGTTTTCTTTGCAGGTCATGGCATATTATTCTTCCTTCATTGAGGCTTGTTCACACCTCATAGGCCAATGAGGGAATTTTCAAGGCCATGTGCATCATTCTCACCTCATGGCATGGCCACCAATCCACAACAATTCTGTGGGAGGGATCACTTAAGTATGCATGATTATTCTTATCTCTCCTATGATGAGAAATTGGCCAATCTAAGACTTCCATTCCAAGAGCATAACCCTCACATCAACACATATAATAAAGGATGGATGGACCATCCAAGCTTCGAGTGGGGGGGGAGGAGGTTATGCTACTCCTTCACATGCTTTTGAAGATCAACAAGGTTATGCTCCTCAATGTCAAGATTATGACCCTTACCAAATGAGGCCTAATTCTTCTTGTGCTCAAAGGCCGGATGTGTATGCTTGTCAAGAAGCTTCTCAATGTGAGCCTAATCCACCTCCTTATGGTTATGGGCAAAATTTTTATGATCATCAAGAGCCTCTACAAAGCTTTGTTCCTACACACATGGAGCAAAATGACTTCTTTCATGCTCAAGTGCCAAATGAGTATGCTCATCCAAAAGAAGATTCTTCTTTCTCTTCTAATACATATGATTTGATGATGCAAATGTGTGCATCCATTATGGATAGGATGGAAGGGTTAGACTCTAAATTGAAAAGGAGGCAAGAGGACATTTATTCACTTGCTTCTCAATGGATGAATAAAAGGGCCGAGGAAGAGGCAAGGCAAGGTGACCTACCTTCCAATATGGTTATAAATCATAATTCTTTGAATGACATGAATTTGGAAGGAGGAGTTCAAGTTGAATCAATTCCCTACCTTGATGAAGAAGAGCATGAACCTCAAAAGTGCCAAGAGGTTGATCCTAGGATTGAGATGAATGTTGCAAATCAACCTAGCACCTTTGAGTCTAATGGAGTCTTGCCTAGTGCTTCTTCTATTGATGATCTTGATGGTTCTATGACTTGTTCATGTGATGAGTTGAGCATATGTGTTGATTGTTATGAGGGTAAATCTTCTATTCTCATGGAATTCCATAGAAAGAAATTGAAAGAATTGCATCCAACCAATGATGATGTTGTCTTGTGTAATTCTACAATGGATGAGGCCATTTCTAGGGATGATATACATGTTCAACATCAATCACATACCCTAGAAAACCATGAGGAGGGTGATGATGGTAAGGAGGCCGAGACTACCCTTCACTTGGGTGGAGAATGCAAAGAGGCCAAGAGCCAAGGTCCTCTTGAAGAAGAAGAGCATGAAGTTTTACAAGAGGAATGCAAGGTTGGAGAGCATTTGGCACAAGAGCTAGAATCTTTCTCTACTTCTCAAATCAAGCATTCAAGTGGAGAGAACACTTCCAAAGGTATAATTCTTGACTCTACACTTGTTCCCTTTCCTAGTTCATGTAACATAGGGAAGAAGAAATATCATGAGCTTGTTCAAAGTGTGATCCTTGATTTGTTTTCTATGCTTGAATTTAATGTGTCATTGCTTGTTGTTCTTGAGCCAATTCCTACTTATGCTAAGCCTTCATATAATCTTTGCATATATAAGGAAGCATGTAGGCCATATACATTGTTGATTGAAAATGTGGTAGAACAACATGTTAATCCCTTGAGCTTGCTTTCACATGAGGATGTGCACACATCTTTAGGTTCATTTGATTCTTGTTTGGTGAATGTTAATGATGCTTGCATGAATTCTCTTGATGATGATTCTATTATTGTGAGCATGCCTCTTGATGTTAATAGTCCCAAGCACGATGATTGTGATCTTAATGATGTTGGTACATTTATATACTCCTTGTCTAGCTACAACCCCTTGGAAAAGGGATGTTTGTTCAATTTTGTGGATAAAGCTAGGTTGGAAGGAGTGCTTCATCTCATGCTAAAGGCCGGGTTGCATTTGAAAGAAGCATTGCATTTTTATGCCTCATATACCATATTGGATTGGAAGAGCCGTTTGAGGACTATGCTTCAAGAAAGTGCTTTGCAAGGAAACTCTCTTAATCAAGCTTTGATTGGACCTTGTTTGCATGATGTGGCTCACTTGGACTTTTCTTCTAGAAGTGACACCACAAGTTTAAGGTGTAGGCCGATTGAAAGTTATTGGCTAAGTGCTTTGAAGGGGCAACATCTTACTAGATTTAAAATGCCTAATTTGACTACTATGTTTAATGAGTATGTCTCTTCTAAGCATGTGAATCTCATGGCCTATGATGTTTTTCCTATACATGTTCACCTTGATTCTCATCATGCTTCCATTTATATATCCTCTTTGTATACCTACAACCCCTTGCAAAAGGGAAGTTTGCTATATGTTGTAGGTTCTTTTAGGATGCATAAGGACTATTGGGAAGAAAAGAAGGACAAGATGGAGCTTGCAACAATTCCTAAAGCGGATGATCCTAGCTTGAATGTGTTGAAGGCCGAAAAGCATCTCAAGAGGAGTTTGGAACTTGAAGCCACAAAGGAAGAACTAGATTTCTTCAATGGCAAACTAACCCAAGATGACATCAAAGGGCTAGTGGTTCGCTTGAAGATGCTTAAAAGGAACATGAAAGTTAAGGGCCAAGTGTTAAAAGCCACAATGCATGAACCTACACTTCTAGTATTCCTTGCAAGGAGAGTTCAAAAGTTTCTCTTGAAACTACAAGCCTTTTGGAGAGCTAGGCGGCCAAAGGAGAAGAAGAAGGGAGCAAATACTAAAAATTCAACTTGGAAGCTCCCATTCTACAAGAAGGTCGAATTGATTAAGTGGAATCATGTGGAAGAAGAGCTCAAAAGTTTTCATGATAAGAGTGGCCAAGACATGGTCATCAAAGGCTACACCAAAAACAAGTTCTTCAAAGAGAATTTTAAGCCTCCCTAAAGGTTGTCTCTATCCTTTCCTCACTTGCTTTGCTTAGTTTAACATCTTAAGTGTGGGGGAAGATATTTGTTAGAAAAAAATAGGATTGTGTTTAGGTTTATTTTCTAGTGAGTTGTTATAGGTTGTTAGAAAAACCAAGAAAAAAAAATTATAAACATGTGATTAGGTTGTGTTTAGTGTTTGTTTTTGTGAATAATTCATGATGGCCATTTGCATGCGTGGACTGCCCGGCCTTATTACTTGCTGCCTTGCCTTTGTTTATGCCTTCCTACTTGATTTGATTGGTCCCATTGAGGACAATGCATGCTTTAAGTGTGGGGGGGTGTATTATGTGCTTAAAAGTGGTCTAATTCAAATTTTTTACACTTGATTTGTGGACTTATTTGGCATGATTTTCCTTGAAAGTTTAACTTGATCATGGCTCTTAAAAGTAAATGGAATTGTCCTCTAGTGTGTAAGTAGAATTTTTGGAATGATTACTTAGGGCATTGCTTGGGGCATTTTTAAGGTTACAAAGAGGAGGCTAGTTTCTCACTTAACATTTCTTAGGGAGGAAGAGACTAATTAGAGTAAGCCATAAATTGAGAAGCCTTCAACCGAATTGAGTGGGCCAATAGTTATTTCACCTCCTAGAACTTGTCCTAGTTCTTGTTCAAGATCACAATGCATGATACAATTAAAGAGGAAAGGGGCATTTCATTTCTAAACCCTCATGACCCAAACACTAAGCCAACCAAATATTATCCTTTGATTCAACCCCTTTGGGCCATTCACTATTCTTTTCTATCACCTTGACCAATGTGTGGATAAGTGACTATAGCATATGCTTGCATTTACATTAGTGTTTTATTGATTGCATATTGTGAAAGCATGCTACATTAGGAAAAAAATGAAAGTGGCCGAGAGCCACAAGTGAAGAAAAAGAAAGGAAAAATGGCCAAAGGCCAAGAAAAAGCAAAGAAAAGAGAAAAAAAAATAATAAGGCCGAAGGCCTAAAAGAAAAAAAATGAAAGCACAAAGTGCTTGAGAAAAAAAAGTGAGGTGTAGCATGCTTTGTGGGAAGTGGATTTATTGAATTGCAGGTATATGTGGTAGCTACTTGCTTATATTATTGGTCATTGACTACTATCCATCATTCATCATTCATCTTAGCCTTCCATGCAACCCCTTAAGTCCCCTAGATTTGATTGTGCCATGCATACTAATGGGTGGAGAACTAAGAACTATTACAAGCCTATGGTGAGATGGAATGCATTGAGCCAAAGAGTGATTACAAAGACCCTAGTTAGGCATTATTCCTAACTTTAGAGATTGAGTGCAAACACTTATATCCGGTGAGGAGAAAAATCTCTTTTAGCATTCCCTCCTAATTCTAGTTACTTGTTAAACTTGTTTCCACTTTGCATCCTTAAATTTGGCCCATGTGATAATCTAGGGAAAGGTTTAAAAAGATCAACTTGTACACAATGACAATTCCAATTGCCATCAATATGCTTAATGATTAAGTTAGACTTTTTGGATGACTTTGACCGGAGTTCAAAGATTAAGTGTGGGGGATTTGATTGGACCGAAATTTATATGTTTAAGAATGTGCATTTGAGCTTAATTAGTGAGGTTTAATTTGAAATGCGTGGCTCTCACCCAAGAGGGGGGGTGAATTGGGTGGCAGAATAAAAACTTATAATTTTCCCTTTTTAAAACTTTACTCCTTGTGCTTGATGAGAGTGACGATGAATCATCCCAAACACAAGTGAGTATGTAGTGGTGTGGTGCTTGGTGTGAGATTTAAATAAGCAAAATATGCACAAGCGAGTTTATCCTGGTTCGGTCACTCCCAGACCTACATCCAGTCCCCAGGCTCCACCTGAGATTTTCAATCCACTAAACTTCTTGTTTGAACCAGGTACAAGAAAGCCTTTACACTTTAGGTTTTACGAACACGGGTTCACCTAACAACCCACAGGTTTTACCACGGGCTAACCTGCAAACCTTTACAACCACAGGTTTTACAACGGGATCACCTGCAACCTTATAACCACAAGTTTTACGGGCTAACTTGCAACCTATGGAGATTTAGAAAACCTCTAAATGCTCCCCCTGACTATTGTAAGATAACAATTCTGTTCTTCAAGCACAAGCTTTAGAACAGCCTCTATTAATTAGAGGATTTGGTTATATGTTCACTCTATGAACTGATTGTGATAAACACTTAAGTACAAATGACTCTCTCTAAGAGTAGATGATGTTACTCACTTAAGTACAAATGAATTACTCTCTAATAATGTTACAGATCTAAGATTGGAGAGTAGAAGATGAGAGGAATGTAGAATACAATGTTTCAGACAATAGGCTCTGTTCTCTCTCCTTTCTCTTCTGAATGTAGATGTTCCTTTTATACTCGGCTTCAAAGGCTTGGGCGGCAGGTTGAATATGAACGTTTGAATATAGCCGTTAATCCCAAGTTACCGTTGTGAAGTACATCTTCATTAATGCTTAGCAGGGTTGACTTGCTTTATCTCTGAAAAGTAGTCCTGACACCTCTGCTCTGACAAAAGCATTCTGACTTCTGAGTATGTGACGTTTACTCTTGTACTCTTGCTGACGGATGATCATCGTTCATCCGGAAGTGGCAATCTTGCTCTGCAAGTGTTAATCTCTGAAATCCAATGCCAAGAGTCTTTGCATCCGGAAGCTCATTTGCATCCGGAAGTGTGACTAAGTTCTGCACATACTGGTTAGTCCAACATAGCAATATATATAATCAAATATAGTAAGAACTATACATGTTGTGGGAAGTTTGCTATGGGGAGTAGTCTTACTTAGACTATGTTCTGACTTAGTGTATTGTATATTTTGAACGTTAGTCCTCTTAGTCTATGATGTATTCGGAAGCACTTCTACATCCGGAAGTAAAACTACTAGTTGAAGGATTTTGTTCACTATTACTCACTCTCACTCAGTGTCCTTCAATCCAACAGTCAGCGCTAGTCACTAAGCTATCGGAAGCACTTTCACTTGACGAGGTAAACTCAGTGATGCTTAGGGTTATATCTCTTTTATCAGCCTGTGCCAGTCTAAATCTAACAGGAAGCAATTTCACTTGACGTGGCTGATTCACTGACGCTTGGGGTTATATCACCTCTATCAGTCTGTGCCAGTCTAAATCTATCAGGAAGCAATTTCACTTGACGTGGCTTTTTCACTGACGCTTGGGGTTATTCTATTCTATCAGCCTGCGCCAGTCTAAATCTAACAGGAAGCAATTTCACTTCCAGTTGAATCATACCTTAGTCTTAAGGTTTTGTGTACCTAATGCTCATGGACTAAGTTATTTCCCTAGTGAGTTACTCGCTGCCGCTGGGGGATAAATCATTCATCCGTGTGCGCGAGTCCTAGTCTATCCGGAAGTAAATCCACATCCGGTTGCACTCTTAACTTAGGATTCAGTGTTAGCAATCTAGACTGGGTTCTAACCAAGTGTCTCACTTGCTTCCGTTTGCGTCCCCTATGAGATGTGTACTCCATCCGCGAGCTCTAGTGCTAATACTTCCGGAAGTGATCTTGCATTCGCAAGTGATCTAACTCAGAATTCTAACCATGTCATCTAATCCTTCCTAAGTGTTGATTATGTTCTTTTAAGTACTAGACCATATCATGCCTTAGTCACCATCAAAACTTAAGATTCTAACATAATTGTTATATTTGGTCATTATTGGTGATTTTATGTGCACATGCTTATAGGTGATTATATGAAAAATCCTAGCTTAATTACTTGCATTTTAAGTAACTAAGGGTATTTTGGTCATTTTTGACTATGTGGTGCTTTTCTCTTGTAGGGGGGTCCCACGTGGGCCCCACAACCCTTTGGGATAGCTTGGAGTGCAAGGAATTGGCTTGGAGGGAAAGGCAAAGGCATAAGACAAAAGTTACCCCTTTTGTCAAAAACAAGGGATTTGCACATTTCCAAAAGGGGTAATATGGAGCCAAAAATTCAAATTCAAAGTTGGAGGCTTCATTAAGGGCAAAAAGGGTAGCACAATGGAGAGGAGAAAAAGGAGGAATTTTTAGAAATGCATGGAGACAATTTTTGGACCACATTCATCCTCACTTTTCACCTAATCCCTAAAATACCCTTCCTTCCCTCACCATAACCAAACCTCACACATAACCTCCTTCCACAACATAAAAATATCTTCTTTGACAACTAATTCCATCATTGACAACTCATCAACTCCTAATCACTCTCATTAACCCAAACTAACTTCATTTAAAACCCTAACCCCTCTCATTTGTGACACATTCCCACTTTCACTTTTCTCTCTCTTCTCCATTTTCTCTCAACTCCATCTTCATCTTCTTCACCATTCTTCCACCATTTCGTGATTTTCCACCTTCCTCCATGAAAGTCACGAAATTCCTCCATCCTTCCACCTTCTCCATGCTTGGCTAGGCTCCTAATCTCTCTCTCCAAAGGAATGTGCTTGTAGATCTTCACATTTGGCCTCATGTATTTGTAATGTACTCTTTTAGGTTTCAAGCTAGATTTAACTTTTTGCCTATTGATGTCCTAGATTTAGGTTTCATTAGGTTAGAACATCTTTCTTTTAGGTGTTCTACTTGACTTTGGCTTGGAATCTCTCTTTTAGGTCAAGTACATGAAAACCTAAAGCTTATATGTGTGTAGTTTCATAGATACATGTGTGTGTGATTAACTCCTCTTGTGTTTGTGAAATGATAGATTTGCTTAAGTTCTTGATTAGAATTTAATGTTGCTTAAGGTATGTGCTTAGCTTGAAAGAGCATTAGGCTTGGTTAACCTAATTAAACTCTTGAAGATTTCCTAGATTTAGGAGATCTCAAGGATTTAGTTAGGTTAGATCAAGTTTAACAAGTACATGAGGTCCAATTAACCAAAAGCACAAAGATCTTTGGAGAGGGAGGTTGTTTCTTATCTCATTTCTTAACTCTTTCATTCGATTAGTTAGCTATTTTAGTTGTTAATTGTTGTTCTCTTAGTATAATCATCACTATCAACCAATTGTTAATTTGCGTGACTAAAGAACTTGGAATTAGCAAGATAAGAAACCTAGATTGTGGATTTGGCCCTTACTCACCACTACACTCTAGTGGAGTTGAGTATTGAATTAATTTTGATTAGCCAAGGCGACTTTAGGCTAAATCAGTTAGGAGGAGGATTGAAGGGCTCTGTGGGGCTTGGGGGTGGTGAAGGGTTTGGGGAGTTTTGTGGAGATGGAGAGTTGTTGGAGTTAAGTGGTGATTGGTGAGGAGAGTGTTGGGGGGAGTTTTGAGTGGAGTTTTGGGGTGATGGTTGATGGTCATTGTTAGGTGATGTTTGGGGTTGTTGGGTATTCTGAGGAGGAGGAGGTGGAGGTTGGTCATTTTGTGGAGGAGGAGGTGGAAGTTGGTCATTTTGTGGAGGAGGAGGTGGAGGTTGGTCATTTTGTGGAGGAGGAGGTGGAGGTAGGTTACCTTGTGGTTGAGGGATGTGGAAATGATTGATGATAAGGTCTAACTTAGCCTCGACCCTCCCTAGGCGATCCTCGATCCCCTGGATCCTCTATCTTTGCTGCTGAAGGGCTCCATCATATTCAGCTCGGATAAGGGCCAATAAAGTCTCAGGCAGCCTTTGAAATATTTCCTCTCGCAGCTCTGCCATCATTGTCCTTTGTGCAACAGACAACCTTGGTGCTCTGCTTGGGCCAGGATGAGAGTCTACCTCTTGATCCCTGCACTTGATACAGAGGGGACGGAGGTGTGAGAGGCACTGCCTGCCTGAGAGCCTGAGCGAGTGGCCTTGGTCTTCTTGAGATACTTAATCTTCATCTTGCTAATGTTAATTGCACTCACAGGTAGGCACTTAACATTTTCTTCTTCCTCAGTGGATGTAGTCTTGATCAAGTTCTTCTCAAGAAGGAAGGCGATGATAGTGGGGTAGGGGATACTTCCAGCCTTATTGTTGACCATCCATCTGTGTAACTCAAAACTGATCAACTGCCCTGGGTTGATTGGCTGCTGGGAGAAGAGTCTGGGGAACCAGGGATTATCCAGGAGAGTGAACTCGTTGAAGTTCCCCCCTTGTGTGTCATCATGCGGGAGTAGACGTAGTATAAGAGCCTGTTGGAGTCAGACATCCCGGACACCTTCTTCCCTTTGGTGTCATAAACCTTTTCAAGTTCCTCCTTGCTGAGTTTGAGTGTCTCAGGGTATATCCACTCATTCATTCCTTCCTCAGTGATCCCCATTAGGTCGTTGATGTCCCTCCAAGTGAACCTGAAGGTTCTCCCCCTTAAAGTGGCAGTGAAGGTGACTCTCCGAATCTGTTCCTTCTCATCCACGTTCTTATGCTTGACCTTGCCAGTGAGAGACTCGCAGAACACCCGCAGGACGTTGATATTGTACTCCTGGTTAATCCCCAGCCAGGGCATGTATTTTTCCAGATATGGCCTCAAGTGTGGAAACCCTAGTTCATCTATCTTGTTCAGATCTAAGTACATCCCGGTGTTGAAATAGGGTTTGATAGTTTCAAATTTGGAGGAAACATCCTCCAAAGGCCCATCTATGTAAACACGAGGATCATCATACTCCTCTACTCGTTGTCTCTTGGAAGAGGGCTCTTCGCTAAATTGAACCTTCTTCTTCCCCTTTCTCTTCGAGTGTTCTTGTTGAGGTTGTTCAGAATGCCCAGTTTGTTCTTGCTGTTCTTGTACCCGCTCATTCTGCTCTTGACTTTGCCCAGATTTCCCAGAAGTCTTATGAACTTGCCCAGATTTCCCAGAAATCTTATGAACTTGCCCAGATTTCCCAGACTTGGATTTCGATTTCTTGGAGGCAGATGCTATCTCAGTGTTGGGGTTTGTCTCATGTGATCCGGCCCTTTTGTGTTTAGGGTTAGGTGAAGTGTATGGAGTGAAATGACAAAAATGTAGAAGAAGGAAGATGAAGAGAATGTGATGATGATGAAGAACACGATGAATGAATGCAGAGAGTTTGGGTGAAAATTTGTGTAAGTGAAAAGTGAAAAGAAAAGTGACTGTTGGTTCCTATTTATATGTAGGCTTGCAACGGATGAGATGCACATGATGACTCTACATTGAAAGCATGCGTTTTTTCATTGGGTAACGTAAACATTTAATTGGAACGGCGCACCTTTGTGACACGTGTCTCTGCACAATGTCAGAAGAGGTATAATCTTTGGTGTGAGAAGATGAAACGTTTTCTGAAGTGACGTGTCCCTTTGTTCAGGCACTGGCGCTCTCGCTTACTTTAGTTCAACACCCAGCGCCAGCAGAAGAGCATCCGGAAGTGGTTTTGCTTCCGGTTGGAGTGGCGCTCCAGGTCACTTTGAGTTGTCATCCAGCGCCAGCAAAAGAGTATCCGGAAGTGGTTTTGCTTCCGGTTGGACTCACTTAAGATTTAACATTGTGGGGGACCTGCAAAACTAAAGATTGGCACTCCGATGCCTAAGTTAGTATAGTTGCAGGTTTTAATCAATTAAGCACAAGTTTATTTTGAAGAATTAAACTTCATTTGGGTTTACCATTCCCAAATCACCTCTTATGAATGTAAATTGATCAACCCCCAGAGGCTTGGTGAAAATATCAGCAAGCTGATGCTGTGTGGGGACAAATTGCACTTTGACATCTTTCTTTTGAACATGATCTCTGATGAAGTGATGTCTGACATCAATGTGCTTTGTCCTTGTGTGCTGAACCGGATTCTTGGCGAGCCTTATGGTGCTTGTGTTGTCACAGAGGATGGGAGCCTCAGGGAACTCCAAGCCAAGATCTCTTAGTTGGTTCTTCAGCCACAGCACTTGGGCACAACAGCTTGCGGCAGCAATGTATTCTGCCTCTGTGGATGATAAAGACACGCAGGTTTGCTTCTTGCTAGCCCAAGAGACCAGACAACCACCAAGGAAGGCGCATTGACCACTGGTGCTCTTTCTATCCGTTTTATAACCTGCATGATCAGAGTCAGAGTAAGCCCACAAGAATTCTTGGTTTCCTCTGGGATACCAAAGACCAAGCTCTTGGATACGTTTAACACATGTTAGATGTGACTCCTTGGGGTTGGCTTGAAACCTAGCACACATGCCCACACTAAATTGGATGTCAGGCCTGCTTGCCGTTAAGTATAGCAGGGAAACTATCATTCCCCTGTACATGGGCAGACTGACAGATTTACCCTTTGCGTCAACATCGAGTGTGGCAGTGGTACTCATGGGAGTGTCATACTCCTTGCACTCGTCCATCCCAAACTTCTTGAGTAGCTCTCTGCAGTACTTAGTTTGGGAGATGAAGATGTCATTCTTCCTTTGTTTAATTTGCAGGCCTAGGAAGAACGTTAGTTCTCCCATCATTGACATTTCAAACTCACCCTGTATAGTCTTAGAAAATTCTTCACAAAGTTTTTCGTTAGTTGCCCCAAAAATAATATCATCAACATAAATTTGGACAATTAGCATGTTTCTATCTTTGTGTAGAATAAACAGTGTATTATCTAGTTTGCCTCTTGAGAAACCCTTTCCCAGCAAGAAGCTGCTGAGTCTCTCATTCCAAGCTCGAGGAGCTTGTTTCAGGCCATACAAAGCTTTCTTTAGCCTATACACATGTGTAAGATGCTTGTGATCCTCAAAGTCAGGAGGTTGTTCTACATAAACCTCTTCTTTAATATAGCCATTAAGAAATGCACTCTTTACATTCATTTGATATAATCTAAAGCCCTTCATGGATGCAAAGGCTAGAAGAATCCTTATTGCTTCGAGTCTAGCGACTGGAGCAAAAGTTTCTTCATACTCTATGCCTTCTTCTTGGTTATATCCTTTGGCTACCAATCTGGCTTTGTTCCTGGTTATTTGACATGTCTCATCCAATTTGTTTTTGAAGACCCACTTGGTCCCAACTATGGATTGATGAGACGGCCTTGGGACTAGTTCCCAAACTTGACTCCTTTCGAACTGGTTTAGCTCTTCCTGCATGGTAATAATCCAGTCGCAGTCCTCAGGAGCTTGTTCAACTGAAGTTGGTTCGATCTGAGATAAGAAGGCTCCAAACTCAACTTCATTTTGAACTTGCCTTCTGGTTCTGACACCAGAAGAAACATCACCAAGCACTTGATCAAGAGGATGATCCCTGTGATGTCTCCTAGCTGTTGGCAACTGTGCCTCATCAGGCACTGTCTGCACTATAGGCTCATCACTGGGTTCATCTTCTTCTTTGAGATTGCTTGCTGGTGTTTCTTTTGGTGGTGAAGATGATGATGTTTTTGGAAGGTTTAGTATCCTATCATCTTCTGTGGATTGTTCCCATGTAAGAGTTTCATCAAATACAACATGCATAGATTCTTCTACGGTTCTAGTCCTCATGTTGTATACTCTGTAAGTCTTACTCTTAAGGGAATACCCTATGAATACACCTATATCAGCTTTTGGATCAAACTTACCCAGATTTACCTTTCCATTGTTATGCACATAGCATTTTGATCCAAAGATTCTGAGGTGGCTGATGTTGGGCTTTCTGCCTTTGTACAGCTCATAGGGGGTCTTATCCAAGCCCTTGCGAACATAGGCTCTGTTAGAGATGTAGCAAGCAGTGCTCATAGCGTCCGCCCAGAACACTTGAGAAACCTCTTTCTCATTGAGCATGCTCCTGGCCATCTCAGTCAGAACCCTGTTCTTCCTCTCGACTACACCGTTTTGCTGAGGAGTTCTAGGAGCTGAGAAGTTATGATCAATACCATTCTGCTCACACAGCTCAGAGAAGCTATGGTTCTCAAATTCTCCTCCATGGTCTGTCCTTATGGCTGTGATTTTGAGGTCTCTCTCATTCTGCACTTTCTTAGCCAGGACAACAAAGGCATCAAAAGCATCTTGCTTAGAGGCAAGAAACATTGTCCAAGTGAACCTAGAATAGTCATCCACCACCACTAGAGCATACAGGTTTCCACCCAAGCTCTTCACTCTCGCTGGCCCAACCAAATCCATGTGGATTAGTTCCAAGGCCCTGCTGGTGGAGACTCTCTTCTTGGTCTTAAACGAGGACTTTGTTTGCTTCCCTCATTGGCAGGATTCACAAATATAATCATGCTTAACCTTGAAAGATGGAATACCTATAGCTAGTTCTTTCTTAATTAACATGTCAAGTTGAGTAAAATTAACATGTGCTAGCCTTTTATGCCAAAGCCAACTATTTTCATCACTAGATATTAAGCATTTTTCTTCCAGTTGTTGACATAAATCTAGTGTGTATAGGTTTCCATTTCTATTTGCCTTAAGTTTACATTTTAGGTTGGCCTTATCTAGGTTCAGATCCTGCTTATCTACTATCATGCACTCATGTGAATCAAAGATTACCCAATTTCCTTTGTCAGTGCTCTGGTTCAAGCTCAGCAGGTTGTGACAGAGACCATCCACCAGATAGACGTCTTTCACAGGCCCAACTTCTCCAACTTCGGTGATCTTTCCACTTTGATTTCCTCCAAAGGTAACTGTGGCTCCATCTTTGATCACCAAGGACTTGAATTTGCCTCTGTCTCCAGTCATATGTCTCGAGCATCCGCTGTCAATATACCACTTCCTATTCTTGGATGCTTTGAGACACACCTGAAAGAATCAAGCAAGCTTAGGTACCCAACCTTTCTTGGGTCCTCTATCATTAGTTCCAGAGCCCTTGGTCCAGTGTTAGTTTTGACCTTGGGCTTACTATTAATCTGTGCCTCTAGCCTAGTGTTGACTCTAGGCTCTTGGGCTTTCCCTATGGATTGTTTCCAGGCTCTGGATCCCTGTCCTCCCTTAGTTTCTTTTCTTGGGGGAGGATCCTTTGTAGCCTTGGTTCCTTTTGGGACCCATTTATAAGAGCTGTTTGCTCCATGCTTCTTAGCATTACAGGTGGACGTGGAGTGTCCCTTCCTGTTACAATAGTTACAGAAGCTAAAAGGTGTGGAGCTGTGATCGGTGGCTTTATGAAAGAATTTTAAGTAGGGCTTCACTTTTAGTTCCACCCACTTTTTCCCTCTAGGTTTGTATCCTAAGCCAGTCTTGTCTCTATATGTCCTTTGATTCATTAAAATGATATTTAGCATCTCAGATCCATTTGTGAACTTCTGCAGGGCATTTTGCAGTTTATCTCTTTCAGCTGAGATTTTGCTGCAACTAGGGCAGCTCTCAAGTGTTGAGGCATTGGGTTCTGCTTGGGGAGAACCCTTGCCATCCGCTACCGGAAGCTTTCTGGCTTCCGCTAACTCTTTACTCAGTGAGTCCACCTTAGACTCAAGTGATTCCTTTTTAATTTTCAACACCTTATAGGCTTTACATAAGCGGGAGAATTCTTCATGAACCTCATTATATGCCTCTTGAAGTTCAGAAAAAGTTACCTCACTGTCCTCCTGGATGGGATCAAGATCTGAAGATGCTTCCTCATCATCTTCTCTGGCCACCAGGCAGAGGTTGGCAACCTCTTCGTCATCACTTGCTTCCTCGTCTGAGCTATTTACCCAGATGGAGGACACAAAGGCTTTTCTTTTGTCCTTCCCTTTCGATCTCTGCAAGCTCGGACACTCAGCCTTGAAGTGGCCAGACTTTTTACATTCAAAGCACACTGGTGCCCTTTCCTTCTTATAACCTCTCCTCTGGCTGGAACCACCTTTCTGAATCCCTCCTTTCTTCTTGAAGAACTTTCTGAACTTCCTCACCATCATTGCCATTTTCTCATCATCGATGTCCTCCTCATCATCCTCATCATCATCATTATCATCAATCTTCTCCTTGCTGGGAGCAACAAGGGCAAGACTCTTGTTTTTGGATGAGGCTTGAGAAGCTCTCTGAGCCAGCAGGGTTGGTTCGTATTCAGCCAGTGAACCAAACAGCGCAGTGATGGAGCTGGTTGACTCTCCTTGGACTTCCTGCAAGATGGTAACTTTGGTGATCCAATCACCTTTCAAGACTTTTAAGATCTTGCTGACTTGTTCTCTTTCAGGAATATCTTTGCCCTGGGAGGCCAGGTTATTGATAAGATGAGTGAACCTGAGCTCCAGCTCTCTGATTGGCTCAATTGGACTAGTCATGACAAATTTGTGAAACTCTTCTACCAACATCTCTACTCGTCTTGCCTTCACTCCCTTGGTTCCAGAGTGAGCAGCCTCAAGAGCCTCCCACATATCCTTAGCAGTTTTGTGGTGGCTGATCCTATGAAACTCCTTAGGACTAAGGGCGCATTGAATGTAGTGCATGGCCCTGAAGTTTAGCTGGACTAGAGCATAGTCCTCGTTGGTGTATCTGGATCGCTGCTTTGCAAAGCCATCATCATCAAGAGGGGTGTGATTCCCATGTTCAATCACATCCCAGAGTCGGATGTCGCTAGACTTTATGTATGTCTCCATTCGGAATTTCCAGAATGGATAGTTATACCCATCAAAGCCTGGAGGCTTGTTGGGTTGAATAGAGACATCTGGTAAGGAATAGTCTGTATCCATTACTGGATCTTTACTTTCTAGATTCATGGGAATCAAGTCAGAAAGACCCGCTCTGATACCAAATGAAAGTAATGGATGCACAAGAGGGGGGGTGAATTGTGCTACCAAATAAAAATCGAACTATAACAACACAAGAGTTTATACTGGTTCGGTCTTCCTGACCTACGTCCAGTTCTCAACCACCCAGGTTGAGTTCCACTATCTCCACGTTTTACAACGGGTTCACCTGGAACCTTTACAACTGCAAATTTTGGACGGGATCACTTGCAACCTTACAACCACAAGTTTTACTCAAGGCTCACTTGCAACCTCGCTAACTAACTCCCCCTTACTACCAGCAAGGGTTCAACCTTTACAAATAAAGGATTTTCTAAACTTAGTTCTCTTGAAGAACGGATAATGTTACACACTTAAGTACAATCAATGCTCTTAATACAAGAAGAGACTTAACAACAAAGAGTACAAGATTAGTAGATGAAAAGAACTCTCAATGCGTTAAATGCTCTTTCTCTTTTCTGGGCAGCTTTGAATGCTTGAAGGATTTCTTAGTTTCTCACTCTAGCTTTCTTCAAGATGTCAAAGATATTAGTTGTCTTCATAAATGAAGGTGAGCTTGTTTATATAGTCTTCAAGTATTCTCACTCTTGGTAGGTGGGTTAGCCATTTGAATATGATCGTTTTCCCAAGTTACCGTTTGCCCAATTAATGCTCCATTAATGCTTAGAAGGGTTGACTTTGCTTTATCTCTGAAAAGTAGTTCTGACACCTCTGCTCTGTCAAAAGCATTCTGACACTGCATTGCTCTGAACGTTCTGACATTCTGATTGCTTGCGGAAGCAAGTCCACATCCGGAAGCAACTTTACTCAGTGTACTGCATTTTGAACGTTAGTCTTAACAATAATAGCACATGCTCACATGCAGTGGGAGTTCACTTAGTCTAAGGGAGTTCTTTTCCATCCGGAAGCAATTCCACATCCGGAAGCACTTTCACTGGACGTTGGGTTATGTTCACATTTCACTCACTAACGCTCAGTGTTATCTATACCAACAGCCAGCGTTAGTCACTAAGCATTCGGAAGCAAATCCACTGGTCGTTGGGTTATGGTCATTGGCTCTCAATGTTATCCATACCAACAGCCAGCGCTAGTCACTAAGCATTCGGAAGCAAATCTACATCCGGAAGCTTCCTAACTTAGTCTCAAGGATTTTATACACTAATGCTCTTAGACTGAGTTATGACTTAGTGATATACTTGCTGTCGCTGGGGGATGAAACGTTCATCCGCGAGCGCTAGTCTTAGTTCATCCGGAAGTAAATTCACATCCGGAAGCACTCTAACTTGGGGTTCTATATTAACCTAATATTCTCTAAGTGTTTGGCTTGTTCTTTCATATTTTAGTCTTCATCAAAACTTAAGATTCTAACAGAATTATATGGACATCCACTCATACAACATTTTTCATAATACTCCCCTTGGATGTCCATAACAAATATTATTGTGCCTCATTAAAACCTTACTAAGAAAAACCCATTGGGATAAAAGCTCAGTGAAGGAAAAAGAGTACACAATAATTATCAATGTTGCCTAGTTAAAAACCTTACCAGGAAAACCCAATGGGACAAAACCTTTGTTAAGGGAAAAAGAGTACAACATGATATTAAGTCCCGCGAAATGACCACTTTTACTTTCTCACATAACAATATCAATTTTACTCCCCCTAGTAACAACACCCCTTTTGTCTCAATTGAGTAAATCAATTGTCCAATCATATTCCTTCCAATGCTATTTGAGCAGATTTTCATGTCGCATTGCATCATCATCAAATATCCTGTTAAAATATATTCCTCTAATATATCTTCATGATATATTTTACATCCACATATTTATTCAAAGTCACTGTCAATTTTCGAACCTGCAACATCTGAATTCTTCTACAAAATTGTGATATGTAATAGCAATGAAATTAACAAATATTTATGAGTTCACTATTTATGACCAAAAATGAATATAGAATTTAACAACTTGATTTATATGTCAAGTAATATGCAAAATCATATATTTTCTAAATGATAAAATATTTTATCTTAATTTCTAATATATGCTTCTGGCATTTCTCAATAATTCAAGAACACTCATGTAAATTTCATCATCAAGTGGGATATATATACAAGTATTGATGCACTTTTTCTTTTCATATATTGCCAGACTAATAATATTTGTAGCATACTTGTATTCACCACAAAATAATACGTCTTATCACATACTTGTATCCACCACAAAATAATACGTCTTATCACAATCTTTATAAGCTTTGTTATAAGTTATAATTCACACAAGTATTTATATCCCATAATAACTTTATATTTCTGTATTTGGAACTTCTAGGCTTCCAGCCCAAAATTTTCATGTTTTGAAATATATTCAAAATGTTCACTTCTTTTCATTTTCTTTTGGCCAATCATGTTCATGTCTACTTCTCATGACATATCTATGTGTAAGATCCTCATTTAATCACGTGATATCATTATCAAAATTCTAGTCGACTACTTTATTCCTTTCGATTCCATTTGTGACATAACTTATTGAGATCTCCTTGTTTTTCTAGGTACCTATACCCCCTTTGAGGTTTTTCAATTAGTTATGTCTTGGCACTCTTCTGGAATACTTGCCTCCCCAATATGATCATCATACTTATACGCTCCTATTTATATAAAGTATTTACATTTGGAATCGATTGATTTTATCATGCTTCAGGCATGTCATATTTATAGGAGCATTTTTAGCTGGAATATGAGATTCAATAATTCTCATTTTGGTCGGTAATTATATATCTGGCATATACTTTGTAATATTTCATAAATTCAAAATCTAATGAACTTCTGTTCATACACTTTGTAATATTTAAGGAATGCAAAATTGATTAACTTCTGGTTCATACTACTACATTTGAGGATCTACATTTCATAATCATAATGCATCCAATGAGTTTTCTTTCCAGCTACACAGTTTTCCCCCCTCATATTTGCATAAACTTCGTTAAATGTTGAATAAAAAAATCATGTGGTATAAGTTTCCTAAATCTATTTGTTTCTATTTGAAACATCATTTTGTTTCATTTTAGAAATATGGAGTCATTTATCCAACAATTTTATCAACTTTGTATAATTATCCATCTATGCACATTGCATGTGACATTGTGGTGTCCAACAATTTTATCAACTTTGTATAATTATCCATCTATGCACATTGCATGTGACATCGTGGTGGATTATTATGCATTTGCAGAGCATATTCAAACTCTTTAGATGGAAATTATCTAGCTCCTGACCAAAAGCCGATTTTAGTGGGAGAATTTCGTTGGCTTAACATTAACAAGTGCTGCAACATAACGATGAAATAAAAACAATGTTCTCATATGCATTGATGTAGCTATTCATGGAGGCTTTAAACTACGATTTCTTGATCATATAATCTGGAAATTGTGCACTCAACATAATGTCTTATTTAGACAATGCTGCAAACTTCAGGCTGCAAGCTAATATATAATGTCACATGTAACCATCTTGTAGATGCATCTATCAAATTTATTGTATGTATACTTATTTGGTTTACATGTTATTTGGATGGGCCCATCAGTATGATATATTTCCAGAAATATAGATCTATTCTAAATCACAACCAGTGATCTATTCCATATCACAACCAGTGATATTTTCAATATAAATCTTTGAGAACAAGCAGCACAACATAACTCTTTCGGAAGAATCTTCTGGTTCTTCTATGGATGTCAATATTTGATATCAATAATTTAATATTTCATATATTTGACTTGGATGATCAAACAAGTCAAGCCAACAATAAATTATTTTGATCAGCAAACTTCTGGTTTACTGTATCATATTTCTTAACCAATATTGAACTTTTCAACTTTCATATTATAGAGTATGATAGTATATGACATCCATTGTTCCATATTTTGGGAGATTTGACTATGTAAGTGTTGAACTTTTAACTCACACTTATACTCCAATAATCTCCCCCTCAAGTGTGAGTTATACTGATAAACAACATATTCATGTAATTCAAAGACAACTTAATATAATAACAAACATTTCATGTGGAAGATAACAAATTTACTTACTCACATCTAAATTTGGATTTCAATCCAATTGAAATTTTTATTTCTCTTACATAGCCTTAATGAACCAAAGTTCTTTCTCTTTTTTTTTCTTATGCATATGGACTAAAGTCCTAGTATCAAAATATGAGTCTTGATTTTCATCAAAAACTATTCAAGAACTACATGAGATTATTGCATTCATCTATATTTCATTTCCAATAATTCTCTTCAAATTGCTTCATTTGATGGTTGAAGTATGAATTGTTCAAAAGTTTTCTCTATATAAAGAAATATGAAGAAATCTAATCAAAACTCATAAAGATCACAAAAATGAAGGGTTATAATAGAATAAATAACATTAATTCAATAGAAACTCAAAAACAAATTATACTGCTAAAAAATCAATAACTATAAGAAATTTTCAATTTTTCAATCTAATTAAATACCCATACTTCTATCAAGCACCCATAAATTTTACTTTAATCACATAAACCAATATCACCACCACCTTCCTTAGTGAGTTTTTGCATAAAATAATTTTTTTTCACTCAATTACAAATTGAGATAATCATAATCATATAACATTCACAAGTTTGATTTTAATCATATAACTTTAACTCAACAAAATTTCACATAAAATCAATTTATTCTAATACTCATATCAACATCATGATTAAATGTATAAAACCTACAATAGTATTATTCAAACCATATAATAATAATAATAATAATTAAATAAAATTTAACGCACTTGATAACAAATAATTTCTATTTTTTGACTTTCAATGAGTCATATTAACAAATAATTTTCATACCCTTAAACAATAAGGTAGAAAGAAATTGTAGATATTCAAATAAAAGAAATTCATATGAAAGTCAATAAATTTTTCAATCATAAACCATTGAATAATAAGTCATAAAATTCTCCAAACCTTATCAATAAATTGTAGTGGAAAAGGTCTGCTATAACATCGCTTATCTCCAATGCAAACTCAATTATACTTTTAGTATTTGATTTCACTATATTTCTCACATTCATTTATCATATTATTAATATTCCAAATATTGATTGGTCTTCAGGACCATACCATTGTGTTATTGACTATAACTTCTTAGTCATATAGACTTACCAGCAAAATCGTATATTTTTATATCACCAAATGTTGATGTCCTTAATTCACAACATGGTCATTCTCATGTGTGATTATAGCAAAATAGGCTAATCAGTCTTCAGGACTTTTTTTTAACGTATTTCTCCCACAAATTAATCACATCAAATGAAATAACAATAATAATGTCATCAAATGAAATCACATCAAATGAACATATTATATAATGTCATCAAATGACATATGCAATATGTAAATAAGCTTATATATATGAAATAATGAGATAATTAATTTACATAAATAATGAAATAAATAAAAACATTAAATTATAACTGAAAATAAACATCAATGACCCTTCGGGGGGTTTTTCTTATGCCTTACAACAATGACCCTTCAGGGGTTATTAATATTTTTTATGCTATACAACAATGACCCTTCGGGGGTTATCAATATTTTTTTTATTTGTATCATAATCATAAATTGATACATACTTATTGATATGTCATCTAGTCATTGTGTAAATTTTTCATATGACTTCTGGTCATATACTTATTCTTATGACATCTCATTATTTTGTAAAATTTTCTTTCTTTTCTATATGACTTCTTGTCATATTTTCACATTTTCTCATAATATTTGTCTTTAAAACCACATCAAATATCTTCCCAAGATATGAAGCTATTTTATGTCACTTGATGCTTAAGTCATTGTCACTTAAGTCATTTCTCATCATTGGCCTTCAAGGCTAGATAATAATATTTTGAGCATCAAAGTATCAAATTTGCACTCCTCCTTTTCATGCCCCCTTTTTAAATGAAAAACCATAATATGGTCTTATACCAACAAACTTTATCAAAGCGATGAAACTTTTAAGTCATCTAATAAAATAAATTTGGGAGTGTCATGACTTCAAGCCATTGGATAAAGTGACATTATAATATATCATGGATTTTTATCCCATAATAATTGAATATATGAATAATAACAAATTATAATAATATATATAAGAGTAAATAATATAACAAATCATGAGTAGAATAGTATGAATACCAATATAAAAAAAATAGACATAAATAACAAAATAATAAATAACAAAATAAAGGAAAATAATGAATGACATAATATAAACAAAATAAAATGCATAATATAAAATGAAAAATAATAATAATAAATGTGAATAATAAATGACATTATATTAATTATAATAATACTATATATATTGAGTAGTATTATATATAAGTAATATAATATATACAAGAATATATGTGTGTTAGAATCTTAAGTTTTGATGAAGACTAAAATATAGAGGATTAAACCAAGTGCCTAGGAAGCAATAGGATAACTTAGGATCCCAAGTAAGAGTGCTTCCGGATGAAGATTTACTTCCGGTTAGATTAGGACTTGCGCATGCGGATGAATGCCTTCATCCCCCAGCGTCAGCAAGTAAATAACTAGGGATTTAACTTAGTCCATGAACTTTAGGTGCACAAACCCTAAGACTAAGCTATGGTTCAATCGGAAGCGAAGTTGCTTCCTGTTAGACTTAGACTGGCGCAGAGCGATAGAATAGATATTACTCCAAGCGACAGTGAGTCTACTTCCCCAAGTGAAAGCGCTTCCTGTTAGAATTAGACTGGCGCAGAGCGACAGAATAGATATTACCCCAAGCGTCAGTAAGTCTACTTCCCCAAGTGAAAGCGCTTCCTGTTAGACTTAGACTGGCGCAGAGCAATAGAATAGTTATTACCCCAAGCGTCAGTAAGTCTACTTCGCCAAGTGAAAGCACTTCCTATTAGATTTAGACTGGCGCAGGTTGATAGACTAGATATAACCCCGAGCGTCAGCAGAAATGCAACATCAAGTGAAGTTGCTTCCTATTAGATCTTGACTGGCGCAGACTGATAGAATAGATTTCACCCTAAGCGTCAGTGAATTCACCACGTCAAGTAAAAGTGTTTCCGATAGCTCAGTGACTAGCGCTGAGTGGTGGAATGAAATAGACTAAGCGAGAGCAAGTCATGGTGAACTAAGTCCCTCATCAAGTGAATTTACTTCCGGATGTAGAAGTGCTTCCGGATACACCTTAGATTTAGGGATCACCCACTGCATGAGACTATATGATTATATTGCTAAACTAACGTTCAAGTGCAGCACACTCAGTAAGGTTGCTTCCGGATGAGAAGTTGCTTCCGCAAGCAATCAGAATGTCTGAACGTTCAAAGAGATGCAGTGTCAGAATGCTTTTGTCAGAGCAGAGGTGTCAGGACTACTTTTCAGAGATAAAGCAAGTCAACCCTGCTAAACATTAATGAAGATGCACTTCTCAACGGTAACATAGGATTAACGGCTTTATTCAAACGTTCATATTCAACCTGCCACAGAAGCCTATGAAGCCGAGTATAAAAGAGACATTCATTCAGAAGAGAAGATAATGGAAGAAAAAGTGAGAACAGAAAAAAGTATCTGATATATCATACTCTTCATTCTACACATCTTCTACTACTCTCAGATCCAGACTTGTGATATTTTTCAGAGAGTAATTTTATTGTACTTAAGTGAGTAACATCATCCACTCTTAGAGAGAGATAGTTTTGAGCTTAAGTGTTTAGCACAATCAGTTCATAGAGTGAACATAGTGTAAACTTACAATTTGTAAGGGGGAGCATTTAGAGGTTGTCTAAATCTCCATAGGTTGCAAGTTAGCCCGTAAAACTTGCATTTGTAAGGTTTGCAGGTGAACCCGGTGTAAAACCTGTGGGTTGTTAGGTGAACCCGTGCTCGTAAAACCTAAAGTGTAAAGGCTTCTCTTGTGCCCGGTTTAAACAAGAATAGTGGATTGAAAATCTCAGGTGGAGCCTGGGGACTGGATGTAGGTCTGGGTGACCGAACCAGGATAAATTTATGTGTGCATAAATTTACATTCAAACATTCTATTTTGCATCACATAACATACTGACTTGTGCATATCACTACTTCGTAAATATTATCACCAAGCACAAGCAGTCTTTCGAAAAGAAGATTCAAAAGATTTAATTTATTCCCTCACCCAATTCACCCCCCCCCTCTTGGGTGACAGCCACGTTTATCATTTGGTATCAGAGCAAGGTCACTTGTTTAAAGGATCCAACGATCTCAAGTGCAAAGACCTAGGCTGATTTGGGTTACAAAATGTGTTTTGAAGGTTTTGATCATACCATCCCACCTGTGTTAGAAAATGCTGATTTTTACTTATGGAAGGGAAGGATGAAAAGTTTTATACTATCCACTGATTTCAAAATGTGGGATGTTTTTGAAAAGGACTCTGATTTCAAACCAAAAGTAAATTGGACAGAAGAGGACAAAAGCTTATTTTACTTAAACCTTAGAGCAATGCAAATTTTGCACAAAAGTTTATCTGACAATGATTACCAGAAAATTAAACATTGCTCTAGGGCTATAGATATTTGGAACACTCTTGATACTATGTATGCTTCTAGCCAATTTCTTGATGTTAAGGCTGTCCAAAGCTCACTATGTGCTCCTTGTGAATCCACCATTGATGAGCTACTGGATGGTGATGTAGTAGAAGCTAGTATCAGCAAAGAGAGAGTGGATCTCCGCCTAGAAGATTCAGAAGCTGAAGAAAATGAGGTACCTAAACTTGAAACTTCTGAATTGCAAGATATGTATAATGAGCTACATGTTGAATTCTGTAAACTTGCAAAAGAAATTCTAGGCTTAAGAAAAAGGAATAGGGAACTTGAGGAACTTATTCCTTCTTCTACAACCAAGGAGTCCAAAGTCCCACTCATAAAAGAAGATTTTTCGAAAGACCCTGAGATTTCAAAAGTTAATAAACATAGAGTCTTTGAAAAGAAAACTGACCACCATAATAGTGATAAGAAATCTGATTCTGAACATCATCCCATTATCTGTCATTATTGTGGTAGAACTGGTCATATTTCTCACACATGCAATTTTAAGAGAAATTTAAATGTGAGAAATAAATATATATGGATCCCCAAAGGACAAGTAAGGTCCAGCGCTAACTATGTAGGACCCAAGTACAAATGGGTACCAAAACTCCCTTCTAGTGCCTTACCTGTGCAGGAAAGATCAAGAGTTCCTCTTGTCCCAAAGAAGAGAACTCGTGGTGATGTCACTACTGCAACTACCTGGTTCAATCATAAGAAGCAGTGCGCTACCACAAGGAACAAAGACCTTGTCTCAGGGATAAGCTATCACAGAGTTCCATTCAACTATCCTGAGAAGGACAAAAGAGAGAGGATGTCTCAACTCACATGGAGAAAACCTGCGAATCCTGTCTCTCCTAAGAAAGTGCTTCAGGCCAAGGATAAGTATAAAAGATCTCCTTGGGTAAGCAAGGGATTATTTAAGGTTGAAGCATGCAACAGTAAAATCTCCTATGCAAATGTAAGATGGACTTATTGAGATTTTACATTAAGCATCATAAGCATGAACATGATATGGCTTATAAGATATTTCACACAATGTTCATACTCTACATGCTATCTATGACTATCATTATCAGAAGCCATGTGCATATAGTCACAGTTGATTCGCAATGCTATATTCATAGTGAATAATTCTTAAGTGCATAAGAATCACATACTTCCTACAAACTGACCAGTCAGATCCAAGTTTGGAGACTGAAAAATGGGAAAGAGAAATCATTTGCTATTTTGTAGGAAAGAAGGTACGAAGGAACAACAATTTTCATGATCATACCTGATCAGAGCAATGTATCAAATCTGAATGAGTTGTTGTTCATACTGGGCTCCGAGAGCTACTGCTCCTGAAATTGAGAAGATCAAACAAACTCTACTTGACGCAAATATGGCTTTAGTTATGAAAGCTTGATCGCTGTGGATGCACAAGAGAGAACATCAACGAGTCACTCAAAGTTAAATCTTAAGTAAGTACCATCGGAAGCAAAACTACTTCCGGATGCTCTCGTGCTGACGCTGAATGACTACTCAAGGCAACCAGGAGTGTCTGTCCAACCGGAAGCAAAATCACTTCCGAATACTCTTTTGCTAGCGCTGGATGATAATTCAATATGATCAAGAGCGCCAGTGTCAGATCAAGGGACACATCACTTCAGAAAACGTTTCAACTTCCTCTATGAAACGCTGTGCCTTCTCTGAAGCAACACGTGTCATCAGGTGTGTCGTTCCAACTTAAAAACTTACGTTACCCAATGTGTGAAAATTTGAAAGAGTATGCCCATTCTATCCTCAGAAGTTTTACCTATAAATAGAAGACATTTTCCATTTTCACTTTTTACTACATCTTTTTCACTCGCATCATTTTCTCTGAAAAGTCCTTTCATCTTCTCCATTGTGTTCTTTATTTTTCACACTTCTTGCATTTCATCTTTATTTACACAACATTCATACAAAAAAATGGCCGGTACGAATGAATCCAACCCAGTCATCCAGAAAACCTCTTCTTCCAAGAAACATAAATCGAAATCTGGGAAATCCACTCACAAGCATTCTGGTAAATCTGGGCACCATGAAGAACAACATGAAGAACTTCATGAACGCCAAGAAGGTTCTGGGCAATCACGAGGACAGGGTGAAGACGTTCAGGGTCAGCCTGAAACCTCTGGTAGAATAGAACAGGCAGTGGGTTCTGAACAAGAGCGGAATGCTCAGGGAAAGAAGAAGAAGGTTCATTTTTCTGAGGAGCCTTCCTCCAAGAGGCAGAGGGTTGAGGAAGAAGATGATCTCACAGTATATAGAGATGGGGCTCTGGAGAATGTATCCGCCAAATTTGAGACATCCATTCCCATCTTCAACCATGGCCTGTTCATCAATCTAGACAAGTTGGATGAACTAGGGTTTGCTCATCTGCGCCCTTACTTGGAAAAGTATATGCCTTGGCTGGGCATCAACCAGGACTACAACGTCAACGTCCTGCGAGTCTTTTGCCAATCCCTCTCTGGCAGAGCTAAATATAGGAAGGTGGATGGAAAGGAGCAAGTCCACAAACTCTCCTTCACTGTTACTGTAAGAGGAAAAACCTTCAGGTTCACTTGGAGAACCTTGAATGAGATGATGGGAATCACAGAAGAGGATATGAATGAATGGATCTACCCTGAGTCTCACAAGTACAGCAAGGAGGAACTCGAGGAGTTGTATGGCACCAACAGCAAGAAGGTGTCCAAGATGTCTGATTCTAACAGGCTCTTGTACTATATCTACTCCCGGATAATGACTCATAAGGGAGGCAATTTCAACGAGTTCACACTGCTGGACAACCCTTGGTTCCCTAGACTCCTCTCGCTCAAGCCTTTCAACCCTGGGCAGTTGATATGCCTAGAGCTTCAGCGCTGGTTAAGCAATGACAAGTCGGGTTATCTTCCCTATCCCACCATCATTGCCTTCCTCCTCGAGAAACATTTGATCAGGGCTACATCTGCTGTGGAAGAAGAAAATGTCAAATGTAAGCCTGTAGGAGCAACTAATATGGCAAGGATGGGGATTAAGTATCTCAAGCCCCCTAAGCCTACTCGCTCACACTCACAAGCCAGTAGTGCTTCTGGGACTTCAGCCCCCTCTGCATCTGGAGCAGGGGATCAGGAAGTTGACTCACATGCTGGGCCAAGTCGTGTTGCAAGAGTGCCAGCCTCTGTTAGGGTCTTTGCCGAGGAAGTAAAGGAAGAGCTCCTCCTCAAATTGACGGAGTCCTTGGTGGGTCCTCTCCGTGCTGAATGTGAAGCTGGTTTCCAGCACCAAGGGGAGCGGATCCAGCGGCTCGAGGACAGAATAGGACAACTTGAGAATCACCTTACCAGGGTGGATGCAAAATTAGACCTCATCCTCCAGCACCTACAAATTCCCCAACCTTCATCACAAGGTAACTTGCCACCTCCTCCTCCGCCTCCTCAAAACCCTCCTCCTCCTCCTAATCACCCTCAACTACCACCTCCTCCTCCGCCTAACACTCAACAACCTCAGCCTCCACCACAAAATGACCAACAAGCCCCACCATCACCCAACAATGACCAACAATCCCAACCTTCACCTACCCATGACCACCAAACCCAAGACTCACCTCACAACTCTCCACGCCTTTCCTCTAGAAACTTCTCATCCTCACCTTCATCATCCTCATCCTCGCCCATTCCCACACGACCAGGTGCCCCTACACGCTCTCCACTCCGCTTCTCCAACCCAACCCATCAAAGCCCTAGACCCATAGGATCTGAAACAGCCATTCACCCTCTCAGCCAACCATACGGCGAGTATCCCCGCCTTCAACCACTCTCCGATGACCATTTACCCTTTACCCCTGACTCCGCCAATTACAAAGCATACTCCTCCACTTATCCCTATACGGATCTCTTTGTCACCTCCAGTTGCTTCCCCGACTCTCCTCAAACTCCTGAACACCTATCCTCTCCCACATCCTCTACCTCTACCCTATCACCCTCCCCTCCCAAGAAATTTGGCCCTGAACCACCTCCATCCTCCTCCACATCCACTCCATCCCTGGCACTCACCCCTGTTGATGATGACAAAAGGGGGAGAAATGTTATGTCTACTCTTCGCCTAAGTATGGCCACAAGGGATGTCCTCAGCCAGCCATCACTCTGGATTGATGAAGATGTCACGGCCGCCCTGCGTCGTGCATATGAGTCTCAGAGACTGAGTGGTGCAGAGAGCCTTATAAGAGGAGAGGCCCTCCGTTTCATGGAGCAGAAGAGAGCGGCTACGCAAGGACCCCAATGGGATATGGTTGTGTATGGGCAAAATGAACAATCTTCACAACCTGAGTCATCATCAGAGTCTCCTCCAACTAAAACAAGTAGAGAAATTGTTGAGGAGATCAGGATGAAGTGGGGACTCGAAAAACCCAACCATCCTCCCATTGTGATAGCCAAGCCTGTTCCTACACTATCTGAGCAAGAGTCTGAGGTCCCTTCATCTGAGCAATCTTCTGATCCTCCTCCCTCATCTAAGCCAGCAGCCGGATTCAGTGTACCTAGAAAGAAGGCCGTTGCTAGGAAACGTGCCAGGAAGTTCGTTGCCACCACTGAATCTGATAAGTCTGAGGAAGAGACTCCATCTGACCCACCTGAGCAAGGAACATCATCTGCCCAGATTGAGCAAGCAAATCCAGTGGCTCAAGCAATTCCAATTCTGAAGGAGGTCAAATTGGAAATTGAAGACATGACTCCTGATGAATTTGAGAGATTTGGATTCACTGACAAATTATCTTTTGGTCAGATGGCTTGCCTCGATGCTGAAAGAGCAAGTGCCATGCCCACTCCTCCAATTAACAAAAGCAAAGGGAAGAGCAAAGGGAAAGGGAAAAGGAAAGCCCAAAAAGTTGAGGAGGATCCCAACTTCTCTGCATGGAATGTGAGAATCCGGGCTGTACACTATCCCAATGGAGAAGTCTGCTACTTCGACGATGCTACAGGTTTCCCTGGGTATGAAGAAGTGGAGAACATGAAAAGGGCATACGAGGAGTCCATTGAATCAGAAAGGCTCAGAAGGGAAAAAGAGGAAAAAGAGCTTCAAGAGATCATTGCTCAGATAAACCAGAGTGAGCGTGAGGAAAATGAAGAGAGACAGAAAGAGAGGGAAAAGAAAAAGAGACACAAACTCTAACCCCCAATCCAAATATTTTTGTTGATTTTGTTTTCATGCATATTTTCATTCATACTTAGTGAAATTTATTTGTATACATTCTTTACTTGTATATGTTATTTGATTACATAACTCTGACTTGTAACCTCTGCTTGTCAATAATATTTGTCTGAGTTACTTGTTGTTATCCATTGCTTTTATTCTCTTGATAATCCTTCCTTAGGAACTTAATCGATAAAACTAGGTTTGTCATCATCAAAAAGGGGGAGAATGTTAGAATCTTAAGTTTTGATGAAGACTAAAATATAGAGGATTAAACCAAGTGCCTAGGAAGCAATAGGATAACTTAGGATCCCAAGTAAGAGTGCTTCCGGATGAAGATTTACTTCCGGTTAGATTAGGACTTGCGCATGCGGATGAATGCTTTCATCCCCCAGCGTCAGCAAGTAAATAACTAGGGATTTAACTTAGTCCATGAACTTTAGGTGCACAAACCCTAAGACTAAGCTATGGTTCAATCGGAAGCGAAGTTGCTTCCTGTTAGACTTAGACTGGCGCAGAGCGATAGAATAGATATTACTCCAAGCGACAGTGAGTCTACTTCCCCAAGTGAAAGCGCTTCCTGTTAGAATTAGACTGGCGCAGAGCGACAGAATAGATATTACCCCAAGCGTCAGTAAGTCTACTTCCCCAAGTGAAAGCGCTTCCTGTTAGACTTAGACTGGCGCAGAGCAATAGAATAGTTATTACCCCAAGCGTCAGTAAGTCTACTTCGCCAAGTGAAAGCACTTCCTATTAGATTTAGACTGGCGCAGGTTGATAGACTAGATATAACCCCGAGCGTCAGCAGAAATGCAACATCAAGTGAAGTTGCTTCCTATTAGATCTTGACTAGCGCAGACTGATAGAATAGATTTCACCCTAAGCGTCAGTGAATTCACCACGTCAAGTAAAAGTGCTTCCGATAGCTCAGTGACTAGCGCTGAGTGGTGGAATGAAATAGACTAAGCGAGAGCAAGTCATGGTGAACTAAGTCCCTCATCAAGTGAATTTACTTCCGGATGTAGAAGTGCTTCCGGATACACCTTAGATTTAGGGATCACCCACTGCATGAGACTATATGATTATATTGCTAAACTAACGTTCAAGTGCAGCACACTCAGTAAGGTTGCTTCCGGATGAGAAGTTGCTTCCGCAAGCAATCAGAATGTCTGAACGTTCAAAGAGATGCAGTGTCAGAATGCTTTTAACAGAGCAGAGGTGTCAGGACTACTTTTCAGAGATAAAGCAAGTCAACCCTGCTAAACATTAATGAAGATGCACTTCTCAACGGTAACATAGGATTAACGGCTTTATTCAAACGTTCATATTCAACCTGCCACAGAAGCCTATGAAGCCGAGTATAAAAGAGACATTCATTCAGAAGAGAAGATAATGGAAGAAAAAGTGAGAACAGAAAAAAGTATCTGATATATCATACTCTTCATTCTACACATCTTCTACTACTCTCAGATCCAGACTTGTGATATTTTTCAGAGAGTAATTTTATTGTACTTAAGTGAGTAACATCATCCACTCTTAGAGAGAGATAGTTTTGAGCTTAAGTGTTTAGCACAATCAGTTCATAGAGTGAACATAGTGTAAACTTACAATTTGTAAGGGGGAGCATTTAGAGGTTGTCTAAATCTCCATAGGTTGCAAGTTAGCCCGTAAAACTTGCATTTGTAAGGTTTGCAGGTGAACCCGGTGTAAAACCTGTGGGTTGTTAGGTGAACCCGTGCTCGTAAAACCTAAAGTGTAAAGGCTTCTCTTGTGCCCGGTTTAAACAAGAATAGTGGATTGAAAATCTCAGGTGGAGCCTGGGGACTGGATGTAGGTCTGGGTGACCGAACCAGGATAAATTTATGTGTGCATAAATTTACATTCAAACATTCTATTTTGCATCACATAACATACTGACTTGTGCATATCACTACTTCGTAAATATTATCACCAAGCACAAGCAGTCTTTCGAAAAGAAGATTCAAAAGATTTAATTTATTCCCTCACCCAATTCACCCCCCCCCTCTTGGGTGACAGCCACGTTTATCAATGTGTGTGTTAGTAATATATAAGAAGATATATGTATCATCACGTGTGTGTGTTAGAAAATATATGTATGTAATATAATATATGAATAGTATATGTGTGTATTATCAACAACACTAAAACAAATGTTAAGAACATAACTTAATATGTTGGAGCAAATTCGTGCTGATAACGTGTTATAAAATATGAAGAAAATTATGAACATAAGAAGAAAGATGTAGAGAATATTTGCAAGACTAGAAGAGGGAGGAATAGAGCATTCTCATTCACATATATTCTTGGTACAAAATGGATTGTATTTAGCCTCTATTTATAGGCCTTGACACATTAAAACCTAGAGCTATGGTTACAAGAATTAAAGAACAACATAATGACTAATAACCATAAGAAACCTCCACAAGTCATTCATGGGGAGGTTATAAGAAAAGGAATTCTAAGAGTTGTGGAATTATATGGACATCCACTCATACAACATTTTTCATAACAATAGTATAATTAATTATACTCCCTCTAATACTTTTTTCGTAAGAAGAATCATATTGATCTACTTTTTATGAGACCCTCATTTGGAACTATCTAAATATTTAATATGTTTCTATGGTCAAAAAAAATATTTAATATGTTTCTACGATTTTTGCTCATAATTAATTCTATTTTATCCTCCTCATTTTTTTTGCCATACTACATTCTTTTATATAATTTATTATATTATTGCTAATATATATGTTTCTTGCTTACCCCTATATATAAGGGCATAATTGAGAAAAAAGTTCATTTATTGCATGTTGTAGAGCCAGTAATATGGGTCAAACCCGTAGGGCTAACCCGTTTTTGCTCAAGCCCAAAGAGGGTTGGACTTGAGATTTAGAGGTGAAAATGGGAAACAGGCATATAAGGCAGGCCCTTAAGGGCCGAGGGCTTTTGAGGGCAGGCCCTTATTGGCCAGTTTCCTCTTCTTTTACTTTTATTTATGTTTTTTTTATGTACTAAAACTTAAAAATTTTGGATGACTATGCATTGATTTACTCTTATAGACTATGCATGGAGGACTGCTAAATATTTTTTTTTGATGTACTAATGTTTAATCATTATTGTTTATGTGTCATGCATATGTTGTTATTGTGATTTTGTATTAGATGATTGTTTTGTTGTGTTAAAACGTACAGGGAAAAGAAGACGGAAAAATATAATTGATAAAAATGTGTTTTAAAAATGTAACAAAAAAATGTGTTTTAGAAAAGGGCCGAAGCCCTAAGGGCCTAAGCCCGACATGATGACATAAGGGCCGGGTTTCAAAAAAGGATGGTGATTTTGGAAAAGGCCTAATTTAGGCTTGGCCCATTTAGGCCTGGCCCTATGTGGCCCAGTCCTTAAGGGCCGGACTGACCCATATTATCGGCTCTAACATGTTGCCATGCTGATTAGTATTAACTTCAACCAATTTTAATTATTTTTCAAACCACCTAATTTAATTATGAGGCTCTTATAAAAAATTTAACTTATCAAATGACAATAACTACTACAACATCAATTAACTTCATCAGACATTTTTATTCAATATCAATAAAAAATTAAATAACTTATTGGTTTCTTCCGGAAGAAACTCACATAGTCATGGACTAAAGAGTCAAACGTACCATCAAGTTAGAAAGACTTTAAAAAATAATAAATAAATTGAGTCACTTAGAGGCAACACATTGAGATTGTTATCTTGTTAAAGGTCTTTTGCAAGAAGTTTAAATAAGTTAAGCCTAAGACTCAAGAAACTTTGAAATTTGAGTGCACTAAGAAAATATATTTTTGAGTCGCTCACTAACAAGATCCTTTTAAATAATGCTTCTGTTTCACATTATAAGAGGTAATATATATAGGAGACAACATAAAAGTCAAGATATAAAATCCTTAATCCCATAATTAATTATTTACTTATATGTGTGTGTAAAATAAATAATGTAATGATAAAATTGGAAATTCACATCAATTTTAACCATTATAATAGCTCTACCATACTTCATTCATTCATTGTTTTGCAAAAAATGGTGGATTAGATATTTCTATTTGGCAAAAAAAAAAAACTATTCCTATAACATGGAGATGAGGGATTCTTATTGGTAGTTTCTTTATTATCTTTGTGGCAAAAGGGTAAGTCCGTAACGGTGAATTTCCTCTTGACCAAAAAAAAAAGGTAACGGTGAATTTCCCATTTCATACAATCATACCCTATGGGCATAACACAAGATCCACGTGGACAGTGAATGTTGGGAGGAACTAACTACTCCCTCCGGTCCCAAATGTAACAGCTAGCCGTCAAAAAACCGCTTCTTAAGAAAACATGTGAATGTTAGTTGGGTGTCTGCAGTTAATGCTTCTTTTCCAAAATTGCCCATATTTATTATGGTACTTTTAAGAGAGAGAAATACATAAGCATTAATAAATATGAAAGAGAGTTAGGGGTAAAGTAGGAAAAAATGCATTAAATGAGGAGAGAATATGGGGTGAGCTCTTACATTAGGGACCAAAATCATTCAAATTTTGGGCTCTTACATTAGGGACTGGAGGGAGTAATTAATAAAGGCCTAATGAATTCCTTTTGTCACATGGCATTGCTGAAATCATTTGTTAAAAGTTCCTCGTTTTCATCCACCATTCCGCCTCATGCCCACGCTATATATGGTTCTTTTCTTGTAAATTAATACATGAATATATAATGAATTGCTGATTGCCAGTATATATAATACTCCCTCCGGTTCCTAATATAAGAGTCAGCCGCCAAAATAACGCTTCTTAAGAAAACATGTGAATGTTAGTTGGGTGTCTGGAGTTAATGCTGTTTTTCCAATATTGCCCATATTTATTGTGATACTTTAAGAGAAAGAGATATACAAGCATTAATAAATATGAGAGAGAATTAGGGGTAAAGTTGGAAAAAACGCATTAAATGAGGAGAGAATGTGGGGTGAGCTCTTATATTAGGGACCAAAACCATTCAAATTTTGGACTCTTACCGGAGGGAGTACTTGTTTATTTTAAATGTTTAGGCGATTTGGGTCTAGGAGTTCATTAAGGTTAAGGCAAATTTTCATATTCAAAGAGCACTTATAGAGGTATACTAATTGCTATAAAAAAAATAGAGGTATACTAATCAATATCAAATATATACTTCATGTCACCTTACATATCTCATGTCTAACTTTTTCAAAATTTTGCAATGTTATATCTCATTTGTAATTTGAATTAATTTAATATAGTACAAGACAATGTAGAAAGTTTGGATTGAAGTAGCTTCCACATTTTTTCAAACCAAAAAAAAGTAGCTTCCTTTTATTTGACCAAAAAAAGTAGCCTCCTTGTTGGAGATAACTCGTGAATAAATGATTGTTTGGGAGAGAAAATGTTATTATGGTTTGATCTATCAGAAGCAATTGTGCAAGCACCCGACCTAATGTCGATATTTTAATGTGATTGGCACTCTAAAAAATTAGCTTCTATACATCATTTTTTCAAGGGTTAAAGTCAAAATCCACATGTATTTTACTCTTAAAGTCACTCGATACCAAATATTTTTTGTGGTCAAAAGCACGCATGTGTTTCACTCTAAGAGGCTCCCCGTTTGGTGGTGGGAATGAGGGTGAGGGAATGAGATTGGATCAAAGATTCAATCTTAATCCCTCGTTTGGTTTGTGGTATTCCACTTAAGTGGGATTTCGGAATGACCCAATCTCACCTCACCCCTAGTATTGGTTATCCATTAGTGGAATGATTACTTAAATTACAAAAATAACCCTATTAACAGTATCTTTTTTCATTACACATATTAACCATATCTATTTTAAATCTATTCAAATTAAAATAATACAAAAACAAAATTTCTCAACATATTTTACATTCTCATCTCTTCTCACATATACATATCTTCTCACGTCTCTCATCTCTTCTCAAGTCTCTCATCTCTTTTTCTTCTCAACCCTAGTCTCCAGATACATATGATTTTCTCTCATCTCTTGTCGTTACTTAGAATGATGATTTGTTAGAAAAAAAAAGTAGAGGCTTATTCAAGAATTATGCAATTGAAAAAAAAAATTATGGAAGAATAATTTTTTTGAACTGAAATAGAAGGATTAATTTAAAAAGATAATGATATATATATATATATATATATATATATATATATATATATATATATATCTTTTTATTTATTGTGAGGGTCATTTTATAATTGATAACTAATTTAAAAATAAATTTAATTTAATTAATCCCTCAAAATATTCCCACATACCAAACTTAATTTTAAAAATTGAATCCTATCTCAAACTCACTCTCACTCCCTTTCTCGATTTCAATCTCATTCCCACAAAATCATTCCCTCCAACCAATCTAGCCCTAAAGGTCACCTAATAAGAACAATCAAAAATGCACATGTATCCAAGGGTAACTTTGACTCCGAAAGGTATTGGGTGGCCCTTGAAGTAAAACACGGGTATTTTTGACAAAAAATATATGGTGTTGGGAGACTCTTGGAGTGAAACACATGTATATTCAAATTTAAGAGAAATTCTTGCGTGAACCCGGTGCACCACGTCATTTGTGGACTAATCAATCACAAGTAGACACATTTGGTATGACGTGTGATTTTTAATTTGACGTGACACCCTAAAATAGGAACTAACCTCTAAAAAATTTAAATCTCATGTTTCCAATGTTTTTTTATTTTATAGTGTAAATAAAAATATTTTTCAAGGTTAGTTGAGTTTTTTTAGTGTGCCACATCAAATTAAAAATTACATGTCACACCATATGTGTCTACTTGTAATTGGTTAGACCACAAATAACGTGGTGCACCGGGTTCACGCAAAAATGTCTCCAAATTTAAATGTTAACTCCACAATTTTAAATGGTTAATCTAAGATTCAAATATTAAAAAAAATACTTAAACTATAATAGTTTAGCATAATTATTCTTATATTTTTAAAATATGTCATTTTTAACCTCATTTAATTATGAAAATAATTTGTTAGAGTTAAGAGAAACTAACAGTGTTAACAAAGAAATATTAAAAGTATATTTTACAAACATACAGAACTATATTTTACAAACTTCATATAGAAATAAGGGACCAAAAGTATATTTTATCCTATAATATAAATACTAAAAAGAATATTTGCTACAAATTAGAGAATTTGAATATGTAAATTTGGCAAGTTAGATGCAAGACATATTATTGTAGAGAAATTGTGAGGTGAAGCCGGTTCACCAACTATTTTTAGTCTCTCCAACACTTTATTTTTCAGTTAAAAAAAAAGTTAGAATGAAACGCCTAAAGTTTGATAATTATTTTCTTCTGACTGAATAATTTTTAATAATTAATAAATTTAAAAAGAAAACATGATTATCTCATCAATTGCTTAACAAAATCCCGGAAAACAAGACCCATTATTTAGTAGCACAGTTCGGTGAGAATCACAGGATAGAAGAATCGAAAGTGAAAACAGATAAATACTCATGGCAGATTTACCTACTTTCCGGGTTAATCATTCGTCAGGTGTGTAGAATATTTCTTTTTCCTCGGAAATTTAATCCGAACACATATTTTTCTCCTTCATAATACTTCATTATATTTTGGATTTTGGATAGGTGACCAATTAGCACAAAAAAGGTTTGAACTCAAAAGTTCACTTTCGACGATAGTTGTGTGGCCTTTTCATGTTGCGTCTGAATTCTTCAACACTTTCCTATGCATGATCATGGATATTCTACTCCTGCGAGTATTATATGTGGCATATGTGGAAAATTCAGATCTATCCCATGGTGATGGCGGTATATTCCTATCACTTCTTTCATTTTCGTTTAGTTTCGGCGTTATTTGATCAGTGACCAGTGACTCGACTGCTATTAAGACTCGATTCTTTTGGACAGATGAAATAATAAGACAAGATCATAAATGGAGAGATCTATTCTTGCAAATTAAAGTTGCATGATGTCATTTTATTTGCAGTACATTTGCCGGTGTAGCGCTATTTCTCTCTATGCTAGATGGTGTAATCCTGTACTACAAATGTAAGAAGGATTGGGGACTCAATTCCACAACGTTTCTATGTATTCCCAAAATTGTGTTCCTGCTATTTTTGCTTATGATGGAGTTTGTTACTATGAGTTCTCCTTCACTGTGGTTTCATCAATATCACAAAAAATCGACACCAACTAATTTAGAACCAGATGTTCTGTTCTTTTAGGCGATGTTTCATTCTCAGTGTGATAGCTCTCATGTATTCGACTAATAACATAGTTCATTTTGATTTAGAGGAAGCAATGAGAATGTAATTGATGATATGTTGTTCTAATGTTGATTCTTCTAATTTATGGATCACTCGATATCAGAACAAACCAGTATCAATTGATTTTTGACACAATCTTTTATTTTAGGAGATGCAACATTCTCGAGCTATTATTTAATCGACTGATTAAAAATAATATATATAGTTTAGAGGAAGTGATGAGTTGCGTAATTGATTATTGTTAATTTATTTACATTTTGTGCATTTGCATTCGTTATTTATTTATATTTGATTTACTTTTATTTTATAAATTCGAAAATTATTGTATATATTTGGGGCTCCTTAGTTGCTTTCATCTATTTTATGGATATTTTTTTCTAGTATTTCCTCTTTTTAGTAATGGCTAAAAACAAGAAAAATAGAGTCATGAATCATTCTAACTATCGGCACAAAGCCCCTCCAGCTAAGGAACCCATAAAGGTATCTTCTTCTTCTCCTCGATCTCCCTCATTGATAACTATTTTTGATGTTAGTGAGATGGAATTGGAGTTTTCAGATAAGGAGTTGAATACAAAGAATTTAAATGGATGATCTCCTATTGATTTTGGGATAGTAGTCCTAATGGTTTGGCTGCAAAGAATGTAACACTTAAAGATTTACACTCCATAGACGTGGGCATGGATATTTAGATCTTTTTTATGGTCATTGTTACTATACATCCTTAGTTTGTTTTATGGAGTGTGTCACTGTGTTGGTAGTACTTACCTCGCCTTATTTGTGACTTGCGTAAGCAATACGGTTTTTCCTTCTTGTCCTTGTTGAAAACTCGTCAAAATTCCTCAAAAATTGAAGGTTTAGTACGACGTCTGAAATTTAATAAACCTTGTGTGGTTGAAGCTCAAGGTTTTCAAGGTGGTATATGGTGTTTTTGGGATTCAACTATTAATTTAGATGTCCTTGTGAAAAACGATCAATTGCTACATGGTGTGTTGATTAGATTAGGAGCTCCCCCTTGCTTCATGACAGTAGTCTATGGAAGGCCTTAGTTGCATGTACGAAGGCATCTCTGGTCTTCACTTCAGCAAATTGGGGGTAGTATCCGAGGCCCATGGTGTATTATTGGTGATTCCAACTCCACCTTACACAATGAGGAACATTTATCTAGATCTGATAGTGGTATAGGTGCTGACTATTTTTTCAGTAAATGGATTAATGATTTTCATTTACATGATGTTGGATTCTACGGTCCTCAGTTTACTTGGAATAATAAGGTTTGTTTTAGTTGTCTTGATAGAGCTATCTGAAACAATGAGTGGATAAATGTTTTTCCTGATTCAATGATTCTACACCTACCTAAGTTTAAATCTGACCATAATGCGATTAGTCATTTAGACGATGGTGAAAATGTTCGTACAATCATAAAATGATTCTTTTGTTTAGAAAATTAGTTAAAAAGTTAGACTTAGGCCCGGTTTTTTTTTATCATATCTTAGGCCCGGTTTAAAAGACACTAAAGTGATTGAGAGCTAAATTAAAAGTTAACTTAATAATGTTATTGAAGCCCAATATAAATGCGGCTCAAGTTAAATGTCTTGAACTACCAGTGATTTCAAATTTTCTCATGGTTTCAAAGCCGCCCATATTTAAAACATGACAAAATCTTGAACATAATTGCTTCAAATATAATGATACTTGATCTATTAAAAAATATAAATAGTTTTTTAAGAGATAAAGTCAGTCACTGTGGATTTGGGCTAACTTAATGATTCTATTCAACAAATCATACCAAGATCAATCATGTGCTAGCTACTGCTTATATGGGAATGGGAAGGGGCTAGAAGATTCACAATCTTCATTTGGATAACTGGTTATGGTGAATATGAATAGTACCTTCAAATCATTTTATGATTGTATGAACATTTTCACGATCATCTAAATGACTTACCGCTTTTCATCTTCTCCATCCATCTCTGTCATGAAAATTAGTGGATTCATCCTCTGTATATATCTCAATGATGAGGCTTAGAGCATTGCTAATATAAAATTGGATTGCTATCAATATTCTTTTAATGAAGACTATTATAGACCCTTGAACAACTAAAAGTGTGCAGACTGACTTGCTCACCAATCATTGGTTATTTTGATACCAAGAATGTTTCTTGTATAACTTTTTCATAGTCATTTATTTCATGAGGCAAAACTAATACTTTATGGGCCAACAACTTCAAAATGCTTAATTGCTAGCGGCTTTTTACTTAAAAAAAATTGAGAATAAGCTTTTTTTCCTATTGTTAATATCTCAATATCCATCTTCATAAATTAATATCAAAGCCAGATCGAGCAACAAGTTAGAAAAGTCAATATATTTTTTTTAATAAAACCTGGATATGGTTACTCATGAACTCATGGTCCATTGAATGATCAAACTGATGATATAGTAAGTAAATCATATATATATATATGTGTGTGTGTGTGTGTATATATATATATATATATATTCAACGTAATAGCACTATAATATATGAAACTTTCAATTAAATAATATCTAATGGCATTAAATAGTATGGAAATGAATTGAATTATGCTTAGATTAAAATTTTAAGGGTTTTAATAAATATTTTTGAGCATTTATCCTATCATCTTAAAAAATCATTTAGTTTTCTAAAACAAGATAGATCTTGGATTAACATCGAATTCCAGTTTAATAGTGATTCAACTATTACCCAACACAATTCAACCATAAAAAATGGCTCTCCGGTCTCAGATCAATTGGTAGTGACTTGTGTTACGTTTAGTCAATTGTTCAACTAATTGAACTGTCTAGTCTACATTTTTAAACATTAATTTGTATATGATATTCATACTTTTCACAGTGTATTGTAGTCTTCATTTTCATCTTGATACACAAGTGTTAATTTGCCTATATAATGTTATACAATGGAAATAAATTTTCAGACAAAATATGTCAAGGGGAGAATGACAAAATCATGTTCTTATTGTAACATCAAACCATTAGTGCTTGCTCCTTTAATTAGAAAAGAAACATGTGTATTAAGTATGGATATAAGTTATCTTGTCTTAATATTTAAATCAACATAACTTTTTCTTACAAAACAATATTGAGATTTTAAAATGATCTTATCTTCAATCATTTCACAAAAAAAGGCTTATTGAATATCAATGAAAATAACATTTAACAAATAATAAATATAAGTGAAGGAAATCTAAGTCATTTTATTAAAAGGAAATTTGATTATCAATGAAAATAATTCAGTTAATGTAATCTGATTTATTATATTTCAAAACTACATAAATTTGGATGCGCAAAGCTTGGATGTGCTTTTCACTTGCCTTTTTGTTAAGAAAAACATGAAGGTTATTTGCTTCAAAGTTAAACCATTTTTTTTACTTCAATTAACCTTTTATACTTTCAACATATTGTATTATTCTTTTTTTATTACAACATATTGTATTATTTTAGATTTTTAAAAAACATTCTAAACAAGCTTATTTGTGAGTAGGATTTCAATCACCATTTCATAGCAGTCACACCTTTAAGGGGGTCCAATCGCTTAGTGACCCTCTTCAATCCTCAACGGCTCAACTCAATATTCTTCTCATATTCTTCTCATAATTCTTCTTGAAGGCCAATCTTTTTAAACAAAAATAAAAAAGAAAAATCAATATTAATTTTTAGGTAAAGTAAAAAGCCAAGATTATTAACTTCTTTCTTTACGCGACTCCACCATCCTTTCTGTGGACCAATTGACAACATCAACCAACCTTCCAAAATGTCATTTCCCAACCTCCTCTATTATAATCATCCTCATATGATTTTAATTATAAAAGAACTTATTTATAATTCTTTAACCAAACGTTGTAGGAAAAAAGTTTAACTCCATTTTAAAAAAACGAAAAAACTTATATATTTTTCTTTTTTATTTTGTAAAATCATATTTCTCAAAAAATTGGACAAAAAACGGAAAACGAACCATTTGTTTAACTGTTTATATTTTGTTTTTCAACTCCAGCCTCACTCTTATCAAATAATTACTTTTCAAGAAACAATCAGGCAAACGTTTTTTGTATTTTTCTTCTCAGCTTTTTTTAAGAACACAAAGATAAAAAACTAAATAGAATTGGCCAAAAGTCCATTATTTATATTTTCTATTTAAAAAGAAGAATCTTGAAAATATATTTTATATAAATACACATTATCCACGTATCCCATTTTAGTACTTATAAACTCACAAATCTTAATTAACAATTTGTTTTATTACAAAATCTTAATTAACAATTACCAATGTGTAGTTGGTTGAATTTGTGAGTAAGCTCAATTCCATAATGACAAAAACATGTATTTGAATCCCGAAAAGTTTTTTAATTGAAAGAGGGGATATCCCCACCTATATAGATAGCAATCCCACACTTCAAGTCCAGAGTATGTCTGTTGCCAATAGTAATGGATTATTGGGCAGTGTTAAATAAAATAACAATTTTTTTGCACATTGGATTTTACCTAATTTTATGGTTTTATATTTTTTGATTTATTCAATTTACTGTAGTTCACGAAAAGTTCATAAAATATGGCCATGTAACACTGGAAAGAAAGGGAAAGCCTTCACAGTAGTAGTTGGTATAAAGTGAGATACAAGATAGTTATAAAAAATTAGGGGTGAAGACCCAATTTCGATACATTACTTTTGATCCAGGAACAAAAATAATACTCCCTCCGGTCTAAATATAAGATCTAGTTGACTTATTTAGAAAATCCTATAAAAAAGCAAAATAAGTTAATTATAAATTGATTTACCTAATTTTTTCCCTTAAACTAATTTATTTTACCTATAAACTAATGTATGATCTAAAAATATATCAAATAAGTCATGATTTAATAGTCTATTTCGCAACCTTAACCTCTCCAAAAAAAGTTAATTAGGTCTTATATTTAGGACCGGAGGTAGTACATAACTATCCCAAGGTACACAAATGATACCCAACTATTATCATGAGTTCATCAATGATGTTTTTACTAACATGACAATAAGATTTCATATGAAAAGTCCAAATTACCCTTATAAATACTCCCTCCGTTCCTAAACATAAGATCACTTTGGGAAAGTGGATGAGTTCCTAAATATAAGATCACTTCCTATTTTATCTCAAGTTTTGCCCAAACTACCCTTATACTCCCTCTTTTCATTGAAAAACCCTCCTCCTTTTAAAGTTAAGTAATTGAGGTGATTTTGGGAAGATCATGTAACTTTATTGTCTTCCTTAACCTCCCCAAATTAAGCAAAGTAATCTTATATTTAAGAACGGAGGGAGTACTTTAAAAATGAATGTCGCTCATAAAGAGAACCAAACTTATTAATATAAACAACATCATGTAAAAATGACTAGAGGGAATACTTCCTCAAGGCAACAGATGACGGACAATGAAATAAAATTAAAATTATGCATGCATATGTAAGAACTTATAAAAGAATGTAATATAAAAAAGAACTTATAAAAGAAAATAAAATCAAAGGCATATATGTATTGTATCATTATAATTAAGTATTACTTTAAGTTAACTATATTGCGTTGGCATTGCGCATGTAAATATAATATATATTTTAACATTTTAAATGATTTTTGAAAATAAATTTATTTTCCTTTTCAAATTTAAAAGGAATTTTCATTGTGATGAAAGATTTATTCTTTTTTTTTTATTACATCGGATGAAAGATTTATACATACACACACCCGTTCCAATCATAATCACAAGGTCAAATCGAATTTTTAAACTAAAGAAGAAAAAAAGATCTCTAAATTTCAGCATATATTACATTAATTAGATTATATACATTTTATAAATAAGAAAAAATAATTTTGAGAGAAAAGATAATTATAAATTTTTAAAATGGACTAAATTGACCTTATAAGTTATATCTAACACTACATAAAGTCACAGGATACTCCAACTGAGTTTAATTTTGGTAAGATCTGAGGCATCAAGCTTCACAAGATCCGTGATATTTATTTATTTTTTCTTAAAAAACACATAAAGACATTCCTTCTCAATCCTTCTCAATGAGTCAATTCACATCCGCTTGACACGTAAGCCTTAAGCCCTATGCGCATTTCACACCCGACAAGATCCTCCGGCGCACACTCCCTTATCCTACGCCGTTCCTCCACACTCAAAAACTTTCCCATTTGCTTAACACTTCTCTCTCCACCTTCATCTTCATCTTGTAGCCATGGATTCCAACAAGTCACAAAAAAAGAAAAAATGGTTTTTACCACTAGTTTTCTCTCTCCTACTATCCACCCTCCTCATCTTCATCTCCATTTTCATTTCCTCCAAATCTCCCTTCCTTTTCTACCATACCCACATCACAAAACAAGTCCCCCACTTTGTTGAATCCAAGCTGAGGGCATTTTCGTCATTGCACTCCTCTGTTCCAAGGATAGCTTACTTGATATCTGGATCAGTGGGGGATGGTGAGAGCTTGAAGAGAACACTGAGGGCTCTTTACCATCCAAGGAATCAGTATGTTGTGCATTTGGACCTTGAGGCTTCCATTGAGGAGAGACTTGAGTTGGTGAATTATGTGAAAAATGAGCCTTTGTTTGCTCAGCTGGGCAATGTGAGGGTGATTGTGAAGGCCAACTTGGTGACTTATAGAGGGCCCACTATGGTCACTAATACTCTTCATGCTGCTGCTGTTTTGCTTAAGGAAGGTGGAGATTGGGATTGGTTTATTAATTTGAGTGCTTCGGATTATCCTCTAGTTACTCAGGATGGTAAGAACTTTGCTCTTTCTTTCTATTTTTACTAAATCTGGTCTATAATATAAGAGCTCAGCTGCGAAAACACGAAGTAAACACTTAAAAATTAGTTAATTGTCTAAAGTTAATGTCTTTTTCTTCAATTATTGAGTGTATTTATTTATGATACTGTTAAGATATAAGTATTAATAAATTTGAAAGAGAGTTAAGAGTAAAAAATAGGAAAAAGTTGTATTAAATAATAGAAAATGTAAGTTGAACACTTATATTTCGGATTAAAATCATTCAAATTTTAGGTTGTTATATTAAGACATGTGGGGAGTATTTTTTTGGTAGATCTATTGTCTTTATGAGTGGAAAAGAGTTACACCCTTTGTTCCTAATATAAAGGCCCAAAATTTGAATAGTTTTGGTCTAAAATACAAGAGTCCACTACCTTTTCTCTCTCTTCATCAATCCTCAATCTTTATGAGTATACATGTGCCCTTTTCATCTTCTCTCTTCTCATCTTCCAATGTTTATTTTCCAATGATAAGGAAAATATTAATAAATGAGTTAGTTAATAATAGTTGGTGACTTATATTAATGACAAAAATTTAGAAGTGGTTGGTGACTTATAATAAGGACAGGAGGTACTACTTATTTATTTCTTTTTTTAAAAGTATTACAATATTGGAAAAGAAACATCAACACTCTAGACACCCAACTAATATTCACATGTTTTCTTAATAAGTATTTTTTTGGCGGTTAATCTCTTATATTAGGGACAGGAGTGGTTATTTTTTTTTTATATTGGGTTTATGATTTTGATGGACTTGAATGCGTTAAAGAGAGTCTAACTAATTGTTTCTATTTAGGGTAGTTCCAGCTAATGCGATATTTCTAATTTTAGTTTCCCATTAATGTAGTGACGTATGAGTATATTTAGTTTGAACGGTTTCAGTAGAAATACATCATATTGCTCTGTTCTATTTCTACTCTACTACATCCATCTTTTGTTTTTGTCAGCTAGTTTGCTCATCAATCATCCCTTAATGACTGCCAGTTTGCCAACAGCTTTTTCATCCAAATCTAGCTTTCAACATCATAGCATACAAATACAATCAACTTTTCCAAAACAGCATTTTAATTGTCAAAGCCTAGTACTCTTATTTGGTTAAGCCACATGCATCATAACATTTTCGGAATAACTTTTTTACTGAAAACTCTGTTTGGCATAACCTAGGTTTGAGATTCAAACGTAGGTTTTGAAATCTGGAAGACAAATACTCACCGCTTTTTCAGAATTGTTTTTTTAACTGAAAACCTAGGTTTGAGTTAGAAAATTTAAATCTTGCTAGGAACTATTTTTTTTCAACTTTTTCAGAAGTTATTTTCTATAATCTATTTTTAATAGAACTTTTTTAGTTTTTCCTAGAAACTATTCTCCAAAAGTTATATCCAAACATACTCTACCCAGGTTTAGGGTAGAAAATCCAGATTCTGCCTGAAGCTATCCTCTGGAATATATTATCCGTAAGCTAATCCAAAAAGACACTCAATGAAATTATTGGCAAAATGTTGTCGTGGATGGGTTCCTTCTTTTTCCAGCTTTCTTGGGTTCTGAAAAACATCAGATACTCCCTGTGTTCCTAAATATAAGATTACTTTTGAAATTCAACTTGTTCCTAATTATAAGATCACTTTCTAACTTTTCCCAACTTTTTCCCAAATTAACCCTTCAATGTTTATCTATAATAACAAGGAAAAAGGGAGAGTGAAAATAAATGTATATAGTTAGGATAAATTGGTAACATGATATGTGATTAACCAACTTACTTAATCTACTCAAATTAAGGAAAGTGATCTTATATTTAGGAACGGAGGGAGTATTACTTAAAACCGCTGGGAAGTGTTATGCTCTTTCATTAATTCTTGTTCGTTTGATCCATGAACATATTAGCTCATTTTTAGTGAGTACATACTTGTTTTTGTTACAAATTTTAGCTAACTGCAAATAAACTCTGTCAGCTCTTTCCCTATAACAAATCACCTTATGATCTATCTCAATTCTGCTGCTGAACCATACTTATGGGCGTGAAATTGCTATAGCAATTTAAAAGATGTTTTTATTTTTTTGTGACATGCTTGTTTGATCATGTTTAAAATTTATAAAACATATGTTTCTTTTGTTATTTGCTTTTATCTGTCAAGTTCAAGCTAGAAGTGGTCGTTATTGGCGTGGCAAAATTTCAGAGATTTATTTGCATTTAGCCTATTACTTATTTATACAATGAAGATTGTAAGTTTGATAGTTCATGTTCGAATATACTACCTCCGGTCCTAAATATAAGACTCAATTGACTTTTTTTTTTTGGAGAGATTAATATTGCGAAATAGGCTATTAAATCATGACATATTTGATATATTTTTAGATTATACATTAGTTTATATGTAAAATAAACTAATCTAAGGGAAAAATTTAGGTAAATCAATTTTATAAATAACTTATTTTGCTTTTTTATAGGATTTTCTAAAAAAGTCAATTAGGTCTTATATTTAGGACAGGAGGGAGTATTAGTTTTTTGAAAGAATCTGAAAGTGTTATCCAATTCAATTATTGGCCCTTCATTTACTTCTTTTTCTTACAACAGATCTGCTACACGCACTGTCAACTATTCCGAGGCATTTCAATTTCATTGAGCATACCAGTGACATTGGCTGGAAGGAGTATGCTTCTAATCCTTTTCTCCATTTTGTTTGTGTCAAATCTTTCCTGAAAAATAGCACACAGTTCTGTTGAAAATCTATTTACGTCAGGTTTACAAGTGAAACTTCACCATTCTCAACAGGTATCATAGGGCCAAACCTATTATAATTGACCCGGGTCTTTATAGCGTGCATAAATCCGATGTATTTTGGGTGACAGAGAAAAGGAATATACCCTCAGCATACAAGTTATTTACAGGTGAGAGAGTTTGCTTTCACACTTCCCCTTTTGACTCTATAATCTTTATTTCTTCTATTCTGGCCTGCTTAACTCAATTATTTCTTTACTTTAGGAATGTCCAATTGATTAATGAATTATCCAATGCCACCCTTAATATATCAATTGAAGAGATAGAAAAATAAAAAAAAAATAGAGGTCATGAGAATACTTCATCAAGTATTCATTTTATTGTTCTACTACATATTTTTTCATAACTTGTCTTGAAGTCAAAAACTCACTTGTCAGATTACATAACTTAAAAGTTAACATCATTCATATTTCTTTCAATCTTGCTGCTTGGTTACTCCCAGGTTCGGCTTGGATGATGCTCTCTCGTCCATTTGTTGAATACTGCATATGGGGTTGGGATAACTTGCCAAGGAAGGTATTAATGTACTATGCCAACTTTTTATCATCCCCTGAAGGCTATTTTCATACTGTCATCTGTAATGCCGAGGAGTTTCGCAACACTACGGTGAACCATGACCTCCACTTCATATCATGGGACAACCCTCCAAAACAACACCCGCATTTCCTCAAAGATCAAGACTATAAAAGAATGGTAGACAGCAATGCTCCTTTTGCAAGGAAGTTCGGCAGGAATGAACCGGTCCTGGATAAGATTGATACTGAGCTCTTGGGCGTAAACGCCAAGGGCTATGTGCCCGGTAGGTGGTTTGGTCACATAAAACCAAACATGACCTTAGATCATGGTATAAAAAATATCACTGAACTTAGGCCTGGTCCTGGGGCTAAAAGACTCAAATACCTTATCAATAGCTTGTTATCGGCAAAAGATTTCAAAGCAAATCAGTGTGCTTGAGTGTCAATTTGGTTCAGTGATCCAATTTTGATCCTTGACTTTTCATTCCCCCCGTTGCCTGCAGGAATGTGATTCATTTCTTCTATTGGCATCAATGTTTGGTATGGGATCAAACATGGGGGGAATCCATTACAATAAACAGAAATGAGCCCATCTTCACTTTACCTTTTGACCCTATAATATTATTACACCTTCAAATTTGTTATACTAGAAATTAGAAGAGCCCTGAATTTGGTCCATTGGTTCCACAGAATTCTTTCTATTTTTTTCTGGGTAACAAGTCATTGATACCCTTGTTGCATTTTGTAGAATGTAATGTAATTATAGCAAATATGAGAATTCACTTAATATACCGGAGGATGATTGGTATTGGCCCTGCATGGAATAAGCCTGTGTAGCATTGTTTGCACAACTAGCTGCAGTATATTTGTCTCTTTATTTTCTTTCTTATGCCTCCCCCTACCACCCAAATCGGGAAAAAAAAAAACCCTTTTGTGAGTTGTAGCTCTCATGAGTTATATTTTACTACATTTTTTGGTAATAATTTGATTTTTCTATTTAAGCTATAGGCTCTTGCAATTAACCATCATTATACTTGCTTACCATCATGCCACTTATTCACCCGTGTTGAGAAAAAGACTAGAGCGAGTTATGAGTAGTGACCGTAAAATACGCTAGTGTTATAAAACACTTCCACTTCCTAATTAGCATACTTACTCCTTTGAAAGTCATATGCTAGTGTTTTATTTAAGAAAATTAAATACTCCCTCCGTTCCTAAATATAGGACCTAGATGATTTTTTTTGAAAAATCCTAAAAAAAGCAAAAAATAAGTTAATTATAAATTGATTTACCTAATTTTTTCTCTTAAACTAGTTTATTTTACCTATAAGCTAATGGATAATCTAAAAAGATATCAAATATGTCATCATTTAATAACCTATTTTGCAACCTTAATCTTTCAAAAAAAAGTTATCTAGGTCTTATATTTAGGAACGGAGGGAGTATATCACAGAAACAAATGCTACATATTCATGATCATATTCATATCTTATCTTCAATCATATATAGTGGGAGAGGCACTTAAATCTTAAAGTATATTCAAATAAAAAATACTTTGTGGCAAAAATAGATACTACCTCTGTCCCTAAATGTAAGAGCTAGTTGATTTTTTTGGAGAATCCTAAGAATTAAATAATGTAATTAAAAAATTGATTTTCTGAAATTTTTTCTCTAAACTAGTTTAACTGACTTATAAGATAAAATATGATCTAATAATATACAAAATATGTTATGATTAAGTGTTCAAACCTATTGAAATGGGCCTTTTTCATAATTTTGTCGCCTGCAGATTAGTAAAATACACTAAGAATTGATCTAAAGCATAATATTAGATTGGGCCATCTCAAAATATTCCCTTTTAATAGATTTCGGCCCTGCTACTTTTCATGATATCCGCGTTAAGAATCTGTCTTACTATTTTTTTTTGTTAATTTAGTCTTATTTTAATAATTCTTCAATTAAATTGTATAAAAAAAAATAATTTTTCAATTAAAGCAAAGATACATTGGCTCAATAAAGAGATCCAATGGGTAGTTGGTTGAGCTGGTAAGTGGGTTGCAACCCCGTAAGGATGAGAACGCGTGTTCGATTCCTGGGAAGTGCTCTCATTGGGAGAGGGGACAACCTTAGTTATTCCCGGGAAGCGCTCTCATTGGGAGAGGGGACAACCTTACCTATGTGGGCAACACTCCTACCCCTCGAGTCCGGATTAAACCGGGCGGTGATTAAAAAAAAAAATAAAGAGATGGGTGAGAGAGTCTGTGTGTGTGTGTGCGCAAATTTTTTTTCCGCTGAAATTGATGAGGAAATATTGAAAGTACAGTGTTAGGCACAAAGAGAAAATAAACGGATAACATGTGGCCCTATTTCTTGATCTTGTGAAAAATGCTGCTATCAGCATATAATATGAAGACTTATCTAACTGATCTCAAACGCATTGCAAGTCATATCTAACTGGCAAGTATCATCTTCCACTCCAAAAAAAATATGGAAGCAAACAACAAATGCATTGTGGTCAAGTCCCATATCGATCGATGGTGCACCAAGAGAGTCACACTATGAACTAAAACTTTGTACTATTCCTCTCTCAATCAACCCTGCTTCAGATGATATCCTCATTAAGAATCTGTATGTTTCTGTTGATCCCTATCATCTCAACCGCATGAAGAGCTTCAGCCCCACTCATAAATTTATGAGCCGTGCGAGTCTCGGAGAGGTACACATCTTAAACACTGTTGTGCTTTGTCTAGTTTAAATTATAGAAGCTAGTTTGAGGATTTATTTTGGCTTGTAATCCCAAAATCATAACTTTTTTCCCTTTTTTTATCTATATTTTTTTAGCAGATTTTATTATCTGTATTGATTGTACATGTTGAAGATGTTTCTGTCTCGAGCAGTTCCAATATAAATGATGAAATATGTTACTTTAAAGAAATTGTAACACCCCAAAAATTTGATTAGGAATAATAAATGATTAATTAGGGAATTGGTGGTGCCATAAATTAATTATAAATAAATTGTTGAGAATAAAAGTATTTTTAAGAAATTTATTGTTTTGTTTCTTTTGAAATTTAAAGAAAAAATAATTTGGGATTTAATGTTGGATTAGAAATTTTATGAAAAGATATTTTGAAGTTCAAACAAAAAAAAATTATGAATGAAGAAAATATTTACCATGATATAAGTTAAATTTTGAGACTAAATATTTTGGGTTTTAAGGATTAAATTGAAATAAGAAAAATTTAGAAACAGAGATTTAATTGGAAAGATGGAACTTGTAGAGGGGCAAAAACTTAATTTTTATTAACCCTGACATATATATTCTCCTTCCTTCCTTTTCCCTACCCTAGGAGTCAATCTCCTCTCTTCCCTTTAGTGAAAACCTCACTTCTCTCAAGCTCTCTTCGTTTTCTTCATCCAACAAGCCACAACCAAAGATGGATGTTTTTTTTTTGGCGATCACAAGCCCGTGCAATACTGTGATTCCACTATGGTGAGCCTGTTCTTTCAATTCATATTTCTTTCTTTTTGATTTTGACGAGTTTGAGAGGGGTTTCGAAGATCGGGTTTGAAATTTTAATTTAGTAATTTGTTAGAAATGAAGTTCAAGCTTTAATTTCTATTGTTTTGGAAAGGATTTTGGTGTTTCATTGATGTTAAGTAGATTTGAACATTGACATTTTTCTCTGTTTCATTGTCTTTATGAAATGAGGTGCTTGATTTATCTATATTGATGGTCATGGATGATTGCTTTCAGCCTTATCATTAATTCTTCAGTTAAAATGTAATTAGTCATTGTACAAATAGCTTTTGTGGTTGATTACATTATCTGAAATTATTGATTGTTGAGTTACGGATTTTTGTTTCTTTCTTAGCTTTGACATAATAGCTTTGGGTGGTTTGAATTGTTATCAATTCTTTATTCTCTTGCTCTTTTGTTTGAACTTGGAATGTCCTATGTTGGCCGACTCTTGATACTACCTATGTTTGTTGATGGGTAGAATTTTGATTCTTTCATCTATCTTTAAATTGTTACAATTTTCTGTTCTGCATTGTGATGATAATGAGAATTTTTAGTTTCTCTCCTTTTGTGTTTGATTTTGTAGAAAAGAAATGAATTATGGGTGTAGTTTTCAATTATTCTATTTCCAATTGTTTCATGCTTTAACTTGCCAAATATATATTAGTGATTGGTGTTGTCGGTTAAATTTAATTGAGATACTTATATTGTTTTGATAATGTGTTTCATGGTGCATATTTAATCATTAGGTTTTAATTCTTGAAAGGAACTGAATCATGTGTCATAATTGGGTCTAAATGGTTGTTAGATGGATTCAATGTCAAAATAATGGTGGATGATAATTTTTCTTGTTATTGTTACATTTGTTTTTAAAAAGTGGAAGGGATATTGTAAATATGTTGAATATTTATTTCTGAACTTGTTCTGTTTTTTTTGCATTCATTTAGATTAGTTAAAATGTGCATGAAAATAAATTGTTAGTTGAAACTGACTTGTTTTGTTTGTTTCAATATGAACATGATTTTTCCTGTTATAAATGGTGCAATTTGTGATGTTGATTTGAGTGGAAAATGATTGATTTATGTTGGACTTTAATGTGGTTATGAGAGGTGATTGCCAAGATTCTTAAAAGTAATCAAGAAAATAATGTTAATCGATATATTTGAAATTCAGAATTTCTATAATGGATTAGTTACCTAGTTTGCCTTGTGTATCATGAATGTGAATTTGTATGATGAGAATTCTATGTTTTGGTAACTTTGCTATTGATTTATTGATAATAATAATTGAATAAATTGTTATTGTTTCTTTGGTTCATTTAATTATGGTATTAGAATCAAATCATGATTCATAATGTAATTATGTTCAATTAAAGTGGGCTAATAGCTAGTGACACTTTGAGAAACAAAAAGTTGATAAATCAGGTTATATATGAGTAAAAAAAATGATCCAAAAGGGGTTGGGTAGCGTCAAGTTTATTAGAAGCGAGAGGCGCTGAATACATATATCGTATGAGAAAATTTATTAATTCACTATTATTACATGGTGTAATAATAGGAAACGATAATGAATTATGTCTCAAGCATGGAAAAGAAAAGAAGAAAGTTCAGAGTGTATTATTGAAGAATTATTGGCTGGAGCCCAGGTAGCGGGTTATTTTAGTCATAAAAAATAGCATGCTATGATTGATTATAAATTTTAAAATTGCCTCAGATTTTGATAGGGTTTATTTCCGCATTTATATTTATGGTGGAGTACTCCAGGCATGAGAAGGGTCGCTCCCCCCATGTCATATTGCTGAATTTATTTTTCTTAAAAAATCCTGTCAGGTGTTGCCTACTACGAACGGCAAAAATATTGCTAGTAGTAGTTGGTGGTGCAATAGGCACATGCAATAAAATATTCTACCTGTAAAAAATGTATTGTTAAGGTAGGGGCCCTGTATGAGTGTTGTACTAACGGTAGTATGATACCAACAGGTACCGTCACTATCATTATCTGAGCAGGTTTAAAAGATATATGAATGAAATAAATTGCTATTGGGATTCTTTGAATCTCACCCGTTTTTCAAAATGTTTTTCACAGATGCAGGAGAAGTTTAATTTGAGTACAAGAGAAGCTTGCTAGGCCCTATGAATTATAGAAATAAATATATTGTTGTAATTTGATTTTGTTGTATCATTATGTAATAAGCTAAAAGCTTGTGATATACATAAGTAAGAAGCTATCACCTGGGATAGCCAATTTGTATTAATTGTAATAATAATAGGTGTATTTATTTAGATAATTAAAATAAGGTTCTAGATAAAATTGACTAATTAAGGAACATTATAGAATTAAGTATTAGATTTAAATTTAGTCATTTAATAAATTTATATCCACATGAATTTTCATAACTATATGATTTATTTATTGAAGCTTATTTTACGAAAGAAAGATTTTAAATATTTTTACATAAGAAGAATTATTTATTTATCTTTAAAAAAAAAATTTAAATTTATTCATATTTTTGGGTTTCCAATGACATAATTGTGGTATAAATTGATTAAATCGCTTATATATATTAAGAAAAATCTAGGTGTTACAGAAATCAACACGTTTTTCTTTTCGAATAACTAACTAACTTAACTTAATTATTCTTAAATAAATTAGTACCAACTTCTACACTGATAGGAAGGGGAATGGAGCACTCTTGTTGCTGATATCAACAAATTAATATCGTTATATTCTGATTGTTTTTGTCTTTGTGCGTGTGTGAGCTTGTGTGATGGCAGGCTTTTGATGCTACTGGTGTTGGAAAGGTTTTGGCTTCTGGGAATCCTAAGTATGAGAAGGGTGATTTATTGTTGGGAGCATTCAATTGGGCAGAGTACAGTTTGGTTAAAGAAGGAAACATAATACACAAAATAGACTCCTCTGAATTTCCACTCTCTCAGTACCTTGGAGTTCTGGGTAAATATGGTTTACCAATTTTTACTTTTTTTTTTTTGTTTCTGAACCATATTATACTCACTTGCATGCGCTTAGATGAAAGCTTGATGGCCAATTAACTTCTATATATATTAGTGTTAGATTGATTTTGTGAAAATAATTGATCGGAGTTATGGCTTTTTTTTTTTAACTGAAATAGAGCTCTGGTTGAAATTAATATTTTTTGAACTGCATCTCACCTGGATCATTCTAAATATATAAATTAAAAGTTTTTTTGCCATAAGAACAGATTAAAACTACTAATATGGCTACTCAAAATTGGCCGGTTTAAAATATTATCTTATGTGTTTTTTTAGCACATTATGTGTTTTCTTTTAAAAACATCTCTTTAATAACTCAATCTCAAATTTTCTCCTAACGCAATCCAAAACTTTTTTTTTTCATCCAACAACATAATGTCATCAGTCTTATATTGCATAAAATAGACAGCAACTAAGGAATGGTTTGACTTTTGTTTTTAGGACAGTAGTTTTAAAAAATTAAAATAAAAATTGTTTGAAATGTGTCCTTAGTATGTTGTTCTAAAAAATATAAAATTAGGTTGACTAATGGAAAAGAAATTGAAAACGCGCTTCTTTATTTTTTTTTCTTTTTCTCACAATTTATGTAAAATTAATAAGTTCTGAAACAAAAAATTTACTAAGATAATTATTCTAAGAGGTCAAACAAAAAAAAGGAATATTTCAAAATAAAAATAATTGTTCTTAGAATATTGTCAATTAAAAAATATTATCGCCAGGATGTGGTGAATTAGGGGTCTTGAGTTAGAGTTAGAAATGTAGGCTTGTTTGTGTACACTTAAACGAGGGACCCAGTGCATATTAGATTAGTCTGGGTCCATTGAATTCTCTGAGATATAAAATAGGACTGACCTAGAATACTAGATTAGAAACCCAAAAAAAGTCATTGACATCGATGATGCAATTGCAGCTAGTGCTATAGGTTATGTCACAAGAGATGCAGTTGTAGTTTCATGCAGAATTTTTTTTTCCATTTTTAAATAAACCAAAAGTAAGAAACTTTTAAAAACTTTTTGGTTTAAAAAATTAATCTTTATAAAACCATTTGTTTTATTTTTTATTAAATACCAAATTTAAAATAGGGGTTAAATATGTTTTGGCCAATAAATAATTATGCAAGTATCAATGTACGCAAAGAATAATAAAAACAATCAACTATACCTAACAACAATAAAAAAAAGTTTCATTTTAGTCAAGACCGTCAATTTGCTTCTAACAACGTCAATCTTTTTCGGTGGTAAGTTAAAAATGGTGTTTTGACAAGTTGAAGGTCTTTGCCAAAATGATAATTTTTTATTTTTTTAGGTATAGTTGATACCTTTTATTGTTTGTTATACAAATTGACACTTGTTCAATTGTTTGTTGGGCGAAATTATATTTAACCCTTAAGAGTAGATTGCAAAGCATTGTTACCCTTATTTCTACTCAAAATAGATCACTACAATAGAAGCGGCAATTAGCCGCTTACGCATCCCGGCTGAAAGTTAAACACCGCCCCCCAGAAAATGCGTTCCGGCGGTTTAAACCATCCGAGGTCGCGTTGCGAGGAAAAATATTTTTTTTGTCTGGTTTTCCTGCGACGCGATTAAAAAATTTTAACAAAAAAATTAATTCACGTAGGGGCGGTTACTTTGGGGCGGGCAACCCCCCAACGCGATAAAAAAAATATTTATTTCACGTAGGGGCTGTTGCTTTGGGGCGGACAACCCCCCAACGCGATAAAAAAAATATTTAATTCACGTAGGGGCGGTGCCGTAACCGCCCCAACGCGATAAAAAAAATAAAAAAATATTTAATTCACGTAGGGGCGGCTCCGTAACCGCCCCAAATCGATTAAAAAAATAAAAAAATGTATTTAATATTTAATTCACGTAGGGGCGGTTCATTCACCGCCCCAACGCGATAAAAAATTAAAAAAAATAATAATAAAAAACATGGGGGCGTAAATTGACCGCCCCCAAGCATTTAAAATAATTAAAAACATGGGGGCAGAAGATGACAGAACCCATGCATTTCACTTAATAAAGACATGGGGCGGAAATCGACCGCCCCCATGTATTTTGTTTCTTACAAAAGCATGGGGGCGGTTGGCTTCCGCCCCCACGTTATTATCTCTCTCTATAAATACCCTCCCCTCATTTTCTATAGCACTCAATCTCTTCTTTCTCACTTTCTCCCTTTTGTTTTTCGCTGTTTTCATTGTTGATACACACATGATGGCGCCTATAAGTTTGTCTTGTTTTTGGTATGAGTATTTATATTTTCATTTTTATTTTATTATATCTGATTGTTTTTATTTCTTATTATTTTGTTTTCGTAATATATCTTATTTTTTTATCACAAATTTTCTCTTATGGATTCTTTTTTTTCAGAATTCCTCATATGGATTTTGGACATCATCTTTTTTCTGTTTGATGTTGCTATTATTTTATATTTCATCTATATTACAATAAAATCATTTTTTGCTGCTTTTGTATATATTTTTTTTTATTATTTTTATCCCATTTTCGGTCTTCAATTTAAGTCATTATTTTTAACTCATATGAAAGAAGTACATTTTTTTTAATATATTTATCAGCATGCCGGCGGTTTGATACGCCGACACGGGTTATTTTTTAAAAAAATCGCAAGGGGGCGGAAAGAAACCGCCCCCATTCCTTTTTTTTAAAAAAAATAAAAAAACGTGGGGCGGGTAGTTCCGCCCCTACGTCCGCCCCAACACGTACCGGCGGTGCCGAGGGAGCTACAGCGTAAATTTTTCCGCCCCAACGTAGCGTTTCCACGGTAAAATCTCCGGCGGTAAAATTGCCCGCCGGAGCGCCTTGGGGGCGGTTGGGAAAATGTCCGCAGCAGATCTACCCGTTTTTTGTAGTGGATGCAGAGGAAGGAGAGATGCATATTTGATGCCACTTTTGTTAGTTTTAAGCAATAATATCCAGATTTCTACTCAAAATATATCTCTTAATAAGTGTAATTATTAAAAAAAATTAAAATTGAAAACAAGATGGCATAAACAAATTAGAGATAGAAGAGGCGAAAAGCATTGCATTTTCACTTTTCCGCCCCTCATTGAGCCAGTTAAGATGTGTTGTGTGTTGTTCAAAATAATAATTCCAACAGACTTTTTTTTAAAAAATAAAACGATCAAATAATAGAATGTCTCTAAAGATGCAAAAATAAAAATAGAACAAAATAAGCCCTTGATATTTGACTTCATTGCATTTGTTGGTTTTGTGGGTATGAGACAGGATTTAGTGGACTAACAGCGTATGCTGGATTTTTTGACGTGTGTAAACCTCAGGAGGGAGAAAAAGTATTTGTATCAGCAGCATGTGGATCAGTTGGATATTTAGTTGGCCAATATGCGAAAAATATGGGTTGTTTTGTTGTGGGTTCTGCTGGAAGTCCCAAAAAGGTTCAATAAGTAACTGCCTTTAAATTTTTTGAACCTATAAAACTCATAGGTACTTTATCAGCTGAAAATGAACTCCTAAGTTATGGTGAGTTTGTTATAGGTGGAATTACTCAAAAGCAAGCTAGGGTTTGATGATGCATTCAACTACAAGGAAGAAAGAGACTTAGAGCTCACTCTCAGAAGGTTAGAACTTTATTACACACACCACTCTAATCTTTTTAATAGTCCAATTTCTTAAAGAAATTTTGTTTCGTACTATTCGCCCAACCAAGGAGCAATTAATGACACATTTTTTCCTTATTAATAAATGTAGATCGGAAGAAAAAAGGTTAAACCTATATATAATGTATACCATATTTTTTGAATCATTAAGAGTTAAAGTGTTCAAATTAAATATCCACGAGATATATCTGAGAACATTAAACAACAAGTGTTTTTTAGGAACAAAATCGAAGCAACGATGAGCTTCTAAAAGATTTGCAAAAGCTACAAATTCTGTTTATGTCAAATGGCATACGGAGTATGTCACTTTTTATGCAAAGGTTGCACTAGTTGTCCATGTGTGATTTATTGCTCCTTTACTATTGAAAACATGATAGCTGGGATTAGTAGAGTAAGAAGTTAGGCAAATAGAAAAACGTATAAGGGAATAGCTACGGGGAAGTTTGAAATTGGGGTGGGGATTGATGATTTTGTGTTCAATGTCTACAACTAGAAAGGTGCGAAAGAAGCTAAGGGTGGATTTTGATGAGGAAACCCAACTCTATGCTTTCTTCTTTGTCTTTGGTATTACATTTATTTATAGCATTTGGCTATGTATTGAGGATTATCCCCTAGTAAGAAAGGAGACAAATAGAAAAGCATAAAGGAGAGGGATGTTTGAAATTGAGGTGAAGGTTGATGGTGATGTCTTCAATTTCTACAATTAGGAGATGTAGAAGAAGAAGGCTGAATTGTGATGAGGAAACCAATTCTATAGAAGAAAAAATTATATTTATTAGATTCTTAATATTTGATTGTTTGCTTCTTTTCTTTCTATTTAAACGTAACATTTTAAATTGGTTTTCATTATGTTATTCAAACAAATTAGGTCAAACAGACTTTTTTTCTAATAATAAAAGCTTATCCAAATATAATTTTTCTATAGCGTAAACGATTAAATTTGCCCTGGAAGTTTTAGGCAAGAATCAAATTTGCTCCTGAACGTTTTTTGGGATCATATTTGCCCCTAAAGAAACCAAAATGGGTCAAATATGCCCCCACCTCCTACATGGCTGCCAACTCATCATCCATGTCAAGGCTTTTGAGACACCTCATCATCTTCTTCCTCCCTCCCACAGAACTCTCTCTCTCCAAATTCTTCCACCAACTTCTCTCCATCCACCACCCCCGGCCCTTTCTATCTCCTCGCCAAGTCTGCCACACATCGATGAGCAGCAGAAATGGTCATGAGAACATGAATCAACAACCCCACCGCCAAGTCTGTCACGTCATTGGCAAACACTCAGGCAACGTTGGCAGCCCGAACGCTGAGTCGGCGGCACTCGGGCATGTCAATGTGGTGACAACGAGGCCGAGGGATGACAGAGATCAAAGGATATCGCTGGAGATTTTCTGCATAGAATTGCAGAGAATGGGTCGAATGGAAGAGTGATGGATGTTGAGGGATGAGAGGAATTGTGGGAGGGGAAGTAAAGAGGAGAAAAATCTGAGGAAGTTGAAAGTTTAGGAGTGTTGGGATTCCAGATCTTTGAACACCATTGGAGGTCCCATTACTAGAATGTGTGGAACCACTTTCTTTGTCATTCATGTAACGAAACTCAAATGTCAATTCTGAACCTTTATTCTTTCCATTCTTCAGTGAAGGTGGGCAAGGAAGAAGAAAGGGCCGGGGGTGGTGGAGGGAGAGGAGTGGAGGAGAGAAGTTGGTGGAAGAATTTGGAGAGAGAGAGTGTTGTGGGAGGGAGGAAGAAGATGATGAGGTGTCTCAAAAGCCTTGACATGGATGATGAGTTGGCAGCCATGTAGGAGGTGGGGGCAGATTTGACCCATTTTGGTTACTTTAGGGGCAAATATGATCCCAAAAAAAGTTCAGGGGCAAATTTGATCCTTGCCTAAAACTTCCAGGGCAAATTTGATCTTATACCCTTTTTCTATACTAATTTACTTTACCTCAATTTTGATTTGCAAGTATCAAGTTGAATAAAAATCACTTCTATATATAAACCTTAATTTAAAAAGAACTCTATTATTCAAGAGAGATTAATATCAGAACTTTTTTGGATGACATTTTTAATTGCGCTTGCTTTCAATTTGATAATTTGAACTTTCAGCTATTTCCCCAATGGAATCGACATATATTTCGACAATGTGGGAGGAGAAATGTTAGAGGCAGCCATTGCAAACATGAATGCCTTCGGAAGAGTAAGTTCTTGCGGTGTAATATCAGAGTATACGGATGAAGTTGGAAATAAGCGAGCTTCACCAAACATGATGAACGTTGTGTACAAGAGAATCAGCATTAGAGAATTTATGTGTAGTGATTATGTGAGTACTTTAGAAAATGTCATTTCAACAAATTCTGATCTTCTTCGTTCAGGGAAGTTGACAACACTTGAAGACGTCTCTTATGGTGTGGAAAGCATCCCTTCTGCTTTTGTTGCTCTATTCAAAGGCGATAATATTGGGAAGAAAATTATCAAAATTGCAGATGAAGACTAGATTTAAGATGACTGGATTTTACCCCAATTATGTCTAAGTATAGTGGAAAGAAAATCCATTAAACAATGCATATAAACTCTGCTTTGGTTGATGATGAGTTAATGTTCATATGGGTTGATTTTTGGCTCATCATCAAAGGGTCTGAAGCAATCAATAATGTGATAAAAAAACTTCTGCCTTCATATATGCGTTAAAATCTTACAGGATGGATAAATATTGTTGGACACATCACACGCATGCATGCATGCATGCTCACCCGCCAACCCATTTCTATGGTGCCATTGAATTTAGAAGGGACGAGAACTTTTTCTTGTACGTAACAATAGTTCATGCGGTTCAGTAGTGCAGAAAATGTAGAGTGAACTTGGTTAACCCAATAAAACAAAGTAGTCAATTCACTAATTCATGGAAACTTGGGTAGAAATATAGGTACGGTAATGACCCTATTTTACTCTTAAAGTAACTAATATGAACCACTGGACACTTTAAATTAACACCAGGTACAATTTCACCCTTGAAGTAACCAAAGTGGTACATTTTTCCCCTGGTTGGACAGACCCACTAATGGCGTCGTCCACGTGTCAGCATTACAATCGTCCAGGGTAAAATTGAACCACTTTAGTTACTTCAAGGGTGAAATTGTACCCACTATTAATTTAGAGTTTTGGTGGTTACTATAAGGGCAAAACAGGATCATTGCCCTATAACCACTAACTGTAACTAGACTATAACTAACGTTACAAATAATGAACCATAAATTGATGAGTTGAGTCTATAAAATCAAAATTCCTTTTCAAAATAAGGAAATTTGTCGTGAATTATTTATTAACAATATTTCTAAGATGAATTCCGTAGTTGATTCACCACTGAGCGTTTTTAAAGAAAATTATGGTATTAAAATCAAGATTTTATGTACAAAAAATATCGATAATCACCATCAATTTTTTAGATTAGTTAGATTGGATTGTTCTAATTTAATAAACGTTAACGTGTTTGAATTATTCATATCTGTCTGTATTGGAGATCTAACTTTTGATTTTGGTTGTTTGATATTATATGGTTGTTTGAAACAAGGGATATGGAATGCGAAGCATTTTTTTTTTTTGTGAACTGAATTTGTAAAATTAAATAGGAGTTAAGTTATGTTATTTTAGCGAATAAAAATAATATTATTAATTAAAAACTTTTGACCTCACTTATGTACAATTCAAGGAAAAAAATTTCCACTCTCGCCAATTTTATTCAAACGTTTAATAAAAAATATGTATGCTTTGCCAATATAACTTTTCACCTAAACCCTTTACAAGCAAGTCGAAAGCAAGGTGGAAAGAGCATCCATTGGATCCGTCTTGATCACCATCATGTAGACACAAATAAATTGATTTGGCTTAATTTTGCTTTTTCGTAGTAGGCCCTACTTAGCAAGCATCTCAAAGCTTAGAAAAGTCAATGACAATGCTATATTCACCCCCTTCTAAATTGTTTGATACTGTTTATGGGATCCTAATCACTATATTACAAATATATTTCAAAATTGTTATTTATGTTTGATGCACTTTAGCTAATGGTTCAGTGTTAGATTTACTGTTTATGGGATCCTAATCACTATATTACAAATATATTTCCTTAGAAAAATGCTTACTAATGCTAAATAAGGGGAAGATGTGTGAGTGTAAATTGTTTCTGCCGACATTGATGAGAAAATATTGCGGAAAAAGAGATGGAAGCAGCCAACAAGTAGGCAGTTAGCAAAGACCCACATAATGGTTCGCCAAAATAGTCTCAAATTTGAGATCAAAACTTGTAGTCTTCAAATCATTAATATGAAGTTGATTTTATTTTAAAAGAATAAAAAAACTAAATAAATTCTTTAATTTTGACAATGTTGAAGTATTAGTTTTTAGATTATAGACTACCCAATTTGAGCCACTCAAAACTTGTTTATTCTTGGGCAACTGCCCTATATATTTTGCATTTTAAGTAATCATTCTGTATCGTTGAGCATCCTAAATTAACAATGAGTACCCAATTTTACCCTCGAGCGAATGTAACGTTGACACGTGTCGTCCACGTGTCAACATTACATTCGCTAGAAGATATTTAGTTACTTCAAGTGGAAACCGGTGTTAGTTTATACTGCCTAGTGGTTCAGGGTGGTTTCTTGAAGTGCAAAATAGGTCATTACCCTTTATTCTTTTGTCAGCATTCGACCCTGTTACTTCTCATGATATTCACGTTAAGAATCTGTCTTACTATTTTTTTTGTTAATTTAGTCTTATCTTAATACTTCAATTAAAGCAGAGATGCAATGGGGCAAATAAGTGTGTACAACTGTCCAAAAAGAAAAAAGTGTGTACAAATTTTTTTCCGCTGAAATGGTGAGAAAATGTTGAAAGCAAAATGTTAGCCACAAAGAGAAACAAACAGATAACATGTGGCCCTATTTCTCACTCATGTGACAAATGCTATAAAGATATAAACAGATAACTGGAAAGTATCGTCTTCCACTCCAAATATGGAAGCAAACAACAAATGCGTGGTGGTGAAGTCCCATATCGATGGTGCACCAAGAGAGTCACACTTTGAACTCAAAACATGTACTATTCCTCTCTCAATCAACCCTTCTTCAGATGATATCCTCATTAAGAATCTGTATGTTTCTGTTGATCCCTACCATCTCAACCGCATGAAGAGCTTCAGCCCCACTCATAAATTTATAGGCCGTGCCAGTGTCGGAGAGGTACACATCTTAAATACTGTTGTGCTTTGGCTAGTTTTAAATATAAAGCTAGTTTGAGGATTTATATTGGCTTGTAATCCTAAAATCATAACTTTTTTTCCTTTTTATTATCTGTATTTTTTTAACTGATTTTATTATCTGTATTGATTGTATATGTTAAAGATGTTTCCGTCGCGAGTAGTTCCAATATAAATGATGAAATATGTTCCGTTAAAGAAATCAACCCGTTTTTTTCCAAATAACTAACTTACTTAACTTCATTATTCTTAAATTAGTGCCAACTTCTATGTTGATATGAAGGGGAGAGTAGCACTACTCTTGTTGCTGATATCAACAAATTAATATCATTTTATATTCTGATTGAATCTGCCTTTGTGTGTGTGTGTGTGTGTGTGTGTGAGAGAGCTTGTGTGATGGCGGGCTTTTGATGCTACTGGTGTTGGAAAGGTTTTGGCTTCTGGGAATCCTAAGTATGAGAAGGGTGATTTATTGTTGGGAGCATTTAATTGGGCAGAGTACAGTTTGGTTAAAGAAGGAAACATAATACACAAAATAGACTCCTCTGAATTTCCACTCTCTCAGTACCTTGGAGTTCTGGGTAAATATGGTTTACCAATTTTTACTTTTTTTTTGTTTCTGAACCATATTATACTCACTTGCATGCGCTTAGATGAAAGCTTGATGTTACATTCTGTTACTAATTACTTAATTAACCAATGACATCCATTTTAGATCTAATAACTTCTTTATTAACTATGATAGAAAAAGGATTTCCATAATATCAATGTCCTATCATAGTTAGGAAATGAATTTTCTAATGATTAAATACTATCCATGATAGAAAAGAATTTCCTGATACAACCTGAACACTATCATGGATAATTAATAACTAACCATGTTAGAAAAGATTTGCCTAACATGGTTATTAAACAAAACTAATTGATATTAAACAATAAATAAATATATATACATGCGGAAGCAGATGCAGGCCTATACAAATTGGCAATATACATAACTAATTAATCTAAATAACCTTTGAAACCTAATTCCCTTTCCTGATGCTTGCGCCTGTGCATGAATACCTGCAAAAATGTCAGTAATCGTGGGATGAGACAATTTGTCCCAGTAATCACCGCTTAACTCACTATAACAGTGAGATGTGCGGTAGCGAGGGCGTCTAAAGGGTGCCACATTTTAAATCAGTAATATATATATATATGTATATTCCAAGTCTCCTTCCATTCAACATCTCTACTCCTCATGTCTCATTCAAAATCCCTCAGTCAATTCCACATTAACTAAATTTCATCTCCCCGTACTCCAATCAAATAATATTGTCACATCAACTTCCACACTCACCTATAGATGCATTGTGCTATCAAGGTGCATTCAAGCATCTAATCTTCACTATATGATTTGACACTGTGCCCCTCTCTATAATGAGGGGACAATTTCCCTCTCTGGCAATCTCCAGAGAGGGAACCCCAATTCTGTTTCCTTTACAGAACGGGAACGGTTGGGCTCTTTAATGCCAAACAACCGTAGGTCACTTACTTTCTCTAGTAAGTAAACCCGTGATCCCCGGTCTCTAGTCCGAAAAGGATTCGTACAAATAACTGTCGATCGGCCAATCGACAGTTATCATCGTGCGATGGTACATAAATATCTCAGTGTCATGCAATGCTCACATTATCCATCCTCATCCATCCATAAAAATTACCAATATCCTCAGTCAATCTATAGTAATTACCAATACTCGTCCTGCTTTCTTGGGAAACCTCCATTTAATAGTCACCCTAACCTCAATTTACTTGTATTAAAGTCCAACATCATAAATGACAACAACATCGTCTTCAAACTCCAACGGTTTTCCTCAATCATATTTCAAGATTTCACTTCTTAATTGTTAGATAACAACTCCCTAAATTCCATTTCTAGCTTTAGCTCATGATTCTAATTTGATATACACTCATCCCTATTAACTTGATCATCAAATTCGTGGTTGATTGCCTTCAACTTCAGTAAATCAATGAAAAGAAAGTTCACTAACTTCCAACCTGACATAGTACACTCAAGTGGTTTCTTTATCTATTCTACTCAACCATAAGCAAAATTTTAAAATTCATTACTAACTCCAATCATCTCAATCTCATACATAAAAATTTAATTATAACTTATCACTATGTCACACTATCTCTCAATATCATTACATTACTCTAAGTCAATAACCCGCATTATACAATATAGTAATCACCCTAACTTCAACTCAAAGCATGAATTCCTAAATTCCTCTCTTTAAGCCAATTTTCGATCCCCCATCAGTTCATGACCAATATATAGTATTTTAACCCTTAAAGACAAAACTCTACTCACCTACCTTTATTCCAATCCATACAAGCTTGACAATTGTGTCTCCTCATAATTCCCTAAATGCCTCAAATCTCCCAATTATGAATTCCTACCATTTGATTTCAATTATTCTATATTTTAACTTATACATTCTCCAATTCCTCCAATATAAACAATTTATAAATTTTGAAACCAACTCCAACTAAATTCCAAATAGTTACATTCTTTATTTAACACACTTACTTGACCTAGTACAGACATAAATATTCACTTACCCTTACCAACTATGTCAAACAAAATCATTCCAATAATTCTTAATTCTTTGCCTTCAATCAACTTAATCTCTATACATGACTCCTTCCTTTAACATGCTTCCATAACAAATTGAAGCATCACCAAAACCAAGAATCAATTTACTACCCTAGAATCATACTTAATTTAAGTAAAAATTCTCATTTCTTCGAGAGGACATTCAGCCGAATAGGGAAATAGATAACCTAGGACCGTGCTGCATTGCATATAGATTGACAATATACATATGATAGCTTCCCTTTCTTATGTGCATGAATATCTGTCCTTTTGAGAGGAATATCACTCATCCCGTGGTGGAGAGAGAGTGATAAGAGCAATTGAATAGGTATTGTGGAGAGGTTGAGAAGAATATAAGAAGAATAATGAAATAAGTAATGATATTGATAAGAATTTCGTAAGAATGACGAAACAAGGATGTTTCTCTGGGGTTTCGATTATAATTATGAGTCGACCATAATCATAGTCGAGACATCATGAGATACCTTATTGGGTTAAGGGATTAAGATAATTAAAAAAAAATGACAATGAATATGATGTGGAATAAGAAATTATTGACCTTGTTTCTTGTTTAGTTTGTTAAATTGTTTTGTTTGATTGTTTTAATTGAAATCCTATTGCAATTATTGTTTGTTTGGTTATTATTTGTGTTATTTAGAAGTTCAAATATTTATATTGCTTGTTTTTGTTAGAATCTTAAGTTTTGATGGTGACTAAGTATGGTCTAGTACTTAAGAGAACATAATCAACACTTAGGAGGGATTAGATGACATGGTTAGAATCCTGAGTTAGATCACTTGAGAATGCAAGATCACTTCCGATTGAAACATAGGGGAGAGAAATGGGAAAGGAATATAGCTCTAGGATGAGTGATCTAAGTTTAATTATGTTCTCTAGTCATCTATGGGTTTGTCATCATCAAAAAGGGGGAGAATGTTAGAATCTTAAGTTTTGATGGTGACTAAGTATGGTCTAGTACTTAAGAGAACATAATCAACACTTAGGAGGGATTAGATGACATGGTTAGAATCCTGAGTTAGATCACTTGAGAATGCAAGATCACTTTCGGTTAGATTAGGACTTGCGCATGCGGATGAATGCTTTCATCCCCCAGCGTCAGCAAGTAAATCACTAGGGATTTAACTTAGTCCATGAGAATTAGGTACACAAAACCTTAAGACTAAGCTATGTTTCAATCGGAAGTGAGTTTGCTTCCTGTTAGAATTAGACTGGCGCAGAGCGACATAATAGATATTACCCCAAGCGTCAGTAAGTCTACTTCCCCAAGTGAAAGCGCTTCCTGTTAGACTTAGACTGGCGCAGAGCAATAGAATAGTTAGTACCCCAAGCGTCAGTAAGTCTACTTCCCCAAGTGAAAGCGCTTCCTGTTAGACTTAGACTGGCGCAGAGCAATAGAATAGTTAGTACCCCAAGCGTCAGTAAGTCTACTTCGCCAAGTGAAAGCACTTCCTATTAGATTTAGACTGGCGCAGGTTGATAGACTAGATATAACCCCGAGCGTCAGCGGAAATGCAACATCAAGTGAAGTTGCTTCCTATTAGATCTTGACTGGCGCAGACTGATAGAATAGATTTCACCCTAAGCGTCAGTGAATTCACCACGTCAAGTAAAAGTGCTTCCGATAGCTCAGTGACTAGCGCTGAGTGGTGGAATGAAATAGACTAAGCGAGAGCAAGTCATGGTGAACTAAATCCCTCATCAAGTGAATTTACTTCCGGATGTAGAAGTGCTTCCGGATACACCTTAGATTTAGGATCACCCACTGCATGAGACTATATGATTATATTGCTAAACTAACGTTCAAGTGCAGCACACTCAGTAAGGTTGCTTCCGGATGAGAAGTTGCTTCCGCAAGCAATCAGGATGTCTGAACGTTCAAAGAGATGCAGTGTCAGAATGCTTTTAACAGAGCAGAGGTGTCAGGACTACTTTTCAGAGATAAAGCAAGTCAACCCTGCTGAAGCATTTAAGAAGATGTTCCTTCCAACGGTAACAAGAGGATAACAGACATATTCAAACAACATTGTTACCTACCAAGCATGAGGAGTATGAGAACATAATCTGAAGATTCACTCAAGGTGTCAAAGCTCATACTGCCCACAAGAGTCAGAGTCCATAAGAGAGCTTCTGATAGCAAGAGAGGATCCAATAGCAAAGCACTCTTATCATTCATGGACAAGTGCTTGGAAGACAAAGTTCCTCTATGTGATAGCAAGCAAAATGTTAGAGTCCACGAGCTTCAGATAGCAAGAGAGCTTCCGATAGTGAGTCTCTTAACATCCTGGACTTATGCTTGAGGAACGAAGTCCTCTCTGACAACAAGCAAGAGTCGGACCGTACAAAGTGTTCAGATGTCAGAACGACTTTTGTCAGAATAGTATTGCCAGAACAGTGTTGACAGAACAGCTTGGTCAGAGCACCTTTTTAGATAAAGCAAAGTCAACCCTGCTGTGCATTAATGAGGACAACGTAAACAAGGCCCCAACGTCTATAATCAAACGGTCTTATTGCCTCTCCAACGGTTAGATATTCAGAGGCTGGTATAAAAGGGATGTTCTTCATTTCTGAAGAAAATAGCTTGAATGGAAGAAAAAGAGAGAACAGAGCATAGTATCTGAAATATCATATTCTTCGTTCTACACATCTTCTACTACTCTCCGATCCAGATTTGTGATAATCTTCAGAGAGTGATTCAGTTGTACTTAAGTGAGTAACATCACTCACTCTTAGAGAGAGTTAGCTTTGAGCTTAAGTGTTTAGCACAATCAGTTCATAGAGTGAACATAGTGTAAACTTACAATTTGTAAGGGGGAGCATTTAGAGGTTGTCTAAATCTCCATAGGTTGCAAGTTAGCCCGTAAAACTTGCATTTGTAAGGTTTACAGGTGAACCCGGTGTAAAACCTGTGGGTTGTTAGGTGAACCCGTGCTCGTAAAACCTAAAGTGTAAAGGCTTCTCTTGTGCCCGGTTTAAACAAGAATAGTGGATTAGAAATCTCAGGTGGAGCCTGGGGACTGGATGTAGGTCTGGGTGACCGAACCAGGATAAATTTGCTTGTGCATATTTTGCTTATTTAAATCTCACACCAAGCACCACACCACTACATATTCACTTGTGCTTGACATGATTTATCGTCACTGTCATCAAGCACAAGGAGTATAACTTTAAAAAGGGAGAAAATTAAAGTTTTATTCTACCACCCAATTCACCCCCCCCTCTTGGGTGACAGCCACGCATTTCATTTGGTATCAGAGCAGGTCACTTGTTTAAAGGATCTAACGATCTCAAGTGTAAAGACCTTGGCTGATTTGGGTTAAAATGTTTTCCAAAGGCTTTGATCATACCATTCCACCTGTGTTAGAAAATATTGATTTTTGTTGGTGGAAAGCAAGAATGGAAAGTTTTATAAAATCCACTAGTTTGAAAATGTGGGATATTTTTGAAAATGATTTTGATTTCAAACCAAGAGGAAACTGGACTGAAAAGGAGAAAAATTTGTTTTCCTTAAACATTCGAGCAATGCAAATTTTATACAAAGGCTTAACTGAAAATGATTTCCAGAAAATCAAACATTGCTCTAGTGCTAGAGATATTTGGAATACTCTTGATATGATATATGCTTCTAACCCATCTCTTGAAAGCACAGCTGTCCAAAGCTCAACTCGTGCTCTTTGTGGATCATCTACTGATGAGCTTCTGGAAGCTGATATTGAGGAAGCAGGCTTCAGTGAAGAGAGTATCCATTTCTGCCTAGAAGATTCAGAAAGTGAGGTATCTGAATCTGAACTTGAACTCTCTGAATTGCAAGATGCATACAATGAGTTATATACCGAATATTGTAAACTTGCAAAAGAACTTCTAGGCTTAAAAGAAAAAGATAGGAAACTTGAAAAACTAATTTCTTCTTCTACGTCTAAAGTTTCCGAGGTTTCTTTTAAAGAACTAGTGGTTCCGATAGCTAGCCCACTGTCGGCAGAGAAAACTTCAACATGTCTTGAAAAATGTTTTGATTGTAAACACGTGTTGAAGGAAAAAGAAAAGTCTTCAAAAGAAACTGAGATTTCAAAGGAACAAAAAGCTTTTCTAAAGAAAACTAATCATGATAATGATAGAAAATCTCATTTTGATTATCATTCCATTATCTGTCATTATTGTGGTAGATTAGGACATATTTCTCACACATGCAGTCTTAGAAGAAATACAAATGTGAGAAATAAGTTTGTATGGATTCCTAAAGGACAAGTAAGGTCCAGTGCTAACCATGTAGGACCCAAGTACAAATGGGTACCAAAACATCCTCCTAGTGCCTTACTTGTGCAGGAAAGATCAAGAGTTCCTCTTATCCCAAAGAAGAGAACTCGTGGTGATGCAACTGCTGAAATCCACTGGTACAATCATAAGAAGCTGTCGGCCACCACAAGGGCCAATGGTTCTGTCTCAAGGATGAGCTATCACAAAGTTCCATTCAACTATCCTGAGAAGAACAAGAGAGAGTGGATTCCTCGATCAACATTGAAAAGGCTCTTGAATCCTACCTCTCAGAAGAAAGTGCTTCGAACCAAGGATAAGTATAGAAGATCTCCTTGGGTAAGCAAGGGATCACTTAGCAACGAAGCATTTGATAGTAAAATCTCCTATGCTAATGTTAGATGGACTTATTGAGATTTTACATTAAGCATCCTAAGATGTGAACATTATATTCATCATAGAAGAAAGCTTGAAGAAATAAGTAATGTTCATAATCTACATGCTGTCCATGACTATCTTGATCAAAAACCTTGTATATCCTTGTGCATATAGTCATGAAAGAAAATAGTTTATGCATTCACCCTGAGTTTTGAAAGATCCTTCTGAAATGCAAACTTTCAAAAATAGATTCTGATCCTCTTCAAACTTGCATGACAACTATACCTCATGATAGCACTCAAAAGTTATTTCTGATTTTCCATTTCATGTGGTATCTCTTGCATCAACGTTTTCAATGCATAAGCAGCTATAATTTCGAGAACAATACATCCCTCTTAATTACATCTTTAAGTTCTCAATCTACTAATGATCTCAGTTCAAGTTTGTGGGTTAAGAATGTTGACACAGATTATTGAAGCTTGAACAATGAATATAACCAAGAGAGAATGACAACGAAAATGTCTCTTATCAAGATGTGTGGAATGGCTATACCAAACCTGAGAAACTTTCGCCGATACACATGAGCATTTCTATCCCTTACATATTCTGTTGTGAAATTAAATGGATAGTCTCTCTCTTGTCTGACATGCATTAGAAATCTTAGGAAATGCCTTGAATTAAACTCTGCTAGATCTGTAAAACATGGCATAGTATCACAAGCATGCTATAATCTGTATTAATTTCAAGCTTGTTGATATCCTAAGAACAATGAGATCACATTGAGCATATCTAGAAGAACTCGAGCTAATATTTGGAAATTATTCTCGTAATTTGATTGTTTTTGTGAACATGAAAATTTCCAGTATTTCATTTTTGTGAGGATGAAGATTTTTCTTTTCAAAATTTCATAGTGTTAATAATTCACATGTCTTCATGATCTAACATGAACATCCTTGAGGCATATGTATTGAACTATACTTGCTTATGAAACTCTGAAAATATGCCACCTGCTTAATATTCTCTGTACTATCACATTGATATTTATCCATGAGAGTATAAATAGAGTTCATGTCTTGATAGTGAAACTATGTGAATGTATAGATAATTTCAAAATTAGTTTTCACATAATCATTGCTCATATTTTCTTAAACCAATTAGCAAGCATGATTTCTTAAAATTATTAGTTTGTGCTGATTAACACAGATTGACTTGAATGTCCTGAGGATGGTCTTCAATGTTAAATCTTAAGTTCTTTCACTGACCATCAGAAAGCATTTGTTTCCTCAAGCATATGCAGGACCAATCATCAAGTTTGAGCAAAGTTGCTTTCACAACAATCAGCGCCTTCGATAGCAGGCCAACTATTGAACCATGGGAAGAGTAGAGTGACTGCCCAGTCATGTCTGCTTGTGGTTGTAGCTCAGCTTGCCGAAGCGAATCATCAAAGCACTTGCGCTAGGGGTTTCCACTTGAGATAGCACACCTCTTGAAGATGTCAGGAAGCATGCTTATCTGCGTACGATTCAGATTCCTGAGTCTAATAGAGTATGAGTACCCCTCATCTGTGGTAACATCTACACCTTACCATCTCTTACATATGATGCATACATGGCATTGGTAAGGGTGTCAACTTAGGATGTTTCTCTCAATCTGCATTGACTTCAAAATCATTCACTGTCTTAGAAAATCATCCTAGCTCACACATCTGTATCCTCTAAATGACATGCCGGAAAGTAATTGATAACATACCTCTCTTATATGCTTCCTTTCTTGATTTAATGATGATTAATCTTAATATAGAAGAGAAGTAAGTGGACATTACCTGTTAATGATCCCTTGAAAATCGAGAGTCACATGCTGTCATCGATAATAAACTCTTAAGATGCTGTGATGCAATTTGTTTGGAAATTATTTTGGCACTTTTAAAAACACAAATTTCATTTGATTTGATTTCATTTCATATGGTATCACAAATTTCATTTGGCATTCAATCTTTTCCTTTGATACCACAAGTTCAAACTCACAGATCTCATTTGATTTCATTAGGTATCAGATTTCATCTCATTTGAATTTTAAAATCACATATTTCATTTGATATCATAATCATCATTTTTAAACACATCAAAATTACTTTTGATATCATGTTAATCAATTCGAGAGGATCAAAATTACATTTGGAAAGAATTTTCACCTTCAAAAAGAAAACTGTTTTGTATGTTTTGATCTTAATTTAATTATGATTAGATTTGATGTATCAATATCTCCTTTGAAAAACATGTTTAACTATCCTACATAGTGTTTAGGGAAAATACAATCATTTAGGATCATGAGCCATTATTGCTGTTCCTTGTTAATTCTCGTACATTGTATTGAATAATCTAGAACAAATCTTTATTAGCGATACATAGGGAGAAATATTAGGTAGAAAGCCCATTCCTAGGAGAACGATAAAAGTATCCCCATCCCTAAGGCTAGCTTGCACCTGTTGGATTTTGATGAAGCCAAAAGGGGGAGAGAGATGAGATGTCTAGAGATGAGATATAAGATGTCTAGCTAGAGATGAGATATGAGATGTCTAGCGAGAGATGAGACATGAGATGTCTAGAGCTGAGAGATAGATAAGATGCCTAGATTTTTGGGGAGAGAAATGGGAAAGGAATATAGCTCTAGGATGAGTGATCTAAGTTTAATTATGTTCTCTAGTCATCTATGGGTTTGTCATCATCAAAAAGGGGGAGAATGTTAGAATCTTAAGTTTTGATGGTGACTAAGTATGGTCTAGTACTTAAGAGAACATAATCAACACTTAGGAGGGATTAGATGACATGGTTAGAATCCTGAGTTAGATCACTTGAGAATGCAAGATCACTTCCGATTGAAACATAGGGGAGAGAAATGGGAAAGGAATATAGCTCTAGGATGAGTGATCTAAGTTTAATTATGTTCTCTAGTCATCTATGGGTTTGTCATCATCAAAAAGGGGGAGAATGTTAGAATCTTAAGTTTTGATGGTGACTAAGTATGGTCTAGTACTTAAGAGAACATAATCAACACTTAGGAGGGATTAGATGACATGGTTAGAATCCTGAGTTAGATCACTTGAGAATGCAAGATCACTTTCGGTTAGATTAGGACTTGCGCATGCGGATGAATGCTTTCATCCCCCAGCGTCAGCAAGTAAATCACTAGGGATTTAACTTAGTCCATGAGAATTAGGTACACAAAACCTTAAGACTAAGCTATGTTTCAATCGGAAGTGAGTTTGCTTCCTGTTAGAATTAGACTGGCGCAGAGCGACAGAATAGATATTACCCCAAGCGTCAGTAAGTCTACTTCCCCAAGTGAAAGCGCTTCCTGTTAGACTTAGACTGGCGCAGAGCAATAGAATAGTTAGTACCCCAAGCGTCAGTAAGTCTACTTCCCCAAGTGAAAGCGCTTCCTGTTAGACTTAGACTGGCGCAGAGCAATAGAATAGTTAGTACCCCAAGCGTCAGTAAGTCTACTTCGCCAAGTGAAAGCACTTCCTATTAGATTTAGACTGGCGCAGGTTGATAGACTAGATATAACCCCGAGCGTCAGCGGAAATGCAACATCAAGTGAAGTTGCTTCCTATTAGATCTTGACTGGCGCAGACTGATAGAATAGATTTCACCCTAAGCGTCAGTGAATTCACCACGTCAAGTAAAAGTGCTTCCGATAGCTCAGTGACTAGCGCTGAGTGGTGGAATGAAATAGACTAAGCGAGAGCAAGTCATGGTGAACTAAATCCCTCATCAAGTGAATTTACTTCCGGATGTAGAAGTGCTTCCGGATACACCTTAGATTTAGGATCACCCACTGCATGAGACTATATGATTATATTGCTAAACTAACGTTCAAGTGCAGCACACTCAGTAAGGTTGCTTCCGGATGAGAAGTTGCTTCCGCAAGCAATCAGGATGTCTGAACGTTCAAAGAGATGCAGTGTCAGAATGCTTTTAACAGAGCAGAGGTGTCAGGACTACTTTTCAGAGATAAAGCAAGTCAACCCTGCTGAAGCATTTAAGAAGATGTTCCTTCCAACGGTAACAAGAGGATAACAGACATATTCAAACAACATTGTTACCTACCAAGCATGAGGAGTATAAGAACATAATCTGAAGATTCACTCAAGGTGTCAAAGCTCATACTGCCCACAAGAGTCAGAGTCCATAAGAGAGCTTCTGATAGCAAGAGAGGATCCAATAGCAAAGCACTCTTATCATTCATGGACAAGTGCTTGGAAGACAAAGTTCCTCTATGTGATAGCAAGCAAAATGTTAGAGTCCACGAGCTTCAGATAGCAAGAGAGCTTCCGATAGTGAGTCTCTTAACATCCTGGACTTATGCTTGAGGAACGAAGTCCTCTCTGACAACAAGCAAGAGTCGGACCGTACAAAGTGTTCAGATGTCAGAACGACTTTTGTCAGAATAGTATTGCCAGAACAGTGTTGACAGAACAGCTTGGTCAGAGCACCTTTTTAGATAAAGCAAAGTCAACCCTGCTGTGCATTAATGAGGACAACGTAAACAAGGCCCCAACGTCTATAATCAAACGGTCTTATTGCCTCTCCAACGGTTAGATATTCAGAGGCTGGTATAAAAGGGATGTTCTTCATTTCTGAAGAAAATAGCTTGAATGGAAGAAAAAGAGAGAACAGAGCATAGTATCTGAAATATCATATTCTTCGTTCTACACATCTTCTACTACTCTCCGATCCAGATTTGTGATAATCTTCAGAGAGTGATTCAGTTGTACTTAAGTGAGTAACATCACTCACTCTTAGAGAGAGTTAGCTTTGAGCTTAAGTGTTTAGCACAATCAGTTCATAGAGTGAACATAGTGTAAACTTACAATTTGTAAGGGGGAGCATTTAGAGGTTGTCTAAATCTCCATAGGTTGCAAGTTAGCCCGTAAAACTTGCATTTGTAAGGTTTGCAGGTGAACCCGGTGTAAAACCTGTGGGTTGTTAGGTGAACCCGTGCTCGTAAAACCTAAAGTGTAAAGGCTTCTCTTGTGCCCGGTTTAAACAAGAATAGTGGATTAGAAATCTCAGGTGGAGCCTGGGGACTGGATGTAGGTCTGGGTGACCGAACCAGGATAAATTTGCTTGTGCATATTTTGCTTATTTAAATCTCACACCAAGCACCACACCACTACATATTCACTTGTGCTTGACATGATTTATCGTCACTGTCATCAAGCACAAGGAGTATAACTTTAAAAAGGGAGAAAATTAAAGTTTTATTCTACCACCCAATTCACCCCCCCCTCTTGGGTGACAGCCACGCATTTCAGTTTTATTTTGTTGGTAAGTGTTGGATTTGTTGATTAATGATTAAGTTATTTGATCTAATTGAATTTAATCATACTCTTATTATAATAATTGTTATTTGATTATTCTTAATTTGTATTTTGATAATTTATTATTTATTAATGGTTGGAGGACACATCACCATTAGTAGTGAAAGGTTGTTGTCCATTTATATTAAGTGGCCGGAGGCTTCCTCACTATATTTAGTGATTGGAAGCAGCCCCCTTAGTAATAGATGTTGGTAGCCCTCATTACTTAATGGGGGGATGTTTTCAAAAGGTAAGTTTTTGTTCAAAAGTGATTTTTAACTGAATTTTTACGTAGCTAATTGTAGAAAATTGAAAAGTTTTGCAAGTCAATGTTATGTAATTGGAAGAATTTGGTTATTGATATTGTGAATGAGAAACTTGTAGTGGATAATTGTTGGAAAAATTGCGAATTGTAGTTAAAAATGTGAATTGATTTTAGTTTGAGTGAATTTTTGTTAGTTGATTTCAAAGATATTGAGGCATGTTAAAGTAATTAATGATGTTTAAAAGCTGATTTTCTGCTGTCCATCATGTTAACCTTGAGAATTTTCATGGAATGTAATTTTGTACTTGATATTCAACTTGTATACCACTTATTTGAGTAGCATAGTGCAGAACTCTGTTCTTGAAAAGACAATTGAAATCTTAGCTAAACTGTTGATATGCATGTTAATCTACATGTAAGTATGTTGTATTCAAAATCTGGTATTGTGGAAAGGATTGTTGATGTTATCTCTGTTTTGGGCTAAAAGCTTGTAGATAATTGATTAAGCAAGCATTTAAATAAAACAATCTTAGAGAATTTAAGTATATGCTCAAGTATTGGGGATTTTGGAAATTTCTTATTTTTTTGTTGTCTCTGGTTCTGCTTTATTTTCTGGCTTGAGTGGTTGTTGGTAGATATATGAAGTTTATTATTAGTGGAGTAAAATTGATATATTGTCCTGCAAGTTGGGAATTAGCTTGGAATTGAATAATTAGAGAAGATAAGCATTAAATAAATCTGATTGAAGAATTAATTCTTTATGCTCTAAGATTGAAATGAAGTAATTTTTGGTTTGATTAGGATATGTATGAGAGGTTGGAGGTTCTTGAACTTGGTGCTCTGTTTGGTTCAATTTTTTTTTTGGACTTAAGGGAAGCCTTCAGGAATGATTATTTAATCATAAAGTTAATAAAAAAAGGGGACATTTAGGTTGCATGTTAACTTTCATTGAATGTGAAGTTGATAGTTGCTGTTTTGGCTTTTGTGCAGTGACATTGATGATGTTTTTGGGCTTGTATGTAAACTTGATTACTTTTGCTTGGTGGCTTTGAAGTTCAGATTTATTTATTGTGCTTTGTTGTTTGATTTGAACTAACTATGGCTGAACTGATTCTTGGTTTCTCTATTTCAAATCTTTGCTAAAAGAGTGATTTGAGTTGGAGTGTTATTTTGAGTTACTGCTTATTTATGATTTAAAGCTTTGATAACTAAAGGTACTAAATGTAATCAGAAATTTGGTTGTTTTGAATGGAAGATAATTGTGAAGGTAAATTGTAATTTTTATGAAGAATATGATGTATGAAGCAAATGTTTAAGATATGTTGTTTTAGGCATTATTTAGATTTGGTGAAGAAGGACTAAAATCTGTTCTCTATGTTTGAATGAGGATTGGAAAGAAATTTTCATGCTTCAAGGTGTGCCTTACTTAAAGGTCTGAAATCAAGCTTTAAACCTGAATGTAATATTTTATTCCATGATTTCCAAGTGCAAACAAGCTTTATTGTTTTCTTTTAATCCATGAGACATGTTGGTTCAAGATATTAAAGAATTCTTGAAGTTTATATGTGTTTGCTTTGCTTGTATGTTAGCTTTTGTTTTGCTATTCAATTTGAGACCTAAGTTAGAGATTCAAATCTTCAAAACTAATGATTATGTAAGTTCACTAAGAGTATAGTCTCGTTGTGCATGTGTGAATCTCATAATTAAAGATGAGGAAGTATATAAAAATAGGACTATTGTGGCTGCATTGGGAGATGAAATGATGATTTTGGAAGCTTGTAGTGTATGAAATGACAATTTGTTATAAAAAAAAATACTAGTGTGAAATAGTATACTTGTTTGATTTGATTCTGTCGAATTTAATTTAGATTGTATTGACTAGGATTGTTGATCACTCGCTTATTGATTATGTTTATTGAAGTAGTTTAATTATTTTTGAGTTCATATGCAAAACGTTTAATTGTAATGGTGTGTTTATAGGTTTGATGAGGTTCTTTAAGATGAGATGCACAAATGGGGAAAAATGGGTAGTAATATAAGATACGAGAGAGACGTTAAAGTATTATAAAGTGGAAATGATATTAATTTATCATTTTGTATCCTATCATTATAGGAGGAACTAAGAGAAAGTATTTGGAGGAAATCTACAAGAATGGTAAGGAAAAACGTCAGAATGCTAAAGGGTGACAGGTAATCACACTTAACCTGGCTCTGATACTAAGTTGTTACATTCTGTTACTAATTACTTAATTAACCAATGACATCCATTTTAGATCTAATAACCTCTTTATTAACTATGATAGAAAAAGATTTCCATAATATCAATGTCCTATCATAGTTAGGAAAGGAATTTTCTAATGATTAAATACTATCCATGATAGAAAAGAATTTCCTGATACAACCTGAACACTATCATGGATAATTAATAACTAACCATGTTAGAAAAGATTTGCCTAACATGGTTATTAAACAAAACTAATTGATATTAAACAATAAATAAATATATATACATGCGGAAGCAGATGCAGGCCTATACAAATTGGCAATATACATAACTAATTAATCTAAATAACCTTTGAAACCTAATTCCCTTTCCTGATGCTTGCGCCTGTGCATGAATACCTGCAAAAATGTCAGTAATCGTGGGATGAGACAATTTGTCCCAGTAATCACCGCTTAACTCACTATAACAGTGAGATGTGCGGTAGCGAGGGCGTCTAAAGGGTGCCACATTTTAAATCAGTAATATATATATATGTATATTCCAAGTCTCCTTCCATTCAACATCTCTACTCCTCATGTCTCATTCAAAATCCCTCAGTCAATTCCACATTAACTAAATTTCATCTCCCCGTACTCCAATCAAATAATATTGTCACATCAACTTCCACACTCACCTATAGATGCATTGTGCTATCAAGGTGCATTCAAGCATCTAATCTTCACTATATGATTTGACACTGTGCCCCTCTCTATAATGAGGGGACAATTTCCCTCTCTGGCAATCTCCAGAGAGGGAACCCCAATTCTGTTTCCTTTACAGAACGGGATCGGTTGGGCTCTTTAATGCCAAACAACCGTAGGTCACTTACTTTCTCTAGTAAGTAAACCCGTGATCCCCGGTCTCTAGTCCGAAAAGGATTCGTACAAATAACTGTCGATCGGCCAATCGACAGTTATCATCGCGCGATGGTACATAAATATCTCAGTGTCATGCAATGCTCACATTATCCATCCTCATCCATCCATTTCAATCTCATTCAGTATCTCAATTTCAATATCAATATCATACACTTTATCATTCCCTTTCATATCTCAATCTCACTATTCAAGTCCTTCCCTTTTCTAACTATCACTATCCTTAACATGTACTATATAAATCTCTCACACTTATCCTGCAACAATCCACCACCAACCAGAATACCAGAAATTGAAACTTAATCTTTAACTCAAACAAATTCCTAAATTAAAATCCCCAAACCCTAGAATTTAAATCCCTCTCAAACTCGCCCAGAATGAAGAAAATGGGTTGGAATTAGCGAAATATACTCACTTGCGTCTGAATCCGGTGTACATGGCAGACCGGTATCGTGAAACTCGCCGGAAAATGGTCAGTTCCGATGGTGAGCAAAAACAGAAAATCCAAGAAGAAATAAAGGTGAGAAATCGGCTTGCAAGGAAGAAATAACTTAAACAATCTAAAGAATGGCTGAATCTCACCTCAACCACCGACGTTCGCCGCCAAGCTCGCCGGAAACACGTAGAAGCCGACTAAAGAAGTGTAGAGGATGAAGAGAACGAGCAAGAACAAGGAAGAACACACAGTAAAAATTGGGTTTAGGAGGAGATAAGTGTATGAAAGGAGTTGGGTGAATTAAAATGGTGTGTAAGGTTGAGAAAGAGATAGAAGAATGAAGGAGGAGAGTTTTAAGGGGGGAGGAGCAGCGACTCCCTTAATGAAGAAGAAAGGAGGAGTGTGTATGTTAGGGCTTTTAAGAGCAAATTACCGAATTGCCCTTTTACCTTTACTTATTTACTTTTCCATTTTAAACCCCTACTTTAAAGCTAAATTATGAAACAAGCTTACATATTTTCTCCCACCATAATATTGTCTATGCCTTAGAGTATTTTTCATAAAAGTTTTAATTTATAATTCAACTTCTAACTATTTTTCCTTAATTTTTAAAGAAATAAGCATATTATATTCTCAAAAATACATTTATCTTCTTTTACTTCTTCAAAAGGCTTTTTAATTTAATAATAATATCCTAATATTTTAATTAATTCTCAATTATCTCTAATTTAAAATTTGGGATGTTACACTTGATGGCCAATTAGCTTCTAAATATACGGGTAAGATTGATTTTGTGAAAATAATGGAGTTATGGTTTTTTTTTACTGAAATAGAGCTCTGGTTGAAATTAATATTTTTTGAACTGCATCTCATCTCACCTGGATCATTCTAAATATATGAATTTAAACTTTTTTTGCCAAAAGAATAGATTAAAACTACTAATATGGCCATGGTATTAAAACCGGACCGGACCGGCCGGTCTGACCTGAAAAACCGGGACCCGGTGGAGAGGCCGGTCCGGAAGACCCCACACCCGGCCAGGCATCTAGCCCGAAATATTCCGGTTAGCCCTCGCCGGTTAAACCGCCAACCGGGACCCGGAACCGCGACCCGGCTTGCTTAAAAGACAGAAAAAACTCAGATCTTTCCTTTTCTAATTTTCTCTGCGCGAGATCAGACTTCAGAGGCAGAAAAAAAACAACCTAACCTAATAATCCCTTTCCCTCTTCTCTGCTGCGCGAACGAAGGAAGAAGAAGAAGATGATGAAGTGAGAGAGGATGAAAATGAAGTGAGATTTGATGAAGATGATGAAAGAAGAAGAAGAAGAGGAGGAGGAGGAGGAGGGAGGGGTGACGACTTTTTTTTTCTTTGTTCAGAAAAAAAAAGTCGTCACCCCTCCCTCCTATTCTGAATGTAAATGAATGAGAGAAGAGAGTATATAATTAGGGTTTTAGGGACAATTGACCATGTTGCCCTTCTATCTCTATTTATAAATTTTTCCATTTTAATTTCCTACCTTAAAACTAATTACAAAAATAATCTATACACCAACTTATGTATCTTTTTCTCCATATAATAATTAAATTTCTAACTATTGTTCCTTTAATTTATAAAGAAATAGACATGTTAATTTCTTAAAAGTAAGGTTACACTTCAAATTTTCCTTAATTGTTGAATACTCTTATAATTTAAGTATTAATTTTAGTTTGATGTTTTTAATTATTATATATTTTTTAATTATTTTAATATGGCCGGTTGAACCACCGGTTGAACCTCGGTTGAACCTTTAACCCTTGACCCTCTGCCTTAGCCGGTTCGACGCCCGGTCCGGTTTTTAATACATTGAATATGGCTACTCAAAATTGGCCGGTTTAAAATAATGTCTTATGTGTTATTTTTTGAGCACATTATGTGTTTTCTTTTAGAAACTTCTCTTTAATAACTCAATCTCATATTTTCTCCTAACGCAATCCAAAACTTTTTTTTTTTCATCCAACAACATAATGTCAGCAGTCTTATATTGCATAAAATAGACAGCAACTAAGTAATGGTTTGACTTTTGTTTTTAGGACAGCAGTTTTAAAAAAATAAAATAAAAATTGTTTGAAATGTGTCCTTAGTATCTTGTTCTAAAAATATAAAAGTTAGGTTGACTAATGGAAAACAAATTGAAAACGAGCTTGTTTATTTTTTTTTCTTTTTCTCACAATTTATATAAAATTAATAAGTTCTGAAACAAAAAATTTACTAAGATAATTATTCTAAGAGGTCAAACAAAAAAAAGGAATATTTCAAAATAAAATAATTGTTCTTAGAATATTGTCAATTAAAAAATATTATCGCCAGGATGTGGTGAATTAGGGGTCTTGAGTTAGAGTTAGAAATGTAGGTTTGTGTACAATTAAAAGAGGGACCCAATGCATATTAGATTAGTCTGGGTCCATTGAATTCTCCATGATATAAAATAGGACTGACCTAGAATACTAGATTAGAAATCCAAAAAAAAAAGTCATTGACATCGATGATGCAATTGCAGCTAGTGCTATAGGTTATGTCCCGAGAGATGCAGTTGTAGTTTCATGCATAATTTTTTTTCCCATTTTTTAAATAAACCAAAAGTAAGAAACTTTTAAAAACTTTTTGGTTTAAAAAAATTAATCTTTAAAAAACCATTTGTTTTATTTTTGTTTATTAAATAACAAATTTAAAATAGGGTTAAATATGTTTTGGCCAATAAATAATTATGCAAGTATCAATTTACGCAAAGAATAATAAAAACAATCAACTATACCTAAAAATAATAAAAAAAAGTTTAATTTTAGCCAAGACCTTCAATTTGCTTCTAACAACGTCAATCTTTTTCAGTGGTAAGTTACAAATGATGTTTTGACAAGTTGAAGGTCTTTGCCAAAATGATAGTTTTTTTATTTTTTTTAGGCATAGTCGAAACCTTTTATTGTTCGTTATACAAATTTATACTTATTCAATTGTTTGTTGGGCAAAATTATATTTAACCCTTAATTAAGAGTAGATTGCAAAGCATTGTTACCCTTATTTCTACTCAAAATAGATGCAGAGGAAGGAGGGATGCATATTTGATGCCACTTTTGTTAGTTTTAAGCAATAATATCCAGATTTCTACTCAAAATATATCTCTAAAGTGTAATTATTTAAAAAAATTGAAATTGAAAACAAGATGGCATAAACAAGTTAGAGATAGAAGAGGCGAAAAGCATTGCATTTTCGCTTTTCCGCCCCTCATTGAGCCAGTTAAGATGTGTTGTGTGTTGTTCAAAATAATAATTCCAACAGACTTTTTTTTTTTAAAAAAATATAACGATTAAAGAGTTACTCTATGGAATGTCTCTAAAGATGCAAAAATAAGAATAGAACTAAATAAGCCCTTGATATTTGACTTCATTGCATTTGTTGGTTTTGTGGGTATGAGACAGGATTTAGTGGACTAACAGCGTATGCTGGATTTTTTGACGTGTGTAAACCTCAAGAGGGAGAACAAGTATTTGTATCAGCAGCATGTGGATCAGTTGGATATTTAGTAGGCCAATATGCGAAAAATATGGGCTGTTATGTTGTGGGTTCTGCTGGAAGTCCCAAAAAGGTTCAATAAGTAACTGCCTTTAAGATTTTTGAACCTATAAAACTCATAGCTACTTTATCAGCTGAAAATGAACTCCTAAGTTATGGTGATTTTGTTATAGGTGGAATTACTCAAAAGCAAGCTAGGTTTTGATGATGCATTCAACTACAAGGAAGAAAGAGACTTAGAGCTCACTCTCAGAAGGTTAGAACTTTATTACACACACCACTCTAAACTTTTTAATAGTCCAATTTCTTAAAGAAATTTTGTTTCGTACTATTCGCCCAACCAAGGAGCAATTAATGACACATTTTTTCCTTATTAATAAATGTAGATCGGAAGAAAAAGGTGAAACCTATATAATGTATACAATATTTTTTTGAATCATTAAGAGTTAAAGTGTTCAAATTAAATATCCACGAGATATATCTGAGAACACTAAACAACAAATGTTTTTTAGGGACAAAATCGAAGTAACAATGAGCTTCTAAAGTATTTGCAAAAGCTACAAATTATGTTTATGTCAAATGACATTTGTCACTTTTTTTTGCAAAGTTTGTACTAGTTGTCCATGTGTGATTTATTGCTCCTTTACTATTGAAGACATGATAGCTGGGATTAGAGTAAGAAGTTAGGCAAATAGAAAAACGTAAGGGAATAGCTACGGGGAAGTTAGGCAAATAATTTCTTTGTCTTTGGTGTTACATTTATTTATGGCATTTGGCTATGTATTGAGGGTTATCCCCTAGTAAGAAAGGAGACAAATAAAAAAAGCATAAAGGAGAGGGATGTTTGAAATTGAGGGGAAGGTTGATGGTGATGTCTTCGATTTCTACAATTAGGAGATGCAGAAGAAGAAGGCTGAATTGTGATGAGGAAACCAATTCTATAGAAGAAATTATTTTTATTAGATTCTCAATATTTGATTGTTTGCTTCTTTTCTTTTTATTTAAACGTAACATATTAAAATTGGTTTTCATTATGTTATTCAAACAAATTATGTCAAACAGACTTTTTTTCTAATAATAAAAGCTTATCCAAATATAATTTTTCTATACTAATTTACTTTACCTCAATTTTAATTTGCAAGTATCAAGTTGAATAAAAATCACTTCTATAAACCTTAATTTAAAAAAGAACTATATTATTCAAGAGAGATTAATATCAGAACTTTTTTGAATGACATTTTTAATTGCGTTTGCTTTTAATTTGATAATTTGAACTTTCAGCTATTTTCCCAATGGAATCGACATATATTTCGACAATGTGGGAGGAGAAATGTTAGAGGCAGCCATTGCAAACATGAATGCCTTGGGAAGAGTAAGTTCTTGCGGTGTAATATCAGAGTATACGGATGAAGTTGGAAATAAGCGAGCTTCACCAAACATGATGAACGTTGTGTACAAGAGAATCAACATTAGAGGATTTATGTGTAGTGATTATGTGAGTACTCTCGAAAATGTCATTTCAACAAATTCTGATCTTCTTCGTTCAGGGAAGTTGACAACACTTGAAGACGTCTCTTATGGTGTGGAGAGCATCCCTTCTGCTTTTGTTGCTCTATTCAAAGGAGATAATATTGGGAAGAAAATTATCAAAATTGCAGATGAGGACTAGATTTAAGATGACTGGATTTTACCCCAATTATGTCTAAGTATAGTGGAAAGAAAATCCATCAAACAATGCATATAAACTCTGCTTTGTTTCACGAGTTAATGTTCATATGGGTTGATTTTTGGCTCATCAGCAGAGGGGTCAAAATAATCAATAATGTGATAAAAAAACTTCTGCCTTGATATATGCGTTAGATTCTTACTGGATGGATAAATATTGTTGGGTGTCACGCATGCTTGCACGCCCACCCCCAACCCATTTCTATGGTGCCATTGGATTTAGAATGGACGAGAAATTTTTCTTGGCGGTTCAATAGTGTAGAAAATGTAGAGTGAACCAGGTTAACCCAATAAAGCAAAACAGTCAATTCACTCATTCATGGAAACTTGGGTTGAAATATAACTACTAACTCTAACTAGGCTATAACTAACATTACAAATAATGAACGATAAATTAGTGAGTTGAGTCTATAAAAACAAAATTCCTTATTTCATTGTAGATTAAGGAATTTTGTGAGGAATTATTTACTAATGATTTATTTTAAGATGAATTTCGTAGCTGATTCACTACCACACAATCATTTTAAGAAAGTAATGATATTAACTCAAGATTTTATATGCAAAAGAGCATCAATATTCACCATCAAGTGTTCACTTAGATTGGATTGTTCTAATTTAATAACCAGTTACGTGCTTGAATTATTGATATGTGTCTATAATAATTAATTGGAGATCTAGCTTTTGATTTTTTTTTGATAAAGTTAGCTTTTAATTTTGGTTGTTTGATTATATGGTTGGTTATAAACAAGGGATATGGAATGTGAAGAAAAATTTTGTGAAATGAATTTGTAAAATCAAATGTGGGGTTATGTTATTTTGGAAAAAAAACATAAATATTATTAATTAAAAACTATGGACCTCGTTGACCTATCTATTCTCCTTTACCATACCAATTCATGTCAAGTAAGTTTCATTGCATATAACCAGATCATTATATTGTGTAAATATACGTTATGACATACTTCTTTGACAATGAAGTCGATATGTCCGAGTGGTTAAGGAGACAGACTTGAAATCTGTTGGGCTTCGCCCGCGCAGGTTCGAACCCTGCTGTCGACGTTCTTTTCCTTTTCAAACTCTTTTTACCCAAATTGAACCACCGCTGACGCCTGAGTGGGTTTTCGTAGGGTTTAAATTGTGCACACTTCAGAGTTCAGACAGCCTTCCTCTCCTCCTTCCAATCGCCCTTCCCATTTTCCCGCCATCACTCCACATTAGGGTTTCATTTTTCAATCTCAATTTGAATGCAATGGTGTCTCCCAAGGACCTCCTGGCTACTATTGAATCCACCCTCCTCACTCCCTCCCAACCTTCTGCTTCCCAGAGACTCCACCTTTTGCACTCTCTTCGCTCCTCTCTTCCCTCCTTTCGCTCTCTCCTCTCCTATCCCGTACGTTACGCCATTCTCCACTTCATTCGTTCATTTTCTTCACTGCATAATCTTTTGTTTTCTTAGCTCATTCAGAATCTGCTTAATATTGTTATGTTATTGTGTTTCAGCCTCCTAGGCCCTCTGATAGAACTCAAGTACAGTCCAAGTCTGTTCGGCTTCCCGATTCTCCCCCTATCTCTCTCGATGATCAGGATGTTCAGATTGTGAGTTCTCGCTTGCTTTTCAGTTTCTGCTTTGAGCTTTATTTTGCTGTGCTTTAGCCCTGTTTGTTTGTTGAGCTTATGGCTGTAATAAAATGACTGTACCTATCATTTGTTGTAATTCATGCCTGGCTGTTCATTTTTACATGACTTATTTGCATCGCGCTTTGTAAATTTAAGTTGTGTTATGATATTGGCTTTGTAGAATATTTTCTTTTTAGCTATTGTATTGTAGTATTATGATACTATTATTTAGTTAATAGTTGTGTCTAAAAGGGCCAACTCAGTTTTAGTCCCCACTTGGTAAGGGTGCTAGCCTGCTAGGGAAGGGAATATACTAGGCAGCCTAAGCCCTGCTTTTTGCAAAGTGGCTAATTCGAAACCACAACCTCATGCTCACACGGCAAGCGAGCTTACCATTGAGCTAAGCCGGCCCTTCAGTTAATAATTGTGTCAATTATTTGTGTCTATTTTAGATAAATAATGTTATATATCTGTTTAAGACATATAACATATGGCTTATCATATACTCCCTCCGTATGCATATTAAAACACTTTCTGATTTTTCCTAACTTTTTCTCAATTTAACCATAGCAATGCTTATCAGTAATAAATAAGAGAAGGAGAGTGTGATAAACATATATGGTTAGGGTGGATTGGTAATATCATGTGCTAATAACTAACTTAACTAACATCATTAATCTAATCAAATTAGAGAAAGTGATCTTATATGTAGGAATGAAGGGAGTATTTGTTACCTATTATTTTTTTTATGAAATCAGCTGAGTCTATAATCACATTGATCAAAGTCTATTCCCTCAAACCAAGTATAGTATTACTGCAATACTGCCTGCTTTAAATTAATTTCATGATGGAAATGCTTGAAGTAGAAGAAATAATGATGAACTTGAAAGCAAACTAAGTGAAAATGAGATTAATTCTGGATCTCTCCAAGTTGAGAGGTTTACGTATTTGAATTTCACAACCTTGGCTGCATTTTCTTGTATAGATAACCTGCATCTATATAATTTTTTTACCAACTAAATATTGCTTTTTATGGGCACTTGTAGGTCCAAGTTGGAACATGCTCTCATAAATTTGTGTAGCAGTACTTTTTTTAGCTCAATTTCAATAGGAACAAGTCATTTCGATTTCAATAAATTTGTTGGATAAGTTTATGGATTTTATATTACAACAACAATAACAAAATCTTATCCCACTAAATGGGGTTGACTACATGGATCAAATGATGCCATTATCTCCAATTCATGTTAATGAGATTCGATATACTTTTATATTGCTGTTGGGGTCTAACACAACCATCTTCTTTGGGATTGGCTATAAATATAGGCGGAGTTCTATGGATGTTATAATAATGAAGATTAATTTTCACCAAAAAAAAATGAAGATTAATTGATTTTTTCATGGTTCCCATGGTTTTGTTAGGGAATTGGTTTGGTTCTCCTTATGTTGGTTTATTTATTATTTTTGAATGTTGCCATGTTATTACTTGTGTATAACAAATCATGCACTTACTAATAAAAAGTTGTTATGTTGGATATAGATGTGGTGATTATGATCTAAAATTGTGTCATAAGGGATGTTTTTGTCATGTTTTTAAGCATGCTTGCTCACTTTTCCACTGCATATTTTTTTTTTCTTTTTCATGATATTGACTTTGATGATTCGTAGGCTCTCAAGTTGAGTGATGACCTCCATCTCAATGAAATTGATTGTGTCCGATTGCTTGTTCTGGCTAATCAAGAGGTACATTTCCGCGGTTCCTTTTCATCTTTAAATTTCATTCAACTTCTCATATTGTGCTGGTTTTGTTTAATACATCTTATTTTGTATAAATGTAAACATATAAATTTGATCTTATTTTGCAGTGGGGTTTAATGGGAAGAGAACCACTAGAAATAGTGCGCCTTGCATCAGGACTATGGTATACTGAAAGAAGAGATCTAATAACGTCTCTCCATTTGCTTTTTAGGGTATCTTCTCACCGCTCAAGAAATCATTATCTTTTGGTGTATGCCCTTTTTTCACCTTTCTCTTTAATGTGTAATGGCGTTATGATCCTTCCATTTCAGGCCGTGGTTCTTGATCAAGGCCTAGAAGAAGATTTGTTGTCTGACATTCAAAAGTACTTGGAGGATCTTATCAACTCTGGACTTAGACAACGTTTCATATCTCTAATCAAGGTTTACTTTGTTTGAATTTATGACTGTTCTTTAGGCTTGTGAATTCAACAATGATATATGCTTTTTGCTAGTAAATTCAGTGCTAATTGAATAATGAATGGAAAAGTAAAATTAATATTAATGAATTTTCACAGTTTTGATTGCAAAGTCGTTATTATTTGGAAATAAGTTACTGGCAGAATTTTGTTTTTTTAAAATATTCTTCCAATAGGCAAACATAATGATAAAAATGCTTATAGTGGACCTTTTCCCCCAAAATTTATGTTTCTGTTCGGTATGCTGAAATTGATTTTGATGGAAATGGAGATGAATATGAGGATGTATATGGTCATGTGAATGAAATTTAAAAGCATGTTTCGTATGCCCCGAAACTTAGACTTATTTATTTTAAAAGACCAAAAGGCCTTCCTAGATTAAAAATAAAAGACAACCTTCCCAAAACAGCTAATCAACCCACCTTCATCTTCGCAAACTCAACCAAGAAAAGGCAATATGCCTCAATCCACTATTTAAAGATAATCTAGAAGTGGCAATCCAATACTAGAATCATGCACCAACATGAATGAACATAAAATAAGGGTAGCCAAGATAAGGATGTTGAGATGCATGAGTTGTCTTACAAGAAATGATAAGATTCGAAATAATCATATATGTGAACAAGTTGGAGTGATATGTATTAGTGAGAAAATGGTAGACTCGTTTTAGATGGTTTGGATACATACAAAGAAGGCCATTCGATATGCCAGTAGGTAGAGTAGATCAAGCTATATGAAGTCTTGTTACTAGAGGTAGAGGGAAACCTAAGATAACACTTAGTGAAGTTATAGAGTGAGATCTTTTGGTTAAGAATATGTGGTTAATGATAGAGCACAATGACATGTATGATTTATGTAGCTGATCCCAGCAATTTCGATAAGTCTTTGTTGTTGTTTTTTATTTATTAAGTGTGTTTATGGGTGAACCGGAGGCGATTCAGTGAAGTACAACAGAGAAATTGGGTCCATGGTTCTGTTCCAACTCTCCATCATTTAGGTCTCTTTCTCAATTTTTGCAAGGCCTCATCAATCACAAACGAGGATCTAGCGGTGTGTAATGGAATGGCTGCTAGCAGCATGTGATGTAGGCTTTGAAAACCCACCCTCCCTGCATGTTTTTTGTTTGCAAAGTGCGTTTGTGGGTGGATGAGATGGGATAGAAGTTGGAACCAGGGTTCTTTGGCAGTTCTTCATCATTCATATCTCTCTCTTGTCCATTGTATGGACTCATCCATGACTAAGGGGGATCTGGTATTATGCAATGTAATAGCTACTGGTGGTGTGATGGAGAATTTGGTAGCCAGAATTTACCGCTGCAGAGGGGCTGTTGTCTGGTGGCTGTGGTGATAGAGTTTTTGAGAGATTGGCAACCACCTTTGCCATTTATGAATGCGTGATTTATTTATTTGATGTTATATAATATTAAATATATTATTTTTTATGTGTGTATTTTAATTTTCAGCCGTCTTAGAACTTCCCTTCTATTATTTAAATGCATTTACTGAATAAATTTATAATTGCATTTCATTTCCGGCTTGGCTCAATGGTAAGTTTACTTGCCATAAGGTTTGGGGTTATGGATTTGAACTAGTTAGCTTAGGCTGCCTAGTATATTCCGTTCTCCAACACCCTCACCAAGTCAAAACTCGAACTTGGTTGACCCTTTATGTAACATGCTTTTATGGTTCATTCCCACCCATTTTCATATTTATTCATTGAACGGATCCTCGTTGAATATTTGGTATTACTTTCCTTTGCTCTTTTTCACTGCATCATGAGGTGGATGAGCATTTCTATATTTTCCTTAAGCTTATGGGCTATTCTCGTTTCTCTATAATTTATTATTTTTTTGAGTTGATTGTGTTGTCAATGAAGGAACTCAAAAGGGAAGAACCGTCTGGTTTGGGTGGTCCTCTGTCTGAGAGCTATCTTCTTGATTCAAGAGGTTCTCTTGTGGAGCGGCGAGCTGTGGTCTCAAGGGAAAGACTTATACTTGGACATTGTCTTGTCCTTTCTGTTTTGATTGATCGAATGAGTAAGCATGGCATCATTTCGGGTGACCTAGTACTTTCTCTTCTTTGTACTTCAGTGTTCATCATAAGGATTTTTCTGTCTTCAGGTTCGAAGGATGTGAAAGATGTCTTTTCTACTTTAAAAGATAGTACTTCTGAAGTCAGTGAGAACAATGCTACTATCAACCATCAGGTGCATATTTACTCTTGCTAATTGAGCAAAATGTTATATTTTAGCTTTTCCGGCATTTTCTTAGAAATTTTCTTCTTAATCACTTTGCAACTGTTTGAAACTATATAGTTCTGAAAGAAATCATGCCATCATTGTAAATAATTTTTATTCCAGTATTTTGGCTTTTGTCCCAAGATAAATTGCACTGTAGCTTCAGAGATGCCATATTGCTATTTGGTGTTATTTTATTTGTGACATAATTGCTTTCCCCTTGTAACAATGTAATAAAGGCATGCTTATTGAACTTCAGTTCTTCACCGTTTTTTTTGTTTGTTGGGACGAATGATTCTCAATGATGGAAGTTTTTTTACCATTATGTCATATGCCATTGAAGGTCTGACTTGGCTCAACTTTAACGGTAAGGTCGCTTGCTGTGGGGTCTGGTCGTGAGTTCGAATCAGCCTCTCTGCATAAGCAGAGGTGAGACTGCCTACCCTCACTAAGTGGGGAATCAAACTGGGTTGGCTCTTATGTGATTTGCAATTGGGATTCGTGTTATGTATTTCATTACAGGGAAACAAATGGTATAAAGATATTACACACTTTTGTGTTATTTAATGGAAAAAAGAAGCAAGTCGAGCTGAAAGGCCTTAAAGGTTGACGCCAAATATCTTGACGACAAGAAGTGAGCAATGTGAAGATGAAGTGAGATTTGTGAAAATAGATAGAAATCAATGGAAATTGATTGTTAGGAATTAGTCAACTAGATCAGATACCTAGTTTTGCATGGAATAGTGTTTTTTTTTTTGGGTAAAGAAAATAGTTCTCTTAGCTCTATTGATGTTATCTCCCCCGGGCAACCTCTGGGCTATATTGATGTTATCTCCCATGGACAGCCTCTTGGCTATATTAATGTTATCTCCCCCTAAAAGGAAATAATTAGTCTGGCTTTTGAAAGATTAACACTTGAAAAATAGGGTGTATATGTTAAAACATGGGGCTGAATTTAGATTTAATTCTCTCAAAGATAGATGCCTTCTGCTTTTTTTTTCTGCTTCATGTTGTTCGCTAACATTTCTATTCTGTCTTTTTGTGCAGATAGCCTTTAGTCTTTTCTTTTCTCTTGTGATTGCATTTATCTCAGATGGTTTGAGTACTGTGCCAGATAAGGCATCTATCCTTTCTTCTGATGCTTCCTTCAGAAGTGAATTCAATGAGATTGTAAGATACATAGTTACGCCTTTATGTACTGATTATTAAGAACTTACAAGGATGTGATTAGGATGTTATTGGTGGCCTTGCATGGCTTAGGTAATGGTGACTGGAAATAATCCAATTGTTGAAGGCTTCGTTGGTGGCGTTAGGCTTGCTTGGGTGGTACATTTGATGTTTATACAAGATGGTGTTGCTTCAAGGGAGTCTATTTTGAGCAGTTCATCAAATGAAATCGGTTATATTAGTCAAGGCTTGGAGATTATTTTCTCTGAAAATGTTTTTCAGTTTTTACTGGATAAAGTTCTCCGTACTGCTGCTTACCAGGTGAATATGTGTATTAGTTTCTCATTCAAAATGTAAATTCTCTCTTGATAAGTGAACCATGAGCGGCATGCTTTCCAATGACTTCGATTTGATTCAAATCTCTATAGAACTACACTTCTTATTTTATTATTAATTAACACATCATACATATTATTTTGAGTTGAAATGCACCATATTTATTTCATGTTTTCCTACTTAGTAAATATATGATATATGATTGAGTTGAAAAATTAACCTGTCTAATGCTTTAATCTCATGAACTAAAGTTAGAATTCAGCAACTATCTGTTTGAATATGATTTTTGAATTTAACTTATTTTTTAGTTTTTCTCTGCTTTTTTCATTTATAGTTGCATCAGTAAACATTTTTACATTCCATGAAATGTTAATTTTTATATTTTTCATGCTGCTGATTATTGAACCTTTCATGATGTACTTTGCAAAGTGAGATATTTTATTTGATTTTTCCCCTTATATTTTCATAATTTTGCATCATTGACAAGTTAGTTGTGCAATTTTGTACAGAATGATGATGAGGATATGATTTACATGTGTAATGCTTATCTTCACAAGTTGATTACTTGCTTCTTGTCTAATCCACATGCCAGAGACAAGGTCAGTTTGTATATTCACTTGGCTATATGTAGAATAAAACATGTCTTGTGATGATTGAATGCATTATATTTGGAATTACATCAAATTTCGTGAATAAACCACTTTATTATTATTTAGAAATATTACTAAGTACTAATTAAATCAATCCTTGTGGGTTAAGGAAATTTTTAACTTGATAATAATGATTGCTTGGAGTTCGATTAACAGAGGAAGAGGGAGGCCTAGGTGAATACTTGGTGAACTATAAAACGAAATCTATTGGTGAATAATATGTCAAAAGATTTGGTTACTGATAGAGCATAATACCGTGATATGACCTATATAGCCAACCCCATGTAGTAGGATAAGACTTTTGTTGTTGTTGTTGTTGAAAATAATTATTGCCTTCATGTTGGGTTCATAGTCTTGGATAATACTCCATTTGGTCCTATTTATAAGCAACATTCTCTCTCATTGGGTTGGTCATGGGTTGGGTTTCTCTCATTCGTCTTTTTCATCTCTTCTCAGAATTTTCATCAATCCTTGGATTAAAAAATTTGGTTTAGCCAATTATTGCATAAGAGTAAATTCTTGTTCTATTTGTTCTAGCCTTCGTGATGTTTCACTGCAAAGAATTTTGCTTATATTCCTGCAGATAAAAGAATCCAAGGACAGGGCCATGAGTATGCTTAGTCCATATCGTACTGCTGGATCACATGATATTGTGCAGGACCAGAGCTTAAGTTCTCTACAGGGGGCTGAAACCTGTTCAATACCATTTGTTTCCATCATGGAGTTTGTTAGTGAAATTTATCAGGTTTGTTGCGTTAGAGGCAATATATTTAATGAAATGTTCTTACTCTTAACATATGAGCTTATTTTATTAAAGAGAAGCTATCAAACCATTATTGTTGATATACATTTTATGCAGTTTTCTCAATGATTTGTTTGGCTTTTACATTTATCATGAATTCATTATCTAAAAGACTTTCATTAAGTTATCAGAAAGAACCGGAGCTCTTGTCTGGAAATGAGGTGTTATGGACATTTGTAACTTTTGCTGGAGAGGACCATACAAATTTTCAAACTCTTGTAGCTTTCCTGAATATGCTCAGCACTTTGGTAAGGGTTTTTTCTGGTTGTTTATGTGAATTGAGATCTCAATCTTGTCCACCAACTTTTATTATATCCCGCCTCATGTTTTTTTCATTGTAAAAAACTTCTCTTTCAGGCTTCCAGTCAAGAAGGTGCTTCAAAAGTTTATGAATTACTGCAAGGTAAAGCATTCCGTTCAATTGGGTGGAGCACTTTGTTTGAATGCTTAGCAATCTATGAAGAGAAATTTAAACAGTCCCTTCAAACTGCTGGAGCAATGTTGCCTGAAATTCAGGAGGGGGATGCAAAAGCTCTTGTGGCATACTTGAAAGTCCTTATGAAGGTTTGGCTTTACATATATTTTTGATATTAATTTGAGTTTGGGTGTACTTTGGTGTAAACATGGGGGTTAAAGATAGAATGGAATGATTACTAATGAAATTGGATGGACCTTAGTGAAATAGAAGGCAACAGTTCTTTTTTGGCAGTGTTATTGGAAAGAAGGAATTGTCTCATTTAATTATTTGGGAGTTATTCAAATAGTGGAATGGAGTGGATTAAAATATTTCTTTTCTCCTAGTATTAGACGTTTAGGTCAATTTAGAAAGTAATCTATGAATATATGTTTTCTATTTTAGCCTTTTGATAAACATTTTACATGATAATTTAGTTTGAACATTTCCCTAAAATAGAATTAATAATTTTTATTATTACATAAAATCGATGAATAATTTTTTTTCATAAAATATTTATTAATTTTCTTGTTCTTTATACAGGACCTTTCATTTTGAAATTAAAATTTGTAACCATAATTAATCCCCGTTTGACCTCTAGCAAAAAGAAAGCTGTGTTCAGTGATACCCCATACTTGTTTAAAATTTTTGTTATTGAACAATAAATAATTGAAATATGTATCAAACAACTATTCTTATCCCTGACTCTCTAGGTGGTGTCAACTACATAGATTGCACGATGCCATTGTGCTCAAATTTTTGAATATATATAATTACAAATTAAATTATAATTATCAAATAACTTCTCCCAAAGTGCTCTCCATTTTCATATTGAGCCTGGACTGTTTGTTTATGTTAACTTCCCAACTAGTTTTTTTTTTGAAGTCTACCATGCCTTGATTTATTTTTTCCCTGATTGCAAGGTATAGTGGTTTTATTATTATCTATTGTCTGGGTTACAGGTGGTTGAACATGGAAACCCTATTGAAAGGAACAATTGGTTTCCTGATATTGAGCCATTGTTCAAGCTTCTTAGTTATGAAACTGTGCCTCCTTATCTGAAGGTATGTAAACTTTGTGTCAAGGTTCTGGGTTCTGATTAAATTGTTGCAACTGTTCTTCCAACAAGCATATTTGTGAAACTAGGGTGCCCTGAGGAATGCAATAGCTACATTTGTTCGTGTTTCTCCATTTTTGAAAGATAGCATATGGACCTATCTGGAGCAATATGATCTACCTGTTGTTGTTGGGTCTCATTTACAAAATGGTCCACAACCCATGGCTACTCAGGTCAGTTTATTGGACTTGTGTTTTCAATGTACCTTGGAAAATATTCTTTGATTAAGCATATTTTGTTTGTTTACTGTTTTCTTATCAATTAATCTCATTGGTCTTTTACCTTCATGTTATCATATATCGTGAAAAGGCACAGTTGTACATATTAACTTAATTTTTTTTATCATGTGCAACTACATTTGTAAATCTTACAGCTTTATGACATGCAATTTGAATTGAACGAAATTGAAGCAAGGAGAGAACAATATCCTTCAACTCTATCTTTCATCAATTTGATAAATACTCTCATTGCTGAAGAGAAAGAAATGAGTGATAGAGGACAAAGGTATTGGTCCCTTTATCATTGTATATTTTCGGGTCTTTTTAGTTTCTTCTTTTAATGCTTATACTCATCTTAGATGATTCTTTGTATTTTCCACAGATTTATTGGCATCTTTAGGTTCATCTATGACCATGTTTTTGGACCATTTCCTCAAAGAGCTTATGCAGATCCTTGTGAGAAGTGGCAGTTGGTTGGTGCTTGCCTTAAACATTTCCACATGTGGGTGGTTTCTTTTCTGTCTTTTTAAAATGACTAGCATTTTCCCTCGTTCTATTCTTTGACATCATTCACCATTCATAATTGAATCAGCCTTGCAGTCTCTTCAATTGTAGTCTATGAATGGGTTTATCTTGTTTCACTTTTAACATTAAGTCATAGGATATTTATTGACTCTGAGACATTGCAGGATGCTAAGCATGTATGATATCAAGGATGAGGACATTGAAGGAGTAGTTGAACAATCACGAATTTTAACTGCTAAAGAATCATCATCACTTCAGACGCAGCTCCCTGTTTTAGAGTTGCTAAAAGTATGTGATTTTCCTGCTGTTTGTTTCTACTTTTTGGCTGAGAATATTCTGTATAGTTTAGGGAGTGCACTTTATAATACTAAAATGCTATTCTATTAAGTGATAGTTGTATCCTTGATTATAAATTGTAAGCTTTATGGGACAATTAACCTTGTAACTATTTCTATGCTTTGTTTGACATTACTATATGGACTTTGATTTGTTCCTTTAGGAGGCGAAGTACCTCATGCTATTCTTTGTTTGTCATGTCAACCATTTCTTCAAGAATGAGCATCCTATCATGGTTATTTCTACAAGAACAGTCAACTCATGCTTGATTTCCCTGGCAAGATGTGTGTATGTATAATTAAATATAAAATTTAAGATAAATGTCACAATTTTTAATTGAGTTTTCGTGTCAGAAAACTACAAACATTACTATACTAGATGAGGTTTGCCACACAGATTACACACGGCATCATTGCACCTTATCAATAACCATAAAGCCCTATCAATTACATTCTGGCAGAAATATAATTTAATTAAATTTATTTTTTTTATCTCAAAACAATAATGAGAGGCAGAACACTATACTTTCCCACTATGCAAAATGAAGCATTGAATCATAATCCACTTACGAATTATGATTGATCAGCAAAAGTTTGGTGCAAAAGTTTAATATCATGTTTTATACCGCTCTTATATGGCTGTAAGAAATCCTAGGATCCTTTTAATTTGTAGGGTTAATTCATCAACTACAATTTGGATTTCATTTTTGGTTAAACTGATTCTTATTGGTTTTATTTTTGATTGGTTTCAGGATTTCATGAGTGGCAAAACCGCTTTTCGAAACATCATAGGCATTCTTCTGCCTGGGGTTAATTCAATTATTGCTGAAAGGAGTAGTCAAATATATGGGCAGCTTCTAGAGAATGTTGTACAGCTCTCTTTGGAAATTATGGTACTTGCCTTTGAGAAGGATTTGTTTCTTTCAGATTATTGGCGACCTTTATATCAGGTAAATCTTTGACTTTTTTAAGTATGTTAGTCAACAGTTTGCATTTGTTTATAAAACTCCTTTTAAACTGCAGGCTTTATCTTGTCTTTTAATTCACGTGTTTTAAGCTTGTTTAGTATCAAAAGTTTTAAACTTTTATTATCAGAGAACGTTTTTGGTTAGCGCATAATCATAACTAACTTTTTGTCTTGTGAAAGGAAAACTGTTTTCTAGAACTCCATACTTGAATATTGAACTTTTCTATTCTTGAAGGGACCATTATCATTGTGCCTCATGAAATTCTGACCTTTCTGACAGCACTAGAAACTGTTCTTTGCAATCATTCACATGATAAATATATACCTTATTGATAAAAAAATTTAGTGAACATGCTGATGTAATTGACTGGCTTTTTTCTTTTATTTAATGATAGAGTAAATACATAGATTCAGTGATTAACCTTTGTAATGTACATAAATTGTATAAGCAAAATTAAGATCCAATGAGATAAAGGAGAACCAATTTTGATATGAATAGACTGTGTTCTGAGTATGAATGTTTGGCTGAAATCTCCATAATTTATAAGATTTGTGTTATTAAGAACTTGGGTGAAGGCCCATTTTTGATACACAACTATTGGACAAGGAACAAAAATAGTACATAACTATTCAAAGGGTCAAAAATGATTCTCAACTATGGGGTATGGGATCAAAAATGATATTTTCGATAATTTTCACTAATATGACAATAAGATTACCCATGAAAAGTCCAAAATACCCTTATAAATTTAATAAATTTTTTCCCATCCCCTTCTTCCTCACCTTCTTCCTCACTAATCACCATCTTTCTTCATTGTCTCTGCTCTTCCATCTTCGCAAGATTACATTCAGGCTACCACCCCAATTACCCAAACCTCCTCTTGGCAAGATTTCTCCCATCCTTAGTCTCTTCTTTTCCATCTTGGCGAGATTTCTTTCCTTCCTCAACCTTTTCCACGGCTCCACCACGCCCACGACTCAAACCCGCCAAGTCTACCACCACCACTCCGGTGAATACGGAGATACTACGGCGGTGGCGGTGACGCCCACTGAGGCCAACGACATGTAACAGAGCACTTGAACTTCCTCCGCCCTCTACCCAAAGCGTCTACGTTTTCGATGATCGACGGTGACACCAATTGAGTCGGAGGTCGCACTTGAGCTTCCAAATCCCTTACCTTTAGTGTTCGGCTATGGTTACCACCGCTGCCGCTGCCTTAGTGTTCGATGAAACCCACTGAGGCCTCAAAGGGCTTCGCCACTGTCGCCTTAGTAGTGGTCACTGTCGGCCGTGCAGATGGACTTGTGGAGGGGATTGTGTTGCATTGAAAAACTTGAACCATAGTGGAGTGAGTAAATTGTACACATTCCACATCCAAAATGTTGTAGGATGGTTGTAGGATCGGCCATAAGATTGTTGTGGTGGTGAGGTTTGATGGTGATGGAGGAAGTTTTGGGTTAGGATTTGAGATTGGTAGAAGAAGGAAGGAGAAGGAGAAAAAAATTATTAAATTTACAAGGGTATTTTGGACTTTTCATGTGTAATCTTATTGTCATAATAGTAAAATATCATTTTTGATCTCATACCCAATAGTTGAGAATCATTTGTGACCTTTTGAATAGTTATGTACTATTTTTGTTCCTTGCCCAATAGTTGTGTATCAAAAATGGGTCTTCGCCCTAAGAACTTTATTTTGAATTTATATTATCCTTTAAAGCTAACTGTTATACCATCTTTTAGGATACTGATCCTAAAGTCTATTTATATATCAGACCTTTTAATGAGTTGAATAATATGGAATATTTTCTGATCACTTTCCCTCAATGTTTCTTCTGCTTTTCTGTCTTCTCTATCTCTCCCTCTATCACTTCACTCTCTCTACCCTTCCTTTTCCTACTTCATTTAAACTTTCGGGCAAAAACGCTGATATGATAACTAATTACTTCAATTTATACAAAAATAATAAGTGACTATTTCGTGGTGCAATAATAATAATAATAATTAATTTGTGACCCAGTGTAAAATGATAAAACTGGTACTAAATGTTAATTTGTAGTTTTGCGGGATCTGGCTGATATTATTTTCTAAAGTAAAAATACCTTTTTACCCCTTCAATATTAAAACTCAACTCTTCTTTCTTCTCCCCTTCCTCTTCCCATTCTATCTAATATAAGCAAGGTTATAGTTGGGAGGGGATAAAACGTATTTTCACTTTAGAAAATAATATCAGCAAGGTTCCATGAAACTACTCCCTCCGTTCCTAAATATAAGATCACTTTAGCAAATTTGGAGAGATTAAGGAAGACATTCCAATGAGTTAGGATTACATGAAATTTTCAAAATACCCCTCACCTAAGTTTTAAAAGTATCACCTTCTTCAAACCACTATTTTTTTGGGGTGAAGGGAGTATAGGGGTAATTTAGGGAAAATAGTCAAATTAGAAAGTGATCTTATATTTAGGAATAAGCTCTCCTCCCTAAAGTGATCTTATATTTAGGAACGGAGGGAGTACAAATTAACATCCAACACCGGTTTTATCATTTTTGCACCGGGTCTTAAAGTTGGATATTATTTATGCACCACGAAATAGTCATTTATTATTTTTGCCCAAATTGAAAGTTAATTATCGAATCAGCACTTTTGCCCTAAACTTTAATGCAATCCTATAATTTGCTTAGGGCTTAAGTGCAAAAATGGTCATGTAATTGTCACGAAGGTGTAAAAATGACCATGTAAAATTTTTTGGAGCAGAACTGGCCATCGAATTTCAAAATTGGAGCAAAAATGGCCGCCACAGTTAATTTTTTTGACTTTTTTCACTCATTATCTGATTCATCTCTCACTAAAATATGTGACAGACTTATGAATTTATTCGACCTTGTGTGATGATACGACAGAAGTTGATGAGTGAAAAAGTCAAAAAATTAACTGTGATGACCATTTTTGCCCCGGTTTTAAAATTCGATAGCTAGTTATGCTCCAAAAAATTTTACACGGTCATTTTTGCACCTTTGACAATTACGTAGCCATTTTTGCACTTAAGCCCATTTACTTATAATTTGCTTGTGCAGGCATTGGATGTTATTTAGAGTGTTATAACTTATTTTTTGTGCCTTTGCCATTGGCCTATAATTTGCTTGTGCAGCCATTGGATGTTATTCTTTCCCAAGACCATAATCAAATAGTGGCTCTTTTGGAGTATGTCAGATATGATTATCAGCCAAAAGTCCAGCAATCTTCTATCAAAATCATGAGTATTTTAAGGCACTCTGGTTTCCTTTTAGTTTCTTATTAGCCATTTGATAAGTTTTGGAGACTGGATATCACTCATGAAGCATGCTAATGATGTATGATTATTGTGGTCACAGTTCTCGCATGGTTGAGCTTGTTCAACTGTTGCTGAAATCTAATGCTGCAAATAGTTTGATAGAAGATTATGCTGCCTGCCTTGAGTTGCGGTCCGAAGAATCTCAGATTATAGAAAGTGCTAATGATGATCCAGGCGTCCTTATTATGCAAGTTAGTCAATTTCTACTCCTTCCTCTATATCCCAGCAATCTGTCATTGCAAAAAGCATAACCTGATCTTATATTTGATTTGCACATTTGCAGCTTCTAATTGACAATATCAGCAGGCCTGCTCCAAACGTCACTCATCTTCTATTGAAATTTGATGTAGATGGTCCTGTTGAGCGCACAATTTTGCAGCCTAAATTTCATTACAGGTATAACATGTGATTATGTCGTTACTTAAATTGATTGCTCTAAAATAAAAATTTTCTCGTTTGGATATTAACAGTTGCATGAAGGTCATACTTGACATGCTGGAGAAGCTTTTGAAGCCTGATGTTAATGCATTACTTCATGAATTTAGTCTCCAGGTGTGATAGAACTTATGATTTAGTTCATTCTTGTTTTTATATACATTTCTAGAATAATTCATGACTTTTTTATTCATTTCAGCTCCTTTATGAGCTGTGCGTGGATCCATCAACTTCTATTCCTACAATGGATTTGCTGTGCAACAAAAAGTATCAATTCTTTGTTAAGGTAACATGTTTCTGTAATTGATGTTCTGATTCTTTTAACTTCTAGTCAAGTAGTCATCTTTTCTCCTCATTATTATATTTCCGTAATACCTTTTCCTTCAACTATGCAGCACCTTGATACAATTGGTATTGCTCCCCTTCCTAAACGGAATAACAACCAATCACTTCGTATCAGTTCACTCCATCAGGTTTCTTTACAAACTATCAATTTTTAATCTCCATTTTTCCATATAATTTGGGAGTGAATTGTGTGGATGTCGATTATTGGTTGTATATATTTGCTATCAATATGGTTTTGTTAATGTGCTTCTTAGAACTTTTCATTTATATTATCAGAGAAATTCGGGATTTGATTTTCCTCTACAGTTATTTCATTCTACTGGAGTAACTTGACATTTATATACTTTAAAAGATACAGATGCAAGCTCTCAAGTTACTTTATATCCATGCATGTTTAAACAAAATATTTGAAATAATCTTATCCTGCTCAAAACAGGATACCTGAAGTAATGTTGAATATGAGAATGTATTAAAAATAGTTAATTTAAGTAAAGCAAATGACATTATCCATTAATCTATAGTAGTTTTCCGCACCCCTTCATGCTGGGTGTTGTGGTCTAGGGCTCCCCACCTCCCCCTACAATAAACAAAAAAAATATTGTGGGGGAGGTTTGAACCTGAGTTACCAACTACATCTCACCTACTCTTATCACTCTAAGTATCCCCTAGTGGTTTGAAGCTTTTCTTCCAGCATTGCTGGTTTTCATGTTTGGCATTTCTTAGGCTGTATCTTCATTCCATTGCTTTATAGCAAATGCCTTTTAGGGGTGTATTCTCCTTATCTTTTTGTGAGATAGAGACTTTGGTTTTTGCTAACCATTAATGTATAGATTTCTCACGCAATCACTGAAATATCATCTTTTAATATTTTATCAACAATGTAGAACTTGATAGCCAACACAGAATTTTGTTGAATCTGGACTAAAAAAAAGTTGAGTTAAATAATTAAATTTGTTAATCTATAGTAATTTCCAATTCTTTATTAAGGACGGACATGATGGATGACTATGAGAAAGTTTCAGAGAAAGGTTTTATTCTAGTCTAATTAGTTTAATACATTTTGGATTGAAGCACCAAGCAATCATAATTTCTCACCTGGAGTTCTGATAGATAGAAGATGTTTATTGACCCAAATCTTCTATGATATTAAATCCAAATCTAAAGTGAATATGAAAACAAATGATGACTAATGGACAGGATTATAAGTTTATGTAGAGTAATAAAACTAAATAAAACAGAATAATCATTAATTTTTTTTCAACATATTCACAATTGAAATTCTTCAGACTATATTCTTTTGAATTTGGATACTCAAATGAGTGGTAATGAACTGAAAGCTTGGCAATTTTATAAACGTTATTTTCGGCAAGCATACTTAACATTAATGTAGTTTGTGGTTCTTAATAGTGACAAATCAAATTCAGGGTCCTTCAATTCATGATTTAAGCAATCTATTGGAATGTTATTGTGGATTTTCTTTTTGAGTGCGAAAATGCATTGTTTGGAAAGAGAAATCAATACTAAGTTGAAAATTTTAACAAAAGAATAGATATACCCCAAACAAAAGAAAATATAGGAAGCAATCTTGACTAGACTCAATAGAGCCTTCAATCCACCTGAATATTGACAAGCAATGCACCTCGAGAGAATTGCATAAGTAATTATTTTTTATGCTTCAAGCAATTTTGCAAAGATTTAGTTGTTGATAGAGCACAATGGTGCCATGTGATTTATGTAACATACTCCTAGTGAGATATGGCTTGCTGCTTTGATTGTCATCATTGTGCATTTTCAGCGTGCTGTCTATTATTTTACATATTTGTCACGGCTTTAATCTTCCTGTCAGGATGCCACTAATATCTGGGAGTGGCTAATTATTGATGTATTGCTAATTATATATTATGCTTGGGCTGACACCTTTTATGACCTCCTCAGAGAGCATGGCTGATGAAAATTTTAGCTGTTGAGCTGCATTCCGGTGATATTAGCGGCTCCAAACACAAGGAAGTATGTCAGACAATTCTTTCATATCTTTTTGGACAAGTAACAACTGCTAATGGTGGAGGCGAGATTTTATCTCTGCTAACTCTTCAAGATGCTGCTGAAAATGCTGCTATAAGAACTGTCAGTAAGAGCAAGGTATCATCAATTAATAAACATATTATGGTTCCTTGACTGTTATGGAATGCTTTATGATTTCCATATTGAAAATTTGCACTGCCTAAGTTGATAAATGCAATGCTTTTGGTAGTATCAATAAACGGCTTACTAAAGCTATTAACTTCCATAGCTGTTTTGATGCAAGAGTGAATTATATCCATATTGCCTTAGTGCATGGAAGTGTGATATCATGTTTTCACAGTATAGGTGTTTGAAAAATGATGCCAAGGCAAGGAAATAAAAGTGGACATGTCATCCTAAATGTCAAAGAACAGCTTATTGTGGTCTTAACATGTGGATTGACAGTAAAAAGATCAGTTATTTGTCAATTGATATCAATTGAGATGTTGTGAAGTAGTTTTTCTAGCTGATTTGGCTCCTATGGACTGAGCATTTCCACATTTGATTTGGGTTTCAATTGGAATTTGTATTAAATTGAAGAGTAATCCCTTTTTGAGTCCTGTAGTTCCAGCAGTTTTATTATTTTACAAGCTACACTTATTGACATTTATATGTTTATAGTTTATAATATTCTTTTAAATCAATGTACAAGATGTACTTGCATCCTTGATTTTTCCTCAAAATATCATCTTTATTGTCTTATGTTCCTTGTTTTTGTTGAATGGTTTTAAATGTTTTGTACTTGTGTAATTTTTTCATTACTGATGGTATAAATTGATTGCAATTTTTTATTTTTGACATGACTGAATTAATTTAAATTTTGCTGGTTCTGCATAAATACTCAGTAATAATTTGAAAGGAGTGCAAAAAACTTTCTGCCGTTAAATTGAGTGTATGTTTGTTAACTTACGATGTGGGCCCTACACCATTCCATGGGTTTTGCATCTTTGGCAATTTACCAATAGTGTTTTGCACCTTCATCCTATTTTTTGTTTGCCAGCTCATCATTCCACGTCACCTTTTGGAGTCAAAGTGTACATTCAAATAGTCAGACTTGGCGTTATAGATGGAAAATCTCTTTTGCACCCTTTTTAAATTACTATGGGTATTTATGCACCCGAGGTTTTATTATGGTTGTGGATGCACATTTGGCAATTTACCAATGGTAGTTTTGCGCCTTTAGGCTTTATGTAGTAATGACTTTGATATTTGATAAATACGACATTAGATGTTAAGAATATGTTCAATTAAGAATGCTAGTTCCTAGAATTGCTGTGCTGTTAGTGTCTTTTTATTTTTGTAAATACGTGCTAGTCTAGTTTTTGTTCAATTATATAACTACAGCTTCCTTGCTGCTTTCCCCCTCTGTTTCATCTTTCTATTTCTCATTTAAAATGCAGGTCTTAGAATTGCTAGAAATAATCCAATTCAGATCCCCAGATACCACTACAAAGCTTTCAAATATTGTTCCTAGTATGAAATATGACTTGCTGGTGAGATGCTTGCCCATAAATTACCTCAAGTATAGTGTGTTGTTCTCGTCTTCATTCATATCATAGTAATGCTTAGTAATGGCTTATTTCATGGTATGAAATACATGTAAACTTATTTTCTATTCGTTGGCTATTTTTCACCATACATTTCTGCTTTGTGTATCTGTTGCTTGTTGCTCATATTTTAGCCAGAAGACATACTTGCGAATCCAGCAAATTCTGGAAAGGGTGGTGTCTACTACTATTCTGAGAGAGGTGATCGGCTTATTGACTTAGCTTCATTTCACGACAAACTTTGGCAGGTTATCTTCTCTTCAGTATTCTATGTGCCTTTTCATTTTACAGTTCATACGTGTATTCGTATCAAAATATCTTGTTCCTTCGTGTTACTAAATTTACGAGAAATTTAACTTATTTTTTTATTTCAGAAATTTAATTCTGTATGCCCACAACTGAGTAATCTTGGCAGTGAAGTTGAAATTAATGATGTTAAACAAACAATTCAGCATCTGATGAGATGGGGATGGAAATATAATAAAAATCTTGAGGAACAAGCTGCACAACTCCATATGTTGACTGCCTGGTCCCAGATTGTTGAGGTGTGCTTCTTTTCTTCAATCTTGTTCATGAAATCAATATTGAGCGTTCGTGTACTTGCTGAAGCTTTTGGTATGACGTGATCTTTGGTTAGTAATACAGTAGTACAATTATAGCCTTTATGGCCCAGGGCAACTATTTTGGCTCTTGCTTCCCCCATTTACATAGTTATATTAAATTTTGGCCAAGTGTGGTGGGATGAGTGGTAGAAGAAAGCCAAAGAACAATGAATTAATGCTTTGGTTGTTTATAGAGCGCAATGGTGTCCAACACTTCATGCAATTGGCCGTACCTTGTGGGATAAATTTGTTGTTGTATGGTGGGCACGTTTTCTCCCCTACTTTGGTTCAAGTCCAATGGGATTTTAGGTGATAAAGTGTGTGATAAGATATCCATCCAGATTTGCTGTGGGAGAATGAAGAAACATATAATTAAGTAGTTTATTTAATTAGTTTTTCTTATTTTTAATAGTTTTTTTATTTGAATTAGTTTATCTTAGTCTTTAATCAAAAATGTAACCATTTGATGATAGGTTATTTATATATTTTATTTTACTGTATCTTTTTTATGAATAATATCTGAAGATTGGATACTGATAAAGCTCTTCAAAGAGTGTAGCATATATTGGAAACTTATTTGAGGTGATTTGGACACACTCAAAGTAGGCCATTATATGCACCGGTGAGGAGGGTTGATCAAGTAGAATGGAGTTTGTTAAGAAGAGGGAGTAAGAAACCAAATAAAACACTAGCAACTTTATGAATGGGATCTTTTGCATAATGATTTATCTAAAAATATGGTTTTTGATAGAGTACAATGACATAATGCGATTTATATAGTTGTCTGCAGCTAATTGGATAAGGATCTGTTGTTTGTTGCACTAAAGAAATGTAGTGGGATGGTGTAGGTAAAATATCCAAGCCAATATTTTTATAATTTTAAAATAAATCAAATGTGTCGGAGTATAGTGGGTTAATATTAAGATGAGATTTCAACTTATGACATTTCAAATTCGTGGGTTTTTTTTTTTGGTGAGGTGATTTGTGGGTTTTTTTGATGTACTGAATTTTTATTCATTTATTTTATTTAGTTCCTCGACATTTTTTTTCATTCTTCATTTGTGTATACTTTACTTAAAGGTTATATTGGAAATGGCTAAATTATACTTTTGGTCCCTCATGTTGCATCAAGTTTCATTTTAGTCCTTTATGTTTGGAAAGTATATTTTTAGTCCTTTTTTGTTAACACTGTTAGTTTCACTTAACTGAAAAGACTAACTTAAAAATTTCAAATGATTAATCTAAGATTAAATATCGATAAAATATGCATAAATTTAAATATTTTATTGTAATTATTCTTATATTTTTAAAATTGGCATTTTTTATCCCATTTACTTATGACGTAATCATTTCGATTTAATAACTCATTGTTGCCATTAAGTGAAACTAATAGTGTTAGCAAAAAAAGGATTAAAAGTGTTCTTTCCAAACATAAATGACTAAATTCAAACTTGGTGCAAAATAAGGGACCAAAAGTATACTTTAGCCTATTGGAAATTACATCCTTCTAACTTCACCCTGTTAATGACATTGTAACTTCCAAAATATTGTGAGAGGATGACCTTCTCTTGCTTAATGTTCCAATTTTATCTCATCTTTGTATTTTCAGCTATATCATCTAACTCTCTTCTATTTGCTCCTGCTAATGAACTTTCCAGATATCTGCTTCTAGAAGATTGACAATGCTTGAGGATCGTTCTGAAGTTCTATTTCAGTGAGTTACTTGTTTTCAATTGAAAGAGTGAAAATCAAAGGCACTATTCGTAATTATTGTCATTCTCATTATTTTTATGCTTTCTGTAACTTCAATTTCATGGACAGGGTTCTTGATGCATCTCTTACCGCATCTGCTTCTCCTGACTGTTCATTGAAGATGGCATTTATATTATCCCAGGTACATGTATACTTTTGTCTGCTAATTTTCTAAATTTGTTAATGGGGTGTTCAGTCTTACTTTCTTTTTCCTTATAAACATCTATAAAATTGGCAGGTTGCATTAACATGCATGGCTAAATTGCAAGATGAGAGGTTTTTGTTCCCTGGAAGCCTGAGTTCTGACAGCATCATGTGCCTTGATCTTATTGTGGCAAAGCAATTGTCCAATGGTGCTTGTCTTACCATATTGTTTAAGCTTATCATGGCAATTCTTAGACCCGAATCGTCTGAGGCCTTAAGAAGACGGTAGGTTGATACTAAGTCATTTTTACTTTGAGCTTATTAACTAAACTTACCAGTCTTTGCGTGCTTTTTGCAGTCAATATGCATTGATTCTGAGCTATTTTCAATATTGTCAGAATGTGGTTGACCCTGATGTTCCAACCACAGTTCTGCAGTTCTTGCTGCGCAATGAACAAGACAATGAATATATTGACCTCCCAAAGGTTCATTTTATGGCATTCAAACTTGATTTACCCCCTTCTAATTTAGTGATATATTAAGTCATCAGCATTTGATTTTTTTCCCCCAGATTGATAAAGAGCAGGCTGAACTTGCTCGTGCAAATTTTTCTACTTTAAGGAAAGAGGCTCAGAGCATCATGGATTTGGTGAGTAACCTAATCCGATTTAATAGATTTTTTACGTAGTTTTTCAAATAGAAAGTGTCTTAACTTTAGGTCAAAATTCCTTTATTTTGTTTGAACTGCTTAAAATGTTTTGGGAGGTATTTGATTTCTGCTTTGATTCAAATATTTTGACAATGAGGTGTATATTTTCTTTTTCTCGTTGTTTTCTTAAGTGTTCTCTATTCTTGCATTACTCTACGATTTGGATGCATTTGTCCTATCTATTTTACTGGATGTTTTGTCGGTTTGCTTACATCTGTTGTCCACTTTGTCTTAAATTTGTATGATTTATTCTATATAATCCAATTTAATTGATGGCTTAATTTGTTCCTATATCTTATGATATAGACTCTGCTGTTTACAATTTCTAATTTGAAATTTTAGGTCATAAAAGATGCTACTCATGGCAGTGAACCTGGGAAGACAATAGCAGTCTATGTTTTGGATGCGTTGATTTGTATAGATCAGGAGAGATATTTCTTGAACCAACTTCAGAGCAGAGGTTTTCTAAGGTCATGCTTAACGAGCATGAGCAATTTTTCTAATCAGGTTTTTCTTCAGTCCACCATAAAAAATTCCTTCTAACTTTTGGCTATTTTTGTTATGTATGAAAGATATAAAGGAATAGTCTCACAGAAAAGGCACGAGGGTGTCGTTTCTATCCAAATGCGTGCATTTCACGGACACCTTCTGTGGTTGGGGGGTGGGGGGGACCATTTTGGCATTTGCATACTCCATTTTTCAATTTGTTTTTCTCCTTCAATACTTTAAATTTGATGATTGTGGTTCTGTGCATCAATGAATTTTTTCCTGTAAGATTCATTGGTTTTGATTATAGATGCTAGTGATTCGTTTTTTGTTTTTGTTGATTTCAAGGGCATTGGAATGTATTGATCAGCTATAGTTTGATTTTTATTCTGGTCCTATGATCCTTTATGTAGGCCAACCGTTACAAGAAAGTCCTCCGTTAGGACTCACCTCATCCTTACAATAGTTCTCATCCCCTCAACATATCTTGTATGACTTTGATATATGTGACATGCACACATCTCTTTGCCAAGGCTTTTCAAAGTACATCTCTTGGTATCCAATTGTCATGTTATATTTGTTTAATCTTGCAAAAAAGCAATTATTTGTAGCCTTCCCAATTTCATATCAAATAGATAAAAGGTGATCAATTGTTTTATTATTCTATTCTATTCTCAGCAATGAATCAAACATGCCCTAAGCTGCTTATATTCCATGTCTGTGATTTATCCAATTGAAATTACTGATTTACACCTGCAGTTTGATGGTTTTGTAATGAGGCGATTTGATAAGTATAGGAATTTATTTCTAAGCATGTAGGCCTAAATTGCATGGGGGAGCCCAATTCCTCAAAAGCTTAAGTTGATGGAAAGGAACCTAAGAGAACTTTTAAAACACACACATAGACTATTTTTATGTGAGAATATTCCTTTTTTGCCCTTTAGATTTGTAGTATTCTTGATGTATGTGTTTAAATTTTTCTTCAAGGATGGTGGGCATTCACTAGACTCATTGCAACGAGCCTGTACTTTTGAGGCTGAACTTGCTTTACTCTTAAGGATCAGTTACAAGTATGGTAAATCTGGGGCCCAGGTGTTGTTTTCCATGGGCATTTTGGATCATCTTGCCTCTGGCAGGGCGATCAGTTTACAGGTATTTAGTATTTACTTATTAGCATTACTTTTCATTTGTCAACTAAATTTGCTGAAGCAGAGTTATCTACAGGGAGGGTTTAGGCGGGTTGAGACGAGACTTCGAAGAGATATGGCTGTGGATGTTGACAGGCAACAGATGATTGTCACTCCTGTTTTGAGATTAGTCTTTTCATTAACTTCCTTGGTGGATGCGTCAAACTTTTTGGAGGTTGGTTTTTATAATCTTATTCTCAGTTTTTCAATTGGCCTTCTGCTTGTGGCCATTTCCTAGTAGTGAATCATCATATTTTTCTTAGGGCGATGATTGTTTCCATAAATACTCTTTACTTCTACAATTAGATACTTGTTTTAGGACATTTATGTGTTTGGCTCTCCAACTATTATGCTTATTTTGCCTATAGAAGTAGGAATAAACCCCACCTATGTTTATAGCTGGTCCTAAGCGTGAGTAAAGGAGGAGGGTTGTGTTAGACTTCAACAGCAATGTAAAACCCTGTCGATTCTCATGAACATAGATCAATGACAATGACATCTTACTATTCATGTAGCTAACCTCACTTAGTGGGATAATATTTTTGTTGCTGCTGCTACTGCTGCTGTTGTTGCCTATAGAAGAAGAAATACATAATTTTTTCTAAATGGAACATAATTATGTTTTTTTCTCATAAAATAATTATGTTTTGTATTTGAGGTCTTTTTTTGTGCATCTGTGATAATCGTATTCAAGTTTTCTAGAAATGTGGTTACATTGATTAAATTGAGTCAATCAGAAACTTATTACAAATTCTTGTTGAGAATTTTAAAATGAATAAAATGGCAAGTATTGTTTTCTCCCTATGTTTTGTTTGTCACTCTGCTTATTTCACTGCCTTTGTGCAAGAGGAAAAAAATATGCTATTGATGTAATGATGAAATGATTTGTCTTCTTGTCTGGGTTGTCTGATGTAGGTGAAGAACAAATTTGTCCGTGAAGTTATTGATTTTGTCAAAGTGCATCAATCACTCTTTGATCAGCTTCTCCGTGTAGATATTAATGAAGTAGATGAATTAAAACTTGAGCAGATCAATCTTGTGGTTGGAATACTTAGCAAGGTAAATGTTCTTTCAATTTGTTATTTTCTAGAACAATTTCAAATGGTTATATCGGCTGCTCCATTTAAAAGTATTGACTGTTTTTAACTATGTGAAAAACTGTATCTTGTACTATGATATTCTGAATTATTGTAGTGCTCATGGTGAAGTACATTGAAAATGAATAGCTGCTAATTTTTGCCTATTTTGGCTTTCATTTTGTTTGTGTTCTTAATGCAATTTGAGCCCTGCTTCTCATTTTTGTAGGTCTGGCCATATGAAGAGGGTAATGATTATGGTTTTGTTCAAGGTCTTTTTGGTTTGATGCACACAGTTTTCTCTCATGATGTGGAGGTTCCTACTTTTGTTCGATCAATAGTAGTATTATCGCCTGAGGTGTGTTTGCAGTTTCTTAATATACAAGTTGTTATGGGATGATTCTGATACATTTGATTTCTAATCTTTGAATGATCACATTACTTGATGAATAATCAGAAACAGAGGAATTCAGAGCTGCTAAAGTTTCGCTTATGCTTCAGCCTTAGCTCTTATTTATATTTTCTCGTCACAAAGAAATCTTTAAGATTGCAGGTAAAGCGTGTATAAATCAAAGGGAATAAGTTAAAATTCCTTTTACTTTTTGTACAGCTTGGTTGATTTATCTTATAATGTGCTTTTCCGTAGCCTTCAGAGGCCTCCACCAGTTACCCCACTTCTGTCGAAATGCAACATCCCTCATTAAGCGAACTCAGTTCTCTTCTTACTTCTGTTACATCAAGTCTGGAAAGAGCTGCTGAGGAGAAATCCTTGCTCCTAAATAAGGTAAAACTTAGAGAAAAACTGCTTTCTTTATTTGTTGTTTCCTTTTCTTGTCCTGGTATGTTGACGTGCAAGTAACGTCATGCATATGGTTGTCCAGATTCAAGATATAAATGAATTGTCAAGGCAGGAGGTTGATGAAATCATCAATATGTGTGTTCGGCAGGACTGTATCTCATCTCCAGACAATATACAGAAGAGGTAAATCATAGTGCTATACTATTTCAGGAGATGTAGACTCCAAATTTTAAGAAAACTGAAAAATGTTGGTTTCTGATTCTGGAATATTGGTCAAGCTCATTGGCCAACCTGCTTATGTTGCATTTTCGTAAACATTGGGATTTGTAAATCTGGTCTGTTAGTTTGTATGTTATGTTACTGTTAGAAATATAGGAAAAATTTTATCAAAAAAAAAAAAAAAGAAATATAGGAAGAATTAATCTGGCGAATTAATGTGAGTGGTAAGTACTCTAGTCCCTTAAGCATGTGGTTAGGGGTTCGATCCCTAGCCCTTGTGAATGAAGCAAATTCACAGGTCAGCTGTCTACCCCCTATATGGTACTTCAGTACAACGAGAGATTAGTCCCACTTGACACGCGAGTAGGGATACCCTTGGGAAACAAAAAAATGTTTATGGAAGAATTGTTACAAAATGGTCCAACTTTATTGATATGTGAAATCATATGTTTATACAAAGAGCAAAGAAGATTCTAGACTATAATTATTTAGAAGAGATCCTAATAGACTGAAAATCAACAATATTTCCTAATAGTTAAATATCAAATATCTCATAATAATTATTTATTTCCTATTCTCTAACAGTTACAAACTCCATCAATGAGAGTCCATATAAGGAATAAGGCCTACATGCCAAGCCTGTGTTCAGCAGCCTGTACATGCTAGGAGCATGTGGGCCAGGGCAACGTGTTCCTCACCTCTAACCAGTTCATTGCAAATTACATTAGAATCCCTTGTCCTTTTTATATTACTAATAACTTAAAGCATCTGCATAAGTGAGCAGAATATATTGGTAGAATAGAAAAGTGTGGAGATTATGATTATCCTTTTGGAGGCATTTGTTACTCCGATCCAATGTGTCTTTACCTGCCATTAGTACTAGGGAATCAGTCTTTCATTTTTTTCATTTGTATACGAGTAAACATCAATGCTGTTCCTCTAGTGGAGTTTAGTAGCATTCATTCAGGACACGGTTTCTCTTATCATTATAAGGGAATAAGTGTGCAAATCTACATGATGGAATGCATACTATAAGTCGTCAATCTAATGGCTTCTATTTTTTCTTTTATAAAACTAATGGTATATCCTTTCTATTATCATTCTCCTTTTTCATTGATACATTCATTTTTACTATTGTTATTGCTGCTACTGCTCTTACTGCTTCTGTTACCTCTACTATTAAATCATTATTACTTTTTGTTGTTTTCAGGAGACACGTTGCCATGGTGGAAATGTGTCGAGTTGTTGGTAGTAGGGATCAGCTAATAAGTCTGTTACTGCTCCTCTCTCAACATGTGCTAAACATTATCCTCATCCATCTTCAGGAGAGGTAAGGCCATTTATGTTTCTGAGTAAGGGGATGGAATGCACATTTACATTGAATTGCACAATCAAAATAGCAACCTCATTTTTTATAATTATATACCTGGGCTTATTAGTTTGATAATAAAAGCCATTTTTCTCATTGTTTCGACATAATACAGACCTTTTTTCCTGCTGAACTATAGTTTAGGGTATTTTGTTAATTTCTTGCTGTTAATATCGTATTCTGTGACAGTTCTGTTGTTTCTGATGCCTACTTGACCCCAAAAACAATTACATACGGCGATAAGCATGATTCACGACAAGACATTGAAACCTTATGCGGAAAGTTTATTCCGACCCTTGAACGACTTGAAGTACTGAGTGAGGTATTTGTCATCACTTATAGCATCTGCAACCTTTTTAACCTTTCAATTATTTTATGGGAGTTTTGGTCACTAAAAACACGCCGCTGTAGTTCAAGTAAGCAAGTAATAACATTGATGAAAATCATTTAACATGGCCAGTCTCTGGTTAGTTGTGAACTTATATGATAGTATTAGGACTTCAAATAATGAGAACATAGGCACAAAGCTGGCTGTTAAATTCCAAAGCTCAAAGGGATATTTTGAAATGACCTAATCTACAAGTTACATATTCAAAGGTTGATTAATATACAGCAGGAAAAAATCACAACATTAATGATCTGTAAATGTTGATCTTACCCTCCATATCCTTTATTTTGATTTCCTTTTCTATTCTGACTCTGTTATTGTTGGCTCTTGCTCAGACTTTACCATCCATGTCCATGTGAATCACCTTTTTTCTCTCCTCTCTCACTCTCTCTCTCTTGCAGGAGAAAGTAGGGCACAATCTCAAGGTTTTTCACAGATTAGCAACTTCTACTAAAGAGATTGCCGTTCAAAAGGTGTCTTTGTAGATCCCGCATATATTTCACAAATATAAAAAGTCAGTTGAAATCACTGCACATGAAGGTCAACCTATAGATCAGCAGAATTTGTGAATTACAGGAGGTGCACTATAAAATGCTTCAAAGGCACAAGTTATCACGTGAAAATAGATGTAGCATATGTATGAGATCATAGGCTATCAGAAGCGCTCTCTGTACATGCTACTAAATTCCATTCTTGGTCATAAGATGCGGTTAGAATCTTTTACATTCATGGAAAGAATGTAGAAGAATTTACAGAGAAACAAAAAGTAGAGTAGTACGCTATGTATTTTGTTAGTTTTCCATTTACAAAATGTAGAGTATTGTTTTGCCAATATATGGTTAATTTATTAGAAGGGAAGAAGAGTCAACTTATGATCCAACGAATGATTAATGGTGTTATTTCACATTTTTATGATATATAAATTTTTTATTATAAGTTTTGACAGAAAATTCTGGTTTTTTCTCTAACTTTCGAATAAAAATGATCTCCTGAAAAATCAAGTTTTAATAACTTTGTTAAAAATTTAATAGTAATATAGATGTTTATATCTCTAGACTCTAGTCACCTATTATCATTAATACTAATTTTTTTAAAAAAAATCATTAATACTAACTATATGTAATACTAGGGTCATGCCTATAAATAAAAGTTGTGTTGTGCATTCGAAGCTTTCGAATTGTGGATGTGAACAACTTTCATTTTCTCTCTTTGCTATGTGTTATAACATATTTATCATGATCTAGCTTGGAACTTCCATTTTCTCTCTAGTTCTCTCTATGTTTTCTCTTATCTTTATCTATAATTCATAACATTTTATTAGCATGAGACTCTAATAAAGTCTTAATGAGGCTCTAATCAAGCCATACTTCATGGAACATCGAGTTCCACTTCATGATTTGATTCATTATTTTTAGTTGGCATATTTAATGGAAGCCGAAGTTCTAATTCATATTTTGATTCATTCTTTGTTAGACTTAAAGTCGTTTTTGAAAGATTCTAAAGTTCTACCTTATATTTTAATGCATTCTTTACTATCTCAAGTCATATTTCATGGAAACTTAAGTTTTTATTTAGATTTAATTCATTCTTCAATGACCCAAAATCATATTTTATGAAACTGAAGTTTCTCTTTATATTTTACATTTTTATCAGCTTTAAGTAATCTTTGAATGAACCTGAGGGTGCATATGATGTTTTCACATCTCTTTCATGAACTTAAAGTCAACTCTCATGAAACCTTTAAGTTTCACTTGATTCTAATTTTATCGATAGAGCCATGTAGATTTATTTTCATGACCAGAAACTATTGAATTCAATTTTTCCATTTTAACATAAAATGGCCAAAAGTTATATAATGATTGAGTTTTCAACGTTTGATATTTATAATTCATCATCAATGCTATTTGTTTTCTCCTATCTGTCCCTTTCCTCTCATACTTTCCTTTGACACTTGCAAGAAATCAAGAACAGGGGAGAGAAAAGAGAGAGCGAGAAAACAAAGCTGAAGGGAAAATGATTTGTTATTTCTCTCACCCTTTCACTGTAAGAGTAAGTCTCTTATATACAATAATTAAGTGAACAGCTGTCACTTAAGTCTAACAGAATTGGATAGCTGGCATAACAAACTTATCACTAATTACATTGACTATACTTATCTAATATCACTAATACTCCCCTTCAATTCAATGTACCTTCTAATCCCAAGATTACATCTAAAATCAGTAAACAAAGAACTAGATAAAGGTTTGGTAAAGCCATCTGCAACTTGTTGAGAAGCTGGAATATGTCTGACTACTATATCTCCCTTGATTGCCTTTTCCCTAACAAAGTGTAAGTCAAGCTCAAGATGTTTAGTACGTGCATGCAACACTGGATTCGCTGTCATGTACACTGCTCCCTGATTATCACACAACACATGTGGTACAGAAATTAATTTGACACCAAGTTCACTTAGTAAAGATTTAATCCACATCAAATCTGACACAACGGAAGCCATACTTCGATATTCAGACTCTGTGCTTGACAATGACACTGTCAATTGCTTCTTAGAAGACCAAGATACAAGATTAGGCCCAAAGAAAATACAAAATCCTGTAGTACTCCTTCTATCATTACAATCTAAAGCCCAATCAGCATCACAATAGGCTAACAATAATCGACTTAGTGAAGGACGAAGGGTAAGACCGAATGATAAAGTGTCAGCCAAGTAACGTAGGATTCTTTTGATAGCTTTCCAATGTTCATCTAGTGGAGACTGCATGAATTGACACACCTTGTTTACAGCAAAGGATATTTCTGGCCGAGTGATAGTGGCATATTGGAAAGCTCCAACAATAGATCTGTATTTATGAGGATCAGAAAACACATGCTCACCATCCTTATAAAGCTTCAGTCCTGTCACCATTGGTGTATTTGTTCATTTAGCAGTAGACATGCATGCCTTCTTGAGTAGATCACGAATGTATTTTCCTTGCGACAAAATTAGTTCCCCTGTTGGTCTCAAATGTACCTACCTGTATGCCAAGAAAGTAACTCAAAGTACCTAAATCCTTGAGAGAAAACTCTTTATTAAGAGTAGCAATAGTCTTGCTGATCTGAGTAGTAGAGTTTCCAGTGATGATTATATCATCTACATACACAAGAATATAAAGTATCTCTGCACCATGTGTCCTTGTAAAAAGAGATTGGTCACATCTACTACTATGAAAGCCCAGATTACTAAGCACCTCAGCCAATCGCTCAAACCAAGCCCTTGGAGCTTGTTTTAACCCATACAAAGCTTTATCAAGTTTACAAACCAGATGCCTATTAGAATTTTCAAATCCTGGAGGTTGAGCCATATACACCTCCTCTCGCAAAATGCCATTAAGAAAGGCATTATTCACATCTATTTGTCTAATGCACCACTTTTGAGAGACAGCAATGGTTAATACAAGCCGAATAGTCACAGGTTTAATGACAGGGCTAAAAGTTTCTGAAAAATCAAAACCTTCACATTGATGAAAGCCTTTAGCAACAAGTCTTGCTTTGTATTTATCAACACTACCATCAGGTTTAGTTTTGACCTTAAAAACCCATTTGCAGCCAATAGCTGACCTATTAGGAGGCAAAGGAACTAACCTCCAGGTCTTATTCTTCATAAGTGCAGAATACTCCTCATCCATAGCTCGTTTCCACACTGGAGATTGAAGAGCAGTCAACAAATTTATAGGTTCAGTCTCAGCAAGAAACACCTTGGGTTTAAAAATTCCATTCATGGAACGTGTGACAACTCGCCTAGGTGGAGATGAGACAAACTCATTGGTTTGTGGCAAGGTACAAGGTAAATCTGGGGAAGTAGGTACTGAAGTAGATACCAACGGAGATTCTGAACTTGAATCTCTTAAACAATCTGATACTGTTGATGAACTAGGCATTGAAGCCATAGGGTGAGTAAAATCTTTTTGAACAGGCACAAGTGGTGAACCAAAACAAGTGTGATCAACACACACAGGTGAAGAAATAGGCACTCTATCCTTCCCTGCTAGACGTGAATAAGGAAAACTAGTCTCATTGAACACAACATCTCGTGAAATATATATTCTCCCGGTTGGGTCCCAACATTTGTAGCCTTTATGAAATGCAGAGTAACCAATGAACACACATTCAATAGAACGAAATTCCAACTTGTGTCTGTTGTAAGGTCGTGTATGAGGAAAACATGAACATCCAAATACTCGAAGATGATCATATTTAGGTACTTTGTTATACAAAGTCTGAAAAGGAGATATATCACCAAGACTCTTTGTAGGAAGTCTATTATATAGGTAATTAGCCGTACCAAAAGCTTCAGGCCACAAAAACAAAGGCAAAGATGCATTAGCTAGTAAAGTAAGACCTGACTCCACAATTGTTCTATGCTTTCTCTCAGCCAAACCATTTTGTTCATGTGTGTAAGGACAGCTCATGCGATGCTTTATACCATGTTTTCTGAGATAGTTACCAATTTTGAGATATTCAGCTCCCATATCAGATTGTACTGCTTTGAGTTTAATATTCAATTGTAATTCAATCATCTTGTGAAATTCAACAAAAACATCATATGCTTGAGACTTATTATGTAAAGGAAAGAGCCATGTGAAGCGAGAAAAGGCATCTGTAAAATGAATATAGTATCTATAACCATCAAGAGAAGCATAGGGGGCAGGACCCCAAATATCAGTATGTATTAGCTCAAGTGGTTTTGTATACACTGTAGAAGAAGCAGAATAAGGAAGTTTATGTGACTTCCCTTTACAACAAGCTAGACATTTATCAACAACTACATCAAGACCCTTAGTAAAAGGAATCTTACAATTATTTAGCACCTTAGTAACTACCGGTGCAGCTGGATGACCTAAGCGATTATGCCATTTACTAAAAACAGATTTACAAGACTCAAGAACATGATAACATGATTTCTTGGAACTTGTAGTAGCAGCCAGAATCAGACTTCTTGAAGAAGAGGATCGTAGTGGTAGACAATGGAGACCATTTGGTCGAAGAATGCCTTTATACACCACTCGATCAGTTGGTAGATCCTTGATGATACACAAATTGGAATAGAAAGCAATTAGTATATCATTATCAAGACATAGCTTAGGAATACTGAGAAGATTTTTAGTTATCCCTGCCTCCCTGGAACATGTAAGACATCACGCAGCTTAAGTGTATACTGTGATGAAGGAATTCTTGACTCAGAATGACCAGCACAATGAACAGATAAACTAGATCCATTACCAACATAAATCGTATTAGTAAAATCACTTGAAGGATCAGTAATCTCCTTGTCAGATTTAGCAACATGACTAGAAGCTCCAGAGTCAAGGTACCAGTCTGGATAAGCAACTACATCAGATGTTGCAATAAGAGCCGATTTATCATGAGTGGCAGACTTGGAAGAAACAACTAATTTCTGAAAATCCTCATCAAAACGATGCCAACAGTCAAACGCAATGTGACCACGCTTTCCACAGAGTTGATACTCAGGAACTTCACGAGAATAATTTCCTGACCTATTACTGTATGAATCAGATGAATTTCCATGAGAACGACCACCACCATGACGGCCAGTACGACCACCACGAAAACCGCGATTACCACCACGGAAACCACCACGACTGCTATGATTTCCTCCATGAGAGGATGATTTATTAAAAGCAATATTTGCTGTGACCTCTGTAGGTTTAGAGTTTTTCTCGAACCTTGCTTCTTGAGCGAGCAACAATGCTTCAATTTAATCAACAGTGTATGGCTCATTTCTGGATGTAATTGCAAGAGTGAACGGATCATAAGCATCACCGAGACCATCAAAGATGTAGTCAATATGGTCAGATTCAGAGATCTGGTGACCAATTCCAGCAAGCGCATCAATAATTGACTTGATTTTAAGAAGATATTCATTCACAGAAAGATTTCTTTTCAATGTATTCTTGAGTTGAGTTGTCAATTGACGAACCCTAGCCTTCGTCTGCGAGGCAAAATGCAGTTCAATTTTCTCCCAGATTTGAAGTGTGCTGGTGCAACCAACAATACGAGTCAACATATTTTCACTCATGGAGCATGAAATCCATGACATCAGAAGGTTGTCTTGATGCTGCCAGTCAAGAAAGTCTGGATTCAACTTGAATCCTTCAGTAAAGTCGCCATCTGTGACGTACTTCTGTGGTGGTTTGACATTCTTGTCAATAAATTGCTGAAGATCATAACCTCGAATTGTTGTCGAGACTTGATGCTTCCAGAGAAGATAATTTGTTTCGTCTAGCTTGACTGATATGAGATGAGAAAATGTGATAAATTCCTTTTTGTGTGTCTGCGATGAAAGAATGGTGGATACAGTGGATGAGGAAGATGAAGAAGATGAAGAACTCATATTAGCAGGATCGATCTGCTCTGATGCCATGCAAGAAATCAAGAACAGGGGAGAGAAAAGAGAGAGCGGAGAAAACAAAGCTGAAGGGAAAATGATTTGTTATTTCTCTCACCCTTTCACTGTAACAGTAAGTCTCTTATATACAATAATTAAGTGAACAGCTGTCACTTAAGTCTAACAGAATTGGACAGCTGGCATAACAAACTTATCACTAATTACATTGACTATACTTATCTAATATCACTAATAACACTTACATCAATATAAACAGAAAAAAGTTTCGTTATATAAAAAATTATTATGTAAGCTGTTTAATATTTTTATATATCATTAGAGTTGTCCCATCCTTACAAAATAATGAAGGTAAAAAAAAACCTTACAAATTATGATTTATCATAATCATGATATAAAAAGGAATTACATATATATTTTGATCACGAGTTATCATAGTTAAAAATAGAAATATACTAACACTTAAAAGATTATGTATGATATAAAATAAAATTGCTTACATTTCCAAAATCTACTATTATGGATATTAAGAATTTTTTGTCATTTCCAAACTCTAAACCATGTTAGAAAAAAGAAAAGCACTAACATGGTAAATAAAAACACTCTTATGTACTTGACAAATAATTATGTTAGAAAAGAGCCACACTAACATGGTTATTAAAACAACTAACAAGAAGTTAACATATAACCATATTAGAAAAGACCATATGAATAACATGATTAATTAAAACAACTACTCGAAAATCATAGCCATGTTAGAAAGGATATATTGTCCAAACATAATTTATGTATAGAACTAAAAGAGGGCTTCTGGTCTATAATTTTAGATTCATTAACAGTTGTCCCTATCCCCTAACTTAATAGGTAATAAACCTCATAGAACCAAACAAAAATTTCTCAACAACCAGAATTTCTCATGCATGCGATATGACTGTATAATAATATCTTGGCCTCAGGCCATTTGCCAGAATTTAGTTATAGGCACAAGTTTAACCAACATATATACAATATCAATACGCTAAAATAAACGGCCATATATTTAGTGTTTATTCTTATAGAAACGTATATAAATACATATCTAAATGATAAAATAGGCAGAATCAAATAGTGCAACCTAAAGTGTGTAGCAATATCCATCATTCCATAATATACCATTGTCCGACTCATAGCTCCGCATGGTTCTGCTTGCCCGGCCCTCCCTCTATGTCCTTGACGGTGCTAGATCACCTAAAAATTAAATAGGAGTATTAAATATCCACGGGGAGAGACTAATTTGAACGAGATCGAGAGGATGAGCAACATAACACCTTGTTGGGATTTCATTGGAGGAAGGCAAGTAAAACTTCATCAATTAATTTGAGAGTTTATTAGTTTCTCTTGTATATTCCATATATGTGTTTCAATTCAGTATTTTTTTTACCATATATTTCAATTCAGTATTAAATGCATGTGTTTTAGAACAAGGTGTTTTGGGATTTCTATTTACTATATTCATGGTCATGCATGCAATCACGTGACGTTCTTTTATGTGTGTGAACCAAGTGTGTTTTCTTGACTAATACAATAGGTATATATACTTCATTTTTATCTCACTATAGTATAAGCTGAATGCATGAAACTAGACACGAAATAGGTGGTTTAATTTACTCCAGGGAGAACGTCACTTGTGATGATGTGGTGAAATGCTTGGTATTCTAAACAGACTCATCTTCTTTCCCCTAACTTTACTTCCATTTAGGATTTAGGATCTGTGATAATATTTTCTTCCTTGTTTTCTTTTCTCCAAGTTTTTTTTATCCCAGTTCTTCAAATTTCTTGGGCTAAAAGTGGATTTAGCCCAGAGTGTTTCCTTTAATACTTCCTTCTAGTGATATAAAACCCTAAAATTTTAATGGTTTTAGTCCAAAATATAAAAAGTTTACTCTACAAGTTTTTTTCATTTAATGTTTTTCCCCCTTTAAGCCTAACTACCTTTCACATTTATTAATACTTATTTATTTCTCTCTCTTAATAGTAAAGTAATAAATATGACCAATGTTGGAACTGAACTAACATTTATATGTTTTCTTAAAAAAAAAGTGTTTTGGTAGCTGGACCATTATAGGGACTACTTTCTATATTCTTTATTATAAGACACCAACCACCAAAAGAATTTTGTCCTTATTATTATTTTTATAAGGCACCAACAACCACATTAATTACATTTTTCCCACTTTAAATTAATGAATATACAAAGTTAATAAAGTCAAATCAAATCATTTAATTTAATGAAGGCTAAAGTTGAAAAAAAATAATACTACTACATTTAAGCCTAGATTTATTAATCCAACCTGCAATTTATAATACGAATTAATTAGAGGAAGAGTATTATTATTTATTATTATTATTATTAATAATAATATTATTAATGTGTGGATGTTTCAACTCTAGACGTTAGATTCTTTTGCATCAACCTTGTAAATATTTTCTTGCCTGAAAACACTTCCATTCAGTGTTCAACAGATCCAGATCTTCATTTCATTCCTTTTCCTTTTCCATGGCGAATGCGAATGCCTGGAAAAGAGAGAAACCCACAGGCCTTCTCTCCCCCACATTCCTCCTCTCCCTTCTCCTCATCTCCCTCCTCCTTATCTTCACCTTCTTCTCCCTCACCTCTTCCCCCTCAAACCCCAATCCCAACCTCCTCACCATCAAAACCCATCTCTCTTTCCATTCAATTTCCCCTTTTGATTGCATAAAATCCCCTCAGGCCCACCCTGTGATTGCCTCCACAGTGGAAGGCGTCAAATACCCATTTCTGTATTCCCTCTCTGACTTTGGGACCCTCCCTGAGAAGCCCCACAAGAACATTGTGAGGGTCCTGAAAGGGAAGCCTTTTAGGAGGCCTGACATTTCTGTGACGGTGCAGGAGGTTTTGGAGAGGATGAGGAGTGAAGGGCGAGATGGGTTTGTTGTGGATGTGGGGGCCAATGTGGGCATGGCTACTTTTGCTGCCTCTGTTATGGGCTTTCGGGTTTTGGCGTTTGAGCCGGTTTTCGAGAACCTGCAGAAGATTTGTGAGGGGGTTTACTTCAATAGGGTGATGGATTTGGTTACTTTGTTTCAGGCTGTTGCTTCTGATAGGCTTGGTGATATTACCTTTCACAAGGTCTTGTTGTTTCTTGATGACGTTTGTGACTTGTCTAGATTCATTTTTTTATTTGTTGTTGATAGATTTTTATTGATAACTTGCATTTAGTGTTATTGAAGGGCTGGCTTGGCTCAACGGTAAGCTTGCCTGCAAAATGCAAGGTATAGGCTGCCTAGTGTATTCCCTTCCCAAGCACCCTAGAACTGGGTTGGCCCTTAGTTGCATTAAGTTTTGATTGAGTTATAATGGGAGGTGGTAGAAAATGGCTTTGTTTGTTGGCTTAGGTTTCAGTTATGAATCAATGAATTTAGATTTGGAAAGTGATTATTATACCTCCACGGTTTATTTATGTTTTGTTGTGGATGGTGCATGTTATCATGATAAATCAGAATGCTCTCAGACTTGAGTTGCTTCTGACTTGATTCCTGAATAATTTCTTTGCATTCTTAGTCATTCTAGAATCTAGTGAAATGGATTCAATCTGACTATGAAGATACTCCCTCAATTCCTAAATATAAGACATTTGATTAGATTACGGATATTAGTTGAGCTAGGTTTTTTTTAATGAAATTAGTGGAGCTAGTTATTAATATTGATACATGATATTAACAATTTATCCTAATTATATACCTTCATCCACACTCTTCCTCTCTTGCTTGTTAATATAGATAAGCATAATTAAGGTTAATTAGGGAAAAAGTTAGGAAAAATTAGAAAGTTATCTTATATTTAGGAACAAAGGGAGTATTTATTAATGTTGAAGCATACATTTAAGTTTGATTTGTGAAGTTATGTCTGAAACTTAGAAAGTTCTAGCCTGCAAGTGATAGCTATCTTGAAGAGATTTGTTGTAAGAAGCCTGGCATAGGCTGTTGATATTGACTTGTTAATGATGATAAACAAATATGCACAGTTAAGTTTTGGCTTACAACTGTAGTTGGATGGGCTGGGATTAATCTCATCTATAGACCTTTACGATATCTTATAGAGATATGATTGAAACATGACTCTAAATGGCTCCAAAAGTCTGTAAAATATGCAATTTAGAGTTGTTTCAGTGAGATTTGTTTAAAGACTATACTTGTTTGCATCATAGTTGAAGAGGTCAATAGTTTGTAAAAGTTACAGTGCAAATTCATTTTCATATGTAGTGTTTATTTTTAGCAGTAATTTCTTGGTTCATTACCCTGTTGTATTCATGGTTTTATTTTGTAAAATGAAATGCATTGGCTAGTAGGGCTAGAGCTTACAACTACCTAGTTCCACTGTAAAGATGAGTCATTTGGATCTTATGAGAGTAACTTGGAAATCCATTTTCTCGTTCTTATAAGGGCATTTTATTTTATTTAATTCTATTTTATTTATAAGGGCATTTTGGACTTTTCACGTTTACTCTTATTGTCATATTAAGGAAAATCTCATTTTTGATTCCATGATAAACGTTGGGTATCTTTGTTAAACCCCACCCCTTATACTCCCTCTTTTCATTGAAAACCCCACCTCCTTTTAAAGTTAAGTAATTGAGGGGATTTTGGGAAAACCATGTAATTTTATTGTCTTCCTTAATCTCTCCAAATTAATTAAAGTGATCTTATATTTAGGAACGAAGGGAGTAATAATTTTTCCATCCATGATGTAAATAATGGAGGAAAGAAATTATAATGCTTTAGTAATTACAACCCATCTCCTAATTGTATAATGTGTTCTAATAATGTGTGCCAATATTTTGTTTGTCTACTATAGTTGGTCGGTCGGCTGGACAACAGTGCTGTCTCTGCAAGTGGTGCAAAGTTGGCATTTCATTCCAATGAAGAGGTAGCTCTCCAAGTAAAATCTGTTCCTCTGGATGAAGTGATTCCGGAATCGGAACCTGTACTTTTGCTTAAAATTGATGTTCAGGGATGGGAATATCATGTGCTTAAAGGAGCATCAAAGCTGCTCTCAAGAAAAGCAAGTGAGGCCCCATATCTCATTTATGAGGAAGATGAGCGGTTGTTGCAGGCTAGTAATAGCAGTGCCAAAGAGATTCGTGACTTTCTCAAAACTGTGGGCTACCATGATTGCACTCAGCATGGCACCGATGCTCATTGCACCAAGAAGGCTTAAACTTAACTCACATCTTCAAAATTTTGTCTTGATCAATGGTGGGGCCCAGTTGAAGATTCATTTTATTCACTTTCAGTTAGCTCCTTTCAAGGGCTAGAATACAAATCCTTGCTAGACCATGGGAAGACAGGTGGGAACTGAAGGATTGACAAGTGCCTTCATTTTTATGGCTTGATGAATCTCAAACAGTGATATAAGTTGGAATGGGTATATGCAACTGGAGGTGTATTTTTTCAATCATATCCACTGGTTAGCTTCTATTTTGCGTAAGGTCTTTTTATAGGAGCTTTTAGGTGTCGTTTTGTAGTTGTTGAGATTGGATCAATCCACTTATATATATGTCAGATGTAATGAAATGACAACATTGAGAGTGCTAATGGTGCATTATCCTCACTTCACATGCTGCTTCAAATTATGGTTATACATTGTTGGCTGTTGGACGCTTTCTGACATAACGAAACTTCATAAACTTTGAAATGAAATTGTATGAAAAAGATATTCATTGTCTTTTGTTTTACTCGTTAGTTGGAGTCGAGTATTTGAGAGGTAAGTGACTAATAAATGCAAACCAATTGATCAAATCTTCTGTGCCATTCGATGAATTTTGGACGTATAACTTGTAAACATTGGAAGGGGACAAAACGGATGTGAGGTTTGAGTGTGTGAATTTTCCAGTTGTCACTTATTCACATTTACAAAAATTAACACAGAATCTAATCATCATCACCATCAATATCAATATCATCAATCAATATAACCTCAAAAAGTGATCCACCACCAAACACTGCTTATAAGCACTGTTCATGAACAGTGTTTGGTGGAATATTATATATTATTTTTTTTCCTTTTTTTTAAAAAAAATTTGTTTATTTTTTTTTAAAAAAATTCAGTTATTATATGATTTTTTTCACCCGATATTTTAGTTAAAAAAATTTGGCATATATTTTTTTAGTGCAAATTTGTTAAAAAAATGTTAAAAAAGGGTTAAAAAATTTGTTCCCCGTGCAAAGCACGGGAGATACCTAGTTGGAAAAACAGAGGACAAATACATAAGACAGATTCTTCCTTGTCACTTTGTTTTCTCATGTGTTGAAGGAAGAAAATTCAATATACAAGTTAACAATAACGAATATGTATTGAGAGAATGAAAGTTAGTAGGAAAAATTCCTTATTTTTTATTATGAAGGTTAAAGCGCGATTTTCCAATGAAATATTGTTATAGTTGCAACAATTAGCAATAAAATAGTCAAGAATTATTAACTGACTTGTTAACCAGGGACATATTTACTAAAACATTTTATTCTATTACTCAAAATAGAACATTTTGGTAAATATGCCTTGGTTAAAAGGTCGATTGGTAATTCTAGACCTTCTTGTTGTCAATTGGGCTAGCTATAGGTGGTCCCGACCAATTAAAAAGCTAGTGAGAGAAGCTCTCACTTCTCACTATAAAGCTCCAACGTGCATGGAAGAGGACTTGTTCCTCTTTAATCAAGTAAATCTCTTCTCTTACCCACACCAACATCTCCTTCATCACCTCCCTTATCTGTTCATGGATTCATCAAGCATGGAGAGCTTGTCTCTCTTTCCTTCATAGCACCCCAAAGCAAACTACCTCCGACCACCGCCGCCCACCGTCGAGCACCGCCGTCGCCGGAAGTTGTTTCTCCATCGCCGAAAGCTGTTTCAACCTCCTCTGCCACCGATCTCCTCAGATCTGTTGCCACCGCCGTTGCCGGAAGTTGTTTCTCCTTTGCCGGAAGTTGTTTCATCCTCCGCCGCCACCGATCTTCCCAGATCTGTTGCCACCGTCGTCGCCGGAAGTTGTTTCTCCGTCGCCAGAAGCTGTTTCATCCTCCGCCGCCACCGATCTCCTCACATCTGTTGCCACCGTAAGCTAGTCTCTCCCGCCTTTGCCGTTCTCTTACTCTTTGCTGCCGATTTCAGCCTCCTTCGCCGCCAATTTCCGCCACCACAGCCGCCGACCTCTTCCGCCTACACTTCTCTCTTCCACCATTGCCTCCTCTGATATCTTCCTCCACTGCCTCAGCCTTCCAACTACGCTGCTGTTCTCTTCCTCCTTGGCCGCCATTAATCTCTTCAAATTCATCACTGTCTTCGTTGTTCTTGTCCTTACTTGAGCTCCTTTGGTCTTGCATGCAAGCTATCCTTCAAGATCAAAGTCACTATGTCCCCCTCACCCGATTATGCTTCTCACAGTAGCGGTAATTTTGTCCTTACTAAAGTAGTGGATAGTCGACAGATTCATACTTCAAAATTATTGCAATCTTTGATCAATCTTCATTGGAAGCTACAAGGATCCATCTCAGCTGTAAGAAGGTTTAATCATTCATTTTTACTTCATTTTCAATGTGAAGAAGACTGGTCCTGTATGGTTTCTCGTGGTTCATGGCTCCTTCAAGGTTATTTTATCATCTTGCTTCCCTGGCATTTAAATATCCCTTTGTCCCAGCATTCTGATCATCATTTTCCAACATGGGTTCAAATTCATGGATTACCCTTGAAATATTATAATAGGGAGACAACAAACTATTTTGGTGATAAATTAGGGAAATTCATTTGTTATGATGAAAAAAGCCCCTTCAATGACTTTGGACTGCGATTTCAGATTTTTCTCTCAGATTTCAGTCTCAATGCTATTAATCTGTATGACTTTCAACTGCTGGCTGGTCAATCCTTGGAATTCTCATTTATTTTGGAACAGGTTGGAAGATTTTGTCCACATTGTATGTGCATTGGTCATGTGGCTCAATCTTGCAATTTTTCTCCTGAACTGAAACCCCGAGCAAGAGTCTCTTTTAATGGCACCAAATCTGTTCGTGTTGAATACCATGAGTTTTCTAGATTTCTTTGCCGAAAGAACCTACTTCAAGTCTTCTTTTGATAGAGGAAATGGATAGAGTTGATGGGAAAAGGCAGAAGGGGAACATAGAAAAGGTTGATTCTGATTTTAAGATTAGTAATGGACCTCAGTTGCATCAGTCTACTGTCAAGAAACGGAAGCTTGAAAAGACTCAGTTCTTTCTGATGTCTCATACAAAAGAGCCAAGACTCTCTTAAGAAAGGTTGAAGATCCTTTATCATCCAGGTTGGACAACTGTATTTCAATTCAAATTGTGAAGGAGAAACGCAAGAGGTATTGGGGAGAAATAGTTGTCTTTCCTTCTCCTTTCAAGAAGAGATACGTGTTTTCATTGCTTAGCACTCCTTGTAAGACAGAAGAGCGTGATTCAGAGAAAAAGGGAGTTCATCGAAGTTGTCATTATCATTCTAAGAAACGAGCATTGGATGATTTGGAGAATTTAGGTAATGATTCTCATGTTCAGCTCAACAAGTTATTCATCTGTTCCTCAAGAAAGCGTCCTTGGAATGGTGATATTCACATTCAGAGTCTGGGTTCTAGCGGAGCTTATGCCAAAAAGCTCCGCGCGATTGGATGATTTCAATGAGGAGCTCTAAGCTCGCAAGCAGCCGCTTGGAGGTCCATCTTACAGTGCTGCTCACTTTTATTTCTCCATGCGTCTTCATGGTTTGTTTGGTTTGTTTCAGCTTTAATCTACATAGGTGTTCATTTTGCTGCTTTGGGTTCTGTTTTGGACAACTTCCTCCATCTGTGCAAGCTTCAATGTGTCATGTAGAATCTTCCAATTCTTTGCGGGTGGCACCTTTGGTGCATTACAACACCCCAAAATCTTTCAATACCCTCAGTGGTATAGACGTCATGAGGCTTTGGGTTTCTCTTAGTTCTCGTAGTGGCGTATCCCTCCAGTTCCAACCACCTGTTGCTTTCAGAAGGTCCTGGTTGTCGGAACTTCTGCATTGGTTCTATATGGTTACTTGTATGCTGGTGGTCAGAGGGAGTTTTATCTCTCTACTATTTGTTTTAATTATCTGCTTGTTTAATTTTAAGTATATTTTAATATGCTTTGGATATTAATTTGTTGTAATAGCTAGATATTATTTAATGTTATTTTGCCTTTTATAAAAAAAAAAAGCTATAGGTGGTTCCTTGGTAAAATTGCACTTCAACACTATTATGAAATATATATTCTGTATCCAATGAATGATGAATTTTTTTATCACTTTATTTATTTTACTCAGTTCAATTAGTCTGATGAAAGTCAATCTTTCATGTTTGTTTGTTTCACTTTATTTCATGAAAAAACCGGGGTGTTGCAGGTAAATCAAGTGTACATATATTTTTTTTCCCTTGCAAGTGTTTTCTCATTGTGACTGGAAGAGCTTTTGCCCCAACAAAAAGATCGTTGAAGTTTTTTTTTTCACCTTTAATCGTTCAAGTTAAACATCTCACAAATTGACTATTGAGAATGAGTAACACTATCATGCTAAGCCCATTAGAACAAAATTATCATGGCACAATGTGATTGCGATTTCTAACGGAGCCCTTCACATCAAATATTAGAGTAAAATTAACATAGTATACGTTAATGAAGTTATTCTTACATAAAGTAGACACTAAACATTACTTGAACCTGTACATAGTCTCAGAATTTGAGGCAACTTAGGATCTATAAATTCACATTCAAAAGCTGATTCATTCTCAGAATTTGTTGTAACTTAGGATCTATAGATTCATATTCGAAAGCTGATTCCTTAGGATTCTTTTGGTCCACTGTTTTGGGAAAGCCCAGCTCTTTCCACCATAACATCATAAAGCTGCTTCCCATTCTGCTTGTTTCAACAAAGCAATGATCAAATTGAATATTAACAAAAATAAAATGTCAATTGCTTGAAGTTCTGAACTGCTTACAAAGATTATAGGGAAGAAATGAATCTGTCCCTCGGGCTTTGTTTGTGTCTCCTTAAAGTATACTAAGATAGGGAAGTTGGGCCACCAAAACTCCCAGTTCACAAATGTTGAATACCTGAAGCACGTCAAGAAAATTTGTTTTTGTTCCTCCTGCTCTAATGAAATTCTAGTTTCATAATTTAGACTAGCATAATTAAATTATGCACTTACTTCCAACGGTTTTTCCCACCTACAAAGACATTTTCACCCGATTCCTTGAGTTCATCACCTACCTTTACTTCCTGAAATCGTAAATTTTATACATAAAATCAATTTTCTTTGGCAATATATATTAAAAACAAGAGTCCAGGAATGGTAAAATACATTTAATTGAAGAAATTGCAAACAATAACCGAAGTTTCAGGAAGATGTGAAGAGAAACATACCAATGCATCATCATAAAAAACGAATCTTACTCTGGTGGTCTGCATAAACAAAAGGAAATATAACAATAGAAAAAGTCAGCTTAATTTTTTGAACTGATAAGAGCAAGGCAGCTAAAGGAAAATGTAATAAACTGAGTAATGCAGCTTAATACCTATTAACTGAAAAGAATCTAACTTTAAATATTCAATTATTAACAATTACCTGGACTAACAGAAGTAAACCGAGGAGGCCGACAGGTATAGCAGGTCCCAGGTTATTGGTATAAACCAACCCTCCAGTTATACCTGATATGATACAACATAAAGTCAATATTATTTATTATACAATGGATAACGATATAGACAGGAATATGTAAAACTTCCTTTTTTTATACAAAAAAAAATTGGATAACAAAAGGAAATACATTCTAGTAGTATCAAATTCAATGTATACGAGTACATGTGGGCGTGTGCACGCATGTGTGCATGTGTGATTGCGAAATTGTGACCTTCCATGACTACCCTGAAGCAAAGAGCTATGACAAAAAAGTTCTTTGGTAGAAGGTAAAATAATAGTTCAGTTGGCTCTATACTCACTTTGTGGCTGCTCATGACTAAGAGATTCTAGATGAGTTTAGTCCACAGGCATTTTAGGAAAGCTTATTACCAAGAAAACTTTCAAAATTTTCATGGATGTCCTTATAGTCTAGTTGGCATCTCAATCAATGTACAGATCTAGCACGCATTATTGCTAACTACTACCAGTTTCAATATTCATGTTCAACTTCAAAACATAAAGGTATGTCCCATTCCTTCTCAATTAAAACTCTCCAATAATACAAGGGGTTATCACCTTCATGTAAACCATATAAGGTGTGGTAGACAGATATGAAACAAGAAATAATCAGTGTTTACCGAGAAGAACAATCGGAATACGGTAATCTGGGTCAGGAACCACAGTCTCCCTCCTGCTCTTCACTCTCCTTCCCAGCTGTCAACAGAAAAACTCAATTGAAAGAACATCATAGAGTTGTAGAATTTTATTTACTTCCTCTAGTGTTAAACATATGCTCTCTCTGTTCATAAATATAAGATCTAGTTGACTTTTTTGGAGAATCCTAAGAAAACTCAATAACGTAATTAAAAATTGATTTGTATATTATTGTTAAGCTCAATAATATATTATTAAGTGGTTCATTTCTCTTTCTTATAATTCTCCAATAAAGTCAACTAGCTCTTATATTTACGAACAGTGAGAGTATATAGGATATAGGAGATGAGCTGGGTCCTAAATATAAGACCAATTATTAATTTTTTTCAACCTTTTCCCTAATCATCCCTATGCTCCTTAATAGTAACAAACACACAAGAAAGGGAGCGTGAGAATAATGGTAGATTGTTATGGTGTTTTAGCAATACAATTATATTTTGAACTGACTTGAATAACATCAATAGCCCATAATTTAATCCACCTAAGTATAGAAGAGTAATAAATTATAATAGTAATGAGTTATGGTGAATTACTAGTACTATTAAAGTATAAATAGCTTATAGTGGAAGGGTTGGGCAGTAACCAGTGAAGAAACAACAAGACGGCTTCCATTGCGAGTAGCTATCTGTCTTCTCGAAAAATTTGGATCAAACAACGCTTGTCCACACAATGATGTCTTCTTGATGTCAGCAAGGTATCCCACATTTTCCTTTTCTAAAACAAATAATGAATCAGCTCTAAATCAAAGTACAGCTCATCTCCTATATAAATTGAAGAATGAACACAATTCTTGAATAATGGTAAATGAAAAAGAATTATGAAGAAGAGAGAATAGAAGAGTGCATGACATTGATATGAATGTGATTGAGCTTACTTAGCGAGGGAAGAAAGCGATAAATCGACAGCAAAGAGCTTGCCATTTCTATTTCTATGTCTGTTATTTTGTTTACTTGCTTCTTTTCTTTGTTTCTGTGGGAGCAGCTACTTGGAGTGGTTGATTTTACGTTAATACCCGCCCATTTTGTCTGTAACAAATAAATGGGAATAAAAATACTCCTACATATAGCACCTAAAAAGAATAAACCACCAAATTTTTATACACATGTAATTACATTATAATTTAGTTTATTAGTAGAATAAATTAGTTTTATGGAAAAATATCTATAAACGATTCAAAGTGATTAATTTTACATATTTAATTTCTCAACCAAGAAAATCTCAATAATTTTATAATTAAGACAAGAGGGAATATTTAAGGAAGTAAACGTTCTTAAATAAAAGATCTCTTTCTACTAACAAATATTTGGTCTAGTTAGGGATATTGAGCATGAATTAAAGACAAAAAACTCGTGCCAATTTAAAAAATTACGATAGTGGAATTTTCAAATATATATGTCTGTGTGTATACATAAAGGCAACGAATGCAAGTTAATATAAGGACAAAATATAAAACTTCTTTCTTTTTTTTTGTAATATATCCGTATGATAAAAAAATTGTAATATTTCCTTAAATTACCTCTATTAATATTTCTCAATAATAAATAAACAAGAGAACATAAAGAGAATGAGAATGCAAATAAAGGTGGGTGCCTAGAGGTTTGGGTAATGCAATCTTATTTTAAATAAATTAACCAACATACTTAATTGAATTCAATAATCACAGACACGTAAATATATGTCATAGGAGTATTTAGGAATTGGGCAGGATTATACCACTAAATTGGGGATATTGTAAAAGGGCATTTGAGTAATAAAAGGCCTATCTGCTTCAACTTGTGTGAACTGCCACTAAGAGCACACACTTGCTTGAGCCTTAGAATTAGGCTTTTGGTTATCCAATCCTTTTCATTCTTCTTCATTCTTCTGAGACACCAAAAGATAAGCTTTTGAGGATATGGCTCATTCTCTACTCTCCACTCCCATTTGTTCCTTCAAACCCTCTCATACACCAGGTTCTCTTCACTCTCTCATCCTTCTCCAACTTCTTAATTAAGCTTCCCAATGTTGTCTCATTTCATGCTTTTTTATTCATTTCAATAGGCATAGTCACCTGCAATTCGGTCAACCCAAAGGCTTTACACATAATTGAAAAGTGTCAGGACTCTAAAGCTCGTAACTTACACTCTTTCCAGATTAAGGTGAGCTTAGATTGATTCAGTTTCTTTGTATTTTTTGTGATACACACAGTCTTATATTGTTGTTATAAACTAAAATTTAATGAATAGAGTAAGGAACAATGATGGGTTTGTTGACTTTATGTTGGTCTTAGGAAATTTGGCTGGCAGTTAGTGAATTGAATCATTTGTTATGGTTTGTGATGCAAACTAGACTTTGTGTTTGGTTGCTAATGAGCAGACTAAGGTTATATGAGAAGATGTTTAATGCTTTGAGATTATTGGCCGATGTAATTTGAAGATGCATTATTTGACAAATTCTTTGTTATTATGTTAGCATTTTATTTTGAAACACACTCAAATTCTTGCTTGAATACAGGCTACACCTGATAATAATAGTCAAAACAGTGGCACCACCAAGACAAGGAGCATTGTTTGTTCTAATTGTGAAGGAAATGGTAAGTGAAATGTATTGTATCAATTACTTTTGGATTATTATCTTTTAAATAGTTTTCTATTGATTGGGTCATATCTGTTGCTTGTTCTGATGGTGGGGTATTCGAAATAATTACAGAAATTTTCTGATTCTCCATCATTAATCAATTCTTTAAGACTTCAGCCACATTCACACATTATTATCTAGCTACTGCTATAATTAATGAGCAAAATTGCTTTTCTTTTTGTTCTTTAGCATTGTTCTTTAATGCATATTTGAGGATTTATGTTTTCATCTTTAGCTTTATCCACCGTCAGTACTTTTGAATTTCTTAGCAAACATCAGGCATTGAACTCCCTTGATCTTATCTTTTTGTTCAACTGCTAGGTGCCATAGTATGCAACCAGTGCAAAGGATCTGGAGTTAACTCTGTAGATCATTTCAATGGGCAATTTAAAGCTGGTGGCTTATGTTGGCTTTGCAGGTAGATTCATCAAATGCTCATCTTGTTTATCCCTTAAAATTGTGCTGTGTGTCATGTTATGTATAATTCATTCCACACAGACATATCAATATATGTGCTACAGCCTCTAGAACCATGCATCATCATGTTAAACTGCATATTAATATCCACTTATTCTGCTCATTTGTTTTGATAAATGATGCATATGTAGCCACATTTCAATATATCCCTGTATGAAATGGTTTCGTTTGTCCCTGTTAACCATATCAATCAGTGAAGCTCAGAAATTGATGATAAGAATATGCTCCTCCATAATTCTACAATTAGCAAAAATTTAGGGGAGTTTGCCAAGTTCAAAGTTCTAATTTGTGCAGAGTACAAATCTCAATATGAAAATATCTCATCAAGTGCTGGTTTCTTTTTTTATGTTAAGCTTACAAACGTGTTTGTGTCGTGCAGGGGTAAGAAAGATGTTTTGTGTGGAGAGTGTAATGGAGCTGGTTTTCTCGGTGGATTCTTGAGCTCATTTGATGATTAGAGTTCAAGATTTCCTGTAGAGAGAAAAGTGAATCAAATGTTCCTCTGTTCAGTTTTACCTTTTTTAAAAAAATATTGCTGCATGTAGTTGTGTCTGTAAGAAGCAGTATCTGTTTCAAGGTTTTGACAAATATTACCTGGAAGCAAGACAATTGTATCATTACTTTGTATTGATAGATGATTATGGTTGTATTTAGCTTTTACCTGCCAGGTTTTTCCAGTATTTCCTGCTTGTGGTTACTCAAATCTTGGTCGGAAATGGAAATTTTATATTCATATGGGAAATTTTATATTCATTGCTTGCTTAAGGGTATTTGGATTTCCATTAGGGCCCATAAATTTCATTGTTCTTCATTCCCATTGGCTAGATGATACTGTCATTTACATGAAAAGTAACTTGTCTTCCATAATTTGATGGGATCAAGCCTCTTCTTTGCATGATGTTATGGTTCTGAAATATAGGACCCTAAATAAAAGAAATGGGCCAAAAAAGCTTAGTAAATGGGCCAAAGGAGTTTATAGACAAACATGACTTTGAGATAGGAATATAAGCAAAATGGAAGCAATGGAGAGACAGTGAAGAATATTGTGATCAAGACTTTCTCTCTTCCCACTGGCATCTTCTTTCTCTTTCCCTCTTGTGATTCTGATGCTATTCTCCCTATTATCTTTCTCTTCTTTTAGATACTATTCATTGTTTCTTATAGTTGTTTATAGCTGGATTTTGTCAATCTATTGTATTGTTCCTTGGATGTTTCATCTCAGTTTATTAGTGTTATATGAATCAATATCATTTTGAGATCGGGTACGTACCGTTACACATGAAAGCACTACTCCTCACTGAACCATGGCAAAATCTTGTTAGGTGATAGCCTATCACTGATAGGCATGGTAGACTTTGATAATAGAAGGTTATGGGTTTGATATTAACGTTACCTTCAAGTTTGTCCGTATGATTAAAGTTTGTTTGGGAGATGGCGTTTCAGTCATCCTAAGGTGGCATTTTAGGTGATAGGCATAGTGTCTTTATGAATGTGCATTTGCGCCTATCGTGCTCTGAAAGTGAAGCAGCGTAGAAACAAAAGTTCGTTACTACTACTCCCTCCGTTCCTAAATATAAGATCACTTTGAGGAAGTGGATAAGTTTCTAAATATAAGATCACTTCCTATTTTAGCTCAAGTTTTGACCAAACTACCCTTATACTCCCTCTTTTCATTGAAAACCCCTCCTCCTTTTAAAGTTAAGTAATTGGGGGGATTTTGGGAATATCATGTAATTTTATTATTTTCCTTAATCTTCCCAAATTAACCAAAGTGATCTTATATTTAGGAACGGAGGGAGTATCATATAATTCTAGTATTACTTAAACTTTTCCTTCCTAAAGTACTAATGCAAATATTAATGTTATTGGACTTTCTAGGAGTGATATTTTCATTTTAACGAATCTAGGTAGGTCCACGCAAATTGATATCCATACTAAATCATCAATCAAGCAAAATCTGTAAAAATTTGATATTAAATAGCCTATATCCAAAAATCACATTGTATTTATATATATATATATATATATATATATATATATATATATATATATATATTTGTCCTTTCAAATAACTCTTCATCTAAACTTTCTTTTTATATAATCATGACATATAGTTTCATTTTTTTTAAAAAAAAATACTTGTCATTGTTTATCCAAACATAAATCAGATTGTAAAACTTAAATATCACTCTAACTTAAGTTTCCAATAGTCTAATTGAACAAAAGGTGTTTAGGATCAATTCGAACGCATATTCAGCATCTTTAGCAGCATGACATTGCCTTTATGGTTGTCAATTAAATCAACCATGGCCTTGATTGCATAGCAAAAAAAAAAAAACATGGGGATTTATTGATGAGAAATGCAAAGAGGCTAAGAAGGCCGAAAAGTGAATAAATTATGAGTCTTGGCCACTTGATTTTTGTTGTATAGCAACAATAATTGTTTTAGGCTTGTACGTACCCCCCCTATCATCTTTAAAAAAGTATCACCCTATGAAATGAAGACACTACTAATCCATGTAAACATGTGAATTTTGTGTTTCTTAGCTTAAATTTAATAATTCATAAATAAATGAAGGTTAAGGTACAAATCTACTTAAGACGAATTTTTCTTTCTTGATTGACATATTATCCTTGGGCAGTGATTATGCTAATATTCTCTATACTGTTATGATTAAGGACTTCTATATAGGAAGTATTTTACTTTGGGCATATAACTTGATAATTTGTTCTTAGTATAAAGGCACACATGAATTTTTTGAAATTGCGGAAAATTGTCATTACCATTAAGTCAATTAATTTTAACTATTTAGCAAGCATCTCTGTAAACAAAATGGTGGGAAAATATGGACAATAGTTTCAAAATGATACAAAAATATCACAACTGTTCCAAGTTACATGTGTATCTTTTTTTTTTTGATAAAAAGGAAGGAAAATACAAACAAAAATTAACCTACATCCTTAAATTTGGCAAGACAGATTTCGCCCTATGCATACATCTAATAATGCCTTTGATCTCTGCTATGGCTTCATACACACTTGAACATTCATTATTATGGGTCACTTCATTCCTTCTTCTCCAAATCAACCAGCAAGACACACAAAAAACTTCATTCCAGTTATCCATCCCATACCCTCTACGCATCTTCACATTCTTCCTTAACCAATCATGTAAATTACTTTCCCAAAATTCTTTATTTGCAAAAGAGATTCCCAAGTTAAGCCAAACCTCTTTAGCATTACCACATTCTCTTATCACATGTACCGTTGATTCCAACTGCGAATGACACGACGCACAAAAACCATCTGGATGAATTCTCCATTCAAGCAACCTCTCATTAGTAGGAAGTCTATCATGCATAAAAAACCACATCTGCATTTTACATCTCTGAGGGACCTTGAGCCTCCAAATGTTCCTCCAACATTGATCCTCCTGAGCATTAAAATCAGCAACTTTTGTATATGCTGATCTGATAGAGAACATCCCACTCCTCTCAAGCTTCCATCTAACTTTATACTCCTCATTCCTGTGAACAACCTCAATCTCATTCTTAACATTCTCCCAAACAGCTTTAATTCCACTCCACACTCTTGACCCCGGCTTCTTTGCTCGTATAATAGGGATCAAATCTTGACCACAATTATATTTATTTCTAATTACTCGGGCCCACAATGCATCCTTGTTATTCACCAACCCCCATCCCACTTTCATCATAAAAGCCTTATTCTGAAGAGAAGCATGACGAAGACCCAATCCACCACACACTTTAGGATAACAAACTTTGTCCCACGCCACCAAATGAGCTTTCTTCTTATCACTTGTTGAACCCCATAAAAAATTCCGGGCATTCCTCTCAATCTCATCGCAACAAGCAACAGGAATAATAGACGTTTGCATCACATGATTAGGAATAGACAAAGCCACTGAATTAATAAGAGTATTCCTCCCTGCCAGAGACAAAGAATGACACTTCTAGCTAGCCAATCTTTGTTTTACCTTATCCACCGTAAATTGATACATTGACTTAGAAACCCTCTCATGATGAAGAGGAACCCCAAGATATCTACTCAAATCAGCAGACATATTAAATCTCAAACTATGACTTAGTTGAGATGTAATATTATGATTAATATTGCGAGAAAAGAAAACTCTTGTCTTTCCTTCATTTATCTTTTGACCCGAAACATCACAAAACGCATTAAGACAATCTTTAATCACTTGTACCTGGTCTAAACGAGCTTCAGCAAAAATAATCAAATCATCAGCAAAAAACAAATGAGATAATGTGGTCCCCCTTTATTAAGACGAATTGGTCTCCAGTTTCCAGATGAAATATTTGACTGAATCAAATGAGCCAACTTCTCCATACAAATCACAAATAAAAACGGAGACAAAGGATCACCTTGTCTAATACCTCGGGAAGGATTAAAAACATTTGACTTACTACCATTCCACAATAGTTGCATAGAGGGAGAAGATATACACTCCTGAATCAAGAAGATCAAGCTCTCCGGAATTCCCACCTCCCTTAAACAATTAATAGCGAATTCCCAATTAATTCTATCATACGCCTTCTCCAAATCAATTTTTACAGCCATAAAACCTTTCTTTCCCTTCATAGTTTTCATGGTATGGATCACCTCTTGAGCAACAATAATATTGTCGGAGCTCAAACGTCCCGGAACAAAACTACACTGATTAGGGGAAATAATAGTCGACATAACAGGCTTAATCCGATTAACTATGATTTTCGTTATCAATTTATAAATCACATTACAAAGGCTAATCGGACGAAAATCTCTTATAAATTCTGGGTTTGGGACTTTAGGAATAAGCACAAGAAAAGTCTGATTAACCTCCCTAATCAAACAAGGATTCTCAAACACCTTTCGCACAAAATCAATAACATTTCCACTAACCTGTTTCCATTGAGCTTGAAAGAATAAATGATTAAAACCATCAGGACCTGGAGCTTTAAGAGGGCTCATACTCTTCAAAGCAGTCTCAACTTCCACCTCTTTCACATCAATATTCATATTACTAATAACACCCTCCGTAAGCATAGGATAAGATACATCAACATTCAACACATCCCTATGCGCACGATCTTCAGAAAAAAGCATATGATAAAAATTCACAGCTACATTCTTTATCTGATCCACATCAAATATCCACTCTTCATCCTCACCCTTGAGAGCTTCAATACGATTTATCCTCCTCCTTGCATTCGCCCTTCGATGAAAATATTTCGAATTTTTATCCCCTAAATAAAACCACTCACACCTTGCCTTTTGAGCCCACATAATATCTTCCTGCAGAATTAGTGTCTCTAGTTCTTGCCATAGTTCTTTCTGAAGCTGAGAGAGAGAAGACCAAGAACCTTGATTCTTTAAACTTCTACTAATATCATCAAGCCTAGCAAGAATTTGTTTCTTTCTTCTTGCCACATGACCATATACCTCTGTCTTCCACACCTCCACTTGTTGGGTAAAAACATTCACATTTTGGGACCATGACAAATTCTTATCCCATACCCGCTTCATAAATTCATTAAAATCATTATGTAACAACCATGAAGCCACAAACCTAAAAGGTCGTTCAAAAGCAACCGAACAATGAGACACCTCCATCGTCAATAACAAAGCCTTATGATCCGACTTGAAACTATACAAAACTGTTGTTTTAGCTTCAGTGAATCTATCCATAAACATATCATTTGCTAGAATACGATCCAGTCTGCTCTCACAACCCTCTCTACTCCAAGTAAAAAAAGACCCCATAGTATGAATATGAGATAGACTGGACTCCCCATACCAATTAGAAAAATCCTTATCCACCAAAGAATACTCCTTCCTAGTAGACTGTCGTTCATTCTCAAATAAAATAGCATTAAAATCTCCTCCTACACACCACGGACCTTCCACCTCATTACCAAACTCCTCCAACTCTCTCCATAAACTCCTTCTTTTCACATAATAAGGGCTTGCGTACACCGCAGAAACTAAGCATTTCTCCCCATTATGATCAAAACTCAAATGAACACATTGCTCAGATGAACCAATTATACTAACAGCCCAACTCTCATCACGCCATAACACCCACAGACCTCCACTAAACCCTTGAGCGTCAACAACATATGAGCCATTAAATCTCATCTTAGAGATTATCTTCTTTGCTTTCATACCTCCACAACGAGTCTCAAACAATAAAACAATGTCTACTTTATACTTATACTGTAATTCTCTTATTAATCCTGGGAAAGATCTTGATCACACCCCTCTACAATTCTAGAAAATAACATTCATTGGGAAATCATTGAATTGAGATTGTGGTTCTCACAACCACCATTAACATTTTCTAAAGAACCACTCACCTGAGCATGTAGAATATTATCAACATTAGAAGATGAAGGCAACAAACTCTCATTACAAGATAATAATATAAATCTTTCTCCCTCATTATTCGATTCCTCCTCCAAATCCATTAAAACTCGAAAAGCATTATTGGTCTCATTCATATCATTAGTGACCACTGAATTAGATGTTGAATTTAACTTCTTATAAGACAAAGAACATAATTTTCTTTTATACACATGCCTCCATCCCACCTTTCTTTCACTATATGATCTTGGGACCCACTCATTTTTATCATTTAATCCTTGAGCATTTTTAACGGGATTGGTGGTTGAAGAGTCAAACATTTGTAAATCAATAACTGACTCCCTTAAACGCCCATTATTACCATCAGATTTCAAATTATTCCTTCGCTGAGAAATAGGAATATTCTCCCCATCATTAGCTCTCCAATTTCTAACTGAACCCATGATCTTCGCTCTATCCATAACAATCGACGCCGATCTCTTCTTCTTCGTATCTTTCGGCTGAACATTCCTCCTCTTTTTCGTTGACTTTCTAACTAAGTTCCATTCCCCTAACCTCTGCAACTGGTGAGTCTCTCCTTCGCCTGCCTCCACATACACGCGCTCCGAATGATTCTCCACCTCATTCAAATGACCTCCTAACCCCTTTATACTTTCATTCTCCACTACCTCCATAAGCGATGAAAGTTTAACCTCATCATTATTATCAAAGACACGAGAGGTCATGCTCAAATCTTTCTCCGGACAAACCTCCCGACAATGACCATATTTACCACAACAAAAGCAAATTTTATGCAACCCTTCATATTCCACTATAAGTTCTTTCCCGAAAATACGAATCGCTGGCCAAAGCTTCTTATACAAATCCAATTCAACACAAATTCTAGCAAACTTACCTCTTTCAGTAAGATAAGTTCTAGAATCCACCTTCAAAGTTTTACCCACTAGATTTCCAATCATATGGAGGCTCTCTGCATTAAAAAAATCTAAAGGAAGGACAGGAATACGAATCCATGCTGCTATCTTGCGATGATAATTCTCATCTAAAGGATCAAAATTTGGTTGCCATCTCTGTACCACCAAATAGTGATCGGCCAACATCCAAGGCTCCTCCATATACACATATTCCATGTCTTCTTCACACAAGAAAGAAACCACAAAGCAATCGTTCCCAATATCTCGCACCGTGAATTTCTCCTTCGTCTTCCAAAGCCTAAGAAGTCTGGATTGCATATTCCACAAAGACATAGATTTCCCCAACAATCTAACAATCAAAGATTTTCGCCAAGGAGCACACCATCTTTCATATTGCTCCCTAGAAAATGTCAAAGTAGGCAAAAAATCCTCTTCTTCTTCACTTCTTCCACCAGAATTTTCCCCATCTAAGGATTCCCCGTCAAAGAAACCTTTCAAGTTATCTAGATATTCACGCCATGCATCCTCAAACACACCACAACCACGAGAATTAACTGAGAAACTTGAGCCCTCCACTTGCAGCAACTTATCCTTAAAAGAGACATTTAAACTTCTTTTAGGCATCCCCTCCTGTTTTCTCTCTCCCAATTGCTCTGATAGCTCACCATCACTCCCTCCTTCACTCTTTCTAACCTCCATCCCAAACTAGTTCTTGAAAAATCTTGTGATAATCAAAGCCTATTGGCCTTGAAAATTCTTGAAAGTCTTGAAGATTCTTCTTGGAGGAATTTCACAGTCAGCAAGACAGAACTACTCTCCAAGTTACATGTGTATCTTTGTGTTAGAGGAAAAAAATGCTCTTTTTGCGCCATTTTCATGGTTGACACATATCTGCAAAGCGTCGAGTTAAGGGACATGATATTTTTTACTATTATTGAAATCTTTTGTGTGATTCTCCACCTTAAAAAGATTAGTGTTTGATGCCCTATTAAAATTTTTTATGAGTAGATTCACATCTTAAATCTTGAAAAAGTACTAATACTTAACATACATAATAGTACCATTTCTTACGTAACACCTTTAACCTTGAATAGTTGAATCATGTATCAGTAAAAAGTTATTTCATATTTGAATGTTATAGAATCACATCACGGTCAAAACCTAGTTGCTAATTTATTGACGGAAAAAATTTACCTCAAGTGCAATACAACCAGTTCACCATTTATAAGTTGTCACTTGTATTATACAGTAGATTATAATTTAATCTCTCGTGATCCCATCCAATATTCCTTTTCCTCTCCCAACTTCTCTCTTCTTCGTTGCCCCCAAAACACGGAATCCCCAAAACCCAAACCCCACTTTCACTCTCAAAACATCTTAAGCTCACCCTTTGATCTACACATCCCCTAACAATGATACCAGCCTCCCTTTCTTCTACCCCGCCGATGATGGAATTCTCCGATTTGGAACGGTAATAGAGGCGCCGCCGAAGGGCGGCGACGATGCTGCTGAAATCAGATATCTGTCATTGTTTGTGATTTCTTATCTTCAATTTGTTTAGAAAACCAATTGTGACGCTCAGTGAAAGAGCCATCAATATCAGACTCAACATGGTCTTTCGTATTTTCCCTTCATCTCGGCACCTATATCTTAATTGAAATTGTTTTTCAAATTAATGAGCAAATAAGGAACTCTAACTTTCTAGCAAAATAAAACCACCTAATTGAAATGATATCATCATACCTTACCAACAATCAAATCTTCAAACATATAGTTAATAAAAATGTAGTGCTTTGAATTGAAAATAACTTAATGTGCAAGTTACACTGTGTAATAAGCTTTTCCAATTACTTGCACACCAATTACACAAATTGCAAATAGTAAAATATTATCATGATACTAATATCAAACGCAGAAGTTCCCCTGAGAGCTGGAATGATTTCTTAGTTTCTTCCAAACAATGGTTCTTTTCTTCTCTTGTCCATCCCTGACAAACCCCATGAAAAAAATTTATTACTATCTCTACTTGAATGTCAAGCAACCATAAACATTTTTGTTATGGTCTATAAATACCACCATCACGTCACTGTAATGAAAGACTTTACTACTTGCATTCATAAATATAAAGTCTATTTACTACTTGTATCCTTAACATTTTTGTTAAGGATGTTAATTAAGTTGGTTAAAATCGTAAAACATCCTAATTCTTTACCTTTACTCCCCTTCTTATTTGTTTATTGTTTATATGCATTAATAGGGAGATAATTTAGGAACAAGTAAGAAACAGATCTTCTATTTAAGAATAATAATAAAGTCACATCCGAAAGGGAAAAGGGAATATTAATTGTCTAAGCTATAAATGGCTAGTTCATAGCCTTTTTATCTTAAAATGATTGGATCAGAAGTTCTAGATGTAACAATATAAAAGGATAATATAATAATTTTGGTCCTTGAACCAACATTCAATTTTGTTTAGGTCCCTAGATTTAAAAATTAATGGTTTTCATCCTTGAACTTAATGTTAATTTTAGTATTGGTCCCCGAACTTCAGACTTGTGATTTTGTTTAATTAATTTTAATTTGTGCCATCATTTATAAGCATCAGTTCCTGGTTTGTCAGGTTTTTATAAGTTCACATGTTAGACTCAAATAGATTGAAAGGTCAAAAGACAAATTAAAATCATCAATTTTTTAGCTTAAGGACTAAGACTAGAATTGACTAAAAGTTAAAAGAATAAAACCATCAATTTTGAAGTTCATTAACTAAAACAAAAATTGATTGAGAGTTCATGGTCCAATAATTATATTATCCATATAAAAATATAATATTATAATAAAGATATACAGACAAATACAAAACAAATTTTTTCCAACAATTATTTTCAATAAAAATGGTGTCGGATGATTCATGAGTTCACTGATATTGTAGGACTTTGTTGTTGTTGTTGATTATTTTAAGTGTTTTCATAAAAATTGGATAACAAGTTGTTACGAAATTATGGGCCTTTCAACATGATTTTTTAGGAAAATGGATTTCAAATCTACTCAATTGAATTTTATAACAATTAATTAGATTCAATCTTGATCAAATCTTTTGCTCGTTGGTTTTGATCCGACTAGCGAAAAAAAATCAGATTGGCTTTTAGTGAGGCTAATCTGATTCAATTTTCATCACCTAAAAAGCCAAATAAATAAGACTACACTAAAAGACTTTGCTTTGTGTCATTTTTTATTAATATTGTTGACATTCAGTAAACTCCTAACAACAAGAAAAAGAGAAATCTATAACAATAGAACAACAACATATTGCAATATCCATAAAAGATTCAAGAGTAAGCAGGAAATAACTCACTTCTGTAACTTTATTCAGCTTGTCCCTCATATTCTGCAACAGTAGGGAAAGCTGACCTTCTTCCCATTTATAGAACTCCAACACTTTGCTGTTAAGTATCTTCTCAGCCACCTGCATATTAAATCTGAAAACTAAGAAAGGAGGATAAAGCCATGACTTGAACTATAGAAGAATAACATTTATGATGACTGAAATAAAAACTTAATCAACATAAACTACATCGATATGGGAAGAATCAACACTGAAGTGAGCTTCATTAGTGCTGGAAATCAACACATGCTCACCAAAAACCAAAACAGATGAGAAGCCACACATGAAAAACAAAATGCTGGATAATGATTCCTTCTTGATAACTTTGATAGCAATTGGGAAGTTCAATTTAAGTCTTGGACAAAGACTCAAAAATGATACATAACTACTATTGTACAAGGAACAAAAATAGTACATAACTATTCCAAGTACAAAAATGATACCAACTTTTACCATGTGATCAAAAATGATATTTTCACTAATATGAAAATAATATTAGACATGAAAAGTCCAAAATGCCCTTATAAATTAATCGCCGCTTGATAAAAGTTTATTTAATTATAAGGATTGGGTATCATTTTTGTACCTTGGAATAATTATGTACTATTTTTGTTCCTTGGCCAATAGTTTTGTATCATTTTTTAGTCTTTGCCCTTAAATCTTTAATACTAAGTCAGTTGTTCAGGCAAGAAGAGTGAGAGAGTATAAACAAATCATTAATAGTAAATGTGCTTCAAAACTCAACAAAGAACTGCATATTCACATATCAAATCTTATTCTTACTGGCCTCAAATGCAAGCGGCCAAGAACGCCTCCTTTTCCCTCTCTCCTTTTCTCCCTCACTTTCCCAATCATAGTCCTTCATCTCATCTAATGGTCATAATTTCTCACTCATCCCACAACCCATTTCTCCTTTGATACACACAATCTCACCCTCTTCTCTTTCACCATTCTCATATTAAGAAAAGAAAGCGGCAAGACATTGTGCATTAATCCTTACAACAAATGAAAGCAGTTGCCTTCATACTAACAATTTTCTTGCACATGATCAGTTAGTTACCTGCTTCCCAATCATCCTACCACCAGCCGAATGAGCAAAGTATATATTGTAGAGATGGCAAATAAACGCCTGGGGATCCTTTGCAGATAAGTCCAGAAGATATTGTGAATAAGTAAGACCGGGTGAACAAGGTTCTGGAATGGTATGACCTTGCTCCTTGAACCACTCCAGATCTTTTGCCAAACTAGCAGACCTTTCCAAACCTGTATTTCTGAATTCAGCATCTACAGAATGAAATTAAGAATTTCAGCATTGCTTGCAACCAGAAATCATAAGATTCAAAAAACAATAAACTCAACACACATGAACATCAAGAAACACAAACTTCGAGTCATGTAAGCACTAAAATCCATATATAAATGACTAATATAAATGACAGTAATAATTCCTCAAAAAGAGGAAACTGAGGGGATGAAATAGAAAAGAACATAAGTCTCAAAAATAAGGGTTTGTCACACAGTTGTTTTCTACATATAAGACTAAATGGGAGAGAAATCATACGATTAACTCATCAGAGTGGTAAAATTTAAAATGGAAGAAAGTGCATATTTAGCCATAACCATTAACTCATTTGGTACACCATCAGCTCCAGTTATGGCCTAGCAACGATCACTACAATAAACATATTTTATAAGATTCAAATTTTTATCAAAACATCAAATAAAACCTCTCAAAACTGAATATCACCCACCACCACTATACTAAAATCCCAAAGTTTTAATAGAAGAAAGCTTAAAACAAGAAAGAGAATTGGCAGACGACCAATTTTTTCCACAATCTTATACTACTTTTTTAGAATTCAAGAAAACCCTAGTTGGCTAAATGTTTCTGTTTTGTAAAATCTTGTCGCCCATCTGATACAACTTATAAAACTAGGGTTTTGAGCCAAAATAGTCTGTCAAACCAAGAAGTTATATTAAACCCTAGTCAAATTTATTTCCAACAATAAAAAACACGAGAAAAAAATCAATAAAATAATGAGAAATAACTTGAGGAGGAACCATTAAAGTGAACTAAGAAAAAACTCACATGCAGGAAAAGCAGCATGATCAACGATCTTATCCAAAGTTTGAAACACCAATTTGATGTCCACAAGAAACCTCAAATACCCTTCAATAGTGGGCTCCCATTTCGCCACCGATCGCTCCTCAGGCTGAGTGGCAACTTTCTCTCCTGCCTTTGCCTGATCCTTCGTATGCATTTTCATGGACACCATTTTCATCTCCTCCACAAACCCTTTTGACTCACCACCAACATTATTCACTCCCTTCAATGACATCTTTAAACAAGACCGAAACTTCACAAAAAATATATGAAACTTTTCTAGTCTTATATCGAACTAGGGTTTTACGTCGGAAATGATATAGTTTTGAAGAATGGTGCGTTGAGTTGTGTTGGAAATGATCTCAATAGAAGAGCTGTATGCAAATGAATATAGGGATTGAGTTGTAATGAAAAGTTTGGATCGCCTTTAGTTGGAACTTGGCTTTGCTTTATGATGGGATGACATGAAGAAAGGTTTAACACATGGTAGCTTTGCTCAAAAATTTAAAATGATTTCCCGCTGGTTGAATTAATAAATTGGGAAGAATGATAAATAAAATCTAATTTATTAATTAAGAGATTTCCGCGATTTCAAAATTGTATTAGATATATACCTGGTCAAAAAATAAAAGATATTTGTAAGAGAAAAAATGAAAAAAATTAATAATGATTTTGTGAAATATTAAAGGATTAAGACTCTTAAATAAATTTCATACAAAAAAAGACTCTTAGATAAAAGCATCTAAATATCATCATGTAAAATCGAAAGAACATAACACATAAGATGTTTCAACCCGGACAGGAATTCTAATATTGTTCTCATTATTATTATGACTAGCAAGTATTGTAACATCTCAAACTTTTAGACAATGAATTAATTGTTGATCAAATATAAGTTTAGAGTCGTATAGAATTTAAAGGCTTTATCGTGGATTTAGAATTGAAGTAACAAGATTTGGGAAATTCTTAGGAATTTTTAAATAAAATTGATCCTCATTAGCATTAGTTTTGAAATTTAGCAAAGAAAATTGGATATTATAAATAAAAATATTGAATAATGCCCAAAATTTAGATATTTAGTTGATTCCTATAAATATAATTTAAATTAAATATATACATACACACATATAAACAAACAAAACAAAATGATAAATAAAAAGGGCACCCATTTCAATTTGTGGGTGACACGTGGGCCACCCACACACTACAAGAATATTCGACTTTATTGGCGGTTACTTTTGTAAAGATTTTGGCGTGAAAAACCGCGAAAACAATACATTCTCCCGGTTTTGATAAACGTGAAAAAATGGTGTGTGAAAATATGTTTTTCACTTTTTTCGCGGGTGTCCGGGGGAACATGTTTGAAGTTCTTCCGTCATGGTGCGAGAACAAGTTCTCGCACCATGCTGCGAGAAGGCTGCGCGAACAAACATGTTCTCGCACCATGTTTATAGTGTATAATAAACAAATTAAGTCTAATGTAAGATATAGTAAAAAAACAAAACTGTGTCTATAATAAACAAATATGGTTAAAGTGTATTCAGAGATTTCACATTATAAGTAGACCACAAAATGTGAGATACAATAAAGCACAAAACTTCTACCAAAGTAAAGTTGAAGAAAAATAAGATGAAATTAAATTCAAACCAACCTCCTTCAAGCTCATTAGAACCAACAAGGAAGGGAAAGTGATCATCATTTTGAGAAAGGGAGGGATTCCATGACAAAGAGTTGAGGTGTTCAAGTTCTGGATCATCATATTTCAAATTGTTTTTCAAAACAAAGTTACAAATTAATTAAATAAAGAAAAACTATACCAAAATAAATTCATAAGAAGAATTTCACTTCATTTTTGGTGAGCACAATATATAATGAGTGAAAATGAATAAGAAAGACAAAAATAGAAGAATGTGTTACAGTGAGATGAATGAGAACTTCACTTCATTTTTTATAAGTCACAATCAAAGTTGACATCTTCGGATACTTTTTCTGCAAAGATAGAGAAACAATTAGTAATCGAAACAAGCATCAACTCTTAAAATGGTCCTTAAAGCATGTTATAATAAGGCACATTGAGTTCAATACTTCAAAAGTAAGTAAGATAAAAAAACAAGAGTAAGTAAGGTTGAAATAATAAAAAATCTTAGAAAATGATTACAAGAGTGATGACGTAAGCGAAATGGAGAGAGAGGGAAAGTGATAATAAAAAATAGAGGGGGAGAAAATATTTGAGCGGGAGACACAATACAAAAAAATTGGACGGAAAGAAGATATTTATAGACCCGTAGAAAAATGTGTGCATGTTTTCGCGCAGAGGTGCAAAGATATGAGAAGAAGTACTTTTCACCCAATACATATTTTCGCACCATGGTGTGAAAAAATGCATTCTACATGTTTTCGCACCATGGTGCGAAAACTTGCCCATTGATAGAGTACCATGTGAAAAAAATGCTTTCTACATGTTTTCGCACCATGGTGCGAAAACTTGCCCATTGATAGTGTTCATATTTTCGCACCATGGTGCGAAAAAATGCATTCTACATGTTTTTGCACCATGGTGCGAAAACTTGCCACAAGTCCTCCAAAAATTTCAAGACATGTTGTTTACATGTTTTTGCGCCATGGTGCGAAAACATGTATTTATGTACATGTTTTCGCGCCACGGTGCGAAAACATGCACATGTCTGCATTTTTTGCATAACGGTGTGAAAACATGCATATGTTTGCATGTTTTAGATTGTCAAAGGTGTCTTTTTTTTAAAAAAAATAAACTATTTGAAGAACGCAATACTTGCTTTAAAAAAAATGCTCCTACAGGTTTTCGCATTTTTGCGTGAAAATATGCACAAAAACTAAAAAAGTACATGTTTTTGCGTTGTTACGCGAAAACATGTGCTTCATTTTTTTAAAAAAAAATTAATAAACTCCATGTTTTGGCAGTTCTCTTTTCCGCCAAAATTTAGCCGCGAAAATAGACCAATTTTCTTGTAGTACAAGATTGAAATGGATGGGCCCTAAGCAGTTCGGCAATTATTAGGTGCACTCACATTCTGTTCAAGAAATGGAGCTGAACTAGTAAGACAAATTTCATAAATTTTTCATCAACAATTCATGATATTGTTCAGCTACAAGACATGCGATCATAAAAGGTGGAGAAGGTTTTCAACTTTTCTCTAATAACTGCTCATCAATAATATTTTTATCACACAATTTCAGTTCGGAATTATTTTGAAAACTGCTAATTATATTCATTTACAGTTTCAAAATCTTGTATCCTCAAGTGAATCTAGTCATAACGGGCTTTTGAAAAATCACCATTTTTATGCCCATATCTCTCTTTCAAATTATTTCAAAACCTTAAAGGATCTTTCACCGTTAGGTATTTGTCTTTGAACCCTACATGAAGATAGTGGCGAAGGAAAATCATGGTCTTTTTATTTTGGTCACTTACTTCTTTGTTAGATAAAATGGTACTTCCAAGACCATTATCATTCAAGTGGATTTTAGCATTCAACACGCAAGATAGGTACTTCTTCTTGGAATACTGGTATTGTCAAGAGACAACTCGAGTTTGGTAAGATTTGTCATGGAACAAACTAAAATAATAACATAAACTAATTAAAATCATGATAACTTACCAGTATAAAACACTATGAATATAAACATGAGTGTTCTTTTTATTTTTTACCAGAATATAAACATGAGTACTCACAACATTTTATATCATGACTTGATGATACACACATTCAAATAATTGTAAATAGTGAGATCAATATAACAATAACACTACAAAAAAAAAAACGGGTCATTCCGGCGCAAGCTTACCGGCGCAAGCTTAACAATAATACAATTTATGTGTGTGTGGGTGGGCTGGCATAATGTATGTAAGCATTATAATTAATTATGAAATATAAAAATATGAAATAATATATTGTTGAAGAGATAAACAATAATAATAATAATAATAATAATAATAATAATAATAATAATAATAATAATAAACTGAAATAGAGACTTAAATTCATAAAATGGTATAACAGTGACTTAAAATTTAATTAAGGGAAAAACTTACATCAAGTTACTTTCTCCAGGTTCTCAAGTTCTTTTAATATAGGAGTGATACGTGTCCTTTTATAACAAATTGGTTGTTATAAAAGGACACGTGTCACTCCTATATTAAAAGAACTTGAGAACCTGGAGAAAGTAACTTGACCTAAATAAGGTCCTTTAATTAAATCATTAAATATAATAATAGAAAGGTAAATAAAATAACATAACAAGCATAAACCAAAAATAATATGATTGCAACTTAAATAAAAGACATAATATAAAATAATAAACACACATAAATAACAAAATCCATCATATAAAATGACAAAATAATTTCCGACAAAAACTGACAAAATAAAAAAGAAATAATAAATGACATAATATAAACAAAATAATGTGCATAAGTTGTTTAGAAACTCCAAACAATTATTTGTGCTATTATTTGAAAGGGTTAATGATAAGTTTGGGAACAAAAAATTATACAATCAAAAATTTTGAAAAAAATTATAAATAGTATCGAATTGGCCAACAAATAATAAAAAAATATCATATTGGTCATAACTTTCAATGTTACTCATTTACAAGTTACAAATAGTGTTAGAAAGAAATTGACAGTCTTATCCAATATGATACATTTTTTTATTGTTTGATACTCGATTTGATACTATTTATTATTTGTTGTCAACTTGATACTAGCTTAATTTTTTGCCCAAGATACTAGCGTAATTGTTTGTGGTTAAAATGATTGTTGCTTGTTAAAGGACACAATTGTAATTTGTGATGTATAGGCTCATGTGATAGCATGTGATATCGTTACAAATGCATAGCAAAGAATATTTCACTGACATTTTCCTTTTTCACTGTCCTTTTTCTTATAAAGTATAAAGTTTATGTGATTAGATGATGATGTGACAAGGTTTTTAAATACACTAAATTTTCTCGAATATACGACTAATAGCGAGAATTTTTTATTTTGGATTTTAAATTGGGTTAAGGTGTATTTTTAATACTCTAGAATATAGCAAAGTGCAACAAACATAATATTTAATATTCTAGTTCATTTGTGATAACCAATAATTATTTTTATTGCTTATTTAATAATGGCGTTAAAAAAAATTAAGTTTGATAGTTAGATGTCAAATTTTTAATACTTTTTTTTTATCAAAAAAATTTTTAGTACTTTAAAATATAACAAGGAGCAACAAATAGTAGTATAATATACAATATTTAAACACCATAAAACACTAAATTACAATATTATTATAAGTGTCAAATAATTAAACACTACAAAACTCTAAAGATCCATATACTATCCTAGTATCAAGCTTGCATAAACAGATAAATCATTAGTATTTTACATGTATAAAAAAAAGTAAGCAAAAAATCATAAACTAAACAAATAGTTAATGAATAAGCCATCATAAACAAATAATTATAAGGGGGAATGAAATGGGTCTACGCCGGCCCACAAATCCCTTTGTCCATAAGGTCCAGCCCTTATAGGTCTGCATCTCATTTTTCTTATAAATCCCAAGTATGGTCTTCCTCTGTCTTGAGTTAAAACGGGTTGACCCTACGGGCTCGACCTAAATTGATGACTCCATGATGTGCTAGAAGAAGAGTTACTTCTATATTATTATATAGTTATAAACTTAAACTAAATATTTCTTAAATTGTCATTTCAACATACATATATTACATCGATATCATTATGTCACATCAGATTTTATCTTGCAAAACTGAGTTTTAGCTAATGGGTTACTAGATATATATTACATCAAAACTGAGTTTTACATTGTATGTCAAATTGTCATTTCAACATACATATATGAGGGTCTGGTTAAAAACTTAAAATAACACTAAAAGAGGCATTTATAGATGATCAACAATATCCTCACATAATTCATAATAGGATTCCAACTCTTGATCTCGATCCTATAGATCAAAGAATCAACTTATTTACTACATCAAATCTTTATTTGCTCTAAGCAAAAAAAAAAAAATCTTTATTTGCAAATGTATAAACATTTATAATTCAGAAATTAGAAATAATGTTTACAATATTAATATTAATTCATTAAACAAAGAGCTACCGAGATTCATAATTATGTATACACACACTCCACCTTTTTTTTTTGTTACCCAAGGGTATCCCCACCCGCGTGTCAAGTGAGACTAATCTCTCGCTGTTCTGAAGTCCCATATAGGGGGTAGACAGCTGGCCTGTGAATTTGCTTCATTCGCAAGAGCTGGGGATCGAACCCCCAACCACTTGTTTAAGGGACGAGAGTACTTACCACTCACGCCAACCCGTCAGGTTACACACACACTCCACCTTTTAATCAACTGAAAATAACACATAATTTGCAGGTTCTAAGCTTTAGCCATTATTTACAGTTACACGATAATTACACAAATAGCAAGCAGTAAAAACTTTTATCACGATACTAATATCAGACGCAGAACATCGCCTGAAAGCTTGAATGATTTCTCAGTTTCTTCCAAACAATGATTCTTTTCTTCTCGAGTCCATCCCTGACCAATTTCATTCACCGTATTATTGAATAATATATATCTCCACTTCAATACAAGGTAAGAGGATAAAAGGAAACAAAAACAAATGCTTCAAGATGGTAAGGTGTATATATTACACACAACATAACATCTGATTTCTGACTTTAGAGGAAGACATTTTTACTTGGCTTATTCATATTTCCAAAATTAAAGCAATGAAGATACTATTTCATGGTTAATTAATCTTAATATCTTTTGATCAGTGGGGTGTGTAGCAGTGTGTGGGACAAAATGTCACATGATTTGGAGGGGAAACTTGTTAGTGTAACTAGATTAACTAAAACAGCTGTCTTGAGTGGTCATAAAAAAATAGCCATCTGAATTTCAAAATGTTTAACGAGATTAAGAAAATAAATCAATTCTAATTTGTTCAAGTAATTAAAACATTCAGCATTTTCCTGATTGGCTCTTTGGTTGGCTGATCATTGAACCAACTTATTGCAATAGACACAAAATCTCTAGGAATATACAGGAAAAGCTTCATGGTATAAGAAACTTACTTCAGCAACTTGGTCCAGCTTGTCCCTCACATTCTGTAACATCTGCGAAAGCTGACCATCCCATTTATAGAACTCTAACACCTTCTTATCCAGTATCTTTTCAGCCACCTATAAATATCAAAACTAAAAGCTAAATAAAAAGTTCTATAACGTCTCGATTCTTCAGCATGAACCTAAAGTATAACATTCACTATTAATCTTTTCCTCAAGTCCATAACATTCCTCAAAAGAAAATTCTAAAAGATCATAAAGCCTGAGTTTATCATGAAAATGATAAAGACAATTATGAGTTCCATTTATTGCTTCAAACCAACACAAAATCCACCCTGAAGTGGGATAATCCACTCACATACAACTTATTGTAACGAGAAAAATTGGATATTTCATTGTTTAAGACACTCCTTCACACCAGAGTAAGAAGGTAGAAACAAAACATAAATGGTAACTTTGCAGCATAACTCAAAAGAAGACTATTGACCAACTAGACAACCCCTTGTGGGCATCAGACGCAGAACTTTGTACATCAACATGCTTAACAAGAGGAAGCACATACGTTCTTGCTTCATTTTCAAATGTACCTTGTTCTGTCATATTTAGAACTATATTTAACACATAACAATCAGAGTAATGATTATGAAGTCAATATGATATGCAACATGAATTTCCTAAGCACCAAAAGAGTCATAACATTTGACATGCTAATCCAGAAAAGTGAGACTGCTCTAAACCAGTCAGTTTCTAATAAGTCAACAAGACATAAGCCATGAATCTTTTCGTAGTGCTTCTACTGAATATGATCAGTTACCTTCTTCCCAACCATCTTACCACCTGCCGAATGGGCGAAGTATATGTTGTAGAAATGGCAGATAAAGGCCTGGGGATCCCTCACAGATAACTCTTCAAGATACTCTGCATAGGTAAGACCAGGAGAAGAAGGCTCAGGAATGGTATGACCTTGCTCTCTGAACCATTCCAGATCTTTTGCCAAGCTTCCAGACCTTTCCATTCCTGTATTTCTGAACTCCGCATCTAACAAAGATAATAAGAACTTCAGCATATAGCCATCAGAACTTGTACAGTAAAAAAACAACAAACTTGACATTTATGAACATCCAGAAATACCAACTTTGATCCATGTAAGCAATAGTGGGGACATAAATGACTCTTATAAATGACAACAAACATTTAAGATGAAGCCAATTTCATTTGGAGCATCAAATAAAACACTTAATCATTCACCTTGCTATGATACTCATACACCTATCAACCTATACATTAGATGGAAATTAAAATAGCAGTATCAGCAAATCTGATTTACCACAAAAACTTAGTATTAAGTCAGAATGCTAAAATTCAGAGAGTAAAAAGGCATGGCCTATTTTGTCTTTTAAGTAATCACCTTGAACCACTGGGCACTCTAAATTAGCACCGGGTACAATTTCACCATTGAAGTAACAAAACTGTCCAATTTCCCCTAACTAGATAGACCCACCAATGGGCGTAGTTTACATGTCAACATTACATTCACTAAAGGGTAAAATTGAACCACTTTGGCTACTTCAAGGTTGAAATTGTACCAGGTGTTAATTTAGGGTGCCCAGTGGTCCAAGGTAACCTTGAAGGCAAAATAGGAACATTGTCCCACAGTAAAACTACATAAATCAACCAACACAATAAAGTTTGGTCAAAAGAAAACCAACACAATGAAGGATCAACCATCTTTCAGTCAACACAATGAAGAATTAGAAGCATCAGAAAAGAATCAACAATACAGTACTATCAATCAGACTGGAAAAAAAACACACACACACACACAAAGAACAGTTTATAAGTATGGAATTAACTGAACTCACAATAAGGATAAGCAGCATTAGAAACGATAGTTTCCAGCGTATCAAAAACCAATTTGCTATCAACAAGAAACCTCAAATAGCCATCAAATGTGGGTTCCCACTTGACAACTGATCTCTCCTCAGGCTGGCTAATCTCCTTCTCTCCCTCTTTAGCCTGCTCCACTGTATGCAATTTCATTGCCACAAACCTCATCTCCTCCACAAACCCTTTAGACTCACCAGGATAACTCTTCATGGCATTCTCAGCCTTGGTAGTTGACACACTAACAAACTTCATAGACATCTTCAAATCCCAATGAGGAGCCTGAAATTGCACAGATAACTTTCTAGGCAAGAAAAAACCAAGTTTTGTTTTCCCACTGATGGGATTCTGAAGAAATGTTGCAATTTTTGGTTCACTAAAGTGTTCTTTAAATTGAGAAACTTGGATTGGATAAACCATGGCAACACAACGTAATGAAATACCCAAAAGGTCAACAAATCGTGCACGAAAAGTTTTAAGTAATTTAATCTACCTGTCACACTCAAGACACTTTAAGAGGCAAGTATATGGATGATCAAGTAAACTTAAAGAAACAAAGACAAGTATATAATACTCCCTTCGTTCATAAATATAAGAGCATTTTGACTTTTTTGGAGAATCTTAAAAAAGTAAAATGAATAATTTAATCATAACATATTTTAAATATTATTAGATCATATGTAAGTTCATAAGTCAAATAAACTAGTTTAGTGAAAAAATTTGGGAAAATCAATTTTTAATTACCATATTTTGTTTTCTTAGGATTCTCCAAAAAAGTCAAAGTGCTCTTATATTTAGGAACTGAGGGAGTATTATTAAATTACTTCCTCCGTTCCTAAATATAAGAGCACTTTGACTTTTTTGGAGAATCCTAAGAAAGTAAAATATGGTAATTAAAAATTGATTTTCCCAAATTTTTTCACTAAACTAGTTTATTTGACTTATGAACTTACATATGATCTAGTAATATTTAAAATATATTATGATTAAATTGTTCATTTTGCTTTCTTAGGATTCTCCAAAAAAGTCAAAGTACTCTTATATTTAGGAACGGAGGGAGTATAACGTAATCCAAATCTTGAATTCAAAACAACAATAAATATATTATATACAACAGGTAGGTGGATGAGACTGAATGGAGTATGGGGATGAATGTTTTGCCCATACAATGACATCTTTGCACATGGAGTGGTGAATTGTGATTCGTGTGGGGACTAAATGAGGAAAAGTGAGTCTTGATGATGGTGATTTGCAACGTGCCCAACAAGATGAGTTATTTGCGTTACCAAGCCAATCATAAAGCAGGAAAAACAAAAACAGCACAAAGCACCAGATTGGTGTTTCCAACTAGATCAAAATAAAAAATCAGTCTCATGAACAGGAATTACCTCTTGGACTTCATATGTGGCTGTTTGACTACTGCATCATTACTATATCTCTTGTTTGGATTAATTGAAGAGAAATGGTAATGAACTCATCAATAAATTATTCAGCTTAGGATAAAATTTAAGAATGGATAAGCTCCGTCTTATTTGAAAATATACATAAATATGACATGGTAATGTATACGGTATTAACCAACAAAGGTTGGTCAATTTGGTAAAGGAGTTTGATTCATAACTATGTGGTTGTGAGTTCAAATCTCGCCGATGTGAGGACCTTGTTAGTGGGCGATTTGTAAGTACCTCTGTAAGTGCTCAAAGAGCCCGAAGGCCTGCCCTGGCCTGATGAACCCCAAGACCCAGATCACTAAACTTTTTGTTATAAAAAAATGCTTATGCATTAACAAAACAGAAAAGACTTCATGTTTGCAATATCCTCTTCATCTTACAATTAGTAAAATATTTCAGAAAATCCAACACCTCTTGCAACATCATACAATCTCATTCTCCACAAAACTTTCTATCATCATGTACACAATCCACTAATTGTTTATTACCCTATTAATCTGAACCTCATCAATGATCAGCAATGTTGAAATGTAGATTCAGAATTTAGGCCAAATGTGCAAAAGTGAAATATTGAATGAGAATTTAGACCAAACAACAATCAGATTCATATTCACAGATAAAAAATAAATTTCCATATCTCAATGAATCAAACTGTTACATGACATCACATCACTTCTCAGGGGGCACTATTTGCAAAAGTTCAACATTGAGTTGAAATGTAGCACCAGGAGGGATCTCATTCATTCCCTTTTGACCATACCCCTTATCAGGACCAACAATCACAGTTCTCTTCCCTCCCACTCTCATTCCCTCAGTCACAGAATACAAAGCAGGTGGTGGCTTAGGTGCAGCTTGAGCTGAAAACAACCCATTAGGATTGTCCACAAACTCACGTTTTCTCTCCTTCCCAGGTAAAGACCCCACAGTGAACTCATAAGGCTGAGCAATAACACGATTTCCAGCCAAAAGCTTAGACTCTCTACTAGACACAGCTGTTATGCCACGGTATATGCAATCAAAGTGAACTTGAACAGTTGAACCTTTCTCTGCTAGTTGACCATTTCCCATGACTAAATCATAGTATTTGAGTCCATCAAGGGAAGTGAGGTAGTCTTGGATGGGAATTGAGGTGGGGTTGAATCTTCTTTCACGAGCAAGAGCTATAGGAGATGTTGATGGGGAGAAGAAGGGAATGAGAAGAATGGTGGAGGAAAGTCTTCTGGAGAGTTTGGTGGTTTGGTGTGCATGGATGTGCAAGTGGGTTGTGTTGATGTCAATGGGGGGAGTTTGTTTGGTGTGGATTGTAAAGGGTTTGGAACGTGGGAGAGAAGCTTCCATGGTTGAAGCCAAGGAAGAAGTGGTTGGCATGGGAGATGGGTGAGAGATAATGCAGATAGAGTTTAGGACATGTACATGAGAAAGACTGGACCCATTCGCCACGTCATCATTGTAGTGCGACCAGTCACAAAATTGGAGGGAAGAAAAATTAGTTTGTAAATCAGTTTTTACCTAAAAGAACAAGGTGATATTTTTATCTTTCTTTTTTTGTGTTGCCAATTTTATTTGCTATGTAACTAAGTTCATGACAGACCTTATGTATTTGTTTGTAATATGTAAGGGTAAAAGTATATAAAGAACAATAGTTAGTTTTTTATAATAAAAAAATTATAGTGACTAATGTGGCAAGTATAATGAAAATTTTGAAATAAAAAAGTACCCATCTTATCCCATTTCTTTGTCATTCTTACTTGACATTGTTTTGAATACAATGAAGAAGACTAAGGATATTGTGATATTTGTTTATTTATTTATTTCATTTAGGTTTCGCTTTCAAAAATACTATACAAATAAGATATTAGAAACTTGTAACAGAAATAGATGTGCTTACACTTATTCATTTATATATTTTCTCAATTAATTTAAGAAACACAAATGGGGTAAGACGAAGAACAAGAAAAGTCTAATTTAACTTACATGATAATTAATCTTAAAAGGCAATTAACACATAAATTATTTCATGAGAATATATACATTGAACGTTTTAGGGTTATCCACGGCATTGACAAAAGGACCAATTAGAAAGTATAAATATACTCATGAGTCATGACACACCACCTAAATAGGCTTTAGATCTAAATAAATAAGAATACCTCTATTTCTCGAAAGAATGTCAGTATCCATATGTGTACACGCCTTAATATGGTCTATGTGATACAATATGTTTGCTTCTTTTTAAAAAAAATTAAATAACTCTACTCATAAAATTCAGTTTTTTGGTAAATAATGGATATTTATCAATCAAGAAAATTATTTTTAATTGAGTTTCTTTTTTTTTGCTACCCAAGGTATCCTCACTCGCGTGTCAAGTGAGACTAATGTCTCGCTGTTCTGAAGTCCCATATAGGGAGTAAACAGCTGACATGTGAATTTGCTTCATTCACAAGGGCACCCGCCAAGTTTTTAATTGGGTTTCTTGAGTTAGGCATATTACTATTACAAATTGTCCAACGAACTTCTGCAAATGTCTAAAATACACAATAATTTTAAATTCATCAATGTAACTGATAAATGATACCTGAGGGATTATATTAATTTCTCAATAATTCCAAACCACATAATTAGAAAAAAAAAATTATTTGTTCTTTTGGGATATTTGCAAGTCAAACCTAACTAACAAAACTTATTTAACGTGACCTTGCACAAATGTTTCATATCTCTTAGTGATAAATCACATTTAGATGACCTTTTAGCTATTAATTTTCTTACATGCATGAGACTACTATTGCATCATATCCCCAGAAAATTATTAGCGTTGAAAGTAGCAAATCATGGTCAAAATGCGCAATAGCAGTTTATGAAAATTTAGAGACAAAAAGTGCTGTTTCTAGAGATTTTCAATTTTAAAAATTAATTACATTTATGAGATATAATAATATTGTTAGCATCACAGGATTAATAAAGTCGCTTTGGCCGAGTGGTTAAGGCGTGTGCCTGCTAAGTACATGGGGTTTCCCCGCGTAAATTTTTTTGGATAACTCGGCTTTCATAAAATCTCTTTTTTGTTCAAATAAACTTTTTAAAAGGGGCATTCCAAGATTCGAACTCCGGACCTCTCGCAACCAAAGATAGAATCATACCACTAGACCGCCTTCTTTCATAAAATCTCTTCGTTATACTCGAAAATGCACTTTTGGTCAACTCTTTCCACAGGAAAAGCATTTTTCTTTCTCAACATCAAACTTCACAGAAAGAATTGCATTACACACAACAAATCTAATTTATGTTTGGTTGCTAGAAAAAATGTCAAAGAATTAGAAAGTAAAGAAAGTATAGGTTTTTGTGTAATTTACATATATCCCGGGCTCACAAGTTTTCTCTCTCCATCTCACACTTTTTCTGGGCCCCACACACTTTATTTTTCATCATTACTTAATTTACCCCTACTTTCCATCTTTACCCCTTTCACTTTCCATTTCTTCACTTTTCTTCTTACAACCAAACGGAGCCTTAACTTCCCTACAACCACGAAAGTTCAAACTTTACTTACTTTATTCTGGTGTAGAGTGAGTATATAAAAACCACAAATCTAATTTCCCTCAATACGCATTTAACTTCCCCACAACCAAACATATAATAGAAAACCACAATACCTTCTACACACAACAACACACAATTACTATATATATTCCATTTACACTTTTAGCATCTTCAATTAAACTTAGAACACACTTTCCTAATCTCTCCTTGACTTCCAGTCTTAACCTCAATACTACTCATCTTAACCATCGATTTGGGAAACTCAAACTCAAACCTCAACCCAAACAAGCCTCTAACAGTGCCCGCATATTTCTGCACCTCACTTTGTGTCACAGAGTCTCCCCACAGCCTCTGATCAGACTCCAAAACCGCGTTTCCATCACGCACGTTCTTGAAGAAACTCACGTCAAACTTGGCCCCACTATCTTTGTCCAACGCCACTTTTTTCAACCCATCTCCGTTCTTAGGACACAGAGCTTGAAGCTGCCCCAAGAAAGATTGGCTTATCGTTGGATCCGAATTTCCCGTGGCCGTGAAGTTGTATAGTCTGTAGCTGAAGAATCTACAGTCTGTTTGGCCTATAGTGTGAGCACCTACGTACAAAGAGAGAATTAAATTAGATAAGATTGGTTTTGGTGCATGTGGAGATGGCATGGTGATTAATTTTTGAAGAGATTGTTTGGAGTAAGGAAATACTATCTCCGGTCCAGACATAGTTGAATTTTTTGGAAAATCCTAAAACAGCAAAATAAGTCAATTATAAATTGATTTACCTAATTTTTTTGTTTAACTAATTTATTTAACCTATAAACTAATGACTAATCTTAAAATATATCAAATATGTCATAATTTAATAACATATTTTGTAACCTTAACATCTCCAAAAAAAGTCAACTAGGTCTTATATTTAGGACCGGAGGGAGTATTATTTTGATACCTAGGAGGGTAACGAGGTCGTGGTCGTCGAGGCCTTTTGCAGAGAATTTTTGCCTCTGAACTGAAACAGGGTCGAGTGGAGAAGGCAAGTTTGAGGCTTGTGATGACAATGAAATGGTGCCATCTCTTCTTCCTGTTGGCACTGACCAGCTTGGGCCTCCAGTCTTCCATATATTTCATTGAATCAAAAGCGTTAAATCTATGTCATACATACAGACATGTATATGTATGTGATACATCTATTTTTCAATGGATGCAACTCTTTCTTATGCTGTGTGGTATAACTCTCAGCTATATATTATTTATATGTATCAAATGCTTATATTATGTTCAAGATGGAAAATATACGAAGAAATGATGCACTTTGTTGAATCAGAGTTACATTCAAAGACAAGTTTTTAAAACGAGGATTAATTTAAATTTTTGTATTTTAATTTTCACTCAATTTTCTTATATCTATATGAATTTTAAAATAGGTGGTCTTGGTCTCATAGAACTTGCATTTTGGTTTTTAAATCTGAACATTAGGATGATGATTTTGGTCTAGTAAAATTTGTGTCATCTATAACCAAATCTATAACCAAATATAACTGAAAGTACAATGACTAAAATAATCAATTTTAAAGTTTAGGGATATTAATGTAAATAAATTGATCGAGTTCAAGGATAACCATAAAAATTGATTGAAAATCTAAGAACCAAAAGTTGCATTAACCTTCAATATAATTTAAGATACTTTGGGCAATAAGTTTTGCAATGAGAATCTGTTTTTAGCAATTTTTATTTTTATGATAGTAATTGTTGGGAATTATATTGTGGGAGCCTATATTTTCCTCAATATTTTAATTTTGCATCCATGTGTTTTTTTCAATTTTATTTCATTAGGGACATCAAGTTTGTAACTTAGCTCTGTACGGTGCACCATTAGCATAGTTAACACCTATACAAGAGCTAATGCTCTAAAAAGAAAAAATTGAAGTAAATTCAATTAAGGAAACACATAAACACGGAGTTAAAAACTGAAGAAAAATATAAGTAACTTCAAAATGGTTTTCACATTTTTTCAAGGTGATGTTATTAATTAGTTCATACCAAAACGACAGCGTCACGAGCAGCCAAAGCTAAAACGTCAGCACAAGATACAACCCCGGGGCAAGAAGCTTCAAGTTGAGATTTTGCTTCATCAATAACATCAAAGCCTCTTAAACCAGTATTTGCCAAAGCATTCTTCTCTGCTGAAGATCCTGATATCAATATGGATCCGTCACATCCCTGTTATGAATTATCAAACACACATTAATTGCTTAATTATATTATAATCATTTCTTAATTAACAAGTGATCGAAGTCTGTGTGGGTTTGGAATTAAGCAAACCTGGACGAAGCAATCATGGAAATGAAGCCTGAGGAGGGAAGGAGCTATGGTGGGATCTTGACTGAAGTGAGATTGTACTGTTGATCTTACTATGCCTTCTGCATTTGGACATGAAGATGAATAAAAACCAGCTTTAAGTTGCCCACAAGCCAATCTCAAACTCATCATCCACGTGATAATCATCATAATATGGTACCACCACATGCCTTCCATTTGTATGTGATAACTAAACTTCTTTGCTACTTCTCTTTCCCTTCAACTATATTTGAACTCTTTCCTCTTCCTTATATATATATAAGGCTATATGTGACGTATGTCCACCAAAACAGGTGCAATATCTTTTCTTTCTTTTTTATAAAAATAAAGTAAAAAGGTCATGTTTAAGTTAAGGAATTAGCTTATTTTAACCTCTATAAGTTATTATAAGTTCAAATCTTGCTTGCTGTTTATGTGATAAACTTATTGATAGGGAATATGCAAATATGCTTATAATGTTCTAAGTATAGCAAATAAGTCAAATAAAATTAAAGAAACCAACAGACAATAGTTTTAAGGGAAGAGGCTTTATAACCCGGGATTTCATATTTAATTTGATTCCATGTAAGAGTATAAAACCCTTTTAAGAGAGCTACTATATATGATCAATTGTGCCAAACAACACTTAAATCTAGTTTATTCAAAACTTAAAAGAAATGAAGTTAATGTGACAAGTTGGACTATGAAGTTTTTTTTTAAAAACGACTACTACAACAACAAAGTCCTATCCCACCTAAGTGGGGTCGACTACATGGATCACACGACAAATGCGTGGGGATCCATGCTCATAAGATTCGACAATATTTTTACGTTGACTGCCGAAACTTAACACAACCCTACTCCTTTATGTACTGGCTTGGGACCGGCTATAGATATAGGGGGAGTATCCTTACTTTTGAAAGGGTAAGCCTAACACAACCTTACTTTTTGAACGACTATGCCGTTTAATTTGCTTTATTAGTATAAGCTTCATTAGAAAAAATAAACAAATCCTTTTGTCATCGAAATCATGGTGAAATTCACAAATTAATAACTCACTATTCACTAATGATATTTTAAGTGGACTACATAAGGTCATAATCGTATTAAGTGGACTGCCATTATATTTGGTTCAGAGTACAATAATGCTACCACCATATGTTGATACTAGATTGCTTTAAGAAAGTGAAAGAACAAAAAACCAGAGGAGATTATCATTTTTTAGTATTTTTGAATGACAGGGGAAATAAGTACAGATAAGTTGACACAAAGTCACAAACTAGATGGCCATGATTTCTAATTTTTTTTCTTATGTTTATATTGCGGTTTACATGCGGATGGTATTAAACGGTGGAGAATAATATATATATATATATATATATATATATATATATATATATATATATATATATATAGATAGATAGATAGATAGATAGATAGATAGATAGATAGATAGATAGATAGACACACGGGTTAACTTGAGATTCATATGGTGGCACTATCACACAGCCAAAAAAACCAACACACTTTGGATTGATCACACGGTTAATTAATATATATGTGTACAATTATGCTTAATTATAGGATATACTCCTCCGATAAGCTCTTTTGAATTTTTTCATGGAAGTTAAGCAAGAGAAATAAATTAGGCAGCTAAATTATAACATATGCCACATATAATAAGATTATATATTGATTTATAAGTAAGGTAAAGCAATTCGACTAAGATGTTGTAAATCAAATTAATATAACATGTTTTTCTAATGGGTCCTAATCATTTTTCCTAGTTCCCCCATTCCGTCCTTTACTTATTATTGGTGTGGATTGTGGAAGTATCAATATGATAATGTAAGAAAAAATTGACATAAATTACAAATAAGCACTATATATAGTTTTAATCAAGATCGACTTAAGAGTAATGATATACTTACAAAATTAAACAGTTTGACATGGGTTAAATTATAAACCTTATCACTAAAAAACACGGCTATTACCCGGGCCATGTATTAGGCTAGTACTTGAATCAATATATTAAGTGGTATGATTTTAATGCTCAATCGTCTACTCCTTCACTTTGCTTTTCATATCTTTGATGCTTTCAGCTTTATTCCTTTACGCGTTTTTCTTTCTATCTGTCTCTCATCATCTGTTTCCTTTACGTTTTTATTCGTTTTTTTCATTTTGTTCACATTGGCTTTTGTTCATTTAGTCAAATTAAAATTCTCCGGAATTAACTTTTGTGCTGTGTAGTTCTTTATAACTTCATCAACTAGATGACGATGACTTCTTCAAAAATTTCGGGGAGGAAAAAGAAACAATGCTGAAAATTAAGGTAAATACAGAAGTGGATACTTAACATTTAGATGCAACTAAAAAAAAAAATTTCATGCTTTCGCACAAAAAGAATATATAACAAAGAAGCCTATTTTTATATTCAATATGTATATATAAGCCAATATATAAATTTCTTGCTAAATATATTTATGTAGGGAAAATTAATTTAAGGTCCCTCACAAGGGAGTTAATACTGGAAAAATCCCAAAAGTTGAAAATATTAATGTAGGGTCCCAAGGGACCTCACATTAATATATTTGAAAAGTGAAAAGACAGTTTTGCCCCTAGCCTTAAAAAAAATTTACCTCCTCCCTCCACCCACCCCCTCCCCCCTCCTCCTCCCTCACCACCCCCCCTCCCCCCTCCAGCCGCCCCCCCACCCTCCCCCTCCCCTCCAGCCCGCCCCCCACCCTCCCCCTCCCCTCCAGCGCCCCCCCCAACCCCCTCCCTCCTCGGCCCCACCCCTACCCCTCCCTCCTTCCTCGGCCCCCCCACCCCCTCCCTCCCTCCCTCCTTCCTCGGCCCCCCACCCCCTCCCTCCCTCCCTCCTTCCTCGGCCCCCCACCCCCACCCCCTCCCCCCTCCCACTTCGGCCCCCCACCCCCACACCCTCCCCCTCCCAATTCGGCCCCCCACCCCCACCCCCTCCCCCTCCCACGTCGGCCCCCACCCCCACCCCCTCCCCCTCCCACGTCGGCCCCCACCCCCTCCCCCCTCCCACTTCGATAAGTTGATAGTTGACGACAGTACAGAGCACTAATAATACTTATCCGTGGATATGGCATTATAATTTTTTATTCACTGAATGTGAGGCCACGAGTATATATGAATGTTCACACTAGTACAGTATACTCTGTGATATCTTTAGTGGTATTTGTACAGTCAGAAAGCAAATTTCTTGCAATAAAGTATTGCGTATTTAATATATTTGTGTCCTCCTGCAATATGACATGATTTAAATTGTGCGTAAAACAATTTAAAAAATGAAAAAAGAGAGAGAGGATAAACTTAGATTGTATTTCCAAGAATCTTTTTTCCTCTCGATCGCAAGGGAAAAAACAATAATTGAGTGGTTTATTTTAGCCATAATTTTTTGCTGACTTGATAACGTAAGAACATTGTTGATGTAACTTGGTGGATTGGTGTGAGTAACAATTAAGTACTCTCATCCATTTAAACATGTGGTTGAGGGTTCGACCCTTAGCCCTTGCGAATAAGTAAATTAAATGGTCAGTTGTCTACCTTTATATGAGACATCTGAACAACGATGAATTAATCTCACCTGACAAGTGGATAGTGAAAAAAAAAACATTATTGGGGAATATGAAAGTTATGAGGAAAATACAATTTGTAATCCAATGGTTTAGTGTTCCATTCTCAAAGAGTGGATATTGTTTTATTAACAAGTCATTTTCATTATTTCTCTGAAAAATCATTAACTATATTTAAAATTTTAATAACTTCCTAACTTTAACCCTCTTTCATCAAATATCACTACAAGAAAATACCTATAGGCTATAGTCACTACAAGAAAATATACCTATATAACTACAAGAAACCATGACATAAAGAAGAATAATGTCACTGTTTTCACCTACCCATGACATACTGCACAACTTATTTGAGTTTTTTAAAAAATTTATCATGTCGTGCCTAGTATGTTTTTTCAATCAAAGAGGTGGCGTGACATGTATATTTAAATTAAAAATATTTATGTAACGACACCAGGTGCAAAATGATGTAATTATTATTTGTATTTTAAATAGACATGTTCCGCTTGGTGGTATGACAAGAATATTTAAATTTAAAATATTCATGTCTCTCCTCCAGGCGCGGCATGCTAAATTTTTTATTATTTAAACAGACATGTCACACATGTTGGTGCGACATGAATATTTAAATTAAAAATATCCATGTTGTGCTGCAAAATGTTTTAATTTAAACATGCATGCTTTGTCCAATGATGTAACATGTTATAATATAGCCACATTTTTAGCAAGAAACGGTGTCAAACGTATTGGAGTAACATCTGATTCTTCAGTCCAAATATAAGATCTAATTGATATTTTTTTGGAGAGATTAAGGTTGCAAAATAGGTTATTAAATTATGACATATTTGATATATTTCTAAATTATTCATTAGTTTATAGGTCAAATAAAATACTTTAAGGGAAAAATTAGGTAAATTAATTTATAATTGACTTATTTTTCCTTTTTAAAATTTTCCAAAATAGTCAACTCTTTCTTATAGTTAGGACCCGAGGAAATATAAAATTGACCAATTGATTTATGAATTCCAACATTTGAACATGAAAAAAGATAAACGGTTCCTAAATATAGTATCTAGTTGATTTTTTTGCTAAAATCCTAATTAAAAAAATTATAACTATAGATTTGCGTGAAATTTTTCTTTACAGTAGCTTATTGAATTATATGCTAATATATAATCTAATGATATACAAAATGTGTTATCATTAAATGACTCTTAGATTCTTAATTTTCCAAACAAAAAAATCATACTGAATTTTATATTAAGTAGTGAGTTTTTTGAACGTTCAAATAAACTAGACATAAATTGGTATCAAACACACTCAATTACGCTATTACGCAACTATCAACTTGACAACAAATAATAAATGGTATCAAAGATACCAACAAACAATAAAAAAAGTATTATATTGATTAATAAATGTTCTCAACTACACAATCATAAATCCAAAGTCCTTTGAATGAATATTTCTATTTGATTTGAATACTGACTATCAAGAAACTTTTTCATTTCCCTATCTTTGACGTCTTCTCTATAGTGGTTGATATGCTATATAATGTGATCGACAAGAGAGAAGCATGGTCTAAGATTGTAGGACGAGTATAGAAATGTTTTGAGAGAGTTTAGTAATTTCTATATTATTTTGTAATGTAACTCTTAGATCGTTTGTTAGCTGAGTACATTTGACCTATATATATTTGATTATTATGTAATTTTATATCAGATTGTGCATACAACAACTTTGGTATCTGTGGATTGGCGAAAAAATCACGCCATGTTCAAAAAAACCAAAAGAGAGTGTATATGAGAATCATAAATATAGAGAAAGACGGTTAAGAAGTGTGAGAGAGAGGAGATAATTTAAAATGAAAAGAGTAAGAGATGAAGACATACACTGAATAATATAATTCAAATACAATACAAAACAAATAGTCGAGGGAATACATGTATAAATCAACACAACCCATTAATTAATGACAAAATATTCTAGAAAATAAAAAGACAAATGTATAATTAATGCTATTTTAAGAGAAACCCATTAAATAATAATTTTCATGATATTGATAGAGAATTTCATCAAACAATAATTTCCTAATTTCCATATCTCATCCCACGGTTAAGTGAAACCTTTGACCCAAATTTTATTTTTCTATCTGAGACAAAAATTTTAGTTAACAGTGCTTATCATAATTTAACGAATCTAGGATTCTCCTCTTTTGCTGGAATTATAGTTTTATGGAAAGCCGATTTTAAGGTCGATGTTGTGGAATGAACAATCATATGAATATCATTGTAGAGCTTCCATCAATGAATGATCCATATCACTACAAAAAAAGGGCAGATCTGCGGCGGGTATTTTCCCAGCGTAGGGGCGGTTCTCAAATTTACCACCGGCGATTTTAACGAGGGAACGCTGCGTGGGGGCGGAACGATTTACGCTGTAGCTCCCTTGGAACCGCCGCTACGCGTTGGGGAGGACGTAGGGGAGGACCTACCCGCCGCCAAAATTTTTTATTTTCTAAAAAAAAAGGCATGGGGGCGGTTACGACCGCCGCTATGTGATTTTTTTTAAAAAAAAAATCAAATAGTGCCTGCGTATCGAACCGCCGGCATACTGTTATATTTACTAAAAAAAAATTGTTTCATGCGAACAATTTAATGATAATGACTTAAATTGAAGACCGAAAAAGGAATAAAAACAAGAAAAAAAAAACAAAACAAATGCAGCAAAAATTAATTTTATTGTAATATATACAAAATAATAAGAAATAAAAACAATCAGATATAATGAAATAAAAAAGAAAAATAAACAATACCTATACCAAAAGCAAGACAAACTTTTAGACATCATGTGTGCACCAACAATGAAAACAGCAAGAAACACAAAAGGGAGAAAGTGAGAAAGAAGAGATTGTGCGCGCGGTAGAAATGGGGGGGAGGTTATTTATAGGGAGAGATAGCAACGTGGGGGCGGGCGACCGCCCCCACGCGACAGTAAATGCACACAAAACTCTGTGAGCCTTGGGGGCGGTTGCTCGCCCCAACGTGATTTTATTTTTTTTTTAAAATTCTTTTTATTCGCGTTGGGGCGGTCGACCGCCCCCATGCGACATGAAATGCGCACAAATCTCTGTGCGCAGTAACGTGATTTTATTTTTTTTTAAATTTTTTTTATTCGCGTTGGGGCGGTTGACCTCCCCCACGCGACATTAAATGCGCACAAATCTCTGTGCGCCGTGGGGGCGGGTGACCGCCCCAACGTGATTTTATTTTTTTTTAAATTTTTTTTATTTGCGTTGGGGCGGTCGACCGCCCCCACGCTACATTAAATGCGCACAAATCTCTGTGCGCCGTGGGGCGGGTGACCGCCCCAACGTGATTTTATTTTTTTTAAAAAATTTTTTTTATTCGCGTTGGGGCGGTCGACCGCCCTAACGCACCGCACCAATGAAATTTTTTTAAGTATTTTTTTATGCTGCGTTGGGGTGGGTATTATTTTTGTGACCGCCGCAACGAATGCACCACAAACAAAAAAAAAATTTCCCTCGCAACTCGCCCTCGGATGGCTTCGACCGCCGGAACGCGTTTTCGCGGGGCGGATTTTGGCATTCCGCCGGGACGCGTGCGCTGCTAATCGCCGCTTCTTTTGTAGTGTATGTGCTACTTGTCTTTTGTATATGGCCCCGGAATTATGTTGATTATCATCTCTTATGGGATTGGCTTTCTTTGACTAATCATATTGTTGATATACCATGGTTATAAGTTGTGGATTTTAATCGGCTTTATAATCCTAAAGAAAAATCAAGTATCAAGCAAAGGAAGCTCAAGTTCCATGACAAAGCTCTTTGAGTGCTTGGATAAATGTAGTCTTATTAAATTGGCTTACAAGTCACAAATAAAGGAGCGAAATTCTTATGGACCAATAATTGAGAAGATTGAGTTTAACATTGGAGCGATTTGGATATGGCTTTCTGTAAGCAGCAATGGGCATATATGTTCTCTTATACTTTTGTGAATAATCTAGCTATTGGAGCCTCTGATCATAGTCCTTTTATAGAAAAATTAAAATTGAACATTTAATCATCAAAGTAAGCACCAAATATTTTTTGACAACATCATTTACCAGCAAAGTAAATTACTAACTTTATCTGTCTAAATTTCTAAACTATAATGTAAACAAATTCAAAACATTTTATGACTTTCAAATATCCTTAACATAAGTCATCTAATTTTTTAATCAGCAAACTATATATTCTTTAATCTCCAACTTTATCTTTTTTTGTTGTTACCAACAATAAAGCTAAAATATCTATAATATATTACAATATCAAAAGACCTTTTTGCACTCCTTTTTCAATTCTACATCTGACCATTGAGTGCGACACCGTTTCTTACATTACTAAACATCTATATAAACATCATTCATTCAAAAAGTTCCCCCTTCCCCACTTTATTTATTCCTTCCTCTCCACTTTATTTCTTACCTTTCCAGTTTTATTCTCCCTCCTTCCCATATAACAATTGTCTTTAATTTCTTTTTCCAGTTTATTTGTTTAAACACTATAATTTCTACCACCCACTATTTATTTTTCCTATCAAGTATACAATTTACGATACCTATTTATTTAAATACTATAATTTCAAGTATACTATTTGATCATCTAATATTTATTTCTTCATTATTCTATCCTTCTACTCTTTCTAATTCAATAACTCTCTACTTTTTCTCCATTATAACCAATAATATTTGTGTCCCAAAAAATATTAATTAGTTAAAAAAATTCCTGGAGCTGTCGCACAAGCTTATGCGATATAAGTAGTGAGATATTTCTTTAAAAGATCATTATTTTATGTTTTTAATAATACAAAATGTCGTGGTTTTTAGGTCTATATGTCACAGTTTTTCGAAACTACGACATATTTTTTTGTCTTGTACTTTTATATGGCACAACGAAAAACTCCGATACATATGCCTCCTGTTGCGCCATAGGGTATGACATCCTTCAAACTTTTTTGCGCGACTATGAGACTTTTTCGTAGAGTGCACAAATAATTATTGTATAATCATGTGAAAAATTAAATTATGTAACTTATATGTGTGTATGTGTGTGACCAAAATAAATATACTATCCTCTACAGCCCGTTAAATCGGATGTGTGGAGTGGAAGTGCTTTGCACTAATATGACATGTAGTTGAGTTATTTATTAAATCAAAACGATTACATTAAAATTGAAAAGGAAGAATGGTGTGGATATGTATAGGCGGTTATTAGATTGCTGTCTAGTAGAAGGTTATTGTTGAATCTAACTCTCTCACTTTTGTACACTTATGACTGAATTTCTTGAGCATAAAATAATAAACAACCGATTTCTTAAGAAGATTCAGAGATTGGTAAAGGAAGAGCGAGTAGGACACACACACACATGTTGCGCATATATAATATAGAAGGAAATTCTAATGTTAATTTCCTAGTGATGTGGAGCCTCACATACAATGAGAGTACTGGCTTGCAGTAGTTATTGCATCTTGAATGTTACATAGTATTCTGGATATAGATGTAATGGGCATTGAGAAATAAAAAAGATAGTACGTACGAGTCATATGTTGCTTTGAATAGTTATTTCATTAAAAAAGAGTTAAACCATCTTTTGATCCAAACTTGGGTTTTAGTCCCTGAAGTTTAAAAGTGGGAGTTTTGGTTCTTATAGTTTACATCAATTTTGGTTTTAGTCCTTATACTTTCAAAGAAGGGGTTTTGGTCCTTGAAGTTTCATTTTCTTCAAACAAATGGTCCCTATAGTTTGATAAGGACATGATGGTGTTAAATAAACTGACATATCAGCTGATGATATGTTAGATGAGTAAGGTTACATGGAAAAATAATTACAGCTAATTAAAAAAAAAAAAACTCATCCTCATCAGTCATCTCGTTCAGCCCACCTTCACCCTCAACACCTCACCGAACTCCATAACCATTCCTCCACCATGTAAGGTGGGCTGAGATTACTAGAATCAATGCCCTTCATTGAGAGAATAATTTTGAAGCTCAGACCATAGTCATTGAAAGGACTATTGCTGTTATAGAGTATGAATTTGCCCAATTTATTACCCAAAATTTTCGCCATCTCCTCATTATAAAAAAACTTCGGCAATCCATGAACTTGAACCCATAAGGAGAGTGCACGAGCAGACACATTAGACTGAGATGTATTTGGATCAAATGGATACAAAGCTATGAAATATCCTTGCAAAAGCCAAGACCCGTTGTTAAAAATAAAATTGTTTTTTTAAGTAATTTTTACATCGTGCAAGTCTTTTAGACCCTCGTTAGACTATATCCATTATCCTTTTGTGTGAGGTTATGATAACCTCCACAAAAATTCTAATTCAAAATATTTCAACATATCTTATTCTCTAAATAAAGTGGCTTTTCCTAAATAAACATACCAACATAATAAAAATAATGTTTCCTAATTATATCACTTAAATGTATGCTTTGATGCCTCTAAAGGGGTATATGCTATAGCTAAGGTTTCATCCTAAATCAAATCCAATTTTGTGAATAATTTTTTGTCACATCCAATTTTGTATATAAAAGGTTTTTTCCCCGTCTTATACAATCATGTAGATAAAAAGTTTTTTTTTTCATGTTCTATGCACTTTTGCAAAAAAAGAAAAGTTTATTTTTCGTCTTATGAAACACTTGTAAAAAACTGTTTTATTGCCCTATTCTTTAATAATTTTTTTAAAAAATTAAGATATAATTCAAGGCTAGACATTGGTATAGCCAGGACGTTGCGCATGGAAATCCGCTATCGCAAGCGACGGAGGAAAATAATATAGAGTCGCCATCAAAGTCATAATGTTGGAAATCTTTTCCTTTACAAAAAAAGATGTAACTAGTCTTTGACACCAAAATAGAATTCACTAGTCAATTGTGCATGTGAAAAGTGTTAGCACTGCACGACAATGATTTATGAGTATGATTAGCCAAAATTGAATTTTTAATATAAAAATTTAAATTTACAAAGACATAGGAGTTTCTTGCTTTCTTGTTTGTGTTAGAAATAGAGGTGGAAGTAGCTCAGGCCGGCCTATTAAGGCGTATGGCCTAGCCTACTAAAAGCCTAGGCTATTTGGTATTCTAATAGGTCAGGCTTAGTCATGGGCTTTTTTCTTGACCTATTTTGTTTAATAGGTCAGGCCTAAGTTTAAAAATAAAGCCTATAAAGCCTAGCAGGCCGGCATATTAAATATAAATATAGGGCTAATATTCATTGGGCTATTGTCATTGAGCTGAATTCTCCACCCATATGTTTCAAACCTAATGCAATGCCTCAATAGTAGTTGTTAGACTCTTTTTTTTTATTCTTAATGACTTGAAGGTTGTAGTTGTCTTAATATTTACACAAAACATATGTAATTTAGACGAGTTTAAATTTTTAATTAATTTGACCTTGTTATTATATGATTGATCAAAGTCATATGCCTCTGTTTGATTGTGGCTAATTTAGAGCTTATAATTTATGGCCTATTAGGTCTATTAGCCTATGACCTATTAGCTTGAATATATTATCAGGCCTCTTAATAGGCTTATAGACAAACCAAACTTTTTAACAGGCCAGACTCAAGCCTGAAAAAGTGGTCTATGATAGGTCATAGGCCAGGCTCAAACCTGTTTTCTGCATTACAGGTCTGGCCTATTAAGGTGGTGGCCTAGGCTGGCCTAGGCTATTTCCAACCTAGTTAGAAATACATACTTTCCTGAAAATCAGTTTTTGGACACAGAATTTAATCTCTCTTCTTCTGATTCTGTACAACAGTTTTCTGATTTCTCACAACAAAACATATTATGTCCTCCATAACACTGTTCCTACTATTTGCAGTTCTATCTGCAAACGTCAGTGCACAAAACAATGTTTCTAGCATTATAAGTTTGGGTTGGTCTCTCTCCCCAAAATCTAATTCTACTTCATGGGTTTCACCTTCTGGTCTTTTTTCCTTTGGCTTTTATCAGCAGCATAATGGCTTTGCTATTGGAATAAGGCTAAAGGGTGAAGATGATGGAACAATAGTTTGGACACCTACCTCCAATGATCTATCAGCTTCTTTTGATTCAATAATTGTATTAACCAAAGATGGTTTACTTCTTAGAAATGAGCCAAAACATATGGAAGTAGCCATTATTAATGCTTCTGAGACTACAAATTCAGCATCCATGCTTGATTCTGGGAATTTTGTCCTTTATAATAAAAACCACAGTGTGATATGGCAAAGCTTTGATTACCCCTCAGACACGTTATTAGGAGGTCAGAATTTTTTCTCTCAGAAACAAGAGCTCATCTCTGCAAATGGACATTTTCGGCTCAAAATGGAAGATGAAGGTCTTGTTGCCTACCCTATGGACAATGAAACGGAAGATGATGTTTACTGGAGGGCAATGAATACTACTTACTCATATCTTGCTCTTAATCTTTCCGGATTTCTTTGCCTTGTCGATGGTGATGGGAATATCACTAAGGTTGTGGCCAATAGTAGAAACTATCTTGGAAGGAACACAAGCTTCATAATCTATCGTGCAACATTGGATTTGGATGGTAACTTTAGATTGTATGTTCACACATTTGAGAAGAATATTACCAACTTCAAAGTTCAACGTGTGTGGCAATCTAATCCTGATCCATGTGAAGTGAAGGGCTTTTGTGGATTCAACAGTTATTGCTCCATGAATGGCAGTAAAGCTGTTTGTGAGTGTTATCCTGGATTCGAGCCCGTAAATGGTAATAGAAGCATGTTCTTGGACTGCCAACAAGGGATCAAAGATGGCTGTAAAACAAGTGTAGATCCAAAGATGTTATACGATGTTGTCCCCTTACAACATGTTCAATGGGACCTTATTCCTTATTTGGTCATACCAATGGAAATGGAAGCTTGTGGGAAGTTTTGCAAGGATGACTGTGATTGTGGAGCGGTGTTATATGACGATGGAAAATGCAGGAAGTTTAAGCTTCCTCTTAGATTTGGAAGAATCAATCATAGTGTATCAACCACAGCCCTTTTCAAGTTGCCAACTAATCCAAAGAATCCAGAGGTTCACGTTGTTGACAAGAAAAGTCTGATTTTTACTCTGGTTATCACTTTAGGTTCAATTTTATTCGTTTCAGTATTCTTTGCAATTTCTATTTTCTTCATCTACAAGCGTAAAGTTCATTTATACAAAAAACTTTGTGCTCATAGTGAAAATTTGAGGTTCAATGAGGATTTTAGTTTACAACCATTTTCCTTTGATGAATTGGTGAATGCAACAGGAAACTTTACACAAGAGATCGGTAAAGGATCGTCTGGAGTTGTTTACAAGGGGACAATTCAAGGAAACAATAGAAGCATAGCTGTGAAGAGACTAGAACATGATGTTTGTTGAGCAAGGAGAAAGAGAATTTCAGGCTGAAATGACTGCAATTGCTCGAACTCATCACAGAAATCTGGTTCAGCTCATTGGTTATTGCAATGATGGTTCAAGAAAGCTTCTTGTTTATGAATATATGAGCAATGGATCTCTCGCAGATTTTCTGTTCAAGGCTGAGATGCATCTTTCTTGGAGACAAAGAGTCAAAATTGCATTGGATGTAGCAAGGGGAATCTTATATCTGCATGAAGAATGTGAAGTTTGTATTGTCCACCGCAATATCAAGCCTCAAAACATTCTCTTGGATGAAATTTGGACAGCAAAAATATCTGATTTTGGACTTTCAAGACTGTCAATGCCAGAACATTCAAGTGCCACAACAATTAATGACTCAACAAGTGGCTATGTGGCTCCTGAACGGCAAGTAGAGGCATTGACATCTGTTAAAGTTGACATCTATAGTTATGGTGTGTTGTTGTTGGAGATCATATGTTGCAGAAGGAATATATGTTTGAATGTTGCTTTTGAAGAGGAAATGATGCTTTCAAGTTGGGTATACCATTGCTTTATGAAAGGGGAAATGGAGAAACTAGTAGTAGATGAAGATGTGGAATGGAGGATATTGGAGAGAATGGTGAAGGTGGCCTTATGGTGTGTCCAAGATGACTTGTCTCTTCGCCCTTCAATGAAAAATGTGATACTGATGATGGAAGGCTTAAAAGATATCCCAATTCCTCCACCTCCCATCCCTCTTACTTGATAATCTTCTACATTGGGGAGCCTTTTGAATAAGTATTATAAATCCATATGTAGTTGTGTACTTGTGTATTCCACTTTCAAGTTTTTATATCTTAGTGACTGATACTACGTGCAATTTTACTTGTCTTATTCCTGTAAATGCTTGTGTTTTGTCATATTCATCAACTATGCAGTATGCAATGTGAAGTCATATTATATGAATAGTGCTTATGGGAAGTGTTTATTTTATTTGGATTTCATTTTTTTTAAACTTTACATAAAAAGCAAGAGAACCTCAACCAAAAAGTTAACGGTTACAGTAGGAGAACTCAAGGCAGCCTCTTGAGAAGGTGCATTGTCTAGTGTTCGACATCCAGATGCTCATCCTTTTTTTTTAACCATAAATGAGGTTCCTTTTTTTAACCATAAATGAGGTTCATGAAAGAATAGTATTTTAAGGTATTGGTTCCACAACTCCAACAATATCTAGCCTTTTAGATGAAATTCTCAAAATACTTGTGCTACTTACTATGATTTTGTTTTTCTATTTTGCCCCTATTTTCCCATTCATTGGTGTTTATTTTATTCACTCTACTCATACTCTTTTTCATATTAGTTAATGCTCTTATTTCTCTCCCTTAATAGTCTATCAATGAATAAGGATAATAATAAGGAAATAATTTCTTTTTTGGACATTGTTATAATTATTAACCTTTTTGCTGATAAAAGATCATTTTTAACTTCTTTTAATAGCTTTCTTAAGAAGGGTAATTTTTTGTTCGGCACTTTTATAAGGATAAGAGGGATGATATTTCCTACAATTTAATTGCATTGAACTACTTTTGACTTTCTTAAAAATTTAAATAAAGTTAAATGACTTAATATATATAGGAATATATTGAATATCGTAATAGGAATATTAAAGTATAAAAATAAGTTCCAAATATCATTAGGAAGATAACTATTTTCAACACATTTATTAAGTATCATGAATTTATTCATTTTGATTTCTAATATATAGAGGAGTATAGACATCAAAATAAAAATCCAAAAATTGATAAATACTACAGTAACAACAACAAAATTTTATCCCACTACGTAAGGTCGGCTTTATGGGTCTTGTTGATAACACTAACCAACTCTTTGGATTTATCATTCACCAATAAATCTCGTTCTATACAGTTGCCTTCTTCCTCTTTTAATTAGATTCCAAGATGTTTGAAACAACCTCCTCACTGGCACATCTAATGACCTTATTTAGAGGTAATGACTCTAATTTACACTTCAAGTAACTACTCTGGACTACAGGGAACCCTAAATTAACAACGTGTACAATTTCACTCTTAAAGTAACTAAAGTGGTCCAATTTTATCCTCACCTAATGGTCAATGGTGTTTGACCTTTTAAAAACTTTTTAAAATTGCATATTAACCTCATATGTTATTCTTATTTATATTATAATCCCTATAGTTTGTTTCAATTTTAGTTTTAGTCCCTGTAGGTTAAAACAAGAGGTTTTGCTGCCTAAAGTTTGATTTTGTTAGCACAGTTAGTCCCTATAGTTTAATAAGGACTTGAATATGAGTTAACAATGTTAAATATGCTAACATGCCTCTAACGATGTTAATTATGATGAGATGACTAGGAAACTTATGTGGCCAAGAAAATATAAAGTTTGAATTTTAAAAAGTTTGATTCCTTTTAAAAACTTATGTCTCTAACATAGTGTATTTTGATACTTTGATGCTACTAACTTTTCACTTTTATAAACCAAAATAAATTAGATCAACAAATTTAATTGTTAACTTTAATAATTCAATACTAACAACCATTAATTTTAAATTTATAAATTTAAAATATTTAAAATAAAGGGAGGATATCATTTGATCCAAATTTTAAAACATCAATGGCTCCTATTTCAAACTTTTAAATATTATATTAAAGATTCAACATGCCTGAATAATCAGTATTTAACTACAGAGCGCCATTTACTATCATCATATCAACTTATAATTTTTAAAATCAAGGGTTGAACTAAAATTTCATGTAATTAGATGACAAAACATAAATTTTAACTAATATATTTTAGACTATTGTTTAGCATTATAAGAAAAATTTGCTTTCAAATGTAAAATATACCTCACAAGATTTCAAATCTTAAATTTTTATCTCTAAATATCTTCCGGAATATTTTTTAATAATAAGTTCTTTCATATAAGTAACTTTTTTTATTTAGAACTTCTTCCATTGGTTTTCTAGTCATTTTCCTCTGCGTACAATCAGGGATTAATTGATTAGTCGATTTTCAACACTACTTGGAAGTTTTGGCCTCCATTGCATCAATCCTTGTTGTTCTTCAATTGTTCTCCAATTCTCACATCTGAATTGGCAAGAAAAACAAGTTACCCTTAACAAATATACATGTTTTGTATGCTGAAGACTTGAAAATACACAAAGTAAATTAATTATCTTTAGTCAAGTCATGTGTTTGACGTATTTAATTAATTTGATCAATATGACATATTCTTTTACAAATAAACTAATAATCTTCTTGAGTTTCCTCTCTCACACTCAAATTGTTGATTGCACATAAATATCAATAGTTTCATAAAAAGTTCCTATCTTGTAAACAAAAGTCAAGTCCAAAAATGGGTTCAACGCCAAGCACGGGAGAAAAAGTGATAACTTCAGCCCATATTGTAGTGTTCAAATTCAAGTCAATTTTCAAAGTTGGAATTATACTATTTGATGGGGATCAATTTGAATTTTTACATGTATGGTGCCCTGGTTACTTTCATCAATGGAAAAAACTAATACTCCCCCCAGTTCTAAATATAAGACTTAATTGACTTTTTCTAAAAAACCTTAAAAAACAAAATAAGTTAATTATAAATTGATTTACCTAATTTTTTCCCTTAAACTAGTTTATTTTACCTATAAACTAATGGATAATCTAAAAATATATCAAATATGTCATCATTTAATAAGCTATTTCGCAACCTTAATCTCTCCCAAAAAAAAGTCAATTAGGTCCAATATTTAGGACCGGAGGTAGTATAATCCAGTTATGAAATGCAAAATTAACAACTTGTCAACACTTTCAGGGAAGACTAAGAAGACTCTATATTATGGCCACTATTACAACAATCCTTTACGTTCATCCTGATTCTGAATTTATTGAGATTTTAGTTGCCATGTCTGCCATTGCATTAAAAATCTACTTTCTCTCTTTGTTACATTTTCTTTGTGAAACTGTAATCACACAAGGCATACCACTAGGCTCTTCACTCTCTCCCACTGTTCCACCCACTCCATGGTATTCACCTTCAGGTCGATTTGCATTTGGCTTTTACATGCAAGGTGATGGCTTCAAAGTTGGAATCTGGTTCAATGAGAATAATAAAACTATTGTGTGGACTGCAAATCGTGATGACCCTTCTGTCTCCTCAAATGCAAGCCTTGTTCTAACCATGAATGGTGAACTTATTCTACAAACAGGTCCAAAGCAAACTGTTATTGCTCACAGTAAGAATGGAACTGTTTTCTATGCTTTGCTTCTTGATTCTGGAAACTTTGTTCTACAAAACCAAAGATATGACACCCTTTGGCAGAGTTTTGATCACCCAACTGATACTATATTAGGTGGTCAAATTCTTCCATCTGGGGGTGAATTGGTGTCTAGTTCATCAGAAACCAACCATTCTTCAGGAAGGTTTCAACTCTCAATGCAGGCTGATGGAAACCTTGTTCTGTATCCATTTTATTCTGATGGTAAAACAGGTTGGGATGCTTACTGGTCCAGTCGCACTCAACATGGCCTTAATTTCAAATATTATCTTTTCCTCAATAGCACAGATCGTAATCCTCTATGGGTTGTAAATGCTAGTAGTTCCAAGTCTAAATTACTTTGGAACAATAAGGGTGATGTCAAGTTCAAAGGAAACAACACCATTTATCGCGCGACTATCGATTCTGATGGAGTTTTACGACTCTATGCTCATTATGAGGACGCAAATGGGAACTATCAAGTTAAAAAGTTGTGGTCATCATTGCCAGAGTTGGACAATCTTTGTGATGTGAAGACATTTTGTTGGTTCAACAGCTTTTGTACCATCAATGACAATGAGGCTTCCTGCAATTGTCTTCCTGGAACTGATCTTATAGACCAAAATAATAAGAATCTTGGATGCAAAAGGAACTTCTCAGAAGCTGAATGTAAAGATGGGAAAGATGATGCTACTTTCTATTACATGTCCCCTAGGAGTAGTATGAAGATGCATGATCTTCCTTACACAGAGGAAGATATTCTAGAAGAGGAATGCTCATCTTCCTGTTTAAAAGATTGTTATTGTGGGGCAGCCTATTATGAAGATAATCGGTGCAAGAAACAAAAGTTACCATTGAGATATGTTAGAAGAGAAAAATCCTCCTACACAATATACTTCAAGGTAGGAGTTCAAAGCCTGGAGACCAACCATGATAAGCAACCACCTCCCATCAAGACTACCACTAGTAAGAAAGCAATCATGTTGATCATTGCTATCATTTTTGTTTTCTCCATTCTTTTCTTATCAGCTATTGGAATCTCCAGCCATTTAATTTACAAGGTAGGATTGTTAAGTTACAAGAGGCTATTGGAGATTGGAGATTTAGGCTTGAGTGAAGGGATTACTCTAAGGGTATTTTCATATAATGAGCTGAAAAAAGCAACAAATGGCTTCAAACAAGAGGTGGGTAAGGGATCCTTTGGATCAGTTTATAGAGGGACTTTACACAAAGGAAGAAAGTTGATTGCTGTTAAAAGGCTACACAAGTTAGTTGATGAGGGAGAGAGAGAATTCCAAGCTGAAATGAAAGCCATTGGGAAAACACACCACAAGAACTTAGTTCGCTTGTTGGGATATTGTGCTGAGGGATCTAAAAGGCTTCTTGTCTATGATTACATGAGTAATGGCTCCCTTGATAAGCTTATATTTGGGGACCGTACTATGCGTCCAGATTGGGATCAAAGAAGACAAATAGCACTAGATATTGCTAGAGGCTTATTGTATCTGCATGAACAATGCAGGGCTCCTATCATTCATTGTGACATAAAGCCTCAAAATATTTTGATGGATGAGTTTTGGACGGCTAAAGTATCTGACTTTGGTTTAGCAAAACTTCTAATGCCAGATCAAACAAGGACATTCACTCAAGTTAGAGGGACAAGAGGGTATTTGGCTCCGGAATGGAATAAGAACATTCCAATAACGGTGAAAGCAGATGTTTATAGTTATGGAGTAATGCTTTTGGAGATTGTATTTTGTAGAAAAAGCTTAGTGGTTGACGTGTTGAGTCCAGAGCACATTGTTTTGTCTAATTGGGTGTACAAATGTTTTGTTCGGGGAGAGTTGTACAAAGTTGTTATTGGGGAAGATGTGGATAATGCTTTGCTGGAGAATATGGTGAAAGTGGGACTATGGTGTATTCAAGATGAACCTTTTCTTCGTCCATCAATGAAGAGTGTTGTGTTGATGCTTGAAGGAGTGACTGATGTAGCTGTTCCTCCTTGTCCATCTCTTGATTAACATGATATTTCTCCACTAGATAAACAGAGTGAATTTGGTGTTGTTTTGATTTTATTTGTTTTATTACAGTGTCTTTGTACTGTAATTTTCTAAGCTTTGGTCTGCTTGTAGATGAAAATAATTGGTAGAACTTAATATTAGTTGTATTTTGATTTCCTTCGTCCAAAATGGCATGCTTTTCTGTAATACATAAAATAAGACGCGTATATGTTTTTTTAAGCATAACACGTGCATGGTTGACTTTTAATAAGTGTGATTATTTGTCTCGTTTATTTTATGGCATTTAATATATTATTTTTTTAATATTTTATGTTATTTTTTATATTTTCCTCGCAAAACAAAAGATATCTCCCCTTCAATGAGTCTTCTCATTAGGATTTTGAAACAAGTACATAGATGATATTTTACACATATCTAAAAGCAACTTTAAAAATATGTATATAAAAAAGCAACTTTAAAAATGACTTGATAACAATGAAGAAAGTCTAAAATGATTTTCTGCACTAGTTGCAAAATTACAATTAGTGCGGTTAGTGTCACAATGCAACTAATTCATCGATTGTTTTGACAACTAGTGTATTGCTTTTTCAATAACTCATTATGTAAAAAATTAGTTGAATTGGGTCATAGAACTTGACTTGAGACAATTTACGCAGGGTAAGCTTTATGACTCAAATAGTACCTACAAAAATATTTACAAATCACCAACTAGTGAGGCTCTCACTATATGGTCAGATTCTTATTAATAATTTTATAGCTCTGGAGCAACACTTGCTGGCAACTAAGTCAATCTATTCCTTCACCATCCTTTTGTTTATACTTGAAACAAATATAGTGTATTATATATGTACACATGCAGGGCATAGACAACCCACAAACAAGCACAGGCAGAGGTAATAACAAGCCATAAGTGCATTATAAAATTAAAGTTGATTTAACTCGGAAACAATTTCAATTAAATTTTTTCAAGTTTACAAATATAATCCATTGTTATGTCACAAAACAATATATAAATACGATATAACTTACATAAACTATGTTTGTACAAAGGGAAACAAATTTTAAGAGTAGATGCAATGTGAAATTGTGTGAATGTGCTTCTCTCTCCACTGAGAGAGTCTTCCTTAGGTCTTAGTGGCCTTGTCATTGGCAATTCTTATGACGACTTTTGTCTACTTTGTGTTCGTGGGTACTTCCAATTCAGTTTGAAGAGATGGAATCTAGTTAGAAGAAGAAAATTTTCAGAAGTAATTGTCCTAATTAAACTTGGGCAAAAGTGCACTTCGTAGCATAGTAATTTTTAAAATGTACACTCAATTAAATAGTAATTTTAAGGGTACAAATTTGACACTTGTAATTGTAATGGGACACTTAAAAACATGATAATTTCTAAAAGGGACATCCAGTAGCATGAGAAAACTTAATTTCAACGGAAGAAAAAACAAATTTGCCTCATTTTAAGTTATAAGTATCAAATTTACACCTTCAAAATTACCATACTATTAGGTGTGCCTTTTAGAAATTATCATGCTATTGAGTGCACCTTTGTCTGTTAAACTTTCAGTCACAAATGTGGAGCAATGACTCCGATGAGAAAAATTTTATCAAATTGGACTAAAGGCATAGAAATAAAATGTAAGTGGGCTTTAGGCTCATATGAGCTCTAATCTAATCGGATTGTAAAAGTGGAATAGGGCCTTACTTATATGGATTTACTATGTCCACAGAAAATATTTGTTTTTATCATAGTCCACAGAAAATATATAGCTAGAACTCAATTAAATAAATTAGGAAATCAAAAGTCAAATTTGAAACCTAACGGAGTAGTATTTAATTTGTGAAAAATACAGTTAACAGTATTGACAACTTTGAGCTCAAAATGTGATAATTTAAGCCCAAATGATTCATCCTATATATATGTGGCTCTCGGTCTAGGCCATCCAATTTGATGTTTCCAAGCCCAAGTTATGATCCGCATTCCGAAACCCCAATTATATTGAACTAATAATGAAATCAAAATTATCTCTCATTTTTGCTTGTTTTATTGCAATTTAAAGGGACAGCTTGTTGGTTTTATATCACACCAGCTCTTTAATATGGGTTTTGATGCTGGTAACCCATATAAAGATGTAAAAGATGAAGTTCGTCTTCTACTACAATTGCTGACCATCTATGCTTGCCCATGACATCTTTTGCAATTATTGTATCCTTGATGAACTACCACCTCGATATTTATAGGCCTGTTTGGATATAACTTTCAGAGAATAGTTTCTGTGAAAAAGTTAAAACATCTTTTATGAAGAATAGATTCTGGAGAATAGTTTCCGAAAAAACTTAAAAAAATAACTTCTAGTAAAATCTAGATTTTCTGCCTCAAACCTATTTTTTAGTTTAAAAAATACTATACTGAAAAAGTTGTGAGTATTTGTCTGACTTAACCGAAACCAAGGGTTTGACAGAAAAAACTATTCAGAAAAAGTTGTGGGTGTTTGTCTGCCCCATTTCAAAACCTAGTTTGAGCTTAAACCTAGGCATGAGGGCGTGCCAAACAGACACTAAGGAGGTGGTGGTCGATGAAAGTTGTAAGCTTATTTTGATACTTGTGATGTTATGAATGCTCTTTTGAGACACTTGTATCTAGTATTGTTGAAAAAAATGGAAAGTATAAAAAGAGCACAAAATATTTCATATTGCGTCGGTGACCTTTTCACAAATATGGTGGATATTAGGGGTGTTAAAAATTTGGGTGAAGGCCCAAAAATGATACATAACAATTGACCAAGGAACAAAAATAGTACATAACTATTCCAAGGTACAAAAATGATACCCAACTTTTACCATGTGATCAAAAATGATATTTTCACTAATATGACAATAATATTAGACATGAAAAGTCCAAAATCCCTTATAAATTAATCGTTGCCCTTATAAATTAGTCGGCCAGAAATATCCCGCTCGGGTCACCTTCCTTATCAGCGAGCGACTCCCACTGTGGTCACCACAATCACCTTCATGGATTTCTCTCAGTACATAGCTTGCCTCCGAAAGGGAGACACATCTCAGCAAAGGTCCGCCTGTGAAAGTGCGCCTATGCAGCTCGTTGCCCACCATAGTGAACCTGGCGGCTCGGACAATCACCCTTCGCACCTCATTTTTATCTGAAGGCAACTTTCCCTGCACTAAATATGAAACCAAAGGGATCGTAAATCCCATGTAAGGCTATTATTTAATACGGTTCTGTGGTTTACCTCAATTGCCGGGGTCTTCAGATATAATAGAGGAATTTGTTTAAGTTATGTTACTTCTATGGAAGACCCAATATTAGTCAGGGCGTCTGCCTTCTGATTATCATCTCTGCTTATCTGAGTTATCTTGAGGGCGTCAAACCTGTTGTTTAGATCAGTCACGACGTTGAGGTGCTTTTTCATTCTTTGATCTTTAGCCTGATACGAGTCGTTTATCTGTTTTGATACTAATTGCGAATCTCTTTTCACTTCGAGGACTCTGGCGCCCAATTCTGAAGCAAGTTTAAGTCCTGCTATAAGGGCTTCGTACTCAACTTCATTGTTCGTCGCCTTAAAGCCACATCTTATCACCTGGACAATTTGATCACCTTCGGGTGTTTTGAGTGCAATTCTCAATCCACTTCCTTTTGTATTGGAAGACCCATTGACGTGGAGTGTCCAAGGTGATGGTGATACCTGTTGCTTAACAGAGAGATTCTTTATCAGCTGTTACCTGGAGGTTTGAACTGATTTCCGCTAAGAAATCAGCCAAAATTTGAGACTTGATGGCGGTTCTTGGGACATAGGATATGTCAAATTCACTCAGCTCAATCGCCCACTTCACCAATCTTAGTCTAATATGATTGGACTAAGATGTTAGGTAATTTAATTAATATAACATGTTTTTCTAAAGGGTCCTAATCATTTTGCCTAGTTCCCTCATTCCGTTCTTTACTTATTATTGGTGTCGAAGTATCAATATGATAATGAAAGAAAAAATTGACATAAATTACAAATAAGTACTATATATATTTTTTGTTATAAAAAAAGTAATGATATATTTTTAATCAAGATCAACTTAAGAGTAATGATATACCTACAAATTAAACAATTTGCCATGGGTTAAATAATAAACCTTATCACTAAAAAACACGGCTATTACCCGGGCCATGTATTAGGCTAGTACGTACTTGAATCAATTTATTAAGTGGCCTGATTTCAATGCTTAATCTACTAGCTCCTTCACTTTGCTTTTCATATCTTTGATGCTTTCAGCTATATTCCTTCTTTACGCGTTTTTCTTTCTATCTGTCTCTCATCATCTTCCTTTGCTTTTTTATTCGTTTTTTTCATTTTGTTCACATTGGCTTTTGTTCATTTAGTCAAATTTAAATTCTCCGGAATTAACTTTTGTGCTGTGTAGTTCTTTAACTTCATCAACTAGATGACGATGACTTCTTAGAAAATTTCGGGGAGGAAAAAGAAACAATACTGAAAATTAAGGTAAATACAGAGAAGTGGATACTTTAACATTTAGATGCAACTAAAAAACAAATTTCATGTTTTTTGTCGCACCTAGACTTTCTACCACTTTATTAAAAGATTTAATTGAATTATAATCACTTGAATAACTCATTTTAAGAAAACATGTGTATGAAAATATGAATGAATTAAAACTTTTTTTAAAAAACGATTTTCAACAAGCATTTCATCTAAAAGGAACTTTAAATATATCAAGTGGGTATAGGACAAGTGGTTACAAAACAATTAAAAGAAAACATATACTAATTGCTAAGGTTACTTATCCCTATAATAACTTGATGGTATGTCTAATTTTAAGTTTAGTTATAACATAGGTTAATTTGATAATAATGGAAAAAGCAGCAATGTTTTCTACTTAAGGTAAAGATAGAATGTTTCTTTACCTATATACAAAATACTACTGATGTATCTTTAAAATATACTAAGTTACCCTAATTCTATTCTGCTCAAAATTTAGGGAAACTTTCAAAAACATAAGCTTCTAGAATATAACTTCAAGTACAAAAGTCAGACAGACATTCCTGTCTTTTCAAAACTTCAAGGGGGACTTTTCTAAGTTAGGGGACTTTTCTAATATTAAGTCCCTTACAAGGAAACTGTATTTCATTTTCCCATAAAGTATTGCGTATTTAATATATTTGTGTCGTCCAGCAATATTGATCACATGATTTAAATTGTGTGTAAAACAATTTAAAAAATGAAGAGAGAGAGGATAAACTTAGATTGTATTTCACTATTTCCAAGAAGCATATCTCCTCTCGATCGCAAGGGAAATGAGAGAGAGAGAGGACAAAACTTAGATTGATAACGTAACAACGTTGTTTATGTAACTTGGTGGGTTAGTGTGAGTGACAATTCCCTGGTAAAAAAGTGAGTGGCAATTATGTACTCTCGTCCATTTAAACATGTGGTTGAGGATTCGACTCTTAGCACTTATGAATGGAGAAAATTAACTGGTCAGTTGTCTACCCTTATATGGGACATCTGAACAGCAATGAATTAATCTCACCTGACAGGCAGACAGTGATACCCTTAAAAAAACAAACATTGTTGAGGAATATTGAAGTTATGAGAAAAATACAATTTGTAAATCCAACGGTTTGGTGTTCCATTCTCATAAAGTGGATATTGTTTTATTAACAAGTCATTTTCATCATTTCTCTGAAAAATCAAAAATCATTAACTATATTTAAAATTTCAATAACTTCCTAACTTTAACCCTATTTCATCAAATATCGCCACAAGAATTTATATTTTATTTGGCTACATCAATCTCCTAGTCATCTAGTCATATCATCACATTTAACACCGTTAGTGACATGTTAGTATATATAATATATTAACTCATATTCAAGTATTAAACTATATTGACTAACTGTGCTAATGGAATCAAACTTGAGGGATCAAAACCTCTTGTTTTAAACTACAATGACTAAAAACGAAAATTGAAGCAAATTATAGGGAGCAAAATATAAATATAATCAATATATGAGGTCAATATGTAACTTCGCGAAATTGTTAAACGGAAAACTTCATTGATTGTCAAGTGAGGGTAAAATTGAATCACAGTGGTTACTTGAAGGGCAAATTAGGGACCAATGTTAATTTAGGGCGCCCAGTGGTCCACAGTGGTTAATTGAACGACAAATTAGGGTCATTACCCTACTAGCTATCTAATATAAATTACATATTTAATTTAATCAAATTAATTATAAATTTGTTCTATTTTTAGGACCAAAGGGAGTTTTTAATGTTTTGACAGCTCAAATGAACATGATTAGCAAGTGAAAAGTTGTCAATAAATTTGTCTAATATTAAATCTCTAACATGGACTTGTATGTAATTGTCCATAAAAAAACTAAGAGTGTGTGTGCGCATTTGTGTATAAATCAATAATTAAACTTAACTAAAAGCCTAAATAATGAAGACAAAGGACAATTTGATTGACATTTGCAAATTTTTTACGTAAATGGCAAATAAATATTATTCTCTTTGATCCTAAACATATTATGTATGTATTTAACTAATTTCATTAAATTAATAGTATCAATCACGTTGGTTAAATTATTATGTGTTTTTTTCCTAAAAGATCAGTCATCTCCCCTTATTCTTCCCCATCTCTTATTCAATTATCTTGGATAAACAATAATATAGGGATAATTTGAGCAGTTGATGGCATAAGTTAGAATTGACTGTCTTATATTTTGGACTATTAAAAGTATTTTATTTTCTTAAGTTAAAATATATTAATATCAGATAACGGATCAGGAGAAAAGTAGTGAATGAGCCAGGTTCATCTAGATATCATGAACTCCTTTGAAAATTGAAAATCATCCTAGTTTGATGAACTTTAATTTAGATATAGTATCTGGGTAGATAGTTTAATTTTGTACTATTTTTGAAAAATATCTAAAATTTGTAGCATGGAAGTTTATAAAAAAGCCATCTTGGACCAATTGTTATGTTCAAATTTTAAATAATAGTCCCTCCCTTTGACGATATTAGGAAGCATATTTATGTAGTCATCAATATAATCATCATCCACCTATTGGAAGTCCTAACTCATGACTTTATATTTCGCATTTGTACTGTTGCAAGTTTCTATCCTTAATGCGTGAACTCTGAAGATTTTGCTTTCCGTTGCTGAATTACATGGCATGGAATATTGATCACTAATTCCATTGGACAAGTTTGTAACCACATAAATCCGGTTTAATGTAAACTTGTCAAAATTTATTTATACTACAACCATAAGATAATTTATTAAAATATAGGGTGAAGGCCCAAAAATAATAATAACTATTAGCCAAGGAACAAAAATAGTACATAACTATTCCAAGGTACAAAAATGATACTCAACTTTTACCATGTGATCAAAAATGATATTTTCACTAATATGACAATAATATTATACATGAAAAGTCCAAAATACCCTTACAAATTAATCGCCTTCCAGTAAAAGTTTATTTAATTATTAGGCATTTTGGACATTTCATGTCTAATATTATTGTCATATTAGTGAAAATATTATTTTTGTACCTTAGAATAGTTATGTACTATTTTTGTTCCTTGACCAATACTTCTGTATCATTTTTGGGCTTTCACCCTAAAATATAATACTAATACTTGGATTAATATTAAATTCCATTGTGAATCAATTAGCTAGGTGCTAGGAACCTTGCTGCCTTTCCTGTGAAATATTTTGATTGTAAATTCTGTGATTAATTAATCAGATATAGATTTGCAACAATAATTAAATTTACTAAACTTAGTAGCAACAAATTTTGTCACAAAATTCCATCATTAATTAATTAGATAATTTGTATTATAAAAACAAGTCCATTATAAAAAGGATCCAATAGATTTAATAGAATAGGGAATATTAATTTTTGGGGACCCACTTTGACTTATTGACTTAGCAGCTAATTATGAAGTGACAAGCAATAATAGAATTCTTTTTTGACAAGCTAAGAACAAGCAATTCAAGCATCGGACCCATGTCATTTAAAAACGATCGGTGGCTCGATATTTCTACGCAGTAGCAAGTTATAGCATTAAATATGTCTTATTTTAAAGTAATTTTTCAACTGCCCCTCGTTTAAGAATAGGTGTTAAAATTACCCTATTTTGCCGGCATTCAAGCTCATTCTTCATGCAAACTTTCTCCTTTCACCTTAAATCTTCTTATTTAAGTATTTAGGCGACCCTAAAAGTTAAAAAATTCTATAAAAAGGATAAAAAGGCCCTAATTTTAAGGATCTAGTATAATTTTAAGGCACGTAATGGATCAGTCTTGCATCTTAGGTGTCTTAATTGCATCCCTATTCGCATACAAAAACGTTACGAATCAGTGAAGAATATTATTTTTTTATATATGTGTTTCAATTATTAAAATATTTTTGTATAATTATATAATTGTTATTAATATAATATTTTATGGAGTCATATTATCTCCTATTATCCTTTTAATTTCATCTAACTCCTATAGTTATGGAATCAATTTATTCAGAATCAATTTTTTTTTTAAATTTTGGCCTTTTGGATTATTAATTTAGTGATCAAATGGTTGTAGGGAAATATTTTATTTTCTTATCATATATCCTATAGCCCATAATATAAAAAAGGGTAATACCCTCCAAGTAACCATCGAGGAGCACTGAGCACCCTTAACTAACAACAGACTCATATTTATACTCAAAGTAACCAAAGTGTAAAAAATACCCCGAGTTGACGGTCAATCACGTTTGACCACTAATCTGCTCATGTGGCCGCCACATGGATTAATTTTTTGTCACGTAGGACAAAGGTAATAGACCTAATCTACCCTCCAAGTAACCACCCATGAGCACTAAACACCCTGAACTAACAATAGGCTCATATTTACACTCAAAGTAACCAAAGTGTTTAAAAAATACTCCAGTGAACGGTCAATCACGTTTAATCGTTAACCTGCCCATGTGGCCGCCATGTGAGTTGAATTGTTTCCACGTAAGATATGTCATGTGGGGCCCACATATAATAAAAAAACAATTCTAACTTATCTCTCTTCATCACTTCCGAACAGCCCCACCCTTATCCCCAACACAGTCACCGCCCCATCCCCAGAGGGAATTGTTTTTTTATATGTGGGTCTCACATGACATATCGTACGTGGCAAAAATTTAAGTCACGTGGTGACCACATAGACTGATTAATAGTCAAATATGATTGACAATCCACTGGGTATTTTTAAACACTTTGGTTACTTTGAGTGTAAATATGAACCTATTGTTAATTCAGGGTGTCCAGTGCTCTTGGATGGTTACATGGAGGGTAGATTAGATCCATTGATCCCACGTGGCAAAAATTTAATCCACGTAGAGACCACATGGGCAAATTAACAGTCAAACGTGATTGACCGTCCACTCAAGGTATTTTTTAAACACTTTGGTTACTTTAAATATAAATATGGGCCTGTTGTTAGTTTAAGGTGCCCAATGCTCCTGGGTGGTTACTTGAAGGGTAGATTAGGTCCATTACCCTATAAAAAATGATCCTTAATATAATAAAAATGTAAAAGTTGTTCAGGTGTTTGAAGTTAATCATTTTCTTCAATTTTGCTCATATTTATAATGATACTATCAAGAGAGATAAATATGTAAACATGAATAAATATGGAAGAGAATTAAAGGTAAACTAAGAAAAACACATAAATGATGAGAGAATGTAAATATTTTCTCTTATATTTTAGATCAAAATCATTAGAATATTACACTATAATATTACGTATAGGTGATGGGAGTATCTATTTTGATTAGGTTGCTCTAATAAATAATTGGTTCATTGTGTGGCACTAGTAGTATAAGTATATAATATGATGTTAATATGTCAAACAAATTGTAAAGAATGTTGGATGATAGAATTATTAATTTTTTTTTGGTAAAATAGAATTATTAATTTTGTTTACAATTCAAGGCTATGAAATGAAATTAATTGTTTAAAATTTTGGAGGGTGTGACGAGATTTTCACATACGTTTTTATTTTTATTTATTACTGGTTCATTTCCCAAGTTGATTGTGGTCTAATCCATTGCCTAAGGTTAATGACCTATCTAGCTAGGTTCGATTACATTGATATTTATCTCCAAAATAGGCTTATATTTGATTTATATTTAGTTTTTTTAATATGCAAATTGCAAATTAAATTTCACATTTTGTTTCTTCCATTGAATGGTCATTCTTCAAGGAAAATTCAAAATTTACACGAAAATAGCCTTCAATGCATGAAGCCAGAGCAAGTCCTTATAGTCAAAGTCTGCGCTAGTTCCATAGTTTCTGTCGGAGTATTTCCTTTTTCTTCAGAACAAGAATATTTTATGAAAAACGGTCTTACCCAGAAGAATTGTATAATTCACATCGTTACTCCTCTTCCCTTAAGGCACCATACCATCTATCCATGGCTCCCAGAATACTGTTGTTAATATTTGCATTTCTATCAGCAATGGAAGTTCGAGCTCAACACATTGATTCAAGCATCATTAATTTGGGTTCTTCTATCTCCCAAAAACGAATTCTACTGCATGGATCTCAGCATCGGGTCTCTTTTCTTTTGGCTTTCACGAAAAAGATGATGGATTTGCTGTTGGGATACGGTTAAAAGATGGAGATGAAGGAACAATTGTTTGGGTACCTAACTTGAACACTTCATCCGTTTCCTCTGATTCAGTAATTGAACTAACCAAGGATGGTCAACTTGTGCTTAGAAACGCGAAGCAGATGGAAGTAGTAGTCAATGTTTCTGAGTATGGGACTGTAGATTCAGCATCGATGCTTGATTCTGGGAATTTTGTTCTTTATGATAAAAACTTCAGTGTGATCTGGCAAAGCTTTGATAATCCCTCAGACACCTTATTAGGAGGTCAGAGTTTAACTTCGAGACAAGCACTCACCACTGCAAATGGACAATTTGTTCTTGAATTTGATGATTCAGCTCTTGTTGCCCGCACTCAACAAACGAATGACATCTACTGGACCTCAAAAGATTTTGTACGTCTCTATGAGCTGAATCTTAATCTTACAGGCTTTCTTTGCCTATATGTTGGGAATAAAACTGTGGTGTTGGCAGATGGTAGTAACTATCAAGGAAGGAACACAAGCTTAATCTATCGTGCAACAATGGATTTGGATGGTATTTTCAGATTGTATGGTCACACATTTGAACATGTTCAACTTGTGTGGAAAATGGTGTCTACTCGTCAATGTGAAGTCAGGGGTATTTGTGGCTTCAACAGTTATTGCTCCATGGATGGCGGTGAAGCTGTTTGTGAATGTTTTCCTGGATTCATGCACATAAATGGGAATAAAAGCTTCTTCTCTGACTGCCAACAAATCAGCAACGATGACTGCAAAACTAGTAAAAATCCAAAGAGGTATGATATTGTTACCCTAGGAGACGTGCAATTGAACATTATTCCTTATTTGGTCATATCATTGGAAATGGAAGCTTGTAAGATGTCGTGCCAGGTAGACTGTGATTGTGGGGCAGCAATACATATAGATGGAAGCTGCAAGAAGTATAGTCTTCCGCTTAAATTTGGCAAAATCGATCATAGTATATCAACAGCAGCCTTTTTCAAGATTCCCCCAACAAATGTCACTCCTTCAAATCCAAAGACAAAGTTTCAAAATCTGATTCTGACTCTGGTTATCATTCTAGGATCAATTTCGTTCCTTTGCTTAGCCTTTGCAACATCTATTTTCTTCATCTACAAGCATAAAGTCAATTCATACACTAAGCTCTCTGCTAGTAAAGAAAAATTGGGGTTTGTTGACGATTGTAGTATACGAAAATTCGCGTTTGATGAATTAGTGTGTTCAACGGGAAATTTCACAGAAGAGATCGGGAGAGGGTCTTTTGGAGTGGTGTACAAGGGGATAATTCAAGGAAATAACAGAACCATAGCTGTGAAGAGACTAGAAAATGTTGGCGAGGGAGCAGAAAGAGAATTTCACGCTGAAATCACTGCAATTGCTCGAACCCATCACATAAATCTAGTTCAGCTCATTGGTTATTGCATTGATGGTTCAAGAAAGCTTCTTGTTTATGAGTATATGAGCAATGGATCTCTAGCAGATTTTCTTTTCAAGGCTGAGATGCATCTTTCTTGGAAACAGAGAGTCAAAATTGCATTGGATGTAGCCAAAGGAATTCTCTATCTACACGAAGAGTGTGAAGTTTGTATCGTCCATTGCAACATCAAGCCTCAAAACATTCTCTTGGATGAAATTTGGAGAGCGAAAATATCTGATTTTGGACTTGCAAGACTATCAATGCCAGAAACCAATGAATTAACAAGTGCATATGTAGCACCTGAACGTCAGAAAAATGCGTTGTTAGCATCTGTCAAAGTTGACATCTACAGCTTTGGGGTGGTGTTGTTGGAGATCATATGTTGCAGAAGGAATATAGATGTGAAAGTTGCTTCAGAAGAGGAAATCATGCTTTCAAGTTGGGTGTATAGTTGCTTTGTGAAAGGGGAATTGAAGATACTAGTAGTTGATGAAGATGTGGAATGGAAGACATTGGAGAGAATGGTAAAGGTGGCCTTATGGTGTGTCCAAGAGGACTTGTCTCTACGTCCTTCCATGAAGAATGTGATTTTAATGCTGGAAGGTTTGAGGGATATTCCAATTCCACCATCTCCAATTCCACTTGTTTGCTTATCTTAAAAGTTATGCATCTTTTTCTAATAGTATTATTCCATTTGTATTGCGCAGCCAATTTCAAGTTCGTATGTCTTGTCTAGCTTAGCTACAGCTATTATGTGCACTCTTTTTACAACTATTACGTGCACTTTTTTTTTTACAACTATTATGTGCACTTTTATTATGTCTTATCCTCCATATCCATGACTGCTCATTCGTAACTATTTCTTACAGTAGGAACACATCATATCTTCCTTTAGGCTATGTTTGGTTGGGGGGTTTTGGAGGGGAGGTGAGGGATGAAAGGCCACAAACCTTGTTTGGTTGAAAAAAGTGGAGGGGAGGGGAGGTAAAAAGTTTTGTCTTTATTTGGCCCCTTGCTCTCTCTCTCATCACCCCCAAAAGTGGGGTTTTTTGGAGGGGAGAGAAAATGAGTGTCTACATTTGATTGCCCATATCATATTTTACTAATATTAAAGTTACCCCCATCAATTACAGCCCTTTTATCCCATAGTTGAAAACCCTACTGCTTCACTTCCATCTTCAACTGCTTCACTTCCATCTTCACTCATCTATACCCATCGTTGAAAGCCAGAGGCATCGTGCTGTTCATCGTCACCCATATATATATGAAGGAGAGATGTCTTCATCTGATGAAACCCCCCAACTACAACTGAATCCACAACTGAATCTCGCATTCAATTCAATGTCCTCATCTGATGAAACCGTGGAGTCTCCTTCCATTTTGCTGTTATTTATATTGATGATATTTTAATATTTTCTGAAAATGAAGAAATACATGAACAACATTTAGAAAAATTTATTGAATTAATAGAACATAAAGGGTTAAATATATCACCAAATAAAGCAGAATTAAGGAAAAATAGAATAGGATTCTTAGGACAATATATTTCACCTGAAGGAATAGAATTACAAGAACATATAAGCAAAAAAGTATTAGAATTCTCAGAAATAAGAAATAAGAAGGAATTACAGTCATTTTTAGGATTAGTAAATCAAGCTAGAAATTATATACCTAATTTATCAAAATTAACTGCTAAAATATCTAGATTAGCAGGAGAAAAAAGTACATGGACATGGAATGACCAGACAAAAAAGATTATAGGACAAATTAAGAAATTATGTCAAAATTTGCCAAGATTAACTATCCCAACAGATAATAATGTAAAATGGATAATTTATACAGATGCATCAGAAAATTATTGGGGAGCAGCCTTATATCATGAGAATAATGAAGGAAAAGAAACAATTACTAAATACTCGAGTGGAAAATTTAATGATTCTCAATCTAGGTATCATTCAAATTGGAAGGAATTTTTGGCGATAGTAAAAGCTGTAGAAAAGTTTGAGTTATTTATAGTAAATACTAAATTTATTATAAAAACTGATAATACCCAAGTAAAACATTGGTTAGATAAAGAAATTAAGACTAATAAATTAAGTAATAATATGTTAATTAAATGGCAGAGTGATATGACATATTATGATTATGAAATTGAGTACATTAAAGGTCAGAATAATTTAATTGCTGATTTTCTGAGCAGATGGAATCAGGAAGACCTGTAACTCCGACAAGTAATGAAATTTCTGAGGAAATGAGAAATTTAATAGAGCAAATTAATATGAGGTTCCAAGTGGTGGAGCTGAATATGAATTTAATGCTCAATCCAATAAATGCAAATTTTACCAAGATCTTTAACCAGTTGGATACTTTGAATACACTTGTTGACATAGTAAATAAACTGGAAGAAAAAGTAAATAGACATTTAAATACAGGAATGGAAGGAAACGAAGACAGGGTTGGGAAAGAGCTGACACAAAAAATAACCCCTTTACTTCAGATAATGAAAAGTCAAGCCCAAGAAAAAGAAAAAGAAAAAGAAAAAGAAAACAGTAGCAAAATATAATGTTTTACCACCAGAACTATGGAAAAGGAAACAGAAAATGTTAAGAATGGAGAGTGCAGGAAAAGAAATATATATGATAGAATTAGAATCAAGAAATGTTAATATACAGATAGGAGAATATGAATTAGTTATACAAGAATTAAATCAATATAATGAACCGTCTTGCGATGTAATACTAGGATTAGACTTTTTAAGTCAATATTATCCTCTACACTTAATAGAAAAAGCTATTATACTAACTACACCATGTAAACATGAAGCATGGGGAATTAGAATAACCAATCCTTATAGAAGGAAGGATGAGAAATTCCAAAAGAAATATAATGAAAATGAAGTACAATTTTTAGAAAATAATAAACCTATAGAAATAAATCATATGTTATCAACATTAATAATAAAAGAAGTAAAGCCTGAAGAATTAAACCATGCTGGTACAAGGCTTTTACTACATTAGGTGGTGTTCCTTGATGGATTATTGCTTTGTTAAAGGCATAATGGGATATATATTTGATCTTCGGAGTTTTAAAGGAAAAATGGTTAAGGTTATAAATAAGCTTTTTAAAATAAGCAAAATATTCTGATAACTTAAAGACTGGGTTATTGGCTGGTAATTCTGCTGAGGTCTTCTTGGTTTTCGGTGCTTGGATAGAGGTTGATGGTTGATCAGATACTGGGTTTAATGATAGTTCTTTGTGGGCTTCTTTTTCTTTTTCTTTTTCTTTTTCTTGGGCTTGACTTTTCATTATCTGAAGTAAAGGGGTTATTTTTTGTGTCAGCTCTTTCCCAACCCTGTTTGGGTCTTCGTTTCCTTCCATTCCTGTATTTAAATGTCTATTTACTTTTTCTTCCAATTTATTTACTCTGTCAACAAGTGTATTCAGAGTATCCAACTGGTTAAAGATCTTGGTAAAATTTGCATTTATTGGATTAAGCATTAAATTCATATTCAGCTCCACCACTTGGAACCTCATATTAATTTGCTCTATTAAATATCTCATTTCCTCAGAAATTTCATTACTTGTCGGAGTTACAGGTCTTCCTGATTCCATCTGCTCAGAAAATCAGCAATTAAATTATTCTGACCTTTAATGTACTCAATTTCATAATCATAATATGCCATATCACTCTGCCATTTAATTAACATCTTATTACTTAATTTATTAGTCTTAATTCCTTTATCTAACCAATGTTTTACTTGGGTATTATCAGTTTTTATAATAAATTTAGTATTTACTATAAATAACTCAAACTTTTCTACTGCTTTTACTATCGCCAAAAATTCCTTCCAATTTGAATGATACCTAGATTGAGAATCATTAAATTTTCCACTCGAGTATTTAGTAATTGTTTCTTTTCCTTCATTATTCTCATGATATAAGGTTGCTCCCCAATAATTTTCTGATGCATCTGTATAAATTATCCATTTTACATTATTATCTGTTGGGATAGTTAATCTTGGCAAATTTTGACATAATTTCTTAATTTGTCCTATAATCTTTTTTGTCTGGTCATTCCATGTCCATGTACTTTTTTCTCCTGCTAATCTAGATATTTTAGCAGTTAATTTTGATAAATTAGGTATATAATTTCTAGCTTGATTTACTAATCCTAAAAATGACTGTAATTCCTTCTTATTCCTTATTTCTGAGAATTCTAATACTTTTTTGCTTATATGTTCTTGTAATTCTATTCCTTCAGGTGAAATATATTGTCCTAAGAATCCTATTCTATTTTTCCTTAATTCTGCTTTATTTGGTGATATATTTAACCCTTTATGTTCTATTAATTCAATAAATTTTTCTAAGTGTTGTTCATGTATTTCTTCATTTTCAGAAAATATTAAAATATCATCAATATAAATAACAGCAAAATTTCTTATTGGTAATAATAATTTAGTCACATATTCTTGGAATATACTTGGACTATTATGGAATCCCATAGGTAATACATTCCATTCATATAGTCCTTCCGATGTACTAAAAGCAGTATATTTTTTACTTTCTTCTTCTAACTTTATTTGAAAAAATCCTGATTTACAATCAAACTTGCTAAAAATTCTCTTTCCTCTTATTAAGTTAAATAATAATTCTATTTTAGGTATAGGATACCTATTCCTTATTGCTAAGTCATTCAATTTTTTATAATTTATTACCATTCTTGATTTTCCTTTTTTTTCTTCACTATGTTTTATTACAATCATAGCAGGTGAAGAATATTCAGATTTACTTTCCCTAATTAAGTCATATTTTTTCATTTCATTTATATGCATTTCAAATTCTTTTTTATCCTGTTCTGTCCATGGATAGGGTTTACAATTTATTTCTCTACTATAATCTCTTAGCTCTATTTTTGCTAATGGTTTTGATTTTTCCCAATGAATTAAAGGATTTTCACTATAGTTTTCTATCAGTCTTTGTTCTATTGTCTTTTTTATTTTTCCTTCTATTATATTGAGCCTTATAATTTCTTCAGGCTTTACTTCTTTTATTATTAATGTTGATAACATATGATTTATTTCTATAGGTTTATTATTTTCTAAAAATTGTACTTCATTTTCATTATATTTCTTTTGGAATTTCTCATCCTTCCTTCTATAAGGATTGGTTATTCTAATTCCCCATGCTTCATGTTTACATGGTGTAGTTAGTATAATAGCTCTTTCTATTAAGTGTAGAGGATAATATTGACTTAAAAAGTCTAATCCTAGTATTACATCGCAAGACGGTTCATTATATTGATTTAATTCTTGTATAACTAATTCATATTCTCCTATCTGTATATTAACATTTCTTGATTCTAATTCTATCATATGTATTTCTTTTCCTGCACTCTCCATTCTTAACATTTTCTGTTTCCTTTTCCATAGTTCTGGTGGTAAAACATTATATTTTGCTACTGTTAAATTTGCTCCTGTGTCTACTAGTGCATGATATTTCCTAGATCTATATTTTTGATAGTTAAATTTTACTAATATGAAAAACAATCTTCTATTATTCATTTATGCTCCACTTAACATGTCTAATCTTTCTTTTGTTCTTACTAACATTCTTTGTTTTGCTATATAATTCCACATTACTGGTACCCTCATATATCATGTCCTTCCTGCTACATAATTTAATGTTGTTGTTGGTTTCTTCATTTGTTTTCTTATCCATCTTAAGTTACTTTTAGACATCAAATTTACATTATAATTTTTATTATTTATTCCTACTAACATTTCGGTATGATTAAAGTTTGATGATTTATATTTATCATTATTCTATCTTGTTGTATCCTATATGATTTTACTGCTCTTAAAAAATCTGATCCTAACGTAACTTTGTGTTCATTTTCAGTATTTTCTTCTACCCAAATTTTCATACTCATTATATCCCTCTTGTTAAATCTTATATTTATATTTGTCTTAGTTCCTTCTTCATCTATTTCTAAATTATTTTCTGTATACTGTTCTTCAATAAAACTTCTACTTATTTCTTGATCCACTAATGCTTTTACTTCTTCCCATATGGCTTCCTTCTTTAACTCTAATTTTATATAGTACTTTTGTTCTGTTAAATTTATTTGCCTACTTCTTGGCCTAATTTGTGCTAAACTAGTTGTTATTGGTATTTCTGCCAACATATTTGCTTCTATATCTGTTTCATGTTCCAGTATATTACTTCCTATTCTTACTAAGGTTCCTCTTCTGGATTCAGGTCTAATAATTGGAATATCAATACTTCTTCTAGGGATTTCTAATCTCCTTGGGATTTCTAGACTTCTTCGTGCTGCTGTATTTATATTTATATTTAAATCTGGTGTATTTATTCTTAGCATTCTTTGTCCAACTGTATTATTAGTTTGTATCCTTCTTGGATTTTCTATTTGGTTTATATTAGCAGTTCTATCTAATTCTATTTGTAATTGTTCTGGGATTGTTATATTCGTCGGATCTAATGGAATTTCTTGTAATATTGGCATAAAGTTTTTATCTATAGTTATTCTTCCTTGTGATCTATTATATATTTTATGTTCATTTGTAAATACTAATCCTATCATGGCAGTTATACTTATTGTTTTGGCTCCTCTTAACATTTGTATTCCTCCTAATTTATGATAAACTATTATTGATTGATCTATATGTTCATCTGCTCTTGATATTGCAAAATTTGTGTTTACTGTAAATTTTAATTTCTGGTATATTAAGTTTCCTGTTAATATTCCTAATACACTATCCTGTACATTACTTATTATTCTTCCATCTGTTATTAGTAATTCTATGGGTGAGTTTATTCCTTCTCTAAAATAAGCTTTTACTAATAATTGTACTCCTGCTATATAAATTTCTGTTACTTCATCTTTAAATGATAATCTTGAAATTTCATTTTCAATTAATGCTTTACTTACTAGTGGTATTCTAAGTATTCCTTCTGTTAATGTTGATTCTATGAGATGTTTTTTCTCTAAAACTACACATGCCTTCTTTTCATTCTTATTCTTTTTTATTATTTTACTCACTCTACTTATAAATCCTTTCTCACCATTAAATTCTTCTGGTTTCAAATCTAATTTTATATCTTTTATTTTATTATATTGTTTTTCATTAAATGTGATTCTTCGTTCACAGATTCCTTCCTTACTACTTATTTGTTCATTGTATTCTTCATATTCTATTTCATTATTACTACTTTGTCCTTCTTCACTAATATTCATCATATATAACATCATATTTTCTTCTTCTACTGATGAATCAGAATTTTCTGATTCAGATTCTTCTTCTATTTCTTTTAACTTATATATTTCTATGTCAGACTGTTCTAATTCACTATAAATTGGTTCATCAATTTCTAAAGGTTCTAACTTCCAATTTTCAGCTTGTTCTAATATCTTCATAAATTTCTTTTCTTTAGGTTCTGGACAATTAGTACTTATATGTCCTATTTTTCCACAATTATAACATTTACATCTTTTAGGTTTTTTACTATAATTTATCTTTCTTTTGCCTTTCTTAAAATATTTTCTTGGTTTGAATTTCCTGTAAAATTTTTCTTTTGGATATTTCTTAAATCTATACTTAGTTTTTCTTTTCATCTTTTTGTTTCCTCTTCTTATTTTTCTTTCCTCACATCCCCATTTATGAGGTTTTTCAAATTCTCCACATTTTATTATTAACTTGTTTGTCTTATAATATTTTTTATTTCTCCATGCTCTTTTACATGCATCTGATAAATATTCTCTCAAATATTCTTCTCTTCTTCCCATTGTATCTACAAATGGTAATAATTCTATATTTCCTATGTGTTTATAATAATAATCCATTATAGTTTCTGAGATTAATCTTGGTAATTTTCTATAAAATAATTCTAGGTAAAATCTTTGTGTATTATAATCTTCTAATCTTGCCTCATAATAATATTTTTTAAATTCACAAATATACTGGTTTAAATATTTCGGATTTAGGGAACATATCTCTATTTGGTGTAACTTTTCTATTGCTCTCGTTTTTGTTGTTGCTTCATTTAATGCTACACTTCTTCCTAAAAATTCATTTCTAATTAAAGTTTCATATTTTCTAATTAATATTGCTATATATTCTTTCCTATCATTATACGTACCTTGTTCTATATGTCTTGTATTTATCCTAAATGTTTCTGTTTTACTCTTCCACCAATTATTAACATTTCCTAGAAAACTTGCTTCTATTACTATTGGCACAAATTGTGGATTTAAACTTTTTCCTATAAGAGCTACTAAATGTGATTTAGCCCATTCTTCTAGTTTCTTTTCATTTTCTAAATTACAATCTAGATCTAACCATATTCCCATACTTGGTATTACTCTTGATTCATATTGTTCTAAAGGTGTTGGTGTAAATTTAGATTTATTTGGTGTTTCAAACGAAAACTCATAACTCTTTTGATTTATAGGTTGTTTATGATATAGTATACTATCTTGTTCTTCTTCCTCTCTTCTTTGTCTCATTTCTTGATCTAGTTGTTGTTGTGATGTATCTGATGTTCCTTCATTTTTTGGTTCTACTACTTGTCTTTCCATATTAATCTGAAAACTATCATTTTCCTTTGTATTTATTTTTGTAGCATATTGAAATTCTTTCCTTATTTGTTCTATCTTTTCTTCTTCCTGTCCCATTATATCTTCTATTTCATCATTATCTATATTTTCTAAAACATTCATCATGTTTATACTAATTCCCTTATTTTTCTTATCTTTTTGTTTTTCTTGTTTCTTTGGATTCATTATTTCCATTAAATAATCTAATTCTGAGCCTGTTTGGTATAGTATTTCTGATATCTTATTTGATTCTTTTATTTCTAGTTCTACTTCACTTAATTCTTTATTCTTTCCTTTATTTATCATACCATGCTTTTCTTGATATTTTTCTATATCAAATTTTTCTATTTCTTTATATACCTCCCATATATTTCTATTTATGATTTCTTGTACTTTCTTTATTTCTTCTGATAATATTCTAGTTTGTTTTATATTTTCATCCATAGATTGTTTTAATATATTATTTCTACTTACTTCTTTTATCTCTATTTCTTCTAAAGCTTTTAACATTTCTTCCATATTCATCATATTTATTTGGGGTTTTTCAATTATAGGTTCAATCTTCCTTTCTATTCCTAAAGCCTTCATTATTTGCCTTATATTTGCTTTTATATATGCTAATTCTGTAGTGTTATTCACAACTTCTTTTCTTAAATCATACAACTTTTGTTCTAATGGCTTAGATAGCTCTATTAGTCTATCAACCTTATATTTCTGTTGTTCTTAATCTATGATATTCTTAGTTTCTATTGGTAATTTTTCTAATAAGTCATTTAGATTATAAACTTGTAATAAATCTTCTATATTAGGATTAACATAACATCCTAGTTGTTTCATTATGAACATATTTGTCCAATTTACTTGGTTAAAAGTATAATCTCCATCTCCTCCTATTATGAATGGTGTAAAAATACAATGCCTCTTCTTTATTATCATAGTTCATAAAAGAACTTTCTGGTAATTTTTCTGCTTCTATTCCATACATTCTAGGTTCTAATACTTTTATAGAATTCATCTTATCAATAAATCTCTAAAAGTATGCAATATGAGAAAACAAGTAAAATATGAGAATGATAAACAAGGATTAAGGTTTCATATTATATAAACCATGGAAGCTCTGATACCATAACGGACAGCCTGCTATTAATACTTAAGAAGATCATCCAGGGATGACCAGAAATGATCCGGGTTATAGAAGATCAATCCTTGTCCTCTTTCATACAAGGAATAACAAGACCTCTCACAAAGGAAGTCATTAACAGATCTTCTCCCTTCAGACCACCCCAGCACAGTCTTCCTTCGTTTCCTACTGGAGACGTAACTGGATGGTTTTCTTAATTATTCATAGCAGTATGTTTTATGAAATCATATTCCCAGGTTATATAATACTACTACCCTTAATCCTTGTTAAGAGTTTAGTTACTCATACCTTAATTTTCAGATGTCTTCCAAGATGATTTCTGAATTGTAAATGGAGAGGGAATAACAAAAGAGAATTTATTTGATGTATGAGATTACAAGAGATTTGGGATTCGATAGCTGTGTGTGCTTTCGATGCCCTTACTTGTGCTAGTTACAAGGCTTTTATAGAGAGGCATTCCTCTCATTCTTCTTCATTGCTTGATTGCTTTCTATCTTCTTATCTCTTCTTGTCTGCCACTTCCTTGTCGTCTTTCCATGATTGCCTTATCTTATCTTTTTTCTTTCTATCTTGTCTGCGACTTCTTTTGTCTTCTTCTTTTCAGATTACACTCATGTCCATTATTGGATCTTCAAAATCTCGTCTTTCCGGACTTCTTTCATCACAATAATTACACTTGTGGGTGGCGTATTCAGCTAATAATTGACATATCCTCTTCTTAGTATCTGTACTATTTTCAAACTTGTTATTTTTTATTTTATCATAAAACTGATTAAACTGGTTGATATTCCTTGTATTTCTTCCTGAGGAGTAAATTAAAGTTGTTGGCCCTGAGAAATATACCCAAGCAGCTTCATCCTCAGTTGCCAAAATTCTATTCATCTCCTGGAATATTATATGATAGTCCTGTGACCTTATTCGAGATATTGTTTCCATAAATTCTTCATCATCATTAATGTCTTCCTTTGGCTCAACAGAGTGCTCAAAGGGTTTCCTTGTCGTTCCCAATCTAATAAGATTAATTGGATGATAAAACTTGTCTGGGGTTATTTCGGCTATTGTTGAATAACATCTAATAAATACCATATGTTGGGTTACAATACCAAAAACCAAGAAGACCTCAGCAGAATTACCAGCCAATAACCCAGTCTTTAAGTTATTAGAATATTTTGCTTATTTTAAAAAGCTTATTTATAACTTTAACCATTTTTCCTTTAAAACTCCGAAGATCAAATATATATCCCATTATGCCTTTAACAAAGCAATAATCCATCAAGGAACACCACCTAATGTAGTAAAAGCCTTGTACCAGCATGGTTTAATTCAGTCAATTTATCCATCAGCAAGCTTGGAGGAAATTGCAGAGTTACCAGAACCATTGAAAAGAGCTGTAAAAACATATTTTGGTATTGTAACCCAACATATGGTATTTATTAGATGTTATTCAACAATAGCCGAAATAACCCCAGACAAGTTTTATCATCCAATTAATCTTATTAGATTGGGAACGACAAGGAAACCCTTTGAGCACTCTGTTGAGCCAAAGGAAGACATTAATGATGATGAAGAATTTATGGAAACAATATCTCGAATAAGGTCACAGGACTATCATATAATATAAACTATTATTGATTGATCTATATGTTCATCTGCTCTTGATATTGCAAAATTTGTGTTTACTGTAAATTTTAATTTCTGGTATATTAAGTTTCCTGTTAATATTCCTAATACACTATCCTGTACATTACTTATTATTCTTCCATCTGTTATTAGTAATTCTATGGGTGAGTTTATTCCTTCTCTAAAATAAGCTTTTACTAATAATTGTACTCCTGCTATATAAATTTCTGTTACTTCATCTTTAAATGATAATCTTGAAATTTCATTTTCAATTAATACTTTACTTACTAGTGGTATTCTAAGTATTCCTTCTGTTAATGTTGATTCTATGGGATGTTTTTTCTCTAAAACTACACATGCCTTCTTTGATTTATAGGTTGTTTATGATATAGTATACTATCTTGTTCTTCCTCCTCTCTTCTTTGTCTCATTTCTTGATCTAGTTGTTGTTGTGATGTATCTGATGTTCCTTCATTTTTTGGTTCTACTACTTGTCTTTCCATATTAATCTGAAAACTATCATTTTCCTTTGTATTTATTTTTGTAGCATATTGAAATTCTTTCCTTATTTGTTCTATCTTATCTTCTTCCTGTCCCATTATATTTTCTATTTCATCATTATCTATATTTTCTAAAACATTCATCATGTTTATACTAATTCCCTTATTTTTCTTATCTTTTTGTTTTTCTTGTTTCTTTGGATTCATTATTTCCATTAAATAATCTAATTCTGAGCCTGTTTGGTATAGTATTTCTGATATCTTATTTGATTCTTTTATTTCTAGTTCTACTTCACTTAATTCTTTATTCTTTCCTTTATTTATCATACCATGCTTTTCTTGATATTTTTCTATATCAAATTTTTCTATTTCTTTATATACCTCCCATATATTTCTATTTATGATTTCTTGTCCTTTCTTTATTTCTTCTGATAATATTCTAGGGATTTCTAATCTCCTTGGGATTTCTAGACTTCTTCGTGCTGCTGTATTTATATTTATATTTAAATCTGGTGTATTTATTCTTAGCATTCTTTGTCCAACTGTATTATTAGTTTGTATCCTTCTGGGATTTTCTATTTGGTTTATATTAGCAGTTCTATCTAATTCTATTTGTAATTGTTCTGGGATTGTTATATTCGTCGGATCTAATGGAATTTCTTGTAATATTGGCATAAAGTTTTTATCTATAGTTATTCTTCCTTGTGATCTATTATATATTTTATGTTCATTTGTAAATACTAATCCTATCATGGCAGTTATACTTATTGTTTTGGCTCCTCTTAACATTTGTATTCCTCCTAATTTATGATTAAAGTTGTGAATAACAACTTTAATCATAAGAAATTGCAGAGTTACCAGAACCATTGAAAAGAGCTGTAAAAACATATTTTGGTATTGTAACCCAACATATGGTATTTATTAGATGTTATTCAACAATAGCCGAAATAACCCCAGACAAGTTTTATCATCCAATTAATCTTATTAGATTGGAAACGACAAAGAAACCCTTTGAGCACTCTGTTGAGCCAAAGGAAGACATTAATGATGATGAAGAATTTATGGAAACAATATCTCGAATAAGGTCACAGGACTATCATATAATATTCCAGGAGATGAATAGAATTTTGGCAACTGAGGATGAAGCTGCTTGGGTATATTTCTCAGGGCCAACAACTTTAATTTACTCCTCAGGAAGAAATACAAGGAATATCAACCAGTTTAATCAGTTTTATGATAAAATAAAAAATAACAAGTTTGAAAATAGTACAGATACTAAGAAGAGGATATGTCAATTATTAGCTGAATACGCCACCCACAAGTGTAATTATTGTGATGAAAGAAGTCCGGAAAGACGAGATTTTGAAGATCCAATAATGGACATGAGTGTAATCTGAAAAGAAGAAGACAAAAGAAGTGGCAGACAACTAAAAAGAAGAGGACAAAGAAGTGGCAGACAAGATAGAAAGAAAAAAGATAAGATAAGGCAATCATAGAAAGACGACAAGGAAGTGGCAGACAAGAAGAGATAAGAAGATAGAAAGCAATCAAGCAATGAAGAAGAATGAGAGGAATGTCTCTCTATAAAAGCCTTGTAACTAGCACAAGTAAGGGCATCGAAAGCACACACAGCTATCGAATCCCAAATCTCTTGTAATCCCATACATCAAATAAATTCTCTTTTGTTATTCCCTCTCCATTTACAATTCAGAAATCATCTTGGAAGACATCTGAAAATTAAGGTATGAGTAACTAAACTCTTAACAAGGATTAAGGGTAGTAGTATTATATAACCTGGGAATATGATTTCATAAAACATACTGCTATGAATACTTAAGAAAACCATCCAGTTACGTCTCCAGTAGGAAACGAAGGAAGACTGTGCTGGGGTGGTCTGAAGGGAGAAGATCTGTTGATGACTTCCTTTGTGAGAGGTCTTGTTATTCCTTGTATGAAAGAGGACAAGGATTGATCTTCTATAACCCGGATCATTTCTGGTCATCCCTGGATGATCTTCGTATTGATAGCAGGCTGTCCGTTATGATCTTCTTAAGTTAGTTATGTATATATATACATATATATATATATATATATATATATATATATATATATATATATGTATGTATATATTCATAAAATCTTTTTTAATTATTCCACTTTTGTTTTGCCTATCGCGCACCAAGCAGCAATAATAGTAAGCACTTCCAAATCAATAATACTAGGTACAGTGGAATATACTATATTTTCTCATCTCAAGTCATGTTTTTTTTTCTTTTACATTGTTTATTGAAACCAATTGAATATAGTAAGCACTTCCAAATCAATAATACTAGGTCCTAAATATAAGACCTAGTTGACTTTTTGGAGAAGTTAAGGTTGCGAAATAGACTATTAAATCATGACACATTTGATATTTTTTTAAATTATCCATTAGTTTATAGGTTTAATAAACTAGTTCAAGAGAAAAAAATTAGGCAAAACAATTTATAATTAACTTAATTTGTTTTTTAGATTTTTCCAAAAAAAGTCAACTAAGTCTTATATTTAGGACCGGAGGGAGTATTTGTTTAAAATGGTGTGGTGTAGATTTTTGGTAGAATAACTAAAAGGTATATTAAAAAATAATGTTATAAAAGTGAGGGATATAATAGTCAACTAATAAATTACCCCCTCCCCTCCCCTTCTAAACCAAATAAGAAATTGACATGCCCTCCCCTCACCTCTCTTTAATGAACCTCCCCTCCCCTCCCCTCCCCTCCCCTCACCTCCCTTTAATGAACCTCCCCTCCCCTCCCCTCCTTTGAACCAAACATAGCCTTAGTATGTTAAAGGCCCAAACCCAATTAGAATTCAAGCTAATATACATTTAAGGAGAGATATGGGATAAAATGAGTAATTTTTACTTTAATAATTTGAAATTATAATGATATGACTTTTGGTTCATTATTTATAAACTAAGGGGTCTGTCAGAATTAAATCTTACTTTTCACTCTAAAAGAAAAACTTATGTGTTTATCCTCTCCTTATCAATAGTGCATATGTTGTATGTGTAATTGGTGTGCAAATCAGTGCTCCAAATTTGTGTATACCGAGCAAATCAAACAAATTCTAGTTATTTAATCAAATCTATTAGGGTATAAGAGGAAATCTCAAGTGGAGAATTTCCATTTCTTAACTCCATACAATGGTGAAACTCAAGAATAAAATACTGTTCAAGTTTGATTAAAAACCGACATTAGGAATAGAAAATCCTAGGCCCACCCCAACCACCAAAGATTGAAAAAATAAAGGACTTCAAAGGAAAGATTAAAGGTTTTGTGAACAAACACACATAAATTGCATAAAACATTTGCAATATTCCTTTGAGAAAAAGAGAACCTCTAACAAAATTCTAAAACATATGTTTTTGTGAGTTGTAAAAACGTGACTTGTTGAGCTCTTGTTGGTGGTTGCTTAATTGTGCCTGTTTTTGGTGCATATATACATTTATTTGTACATATATACTATTGACATTGCACCCAATGGAACCTACATCTAATTGACCACTTAGCACATTTTGACACCATACTTTCATAGTTCATTCATACACAATATACACAACATGCCACATACAAAGATACACCATACCTCCAACTCTATGCATGAATTCATCTTTGATTTGTGCAAGTGCACTTTTACAATTTTTAAATCTTAGAAACTATGCTAGTTCACTTGCTATTTGTTCATTATGTGACTTTACCTTGACTTACTCTCTATCTTGCTAAATTTTGCTATGCCATAAGGGAGGAAAACCATTAGGGATTCTACTCACATAGACATTAATCACAATCCCTTCATTCATGCATTTCCTATTGTTCATGGTGATTATGATATTAAGGATTCATTTGTTCATTCCTTAATAAATGTTTTATTGCATATAGGAGCTAGGGATGAACCACACAACCAATTGGATGAGTTGTTTATCTTTTTTTGCTCAGGACTGGATGAGTTGTTTATCGAATGCAACACATTGAAACCTATTGGAGCTCAAATTGAGGATATTGAGTGGTGTGTGATCCTCCTCACATTTGAGGAAAAAGCTAAGACATAGTTAATATGAAATTACTATTAAATGACATTACAAAGGGAGATTTGCATTGTAGTCCCTAGCAAGGGGCATTACTACTGCAAGGTCAAAAAACATTTCAAAATCATCATCAAGTCCCAAGGGACTTTATTGCAAAATTTCCACTTGTTCATTGACCTTTTTGCCCCTAGCTTTACTTTCTGATAGAAAATAAACATGTTATCTTTCTCTTAATTAAATTCAGTTCCCCCATTTCTTCTTCTTCATCGTACCCTCACCGTGCAAATTTCTTTAAATTAAACATGTTATCTGTAGTATAATTGCTTGTATGGGACTACTGTGCAAATTTCCCAATTACAAATAGTTATGGCCTTTGACCTATTAGCCTATGACCTACTAGACCTTTTTAGCTTTAATGAATTATTAGGCCTCTTAATTGGCTAATAATCAAACCAAACATCTTATAAGGCAAGACTTAGGCTTGAAAAGTGGCATATGATAAGCCATAGACCATGTTTAGGCTTGTTTTCAACATCACAAGTCTGACCTGTTATGATTGTGACCTGGACTATTTTCACCCCTAGCCCCAAGGGACTACTTTAATTTCTCTAATTATTGAGACTTTTCTTATATTATGTCTCTTTCCTTGTAACATCCTGAAAATTTAATACAGGATTAAAGAGTGTTTTGGAAATGATAAATGGAGAAATTAGGAATTTTGGGAATTTTTAGGAATTTTTGGTGATTTTTGGGAATATTTTGGAAATTTTGAGTAATCAATATGCATAAAATTACCAAAGAAATGAAAAGTTTGAAATATGAGGGAGTGGTAGAGCTAAAAATATTTTGAAGTTTAAGAAGATTGGAGGCTGGTTTAAGTGGTTTTAGATCAAAATGAGTACACTATAGCAAGTTTGGGCTTTAAATAACCAAAATTTCCTTTAATTCCATCAACCAAACACGCCTTAGCTTTTTTTTGACTTAAAGCTTCGGGCATCTTCCTCATCTTCATTCTTTCTCTGCGTGGCGTGCTCCCTCTCTTTCCCTTCACCATTTTCCTTTCTTTCTTCTTCACCACTCGGCTATCTCTCTCTCTCCAAGACCTTAAATCATTTGTATGTTCTTCATCTTCTCTTCTCCTTGTATCCGCGAAGCTCGAGCCGATCTGACGGTGTGAGGGCTGTTCGGAGTTTCGCATTTTCCGGCGGTGGTTGGTCTTTTCCGGCGACGTGAAGCATTTAGGGAGGAAAGGTTTGATTTTTCTTGGTTTCCTTGAGTTATTCTTCCATTTCCAACATTTCCTTAGCATTTTCCCAACTCCCTTTCCTTTTCCAGTTTCGGCCGACGGCTTGGGTGCATTTTCCGGCGAGTTGTGGTGATTTTTCCGGCGAAGGTGACGTTTTTCCGGCGAAGGAAGTTGTGGTGAAGGCAAGTGATAATTTCTCTAGTGCTTTTTGTGATTCCTTCATGTTCCAACTTCATTTCTCATTTTCCTTCTTCCTTCCTCTTGTTCCATTTCGGCCAGTCACCCAAGAGCCGACTCCGGCGAGTTCTGGACGGCGGCCGGCAGTAGTGAAGCTCCTTCCTGCGTTCTAGAACTCTGTAAGCTTGATCCTTGCCTCTTGTGAAGTTAATTTTGTGAAATTTGGTCTTTCTGATTTTAGGGTGTTATGGAAAAATTGGGACTTTAGGATTTATAAGTTGTTATTATGATTATTCACTGCTAAATCGAAGATGTTTGGGAAGTATTGAAGTTTATTGAAGTTGGAAAAGATTTTGGGGATTTTGGAAATTGTTATGGCTCTTTGAATTGGGGTTTTGTTAACGAAAGATGATTTGAATGAATTAGTTGTGGATAAATACTTGTTAAGGTTATAAGAAGATGTGGGAAGTTAATTTTGATTGAATTGGTGATTAATTAGGAAGGTAATGGAGCATTTTTGGACTCTTTAAGTTAGGATTATGTTGGTAGAGGATGTTCTGGAACAAATTGGTATTTATGTAATATTAGTTGAAGTTGTTTGGTGATGTTGGAAGGTTGGTTTTAGAGGAATTGGTGTTGTAAGGAATTTTTGTTAGTTAAAGTGTTAATTTGGAGTGGTTTTGGATTGATTTGTTTAGCAATTTGGTTTAGATTAAGGTTAATCTTTACTTTAGTAGGAGGTATTTTACATTCCCATTTGGAACTAATTACTCCAGATAAACTCTCTAAAACTCAACATAAATTTTCGTGGATAGTTTCCTAAGGCTATGTTTGGTTGAAAAAATGTATTAAATGAAGAGAGAATGTGATATGGACTCTTGTATTTTGGAAAAAAAATTCAAATTTAAAGTTCTTATATTTCAGACTGGAGGGAGTAATATGTACCTCACAATACTTTTAATTTAAAATTCTGTAAAATCTTTTTGGATTTTTTTAATTTATTTTTTATATATAAATATTTTTATTTTCATTTAATGTATATGTTTCCTTGTATTAATTTTTTTTTCGTACAGTCAGGATTTTTTTTATTTAAAATTCTGTAAAATCTTTTGGGAATTTTTTTAATTTAATTTGTTTTCATAGATACATTTTTTTTATTTTAATTTAGTGTATATGTTTCCTTGTATTAATTTCTTTTTCGTACAGTCAGAATTTTTTTGTGGGCCAGAAACAGACAGTCGGTGATTTGTAGACTGGCAACTTGTCATGAGCTTGAGGGGGAAGACTTGGGAGGAAGACTTGAAGTTATGGCTATTGGCTACCATCGTACTTGCTTAAATCCTTTTTGTTGATTGGAAATTACTACTCAATTCTGGGATTGTCAGCCCAAAAAAAGTCTAGGGATTTTTGCTGGCAATTAATAGTCAAGTGATTTTATTATAAAATTGGGTTAATGTGTAAATCAACCGGAAGTATATATACCAAAAAGTGCAAATCTCCCCCTGATATATTTTTGGTGAAATTTTACCTGAAAGTGAAATTCTTGTGCAATGTCCCCCTTATGTTAGGTCTGATAATTAAAGTCGTTTCCTATCATTCACATGGCATAGGACGTTGGATTGTGGGCCCACCAAGGAACGACACATAGCTAGGTATAGTTGTAAATACACCCTGAAAGTTTTTAAAAGTTGCAAATCCGCCCCAGAAGTATTTTTAGGTGTAATTTCACCCCGAAAATAAAATACGAAGAAAAATTATATTTTTATAATATAGTTTATTTCTTAAGTAATCTATGTTTATATAAATAATATTGTATCAATGAAAATATATGAATAAAATACTTACAATGTCTATGTTTAAAAATAATTTTGTTGATATAAATATTACAATTAGAACATACAATGTCATCTTTACGAAAGTAGAAACCAAAGGACAAGCATTAGCATAACATTAAAAAAAAATTAATTTAATTAAATAAACAATAAAAATGAAAACAAAAGTTTTTTTCTCATTGTTACCACAAACTTGTTCCTTTAGAGGAACTTACACAAAGTATAAATAACTAAACACTTCTTTGAAAATATGAGACTTCCATGCATAAGTGTGTGTGTTCCCTCTCCTAAATGAATTTTGACGTTTATTTTAGAACTAGGAAAACAATTGACATGAATTCCAGATAAGCAAAATATGGTCAACTAACGTTTGATTGATTAGACTAGCTTATAGCATGACATAATGTTTGTTAATTTAGACAATTAACTTTGAGGTAAAATTGGAACAATGTTTTATTTTCGGGGGTGAAATTGCACATAAAAATATATCCAAGGCGGATTTGTAACTTTTGGAAACTTCTGGGGTGTATATGCACTTTTACCTAGCCACGTGTCGTTTCTTAGCGACTCACAATCCACTGCATCTACCATGTGGACGATAAGAGACGACATTAATCATCAGACCTAACAGAGGGGACATTGCACAAAAAATTTACATTAACCCTAAAACTATATCAAGGGGAGATCTGCACTTTTCGGTATACTTCTGGGCGATTTTCACATTAACCCTATAAAATTTGAAAAAAATATATTTTCGAAATTTAAAAATACTCACCCATTTTCATCTTCCTTTTCTCATCTCACCTTTTTCTTCTCTTTAAAATCTCTCTCTTTCTCTCTCAATCAACCATGACCAACCCATTTTACCTCTCTCTTTTTCCTTCTACATATCAATCCACTCCCACTAATTTAAATCAAAATGCACAGAAAAAAACTCTGATTTTTCGGAAAATTTCGAGTCTCTGGAGGATTCTCTTGTTTGTTCACGAACTTAGAAGAAAACCGATGATTCCCAAGATCTTTTTGCTCAAGAGATTCAAGAAACCCAGTTAATTGTAAATTTTGGCCATATATTTTTTCAAATTTTAGATTAAAATCACCTTCCATAAAAAATCCCTACTTTTTTTATAGTTACACAGTTGATTGTAAAATTTCTCCGTATATTATTGTTGTTAGCAATAAATAGTGGGAAAATGGGTTTTCTTTTGAATCTCTTGAGCAAAAAGATTTCAAATATTACACACACTAACTACACTAAACTCAAAGACCATATTAATTATTACTCTCTTCTAGTATCTTATTACATACGGGCATATGTGAAAATTACATAATTTTTTGCTAATGAAAATAACATATTCAGTGTTTCTTTAAAAATAATAAGTGCATTATAAAATGGATCCAATAAATTTAATAGAAGAGAGAATATTATTTTTTGGGGACCCATTTTGACTTATTGACTTAGACTAATTAATGTGCACCAAAATTCCAGCTAATTATGAAGTGACAAGCAATAATAGAATTCACAAGAACAAGCTATACAAGAATTGTACCATGTCATTTAAAAAAAGATAGCTCTACTTTAATTTTTTCAATTAGTTAGTGAGATTTTTCTTATATTATGTCCCTTCCAAGGTATTTAGAATCAATTAGTCCAGATAAATTCTCCAAAATTCAAGATGAAATTTTCGTGGATAGTTGCCTAAGGTTACATTTGGTTGGGAAAAATGTATTAAATAAGGAGAGAATGTGAGATGGACTCTTAATATTTTTTCCTTAGAAATATTTTTTTTATTTTAATTTCGTCTATATGTTTCCTAGAATTGTTCTTTTTCGTACAGTCAAGATATTTTTGTGGTTTGATAAAAAAAAGATTTTTTTTTTGGCCCAGAAACAGACAGTCAGTGATTTGTAGACTGGCAACTTGTCATCAGTTTGTGGCAGACTTGGGAGGAAGACTTGAAGTTATGGCTACCATTGTATTTGCTTGAATCCTTTTTGTTCATTGGCAATTCCTCCTCAATTCTGAGATTGTCAGTCCAAAAAAACAGAGATTATTGTTACCATGGCGACCCTTGTATTTGCATCAAACATCTTTCTCTTGGTATATTTTCTAAGTGGAACAGCATCTTCACAGGACATATTACCAGGCTCTTTACTTTTCCCCACTAGCCAGCCCACTTCATGGCCTTCACCTTCTGGTCGATTTGCATTTGGCTTTTACAAGCAAGGAGATGGCTTCAAAGTTGGAATCTGGTTGTACAATGAGAATAATAAAACTATCGTGTGGACTGCACATCGAGATGACCCTCCTGTCAACTCAAATGCAACCATTGTTCTAACAACAAATGATGGGCTTATTCTGCAAACAGGTCCAGGGAAAAAGAAGGTTATTGCTGATCTTGACACTGGATCTCTTTCCCATGCTTCTATGCTTGATTATGGAAACTTGGTTCTAAAAGACGAAAATTTGAACATACTTTGGCAGAGTTTTGATCACCCAACTGATACTATGTTGGATAGTCAAATATTCCCTGGTGGAACTGCATTGGTGTCTAGTTCATCATACTCCGACCAATCTTCTGGAAGGTTCCAACTCTCGATGCAGGGTGATGGAAACCTTGTTCTGTATCCACGACAAGCTTATGGCGATTCTATAGATGCGTATTGGGCTTCTACAATCTATAATGGCACAAGTTTCAAATATTATCTTTTCCTCAACAGCACATATCCTAATCTTCTATGTGTTGTAAATGCCAATTATTCAGAAATACTTTGGTGTCCGGATCATATCAATAGCCACAAAGGAAACAACAGTATATATCGTGCGACTATTGATTTTGATGGAGTTTTACGACTTTATGCTCATTTTGTGGACACAAATGGGAAACATCAAGTTTTAAAGCTGTGGTCACCGCAATGGTTGGACAATCTTTGTAATGTGAAGACATTTTGTGGCTTCAATAGCTATTGTACCAACAATGACAACGAGGCTTCCTGCAATTGTCTTCCCGGAACCGATTTTATGGACCCAAGAGATCAGAAGCTTGGATGCAAAAGGAACTTTTCAGAAGCTGATTGTAAAGATGGAAAAGATGATGCTACTTTTTATAACATAGCCAGCATGGCTAATATGAGCTTGGGTGATCTTGATCGTCCGTATGCAGAGGAAAAAATTCAGAAGGATGAATGCCCAGATTCTTGTTTGCAAGATTGTTACTGTGGGGCGGCCTCTTATAATGATGGTTTATGCAAGAAAAAAAAGCTTCCAATAAGATATGTCAAAAGAGAAAATAACTTGACCTCCTACACAATATACTTAAAGGTGGGACATCAAAGCCTTAAGAGCGACAGTGATAACCAATCGCCAACAATCAAGACAAACACTAAGAAAGCAATTAAGGAAGTTGTTCTTATTGTCTTTGGTTTTGCAATTCTTGTGTGTTCAGCTGTTGCGATCGCTAGCCTATTTATATACAAGATTGGAGTTTTAAGTTACAAGAGGTTGCTGGAAGTTGAAGATTTCGGACTGAGCGAAGGGATAACTCTAAGGCTCTTTTCCTATAATGAGCTGAAGAAAGCAACGAATGGATTCAAACGAGAGGTGGGTAAGGGTTCATTTGGATCCGTTTATAGAGGAACTTTACACAAAGGAAGAAAGGTGATTGCTGTTAAAAGGCTACACAGGTTGATTGAAGGAGAGAGAGAATTTCAAGCTGAAATGAAAGCCATTGGGAAAACCCACCACAAGAACTTAGTTCGCTTGTTGGGATATTGTGACGAGGGATCTAAAAGGCTTTTGGTGTACGAGTACATGAGTAATGGCTCCCTTGATAAGCTTATATTTGGGGACCACACTTTACGTCCAGATTGGGATCAGAGAAGAAGAATAGCACTCGACATTGCCAGAGGCTTACTTTATCTGCACGAACAATGCAGGGCTCCCATCATTCACTGTGATATAAAGCCTCAAAACATATTGATGGATGAGTTTTGGACGGCTAAAGTATCGGATTTTGGGTTAGCAAAACTTCTAATGCCAGATCAAACAAGGACTTTCACTCAAGTTAGAGGGACAAGAGGGTATTTGGCTCCAGAATGGAATAAGAACACTCCAATTTCCGTGAAAGCAGATGTTTATAGCTATGGAGTAATGCTTTTGGAGATTGTATTTTGCAGAAAAAACTGGGTCTTTAACACGTCAAATCCAGAAGAAATTGTTTTGTCTAATTGGGTGTACAAATGTTTTGTTCGACGAGAGCTACACAAACTTGTTATTGGGGAAGATGTGGATAATACTCTGCTGGAGAATATGGTGAAAGTTGGACTATGGTGTATTCAAGATGAGCCTTTTCTGCGTCCATCAATGAAGAGTGTTGTGTTGATGCTTGACGGAGTAGTAACTGACGTAGCTATTCCTCCTTGCCCGTCTCTTGATTCAACATGACGTTTCTCCACTAGAAAAACATATTGAATTTGGTGTTGTTTTGATTTTCTTTGTTGTATGATTGTGTCTTTGTACTGTGATTTACTAAGTTTTGGTCTGCTTGTAGTTATATTGCTATTCCCTTTGTCCAAAATGGAATGCTTTTCTGTAACACAAAATAAGGCGTGTATATATTTTTTAAGCATAGCAGTATAAATTTGATTAAGGTAATGCAAGATAGCAGTCTCTCAATTATGAATCTATAAATTTGATTCAAGTTTTATCCATCATGCCCGTAAAGTCTTTGTTTGCTTTATACAATTGTGATAATTTCTTTGCCATTTCCCTCTTTGTCTCTTTTCCCTTCTTTTTCCTATTTTTATTTCTGCTTTTCGGATATTATCATTTCGTGTATCAGAGTATAAGATCCTTTTGACGTGTGATACAAAATAGTAATCATCCAAATTCTTCCCCAAATTTTCCTCCCTCACAAGAATTTTCAAATTCCCGTTTCTAGCTTATTCTACCATTTTCCCTCCTACTTGTTTTCCTTTCTATCTCCGGCCTCTATCTAGTATTTTAGAAATGTTTCAAGATTTATCTCTCTCTCTTTCATTCTTCTATTATCCTTCTTCCTCTTCGTTCACCCCTTCCCCTATTCTAAGGTTTTCCAAATATTTTTAAAGAAATTTCTCATATTTATTATTTATCATGTTGATTTGTGTAGTATTTTATAAACAGGTTTCATTCAAAGAAGATAAACCAGAATTTGTGATATCTTCAAAATTAATGGTTGACCTGAACATTGTTTATGAGGATTTTTTTTCTTTGCTGATTAAAGGAAGAGTTGCAATCTGATTTTGAGATTCAGACCAAAGGTTGATTTACAAACCTCTGAGTTTTGCTTGTGAATTTTGCGCCAGATTCTAGGAGTAGCAAGTTCCGCGGTAGTTGCAGAAAATTGGACTAATTTGGATAATGGATAATAATTGAGATTTTTCATAAATTAAATGAAGGATATTCAAATTCAAATTTAACCAACCAAGTTCAAATTTGACATATCTATTTGTTCTAAAATAAAGTTACAAAAAAAAATTCAAACTTTAAAATGCATTTTTGAAAGCATAAATCCAATCTCACAACCTGATTATAGATTTTGGGTGAATATCATTTTTCAAATTTTATGTTTATGTTAATATTTATATTCATTTATTTTCAAATATCATGTGGTTATTTTTTAAAATCATATGATATTAATACTATTTTAAACTAAAATCTGAGCGATCCTCTTATGTGTCAAAATTTTGTTTATTTATTTATATTTATTGAAAAATAATAGTAGTGAGTTTAATTAAAAAGTACTCATTCAAGGTGAATGGTTATTTGCATATAATTTTGAGTTTCCTTAACTATTTTTAATTAATCAAACATAAAGTTTTTCATTTCATTTATTTCTTTTCCTATGCTTCCAAATTATGTGACTTTCCATTGATTTCTTTTCCATTCCATTCTGATCTTATGTGATCCATGCATGTCCTATATTTGTCCATGCAAATAATTTTAATTTATGGTTGTTTCTAGTCATTTTCCTAAAACAAGATAATGAGGTGACAAATGCAACTTCGATGGCCCTTCCTAGGAAGACTTGGAATAATCAGTCTTTCACTGGTATTCTGATAAAAATAAAGTCTTTCACTGGTAGTAAAATATTAATTTCGACAAGTTATAACAGTAGTTATGGCCATTGTAGGAGTAAACGTTATAAACATCCTTTTCTTCTTCTCTCTAAACATATAGTAGCTAATGGCTGCCTTTGCTTCAAACTTGTACTTTCTAATATTATTGTCTATTCTATATGCAAGATATGAACTATTATCTGCAAAAATCATAACACTTGGTTCATCACTTTCTCCTACTATCCATCCTACTTCATGGCCTTCACCTTCTGGTCGATTTGCATTCGGATTTTACAAGCAAGGTAATGGCTTCAAAGTAGGAATCTGGCTGTTTGATGGAATTAATAAAACAATTGTGTGGACTGCAAATAGAGATGACCCTTCTGTCTCCTCAAATGCAAGCCTTGTTCTAACAAAAAATGGTAAATTTCTTCTGCATAAGACTGATATTGCTAACACTTTAGAGCCTGCAAACTCAGCATCTATGCTTGATTCTGGGAATTTTGTTCTTTATGGAAGAAATAACAGTGTTATCTGGCAAAGCTTTGATTTCCCCACTGATACTATATTAGGTGGTCAAAGTTTATCTACTGGAAATGGATTGGCTTCTGACTTGTCAGAGTCAAACCATTCAAGTGGATATTTCGTTCTTAGAATGCAAGATGATGGAAATCTTGTTGCCTACCCTTTGGACAGTCAGACGGGTGATAATGCTTTCTGGACTTCAAATTCTCTGGACACAAGTATCTCACAACTCACTCTTAATCTTACAGGATTTCTTTTCCTGGGGAATGATATGAATACCATTAAGGTTATTGCCCCTGTAAGCAAACAGATTGAAAGGAACACAAGCTTAGTAATCTACCGTGCAACACTTAATATAGATGGTAATTTTGTATTGTATGCTCACATATTTGAGAAGAATAATAATACTGGTTCTGCTAGCCAAATTTTGTGGCAGGCTATTTCTGATATTTGTCACATCAAGGGCTTTTGTGGCTTCAATAGTTATTGCTCCAACGATACTGGCAAAGCTGAATGTAAGTGTTATCCTGGATTCAATCCAACCAGTAATGGTAGTAACAACGCAAACATGTTCTTGGTTTGTGAAGAGATCATGAAAAATGATTGCATCACAAGTAAAAATCCAAGGATTCTGTACAATGTTAGTAACCCATTGCAACATGTCGAATGGAGTCTTGTTCCTTATTTGGCTGTTTTATCTGATATTGAAGTTTGTGGCAAGTCTTGCCAGGAAGATTGTGATTGTGGGGCTGTGTTATATGAAGATGGTATCTGCAAGAAGTATAAGCTTCCACTCACATATGGAAGAATCAATCCAAATTCAGCAAGCACAGCCCTGTTCAAGTTGCCTTCAGGAATTACTATCACTTCTACTACTTCAAATAAAAAGGGGCCTTTTGTTGTTATTGATCACAAGAAAAGTCTCACTTTGACTTTGATCTTCACTTTGGGATCAATTTCATGTGTTTGCTTAATCTTTGCATTTGCTATTTTCTTCATATACAAGCGTCAGGTCCATTCATACAGAAAGCTATCTGCAAGTGCAAATCTTGGATATACTGAGGATTGTAGTCTGCGAATTTTTTCGTTTGATGATTTAGTGATTGCAACTGGAAACTTCGCAGAAGAAATCGGTAGGGGATCTTTTGGAGTGGTGTACAAAGGGACAATACGTGGAAGCAACAGATTGATTGCTGTGAAGAAGATAGACAAAGTTGTTGATGAAGGACAAAAAGAATTCCAAGCTGAAATCACCGCAATTGCTCGAACTCATCATAGAAATCTTGTTCAGCTCCTAGGATATTGCATCGATGGCTCGAGAAAGCTTCTTGTTTATGAATATATGAGCAATGGATCTCTAGCAGATTTTCTGTTCAAGGCTGAGATGCATCTATCTTGGAAACAAAGAGTCAAAATTGCATTGGATGTAGCCAAAGGAATTTTATATCTACATGAGGAATGTGAAGTTTGCATTGTACATTGCAACATCAAGCCTCGAAATATTCTTTTGGATGCAATATGGACAGCAAAAATATCTGATTTTGGACTTGCAAGACTCTCAGTGCCGGAAACCAGTGAACTAACAAGCGGCTATGTAGCACCTGAACGGCAAAAAGATGCTTTAACATCTACTAAAGTTGACATCTATAGCTATGGTGTTGTGTTGTTGGAGATCATATGTTGCAGAAGGAATATAGATTTGAATGTTGCTTCAGAAGAAGAAATAATGCTTTCAAGTTGGGTGTATGAATGCTTTGTGAAAGGGGAATTGAATAAATTAGTAGTGGATGATGATGTAGAATGGAACACAATGGAGAGAATGGTGAAAGTGGCCTTATGGTGTGTCCAAGAGGACTTGTCTTTGCGTCCTTCAATGAGGAAAGTGATATTGATGCTGGAAGGGTTAAAGGATATTCCAATTCCTCCATCACCAACCCCTCTTGTATGATTTTTCATTTCTATTTATGCAGTTTGAATTTATGTATGTCGATCTTTAAGTGTGTTTGCGTTTGATGTTGAAGTTTAATATATCTTGTACTACTAAAATAATGAATCCACTAGAGCTTATTGCTACTGCTACATTGCGTATGTACAAATTATCATGGATTGGTCTTGAATACTGTATATGAAAAATGCTTATTATTGTCTCTTAATAAACAATGTTTTCCAAGGTCCTACAAATTCATTTATTTATTTAGGGTAAAGATGCAAATTTTGTAACGAGTTGTTACGCTAGATGTAAATATGCCTTAATAAGATAAGATAAGATGTAAATATGCCTTCATATGAATATCACGGGGGAAGTTTTTCAGAGCAATACTGTCTTGAAGGTTTAAAAATATAACATTTTTCCCTATACTATTAATATATTTATGGTCAATGTTTAGTAATCATTAATTTTATAACAGGGTAGGATAATATTGCTGCATTATTTGCAACTAAGTTCTAGTCAAATTGATTATTTTTTTACTAATATATTTTTTGTTCAGACATATTTAGTTTTATATGACGGGGTGAATCTTGGACGGCTTTTTTATACCCATACTACAAAAGCCAAAAATATTTCCCCAAATCCTTTAAAATTAAAATTATTTCCCCGAGGCCCGTTTGGTTGATGAAGGAAAGTGAGTAGGAAAGGGAAAATGATGAAAGTTGGGATTTTTTTGGTCATTTGCATATATATCAAGGTCCACAAACTTTCTTTCTCCAACTCACACTTTTTCTGAACCCCACAAACTTTACTTTCATCATTTCCTCTACTTTCCATCTTCACCCTTTCACTTTCTATTGCTCCAATTTCTTTCCTGCAACCATACAGTTCTTTATCTTGCTCAGTTTAACTCCTAAGGGGTGACGTGGACAGTGGACTAAAGCCACGTTCTCAATTCACCTCAAATATCCCATAAACTCTTCTCTTGATTACTTTCTGATCAGTTTTACTAAGTCCATCCTCACATTACATCCAAACTCAGTTCATCCCAAGTACTCTAAAACAATAAATAAAGCTTATAATCTTAACTCTTCTCTAATCTCATTATGATCACTTAAGATATTTTAATCTATTGTGTCTCTCATATCAGATTTTTCCTTGACTCAGAATTCCTCAAGTATTTCATTCCAAGTATTGCCCTAAAGTACTTCTGATTTTTTTTCTTTAGTTCATAACCTCTCTGCCTAGACCAAGTATAAAACTCATAATTCCTATCCATTATCACTTTCTGGTCAGTTTAGTTTAAGATCTTGTCTTAAGTTAAGTCCTTCAACTTGGAAAAATTCAATCTCTATATTAATGCTCAAGACATTCAACTCTCTATCATACTTTTACCTAAGTCTAGATTATGTCTATCTATGTCAAAACTTAATATTCTAACACCGTTCAATGAGTTGTAGATGCAGCCCTAGTTGGTTGACACTCTATTGTTGTTTATGTCCCTTCATTGGTTGTATTTGTTGTTCCTTCTATGTCCAGAGAAGTCTCACCATCGGAGGCCCAGTTTTTGATCCGTTGGAAAGGTATGTTGTTAAAGAATGAAGATTTGTGAGCAATTTAGATGAGATAAATATATGTAGTTCAATTTATGAGAAGTGTGGAAATAATGAAAAAATATTGTTATGTCATATATTTGTGTAAGAATGTGTAATATCTTGGTCATAATCATAAATTATAGTATTAGGTAAAACTTGTAGGAGAAAAATATTATTTTTGGGTAATGACCCTAATTTGTCCTCCAAGTAACCACTGTGGACCACTGGACACCTTAAATTAACAACAAACCCTAATATGTCATTCAAGTAACCAAAGTGGTCAAATTTTACCCTCACCTGACGGTCAATGACGTTTGACCGTTTAAAAACTTCGCGAAATTGCATATTGACCCATATACTATTCTTATTTATATTTTGGTCCCAATAGTCTGCTTCAATTTTCGTTTTAGTCCTTATAGTTTAAAACAAGATGTTTTGGTCCCTCAAGTTTGATTCCGTTAGCACAGTTAGTAACTATAGTTTAATAAGGGTTTGAATATGGATTAACGGTGTTATATATGTTGACATGTCGTTGACGTGTTAATTGTGATAATATGGCTAGATAACTAGGAAATTGATTTGGCCAAATAAAATATCTTTTTTAAATTTTTTAAAATCCAAAATTTATATTTTTAAACTATAGGGACTAATTGTGCTAAAAGAAACAAATTTGAGAGATCAAAACCTTTTGTTTTAAACTACATGGACTAAAACGAAAATTGAAGCAAACTATAGGGACCAAAATATAAATAAGAATAATATATGGGGTCAATATGCAATTTCGCGAAGTTTTTAAACGGTCAAACATTGTTAACCGTCAGGTAAGGGTAAAATTGGACCATTTTGGTTACTTGAAGGGCAAATTAGGATTTTTTGTTAATTTAGGGTGCCCAATGGTCCATGTGAAGGGTATATTAGGGTCATTACTCTTTCTTTTTATGAAGTTTTATGTATTATAAATATGAAACCCTATCAACAAAATTTCTATTGAATTTTTCAGTCCTCATTATTTCCACATAACCAAAATGGAAGTAAACTACAGGTACCAAATGTTATATTAACACTTTTATAGTTAAGAGATGATTTTAATTTCAGATTATGTGCCCATTAATATAATATTTGTAAAAAACAAAAACAAAAATCAATCTGAACCACCAAAATTAAATTAAATCTGAACCACAAAAATTAAATGCTTGGCGATGGTCATTTGCTATTGGTGCGTAACTGCTCATTTAAATTTGAGAAGTTAAAATGGTTGTTATTTTTTCTTTAATGATTGTCTCGTACGAAACCATTCGAAACACATAGTCATATAAATAGAAGTCAAGCAACCTTGACAAGTGCATTGTATTTTGTATGCAACATAGTCAATATAAAGAGTAGTAATAAGTCAAGTTACAAGGTGACAGGTGCAACTTCGCTGCGCCTTCCCAAGAAAGACTTGTATAGCATTTACAATTCTAAAGGTAAAGACTAACGACTTTTCAAACCAATTATAACAGTGTGTGTGTGTGTTAATATATTGATCGAAATATAGATATATATATTGTCTATGAATCTATTTTATCTTCTCTCTTATTCCATTAGCTATGGCTACCGTTACTCTGAACATGTACATTCTTCTATTTCTATCTTCTTTTCTATTTGGAAGATTATCCAACGTAGTATCAGCTGCAAACCAAATAAAACTTGGTGACTCACTTTCTCCCACTATTCAACCCACTTCATTGCGTTCACCTTCTGGTCGATTTGCATTTGGCTTCTATAAGCAAGGCAGTAAAAGCTTCAAAGTTGGCACTTGGTTTTTCGGTAACGATGCTTCAACTAATATAATCATATGGACAGCAAATCGTGATGACCCTCCAGTCTCCTCAAATTCAAAACTTGTTCTAACAAGCAAAGGTGAGCTTCTTCTTCAAACTGGTCGAATGCAAAAGAAAAATGGAGTCATTGCTCATAGTGAAAATGGAACTGTTTATTCTGCCTCCTTGCTTGATACTGGAAACTTGGTACTACATGATAAAAGTTCCAATATCCTTTGGCAGAGTTTTGACCATCCAACTGATACAATCTTAGGAGGTCAAATTCTAGGAACTGGACAAAGTTTGATTTCTAGCTCATCAAGTACCAACCAGTCTTCAGGAAAATTTCAGCTCATCATGCAAGATGATGGAAATCTTGTCATGTATCCAGCTTATCTATTTGTTACACCATCGGATTCCTATTGGAACACTGGTACTGTAGGTGGAAAAGGTTCCAAATTTTTTCTGTCACTTGATAACACATCTCCTTTTCTAAGAATTCTAGATGCTAATAATTCAAACAGCATCATATGGGAACCAGATAAAGCTGATTTGTCAACTTCAAGAGGCAGTGGAAACAACAACACCATTATTTATCGTGCTTCCATTGATTACAATGGAGTTTTTCGACTCTTTGCTCATTTTGAAGATAAAATTGGAAAAAGCCAAATTAGAAGTGTGTGGTCAGCTTTGGATGTGTGTGATGTGAAGGACTTTTGTGGGTTCAATAGTTATTGTACATACATAGATGATAGACCCTTCTGTGATTGCCTTCCTGGGACTGATTATAAAGATCAGAGTCAAAATAGTCTTGGCTGCATAAGGAACTTCTCAGATGCTGGATGTAGAGATGGAGGAGATAATACTGCTTTGTACTCCATGTATGGAATGAGTAGCATGTCTTGGAGAGATGCTCCTTATCTTGAAGAACCAATTCCAGAGGAGGATTGTGTGGATTCTTGTTTGAGAGATTGTTATTGTGGGGCTGCAATATATGAAGATGAGAGATGCAAGAAACAAAAGCTTCCATTAAGATATGTTAGGAGGAAAACACAAGGGTCCTCCAACACATTATACTTCAAGGTTGGGAAAGCAAGCCTCAAAAGCAATGATACATCTTATATACCTGATCCAATCAAGAGAACCAGTAAGAAAGCAATTCTGCTGCTTGTTGTTGTCATCTTGGGTTTTTCTGTTCTTTTGTTTTCAGCTATTGCAATCTCTGGCCACTTAATATACAGAATTGGGATTTTGAGTTACAAGAGGTTGCTGGAGAGTGGAGATTTTGGGTTGAATAATGAAGGTATTACTCTGAGGGTATTTTCATACAAGGAGTTGAAAAAAGCAACAAATGGTTTCAAACAAGAGCTGGGTAAGGGTGCGTTTGGATCAGTTTACAAAGGATCTTTAAACAAAGGGAGAAGACTAGTTGCTGTCAAAAGACTAGAGAAGTTGGCAGAAGAAGGGGAGAGAGAATTTCAAGCTGAGATGCTTGCCATTGGTAAATCCCACCACAAAAACTTAGTTCGCTTGTTGGGATATTGTGCTGAGGGATCTAAAAGGCTTTTAGTTTATGAGTACATGAGTAATGGTTCCCTTGAAAAGCTTATCTTTGGCGATAGTACTAATCATCCAGATTGGGATCAGAGGAGGAGAATAACTCTAGACATTGCAAAAGGGTTGTTGTATCTCCATGAAGAATGTGGGGCCCCCATCATTCATTGTGACATAAAGCCTCAAAATATACTGATGGATGATTTCTGGATGGCTAAAATATCAGATTTTGGGTTGGCAAAACTTCTAATGCCAGATCAAACAAGGACCTTCACTCAAGTTAGAGGGACACGAGGATACTTAGCTCCAGAATGGCAGAAGAACACTCCAATAACAGTAAAAACAGATGTTTATAGCTATGGAATCATGCTTTTGGAAATTCTATTTTGTAGAAGAAATATGGTGATCAATGTGGCACATCCAGAGCAACTTGTTCTATCTACTTGGGTATACAATTGCTTTGTTAGGAGAGAGTTAAAGAGGCTTGTTCCTGGAGAAGACGTGGACAACAATTTACTAGAGAATATGGTGAAGGTGGGGTTATGGTGTATTCAAGATGAACCTTTTCTTCGACCATCAATGAAAAGTGTGGTGGTGATGCTTGAAGGAATAACTGATGTGGCTATTCCCCCTTGTCCCAATGCTGATTCTATGTAACAATATATTCCGTGGAGTTTTTTTTTTTTATTTATTCTGTTTGAGTGATATGATATCCTAAACTTTAGTTTGCTTGAAGATGAGAATAAGAGAAGGAAAACAATTGAGATCAGTTGCATTTTGTTTTTCTTTTGATAACTAGCTAGTTGTATTTTGATTTCTTCCGTTCAATATGATTTGCTGTTCTGTAGCACATAAAATAAAAACACACACCCATTAGTTTAAAATTAATAACTTCCATAAAGTCTTATTTTTCCCTATAGCACATTGCCATTATTTTCAAGTTAATTTACTGAATGAGATTGCCACATCAGATTAATGACTGGTAAAACTTTCACCAGAAGGCCGCAAGGGAAGAAAATTGAAGTAATTTTAATTGAAGAGAGTAATTTTTTTAAAAAAAATTTAGAGGTAGAAATAAAGACTTATGGTTATAGACAGAATCAAACTCAATCTCCTACCTATAAATGTCATACAATTGTTTTGCAAGGTTGTTGGTGGTGGAGCAAATTTTATCTTTATCGATTACTGCTAAAAAAACTCAACTTCTTGAAATCTGCTCCCTTTAAAACCATTGTTTCGAATATAAAAATGCTTCTAACAATTTTTGCGGTGTTTAGCTACCATTTATTGAACCATGGTTTCCCTACTCAGTAGTGCTTTTTTTCCCGAGCAGTTAATAGCTAATATTTTCGCATATTAGAGAATGGTGCATTTCTATTATGTACGCGTGAGATGAAAATATTACTCAAATATTTTTGTTCTTGAGGAGAGTTTGACACTATCATTTATATGATTGTAAAGGTTATGATTTGAAGTGAGTCTTCAAAATAAAATATTACACTATGAATAAAAGTATTCGTGAAGAACTTTAACAAATTATATTTGAAGATATATGTGCAAATAAAGGGAAATGCTATATATTAATTTTCAAACTCATTTTAACTAGTTGAATAGTAGGATTAACTAGTTGAGTAGCGGCATTAACTACTCAAATAATTAATAGGAATTCAGACTACTATAAATTAATCATTCATGGTTTGTGAATGGCTAAACTTTATATAATCCGATGTTCTGTTTTCAGTGATCGCAACACACACGTTCATCAGTAGCTCATGGAAACTGACCTGTCTTCCAGAGGACTAAACTGATAAGTGCACAATCACCAATGGCCTCAATTAAAAGAAAATTACCCATCTTCACAGAAAAGGAATAGAACCCCCACGAATAATATCACTATTAAATAACCAGTAAGTGAACAAGGTATCATTACATATTGTAGCCATGATCATCAGTAATCAGGAAATTATCAAAACTAGATCAGTCTCCCGTGCGTTGCACGAAAAATTTTTATTTCGATGTGAATTATTGTCTACAGTAGACACTAATTAGACAAATGCTTTGTAAACTAACACAATAATTAGACAATATATTATTAAGTTGTTTTTGACATAATACTTTTACCACTGCAAGAATGGTCACTATACATATGAAGATATATGAAAGATATGAAAGTTGTTGGTGAATTATGAAACAAAATGTTGGTGAGATCATGGAGGTTGGTGAGATCAACCTCACATATGAAGATATTATAAAGTTGTTTTTGACATAATACTTTTTAAGTAAATAACCACACTAACAAAAAAAGATATGAAAGAAAATGTTGGTGAGATCATGGAGGTTGTGTTTCCTTATAAAGACATGAAAGAAACAAAGAGCAAGAAGATAGAGAAATAGATTAAATAGCAGAAATATATTATAAATGAACATAACAAAAAAAGAGTTATTTACTTAAGAACTGCAGATACCAAATCAAGAAAAACAGTTTTCATTGAAACATTTTGTCAAACAAATTCTAGGCATGTGACGATGAGATAGACTTTCTCCCGTGCGTTGCTTGGAGAGATAGCGCTTCCGAAAATTTAATGTAATTTATTATTTACTGAGAGAAAGTAGTCCTATGCATAAGGTATTTACTGAGAGAAAGCTCATGCAAGAAAAAATTTCTTGCAATAACAACCCGCTGGTGAAGGTGGTAATGAAAACATGTTAACAGTTGAGGTTCCAGATATAATTTCCTGCAAAACATGTAATGCTTATATAAAGGCTCTCTTTATTAACAATAATTAGGGAACCGGTTCTCTTGTAATACTTCTTTAGTATTTTCACAAGAACTGTAGAGAGTAGGTTAAGGAAACAATTAGACATTTTGATTAATTAATTATATTGTAATCATATGACTTATTGTATCAAAAAAAAAGTAATCATATGACTTATGGAACATAATCTCCCCTCCTGCTTGAAAGACCTAACTTCTTTTTGGATTTATCCCGCGCTATTAGCAACCGACTAATAATTTTCGCGGCTGCATATCCAGGGCTCAAACTCAAAATCAATGGTTAAGCTAAAACAACCCAAGCTAGTTGAAAGACCATCTTCAAGATACATATTTGATCAGAAACTACTATTGTTTATACAAGGGTGAATGTGCAATTATGTCAAAGACAATTACACGAGGTTAACACAAAAATTAATTTTAAGGTGCAAATTTACCAAGAGACAATATTTTTTGTGCAAATTTATCAAGGGACAATATTTTTTGTGTGAATTTGCCAAGGGACAACATTTTTGTGCACATTCGGCCAAAAAAACATTTTTGTGCACATTTGTCCACAAAGCATTTGTTAATATTTTTTGTGCACATGTGGTGTGACCCATCATCTTCGAATAATATAAATCTTAATAACGTGACACTAAACACTACAAAAAAAAACGGTGTTTTTCGGTGTACGCCTACCAGCGTTTCACACCAAAACGCCGGTACTAGTATACACTTCGGCGTTTTGCAAACCAAACGCCGGAATGGTCTCGATAAAACGCCGACATTTTTGGCGCGCGCTTCCCGCCTTTTTTCCCGCGAAGCCTTACCGGCGTTTTCTGGGTTTCAAAGCGCCGACACGATATTTAAATAAAAAAAATTTGGTTTTGTTTTTTCTTTTTTTTTAAATAATTAACCCATATCGGCGTTTTGCGCAACCAAGGAGTCCGGCATCCTATTTCACCGTCATTGCCGCCTGCTCGGCAAGGACTTTCGGCGCTTCCCAATCGACCCGATCAGCTGGAGGAAAGTGTCAGATACCCGGAAAGAGGAGGCTTGGGAGATTATAACGGTAATATAAAATCCAAAATATTATAATTACTTGAAATATATTATTTAGTGTTACAGTCATTAATTATATATATTTTTTATTATACTTATTCAATACGAACAAAATTCCTTTTGTAGAGTAAGTGTTGGGTCCCTAACAACGTGAAACTGAAGAAATTCATGAAATCGATGATCAGGGATGAGTGGAAGGAGGAAAGAAACAAGATATACAAGCTGAAGTCCGATCAGGGGACTAAGTCTAGGGAGGAGGTGGAGGAGAGTATGCCCGACGGAGTCGACCCTGCACAGTGGAGGCAGTACATCGGCTGGAGGATGACCGAACTGGGGAAGGCCAGGGAAAAACGTGGCCAGGCCGCTCAGGCACAACAACATGTTGCTCACTCGACTGGGAGCATACCGATGATCGTCGGCTATGACGAGATGGTATTTAACTTTCCACTACTCTTTCTGTCTAATAATTTACGTTATAATACTGATCATAGTTTCACGTTTCAAATATTTCAGTTGGACGAGGCCAAGACAAAGGGCATCACGAGGGCATCTTCCGAGACTTCATCATTCAGGCGTGCACCCGCAAGGACGGGAAACCTTTATCCCGGAAGGCTGCCGAGCATATCAAGAATGTTGTTCAGGCACAGGCGGATGTTGAGGCCAGGGGGACCCCCGAGTCTCAGGAGGGGGAGAGCGTGAGCCCCTTTGTCGAGGTCGCTGCTCTCCGCGCGCAGCTCGGGACTCCGGATCGTGTGGACGCGTTCAAGGTCTTGGCTTTAGAGCCAAACCTACTCAGCTCTTCCCTCCTTCCGGAAGCCGCGGGAGCCAGGCCTACGCAGCTTCATCCTCTGGGGCGACTCAATCATATGAGGCCCGACAGCAAGAGGAGAAGATGCGGGCGTGCCAGCGAGAGCTTGAAGAGAGAGAAGCCCGGCTGAGGGCAGACGAGGAGAGGCTGGAGCGCGAGAATGAAGCCAGGCGACTGCAGCATGAGCAAGAGCTCTTTGATTGGCGAGCAAAGTTCAGGCACCAGCAAGAGAACTTTTAAAATTGGGACGAATTTTTTTTAAAAAATATGTTTAAACACTTTCCGGCATTTGCAAAAACGTCGGAACATTATTATTAAATTATTTGTCAAAACCGGCGTTTGTATAAACGCCGGTGTGGTCTATATTATTTTAATATGCACATCAGCGTTTGCCTAAATGCCGGTCTATATTACATATCGGCGTTGGGCGAAACGCCGGTAAGTATATTATTTAAATAATATGCACACCGGCGTGTACAAAACGCCGTTTTGTTTATATATAATATTATTTTCCTAGATTCTCGTCCTGGCGTTTATACCGTTCGTTGGCGTTTTGTAAAACGCTGAAGTGTCGCTTTCCCACGTTGCTTTTTTTGGCGTGTTGTTAAACCGCCGTAGCGTTGTTTCGCCGAAAAATAACGCCGGAAAGAGGCAAGAAAAAGCCGATAAGAGGCCCGTGTTTTGTAGTGGTATTTGAAGGTTTTTCTGACTTCAAAATGAAGTATTAGTAGTGCAAAAACTCAGATGATATATTAAAGAAGTGTGGAAGGAAAGGAACTAGAGAGAAATTTTGGAACATAAACAAGGAGGACGTGACAGTTTTTAATACCAAATTAATTTATTATGTCACCGTTTTACCCGCTACATGTCCATATGTTAACTTCTGTATTTAAGTAACTAAAGTTCTTGGCAAATTTACAGAAAAAATATTGTCTCTGACAAATTTGTACAAAAAATATTGTCCATTAATTTACATATCAAAATTAATTTTTGTGTCAGTCGCACTTTCCTTTAATTGTCTTTGACATATTTGCACATTCGCCTTTTATAGAAGTAACAGAGTAACTATGGATGGTGAAAAAGCAATTGAATTTCTGAGAATTAGAATTACTAATGATACAGAGATTATGCTTTAGAATAAAACAAAGCGGGTTATTATCCCGAATCAATAGAGGATTGGGTAAGGCTGACCTGCTTAAATCGGGCTAACTCGAAATCCCAACTCTAATCAATTGGCCAAATTAAAGTGAGGTCTTAAGGGACCTTACATTGATTATGTTAAAAGACTTTTAAGTAAAGTCAAAAGTCATAAGAGTCTTTTTTGTATTGTAACATAATTAAAGTAAGGTGTCTTTGAAACTCTACTTTAATTTGTCTAATTGGTGGAAACTTTCTAATATCATGTGACTTGGGTGGGATCTGAAATTAATTTTCCCAAAATATAACCAGGAAAAGTTTAATCTCCTTTCAACATATTGGCCTGACCCGGCCACCATTCTCTTTCTTTATGCTTAATTTAATTAACATCATCTTCCAGACAGTTTCGTAATGAGAAACGTTGGAAATTTATCTGTTTATTATTTATATATTGTGATATACAGATTAGGTGAGCAATTACAAAATATCAGAAGCCACCAAGGTGAAAAATCGCATATAGAAGATTTTTACTTCCTAGAAATACTCTTTTATTGCTCCACATGCTCTAAGCAAATATTCCGCTCTAAGCAAATATTCCAAAAACACAAATCTATAAAAATTTAACGCGTTAAAAATATATAAAAACTACAAACTAAGCAAGAATTTATAGTTTTCAAAACTTTTTGATATATATTGCAAAGTTTATCCTCCACCTTTGACCTTTGCAAAAATATTATTTCAATAAAATCCATTTTATATAACTAAGTTGCTAACAACTAACCTCCCGTTATTATAATACTCATATTAACAGTAGAAAGGATATAAATCAACCTGACTGTAAACTTTTCTCAGATAGTTGTGACCAATGAAATTTTTTCCGTGGCATATTTGCCCAATTTTTAAATAAAAATAAATCAGCTTTGTTTAAGGGAAAAATGGGAATAAAACCATATACATTGGACCACAAAGCATTTGTTAATATGATTCTAAGATTTCATTTATCAATCTTCCCCACAGTCTATAATTCTCTTTTCTTATAAAGATCAAGCTGAGCTGATGTCTCGTACAATTTATGATAGACAATATGGTTTAATGTTGCTTTAATATTAAAAACATCTTGTTTCCTAATTAATTTGTTAAATATGGAAAATATCCTAGTTTTTTTTTCTATGGGAAAATTCATTATCAAAAGGACACAAAAGGGTCATAAATTTCCTAAAGGACAAAAGACGACACATTTAACTACACAAAAAATATGAATAATTACTCTTGTGTATGTCATGATTTCCTACTTCTGTTCTTTAATTATTTAGAAGGAGTTTGTTTCTCTAAAACCATATTAACTAGTATTTCAATAACACAAATAATTATCTCGATCGAAAAAATAACACAAATAATTACACGTGGAATACAAATAATATTCTTATATCGGGTTTTACTACTTCTGTTTTATAACTACTTAGAAAGGGACTTATTTCTCTGAAACTATATTAACTAATTTAGTAATGCAAGTAACTACTTGTGGATCGTGTATAACTACACATTTATCTCAAATAAGGAACAATTCCTCTTTTACCCCTTTTCAAAATTCGTTAGCGTTTTTATTATCGTTTTTTATCCTTTTGATATTTAATTGTCATTTTATTGAATTTTCCTTTTTTTCTATTTTTAATGCATAGTAATTCATCCAATATGATTCATTTAAAATAGTCGTGCATCTATCTGTTTCCTTTATTTTTTTATCCAAATATATCCTCCCCATTCATACTTCACTAAATTATACTCCCTCCGATCCTAAATATAAGACCTAATTAACTTTTTTGAAAAATACTAAAAAAAGCCAAAATAAGTTAATTATAAATTGATTTACCTAATTTTTTCCCTTAAACTAGTTTATTTTACTTATAAACTAATAGATAATCTAAAAATATATCAAATATGTCATGATTTAATAGACTATTTTGCAACATTATCCTCTAAAAAAAAAGTCATCTAGGTCCTATATTTAGGTCATGTATTTAGGACCGGAGGTAGTAATATAATTTCCATTTTCCAAACCATCACCACATTCATTCGGTTTGTCTTACTTTCTTCCTACACTTCCTCTTGTTCTTCCTCCCAAGTCTAAACTTTGACCTCACCCAACTATTCCATGATGAGCTCCCAAGCTGTTGTCCTCGCCGCCGCCGCAGCCGCCGCCGTGTCCGGCACGGTTCTCCTCCTCACTCTCCGTCTCCAAAAATCTCCCCAACTCCCACTCAACCACCATTCTTCCCCTCCAATTCTACGATCCTGCATGTCATCCACCTCAGGTTGTTAATTCACCTTCATATTTCCTTCTTTTTTTCTTTTTCATTTCAAACACATTGACTCACCATGCCTAATACTTCAACCTTTGTCATGTTTCTTGAGCAGATGATAAGAAGAAGAAAAAGAAGAAGAGGGTCCACTTTGCAGAGGACGTGGTTTTGTCATCAAGAACAAGAAGAGATGAAAAAGAAGTGAGAAGAAATTTCAGAGAGTCATCAGAAACGAAGGTTGGAAGGAGTTGTAGTTATGGTGGAGTTGAAGGTTCAAACAGACCAATGCCTGCAAATAGAGTGGCTTTGTATAATGGTATTTTAAGGGATCGTGTGGCTCAACGATTGGCTTATTCTTACTGATTTGTGGGTCATCTTTATGAATATTCTGTTATTATTCCTCTCATCGTAAAGCTTCTTTGGTTTTCTCTTTTTTCTCTTTTGTCTTGGTGTAAAGTTTTGTTGATATTTTAAAGGATGGATTTTATGATGTTTCTCTTTCAAAATTAGTCTGATTTTTTCTTCCTCTGCTATATTTTCTTTTCCGTCTTCTTTTGTTCTTGAGTTATTTGCAGTTCAATATGTTACGTGCAGATGCAGTTAAAGCGTCTCTTTTTAAGTTGTAACTAAGTTTTGAGTTTTTGAATCTTAAATTCAATGAATCTACTCCCTCCAGTCCTATTTATAAGTCATCAACCGCCACTTCATTTTGGTCCTTAATATAAGTCGCCAACTACCACTAACTAACTCATTAATTAAAGTTTTCCAAATATGCCCCTGTCATTGAAAAAAGAGATCTCTGCATTTACTTTTGTTTGCCTCATTATGACTCTTTTAATGGTTGTGAGGAAGGGCAAAGATGGAAACGAAAAATAAAACAAAACCAATTTAATGATTTAACCGCTACTAACCGTCATTCCTTTGGTTTGTACAATATGGGCGGTTGGCGACTTATAAATAGGACCGGAGGGAGTAATATTCAATTAAAAGCAGATCTTGCATTTTTGTTATTTTCCTGTTTTGATTTTTATTTAAGCAATAATATATTTTATTAACTTTTTTTTGATAAAGAATATATTTTATTAACTTTCCCACTCCCAAAACTCTCGATAAATTTTGGCAGGTATTGTTAAAAAGTTCATCATATCCCTGAATTAAGTGTTTATTAAAATTTGTCAAGATGTTTGACCAAATTCATGAACGAATGTTTGTTTCAGAAATGCTCGACTGGTTTCTCAAACAACGTTAAAATAGAGGCTTTATTTGCCATTTATAAAAACAAGATTTCTCTATGAAGATAAATGATTACAAATTTACCTTTGGCCAAAAAAAAAATGATTACAAATTTACAACCTCAATGACCTTTTATTGTCAAAATTCTCAATGACTTCATTTCTCATAGTTTCTTATATTATTGTTTTCTCCTTCCAACCTTTTTTATTGAGCACTTTTTTATTTTAACAGTGAGATTCATATCTTCAAAAATTATACTAGTATTAATTAAATCTTAAAGGATATGTTAGTATTTTCCATTAGTTCATTGCCTAAAATGAACCATTTTTATTGTTCATCGGTCAAATTGAAACCTTTTATTGTTAATTGACTAAATTGATCATTTCAAAATAATTTGATTAAAATGATATTTAACCCTATTATAAAAATGCAATGATTTCTGTGATGAGTGAATGCCATTAAAATAATTGAAAGAGTTGGAGGGACATGTCAGCTGACATGTAGGAAGAAAATACTCCACATGCCTTAATATCATTTGTCAGTATTTATATGAGGTGGAACTCCTAGGGTGCCTATGACTTCCTCTAGTATTACGTGTGAGTGCAGCGTGTGAATAGATACCTTACAACTAATTTTACAAATGTGAACTTGAATTATTTTATTTCATGTGAAAGAACCTAGACATTTCAGATGGGACATTGTGATCCCTCTCTCCAGAAAGACAACTTCATTGACATTGACCCAATCAACTCTTTCTTGGTCAAATTCAAAGCAATGACCAAATAATGGGATGTGACGGTCAATTAGACTGGTTTGTTTGGACCAAACAAAACGTGTTTACAGTTGTCGAATTAGATAGAAGGCTATTGATTTTTGGAAAGGATGGTTAATTTTTTTTAGAAAAACTAAACTAAAAAGGTCCATCAAATTTTCAAACAATTTTTAGTCACTGTATATTATCAGAGCATTATGTATTATGTCATTGAAAAAAGCATATTTTGTGGTTATATTACGTTGATAGTTAAAATTATTGTAGATTTATTTCTTATACTTTAATTTTTTGCATATAGATTTATTTCAATACTTATTAGTTTTTGGGTGAAAACGCAAATCTATGGTAAAAAGTAGAAACATTCATGAAATTTCAATGAGGTCTAAAAAGTTTCATTTTTCAATGTATCCGATCCTTAAAACTCTTGAAAGAAGTTGTGTTAGACAGTTATTTCTTTCTTTTTGACCTGTGTATTTTGATATGGTTCTTAAATTGGAAAAAGTTAAATGAAAAACTTTGAGTATTAAGGATTCTCATGTATGTGTTTTATTTCAAAGATCACCTTATATCACATACTCCCTCTGATCCCTAATATAAAAGTCAGCCGCCAAAAAATCTTTTTAAGAAAACATGTGAATGTTAGTTGGGTGTCTTGAGTTAATGCTTCTTTTCTAATTTTGTTCATATTTATTATGATATTTCTAAAAAAGAGAAATACACATAAGCATTAACAAATATAAAAGAGAGTTAGAGGCAAAATAGGAAAAAGCACACTAAATGATGAAAGAATATGAGATGAACTCTTATATTAGGGACCAAAACCATTCAAATTTTGGAGTCTTATATTAGGGACTGAAGAGTACTATTCTTTTGTCAAAAGTCATCATGTGCTTTGTATTTGGGTTCAAAAATCTTGAGTTAAAGTGGTGAACGTTAATTGTGAAGTCACCTTTGACTAGTAATGCTTTAACCTATGACTTTCGAACAAAAATGAAAGACACAATGATTTTTGGGAAAATGTCATTTAAATCCCTCCGAATATACAAAAGGACAATTCAGGAACTCAAACTTCCAAAAGGACCATGAAGGAACTAGGACCTAGTTGACATTTTAAAATTGTGTGAAAAGACAAAATTGCCCTAATCATAAAACAGAAATTACTAACCACCCTATTGTGGGTGTAAGGGTGGTTAGTAATTTCTGTTTTATGATTAGGGCAATTTTTTCTTTTCACACAATTTTAAAATGTCAACTAGGTTCTAGTTCCTTCATGGTCCTTTTGGAAGTTTGAGTTCCTGAATTGTCCTTTTGTATATTCGGAGGGATTTAAATGGCATTTTCCCATGATTTTTAACACAAAAAGTAATACATTGTGTGGGATGGCTTATGTGGTAAAACTCATGTTATTTTTTAGGGTTAAGGATTTATACACATGTGCTTTACTCGAAATGTCATTTAGCACCAAATTTTTTTTGTGTCAAAAATATAAATGTGTTTTATCTCAAGTGTTACCCAATACCAAGGATAAAAAAATACATGTATCCATGGTTGACTTTTGAAAAAAAAATATTTGGTGTTAAGTGACCCTGGGCTAAAAGACATGTGTATTTTGACTCAAAAATATTATATTTGGTGCTAAATGGCTTTTAGGGTAAAAACATATGTACATTTTTTTAACCAAAAAATAAATGTATGGTGTTGAGTGACCATTGGATAAAACACGCGTACTTTTAGACACCACCATAACTAGGGGTGTTTAAGTATGCTCATACCCGTTGAGCCCGCCCATACTCGCCCGCATATTTCCCATTTAGGCCCGCCCATTTAGGGCCCGTCACATTTTTACACGGGTATGGGCATGCCCATACCTGTTTATCTTACACGGGTACGGGTATGGACATACCTACGGGCATGCCCATCCCCGTTTATATGCTCATTTATTATTTTTTAAAACTTTTTTTATGTATTAATATTATTTTACATCACTTCCTCCTTGTAACTAATTTTATTTTGTTGGTATTGCTTAATTAGAACAAGATAAAATTCAAAGTTTATTAAAAATTGAATGCATGCTCTACTCTTTTGGGGGATTTTTGTTGGATTTTTTTTAATTTTTTTCTGAGTTTATCTTACATGGGCCGTCCACTTAACTTCATTGTCCGCCCGTTTATTTTGCGCCAATTTTATAACCCGCCCATTTATGGCCCGCCCATTTATCAATATTTAGCCCGCCTGTTTATGTTACATGGACATGGGTATAGGCATACCCTCGGGCAGCCCAAACTCGCCCGTTGAACACCCCTAACCATAACTCTCATGTTTTTCTGATAGAAAAAAAAGTAATTCCCTATGTTCATCCTCTTCACCATTCACATTGTAGAAATTCATGCTCCTAACGAAAATTCCCTCTAAGACTACAACTTGAACCCTTATGACAAAGGACTAAAGTGCAAAAATGACCATGTAAGTCAGGAAAGAGCAAATTTGACCATGTAAAATTTTTGGAGCAAAAGTAGCTGTCAAATTTCAAAATTGAGGCAAAAATAGTCATCACAGTTAATTTTTTGACTTTTTCACTCATCATCCGAATCATCTCTCACTAAAATTTGTGGCAGACATATGTATTTATTTGCCTTGTTTAATGATGTGACAGAGGATGATATGTGAAAAAGTCAAACAATTAACTATGATGATCATTTTTGCCCCAGTTTTGAAATTCTATGTTGATTTTTGCTCCAAAAAATTTTACACGGTCATTTTTACACCTTCGTGATAATTATGTGGCTATTTTTGCACTTTAACCCTATAAGGAACAAATAATCAAGAGCCAAGTCATCAAAAATTTTCCCACATCATACAAAACTGAGGTTAAGAATAGAGTTTGAACGTTTTAATCAGAGCTTTGATACTAGAAGAAAAATAGCGCTTAGTCAAACAGAAAAAGAGGAGATAGTTGCGGTTAAAACAGCGACAATCGGAATACTCGCCTTTTCAGGATGCACAATTTTTAGAGCTGTAACAAAACATATCGCGTAATTGTTGTCGCGCTACAATGGCACGACAAAATTTATTAAAAAAAATACAAATGTCATGCTTACGTAGCACAACATATTTTATTACTAAAAAATATAGATGTCACGTCATAAGGCGCGTGGCATCTATATTAAATTATTATATATGTCGTGCCACGAATGTGCAACATATCCATAATTTTTTACTAAAAAATCTTGCAGCATATGTCGGCCTTGGGCTATTAATATTATAAGGCTAAAGTATGTTTTTAGTCCCTTAACTTTGGAGAAAGTCATTTTTTGGTCTCTTAACTTTAAAAAGTGTGTTTTTGGTCCCTTAATTTTGGAGAAAGTGTGTCTTTGGTCCTTAGATTTGAAAAGTGTGTTTTTTGTCCTTTAATTTGTGACAAAGTAATGTTTTTAGTCCTTTCAAAAAATGATAAAGTATGTTTTTAGTCTCTTCCTTTTCAAAATTAAGGGATTAAAACATAATTAAACCGAATTTAAAATGACTAAAAACACACTTTCCAAAGTTAAAGGACCAAAAGATGACTTTCTCCAAAATTAAGGGACAAAAAACACACTTTTCAAAGTTAAGGGACCAAAACATGATTTTCTACAAAGTTAAGGGACCAAAAACATACTTTAGCCATATTATAATTAGCCCCAATTATTTTCTTGGATTAAAGGTCATTCTGGCCACCAAGCTATTTCCAAAGTATCAATTTGGCATACAAACAATAAATGGTCTCATTTTGGCCAATGAACAATAAAAATGGTCCATTTTGGCCAATAGACACTGGAAAAATACTAAACTACAATCTAAAATAAAATAAAACATTAATTAAAATTTGAGAGGGGCCCACACTCTCTCTCATCCTCTCCATCCACTCTCCCACCCTCTCTCCCTCTCATCCCTCCCCGCCGGCAACATCCCTCACTCCACCCACCTCTCCATCAAGAAGCACAAAGTTGAGCTTCTTGATGAGCACGTTGGGGTCCACATTCCTAGACAACGCCACCTACCCTTGCGCCGCATCTATCTCCGTTGTGAACTTTGAGAACAGATTTATGCATGCAGAAGCAAACCCAAATCCAGAACAAAACATACTACAGAAGGCGGGGAGGGGGAAAAGAAGAAACAGAAATTAATTCATATATAGTGAGTTAAATCATAAATGAGAGACTAAAAATGGGATAAAGCTTGTTACTTTATGAGAAATGTGGGACAAAACAAGGGAAGCTTCAGAATCATTGATGAGTTACAACTTACATGACAAAAAAGAAAAAAAATGTAGGGGTGAGGAATGTTGCCGGCGGGGGGAGGGATGAGAAGGAGAGAGGGTGAGAGAGTGGATGCCTGGATGGAGAGGATGAGAGAGTGTGGCCCCTCTCAAATTTTAATTAATGTTTTCTTTTATTTTAGAAAGGGTAGTTTAGTATTTCCAGTGGTCTATTCACCAAAATAGACCATTTTTATTGTTTATTGGTCAAAATGAGACCATTTATTATTTGTAGGCCAAATTGATACTTTGGAAATAGTTTGGTGGCCAGAATGACCTTTATCCCTTATTTTCTTTGTAGAGGCTTATTGATTCCAGTAATATACCTACTGTTGAGTTTATTTCTATCTTTCTTTTTTCATATTACATTCCTCTGAAAGACGAAAAGATTTAACAAGTCCATTATCTCATACATACAAGAGTGTAAATGTTGGAACCTTCAAATATTAAACCTATGTACAACTTTTCTTCTTATCCTTGAACTCTAAATCCGGAGAAGGCTCATGTTCTTCTAATTTTTTTCCATGGCGGAGGCCCTCTCTGAGTCCCAACACGATGAACAAGTTAGTTAGAGTTAGAAGTGACTTAGCCCTGCCATGTAACAAATCCACATTAGACAAAGAAGTCCCATAAAGCCCTTTGTTGTCATGTCATATAAGCAGAACTCAGGAATAATCCCCATGCTAATTTAAAGGGTGAAGGTGAAAATCAGTCTTGCAAGTTTCAACTCAGGAGCAATGTTGTCCCAAAAATATTTTGGGGTTAAACCCTCTTTTGGTTCCTGTAATTTGCACAATATATGTTGCCCCTCACAGTTAAAAAAATCTCAAGTCGACCGTACAAAATGATATTGACAATTACCATTACCTTCATCATTGCTTCCATTTTAATACTTCTGGGGCAAGTTGAACCTAAGAAATTTGCAAAGCAACCTTGCTCCTGAGTAAAAGCTTCTTGAGCAAATTTGGATATTAACTCTAATTTAAACAATGTCAAGTAGAATGCATCTTTAAGCTAAGTGAATTTAATTACCAGAAATTCCAGCTGGTACTGCTCAATTGTGAGACCAATCAGGGGTGGAAAGATCCAACATACAAGAAAAATCTGAAAAGATTCTATCTTAATATCCAAAAAAGAAGCATCTGCTAAAAGAAATACAGCAGGGAAATTGATTTCTTATGCCGATGGCACTATGCTATGTCTTTGTTTTATTTTCTCATCTTCCATTTTGGCACTGGCCCTATCAAAGTCTTTTGGACTGTTCAAGAAAATACTAATGGAAAACTATGTCCAATTCTTCAGTGTAAGAAGTTCAATATCTACAGTTCTCATTGTTGTTTCTTTCATTTTCACTTGAAAATAATATCCACTTTCACTTTTCACGTTGATGTTTGTATTTTTTTTTCACAGTATGATTGCCGCTACGCCACTTTCACTTTGATGGTGATTATATTATTAATGTAGATAAAATGTGCTTAAATGTTAATATTTTCAGGAAATTATATTTAATTTCAAAAACTTACCAATTTTTATTCCAAGTTTAATTATAGAGTCACCATTTATATTTTGTTTGCTTAAGTTGTAGTTTTTATTTAACAATTATAGGACAACTAAGGATTTTACATAGAATACTTTTGGTGTTTTAAGTTTCGGTTTAATCATTCATACATGAACAATATACTATTAGTCCATTTTTGTCAATACTTTTGGTCCCTTATGTTTGCATCAAGTTTCAATTTAGTCCTTTATGTTTGGAAAATACACTTTTAGTCCTTTTTTGTTAACACCGTTAGTTTAACTTAACGGAAAAAGCTAATTTAACAATTTTAAATGATTATTTTATAATGAAATTTGATCAAAAATGATAAATTTTGAAAATATAAGAATATTTACACTCAAATATTTTAATCTGAACATTTTTTCAGTATTTAGTAACCATTTAAAACTGTTAAGTTAACATTTTCCGTTAAGTTAAACTAATGGTGTTAATAAAAAAGAACCAAAAGTATACTTTCCAAACATAAAGGACAAAATTGAAACTTGATGCAAACATAAGGGATCAAAAGTTTATTTAAGTCATTTTATAATTAAGCGTAGATAAAAGATTACAATCCACTAATTCCACTATGTACTTATACGTATTTTCCAATATTTTACCACTTGGAGGATTCATTGAACAAAACTTTTCTAAAGTTAAATATAAAAAAATGGGACAATTATATCTAGATCCCAAATAAGAGACTTAATTTCAAATAAGTCCCAAAGAGTTGTTAATGACTACCATTAACAAGTGCAATAGTCTTCATTAACAAATAGTAACAACTACTTGGGACCTCTTTGAAATTAAGTTTCTTATTTAGGACTTAGATGCAATTTTCCCTAAAAAATTGGATGATTAAAAGTTTCTAATTTTTTTTTATATTTTACCTTTCTTATATTTGTCAAATTTTTTTAGGGTTAAACAACAATTTACCCCCGGAAGTTTTGTCAGTGGAGCAACCCAACTCTGGAAGTTTTTTCAGGGGCAATTTACCCTCTAAAGTTTTTTTCAGGAGCAATCTACCCCTGAAGTTTTTTTCAGGAGCAATTTAGCCCAAGTTAAACCTAGGTGTTAGATGAGAATTTGCCATGTGTATTATTTCTCATGTTGTGACTTGTGATACCACCTCAGACATTATTTGCCACTTAGAGATTAGGATGATTTCAAATCATGATTAGCATGATTTTAATTGCCACCCCAAGTATGATTTTATTTTAAAGGATTTTTATTTAAAATCATGCTTAATCTGACGTGGATAATTAATTAGACAAGTGAAGATCTCTTGTCCCCAACAGTTCACAACACAACGCATACGCCGAACCGAAGAACAAAAGCTCTCGTTTTTCAGTGAGCACTGAACTCTTCTTCTGAGCCCACTCACTCGCACGCACGCACACACACCCAAACCCTAACACACTCGCCCACAGAAGCCATCCATCCATCCATCCATACGTAATAGGCAAGCCTCCTTAATCCGTTCATCCCTTTTCTTTTTTCCTATTATCATTTCATTCTTCCCCCTTCTTGCTCAATAATATGCATGCCCAATTTCTTCTCTTCTTTTCTTTTCTTTTATTTTCTTCATATTTAGTAATCTTCAAGCAACTATTATTCCCCGCAAGCTTTTTTGGAGTTTAATAAATAAAACTGATGATGTTGATCATATATGTCTAATCCTTCATAATATCCCCAATTTGTTTTTTTGGATTAATCTTCATATTTTCTTTTGTTCATATAGCTAAGTTGCTTTTTTCAAGTCAGTAGTTCACTGTTCCTTTACACTATTCTCTCTCTCTCTTCTCAAGGAATATGTTGACTGAATATGATTTGAATGGTGCATATATGTTTTCTACTCTTTCTGGGATGCGCTATTTCGCTTTTATTTTTAAGGGTTTTGGATATTTGGCTGCTGTTATTAGTTGCTAACTCTGTTATAGCTTGCCAATTTTTGTGCCAACTTTGATTTTTGGTGGGCATGAGGAGTTAGTACTCATGATGCTGTTAGTGGGCATGAGAAGTTAGTGGGTATGATAAGGAGTTATCAGTATTGATTGAAGGACACTTGAGTACTTGACCCTATATGGCACACTAGCTACTCTACTTTTATACATATATACTCCCTTTGGTCCTAAATATAAGACCTAATGACTTTTTTTTTTTGGAGATTTAAGGTTACAAAGTACTCCCTCCGGTCCTAAATATAGGACCTAGATGACTTTTTTTGGGGAGATTAAGGAAGACTTAATTTTAGATGTCTTTCCAATAATACTCTCCTTGATTGGAACCAATATAATAGTCTTCTATGGGCCCCACCTCCGTCCATTTCCCCAGCAAGGAATCGCTCACCGGCAAGGTGACATTAGCGAAGGAGGCGGTCACATGCGGAGCTGGAAAGTATGCCGTGGAGCTTGAAGGAGATCGCAAAGATGAGAAGAAGAAGTTGTTAAGAAGAAGAAGGGTATTTTAGGAAAAAGGTGACCAAAAATGTAATTAGGTCTTATATTTAGGACCAAAATGAAGTCTCTATCTAGGTCCTATATTTAGGACCGGAGGGAGTATATTATTAAATGATGACATATTTGATATATTTTTATATTAGTCATTAGTTTATAGGTTAAATAAACTAGTTTAAGGGGAAAATTAGGTAAATCAATTTATAATTGACTTATATTTTGCTTTTTTAGCATTTTTCAAAAAAGTAAACTAGGTCTTATACTTAGGACCGGAGGGAGTATAAGATAAGAAATGATGTTTAGCTTGATATCTTACTCTTTGGGTTTTTGAAAGTTACTTGCACTATTCCTAAACATATGACTTATTGCTTAGAGCTTGTTTTTAAAACATAGTAGTTTGATTTTTTCTCGTTTTTTCCTGAATCATCCCTATTAATAAGTGTAATAAACAAGGAATAGAGGGAGGATTGGAAGAAACAATTGTTGTTATAATGTTTTTGTGCATTCTGGAATATAGTAGCATTGAGCACCATATGGAATTCATCCTTATTTGTGTGCTTTGGTTATTTGGTTAATGATGCTGAAGGGGTAATATGATATGTTTTGTAGGCAGTAACCATGAAGGTAAGGTCATCGGTGAAGAAGATGTGTGAGTTCTGTCGGACAGTTAAACGTCGTGGACGTGTATATGTGTTATGCACTGCCAATCCTAAGCACAAGCAAAGACAAGGCATGTCAACGATTGTTCAAGCAGAATCATCTCATACAGTGTAGGTGTTTTTCTAGTGGTGATTGCATATGGTTTTGATAGATGTTACGTTCCTTTTTAGTGGGATTGTTGTGAAATTGATCTCACCAAAATTATTGACTTTTGTCTATGGAAGATAACATATTTTAGTTTGTTCTTCAACTTCATCAAGTGATTTCTTTCTGTGCTTGAAATGCATGCACACATGTATAGATGCTTTCTTTCTGTGGTAGACACGCATGCATGCTTGTATAGATTTTATTGATCAGTGGTTATGTTCAGTTTTGCTAGTTTGACCAAGCCATTGGAATGGACACCACTTCTTGATAAATTGGGATTCTAGAATTCTAGACGCTTAATCCTAGTTTTGTGACTTAAACAAATGAATTTGCTTTACTCTCCCTTTCATCTTTTAATTTCTTAATAAGGCTAGCATGTTGACTAATTTCATTTATTTATTGTAGTACGTAAACATAAATTTAAAAATTTAAGACATTGTTCTCGTTTGATCTATCAAAGAATATATCAGCATTGTTATGCATTCTTTTCATTTATTCTCACATTATCAATCATCTAAGTATGTTAATGTATGAATGTGAAATTTTTAGTAATCAAAATTATTAGTATTGCACCTTTTACACCAACCAAGAAATTTTTCCTCATCAAACAACTTTTATAGTTATACCTGTCAGCTTCTTGCTTTGAGTTTAAAATTCTGTAATTTGTACAGGTCCTTGGAAAAGTCTGTTCAATTTGAACAAAATTCAGAGTTGGTCTTTTCTATATACTCTATTGTATACTCCCTTCGGTCCTATTTATAAGTCGTCAACCGCCCATATTGTACAAACCAAGGAATGATGGTTAGTGGCGGTTACATCATTAAATTGGTCTTGTTTTATTTTTCATTTCCATCTTTGCCCCTCCTCTTAACTATTAATTGAGTCATGATGAGGCAAACAAAAGTAAATGTAGAGATCTCTTTTTTCAATGACAGGGGCATATTTGGAAAACTTTAATTAATGAGTTAGTTAGTGGTAGTTGGCGACTTATATTAAGGACCAAAATTTAGTGGCGGTTGGCGACTTATAAATAGGACCGGAGGGAGTATTATGAATGTCTGACCATACACACAAAGTTTATGTTGCTTTCCTCTTTCCTTAATGCTGCCTTGTGGCCAAAATTGTTAGTGCCTGGGAATTTATACCTTTCACATGCCAATCATATTTTTGGGTAAAATACATGCCAAGCATATTATTGCATAAAATCATCCTAATGCTTACTGATTTCCTGTAAAATGCTGAAATAAATTCAGGTCCTCGGAGGCAAGTACCAAGCATGTTAGTTTTACCAACAGCTCACATATAGGCTTGGCTTCTCTTCTTCCTCAAAGGCACAGTCTTTCTACATTGTATGGATGGAGGGTTGGCTTGGCTTCTATTCTGTCTAAAAAGTGAAACAAACATGGTTAGGGACTCCTAATTCAAAGATTTTTATCGCAAGTAGTGGCTCACTATGAGAAGAATTTAATAAATAACTACAACTCTTTGATCCAGCCTCTACATTCCACCTTTTGTTTGTATTCTTCATGATTTTTTTTATTGTTTAGTTTTGACCCCATTAGAATGTAACCGATCAAGACTTGTGTGAACCGTTTAGTTTGCATACCATTTTAGATATGTGAAACTTTGGTACAGAATGTTTTGATTTGTTACCATTTTTCATGGGCTTTTTTCGTTGGTTTTCTTATTCACAATTTGATCTGAAACTCAGATATTAGCGCAAGCTTTTTTTTTGGCCAAAGATATTAGCGCAAGCTGCAAATGCTTGAACTTGTAATGTCTATTCGCGCTTTTAAACTATTTGGCTTGTGTAAAATTTGCTGCTATGGCTGGTTTCTTATGCCGTAGAAGCCTTTCTCTTTTGCCTTCTTTTGATTGGTCAAATCGTGATCCAAATTAAAATTCACTTATTATCGCATTGTATAGTATAGCTGCATAATTAATACTTGTGTTCTAAATATGAGGCCTATTTTGAGATGAGTTTGATCCTAAATATGATCTCTTTCTAATTATTTGTAAATTATTCTATTTATGCTCCTCCATAATTTATTGGTAATGTTATGTAAAATGCCCATCCTAAAATTAAAAGAAAAACATTTTTTCCTCCTCATCTTCCTCTCACTCCCCCTACCCCTTCTGCCGCCGCGCCTCCTCTCCCGCTGCCACCGCTGCAGCCTCCAAAGTCCGGCAATGGCTCCAAGTGATGAAAGAAATGAAATTTACCAACTCCATGAGATTAACTCTAAGATTAACCTTACTCTGAACAAAAAGATCATAAAGATAACCCAAGTTAGCAGCATTGCCATGACAGTAAAGAAGAGTGAGGCGAGAGGATTTCTAAGGAAAAAGCAACAATCCTGTTCATAAACTGAGTGTGATGGTGGTGTTGTGGCCTTCGATTTTGGAAAAAAGGGACGAAGGAAGAGGATGACGAGACATTGAATAGCGGCAGCGGCGGTGTGATGGTGGTGGATAATCAATGAAACCGAGGTTGTGTGAATGATGACGGTGGGTTCGATGGTGAAGACAAAGTTTGGTGGTGGGATTCAATGAAGGTGAGGAGAAGAGGCAGGTTTGGATTTGAGGGAGAGAGAGATGATTGAAGTGATGATGGAAGCTTAGGATTTGAGGCGGTGAGTAAAGGAAACTTGAAAATGGTGGTCGGCGGTGGCTTTGAATGATATACAACCCATGTTGTAAATTTGTGTTATGAGGGCAAGTGTTGTCATTTCATTAAACTGATGAGGATAAAATTGACATTTCGTATAACATTACAAGGCTGCAATAAAGATTCATAGGGGGACCCCTATGAAAGAACATTACCAAAAAATGTGCAATGTTGATTACAATTGCAATCAACATTACCATTACCAAGTCCAACCAAACAAGCCACATATGGTAATGTAATCAAGATTACCATTGCATGTGTGCAATGTTTTTGAACCAAACGAGCCCTTAGTTTAATGAAATTAGATAAGTATGTCTCATATGGGCACGGAATGTCTCCACTTACAAATTGGTTCACTTTCCACCATTCAAATGAAGCGCATAGTTCGTTTTGTGCCACATCATAAGTCACAAGTTTTATAATATGTGGACTTCAACAAAATGCAGCCACCGGTGCCACCACCATCCTTCTAGAGCATGGGGAGAATTGGGAATTGGATATGGCAGCCACGTGTGTAGGAAGAAGAGTGAGGTGTCTGTTTGTTTTGTTACAAAAGAGGATGCATCTGGTATTCCTATAAGGATTATTTTATTTGAATGTTTTGTTGTGATAAAATTGTTTGTATTATTTTAGGTTGTTTTGTAGATGACAGATTTGAAAAGACAAGATTGAGAGGATGAAGAGATGGATATCCAGTAAAGGATGAGTTTTTTTGTTTACCCAAGGTATCCCCACCCTCGTGTCAAGTGAGACTAATCCCTCACTGTTTGAAGTCTTATATAGGAGGTAAACAGCTGGTCTGTGAATTTGCTCAATTCGCAAGAGTTAGGGATCGTACTCCCAACCACTTGCTTAAGGGACAACTGTACTTACCACTCACGCCAACCCGCCAGGTCCCAATAAGGGTTGAGAAGTTTTATTCGTGCAGCAGAGTAGCATTGAATTTTGGGGGTGCCTTGTTTTTTACTCCCTCAAGTCCTAAATATAAGACCTAATTGACCTTTTTGGAGATGTTAAGGTTACAAAATATGTTATTAAATTATGACATATTTGATATATTTTTATATTAGTCATTAGTTTATAGGTTAAATAATTGACTTATATTTTGCTTTTTTAGGATTTTTCAAAAAAGTAAACTAGGTTATATTTAGGACCGGAGTTAGTATTTAAAAGAAGAGAAGAGGCATCAAAACGCTGCAGTTTCAATCAAAGTGGAGGAAAATGGACCAAATTGTAACTGGAGATGTTCCGTGCCCGTCTCATATCTAGGAATTTAGGGAGTATACACAAATTTTTAATAGGGAGAGACCTTAGAGAAGTACTTCCTTCGCTCTTAAATATAAGATCACTTTCCCTAATTTGATTAGATTAAAGGATGTTGGTTAAGTTAATTATTATAACATGATATTACCTTTTATTATTGATAAGTATTATGAGGTTAACCTGGAGAAAAGCTGGGAAAAATTAGAAAGTAATCTTATATTTAGGAACAAATTGAAATGTGAAAGTGATCTTATATTTAGAATAGAGGAAGTAGCTGGTTTCTTGACTTGCTGCTGTTTTTTTACTTCTATGGACTTCATTAAAAACATGAAGTGATTGTACAGAATATGTTTATATTTTGGGATAATATTAAATTTGGGCCTTGGGCATAGTTTCGCAAATTTGATGAACTCGGGCCTTCATACGTGTTTTCCTATATTCATTTGATGAATATGCTGTGATTCGTTGGCAAAATAGTGTTGTGATTCGAGTGAAACAAGGCTGATTTATGTACAGATTACAGAAGCAGAATCAATTGAAAAAAAAATATCCTTGTCAATGACTTGCAAAATTCATTTTTGGGTGGCAAATAAAGCCATTCTTCAATCACAGAATTTAGTGGAGGGAAGGGAATTTAAGAAATTGTTGCTGCAGAGTTTAGTACGCACAAGAATTAAGAATAGTTCATAGGAAAATTTATGTTGTAAAGATTAAAATTATGAGAAGATCATTAGGAATAATATATAAATGACAATAATACCTTTTATAGAAAAATGCATCTTTCAAAAAGAATGGTTAATATCAGTGTTGTAAAAGTCAGACTAAAAGGCAAGTCGGACAGGGCTTCGGATCATGGTTCAACACAGTCGGGCCGCTCAAACCGTTAGTTGAACTGTCAGTCAAATTGATAACCGTTGAGCCGTAATATGAAGCGGTTGACGGTTGGACCGACCCAACCGTCCGGTCCAGTTCGGTTCTTACAACACTGGTTAATATTCCTTTCTACAATCCTCCCTCAATTTACTTCACACATCATGTACAATATAGCATTACATACAGCCTAGCTAATATATTTACTTTGCATAGTGTAACAATGTGTTACTAATTAACTAATTAACCTGTGACATCTCTTTTAATTCAATAATATCCATTTTAGATCTGATAACCTCTTTAATAACTATGATAGAAAAAGGATTTCCATAATATCAATGTCCTATCATAGTTAGAAAAGGAATATCCTAATGATTAAACATTTATCCATGATAGAAAAGAATAAACTAATACAACACAGTTGCTATCATGGATAATTTATTGCTAACCATGTTAGAAAGGATTTGTCTAACATGGTTAATAAACAGAACTAATTATATTAACAATAAATAAATATATATACATGCGGAAACGAATGCAGGCCTATACAAATTGGCAATATACAATTTGTAAATAAACTATATAACTTCTACTACCTAATTCCCTTTCCTGATGCTCGCGCCTGTGCATGAATACCTGCAAAAATGTCAGTAATCGTGGGATGAGACAATATGTCCCAGTAATCACCGCTTAACTCACTATAATAGTGAGATGTGCGGTAGCGAGGGCGTCTAAAGGGTACCTTATTTAAAACCAGTAATATATATATATATCCATATCAAATCTTCTTCCATTCATCACTCAAGTCCAACAATCACCTTCAAACCAGATCCATTCAACATCTCCATACTCCATCAACTAATTCTACCCCAACAACTCTCACACTCACCTACAGATGCATTGTGCCACCACGGTGCATTCAAGCATCTATTCTTCACTATATGAATTGACACTGTGTCCCTCTCCATAATGAGGGGACAATTTCCTTCTCTGGCAATCTCCAGAGAGGGAACCCCAATTCTGTTTTCCATTACAGAACGGGAACGGTTGGGCTCTCCACTGCCAAACAACCGTAGGGGCGGTTGGGCTCTTCAATGCCAAACAACCGTAGGTCACTTCTCTCAATAAGTAGACCTATGAACCCCGATCCAATCAATCTAAAAAGGATCCTCAGTACAAATAACTGTCGATTGGCCTATCGACAGTTATCATCGCGCGATGGTACGTATATTTATCAGTGTCATGCAAACCTCACAATATCCATTAATTTCAATATCTCATCACAATAGTCAAAATCAATATCAATCTCATATATTCTCCCATCATCTTTAAATCTATCATCCACAACATCTTCCCTCATCATAACTCCCAAATTTTCTCTACACAACCTATGATACATCCAATCCGCTATACCTTTCAATATCCCTGTCAAAATGTCAATATCCAAATGTCTATACACTCATATACACAGTCCAACAATATCACCAGCCAGGATACTACATATATAATTTGTCAAATCTTTTATATAAAAATAATCGTGTTTGAAAAGGCACCCGATAGCCTGTTTTGTATAAAAATACTCTTTAAAGATAATATATATATAGAGGGTGAAAAGGGATTTTACAAAATCCCTAACTAACGTCACCCTCAATGTTATAGTAAGGTAAGTGTGATTACCTGTCGCCCTTTAGCACTCTGACGTTCTTCCTTACCATTTCTCGTAGATTTTCTCTAAATACTTTAGTTCCTCCTATGATAATAGGATACAAATGATAAATTAATATCATTTCCACTTTATAATACTTTGACGTCTCTCTCGTATTCCATATTATATCACTACCCTTCCCTTCATTTTTGCATGATCATTTACTTCTTCATTCAACAAGGTAAATATTCTATAGCTAGGATCAGCATTGTCTTTTGCAGTTCTAACATTTAATCTTACCAAAATTAAAATCAGCAAAGAGCCAATTCACATTATCCTAGACATATACAAATAATCATTCTACTTTCAAACTCTGCAGAAAATAAAGAACATATACACAGATTTTGTAACACCAACACACATGAAAACTTGTAAGCAACTTTGAACATTCACATATAAATTGTAATCACATATTATAAGCACTCAAAGCACCATACATATAACTTAACCATATTTCATTACTCATTATAAAATAACCTACGCCTACCATTTTTAATTACATTCAGACTCAAGGCGGTAACAACAAAACAGTTTCCACATATTAATCAGATATATAATAAAACAACACTTCTTCAAGCAAACTCTATTGCCATATTACTTTCTCAGCTCAAATTCAAACAAATAGTAAAGTAGTCCCTTTTTAATTAACATGTCACACAAGATTACAAGCAAAACAAAGAATAATAACCTTCTTCCTTACATACACCTATACACACTGATTTCACATGTACTAGAACATATATCCATGTTCTAAAAGAAGAACAATTCCCCTAATCCCTTGCCTTGAATCCAGTGAATAACTTCTACATATTAAAGTAACTAATCCATATGTAACTACATCCACAAGGCAAACAACTATATATATACATATCCTTACTTTCTATTTATTTAGAACTCAATAACAATATACATCTCCAATTAATCCTTTCCTATCACTAATCACCATTCAAGACAGAACAATGTTTTACTTCACACCAGAATCTGTCATTTATTTAATTAAAATTGCCCATTCATAGTAACACCAACAAGGAAATACAAAAGCGAAACATCATTATCTTTCTTATTGTATTCCACAGAAATCGAGTCCCAACTTGTAACTTCTATTTATTTATTTCTTCCTTCCATCTAATTCCGCCGCTAACTTAGTCCAAAGAGCTTATAAAATTATCAAAACAAAGTATATATATGATTATCAATAAGAACCAAACATATACTCATTAAATTTTATAACTTTACTTATATTCATCAACACTTCCAGCCCCATAACAATTCAGTTGAACCAATAGAATGGGGAAAAATCAAAATTTTAAATTCAACTTCACCTATCAGAATCAACATGTCAAACATGGTTCAGTTTTAATTCAAACCTTCACAAATAACCAAAACAAGACCTTTAAATTTCTAACTTTATTTCCTTTACCACATGACTAAACAAATCAGGTATTATCTTTTATGATGACAAACACAAAAAGAAAACAGAGATTTCAAGCCTCCCTCAGTCCACAAGCAATTACCAAACATATCTCATGTAATAATTTCATTAGAATCAAATTCCAATTCCAAATTTACAACACCAACTTACCACAACAATATAGTCAGAGAAATAAAACAACCATCCCTTAAATTTCATAAACAAAACATCAACCACTTAAACATTAAGACAAGAACCAGTAATAAACCTCAATCTGCCTTCCTCTTTACACTATTCGGGTAAGGCAAAGGGTAATGAAGTTCACAGAAAATTATATCTTTTATTCAAAATTTACCATGTGTGAATCAAAAATATCAATCCAATGTCATTAACATAAATACTTCACAGATCAAGCATTTCATTTCGCAAAAGTGTTGATACAGAGAAGAGAACAACAACGTAAAAATCCAAATGAATTCTTAGACATCTTAATCATCAGTAAAACACCAATTATCCATTCAAAAACACCATCAATGGAAGCTTAGATCTTTATCTTAAACAATTCCTAAATTAAAATCCCAAACCCTAAATTGAAAATCTCTCTCAAATTCGTCCAACCTAGAAAGAAAGAATAAGAACGGAAGAAATGAAGTTACCTAAGCTCATTTCTGACCTCCCCACGTCTAGCCGGAGCTCCACCGTCCAGAATCTCGCCGGAAAATGCTAAGGCCGACGCAAATGTAAGGGAGGAGAAAGGAAAGTGAGAAAATGAAGTTGAAACAAGAAGGAAACTCATGAAAATGAAAGAGTAAGGACCCCTCACCACTCGCCGCTGTTGACCGCCGGAGAACGAAACCGCCGGCACCAGAAAAACACACCTCGCCGCCGCTGGAGAAGAAGAGAACGGAAAAGAGAGTGAGGAAAGGAAACAGAACATGATGTGGAGAAGTGAGAAAGGAAAAATGGTTTGATGATGATGATGATGGGGGGTCGCGCCGCCGCGCCTTAGGCCGCCGGAGGTCGCAAGGGCGGAGGACGAAGGGAGGGTCTGATGAGAGGGTTGGAGGGCGGAGGGCGAGAGAGAGATAGAGATGTCGAGTGAAAGGGAGAGTTGAGTGTATATATATATATATTTGTGAAAATTACCATTAACTACCCTGAAGTTTATTCATAATTATATTTCTAGCCCAGAAGTTTGTATATATTACTATATCTCCATCTTTTCATTATAACATAATCTGAATCCTAATTTTACTTTTCATGAAAGTTTCTATCACCAATTTACTCTTTTATCTACATTTATTTAATTTCCAAACTAACTAAGATTTAATATTCCTAAATTGTCCAAAAATCATAAAATTCTCCCCTAAAACCCTAAATTTTCTTAAGGACACCTCAATAATCTCGTATTATCTTAAATTTGAAAATTGGGATGTTACAATTTACCCCACCTTTTAGGAATTTTGTTCCCAAAATTCACTATGTAAATCAACTCAAAGCAATAATATCTCACATAACTCACTTAATACATCCCTAAGAACTTGAATTAATGAAGAAAAGCTCCAAATTCTTGCTAAAATAATACACATTATTCCTCTTGCTTCTAAATTTTCAGTCATATTCCAACTTTGTTAAACCTTAGTTATCTAATTTCCTTGACTTATAAGACGACAAGAGTGATTCTTCAATAATTTACCAAAATATTTCACCCCAATTAATTATACTTTGTCAAATCCTCAGACCAATTTCTATAGATATGAGGACAAGTCTTAGAACCTATGTAAACATCAATCTATTAACTTATGAATATCTCCCCATTTGCTCAAACAAAGAATGTCCCCAATTTAACCTCGATACTACCACACTTTAGTTATCCTAATCACTCTTTACCTCTTTCCAAACAAGCTTGAACTAATGCAAGAACTACCCTTAATTGGACTAAATTCCCTAGTCTCACCTTCCGACTCAAATCGTGTCCATCAGCCATGTTCAAAGGTCTCACTTCCCAACTGTTAAATACTACGCCCCTAGAATTTCATTCCTTGTTAAAAACTTATAATTCTAACTCCAATATCTAACAAGAGCATCATTCCCAATTGTATTCAATTCCAATTAATCCATTAAAAATGTTAGCTAGAGCTTTTGACATAGAACCTTAAACTTAATTAACATCTCAATCCATTTAGCTCAACTAAGCCAAAATTGATTATATCCTCATAGTTATCACAAACTAATAACTCAAACATTCATTCATCATTCTTTATGAACCAACCATCCAGCAAAATCAAACATAAACAAGGAAGAAAAAGAACTAAACCAAACAGAACACCCAACTACTACCAAATACTATATGTATCCAACAAATCCTTCATTTTACTTCGTTACCCAAATACACATAGAGGGAAAAGAAGAAAGAACAACGACCCTAAATCCAAAGTATACCTAAGCATGCAAGAACATACAACCATCAATTATGCCCGATAATCCTTTCTTCCTTCTAAGACAAGCAAGGCCAAAACATGGACATCACAACTTTTCATTGGACCTCAAATCACATGACTAACCGAAACATTATCATAAAAGACATGGTGGAGAAAAGATGGAATCCACATACATTCAGAAATTCATTCTCTATCTCAACACAAAATGACAACACGCAATAAACATAGGAATCACAAATAAAACAACATACATGCATTTTTTTTTTAAAAAAATCAGAATTGAAGAGGATAATATTTAGACTTGTATTAGAAACCAAATCAACTTTGATCAACATAATTAGTCACTCCACTTCTTAGCAATCTGGCTATTAAGCCTTAAAGGGCAAAACAGCTTTATTTCAGATTTAACGTTAAAGAACATGATATTAAACAACAAAATTTGCTAATGAATTCCTATAACTCCAGTTCAATTCACTGCTAAAACAAACACATAAGCACAAATCAGTTTTTAACACCATTCATTACTTAAACAAACATCCATATTGTGACAAACAACCAACAAAAATCACTAAATATGAACTCAATTCACATCTATCACTACAATGTAGAAGTTCACCAACAATTATCAACATACAAGTTTTCTCATTCACATAGTATCAATAGCCAAATTCCTCCAACACTCTCATACATAACTATCTCACAGTTCAGCTATCACAATTATAAGAAATCATACATGAAACCACGACATTCAAATCCTAAGAGCAGCCCCAATTTAATAAGCATTCAACCAATGCAAATTTTAATAAAAACATTCTGTATTCAATCATGCAAACATCTAGACATATATATAATCCTACATCATCAATCATGAGCTAAAGCCATTATACAATCACCTACAGTATATAATCCAATCTTTAAGAAATAGATATCAATCATTAATTTCTTCTTACACCATTAATTATTTAGATTAAAATGTTTATTACAATGATTCACCTTGCAAACATTTTCAATAATCTATAAAAATTCAATTCATAGTCACTTTTAAACAAACCACTTACCATTCGTCCGTTTAGTAACGGTTAGGATACACTCATGAAGTGGTGAGGGCTACCTACATCTGTTATTAAGGGGGCTGCTTCCAGTCACTAAATATAGTGAGGAGCCTCCAGCCGCTTAACATAAATGGGCAACAACCTCTTACTACCCATGATGATGTACTCACCAACCATTACTAGATGAAAGATAATCAAAAACATAAAAGAGGAAAATAAAATAAACAAATTTTTTTTTTATAATAAGACTTTGATTAAAATCACCTGAATAGAATCATTTAATCAAAATACCAAACAAATTCATCACCTATCAACAAAACAAGGCAACTAACACAACTAATTTGGACATTTGAATAACATAAACAATAGCCAAACAAACCATAATTGCAATAGGATTTCTATTAAAACAATCAAACAACACAAGTCAAATCATCGATAAATCAACAATTTAACAGACAAAACAAGAAACCAGGTCAATACTTTCTTATTCTACCGCCTAAATGTCACTATATATTGTTATTTTTGAATTATTTTAATCCCTTAACCCAATAAGGTATCTCATGATGCCTCGACTATGGTTATGGCTAGCACATAACTATACTCGAGACCCCAGAGAATCATCCTTATTTCGTTATTCTTCCTAAATTCTTATTAGTATCTTTGTTTATTTCATTTTCTTTCTATATTCTTCTCAATCTCTCCACATTACCTATTCAATTGCACTTATCACTCTCTCCCCACCACGGGATGAGTGATATTCCTCTCAAAATAGCAGATATTCATGCACGAAAGGAAGGGAATACAAAGAATGTATATTGCCAATCTATATGCAATGCAGCACAGTCCTAGGTTATCGTATACCAAATACTGATACCAAGTTGTAACAATGTGTTACTAATTAACTAATTAACATGTGACATCTCTTTTAATTCAATAATATCCATTTTAGATCTGATAACCTCTTTAATAACTATGATAGAAAAAAGATTTCCATAATATCAATGTCCTATCATAGTTAAAAAAGGAATATCCTAATGATTAAACATTTATCCATGATAGAAAAGAATAAACTAATACAACACAGTTGCTATCATGTATAATTTATTGCTAACCATGTTAGAAAGGATTTGTCTAACATGGTTAATAAACAGAACTAATTATATTAACAATAAATAAATATATATACATGCGGAAACGAATGCAGGCCTATACAAATTGGCAATATACAATTTGTAAATAAACTATATAACTTCTACTACCTAATTCCCTTTCCTGATGCTCGCGCTTGTGCATGAATACCTGCAAAAATGTCAGTAATCGTGGGATGAGACAATATGTCCCAGTAATCACCGCTTAACTCACTATAATAGTGAGATGTGCGGTAGCGAGGGCGTCTAAAGGGTACCTTATTTAAAACCAGTAATATATATATATATATCCATATCAAATCTTCTTCCATTCATCACTCAAGTCCAACAATCACCTTCAAACCAGATCCATTCAACATCTCCATACTCCATCAACTAATTCTACCCCAACAACTCTCACACTCACCTACAGATGCATTGTGCCACCACGGTGCATTCAAGCATCTATTCTTCACTATATGAATTGACACTGTGTCCCTCTCCATAATGAGGGGACAATTTCCTTCTCTGGCAATCTCCAGAGAGGGAACCCCAATTCTGTTTTCCATTACAGAACGGGAACGGTTGGGCTCTCCACTGCCAAACAACCGTAGGGGCGGTTGGGCTCTTCAATGCCAAACAACCGTAGGTCACTTCTCTCAATAAGTAGACCTATGAACCCCGATCCAATCAATCTAAAAAGGATCCTCAGTACAAATAACTGTCGATTGGCCTATCGACAGTTATCATCGCGCGATGGTACGTATATTTATCAGTGTCATGCAAACCTCACAATATCCATTAATTTCAATATCTCATCACAATAGTCAAAATCAATATCAATCTCATATATTCTCCCATCATCTTTAAATCTATCATCCACAACATCTTCCCTCATCATAACTCCCAAATTTTCTCTACACAACCTATGATACATCCAATCCGCTATACCTTTCAATATCCCTGTCAAAATGTCAATATCCAAATGTCTATACACTCATATACACAGTCCAACAATATCACCAGCCAGGATACTACATATATAATTTGTCAAATCTTTTATATAAAAATAATCGTGTTTGAAAAGGCACCCGATAGCCTGTTTTGTATAAAAATACTCTTTAAAGATAATATATATATAGAGGGTGAAAAGGGATTTTACAAAATCCCTAACTAACGTCACCCTCAATGTTATAGTAAGGTAAGTGTGATTACCTGTCGCCCTTTAGCACTCTGACGTTCTTCCTTACCATTTCTCGTAGATTTTCTCTAAATACTTTAGTTCCTCCTATGATAATAGGATACAAATGATAAATTAATATCATTTCCACTTTATAATACTTTGACGTCTCTCTCGTATTCCATATTATATCACTACCCTTCCCTTCATTTTTGCATGATCATTTACTTCTTCATTCAACAAGGTAAATATTCTATAGCTAGGATCAGCATTGTCTTTTGCAGTTCTAACATTTAATCTTACCAAAATTAAAATCAGCAAAGAGCCAATTCACATTATCCTAGACATATACAAATAATCATTCTACTTTCAAACTCTGCAGAAAATAAAGAACATATACACAGATTTTGTAACACCAACACACATGAAAACTTGTAAGCAACTTTGAACATTCACATATAAATTGTAATCACATATTATAAGCACTCAAAGCACCATACATATAACTTAACCATATTTCATTACTCATTATAAAATAACCTACGCCTACCATTTTTAATTACATTCAGACTCAAGGCGGTAACAACAAAACAGTTTCCACATATTAATCAGATATATAATAAAACAACACTTCTTCAAGCAAACTCTATTGCCATATTACTTTCTCAGCTCAAATTCAAACAAATAGTAAAGTAGTCCCTTTTTAATTAACATGTCACACAAGATTACAAGCAAAACAAAGAATAATAACCTTCTTCCTTACATACACCTATACACACTGATTTCACATGTACTAGAACATATATCCATGTTCTAAAAGAAGAACAATTCCCCTAATCCCTTGCCTTGAATCCAGTGAATAACTTCTACATATTAAAGTAACTAATCCATATGTAACTACATCCACAAGGCAAACAACTATATATATACATATCCTTACTTTCTATTTATTTAGAACTCAATAACAATATACATCTCCAATTAATCCTTTCCTATCACTAATCACCATTCAAGACAGAACAATGTTTTACTTCACACCAGAATCTGTCATTTATTTAATTAAAATTGCCCATTCATAGTAACACCAACAAGGAAATACAAAAGCGAAACATCATTATCTTTCTTATTGTATTCCACAGAAATCGAGTCCCAACTTGTAACTTCTATTTATTTATTTCTTCCTTCCATCTAATTCCGCCGCTAACTTAGTCCAAAGAGCTTATAAAATTATCAAAACAAAGTATATATATGATTATCAATAAGAACCAAACATATACTCATTAAATTTTATAACTTTACTTATATTCATCAACACTTCCAGCCCCATAACAATTCAGTTGAACCAATAGAATGGGGAAAAATCAAAATTTTAAATTCAACTTCACCTATCAGAATCAACATGTCAAACATGGTTCAGTTTTAATTCAAACCTTCACAAATAACCAAAACAAGACCTTTAAATTTCTAACTTTATTTCCTTTACCACATGACTAAACAAATCAGGTATTATCTTTTATGATGACAAACACAAAAAGAAAACAGAGATTTCAAGCCTCCCTCAGTCCACAAGCAATTACCAAACATATCTCATGTAATAATTTCATTAGAATCAAATTCCAATTCCAAATTTACAACACCAACTTACCACAACAATATAGTCAGAGAAATAAAACAACCATCCCTTAAATTTCATAAACAAAACATCAACCACTTAAACATTAAGACAAGAACCAGTAATAAACCTCAATCTGCCTTCCTCTTTACACTATTCGGGTAAGGCAAAGGGTAATGAAGTTCACAGAAAATTATATCTTTTATTCAAAATTTACCATGTGTGAATCAAAAATATCAATCCAATGTCATTAACATAAATACTTCACAGATCAAGCATTTCATTTCGCAAAAGTGTTGATACAGAGAAGAGAACAACAACGTAAAAATCCAAATGAATTCTTAGACATCTTAATCATCAGTAAAACACCAATTATCCATTCAAAAACACCATCAATGGAAGCTTAGATCTTTATCTTAAACAATTCCTAAATTAAAATCCCAAACCCTAAATTGAAAATCTCTCTCAAATTCGTCCAACCTAGAAAGAAAGAATAAGAACGGAAGAAATGAAGTTACCTAAGCTCATTTCTGACCTCCCCACGTCTAGCCGGAGCTCCACCGTCCAGAATCTCGCCGGAAAATGCTAAGGCCGACGCAAATGTAAGGGAGGAGAAAGGAAAGTGAGAAAATGAAGTTGAAACAAGAAGGAAACTCATGAAAATGAAAGAGTAAGGACCCCTCACCACTCGCCGCTGTTGACCGCCGGAGAACGAAACCGCCGGCACCAGAAAAACACACCTCGCCGCCGCTGGAGAAGAAGAGAACGGAAAAGAGAGTGAGGAAAGGAAACAGAACATGATGTGGAGAAGTGAGAAAGGAAAAATGGTTTGATGATGATGATGATGGGGGGTCGCGCCGCCGCGCCTTAGGCCGCCGGAGGTCGCAAGGGCGGAGGACGAAGGGAGGGTCTGATGAGAGGGTTGGAGGGAGGAGGGCGAGAGAGAGATAAAGATGTCGAGTGAAAGGGAGAGTTGAGTGTATATATATATATATATATATATATATATATATTTGTGAAAATTACCATTAACTACCCTGAAGTTTATTCATAATTATATTTCTAGCCCAGAAGTTTGTATATATTACTATATCTCCATCTTTTCATTATAACATAATCTGAATCCTAATTTTACTTTTCATGAAAGTTTCTATCACCAATTTACTCTTTTATCTACATTTATTTAATTTCCAAACTAACTAAGATTTAATATTCCTAAATTGTCCAAAAATCATAAAATTCTCCCCTAAAACCCTAAATTTTCTTAAGGACACCTCAATAATCTCGTATTATCTTTAATTTGAAAATTGGGATGTTACAATTTACCCCACCTTTTAGGAATTTTGTTCCCAAAATTCACTATGTAAATCAACTCAAAGCAATAATATCTCACATAACTCACTTAATACATCCCTAAGAACTTGAATTAATGAAGAAAAGCTCCAAATTCTTGCTAAAATAATACACATTATTCCTCTTGCTTCTAAATTTTCAGTCATATTCCAACTTTGTTAAACCTTAGTTATCTAATTTCCTTGACTTATAAGACGACAAGAGTGATTCTTCAATAATTTACCAAAATATTTCACCCCAATTAATTATACTTTGTCAAATCCTCAGACCAATTTCTATAGATATGAGGACAAGTCTTAGAACCTATGTAAACATCAATCTATTAACTTATGAATATCTCCCCATTTGCTCAAACAAAGAATGTCCCCAATTTAACCTCGATACTACCACACTTTAGTTATCCTAATCACTCTTTACCTCTTTCCAAACAAGCTTGAACTAATGCAAGAACTACCCTTAATTGGACTAAATTCCCTAGTCTCACCTTCCGACTCAAATCGTGTCCATCAGCCATGTTCAAAGGTCTCACTTCCCAACTGTTAAATACTACACCCCTAGAATTTCATTCCTTGTTAAAAACTTATAATTCTAACTCCAATATCTAACAAGAGCATCATTCCCAATTGTATTCAATTCCAATTAATCCATTAAAAATGTTAGCTAGAGCTTTTGACATAGAACCTTAAACTTAATTAACATCTCAATCCATTTAGCTCAACTAAGCCAAAATTGATTATATCCTCATAGTTATCACAAACTAATAACTCAAACATTCATTCATCATTCTTTATGAACCAACCATCCAGCAAAATCAAACATAAACAAGGAAGAAAAAGAACTAAACCAAACAGAACACCCAACTACTACCAAATACTATATGTATCCAACAAATCCTTCATTTTACTTCGTTACCCAAATACACATAGAGGGAAAAGAAGAAAGAACAACGACCCTAAATCCAAAGTATACCTAAGCATGCAAGAACATACAACCATCAATTATGCCGATAATCCTTTCTTCCTTCTAAGACAAGCAAGGCCAAAACATGGACATCACAACTTTTCATTGGACCTCAAATCACATGACTAACCGAAACATTATCATAAAAGACATGGTGGAGAAAAGATGGAATCCACATACATTCAGAAATTCATTCTCTATCTCAACACAAAATGACAACACGCAATAAACATAGGAATCACAAATAAAACAACATACATGCATTTTTTTTTTAAAAAAAATCAGAATTGAAGAGGATAATATTTAGACTTGTATTAGAAACCAAATCAACTTTGATCAACATAATTAGTCACTCCACTTCTTAGCAATCTGGCTATTAAGCCTTAAAGGGCAAAACAGCTTTATTTCAGATTTAACGTTAAAGAACATGATATTAAACAACAAAATTTGCTAATGAATTCCTATAACTCCAGTTCAATTCACTGCTAAAACAAACACATAAGCACAAATCAGTTTTTAACACCATTCATTACTTAAACAAACATCCATATCGTGACAAACAACCAACAAAAATCACTAAATATGAACTCAATTCACATCTATCACTACAATGTAGAAGTTCACCAACAATTATCAACATACAAGTTTTCTCATTCACATAGTATCAATAGCCAAATCCCTCCAACACTCTCATACATAACTATCTCACAGTTCAGCTATCACAATTATAAGAAATCATACATGAAACCACGACATTCAAATCCTAAGAGCAGCCCCAATTTAATAAGCATTCAACCAATGCAAATTTTAATAAAAACATTCTGTATTCAATCATGCAAACATCTAGACATATATATAATCCTACATCATCAATCATGAGCTAAAGCCATTATACAATCACCTACAGTATATAATCCAATCTTTAAGAAATAGATATCAATCATTAATTTCTTCTTACACCATTAATTATTTAGATTAAAATGTTTATTACAATGATTCACCTTGCAAACATTTTCAATAATCTATAAAAATTCAATTCATAGTCACTTTTAAACAAACCACTTACCATTCGTCCGTTTAGTAACGGTTAGGATACACTCATGAAGTGGTGAGGGCTACCTACATCTGTTATTAAGGGGGCTGCTTCCAGTCACTAAATATAGTGAGGAGCCTCCAGCCGCTTAACATAAATGGGCAACAACCTCTTACTACCCATGATGATGTACTCACCAACCATTACTAGATGAAAGATAATCAAAAACATAAAAGAGGAAAATAAAATAAACAAATTTTTTTTTTTTATAATAAGACTTTGATTAAAATCACCTGAATAGAATCATTTAATCAAAATACCAAACAAATTCATCACCTATCAACAAAACAAGGCAACTAACACAACTAATTTGGACATTTGAATAACATAAACAATAGCCAAACAAACCATAATTGCAATAGGATTTCTATTAAAACAATCAAACAACACAAGTCAAATCATCGATAAATCAACAATTTAACAGACAAAACAAGAAACCAGGTCAATACTTTCTTATTCTACCGCCTAAATGTCACTATATATTGTTATTTTTGAATTATTTTAATCCCTTAACCCAATAAGGTATCTCATGATGCCTCGACTATGGTTATGGCTAGCACATAACTATACTCGAGACCCCAGAGAATCATCCTTATTTCGTTATTCTTCCTAAATTCTTATTAGTATCTTTGTTTATTTCATTTTCTTTCTATATTCTTCTCAATCTCTCCACATTACCTATTCAATTGCACTTATCACTCTCTCCCCACCACGGGATGAGTGATATTCCTCTCAAAATAGCAGATATTCATGCACGAAAGGAAGGGAATACAAAGAATGTATATTGCCAATCTATATGCAATGCAGCACAGTCCTAGGTTATCGTATACCAAATACTGATACCAAGTTGTAACAATGTGTTACTAATTAACTAATTAACATGTGACATCTCTTTTAATTCAATAATATCCATTTTAGATCTGATAACCTCTTTAATAACTATGATAGAAAAAAGATTTCCATAATATCAATGTCCTATCATAGTTAAAAAAGGAATATCCTAATGATTAAACATTTATCCATGATAGAAAAGAATAAACTAATACAACACAGTTGCTATCATGTATAATTTATTGCTAACCATGTTAGAAAGGATTTGTCTAACATGGTTAATAAACAGAACTAATTATATTAACAATAAATAAATATATATACATGCGGAAACGAATGCAGGCCTATACAAATTGGCAATATACAATTTGTAAATAAACTATATAACTTCTACTACCTAATTCCCTTTCCTGATGCTCGCGCTTGTGCATGAATACCTGCAAAAATGTCAGTAATCGTGGGATGAGACAATATGTCCCAGTAATCACCGCTTAACTCACTATAATAGTGAGATGTGCGGTAGCGAGGGCGTCTAAAGGGTACCTTATTTAAAACCAGTAATATATATATATATCCATATCAAATCTTCTTCCATTCATCACTCAAGTCCAACAATCACCTTCAAACCAGATCCATTCAACATCTCCATACTCCATCAACTAATTCTACCCCAACAACTCTCACACTCACCTACAGATGCATTGTGCCACCACGGTGCATTCAAGCATCTATTCTTCACTATATGAATTGACACTGTGTCCCTCTCCATAATGAGGGGACAATTTCCTTCTCTGGCAATCTCCAGAGAGGGAACCCCAATTCTGTTTTCCATTACAGAACGGGAACGGTTGGGCTCTCCACTGCCAAACAACCGTAGGGGCGGTTGGGCTCTTCAATGCCAAACAACCGTAGGTCACTTCTCTCAATAAGTAGACCTATGAACCCCGATCCAATCAATCTAAAAAGGATCCTCAGTACAAATAACTGTCGATTGGCCTATCGACAGTTATCATCGCGCGATGGTACGTATATTTATCAGTGTCATGCAAACCTCACAATATCCATTAATTTCAATATCTCATCACAATAGTCAAAATCAATATCAATCTCATATATTCTCCCATCATCTTTAAATCTATCATCCACAACATCTTCCCTCATCATAACTCCCAAATTTTCTCTACACAACCTATGATACATCCAATCCGCTATACCTTTCAATATCCCTGTCAAAATGTCAATATCCAAATGTCTATACACTCATATACACAGTCCAACAATATCACCAGCCAGGATACTACATATATAATTTGTCAAATCTTTTATATAAAAATAATCGTGTTTGAAAAGGCACCCGATAGCCTGTTTTGTATAAAAATACTCTTTAAAGATAATATATATATAGAGGGTGAAAAGGGATTTTACAAAATCCCTAACTAACGTCACCCTCAATGTTATAGTAAGGTAAGTGTGATTACCTGTCGCCCTTTAGCACTCTGACGTTCTTCCTTACCATTTCTCGTAGATTTTCTCTAAATACTTTAGTTCCTCCTATGATAATAGGATACAAATGATAAATTAATATCATTTCCACTTTATAATACTTTGACGTCTCTCTCGTATTCCATATTATATCACTACCCTTCCCTTCATTTTTGCATGATCATTTACTTCTTCATTCAACAAGGTAAATATTCTATAGCTAGGATCAGCATTGTCTTTTGCAGTTCTAACATTTAATCTTACCAAAATTAAAATCAGCAAAGAGCCAATTCACATTATCCTAGACATATACAAATAATCATTCTACTTTCAAACTCTGCAGAAAATAAAGAACATATACACAGATTTTGTAACACCAACACACATGAAAACTTGTAAGCAACTTTGAACATTCACATATAAATTGTAATCACATATTATAAGCACTCAAAGCACCATACATATAACTTAACCATATTTCATTACTCATTATAAAATAACCTACGCCTACCATTTTTAATTACATTCAGACTCAAGGCGGTAACAACAAAACAGTTTCCACATATTAATCAGATATATAATAAAACAACACTTCTTCAAGCAAACTCTATTGCCATATTACTTTCTCAGCTCAAATTCAAACAAATAGTAAAGTAGTCCCTTTTTAATTAACATGTCACACAAGATTACAAGCAAAACAAAGAATAATAACCTTCTTCCTTACATACACCTATACACACTGATTTCACATGTACTAGAACATATATCCATGTTCTAAAAGAAGAACAATTCCCCTAATCCCTTGCCTTGAATCCAGTGAATAACTTCTACATATTAAAGTAACTAATCCATATGTAACTACATCCACAAGGCAAACAACTATATATATACATATCCTTACTTTCTATTTATTTAGAACTCAATAACAATATACATCTCCAATTAATCCTTTCCTATCACTAATCACCATTCAAGACAGAACAATGTTTTACTTCACACCAGAATCTGTCATTTATTTAATTAAAATTGCCCATTCATAGTAACACCAACAAGGAAATACAAAAGCGAAACATCATTATCTTTCTTATTGTATTCCACAGAAATCGAGTCCCAACTTGTAACTTCTATTTATTTATTTCTTCCTTCCATCTAATTCCGCCGCTAACTTAGTCCAAAGAGCTTATAAAATTATCAAAACAAAGTATATATATGATTATCAATAAGAACCAAACATATACTCATTAAATTTTATAACTTTACTTATATTCATCAACACTTCCAGCCCCATAACAATTCAGTTGAACCAATAGAATGGGGAAAAATCAAAATTTTAAATTCAACTTCACCTATCAGAATCAACATGTCAAACATGGTTCAGTTTTAATTCAAACCTTCACAAATAACCAAAACAAGACCTTTAAATTTCTAACTTTATTTCCTTTACCACATGACTAAACAAATCAGGTATTATCTTTTATGATGACAAACACAAAAAGAAAACAGAGATTTCAAGCCTCCCTCAGTCCACAAGCAATTACCAAACATATCTCATGTAATAATTTCATTAGAATCAAATTCCAATTCCAAATTTACAACACCAACTTACCACAACAATATAGTCAGAGAAATAAAACAACCATCCCTTAAATTTCATAAACAAAACATCAACCACTTAAACATTAAGACAAGAACCAGTAATAAACCTCAATCTGCCTTCCTCTTTACACTATTCGGGTAAGGCAAAGGGTAATGAAGTTCACAGAAAATTATATCTTTTATTCAAAATTTACCATGTGTGAATCAAAAATATCAATCCAATGTCATTAACATAAATACTTCACAGATCAAGCATTTCATTTCGCAAAAGTGTTGATACAGAGAAGAGAACAACAACGTAAAAATCCAAATGAATTCTTAGACATCTTAATCATCAGTAAAACACCAATTATCCATTCAAAAACACCATCAATGGAAGCTTAGATCTTTATCTTAAACAATTCCTAAATTAAAATCCCAAACCCTAAATTGAAAATCTCTCTCAAATTCGTCCAACCTAGAAAGAAAGAATAAGAACGGAAGAAATGAAGTTACCTAAGCTCATTTCTGACCTCCCCACGTCTAGCCGGAGCTCCACCGTCCAGAATCTCGCCGGAAAATGCTAAGGCCGACGCAAATGTAAGGGAGGAGAAAGGAAAGTGAGAAAATGAAGTTGAAACAAGAAGGAAACTCATGAAAATGAAAGAGTAAGGACCCCTCACCACTCGCCGCTGTTGACCGCCGGAGAACGAAACCGCCGGCACCAGAAAAACACACCTCGCCGCCGCTGGAGAAGAAGAGAACGGAAAAGAGAGTGAGGAAAGGAAACAGAACATGATGTGGAGAAGTGAGAAAGGAAAAATGGTTTGATGATGATGATGATGGGGGGTCGCGCCGCCGCGCCTTAGGCCGCCGGAGGTCGCAAGGGCGGAGGACGAAGGGAGGGTCTGATGAGAGGGTTGGAGGGAGGAGGGCGAGAGAGAGATAAAGATGTCGAGTGAAAGGGAGAGTTGAGTGTATATATATATATATATATATATATATATATATTTGTGAAAATTACCATTAACTACCCTGAAGTTTATTCATAATTATATTTCTAGCCCAGAAGTTTGTATATATTACTATATCTCCATCTTTTCATTATAACATAATCTGAATCCTAATTTTACTTTTCATGAAAGTTTCTATCACCAATTTACTCTTTTATCTACATTTATTTAATTTCCAAACTAACTAAGATTTAATATTCCTAAATTGTCCAAAAATCATAAAATTCTCCCCTAAAACCCTAAATTTTCTTAAGGACACCTCAATAATCTCGTATTATCTTTAATTTGAAAATTGGGATGTTACAATTTACCCCACCTTTTAGGAATTTTGTTCCCAAAATTCACTATGTAAATCAACTCAAAGCAATAATATCTCACATAACTCACTTAATACATCCCTAAGAACTTGAATTAATGAAGAAAAGCTCCAAATTCTTGCTAAAATAATACACATTATTCCTCTTGCTTCTAAATTTTCAGTCATATTCCAACTTTGTTAAACCTTAGTTATCTAATTTCCTTGACTTATAAGACGACAAGAGTGATTCTTCAATAATTTACCAAAATATTTCACCCCAATTAATTATACTTTGTCAAATCCTCAGACCAATTTCTATAGATATGAGGACAAGTCTTAGAACCTATGTAAACATCAATCTATTAACTTATGAATATCTCCCCATTTGCTCAAACAAAGAATGTCCCCAATTTAACCTCGATACTACCACACTTTAGTTATCCTAATCACTCTTTACCTCTTTCCAAACAAGCTTGAACTAATGCAAGAACTACCCTTAATTGGACTAAATTCCCTAGTCTCACCTTCCGACTCAAATCGTGTCCATCAGCCATGTTCAAAGGTCTCACTTCCCAACTGTTAAATACTACACCCCTAGAATTTCATTCCTTGTTAAAAACTTATAATTCTAACTCCAATATCTAACAAGAGCATCATTCCCAATTGTATTCAATTCCAATTAATCCATTAAAAATGTTAGCTAGAGCTTTTGACATAGAACCTTAAACTTAATTAACATCTCAATCCATTTAGCTCAACTAAGCCAAAATTGATTATATCCTCATAGTTATCACAAACTAATAACTCAAACATTCATTCATCATTCTTTATGAACCAACCATCCAGCAAAATCAAACATAAACAAGGAAGAAAAAGAACTAAACCAAACAGAACACCCAACTACTACCAAATACTATATGTATCCAACAAATCCTTCATTTTACTTCGTTACCCAAATACACATAGAGGGAAAAGAAGAAAGAACAACGACCCTAAATCCAAAGTATACCTAAGCATGCAAGAACATACAACCATCAATTATGCCCGATAATCCTTTCTTCCTTCTAAGACAAGCAAGGCCAAAACATGGACATCACAACTTTTCATTGGACCTCAAATCACATGACTAACCGAAACATTATCATAAAAGACATGGTGGAGAAAAGATGGAATCCACATACATTCAGAAATTCATTCTCTATCTCAACACAAAATGACAACACGCAATAAACATAGGAATCACAAATAAAACAACATACATGCATTTTTTTTTTAAAAAAATCAGAATTGAAGAGGATAATATTTAGACTTGTATTAGAAACCAAATCAACTTTGATCAACATAATTAGTCACTCCACTTCTTAGCAATCTGGCTATTAAGCCTTAAAGGGCAAAACAGCTTTATTTCAGATTTAACGTTAAAGAACATGATATTAAACAACAAAATTTGCTAATGAATTCCTATAACTCCAGTTCAATTCACTGCTAAAACAAACACATAAGCACAAATCAGTTTTTAACACCATTCATTACTTAAACAAACATCCATATCGTGACAAACAACCAACAAAAATCACTAAATATGAACTCAATTCACATCTATCACTACAATGTAGAAGTTCACCAACAATTATCAACATACAAGTTTTCTCATTCACATAGTATCAATAGCCAAATTCCTCCAACACTCTCATACATAACTATCTCACAGTTCAGCTATCACAATTATAAGAAATCATACATGAAACCACGACATTCAAATCCTAAGAGCAGCCCCAATTTAATAAGCATTCAACCAATGCAAATTTTAATAAAAACATTCTGTATTCAATCATGCAAACATCTAGACATATATATAATCCTACATCATCAATCATGAGCTAAAGCCATTATACAATCACCTACAGTATATAATCCAATCTTTAAGAAATAGATATCAATCATTAATTTCTTCTTACACCATTAATTATTTAGATTAAAATGTTTATTACAATGATTCACCTTGCAAACATTTTCAATAATCTATAAAAATTCAATTCATAGTCACTTTTAAACAAACCACTTACCATTCGTCCGTTTAGTAACGGTTAGGATACACTCATGAAGTGGTGAGGGCTACCTACATCTGTTATTAAGGGGGCTGCTTCCAGTCACTAAATATAGTGAGGAGCCTCCAGCCGCTTAACATAAATGGGCAACAACCTCTTACTACCCATGATGATGTACTCACCAACCATTACTAGATGAAAGATAATCAAAAACATAAAAGAGGAAAATAAAATAAACAAAATTTTTTTTTTTATAATAAGACTTTGATTAAAATCACCTGAATAGAATCATTTAATCAAAATACCAAACAAATTCATCACCTATCAACAAAACAAGGCAACTAACACAACTAATTTGGACATTTGAATAACATAAACAATAGCCAAACAAACCATAATTGCAATAGGATTTCTATTAAAACAATCAAACAACACAAGTCAAATCATCGATAAATCAACAATTTAACAGACAAAACAAGAAACCAGGTCAATACTTTCTTATTCTACCGCCTAAATGTCACTATATATTGTTATTTTTGAATTATTTTAATCCCTTAACCCAATAAGGTATCTCATGATGCCTCGACTATGGTTATGGCTAGCACATAACTATACTCGAGACCCCAGAGAATCATCCTTATTTCGTTATTCTTCCTAAATTCTTATTAGTATCTTTGTTTATTTCATTTTCTTTCTATATTCTTCTCAATCTCTCCACATTACCTATTCAATTGCACTTATCACTCTCTCCCCACCACGGGATGAGTGATATTCCTCTCAAAATAGCAGATATTCATGCACGAAAGGAAGGGAATACAAAGAATGTATATTGCCAATCTATATGCAATGCAGCACAGTCCTAGGTTATCGTATACCAAATACTGATACCAAGTTGTAACAATGTGTTACTAATTAACTAATTAACATGTGACATCTCTTTTAATTCAATAATATCCATTTTAGATCTGATAACCTCTTTAATAACTATGATAGAAAAAAATTTCCATAATATCAATGTTCTATCATAGTTAGAAAAGGAATATCCTAATGATTAAACATTTATCCATGATAGAAAAGAATAAACTAATACAACACAGTTGCTATCATGTATAATTTATTGCTAACCATGTTAGAAAGGATTTGTCTAACATGGTTAATAAACAGAACTAATTATATTAACAATAAATAAATATATATACATGCGGAAACGAATGCAGGCCTATACAAATTGGCAATATACAATTTGTAAATAAACTATATAACTTCTACTACCTAATTCCCTTTCCTGATGCTCGCGCCTGTGCATGAATACCTGCAAAAATGTCAGTAATCGTGGGATGAGACAATATGTCCCAGTAATCACCGCTTAACTCACTATAATAGTGAGATGTGCGGTAGCGAGGGCGTCTAAAGGGTACCTTATTTAAAACCAGTAATATATATATATATCCATATCAAATCTTCTTCCATTCATCACTCAAGTCCAACAATCACCTTCAAACCAGATCCATTCAACATCTCCATACTCCATCAACTAATTCTACCCCAACAACTCTCACACTCACCTACAGATGCATTGTGCCACCACGGTGCATTCAAGCATCTATTCTTCACTATATGAATTGACACTGTGTCCCTCTCCATAATGAGGGGACAATTTCCTTCTCTGGCAATCTCCAGAGAGGGAACCCCAATTCTGTTTTCCATTACAGAACGGGAACGGTTGGGCTCTCCACTGCCAAACAACCGTAGGGGCGGTTGGGCTCTTCAATGCCAAACAACCGTAGGTCACTTCTCTCAATAAGTAGACCTATGAACCCCGATCCAATCAATCTAAAAAGGATCCTCAGTACAAATAACTGTCGATTGGCCTATCGACAGTTATCATCGCGCGATGGTACGTATATTTATCAGTGTCATGCAAACCTCACAATATCCATTAATTTCAATATCTCATCACAATAGTCAAAATCAATATCAATCTCATATATTCTCCCATCATCTTTAAATCTATCATCCACAACATCTTCCCTCATCATAACTCCCAAATTTTCTCTACACAACCTATGATACATCCAATCCGCTATACCTTTCAATATCCCTGTCAAAATGTCAATATCCAAATGTCTATACACTCATATACACAGTCCAACAATATCACCAGCCAGGATACTACATATATAATTTGTCAAATCTTTTATATAAAAATAATCGTGTTTGAAAAGGCACCCGATAGCCTGTTTTGTATAAAAATACTCTTTAAAGATAATATATATATAGAGGGTGAAAAGGGATTTTACAAAATCCCTAACTAACGTCACCCTCAATGTTATAGTAAGGTAAGTGTGATTACCTGTCGCCCTTTAGCACTCTGACGTTCTTCCTTACCATTTCTCGTAGATTTTCTCTAAATACTTTAGTTCCTCCTATGATAATAGGATACAAATGATAAATTAATATCATTTCCACTTTATAATACTTTGACGTCTCTCTCGTATTCCATATTATATCACTACCCTTCCCTTCATTTTTGCATGATCATTTACTTCTTCATTCAACAAGGTAAATATTCTATAGCTAGGATCAGCATTGTCTTTTGCAGTTCTAACATTTAATCTTACCAAAATTAAAATCAGCAAAGAGCCAATTCACATTATCCTAGACATATACAAATAATCATTCTACTTTCAAACTCTGCAAAAAATAAAGAACATATACACAGATTTTGTAACACCAACACACATGAAAACTTGTAAGCAACTTTGAACATTCACATATAAATTGTAATCACATATTATAAGCACTCAAAGCACCATACATATAACTTAACCATATTTCATTACTCATTATAAAATAACCTACGCCTACCATTTTTAATTACATTCAGACTCAAGGCAGTAACAACAAAACAGTTTCCACATATTAATCAGATATATAATAAAACAACACTTCTTCAAGCAAACTCTATTGCCATATTACTTTCTCAGCTCAAATTCAAACAAATAGTAAAGTAGTCCCTTTTTAATTAACATGTCACACAAGATTACAAGCAAAACAAAGAATAATAACCTTCTTCCTTACATACACCTATACACACTGATTTCACATGTACTAGAACATATATCCATGTTCTAAAAGAAGAACAATTCCCCTAATCCCTTGCCTTGAATCCAGTGAATAACTTCTACATATTAAAGTAACTAATCCATATGTAACTACATCCACAAGGCAAACAACTATATATATACATATCCTTACTTTCTATTTATTTAGAACTCAATAACAATATACATCTCCAATTAATCCTTTCCTATCACTAATCACCATTCAAGACAGAACAATGTTTTACTTCACACCAGAATCTGTCATTTATTTAATTAAAATTGCCCATTCATAGTAACACCAACAAGGAAATACAAAAGCGAAACATCATTATCTTTCTTATTGTATTCCACAGAAATCGAGTCCCAACTTGTAACTTCTATTTATTTATTTCTTCCTTCCATCTAATTCCGCCGCTAACTTAGTCCAAAGAGCTTATAAAATTATCAAAACAAAGTATATATATGATTATCAATAAGAACCAAACATATACTCATTAAATTTTATAACTTTACTTATATTCATCAACACTTCCAGCCCCATAACAATTCAGTTGAACCAATAGAATGGGGAAAAATCAAAATTTTAAATTCAACTTCACCTATCAGAATCAACATGTCAAACATGGTTCAGTTTTAATTCAAACCTTCACAAATAACCAAAACAAGACCTTTAAATTTCTAACTTTATTTCCTTTACCACATGACTAAACAAATCAGGTATTATCTTTTATGATGACAAACACAAAAAGAAAACAGAGATTTCAAGCCTCCCTCAGTCCACAAGCAATTACCAAACATATCTCATGTAATAATTTCATTAGAATCAAATTCCAATTCCAAATTTACAACACCAACTTACCACAACAATATAGTCAGAGAAATAAAACAACCATCCCTTAAATTTCATAAACAAAACATCAACCACTTAAACATTAAGACAAGAACCAGTAATAAACCTCAATCTGCCTTCCTCTTTACACTATTCGGGTAAGGCAAAGGGTAATGAAGTTCACAGAAAATTATATCTTTTATTCAAAATTTACCATGTGTGAATCAAAAATATCAATCCAATGTCATTAACATAAATACTTCACAGATCAAGCATTTCATTTCGCAAAAGTGTTGATACAGAGAAGAGAACAACAACGTAAAAATCCAAATGAATTCTTAGACATCTTAATCATCAGTAAAACACCAATTATCCATTCAAAAACACCATCAATGGAAGCTTAGATCTTTATCTTAAACAATTCCTAAATTAAAATCCCAAACCCTAAATTGAAAATCTCTCTCAAATTCGTCCAACCTAGAAAGAAAGAATAAGAACGGAAGAAATGAAGTTACCTAAGCTCATTTCTGACCTCCCCACGTCTAGCCGGAGCTCCACCGTCCAGAATCTCGCCGGAAAATGCTAAGGCCGACGCAAATGTAAGGGAGGAGAAAGGAAAGTGAGAAAATGAAGTTGAAACAAGAAGGAAACTCATGAAAATGAAAGAGTAAGGACCCCTCACCACTCGCCGCTGTTGACCGCCGGAGAACGAAACCGCCGGCACCAGAAAAACACACCTCGCCGCCGCTGGAGAAGAAGAGAACGGAAAAGAGAGTGAGGAAAGGAAACAGAACATGATGTGGAGAAGTGAGAAAGGAAAAATGGTTTGATGATGATGATGATGGGGGGTCGCGCCGCCGAGCCTTAGGCCGCCGGAGGTCGCAAGGGCGGAGGACGAAGGGAGTGTCTGATGAGAGGGTTGGAGGGCGGAGGGCGAGAGAGAGATAAAGATGTCGAGTGAAAGGGAGAGTTGAGTGTATATATATATATATATATATATATATATATATATATATATATATTTGTGAAAATTACCATTAACTACCCTGAAGTTTATTCATAATTATATTTCTAGCCCAGAAGTTTGTATATATTACTATATCTCCATCTTTTCATTATAACATAATCTGAATCCTAATTTTACTTTTCATGAAAGTTTCTATCACCAATTTACTCTTTTATCTACATTTATTTAATTTCCAAACTAACTAAGATTTAATATTCCTAAATTGTCCAAAAATCATAAAATTCTCCCCTAAAACCCTAAATTTTCTTAAGGACACCTCAATAATCTCGTATTATCTTAAATTTGAAAATTGGGATGTTACAATTTACCCCACCTTTTAGGAATTTTGTTCCCAAAATTCACTATGTAAATCAACTCAAAGCAATAATATCTCACATAACTCACTTAATACATCCCTAAGAACTTGAATTAATGAAGAAAAGCTCCAAATTCTTGCTAAAATAATACACATTATTCCTCTTGCTTCTAAATTTTCAGTCATATTCCAACTTTGTTAAACCTTAGTTATCTAATTTCCTTGACTTATAAGACGACAAGAGTGATTCTTCAATAATTTACCAAAATATTTCACCCCAATTAATTATACTTTGTCAAATCCTCAGACCAATTTCTATAGATATGAGGACAAGTCTTAGAACCTATGTAAACATCAATCTATTAACTTATGAATATCTCCCCATTTGCTCAAACAAAGAATGTCCCCAATTTAACCTCGATACTACCACACTTTAGTTATCCTAATCACTCTTTACCTCTTTCCAAACAAGCTTGAACTAATGCAAGAACTACCCTTAATTGGACTAAATTCCCTAGTCTCACCTTCCGACTCAAATCGTGTCCATCAGCCATGTTCAAAGGTCTCACTTCCCAACTGTTAAATACTACACCCCTAGAATTTCATTCCTTGTTAAAAACTTATAATTCTAACTCCAATATCTAACAAGAGCATCATTCCCAATTGTATTCAATTCCAATTAATCCATTAAAAATGTTAGCTAGAGCTTTTGACATAGAACCTTAAACTTAATTAACATCTCAATCCATTTAGCTCAACTAAGCCAAAATTGATTATATCCTCATAGTTATCACAAACTAATAACTCAAACATTCATTCATCATTCTTTATGAACCAACCATCCAGCAAAATCAAACATAAACAAGGAAGAAAAAGAACTAAACCAAACAGAACACCCAACTACTACCAAATACTATATGTATCCAACAAATCCTTCATTTTACTTCGTTACCCAAATACACATAGAGGGAAAAGAAGAAAGAACAACGACCCTAAATCCAAAGTATACCTAAGCATGCAAGAACATACAACCATCAATTATGCCCGATAATCCTTTCTTCCTTCTAAGACAAGCAAGGCCAAAACATGGACATCACAACTTTTCATTGGACCTCAAATCACATGACTAACCGAAACATTATCATAAAAGACATGGTGGAGAAAAGATGGAATCCACATACATTCAGAAATTCATTCTCTATCTCAACACAAAATGACAACACGCAATAAACATAGGAATCACAAATAAAACAACATACATGCATTTTTTTTTTTTTAAAAAAATCAGAATTGAAGAGGATAATATTTAGACTTGTATTAGAAACCAAATCAACTTTGATCAACATAATTAGTCACTCCACTTCTTAGCAATCTGGCTATTAAGCCTTAAAGGGCAAAACAGCTTTATTTCAGATTTAACGTTAAAGAACATGATATTAAACAACAAAATTTGCTAATGAATTCCTATAACTCCAGTTCAATTCACTGCTAAAACAAACACATAAGCACAAATCAGTTTTTAACACCATTCATTACTTAAACAAACATCCATATCGTGACAAACAACCAACAAAAATCACTAAATATGAACTCAATTCACATCTATCACTACAATGTAGAAGTTCACCAACAATTATCAACATACAAGTTTTCTCATTCACATAGTATCAATAGCCAAATTCCTCCAACACTCTCATACATAACTATCTCACAGTTCAGCTATCACAATTATAAGAAATCATACATGAAACCACGACATTCAAATCCTAAGAGCAGCCCCAATTTAATAAGCATTCAACCAATGCAAATTTAATAAAAACATTCTGTATTCAATCATGCAAACATCTAGACATATATATAATCCTACATCATCAATCATGAGCTAAAGCCATTATACAATCACCTACAGTATATAATCCAATCTTTAAGAAATAGATATCAATCATTAATTTCTTCTTACACCATTAATTATTTAGATTAAAATGTTTATTACAATGATTCACCTTGCAAACATTTTCAATAATCTATAAAAATTCAATTCATAGTCACTTTTAAACAAACCACTTACCATTCGTCCGTTTAGTAACGGTTAGGATACACTCATGAAGTGGTGAGGGCTACCTACATCTGTTATTAAGGGGGCTGCTTCCAGTCACTAAATATAGTGAGGAGCCTCCAGCCGCTTAACATAAATGGGTAACAACCTCTTACTACCCATGATGATGTACTCACCAACCATTACTAGATGAAAGATAATCAAAAACATAAAAGAGGAAAATAAAATAAACAAATTTTTTTTTTTTATAATAAGACTTTGATTAAAATCACCTGAATAGAATCATTTAATCAAAATACCAAACAAATTCATCACCTATCAACAAAACAAGGCAACTAACACAACTAATTTGGACATTTGAATAACATAAACAATAGCCAAACAAACCATAATTGCAATAGGATTTCTATTAAAACAATCAAACAACACAAGTCAAATCATCGATAAATCAACAATTTAACAGACAAAACAAGAAACCAGGTCAATACTTTCTTATTCTACCGCCTAAATGTCACTATATATTGTTATTTTTGAATTATTTTAATCCCTTAACCCAATAAGGTATCTCATGATGCCTCGACTATGGTTATGGCTAGCACATAACTATACTCGAGACCCCAGAGAATCATCCTTATTTCGTTATTCTTCCTAAATTCTTATTAGTATCTTTGTTTATTTCATTTTCTTTCTATATTCTTCTCAATCTCTCCACATTACCTATTCAATTGCATTTATCACTCTCTCCCCACCACGGGATGAGTGATATTCCTCTCAAAATAGCAGATATTCATGCACGAAAGGAAGGGAATACAAAGAATGTATATTGCCAATCTATATGCAATGCAGCACAGTCCTAGGTTATCGTATACCAAATACTGATACCAAGTTGTAACAATGTGTTACTAATTAACTAATTAACATGTGACATCTCTTTTAATTCAATAATATCCATTTTAGATCTGACAACCTCTTTAATAACTATGATAGAAAAAGGATTTCCATAATATCAATGTCCTATCATAGTTAGAAAAGGAATATCCTAATGATTAAACATTTATCCATGATAGAAAAGAATAAACTAATACAACACAGTTGCTATCATGTATAATTTATTGCTAACCATGTTAGAAAGGATTTGTCTAACATGGTTAATAAACAGAACTAATTATATTAACAATAAATAAATATATATACATGCGGAAACGAATGCAGGCCTATACAAATTGGCAATATACAATTTGTAAATAAACTATATAACTTCTACTACCTAATTCCCTTTCCTGATGCTCGCGCCTGTGCATGAATACCTGCAAAAATGTCAGTAATCGTGGGATGAGACAATATGTCCCAGTAATCACCGCTTAACTCACTATAATAGTGAGATGTGCGGTAGCGAGGGCGTCTAAAGGGTACCTTATTTAAAACCAGTAATATATATATATCCATATCAAATCTTCTTCCATTCATCACTCAAGTCCAACAATCACCTTCAAACCAGATCCATTCAACATCTCCATACTCCATCAACTAATTCTACCCCAACAACTCTCACACTCACCTACAGATGCATTGTGCCACCACGGTGCATTCAAGCATCTATTCTTCACTATATGAATTGACACTGTGTCCCTCTCCATAATGAGGGGACAATTTCCTTCTCTGGCAATCTCCAGAGAGGGAACCCCAATTCTGTTTTCCATTACAGAACGGGAACGGTTGGGCTCTCCACTGCCAAACAACCGTAGGGGCGGTTGGGCTCTTCAATGCCAAACAACTGTAGGTCACTTCTCTCAATAAGTAGACCTATGAACCCCGATCCAATCAATCTAAAAAGGATCCTCAGTACAAATAACTGTCGATTGGCCTATCGACAGTTATCATCGCGCGATGGTACGTATATTTATCAGTGTCATGCAAACCTCACAATATCCATTAATTTCAATATCTCATCACAATAGTCAAAATCAATATCAATCTCATATATTCTCCCATCATCTTTAAATCTATCATCCACAACATCTTCCCTCATCATAACTCCCAAATTTTCTCTACACAACCTATGATACATCCAATCCGCTATACCTTTCAATATCCCTGTCAAAATGTCAATATCCAAATGTCTATACACTCATATACACAGTCCAACAATATCACCAGCCAGGATACTACATATATAATTTGTCAAATCTTTTATATAAAAATAATCGTGTTTGAAAAGGCACCCGATAGCCTGTTTTGTATAAAAATACTCTTTAAAGATAATATATATATAGAGGGTGAAAAGGGATTTTACAAAATCCCTAACTAACGTCACCCTCAATGTTATAGTAAGGTAAGTGTGATTACCTGTCGCCCTTTAGCACTCTGACGTTCTTCCTTACCATTTCTCGTAGATTTTCTCTAAATACTTTAGTTCCTCCTATGATAATAGGATACAAATGATAAATTAATATCATTTCCACTTTATAATACTTTGACGTCTCTCTCGTATTCCATATTATATCACTACCCTTCCCTTCATTTTTGCATGATCATTTACTTCTTCATTCAACAAGGTAAATATTCTATAGCTAGGATCAGCATTGTCTTTTGCAGTTCTAACATTTAATCTTACCAAAATTAAAATCAGCAAAGAGCCAATTCACATTATCCTAGACATATACAAATAATCATTCTACTTTCAAACTCTGCAGAAAATAAAGAACATATACACAGATTTTGTAACACCAACACACATGAAAACTTGTAAGCAACTTTGAACATTCACATATAAATTGTAATCACATATTATAAGCACTCAAAGCACCATACATATAACTTAACCATATTTCATTACTCATTATAAAATAACCTACGCCTACCATTTTTAATTACATTCAGACTCAAGGCGGTAACAACAAAACAGTTTCCACATATTAATCAGATATATAATAAAACAACACTTCTTCAAGCAAACTCTATTGCCATATTACTTTCTCAGCTCAAATTCAAACAAATAGTAAAGTAGTCCCTTTTTAATTAACATGTCACACAAGATTACAAGCAAAACAAAGAATAATAACCTTCTTCCTTACATACACCTATACACACTGATTTCACATGTACTAGAACATATATCCATGTTCTAAAAGAAGAACAATTCCCCTAATCCCTTGCCTTGAATCCAGTGAATAACTTCTACATATTAAAGTAACTAATCCATATGTAACTACATCCACAAGGCAAACAACTATATATATACATATCCTTACTTTCTATTTATTTAGAACTCAATAACAATATACATCTCCAATTAATCCTTTCCTATCACTAATCACCATTCAAGACAGAACAATGTTTTACTTCACACCAGAATCTGTCATTTATTTAATTAAAATTGCCCATTCATAGTAACACCAACAAGGAAATACAAAAGCGAAACATCATTATCTTTCTTATTGTATTCCACAGAAATCGAGTCCCAACTTGTAACTTCTATTTATTTATTTCTTCCTTCCATCTAATTCCGCCGCTAACTTAGTCCAAAGAGCTTATAAAATTATCAAAACAAAGTATATATATGATTATCAATAAGAACCAAACATATACTCATTAAATTTTATAACTTTACTTATATTCATCAACACTTCCAGCCCCATAACAATTCAGTTGAACCAATAGAATGGGGAAAAATCAAAATTTTAAATTCAACTTCACCTATCAGAATCAACATGTCAAACATGGTTCAGTTTTAATTCAAACCTTCACAAATAACCAAAACAAGACCTTTAAATTTCTAACTTTATTTCCTTTACCACATGACTAAACAAATCAGGTATTATCTTTTATGATGACAAACACAAAAAGAAAACAGAGATTTCAAGCCTCCCTCAGTCCACAAGCAATTACCAAACATATCTCATGTAATAATTTCATTAGAATCAAATTCCAATTCCAAATTTACAACACCAACTTACCACAACAATATAGTCAGAGAAATAAAACAACCATCCCTTAAATTTCATAAACAAAACATCAACCACTTAAACATTAAGACAAGAACCAGTAATAAACCTCAATCTGCCTTCCTCTTTACACTATTCGGGTAAGGCAAAGGGTAATGAAGTTCACAGAAAATTATATCTTTTATTCAAAATTTACCATGTGTGAATCAAAAATATCAATCCAATGTCATTAACATAAATACTTCACAGATCAAGCATTTCATTTCGCAAAAGTGTTGATACAGAGAAGAGAACAACAACGTAAAAATCCAAATGAATTCTTAGACATCTTAATCATCAGTAAAACACCAATTATCCATTCAAAAACACCATCAATGGAAGCTTAGATCTTTATCTTAAACAATTCCTAAATTAAAATCCCAAACCCTAAATTGAAAATCTCTCTCAAATTCGTCCAACCTAGAAAGAAAGAATAAGAACGGAAGAAATGAAGTTACCTAAGCTCATTTCTGACCTCCCCACGTCTAGCCGGAGCTCCACCGTCCAGAATCTCGCCGGAAAATGCTAAGGCCGACGCAAATGTAAGGGAGGAGAAAGGAAAGTGAGAAAATGAAGTTGAAACAAGAAGGAAACTCATGAAAATGAAAGAGTAAGGACCCCTCACCACTCGCCGCTGTTGACCGCCGGAGAACGAAACCGCCGGCACCAGAAAAACACACCTCGCCGCCGCTGGAGAAGAAGAGAACGGAAAAGAGAGTGAGGAAAGGAAACAGAACATGATGTGGAGAAGTGAGAAAGGAAAAATGGTTTGATGATGATGATGATGGGGGGTCGCGCCGCCGCGCCTTAGGCCGCCGGAGGTCGCAAGGGCGGAGGACGAAGGGAGGGTCTGATGAGAGGGTTGGAGGGCGGAGGGCGAGAGAGAGATAGAGATGTCGAGTGAAAGGGAGAGTTGAGTGTATATATATATATATATTTGTGAAAATTACCATTAACTACCCTGAAGTTTATTCATAATTATATTTCTAGCCCAGAAGTTTGTATATATTACTATATCTCCATATTTTCATTATAACATAATCTGAATCCTAATTTTACTTTTCATGAAAGTTTCTATCACCAATTTACTCTTTTATCTACATTTATTTAATTTCCAAACTAACTAAGATTTAATATTCCTAAATTGTCCAAAAATCATAAAATTCTCCCCTAAAACCCTAAATTTTCTTAAGGACACCTCAATAATCTCGTATTATCTTTAATTTGAAAATTGGGATGTTACACATAGTACCAAAACAAAAACCACATGGAGAAGTTATGTTAGGGCATGAGATTTACATTATTGTTATTTTAACTAGCGGTATCTCCCGTGCGTTGCACGGGAGATATAGGTGAAGGAAATAACAGAAGGGGAGATATAAGTGTAGGAAATAACAGAAGGAAAATTGATAAAAGAGAATGATCACAAAAATATCTTCACATATTTGAATAGATGTTGACTTAAAAAAAATATTTGTTGTATACAACTGGTGAGATATTTGCACATTATAATCCGCCTGAGGTATAACCCAAATTTCATGAGTCTGTATAATCCAAATTTCATGAGGCTCCAGATTCTTACCTTATAGTAATTTGCATGAGCAGTCCCTTCATTCCTGAGAACAATATCAATGATGTCACTTACAATGTCAAGCGTGGAAACAGTATTATTTTCCTTCTGCTGAGTATCTTCCTCAAGAAGGAGTCCAACAACTTCAATTGTACGTCTAAGCTTAGAAGTTGTCTTATAAGTGATATTAAGATTAGAGAAAAAATCGTAGATATAAGGTCCAAGTTTAGTGTATCCCAATTCTTTAGATACAATAGGTACATCAGCAATTCTCCTTTCAAGTTTTAGTTAAAGTGCTGCAATGAAGAAAAGAGCATTGTAAGCAAATCTACAATATAATAAAATATAGTAAAAAGGCCAGCAAAAAAAAATGCAATCAATCGTCAGCATTACAGTAAAAGTTTAGAGCATCATAATGCCATAAACATGAAATTTCCTCCTCAAAACAAACGGAGTCGGAAAGCACAAGCAACCTTTAGCTTATATGGCTTGCCCTCAATATTGTTATGAAAACCATAGGATTTGAACAGATCAACTCCCTGCCAACCAATACCACGGCTCAGAACATGAGCAGGAGGTGGTGTGGCACTTGCTAGGCGTGATGCAGCTTTATATGCCCCAGTGGACTGTCAAGGAAAAGATCATTTTTCTCCATCACCGGTCAGCAATGTATTTTTCTATGTGCATAGCATATAATTGTAAATTGTGTAAATATGACATGTCATTACTTCAATCAATGAGACTAAAACAGCAGCCATCATTCCAAAGGCGTGGCCAGCATCAAATGTAGGAGCACCCCATTGAAGAGGGTATGGAATTTTTATCCTACCCAGACAATAAACTCAAAAGTGAGTGATTGACATAAGCTCCAAATGTAATTCAATTTGTTTGAGCTATTTATGTTAAACCATAAATGTTACAGTTTATTCATTAAGTAACAACAACAGAAATTTATCGACCAAAGTCTCCACTTCTGAGTATAAGAGATTGTTGATATTTGAAAGTTTTCATTACTTGTCACTTACCATGGAGCAGAAGAAATGAGGTTTGCTCTATCGGTTCTGCAGTGTATTTGAGATAATTCCGGGCGGTGTTTGTATGCTCCACTTGCTGTAAGGAGGTGTGCATATGCCCATATCACTATGGTTGATATGAGCAGAGCAAATCTCTCTAGTATTGGTAGCTGTCTTATCTGAAAGTTTTTCAGGTACTGCAGCCAACAAATAGGATATCACAATTAGAAAGCCTTCATAATATCCTACTTATTTTCTTTGCACCAAGAGACAATGTATGTTTGTTTCAACATAAGTATCAAACTTCAAGATCATGAGATTTTGGATTGCCAAAGAGCTATTATCATTAGTCATACTCATTCAGAAAAAACAGTGACCTTAATTGTGTACTTACCTGGGAGAATGCTACAAACAGGATAAGCATGGGAATTCCAATTTCAACACAATGTCCAACCTGAAAATAATGAAAACAATATACTAAGTGGTACTAACATGAAGGAAGTACTTTTAATTCCCTCATCTGGGAAGTCTGAGAATTGGAATCAGTAACATAAGGATTGAATTTATACCAAAGGGAAACCTCTGTCAAATAATCCAAAACCAACTAATGCAATCACTGGAACCATCCCAAGTGGGCTGAAAAACCTACAAGTGAAATGAAATATGTTAACTCAGCATTTGGCTGGTAGAATGTGATATTCAAAGTTCCATTATTGTCTTTCAAATTAGCACACACCTTGAACAAATAGCCCATAATTGACTATACCCCAAAATAATCTGTATGCTTGATGCTACTATCACAGCACCTTGCACTGCTCTCATAGTGCTGAGAAATCTCTGCATAAGTACACAAATGCATTAGCAAATGTACAGTTTATTAGCATATTTAGCTTGAAGGGGTGTATCATGTATGTAGAAATTACCAAATGTGGGTCCTCAATTCTTTGGAGTTTGGAATCATGAATTAGTGAAATGATTGGAACCATGAATGCATAAGACCCTCCAACCATTAGCTATTTTGAATTCTATATGAAACATGGATGACATACACTTCAAGACAAACAAAGATTTTAGAGTCAGAAATCAGGTGTATCATTACAGGAGGTGACAACAACAACAGTATTTTCATATATAACAACATATGGCATGGGAACAAAGTTTGTGATATATGAAAATAAAGAGAAAGAATGAAGGCAACAAAGCTGCCCAAAGGAGAGCAGCATAAAGGAAAAATTCAGGAAAATTAAAGGATAAAAAGAACACATGATGACAATAGGATGATGAAGGCAGAGGTAACACAAATAAATATTGAATGAACTACTTTTAGGGGAAATAAAGATGATTCAACTTGAGCTACAAATTCAAAAGGAAAACCCAACAAAACAAATATCATTATGTAAGCAGTAAAAGCCACAAGATAAAAGAAGCAAAAAAAGAAGATAGAGCAAAACTTGATAAAATTTCAAAGCTAGCAACACAATCCACAACCCAGTGCAGGAAACTTGTTCTTTTAAATTCCAAAATGAGTTCAGCTCATCTGATTTAAAGAGCCAGTCAAATCATACAGGAATGGCTGGAAAATGATGTTACATACACAAGGCATGGGGTTCACTCTTCCTCTGATAAATCATAGAAGGTTACATACCTTTCTCTAGAAGGTTCTGACCTTCCTCTGTTTTTCCAGCGATGCATCTCCCACACACTAAAGGCAGCAATAGCAAGTACGAAATCAATGCATAACTCCTTCACAACACTTGGCCCTTTCAAGGTAGCATGAACAATCCTAGGTCCAGTTATTACTTCTTTCCGTCTTCAAGCCTGTTAGTTCTACCAAATAAGACCCAAAGCCCATTTAGTTTCATAGAATCCAATAAATTCTAAGCTTGGATAGAAATAAAAAAAAAACAAAAGCATTTGTTCCCAAACATAAATCTAAATCTAGATACAGGAGTTCACATCAGATAAAGTTCATTACAATGAATCTATTAGTTAAGAAACAGGAACAGAAAACTAATCTCAGCAGGATATATTACTACCTCCACCATCATTATTGTAGCAGAAAAAGAAATTATAATTTCAGACCAGAAAGTTATTTGATGCGAAATACATTGCTGCCTCAACCATCACTATGCACCTGCCAAAGAATTTATAATTTCTGGTATCTGTTTTCTCTTCATTCCTGTCCCACATCCTGTATTTTGTACACAAAGCATCATTTTAGCAAAACATTGACCTTTCCAAATATTTCCAAAACAAACCGAACAATCACATAATAAAGAAAACAACTAGATATTAATGAAAGAATGGACCACAACTGTGAATATGAACACATTATAACGGTTCATGAACATAATTCTAGAAATAATATAAGAGTCCTAATTTCCTTTACTGTAGGAAGATGTGGGCTCCTACAAAATCTGTAAAAGCTTTAGCACAATGGTAAACAACAAATGGAAATGTTCCTTAGAGAATATGAGGGCTAAAACTAAATGCTAATAATGTGCTCAAGATGATAATAGGATGATCCTTTCAAAAGAAACATTTAAAATAAAGACTCTGATTGGCCAAAACTGGAATTTGAACTCTAAAATACAATTTCTACTATCTTTTTTCACACTGGTCCTTCCCTTGAGTTAACATGGGTTTACAAATTGGTTTCATTTATAAAGAATACACTGCATAGAGAAATATTTTATGTACAACACTGAAATATTTTAAACTCAATCTTTACCAGATTTCTATCCAAATCCATTAATAAGCCCCCAACCTTCTTGTTTTTAAGCTCTCTATTTTCTCAAATCTTAATGTCAAGCAAGCAAGTGATTATACAATTAGGCCAGAAATATGGTAAATAAAGACATTACCTGCATATTGTTATATAGAATCACAGTAGCTTGATGAAGAGAACGGCCAAACGATCAGCAAGAAAAAGTCCACTTTTTGGTTGAGCACTTTGAGCCTACAAACAACAGTATCTTGATGAAAAAAGGCCAAATGATTAGCATGTGCCTAGCATTCTCACCATCAATATGTTAACTAAAATCTTACCCATAGGAACCTATTTGGTGTAAAGTTTAAAGAAATACATTTATAAGACAGTATAAAATGAATTTTAACACCACCACAAACAAATAAGCAACTACACCAAATTTCTGTCAGTGATGTAAAATTTTTCAAACATGAATATATAAGAAGATGCAGGCTTCTAGAGTTTCACAATCCAATTGTACTATGGAATAGAAGAGATAAAATCCAAATGTAATCAGACTATGAAAGATATATTCAAGAACATGATGGCCAAATATGTAGGGTCCATTTTTGGCATTCAATCATTTATACACAAGAAGAAAAAAAGAAGGGAGATGAAATTGAGGTTCAGAGAGAGAGAAAAGAAAAAGAAAATAAGGAATTGTTCGGCTCCTCATTCAGCTAATGAACAGTGGATTTGAGTGTGGAGCCGCACCAAATAATCGGCTTCTACAGTGATATGTGTCTACAGCAAGTTTCCCAAAGCAAAATCAAGTGGAACACTCTTATAATATATATTGAATATATTGAATGAATATATATTGATGATGATTGATGATGATGATGATTGATGATTGATGATGATGATGATTGATGATGATGATGATGATGATCATGAGGTATGCAGCATATACATCTAATCAAAGTCAAACAATTTTACAGCTTATGATCACGTGATCTTCACAAAATCATTCTATCACCATGAAGTAATCATCAATTTAATATGGCCAAGGTCAAAGAAGTAAGCATCTTTGAGTAGGGTATAGTTATTACTTGATACTCCCTCCAGTCCTAAATATAAGACCTAATAGACTTTTTCTATAAAATCTTTAAAAAAACAAAATAAGTTAATTATAAATTGATTTACTTAATTTTTTCCTTAAACTAGTTTATTTTACCTATAAACTAATGGATAATCTAAAAATATATCAAATATGTCATCATTTAATAACCTATTTCGCAACCTTAATCTTTCCAAAAAAAAAAGTCAATTAGGTCCTATATTTAGGACCGGAGGTAGTATGATATTTCTAGTAACCCATAAGGCACCCATCATTGCATATATTCAAAGTTTCAAACCCATTTCTTCCTAAATCACTCGACATATGTACCCATAAGGCACACCGTGTACTCATCATCTCGCCACTTGCTCTTTACTAATTAGCACAAACAAAATTAGTAACAAAAAAAATATAGACTTCCATAAAATCAGGCAAATTAGCGAAGGGAATCCCATAAGCCCACATGTTCCATGTCATTTTCAAATACGTCCCTTTCTCTATCAAATTCTTTCACACCTAAACTTCATATACGAATTTTGCATGTTTCAATTCATTAAGCTTGCGATTATTATTCCCATTTGAGGGAAAATGAGTCTTTTGGATTTCCCCTCGTCCCCGAAAAAAAGGCAGGACCAAAATTCTATTTCATAAATGAAAAATAAGCTTCAAATTTGAAAGTACATTCCCACAGAATTTCCTGTCAAATGGCTGCCGCCACTAGAATATGTCTATGTTTCATTTCCCTTGCCAAATTTCCATAAATGGGCTGAGAAAAATCATCTTTACATATTGGCATGTTACATAATTTAACATTATCAAAATGCAGTTTTCTCTATGTATATATCTTCATTCCTAATTACAGTCATTTTTCAATCATAAATGGCTGAAGAAGGTGACCATATTTTCAAAGACAAATCATCTATAGATGGAAAGGAAAATGGACATGACGTATCTAGGATATTTAAGTAAAGCTTGTTGTTTTTAATGATGATCAAATAAACCAAGGAAAATCGATATTGCCGAGTAATTTATGTATTACTCCCTCCATTTTCCTAAATGTAATATTACTTTCCTAATTTGATTAGATTATATTAATGATGCTAGTTAAGTTATTTATTAACACATGATATTACTAATTTACCCTTACCATATATCTTTATTCTCACTCTCTCACTCTTGCTTGTTTATTATAGATATAGATTATTAATGTTTATTTGGAAAAAAGAAGTTGAGAAAAATTAGAAATTTGCTTATATTTAGCAACAAATTGAAATATGAAAGTGATCTTATATTTACTAGATTTGACCTATTCTGTAATAGATGTGTGCTTTGAGACCCAAAATTCTTGTTTATGTTGGGTGAACTTTTGTCAATAGTAGAGTGCTAGATTTGACCTTTAACCCTTATTACAAATACCAGTTTATCATCATTTTACCTTATCTTAAACAAGAATTATTTTCAATAAAAATTTTTAATTAGTGATGTCAAATATTTTTTATATGAGTGATGTCAAATATTTACAAATCAACCAAAATGTACTACATAATCTCCTCAATATAATATCTATTAAATTGGGTAGATAATTAATTCAAATAATTATGGCATGATTTCCAAAAACAATCCTCTATAATGTTATATTATTGTTAGATTTCAGTCATACTAAAAACCAGTCAAGTCACAAAGTATCCATACCTTACTAGAGAGCCTAGGAACCCAATTATGTTATACAACAAAAACAACATTGAAAAGAAGATAAGCGAACAAATTAAAGATTTTCATAGAAGTTTTGTTTTTCTATCTTAGTTGAATAACTTACTACCATTACCCTTAATACTATATTTACTTTATGGAAGGCTACCATGATTTGAATTTCAAATAACTAAGGTAAAATTCATCATTTTAAGTTTTTTATATTCAATTATATAATGACTCGAATTCTGAATGGGCTTGGATCGGACCCTTATCTATCAAGGGTGTACTTGGTATATTCCTATAATTATACTAGCTCTGGTCCTAAATATAGGACCTAATTGACTTTTTTTTTGAGATATTAAGGTTGCGAAATAAGTTATTAAATGATGACATATTTGATATATTTTTAGATTATCCATTAGTTTATAGGTAAAATAAACTAGTTTAAGGGAAAAAATTAGGTAAATCAATTTATAATTAACTTATTTTGTTTTTAAGGATTTTTCAGAAAAAGTCAATTAGGTCTTATATTTAGGACCGGAATGAGACATTAAATTCGTTTGGGAAAAGATGATAGTAATAGGAAACTTAAATTTTTTGAAATTTTATATCTTGTATTAAATCCAACCATGACTAACTCTTATATCAAAGATGAGGGTGGTATATATTGATCATTGCTGATACTTTGTAAACGAAGAAAAAAATGATGGTGGTATTTGATTGTCCAAAACAATTTTTTTTTATAAAAACGAAATTCAAAAGCAAAGTCTATAAAAAGAGGCTCAATAATGATTTTAACATACTACGTATTTGATTTTTCTTTTTCTAACGAAGATACAATGGTTCCACTTCTACTTTTCACTTTCAGCTTTAGATTGTATATACCCACTTGTCGTTGGTTACACACTTACACACACATTTATGTGACAACTTGTCTAAGATACACGTACCACCAAAATTTCATTGCACATGCGTGTATGATTTCCTGATAAAAAAGAAATGGCACATTCTCCTTCTTCTTCCTTTTCTTTTTTTCTTTTTTTTTTAAAAAATAATCTGGGGACATGTACGAACCGCTAGAGGCAACACATGATTGATTCTATGATAATAAGCCCCAAAATATTGACAATTTAATCTAATATGAAAATTTCAGAATTTAGTTATTGAACCAGAAAAAAACCTCTCCACAGTTATCTTTTTAAAAATATTATTAAAAATTTATTAATTGTAAATTTTTCATTGGACCGTTGATAAAAAATAATTTAGACAGTGCAAATCTTTTTTTTATTACATAGACAGTGCAAATCTTGTCACGGAATTAAGCAGCATAGTGCACCGAAAAAGATGTCTTAATTTCGTAGCTTTATTTTCAACCAATCAACAATGTTATGCGTATATCGTTTTAAGTACTTTTAACTAGTTAACTACTCAGCACTATCCTTTCCAAACTTGATATTCGAAATATTTTTTTTTATAAATTTTATAAAAATTATAAACAGGAATATGAAATATGAAATAGTAAAATAATAATATTTAATCAAATATTAAAATAGTCAAAAACTAAAAGTAGTAAAAATACATCTCGAGTCAATATAACATCTGCTCCTATAGACTTGCAATACATTCAAGATCTATCAATACTTCAATAGTAATACTTAAAAGCTAATTAAGTTCCATAAACACGAATTCATATTTCATCAATATCATCATCCATATTAATATCCTCTTGACTGGTGACAAAAGTATCAGGATCATTAGCATCATCAGGAACATTGTCCATAATCAAAGGAGGTGTGATTCAGGCATATTCAAATCTTCATTACCTACATATAACAAAATGCATTGTTGTCCATACCATGACTTTGCAAATTTACATTGCTCTCACTCACGGCACTTTCAAGATTTCTGATATCTTCTTCGTTGAAATCTGGAGTTGGAACTTGTTCTATCCAAAAGTTTAGATCTATATCAGTAATGCTCTCAAAGTCAATTGGATCACTATTCATGTTTTGCTTCAAAATAGCCCTATATGACAAATAAAACTTCAATTAAATGATATTCATACAAAATAAAAATTAAAATCATTCATAGTTCATAAGATAATAAGAATACTTATGCTTTAGTCGGAAGTTATAATTTGTGTGAACTAAATCATTCAAAATTTCATGCTTTAATTTGTTTATTCTTTTTGAATGGATGCATTCAAATAAACTCCAATTTCTCTCACAACTAGAAGAAGAAATTTGGCTGAGAATACGCTTTGCAACATGTTGCAAATCTGGGCTGAATTTCCATAGTAACGCCACCAACGATCTACAAAATTAAGATACATGCATTAAAGATTAACCATATCATATTAAACAAATTGACAATAAACATATAATGCATTTTGAATACGTACAAGGGTCATTACTTTAGATGCTTCTCTACATGTGGCTTTACTAAAAGACGCTTTACCGTCACGTAGAGACTAAATTGGTCCACTAACTTGAAGTATTGAGATCTTGATTCTGCAATTTTCACTAGCACATCAATCAAAGCATATCGGACATTCCCCTTGATAATAGAGTTTGGATCATACATATATGCAGGGTTCTATAAACACGATGAAGATCACCCTTCAAATGCTTATCCCACCGCTCTTTAAGCTTGTCAGTGTACTTCTTGTATTTTTTATTCCTCTTGAATGTCTCCTTAATTGCTAATTTTGGATTATACATGCCTTCATAAATATATGGCATTGAGGGCTTTTCATCTGAGTCAACAATTCTCAACAATTTCACAAGAGGAGTGACAATCTTCACAACTTTGTAGCACTCATTCCAAAATCGATTGTCTAATATGAATGCAGAAAAAGTTTTACCTGCAATCTTCGTTGACAATTTATGATCCAAAAAATGCTTGTCAACCACAAGGGCCTCCAAGTCATGCTTGTGCTTATATATGTGAGGGGATATGATATTTAGGAAATTATTATTTGATGAGAATCACAAAAGAATCAGAAAGATGACAGAGATTTGAAGATTATCATATTAAGAATTAGTATTTCTAGATTGTTCTATTTTAATTTTACATTTATTGTTATCAATTAGCATTAAGCATGATTTATATTTTAGAGTAATCTATCATTAATATTTAGGTTTAGGTTGAGGCCTATATATAGTCCTTCAACTATTTGCTATGTAGACTTTGATGATTTAAATAATAAACATATTGTGTTATCTTCTCCTCTTACTCTCTCTTCCTTCTAAATTCTCTCTTCTCTCTTCTTGTCCTGCCTCTATATTCTCTCTATTCTCTTCTTACTCCACATCTACTTCTAAATTCTCAAACATCTTTTCTATTCTCACAGTCACACTACATCAATTGGTACCAGAGCCTTGTTTCACATCCTTTCCGTTGCTCAAACTTCATTGCCGTCAACTAACTACCGTTCGTCAAGACAATCATTCAGAAAAATTTTCACTTGGAAGGAATTCTAAGGTATTTTTCTCTTTCTATTAGTGCTATCTTATTTTTATTTGAGTAGAAAAAAAGAGAGTTTGATTTTTTTTTTTATTTGTAGTAGTTTTTTTTCTATTGTTGCGAGAAAAAAAGAGAGAGAAAAACAAAAAAAAAGAAAAAAAAAGCAAAATAAGCAAAATAAGCAAAAAAACAGAGAGAAAAAAAGAAGAAGAAAATTGTGAAAAAAAAAAGCGTGAAAAAAATTGTTTTGTTTTTTTGTTTTAGTTATCTATACACTTTTGATCTCTCCAACATTTGGCCCTATACCTGGGTCACATTTGCCCTAAGTTAGTAGAGATTTCTAACAGATTCCCTGAAGGGTTTCCCTCTGAGATTTATGTGAAGGTCTCGCTCAAGTTGTTACTTATTTAGCAAGAATAATCTTTGAGGCTAGTCCCTGAAGGTTAAACTTGTTAAGTAGGGTTTTCACCTTTTTTGGTGGATGCAACTTGGGAACCTTATATAAGTTAGAGACTCACCTTTAAACCTAAAAAGCATGTTACCTTATTACAACAATGAGTTTCAAGAAATATACATCATTAGAAAATCCTTTTGCATATGATACCATATATGAATATAACACTCATTATGATGATTATGAAAAATATGATGAAGAAGAGTATTATATTGATGAAGAATTCTATGATGATAGTATTAACCCAAATGAATTTTAAGTTGACGAAAATTATATATGGGTGGAAGAACGCTCCAATGATTTAGATATGCATGTGGCTTTATTTCAACGCCTCGAGTTTATTGAGCAATGTAATAAGGCTAATGGAGTGTACAATGAAGAATTTGAACAAGAACATTCTATGATATTGGATGCCTTGGAGACTATTTGCCAACGTATGAGAAATCCTTACATTCAGGGGAGGAGTCAAATAAACCAAGCAACTAAGTCAATTGAGGTAGTAGAAGATTCTCCTTTAGAACTAGAAGAGTTCTCTTCAACTGTGGAAATCACTCATGCTAATGAGGTTACTCTACCAGAATTTATTCCACAACAGACAACAAAAGTAGAAGATTCTCCTTTTGAACTAGAAGAGTTCTCTTCAACTGTGGAAATCACTCATGCTAATGAGGTTTCTCTATCGGAACTTATTCCACAACAGAAAACAGAGCTAGAAGATTCTCTTTTAGAACTAAAAGAGTTCTCTTCAAAAGGTGGAAATCACTCGTGAGGTTACTCAACCAGAACTTCTTTCAGAACAAACACTACTAGACACTATTTCAACTAAGGTGGATCATTCTCAGATTTTAACCACTAAGGATCAAATTACTCATATGATTGGTAACATTAATCATGTTGATTTCAACTGTGAAGAGTTTATTTTTGGTGAATATTTCAATTACTCCAAACCAATGAAGATAGATCTTTCCTTAATTGGGACTATGAGAATGCAAGATTATCAAACTAAAGCTTCATTTGTCAAATCCAGTGCTTTTTTGTTGAACAAGTCACTCCAACAATACCTTGTATGTTGGAAAGGATTTCCAGATACTCTTACTGGTAAAACTAGTTACTTTATCAAGGGTTCTCTCTTTTGGTACCTCACATGTTGGAAAGGAATTCCAAATCAAAGTTTCACATTGAAGTTTTTGCAAGTTGCTCACTCTCTGCTCGGGTTTCTCTTTTATTATCTCATCTAGTGGAAAGGTTTTCCAGAGTTTAATTGTTATCAAGCTACTTGCAATGGTTTCATCTTCAAGTACCTCACTTGTTGGAAGGGATTCCCAAATCAAGAAACCACTTTGATAATCCAGGCTTACACATCTCTATAAACTCGTCGGGAGTCGAGTTTTTCAAGCGGGGGAGAAATGATGGGATACGATATTTAGGAAATTATTATTTGATGAGAATCACAAAAGAATCAGAAATATGACAAAAAGATTTGAAGATTATCATATTAGGAATTAATATTTCTAGATTGTTCTATTTTAATTTTGCATTTATTGTTATCAATTAGCATTAAGTAAGATTTATATTTTAGAGTATTCTATCATTGATATTTAGGTTTAGGTTGAGGCCTATATATAGTCCCTCAACTATTTGCTATGTAGACTTTGATGATTTGAATAATAAGCATATTGTGTTATCTTCTCCACTTACTCTCTCTTCCTTCTAAATTCTATCTTCTCTCTTCTTGTCCTGCCTCTCTATTCTCTTCTTACGCCACCTCTACTTCTACATTCTCATACATCTTTTCTATTCTCACACTCACACTGCATTAATATGTTATGTAAAGTTATGAAAGTAGTGGCAAATCTTGAAGCAATAAGGCGCAGAATTTCAACCCAACCTTTCATGTTCCTCATCCACAATAACAATATAAAGTGATTGTATACAAATTCTGAGATCAACATGAGACATTTCTCCAATGTCATTCAAAAGAAGTTTTGAACAATGAACAACACATAAGGTGTCCAATAAATACCTTTATATCTCTCTCTTATCAACCTTCCACAAGCTATATATTAACTGCATTATCAGTTATCACGTGAACAATATTTGCATGGCCAACCCACTCAATGACTTCTCTAAACAATGAAAAGAATTTTTCAGCAGTTTTGACTAATTTTGTTGCATTGATAGACTTAATAATTACAAGACCATGCGGAGAGTACACATCACAATTCACTAACATGACTTGATGTAGTAACTCGTCAATCTTGCTTTTGAAACTATATATCCGCTTTAGGAGCTCCCCACCCCTCACTCGCGCTTTCAAAACACTTCAAGCTAGGTCTGATACATAGAATGTTATTAATGATGTCAAAGTCAGTCTCAGGTTGAGGCAATAGCAACAACGTTAGGTCACATCCTATAAGCGGAAGTAATTAGTTTATGATAACAAAAAAATAGATCATAAATATTCACTATGAGAAGTACTCCCTCCGGTCCTTATCATAAGTCACCAACCGCCCCTAATTGTTTGCCCTTGATATAAGTCATCAACTGTCATTAACTAATTCATTTATTAAAATTTTCCCAATATACCCTCATCATCTATGGGAAAAAGAAAACTCTTTAATTGCATTGACTTTTTATCATACTCTTGTTTCCAATATAAAGAGCATTAGAAAGATGAGAAGTAAGAGAGAGATGGGAGGGTAGAAATGGAAAAGACAAATAGTATATGACTCATTTAATGATATCACTTTCATTCCTTGGTATGTGAGATTTGAACGGTTAGTGACTTATAATAAGAATCGGAGGGAGTATCAAACTTAAATAAATAGGTTTTCCCAAAATTTGATAATCTTTTTATAACAATCATTATTTCATAATTAGAAGCTTAAAAAATTTAAATTTAGACCATTTTAATCAATTTGGATTTTTTTTGGAATTGCATTGGTCAACAAATATTGAAAATTCTCCATAAGGTTTTTCTGGATGTAATTCATAATTTTATGTATTGATAAATTTATAATATTATGATTTTTTAAAAAAATAATCAAATATGTAACTAAATCTTCTTAATTTTAAGAAAGTTGCTAGTGTTGGGGTAGTACGATGGCCTTATTGTCAACTTGATAGCAAGTCCTTTTAAATGTGTAGGGACCAACATTTATAAATGCAACAAAAAATAAAATAACTACAACTACCAAATGGAAATTCCGTTCATTTAAACGACACAAAGATGAAGAAGCATAAATTAAGAGTTAAAGAACTAATTAAAACAAGAATTGAATAGAAATTTAAAGTAACCTATTTATGAGAAGCCAAGTATATATCTTCCCTTTAGATGTGGCAGTCTGCATATCATGAATAAGTACTACTCGTCTCTGGTAGGGAATGTGTCTTTCACCCCAAAAAGTTTATATACAAGTGCATTTTTTTTTGATCGAGATCTATACAAGTGCGATGAATCATACATTAAGTATTCAACAACCTTTTGCCTAATAATTAATTAGGACAGAACACTCACAATAATTTGCTAAAAATACAAAGTAACGGAAAGTTTCCTTTGCCACAAAAATATTTTTCTTTTTTCCCATCCTTTTATCATATTTTTTTTTAAAAAATTCATAAGGAATATATAATAACGATATTAACAATAAGGAATCACCGGTCAATAAGTGGTCAAATTAGAAATCCGATTTTAACTTGTAACCTTGCACGATTGAATTCTTCAACTTACTATACTAACCATTGTTAGTAAAATTAATTTCGTATAATGTTGGTGAAGAGTTACAAATTTCATTCACTCATTTAACTTGCTCAATGTAATTTAAAAAGAAAATAATTATTAAATTAGCTACAGATAACTAGTTAACTACTGAGAATTATAAGAAAAAATTAAATAAACAGATACATTGATTCTTACATGCATCAACTTGTTCAATTTATGTCATAAATTTACAAGAAAATTAAAGATAAAAATAAAAATACCTACTTGTCCAAGATACCCGTACCATCAACGTTGGGTACATATCACCAGACACACATTCATGCACTCTTGTTATATGGGGTCCCACTCGGCCACAATTCCGAAGAAGCAATTATAGACTATTCTTTTGATAAAAAAAAAATTATAGACTATTCTAATTTAATTAGTTCGCTTAGGTTTACATTCCGGGTAAACCAACTAACCACATGGAAAAATCGTTCCTCTCACTAAGGGAAAATATAAGATTTGAAAGAAAACTTAGTTCATATCTTATAATTTACTAGAGTATATTCTAATATATTATACACACTCATACAAAAAATTTAAACACCGAGTACAATTTCACTTTTAAAGTATCCAAAGTGGTTCAATTTTTCCATGACTTGATAGACCCACTAATGAGTATCGCCCACATATAAACATTACATTCGCCAGGGGTAAAATTGAACCACTTTATTTACTTCAAGAATGAAAGTGTACTCGTTAATTTATGGTGCCCAGTGGTTCAGTGTGGTTATTTTTAAGGGCAAAATATGGTCATTTCCCTTTATCCCAACTATTCTAACATATCTTTTTTTTTTCTGGTTTTGTTAATCGAACTGTTAGGCTCTAGCTTTCACTATCAGCAATGCATGAAACAAACTTGTTCAAATTAGAATCACAGATGTTCCATAATTACGAAATTTATATTTTTATTATTTACATTTAGAATCGTTAATACATAATTATACATGGATTAATAATATGTAGCTTGAAAATTTCACGATAGAAAATCATGCATGCAATTTCATTAGTTATATGTACATGCATTGAACCAAATAATTATAATTGATCTTTCTTTCAACCAAGCAAATTAATTTTGAAGAACTGGATTTTATTGTCCTTTTTTATTCTAATTTCAAATTTCATTTTTAAAAACAATTACTTAACAATTTAATTTTTTTCTGAAAAAATTAAATAGACTAAAGTTTATGTCGACTATAAATAAATTTTGTTTTGCGAATATCTTCAAAGAATGGGGTGAATTTTAGTTTTACACTGTGTCAATAATAAAGATAGATAGACATTAATGCTTTTATGTGGTAAAATGATAAATAAATTCATTCCAATGTCAAAATCCCATTAACAACTTCAGGAAAAACATTAACAAATTCAAGACAGACATTAACAATCAGTAACAAATCAAAGTGACCAATTTAGTATTTTAAAATTGAAGTATCAAATTAATTACAAAATATGTAGTTTATACAATTCTAATGCTTATCCTATAAAATAAATAAAGATTGATTATATATATATATATGTGTGTGTGTGTGTGTGTGTGTGTATTGTGAAACTTGTAAGAACTAAGATGAGACTTATTTTTAATGGGAATTTAAACAAATTCTTAATATAAGCAACAAAGATAATGACAAATAATTTTAGCAGAATTTCCTCTTAAATATTTATGACAAACTTAGTTTAATCAGTTCTAGTAATTAACTTTAATTTAAATTAAATAAAATAAAATAACAGCCGAGAAATAACAATTAATTTGACTGAATATAGTAATGCCATTTTATAGAAGAACTTTTTAAAATAGTAAATTATAAAAACTTCATATGAATAAGTTTTCTTGACACACTCTCATATTTTTCCGTAGTGATCGATGCATACTTCTCCCATAGACGACAAAAAAGTAAATAATAATTTTTATATAAAGAAAATTCTTCTAAACTTGGATAGGTTATATAAAAAAGTTCAGTATTGAACAATATAATAATGTGAAATTTATTTAAATTTGTATATGCTGAACGTTTCACACGCGTGTCAAAGTAGAGCTGAATGATAAAAAAATACCGATAAGATTGAAAAGGAGTCAAGCCCCTAACCCATTCATATTTTCAATACTTCACGCGGAATTAGCCTAAAATGCGTTAGTGTGTCCTCTCTCCACCTTTATACTATTGATAATCTTAATAGTAGTTTTTATCTTTCTTAATTTTTGGACACAAATATTTCAATATTTAAAAAATTAATCATGAGATTAATATATTTCGAAACGTATGGAAGACTCAATTAATTCATTTATAATTATTTTACATTTTCATATTTTTTAATTAATCATATATAGAATAAAAGTTATTTGAATTATATTTGGATTTTCTTATTATCAGAAATGTATAAATATATGAACCACAAGTGTTCTTAAATTATTGCTCAATCCTGTGCTTAACCTTTTGTTATTTGTGGGTCAAGCGACTACATTCATTTAATCATACTCAAATGGATACACTTGCATCTCTTGGACGGTCTTTTATTTTATTTTATATATTCCATTGCGGCCGTTTACACTTACAATTATAATACCGTGTTAAAATTTTAATTGCAATCATAAATAGCATATATTGATTTTTTTTTATTTCTTATGAAGAAAGACATATATTATACTCCTTCCGTCGCTAAATATAAAATCACTTTAACAAATTTGAATAGATTAAGGAAGACATTTCAATGAGTTAGGATTACATGAAATTTCCAAAATACCCCTCACCTTTTAAAAATATCCTCTCACATTCTTCAAACCACTTTTTTTTTGTGAAGGGAGTATAGGGTAATTTGGGGAAAACTTGAGTCAAATTAGAAAGTGATCTTATATTTAGGAACAAGCTTCCCTCCCTAAAGTGATCTTATATTTAGGAATGAAGCAAGTAATAACTACAATCAACAAGGTTGGTCTAATTGACAAAAAAGTTAGCTCATAACCATAAGGTTGTTAGTTCAAATCATGCCAGTGAGAAGATCTTGTTGGTGGGTGATTTGTAAGTACCTCTATACAAGCTCTTTTAAGCTAGGAAGAGCTCGGAGGTCTACTCTAAGCTTACTGTATCCAACTCATCTAAAATTTTCTGTTAAAAAAAAATAATTACTAGCATAGTTCTTCGAAATAAATTTGAGACAATCGCAACTAGGTCTCAGATGAGAGATTTAATTTCAGATAGATACATTGACAACTTCTTCACTTGTTAACGGAGACTATTGCAGTTGTTAATAGTGGTTATTAACAACTCCATGAGACCTCTTTGAAATTAAATCTTTTATTTGAGACTAGTGTGCAATTATCCCAATAAGTTTTTATTGACTTAATTGGTTTTTAATGAATTATAATACTCCTATATTATTACTTGATATTTTATAGTTGTGTTAAACTATTGTTATAATTTCGTTTTCTTTAAATGACGAGTATTTACGTAATATTCATGAAAACTGTTAATCACAAAACGGTATCCAAAAATAGTAATCCCGATTTATATATATATATATATATATATATATATATATATATATATATATATATATAGGTAGATTTTTCTATATTCATCCCAATGCAATATATATAATATATTTTGTCTGATTTTGCACTCTACGCATTAACTGATCTTGGAACCTTTTGTTTTCATGGGAAAATTAATGAATCATCCAGGCATGTGTATGGATAGTGGATTCATGAAAGGCAAAATAGTGAATGAATATACGGAAGTAGCAATAAAAGAAGTCACATGCATCTGCGAAGATAAAACAATAATCTTGATATTTGTGTGTGTTATGTAATAAAAATAAGTTGATTTTTTCTTATTTTGAGATAGACTTAGTTTTCTAAAATTAAATGGAGAAAAATTTATATACTCCCTTTCATATGTACAAAGAAAACTTTATTTGATTTTATGTAGCACTCCATTTATTTTTCACGTTAATAAAGGAGTACAAATTTACCATTTATTTATTATGTGTTGACTTTATAATTATGTAGTATAGTAAACATTAAATATGAGTAAAGTTATAAAATTGTCAAATTCTATGTCATATTAATGACGTTTAAGATTTTCCTTAATATGTATAAAATATGTTATAAGTGCACAATAAATAACACAAAATGAGTAATTATTTTGCTTTCATAACAACAAATGTTTCTAAATAATTAATAAAAATTGAACTTAACTTCACTTTGTTCGTTTTTTTATGAATTGCTATTGCAAACTCTGTAATTAAATCTTCTAATTTGGAATTTTAATAGTGAATTAAATCTTTGTTGGACTGTGGAACCACTACGGTTAATATATTTGTGGAATGATTAACCACTTTTTTATATTTGTGGAATTCGAACCCGTACACTTATGCTTAAGAGTCAACATTTTTATCCACTTTGATAAACTTTTGTTGGTTTACATAATATATATTTTTTTGGTCTTAGTTTACGTAAGATATTTTCATACATCTATAGATGAGTTTATTTTTTCACAACATTTTTCTGCTTATATTGTTAACCACAAAACATACATATCATTTGGCCAAAACAATATATATCCAATAAGTGTTTCAATAAAGAAACATTCATTCATAACTCTTTTTAAAATTTCCAACGTAAAACACAAAAAAACATGAAAACAAAGAACATTAAAGTCACAATGTTTTTAAGATAAGGACTAGATTAAACTATTCCCACATGAATAAAATATCAAAGTATGGTCCCATAATAGAATAATGAGTTTGGTAATATAGTAATTGGGTTCATGGAATGTGATGGCTAGTTGGTTGGCCTGAGAGAGAAAGAGAAAAAGAAAGAGAGAGGAAAGAGTGGGGAATCCTCTGTCTCTTGAAGGATTCATTGCATCTGTTTAAGCCATTCTTAGTCTAATGAATCTGTGGCCGACCCATTCATCTATTCATATTCTTTCATTTCTCACTCTCCATAATATAATTTATATAATACAACTTTTCCACCCCATATTCTAACATCATCATTTCTCAAACTTTGCTTCTCTCTTCTCTTCTCTGTTTCTCTCTGTTTTCTTTTTGCCCTGCTTTGTGGGGTTTCTGCTCTTTCATGTTCTTTGCTCTTCAAGCTTTCATCTTTTGCTTTGTGTTGCTGTTTCTTCACCTCTTTTGGGGCTGTCTCTGTGGTCATGCCTACCCTTGTTAATTATAGTGGTAAGTTTCTTGGTTTTATTGCTTTTCTTTGATTCTTGATTGGTTTGATTGGAGTTTGACTTGTTTAGAATCATGGGTTATCATCGATCGGCCTTGTAGTAGTTCCTTTTATAGCTTTTCATGTTTGTGATCTGGGCTGATGGGGAAAAATTACATCTTTTATGGAGGGATTTGTAGTGTTTGATATATACTTAGAATTTGATTTGCTCTTGTAAATACCACATATTTGCCTTATGCCCTGACATGTTAGCTTTAGAAAGACTGGTTGATATTTTTTAGATTTGGTTACATATATATATGAAAACGTATGAGTTACTTCTTCCATTATGAATCTGTATGAAGAGATGCACTGTTATCTTTTCAATGGATCAAAGGATGTTTTTTTGGGGTGGAAAAATATTTCTATATTTCTATAATTCAATATCTTTCTGGAATGCCATATCTGAAGGATAAATAGAGAGATGTCATTTTAGTAATATGTCCTTGATGAATTGCAATTTGCAAGAATCGTTTGGCTTATTTTTGGTTTTGTTGATAATTTTTATCAGGTGATGATGAACTCTATCTTGGGGGTTCCAATATTGATGTGTACTATCCTCCTAGCAAGAGAGCTCGCATCAGTGCCCCATTTGTATATGAAAATCTTCAATCCGAGCGAAATCAAATTCAGAAGCCGACGATTGAAGTACTTCCTAATGAATGCCTCTTTGAGATATTCAGACGCCTCCCCAGTAGCAAAGAGAGGAGCTTATGTGCTTGTGTCTCAAAGCACTGGCTTTATCTTATGAGCAATATATGCAAAGAGGAAATCTGCAAATCTGAAAGGCCAACCTTCTTTGATGCTGAGGATGAAGATATTGAAGGTGATGGCCACCTTACCAGAAGCTTGGAAGGAAAAAAGGCAACTGATGTAAGACTAGCTGCTATTGCAGTAGGGACTAGTGGCCGTGGAGGACTTGGAAAACTTTCTATCAGAGGCAGCAATTCTGCAAGAGGTGTCTCTAATGTCGGTCTTTCAGCTATTGCTAACGGTTGTCCTTCTCTAAGATCACTTTCATTGTGGAATGCATCTTCAATTGGGGATGAAGGTCTGTCCGCGATAGCTAGAGGATGTCATATGTTGGAGAAGCTTGATCTATGCCAGTCTTCCTCAATCAGCAACAAGAGCTTGATTGCAATAGCTGAAGGTTGCCCGAATTTGACGACCTTAAATATTGAATCTTGCAAAAAGATTGGGAATGAAGGCTTGCAAGCCATCTCAAAGTCTTGCCCCAAGTTGCAGTCCATCTCTATCAAGGACTGCCCTCTTGTTGGAGATCATGGAGTCTCAAGTATATTATCCTCAGCTTCAAACCTGTCCAAGGTGAAGCTTCAATCGTTGAACATAACAGATTTTTCTCTGGCTGTGATTGGCCACTATGGAAAGGAAGTTACAAATATGGTCCTCAGTGGTCTCCCTAATGTCACTGAAAGGGGCTTTTGGGCCATGGGTGTAGCTCAAGGTCTGCAGAAACTAGTCTCATTGACGATTACTTCATGCCGTGGGGTCACTGATGCCAGCATTGAAACCATTGGAAGAGGGTGCTGGAATCTGAAGCAGATGTGCCTTCGTAACTGTTGCTTTGTATCCGATGGAGGACTGGTCGAATTCGCCAAAGCTGCAGAATCTCTTGAGAGTTTGCAATTGGATGAGTGTAATAGAATCACCCAGTCTGGAATTCTTGGTGCTGTTTCAAACTTCAAAACAAAGTTGAAGTCTCTTTCACTTGTGAAGTGCATGGGAATTAAGGATATTGATTGTGAAATATCTATGCTTTCTGCATGTGAATCTCTCAATTCGCTGTCAATAAAAAACTGCCCTGGATTTGGTAGTGGTAGCTTGGCCATGGTTGGGAAGTTGTGCCCCCAACTTCAACATGTTGATCTTAGAGGGCTTTACGGAATAACTGATGCCGGTTTTCTCCCTTTGTTGGAGAATTGCAAAGCCGGACTTGTGAGTGTGAATCTTACCGGATGCTGGAACTTGACAGACAACCTCATTTCAGCTTTGGCTCAGGTACATGGTGAAACCCTTGAAGTACTCAACATTGATGGATGCAGGAAGATAAGTGATGCTAGCTTGGCTGCCATTGCACACTACTGCTTGTCATTGAATGATCTTGATGTCTCCAAGTGCGCGATCACTGATGCCGGTTTAGCCATCCTATCTGGTGCCAGGCAGATTAGTTTACAAGTGCTTTCCTTATCAGGCTGTTCTGAGGTATCAAATCATAGTGTTCCATTCCTTACAAAACTGGGCAAGACCTTACTAGGATTGAATCTTCAAAATTGCAAATCAATCAGCAGCAGTTCAATCGAGTTGCTCATCGAAAACTTATGGAGATGTGATATTCTGGCATAAACAAGACTGAACACACACATGCTCATCATCTCAACTCATAGGAAGTCATATTCAGTGAACGGTTTTTTCTGTCTCGCTCCGATGATATGCCTATTGACGGTGGACAGATGGCGGTAGTGCGGGAAGTTTGGTGACTTGGTTGTTTTCCATGGAACTTTAGCCAATCCCTTTTTGCAAGCAGTCTAAATTAACATGACTGCTTGTTCCAAAACTTTTTTGGCCTCATATGAGGCCATCTTTTCTGGCTATGGTTTTATGAGAATACAGTCACCAAGGGAGTTTCATCTTGGGTGGTAGTTGGTGGTAATGTCCACTTTATGGATAGTGCATATATATTGGGGTCTGATTCTGTTTTGCTGGATGATTATTCTATTGAGTGCTACAACTTTTGTGTGTTCTCTTTTGATGAGTATAGCTGCGTAGGGCAATGCATGTGGTGGGTGTCTCACATGCAAGGGCTTTGGTCTTTATCACAACCTGTTTTGGGTTGTTTTTTTGTTTGTTTTTTGGGTTAAACCGAGTCCTTGTTTTTGTAAGGCTTATCTTATTCATGCATTGCTCTGCAGAATACTCTGCCATTGTAAATGAAAGTAATGACTTGCCCAAGTTGATATAATGGGAATTCAGTTTATACAGTGTTTGCATTTGCCATAGATTATTTATACCCCCTCTCCATTACTAAATATAATACATTAATACCTATTTGAGTAATTTGATAAAAATAAGAACGTCATTTATGTGCGGTTTTTTTCTCTAAAATATCTAAAATATCTTTCTTTATTTATTCCTTTTCCCACATTTTCATGATTTTTGATGGAGAAACATTAGGAACATTTATAGAAAATTTGACAAAAAATGGAATTAGATCCTATGTTTAGAATCTATAGAGACTCTCCAAATAAATCTTATGTTTAAGATTGGGGGCTCATGTCCATATTAAAAGACAGGAGGAAATTTTGCTCTTGTCCATATTAAAAGACATGGGAATTGTGCCTCCAATTATAAGAGCCCGATAGAATCATTATAATAGGTTTTTTTCCAACTTTGGCCCAAGTTACAAAAATACAATTTCTCAAACTCTATTTTACACCCTTTTTAATGAAATTCTGATTCAGATAGCTCGACTCATACACAGTATATAATAGAAAACGTATTCCATAACCTTAAATTAGTAGATTATACAATTACAACAAAATATGTGTAGAATGTATCCTATATTATTTATACATAGCTATGATGACAATACACTGAAATGTATTGCAAATATATGTGATAAACCATGTTAGAAAAAGATTTGGTTAACACAACTGGAACACTATTTCTCAGGGTTTATATATAGAGTTTTAAGATTCATAAATTAACCATATTAGAAGAGTATAAAACTTTACCTAACTGGATATCAACACATAGTTGATCTAGAAGTGTAAGACCCTATTAGAACCCTTGAAGTTTCAAGTTCGAGTCTTTAGAGGAGGAGCAAGGGGATGCCATGAAACTAAAAGCTAGAGTAATCAGTTGTTTCTTTAGATGTTTTGCAATAGGATCCAGATTAAGTGGTTATTGCCGGTTAATATATCAAAAAAATTATTCCCTCTGTCTCTATATAAAAGATACATTTGGGTGAAATCACACAAATTAAGGAAGTGGTTGAGAAATATAAATGAGTATGAAATAATTTTGTTTGATGAAGTCTGCCCTTATTTATAATCGAACATATAAAAGAGAGAAATATGATAATAGTGATATAAATTATTAGTGTGACAAAGAATATGATTAGAGAGAATATGTACTAATAATGACTTAAGTTGAAAGAAACTCATTAAACACACTTTGACAAATTTGACAAAAATGTATCTTACAAATACGCTTTGACAAACTATATAAAAAAATGTTATATAGTTTTTGCCTAGCATAGTATTTAAAAATAAAATTCCAAATAACAAAGTATCCTAATTGTTAGGGAAGAATTTTCTTTCCTGAAATAGTTAAAAGATTTGTCTAAAACTATTTTGAAAACCAAACTAATTAACTATATTAGAAAGGATTGACCTACTAACATAGTTGTAAAAGATGTTACATAGTAATTCAAGTTTACCATGTTAAAAAAAAGGTTTGTCTAACATGATAATCAAAAGTGAAATTAGAAAATAAAATTTTATCTTTCTTGGTAAACTTTCAAAATATTCGATCCAAACGATTTCCAGAAGCAAACCAATTCGTATACTCATACTCACATGTATTCCAAATCAACCGCATTCGATCTATATATGGTCTATAAAAACGTTCCCTCAACTACAAAATAAACATTCCCCATGAATATATATGAAACTAACCAAAATATAGCATGCACCAACATTCCGCATGAATATGAAACCAAAATATCACCAACATTCCCCAGAAATAAGAAACCATATACAACTTATGAAATGATCAACTCATACTTGAACATTTCCCATGCATGCCACTTGCATAAAATCATAAAATGTGATTTGAAAGTATCGACCCAGTCGAATTTTTAGAATGAAGTGAAACCAAACAGCGCACATGCTCGTTAACCAACACCCATAGTCTAGTCAAACCAAGTCACTCTCCATCCGTGCGGGGTAACAACATGCATAGCAACAAACATAGTAAAAATGCAAACAAATTAAATACAATCATCCACAAGTGTATACTAAATGAAAAGGTAAAGCATGCCTAGTGTATTGTGTATGAAATTCCGAAATATACATGCACCATACCAAAACAAAAACCCATTATTAAGCCAACTGATGAGTCTCTGCAGGCTTATATCTTCCCTTGACCCTCGACTCCAAAGCTAGACTCTAAAATATATTGAGCAACGGGGAATGTAACAAACGCCACAAAAACTCATTCTTCCCATTTTTCCTACTTGTGCATGTGTGTGCTAATAACAAGTATCAGGTAGGACTTACAAAATTGGAACAGCTATATATCATATAAACAGCAATGTGTGGTGAAACAAATTATCAGTGTAAACATTCAAAAGGCATTTCAAAATCATGCTCACAAACACCTCCGAAGAGGTTAAACCTCACATCAAATGAACCAATATCTCAGCGCAACCATGAAATCAATGTTATAGGTAGATGCATCACACGTACGTATACACATGATGTTATAGGTAGAGAAAATGAAGAGAAGAGTTTCCAGGGGTTTTAATTGTTTGTAACTTGTAAAATGACTTCCTCATAATCACATCTTTTGTTTTGCCATGGACTTCAGAATCACATCACATATATAAAGTTAAATAACGTTTGAATTTTATATCATGAAGGGAAAGCTACTTGAGTTATCCCAAAATTCTTGCTGTTTACATATATCGTCACTTTAATTTTTTGGGCCTTAATAAATTCAATAAAAATAGATTGAAAGCTTTTCTTATAAGTAGGACCGTTGTTTAACCTTCATGTAATCTCGAAACACACAGGTGTGTGTGTCCCTCTACATAAAAAATAATTTAATATTAATTATTTTCATGGCTCACAAGCTAAGTTATTTTTTGGAAACTAGTCTGTTTAATTCAAATTCGAAGTTGACATTAAAATGTTGGCTATATCTCAGCTTCGATAACTAGTTAAATGAAGTTCTAAGGTAGAGTTGAGACATTTGGTCTGACCCGCCAGGTCAAGCCCAAATAAGCACAAAATAAAGTAAGTTGGGTTGCAAAAAGCTCAACCCAAATTAAAACGGGTTTAAAAGCGGGTTAGGTCGCTTTTAAATTGGCTGGTTTGAGTTGGACCGAAATTTCAACTTGACATGTAAAACTTATATTTTGAGTTTGATTGAACCCAAAATTGAACAGAAAAAGTGGGTTGAGTTACAAAAAGATGAGGCCAAATTAAAATGGGCTGAAAGTGGGCTACCCGTTTTTATAATGTAGATAAAAGAGAAGTATGAAGGGATTTTTAATTGAAAAAATAGAGAAATATATTGTAGCTAAAAGATTTGTGGGATCTACACAAAAATCAATGTCAAGGCTTAAACGTTATCCACCAAATAATTACATTACTCTTGATTGGCAAGAAGATTTATTTGTTCGGCAAGAATTAGCTCAAAAAACGAGATTAATACTAATTATCAATGGTGGGAATGGAACGTGGAGAACATATGTGTTTTTTTTTTTATTTCAGAACATGTGTTTTAGTTTTGAGTTTTCCTATAAAAAGTAGAATGAATTGGATTCACGTGGGATGTATTCTGATTTAAATTAAAGATACTATTTGGGAGACTTTGTGATTTGAGAAAATATGTCTGAACGAGAAAAGGAAAACATATTGCACATAAGGTGCTGCTTTCTGCTCATTGGTCTTTTCCATTTGAGTGACATCTTTGTCTTTACTCTTTATTCCACATCACCACCAACCCTACGCCTCTACCGCTGCATCATTTGACTTTTCATAAACTCACCTCTCTTTCAAGGGCTATGGTCTTACTTTGTTAGGTTACAATTGAGCTATTTGAAAAAGGAGGAAATAAACTCGACATAAACATTTAAAATAACTGATATTGACTTAATTAACGACCATTAATATTTTTAACAAGTAAACGGTGAACATCTTTTATTTAATACCTACATATACAGTACAAAAGTGATGGAATAATAAACTTATGGATATCCTCATAGTGAAAGTTTTTAGTGAACTAAAATATAAAGTTGGTTTATAGGTGTAAGGTCCGACTAGCTAGATCATAAAAAATATCAGGTTCAAATAGAGGGGATGCTTGTGTTGAAAGGTGAGGGAAAGCTAGCCATGAACACCAAAACTAATTATAGATATAAACAAAATCTTTGGTGATGACAAAAATGATTGTAAAGTTATCTGCAAGATGGCATGGGAGTACATGAGTTTGGGTTCCAATGATTTATATTTTATTTTTCATGTGAGAGATGTTTTATTTTGTAATGTGTAAAATGCCATTGTTTAATTGGTTATTCTTTTTACAAAATTTTCGGAATTTTATTGGGTTCATCTATAATTCAATGACAGAACTCTTAACTCATGAATCATAATTCAATGAGGTATGTCTCTATTAACTTTAAAGCATAACACGTAACATCCATTTTTTTTCTCTGCACAATATATATATATATATATATATATATATATATATATATATATATATATATATATATATATATATTTCACAAGCTTCAGTTAACTATTTTATCAAGCATCGTAACTGGAACAACAATTAAGTGGTACTCCCTCCGATCCCTAATATAAGAGTCAGCCACAAAAAAAACTTTTTTGAGAAAACATGTGAATGTTAATTAGATGTCTTGAGTAAATGTTTCTTTTCCAATATTGCCCATATTTATTATGATACTTTTAAGAGAGAAATACATAAACATTAATAAATATGAAAGAGACTTAGGGGAAAAGTAGGAAAAAATACATTAAATGAGAAGAAAGTGTGAGATGAGCTCTTATATTAGAGAATATATTTATCATTCAAATTTTAGCTCTTATATTAGGGACCAGAGGGAGTATTTCTTAAGAATTGAACACTTGGTTAAAGTGGTTGAGTAAGGTCCTTTTACTACTTGATTTTTTTCAGTTTGGTGAAGTTAGTGTTAGAATCTTAAATTTTGATGAAGATTAAAACATGAAAGAACATAACGAACACTTAGGAAGAATTAGATGGAAGTTAAAATCCTAAGTTAGAATACAATTGGATGTAAAATCACAACCGGATGACTTAGAGCAAAAACAACGTAAGTAGCGCTTGCGGATGTAGTACACATCCCATAGCGGAAGTCAATTGAACACTAAGTCTGAACCTAGTGGGAACCAAAGTGGGAAGATCACTGGTGTCGGTAAAGTTGGCCCTGTCCAAGATGTCTATCTTGTAGATGGTCTCTGTCACAACCTGCTGAATGTGAGTCAAAGCACAGACAAAGGCAACTGAGACTCCACAACAAAATGGCGTGGTCGAACAGAAGAACAGGGTTCTAACTGAGATGGCAAGAAGCATGCTCAATGAGAAGGAAGTATCCCAAGTATTCTGGGCTGACACCATGAGAACTGCTTGCTACATCTCAAGTAGAGCCTATATTCGCAAGGGCTTGGACAAGACACCGTACGAGCTGTACAAGGGAAGAAAGCCCAATATCAGCCACTTGAAGATCATTGGGTCCAAATGCTACATCCACAACAACGACAAGATCATGTGAGCGTACAATGCTAAATCTTAAGTTTTTCACATCCGGAAGCACATCCACTTCCGCTAGCACATGCAGGAACAATCCCTCAACCTGAGCAAAGATGACATTCACAAGCAATATTGCTATAGATAGCTAGGACAACTATTGAACCTTGGAAGGAGTAGAGTGGCTGGACGTCATTTCTTCTACTCAGCGTGGGATTATGCCGCTTGCGATTGCTGCTCAGCATCCAGAAGCGTCTATACTTGAGAATGAAGCGACACCTCTGAAACGTTACATCTTCTCTGACACTCTGAAACGACACGTGACAAAAAGGTACGCCGTTTCAGCTTTAAATGTTTACGTTTCCCATGCATTATCATCATGACCTTTCGCATCTAAACGTCATTCAATATAAATAGGCACTCATTACTTCATCTTCCTCATTCATATTCTTCATTCATAAACGTCTCTTCATCTTCTCTCAATTTTCTCAACCATCATCTCCATTTTCTTCATCTATGTCTTCTCCATCTACAAACCTTCTTTCATATCTCCATACATTTGCCATTATCATCCACACATACAAAATGGTAGGATTGAGTGAGACAAACCCCCATACCTCCACTGCCAAATCTGGAAAACGAAAGGGAAAACAGGTTCAATTTGCAGAAGAACCTGCTTCTTCCAAGAGACAGAGAGTTGAGGAGGAAGATAATATGAGCATCTACAGAGATGGCCCTCTCGAGCCCATTTCCCCTGCTTTCGAACAAAGGAGTTCGTATATGACGAATGGGATATATGTCGATCTGGACATTCTGAAGAACTTGGGATATGATTTGACTGAACATCTAGGTCCATACATGAACTGGCTGGGGATTCAGAATGAATACAATGTAGGGGTTCGCGAGCTTTCTACCAATCTCTTCGCCACATTGTTAAAAGAAGGGAAAAGGGAGATCAATCACTCGTAGCAAATGTTCGGTTCTTTGCCACAGTCAGAGGGAGGAGCATAGAGTTTGATTGGAAAATAATCAACCAACTGCTGGGTATCACAGATCCCAATCTAAACAAGTGGAAATACCACAGGCGCTTCTCCAACGATCAATTGAAGGATGCCTATGGCACTGATGGCAAGAAGGCCTCAGGGATGTCTGATCTCCACCGGGTAATCCAATACATCTACTCAAGGATAATGACCCACAAGGGTGGAAACTTCTCATAGTTCACCCTCCTGGACAATCCATGGCTCCCTCGCCTTCTGCTCAAGGAACCCATCAACCCTGGGCAACTCATATCAATGGAACTTCTGAGGTGGGTTGATGGCAAGAACCAGAAGGAGAATGCCTCTCTTCCGTTCCCCTAGTTGATCTCCTTCCTCTTAGAGAAGTTCAACATAAAATCCACTAAAGGTGCTGACAACCGGAAGTGCCTTCCCATTGAGAAGAAGAACTTGGGAAAGATGGGAGTGTCATACATCAGACCCCCAAGGGCTGCTGGATCTGTTTCCTGTGGGGGCAAGTACGTCTCAGACTACTCAACCATCCACTTCTGGTGTTGCTGAACAGGAAGTGGAATCTCACAGCCAACCTATGACTGCTGCTACCTTGGGAGCTCTAACATAGAGCTGGGAATTTGGGCCGGGCCTAAACGAGCCAGGCCCACTTAGGCCCGGTCCCCCTTTTACTCCCCTATTTGCGAAGCCCGACCCTCATGCCATTGGGCCGGGCCTGGCCCGTAGGGCCTAGCCCACTTTCTTCTTCTTTTTTTTTTTAAAAAAAATCCTTTTACTAAACCCATTTTTCCTCTTTCCACATTATTCGCCCTGTAAATTTTATGGTTTTAGCAAAATAAAATCATCTAATAACATCACAAACCTACAATGAACAAAGTTATAAGTTATAACATAGTCTGATAAGCGATAACATTACAACATACACTGTAACACTGATAGTGATACACATAATCTGACAGTCAAAATAAATAACAAAGTCTTCAAATATAAATCTAAATAAACATTAAGTAATAACATTCAACGAGTCATCTAAGAGTGCACATCATCATCACTGTTATCAACGACATTTGATTGTGCTTCACTATGAATTGACTCCTCTCCACTGACAAAATATCAAGTCTTTGCAATTCTTCTTTACCATCATATGCACTATCTCCTCCATCATCTAAGAAAAGAGAAAAAAAAATTAATTGTCCTTCAAGCATGTATAAAAAAAAGAAACAAAAAATCATAAATTAAATAAAGAATCATATGCATTTTTTTAAATTAAACTTGGAAACAGGCCTAAAATACGGGCCGCACGGGCCCTAGGCCCTAAAGGGCCGGCCCTAACAGGCCCGCTCCCCTATTTTTCCACCAAAACAGCAGGCCCGGCCCTCCTCGGGTTTGCATGAAAACGGGCCGGCCCGACGGGCTAGGCCCATATTACCGGCTCTACTAGTAGTCAATGAGCTTCAGGCTTCATTCCAAGAGCAATTTGGACGAAGTTTCAACAAGGTGCACCATAGGATCAAGAAGGTCCAAGCAGATCTTGCACGAGTTGAACAGAAGGTAGACTTGCTGTTGGCCAACCAAAACCCTCCAAACCACCTTGAACAACAAGATCCCCCACAACAAGATCCCCCAAACCACCAAGATCCCCCACAACGAGATTCCCCAGACCACCACCATTCACCTAACCAAGACTCACCAAACCAAGACTCACCTAACCAAGGCACCCATCAATCACCTCACCAAACCCATGACCAACCCTTCACAACTCATCCCTCCGATACCCATTCACAACCATCAGACCATTCACACAACCAATCTCACCACTCCTCCCCATCCTCATGCCAATCATCCTCAGACAACCCATCTGACGATGACCATGACTTACCACCCCAAACACCTCCACCCACCTTTGGCCCAGAGTTGCCTCCGTCTGTTTCCTCCCCAAGCACCTCCCTGACACTTGCTGTTTTTGATGATGCCAATAGGGGGAGAGATATTGGTTCAAGCGCCTTAAGACAGTCTTCACTGTGGATTGATGTGGACTTTGAGGCTGCAATCAGAAGGACAATGGAATTGGAACGAGCTCGCCTTGATGAGAATTTTATCAGAAATGAGGCTGCTCAATTCATGCGCCAACAAGTAGCAGCAGCATCCTCAAGTCAACAAGCCAATATGCAACTGGTGCTGGCTGAACCACTCTCTGAACCTGAGGACGTTACCCTTAGGACTAGGTCATCTGCGTTACCTCCTGAGTTTGCCTCCACAGATGAGTACCTGGCACATCTCAGTCAGAAGCACGGGGTGAAGTTCATGACTCGTTCTCGGGTAATCACTCCTATCCCCAAGGATTCACAAAGTCCAACCCTCTCGACTGCTCCTACTCCTGCCTCAAGCCCATCAGATCCCACTCCTGGTTCTACCTTTATTCAAGGAAGAATCAAGAGAACAGCCAGAAAAAGGGTTCCTCCTCCTCCTAGACCCTCTGTATTAAATGTGAGTGAGGATGAGTCTATGCCTCATCAGGAGGAAGAACAAGCAGGATCATCTTCTCAGACTCCATCCTTATTTGAGAGTGCTCAAAAGGCAGCTGAAGCCATATACCTTCTGAGGTTGAAGTCAAGGTTGAGGTAGATGAGATGACTCAAGAGGAGTTCGAGTACTTTGGGACTACCAACCTTACCTTCTCTCAAGCTCAGATGCTGAATGCAATGAGAGCAAACTCTCGGGTTGGAAAAGCAAGGGTAAATCTGTCTCATGACACAGAGTACTCACCTTGGGCGTTCAAGGTCAGAAATCTCCATCTTCCCTCTGAAACCATCCCTGTTGATGCCTCATCATCAAGACAAGAACAGTCAATTGGGATGGATGAAGCTGCAGATATGAGAAGGGCAATACAAGAATCCCTTGAGCTCGAAAGGCAAGAAAAGGAAAGGGCTGAGAGAGAGCATCTCGAAGACTTGGCCAAAATCAGAGAGGCAGAGGAAGCAGAGCTGAAAGAGCTTTGGGAAAAATGTGAGGAGGGGAGTGAACAAATCAGAAGAGAGAGACCATAGACCTTTAGAACCAAACCCCTCATGCACTGCATATCATACTTATCATTCTGATTTTATCATACTTGTAATTATTTTGCTTAATCAATGAAGTTCGCTTATATGAATACATGTGTTAGACTGTTATGATTTTAATTATGCTTTCATAGTTAACTATAGGTTTGTCATCATCAAAAAGGGGGAGAATGTTAGAATCTTAAGTTTTGATGAAGACTAAAACATGAAAGAACATAACGAACACTTAGGAAGAATTAGATGGAAGTTAAAATCCTAAGTTAGAATACAATCGGATATAAAATCACAATTGGATGACTTAGAGAAAAAACAACGTAAGTAGCGCTTGCGGATGTAGTACACATCCCATAGCGGAAGTCAATTGAACACTAAGTCTGAACCTAGTTAACCTAGTCTAAGTAGAATAGCTTCCCATAGCAAAAACGCTTCTCATTGCACTTGATTATATTATTCTGTGGGACTAACATTTGCGTGCAGAACTTAGACTCACTTCCGATAGCAAAAGAGCATCCGATAGTGAACACTCTTTGCATTACACATACTTGGACTAACACTTGCAGATCAAAGCACTTACTTCCGGTAGCCAAGATCCATCCGATAGCAAGTACAAGAGTTAGAGACCGTACAAATACTCAGATGTCAGAATTGCTTTTGTCAGAGCAGTATTGTCAGAGCTACTTTTCAGAGCAAAGTAACTAAAGCATAAGTCAATCCTGCTAAGCATTAATGAGCATTTATGAGGATAACGGTAACAAGGGTTTAACGGCTATATTCAAACGGACTTATTGTCATTCAAGCAACTGGTGTATTAGAGGCTACTATAAAAGGAACAACTTCATCATTTATGAAGACACCAAGAAGAACACACGCAGTTATTCAGAAAAAGCTTGAAAGTTCAAAAGAGCACTTAATACCTTGAGAATCATTCTTATTGTACTCATCTTGTTCTCTTGTATTTAAGTCTCTACATTTATTGTGAGCATTCATTGTACTTAAGTGTTTATCACAATCTGTTCATTAAGTGAACTTTGTATTAAATCCTTTGTGTAAAGGTTGAACCCTTGCAGGTAGTAATGGGGAGTGAGTAAGGTTGCAAGTTAGCCCGTAAAACTTGTGGTTGTAAAGGTTGGCAGGTGAACCCGTGTTAAAACCTGTGGATTAGTGGAACTCAATCAAGGGATTGAGAACTGGACGTAGGTAGAGAGTTAGACCGAACCAGTATAAAAGAATTTGTGCTTGTGTCTGTTTTATCTTGTTTTTTGAAGTCACAATTCACCCTCCCTCTTGTGTCTTAAGCCCTTTTCAGTTAGACTCTCTAACAGCACACAATTAGCTATCGTACATTAATTTAGATGACATTCTTGATTTTACTTTTGTCATCAATAGACAAGATTAGACTATCTATAAGCCATATAAAATGATCAAATATCAAAATTTGGTAGTATAATGCTTGCAGTAACATGTCCTGGAATTAAAGGTTTCAATAGTATATCCGCCTGTTTTTATAACTCAAATAATCAATCACGAGAATCAAAATCACTATTTTCTTAAAAAAATATTTATTTCAAAGTTAATTATAAAACCTAAAATAAATTATTACCATTAAAATCTTGGAATTAATAGGATACTAACTTCATAATCACGAAACCAAGCACCACTTAAAATTTTTACTAATAACACTTATTTCCTCCTCCAAATTAGTGTTAACCTCTTAAAAAATATACGTAATAAGTAACTGATGATCAAGCTAAGGATATAAGAAAAACTAGATAAAAGGCCCCATTTTGTGTAATATGTGTGTATGTGTTTGTGTGTGTGTTTAAGATTTGTTTATTCTTATATGATAAATATGTACTTTTGAGGGTTTGGCGCAGATCACCGATGAAACTTTCAAGTATTTACATATTCGCTTTTATTTGCCACTACTTATACTTCCAATCGTTATAATTACATAAGAATTACTTTTGGTTTTTTCAATAATGCTTAATTATCATAAGATATACGCTTTATAATTTTTCAATAATCCTAATTATTTCACACTATCCATCCGTTACAATTTACAATGAGTTTCGAGTAATGAAAATATCAAGAAACCGATCAACCTCATTAAAGATCGTTAGAAACCTTATTTTTTATGATTATTTTGAGTGAAAATATAGGTCTGTTGTTAGTTCAGGGTGTCCAGTGCTCCTGTGTGGTTACTTAGAGGGTAAATTATGTCCATTATCCTTTTATTAAATGACTTATAGATGTATAATCACTAAAAGATAAAACTACCATCAGGTTTATATTGATTAGGTAAATTTTATAGTGAATTTACAGATGCCCAAACACACACACTGCGCACTTGCACACACACATTTTAAGCTAAAATTGGCAAAACAAAAAAAATACAACAGACCATTTTTTTTCATAGGTAAACCTACAAATGTACATGCACATTTTGAGAACTAAAATAGAAAAACAAAAAGGTTTACGCCAAAAATTACAAACCCTATTATACTGTATAAAATTGTACAAAAATTTATAAATAGTGTTTTCACCCTTACACGTGTACACATATTTTGACGACTAAAAATATAATAAAATAAAAATGAGATTAACATAACCAAACATGTATAAGAAACTGCTTGATCCATCATCAAAATAGATGTGACAAAATGTTTATAAAAAGGGTGTAAAATTTTAAAAATGATGTGTATTTGTCTACTAAAAAGGTGTGAAATTTAAAAGCTTATTTGTTTCTAAACTATATTCAATAAAAATTGTTATTAATAAATAAATTACATGAATATTTAAATATTATTTTCATTTAATCATGATTGTTATTAATTAATAATAACAAATTTTATGTGAGGCACAAATTTTACATAAAAGATCTCATGTGTAAAATAAGGAATAAATGAACATGAAGAAAGTTGGGGGGCTTACACACACACACCAGACAAATTCTTTGTTAGATCTATCGGACAAATTCTTATTACCGAAAATTCCATTAGAATTACTTCAATGCAAAAGAAACTCCCTTGCCGTTTTTTTGGACTGAAATTTCCTTGTCACTTACTTATATTAAAAGTGCTACATTAAATTATAATCATAATTAATAAAAGATTTCATAAATTTTAAAGTAATAAATACAGGTAAAAAAAAAGTAAGTAAATCAGTTTCTTGAGAACTTTTGTAAGTTCAAGCAACGTTATATATAGGAGCTTCTACCACTAAACGAAACTAACTCTTAATTGACTCACACTTAATTAATGAAAGGTATACTAATAATGAAATTACTTTTGAAAATGGTCCTATTATATGTATACTGAATTGGACGGAACATGCTAAGTAACTCGATGCCAATAATATGATACATATAAAAACTGAACCCACACTATATATATTTGCTTTCAATAATTACCATGCCCTCGTTCATTGGGTTGACCACAATGATAGTTGGTTTCTTGAAATCCTATGAGCACTATTGTGAAGCAGAGACAAAGGCAAGTAAACAAAAACAATTAAACCACTCTTTGCATACGGTGACAAAAGATCAGAAGTGGTGCATGGTGTACTTGAATTATTTCAAAAGTGAGCTAAGAGTGTAGTCACTTCAACCAGAAAAAGAAGATAAAAAAGAAACTGTGACTTTTTGTCACTCACATGAAAACACTTCACTCTCACAAACATCAATAACTCATTTACTCTTTCCCTTACATTTTGTTTACATCTGATACACACGCGGCGTCCCACACCCATCGCATTTATATATCTCATCGGTCTCTTCAATTATTCTGTCACTTCCTTAGCTTTTATCATTTCACCATATATTCTGTCTCTTCTATTGTAGATTATTTCATGGCTTCGCCAAACGCATATTCCTTCGAGCTAAGAACCTTATTCACCCTCTTTCTCTTCATTTCTCTCATATTTTTTCCAAGTAATTCAGGTAAAACTGTTTACGTGTGTGTGTGTGTATGTGTGTGTAAAGTAGTTCAGTTAGTAAAGCAATATGATGAATTAGGGTATTTTTATTCAGTTTGAAATAATAATGTGTTCAAATAATTTTATTTATTTGTGAACACAGGTGGGTCCTCGTGGTCGTCAATGAAGAAGATGGTGATGGGGGGGTCAAGGCCTCCAGGTTGCTTCCACAAATGCTTCACTTGCAAGCCTTGTAAGGCTGCTTTGGTGATAATTTCTCCACACAAAACAAGTCAGAGAGATTATGAGGGTTACTATCTTCTCGCTTGGAAATGCAAATGTGGTAACAAGTTCTTCCAACCATGATATTAATCCAATCAACTAAATAATGACTCGATACTTACTAATACATTTAACTTACATTAGACTATTTAAATGTAGTAATTATTAATGCCTATATAATGTAGCATATGGTAATTAAGTAAGCGTAAGAAATCTGAGTATTATGCAGATGCAGTTTGAATTAAATATCTTCATGTTCTCTCTCTCGGTTAGTTTTTTAATTCTATTTTTATTTTTGTAAAAGATACTTCTCTATATTGCGTAGCTTAATTGTATGTAGCATAGCGCAGTTTCAATTAATGGAAAATGAATGGACGGCTTTAATTTTGAGAATTTGAATATAATAATTAGATTACAGGCCTTGCCAGAGAAAGAGAAGAAGCCACATTGTTCATGGGCTACAGACGCCAATAATATTGCTATAATACATAATTTGCACAATAGAAAAAGTTTAGATGAATGAATTAATGAGGACGCACCAAAGTTGAGGCATGCTTTCATGTTAAAACCACATTTAAAAAGGTACATACAAATCACTGTCCAAAACAAATATTTACATACATCGGCTAATTCAAACTCAACCTTGTGGGTTATGATTGAAGTCCTTATTAATTGAACACTATTTGTTGACTATCGAATTAAGATGTTATAATTAGAGTCTCAGTTGATAATAATAAAAACTGAAACGTGAGATTTACTCCTTGCATGTTAGAATGCCACCCAACAGTTTTTCCTTTGCTAATATATCAACATATTATGTTTCCATGCTTATTTATGGCGTCCGTACGTATGTGTATGTGTGTTCATTTTCAAGACGTTGAGAATAAAAGAAAAAATGGAGATGATCCTCTGGTTTATTATCAGCTCGCATGTCTCTAATTGAATACTCCTACATAAGGGATGAAGGTTTCAATCAGTTTTTTGGTATTTGTTTTTGTCGTTCTTCATTTTCATTAGATATATGAGTTATATGTTTGCTTATAAAACTTTGTATTGTGTTTTTTTAATAATATTAATAACAATAGTTGTTTTCTCTATAGCAGAGGAATTAAATTTGTGCAAGTTTGAAATCAATGTATAGTGTACAGGGACTTGGTTAGATTACAGTTGTCAATACCAATGATTGAGTTGTCAATAACAATTCAACGAGTGTTGTAGTCAAAAGCCAAAGGGTAAAATTGAATCATTTTGGTTACTTCAGGGATAAAATTGTACCCAGTGTTAGTTTAGGGTGCTCAGAGGTCCATGATGGTTACTTGAAAGACAAAAACAGAGTTATTACCCATAGAAAATATTGATGTTATTTGAATGAATTCGTTTTATAGAGACTTCTATAATTTAATATGATCTTAAAGGATAATTAGTTTGAAATTAAGTTTTAAGTTGACTTATTTTTATGTTTGGATGAATTGTGAAAAAAGTGACTTATCTTCCCATTTGACTTATAAACATGTTTGGATAATGTTTTGTTCAAAATTAAATTGAAGATGAAAAAGACAAAAAAGGGCATGAAATTAATTAGATGGTACACCTGAATTAAACTTTTGAATTATGATGATTTTGCGTGAGAAAATAAAATTAGTTTTTCTATAAACCAAAGAAATTGTAGTTTTACCTCAAATCAAATTTATAATTATAAGATAAAAATTTTCTATATTTCCAATATTATTTTACCACACAAGTTGCATATTAAAAAAACATAAATTTAGTTGTATATGAAAAAAAAAATTACCTTAAACGAGGTGACTTACTTCATAGCCTTTTATATTATTGGTAAAGAAACATTTATATATGCTTCATAAATATCCATGGTAAAGAAAAATGCATAATCAACACTATCTACTTCACTTGATTCAGATATAGTACAAATTGAGAGTTTTTTTTAAGTAACTAATGATACATATAACTAAGAGACAATTACACATAGGTCCCTGTTCGCACTGCAAGTGCACGGGTCGCGCCAAGTAATAAAGTGAAAGTAAAGTATCGTTCCCATGAGGATTTGGTTCCAAAACCTGGTCAAGTAATGATTGTCGCACTCTCGCTCAATTTGAGTGATTCAAATGTTAAGATGTGAATTGTAACTATAAAAATGAATAAGAAAAACTATAAACAAGTGATTCTTCAACTCTAGGATAAAATGGGTCCTAAGATTATTTTTCCCTCTTGTATTTCATAAACTTAAAGAGCCTCATCTCACTATTGCTTTCAATGAGCATATATTTGCTAACCTAGGGTTCTAGAATACTTGTAAACGCTCCGTCGAGTCAAGAACAAGTGTTTAATTTTATTAATCATGCAATCTCTTTTCACAATCAATAAAACGCAATTTCTAAGTTTCAACCCTAATGTGGCTATGTGAGGTCAATAAGTATATGTCTATCTTATCAACAAAACCATCCATTTGTCATGCAAACTTCAAGTTCTCACATTATTTTACCCAAGTTCTACACTCAACCTAGCCCTCTCAAGTATCAATCAAGTGAACACAACATCTAAATGGTGATCAAGCACTTAGAAACATTAGGTAAAGAGTAAAATAAACACATATATAACAAATCACAAAATAAGAGGAGGAATTAAGAGTTAATTCATACAAGGGTTCCAAATAATCCTAGAATCAAAACTTTAGCCCCACATGTTCATGAAATCCAAAAGAATATATACATATGATAACACAATCATAGAACAAGAGAGAGGGAAATGAGAATGGAGAAGAAAAACCAAGATTTGAAGCCAAAATCTCTTGTAGACTTCAATCCAATGACACCCTTCAATTGCCAAACTCTAGCTCCCAAAATGCCCAAGAAGTGAAGAATGAGGCTTTTCTGTCGAAATCTCACTTTTATAACTCAGATTTTTTCTATTTTTCGAGTTTGAAACACAGAGTTTTACTTTCCATTCATCGCGCGTTTGTTGCGCGACGAACACGCAACGAATCGATTGGAGGCAGAGGGGAAACATCATTCGCCGTGTCTTAGTTGTGCAACGAAAGCTCAACAAACATAAGGAAGAGTTTTTCTTTTTCCTCTTTTGTCCTTTGCTTCACTCTTTAACTTGTCCTATGTTTTTCTTGGTAACTCCATGTTTTCCTTAGCCCTTTGCACGTATCCACCTCTTCCTACAAAAGAGAAAGAGGGTTGATGAACTTCAAAAATAACTTACAAACACATATTACTCCAAATTTCACACAAATGCATATTTTTCAATTTGTACTTTTTCCTATATGTATTTGTATCATTCTCAATCATTTGTCACCAAAAATCATGTACATTCAAGGGAAATTGAGATAAAATATGTGAAATTATAGAGTTTATTTGTCCCGAATAAGAGACCTAAGTTCAAAGAAGTCACATGGACTTGATAATGATTAATATTAACAACTGCAATAACTTTCATTACCAAGTGGTAACAACTCATTGAGATCTCTTTGAAATTAAGTCTCTCATTTGGGACCTAGGTGCAATTGTTTCTATAACTAATCGTGACACATGCTTACGACAATTTGATCTCTAATTGTGTCACGACAATAGTTCATTTGTGATGAAGACATCATTGTTGTTGAATGTGACAATAAAGAGAAGAAGGAGAGAAGGATATGGTTGGTAAAAGCAATAATTACCCCCAACATTTATAAACCTTAAAAATAACCTACTTTTTTCTAAAATAAATTCAAAAAAGTGGCTTATGAAATAAGCTACTTTTTCAAAATAAGCTGGATGAAAAATAAGTCCAGCCAAATATGCAAAACAATTCATCCACCCAAAATAAGCCACAATCTCAAGTCTCAAAATAAGCGACTTATTTACTCAAAATAAGTCCAGCTAAACACTAACGGTTTGTAAAATATGCACTCTATTCTTTATTATAAAACCAATTTAAACAATTGTACAAACTAAGAAATAGAAGTTAAGACATTTAATAAATTTATTTGCTATTTTCCTATTATTTTTCCAAAAGTTTTTCAGATTCAACTTATAGTGGGTTTAAAATTGTACAGTTTTATTTACCTCCGCTTTAGCTCAAGAATCTATAGACCAACATTTTTAAATACTCCATGTTTGAAATGAAGGGGGAATAAAAAATAATTTTGGAAAAAAATTATTCCGTATTGAATCTTATTCTACCTCCAGTCCTAAATATACGACATAATTGACTTTTTTTTGATAGATTAAGGTTGCGAAATAGGTTATTAAATGATGACATATTTGATATAATTTTAGATTATCCATTAGTTTATAGGTAAAATAAACTAGTTTAAGGGAAAAATTAGGTAAATCAATTTATAATTAACTTATTTTTCTTTTTAAGGATTTTCCAGAAAAAGTCAATTAGGTCTTATATTTAGGACCGGAGGGAGTATCATTTATGGCGAAGACCCAAAAATGATACATAACTATTAGTCAAGGAACAAAAATAGTACATAAATATTCCAAGGTACACAAATGATACCACGCTCTTGGGCATGAGATCAAAAATGATATTTTAACTAATATGACAAAATGATTAGACATGAAAAGTCTAAAATGCCCTAAAACTGATATATCTAACCTACTTTTATAAATAAATACAATTCTTACTCTTCATGCAAATTTAAGTATGTATATGTGTGTCTTTTGGGTGTTAAAGTATCTCTACAGGAGCTTGTTAGATTGAAATTGGTCCCAAGGAAAGTATGAATAACAACCAATTAGTTTTTTTCATATCAAGAAATTTAAACAATATAATAACATACTATCTAATATAATACAATATTAAAAAAATAAAAGTAGTGACATATTTATTGATATTCAGGTCTCAATCAACTCAATCATAATTGGCTTTTTTTACCAAAAAAATTGTAACTTAGCTTTTTGATACACAAAGGGGCACCTTGTCACTTGTCACCTAAAGCTCCACACTTTTATTCATGCATCTTATAACCCATGCAATAACCATATATATATATATATATATATATATATATATATATATATATATATATATCACATCCTCCATGTACGTGGCCCCAACTGTGAAAAATATGAATGCATAAGAAGGACTGAATTGTATAAAGAAATATTGTGGTAATGTACAACATATACTGGTTCGGTCCAATACTTGATGTTCGCACCGCATGTGCATGGGTTGCCCCAGGTAATAATAGTGAGACTAAAGTATCGTTCACACGAGTATTGGAATATAAATTCGGTCAAACAAAGGCTTAGCAATTAAAATAAGTTGAACTATCCATAAAAGTAATTTGATAATTAAATGAGTTAAAATCTATTTTCTTAAAAGAGAATGAGAAATTATATTAATGAGTTTCTCTACTTAGCTACAATGAGCAACTGGCACCTAGGATATTTATCCCCATTGTATCTTATAACATTTAATCAACTTCTTCTCCAAGTTGCTTTCAAGTTTATATATGTGTTAACCTAGGGTTCTAGAGTACTTGTAAATGTTTTCTCAACTCATGAACATGTGTTCAATTCCATTAATCATGCAATCTTTTGTCACAATTAACTAAACCCAATAATTTTTAAGTTTCGACCTTAATGTGGCTATGTAAAGTTAACAAGTATATATCTCTATCTTATTAAAAAAATCATTCATTTGTCATGCATACTTCAAGTTTTTACACTATTTATTCAAGTTCAACACTTAACCTAACTCTCTCAAGCATTAGTCAAATGAACAAAACAACTAAATGGTGATCATGCATTTAGAAGTATTGGGGTTGGAATAAAATGAACACATATATATTCACAAAAGGAGAGGAGTTTTAAAGAGTTGCTCCATATAAGAGTTTAAAATAATCCTAGGAAAATGGGTTTGACTACTCATTTTCAAATATAAACTACAATCCCAAAAGGAATACATGGTCATAAATGCTTACAAAGAAGGAGAGATGAAGATGAAACCAAAAGGAGAGAACTTCAAATGCCTTTGAATGCTTTCACAAACTTTCCAACTTTCAATCCTCAAACTAAAGCTAACTCCAAGCTAAGAGACCAAGAAGAGATTGAGTTTTTAGCCCTAGATGATGCCCAAGTCGAGTCTGATATGTTTCTAATTGAAGACTTCCCTTTTATACATCAGTTTTTTAGTTAAAACACATAGTTTCATTTTTCGCAAGTTCGTTGTGCGTTGTTGGCAGCCGGTACGTGAACGGCGGTTTTTAATTAAACGCCACTATGTTCATTTTAATAATATTTTACTTTCCAACCGTTATAAAATACGAAAGTGTTTAAAATTTGAAATTTTCTCCATCATTTTGAGCAGTGCTTGACAGTGGTTGAAAACGCGGGTAACAAATGCACCGAAATTTCTGGTGTTTTGTCTAACACTACAATGTTTGTATAAATGCTGCAAAATCGCTTTGCCACATTGAATTTCTTGCCGTTTGTAAAAAACGTCGTCGTGTCTTTCCGGCGGTTATAAACGCCGATATGTGTTTGAAAATAAACGCCACTTTACGTGTTTTTTTATAGTGATCATACATACTAAACAACAAGGCATATAGGAAAACATGAAATAACCAAACACTTAAGTATAATAGTTGTAGAGAGATGAGATTCTCTCATTTTCATAATATCGAAAGACTAGACACTCTTTAGGATAGTTTATTGCTTTTATAGGTGGAATTTCAAAAGTGTGGCTTGTAAAAAAGTTTCATTTTGCTTCAATTTGTGGTTTCTTCATGGTCTTTTAGATTGTGACTAGACTTCCCTTTAATCAGTCGGAATTTGAGGAGATGATGGTAGTTGAGTTTGAGAAGATGGTTGTAGTGGAATTTGAGCAGATGATGGTAGTGGATAATCTTGAACAGATGATAGTAGTGGTAGTTTATCAACAAATGAACTTGAAATTGGAATAGCATTTGATGAGTCATATGTTATAGGCGAAGGTGGATCCAAATAAAGGCTGAGCCGATTCCGATTAATTATACGGAGTGGGCACAAACGGTCTGGATGGGACGGATTGAGACCTTTGAGATCTTGTAATTGCTCTTTTTTTTGAACATGTACATTTTCAGCATATGAGTTTAGAATCGGGTGACTGTGGATGGGTAGAGAATGATGATCATGTGATGACGTTTTCAATGTCTTTGGATTCCCAAATGGACGCATCTTATAAGTCATTTGATCAGCCTTAGAATGATATGAAAAACTTGAGGTGATGAGAAACACCACCCCAAAAGGGAGCAAAAAAAATTTCTTAGAGCACATTATTATTGAACTGACTTTTCTTGGTGATTATGCAAATCACATTCGATATTTATATAGTACAACTAATGTGGGCAATTGTTTATTTCATTAGGGATTCTTAATCAATGATACACACACATACAATAACCTACTATTCTTAAAAATGAAATACAAATGATTAATTTTGAGAGACCAAAGAAGAAAAATAAATCACTTCTAAATTATTGTATGCATCTTTTTTTTTCAAACTATTTTCTTGGAATTAAAATTTACTTTCATATTTTAGAGTAACCATGTGACATGCATATTCTATAAATAAATAACATATTATACTTCTTTAATCCCATCAAATTAGTCAATTATATTGGATCTCAATCATCTTACAATAAGCAAATATGTGTGTGTGTGTGTGTATATATATATATATATATATATATTTGAAAAATCATAAAAAAAGAAAAATAAGTTAAATATAAATTGATTTACCTAATTTTATCCCTTAAACTAGTTTATTTTACTCATAAACTAATGAATAATATAAAAAATATATTAAATATGTCATGATTTAATAGACTATTTTGCAACCTTAAGCTCTCCAAAAAAAGTCATCTAAGTCCTATATTTATGACCGGAGGAAGTGTATATATATATATATATATATATATATAGAGAGAGAGAGAGAGAGAGAGAGAGAGAGAGATACTTATTTTAATGAACAAATGCCTTTCTTACTTTTCATGCAAATATAAGGATGCATGTGTCATTTGGCTGTTAGAGTTTTTCAACTGGGGCTTGTTTGATAAAATTGGAAGCACGCTAAATTTTCTTTTTCATTAGAAGAAATTTGAACAATATTATAACATACAATCTAAATATAATATAATATCACAAAACAAAATTCATTACATATTTATTGATATAAATATATATGTATTTAATAATAATAGCTTGCTGCTCTTAAAAAATAAACTAAATAGATTAATTTTCAGAAAGCAAAGAAGATAAATAATTAACTTTAAAATTATTTTATTAATCATTTTTCTCAAAAATAGTTTTTCTAAATTAAAATGTGAAATACATGCAATTTATTATATTAGAGTAAATATAATATAGCGTGCAATATGAGATAGTTATGTACTCCCCTATGGTCTTTATTATAAATCACCAACTACCTACAATTTTTGTTCCTTAATAAAAGTTAATAACCACTGGATTAAATGTTTTTCCCACTTTACCCCTAATTTTAATGGAGATTCAAAATTGATATGTGAAGCACATCATTTAATGAAGGATGAAGTTGGAAAAATTAGTAAATTTAACATGAATTTTAAGATCCAACTACCATTCCTTGGTGTGTGAGAAACTGGTAGTTGGTGACTTATAATAAGGAGTGGAGGGAGTAATATATTTTACTTCTTTAATATCATTAAATTAGGTCTTATATTTAGGACCGGAGGGAGTATCATTTATGGCGAAGACCCAAAAATGATACATAACTATTAGTCAAGGAACAAAAATAGTACATAAATATTCCAAGGTACACAAATGATACCACGCTCTTGGGCATGGGATCAAAAATGATATTTTAACTAATATGACAAAATGATTAGACATGAAAAGTCTAAAATGCCCTAAAACTGATATATCTAACCTACTTTTATAAATAAATACAATTCTTACTCTTCATGCAAATTTAAGTATGTATATGTGTGTCTTTTGGGTGTTAAAGTATCTCTACAGGAGCTTGTTAGACTGAAATTGGTCCCAAGGAAAGTATGAATAACAACCAATTAGTTTTTTTCATATCAAGAAATTTAAACAATATAATAACATACTATCTAATATAATACAATATTAAAAAAATAAAAGTAGTGACATATTTATTGATATTCAGGTCTCAATCAACTCAATCATAATTGGCTTTTTTTACCAAAAAAATTGTAACTTAGCTTTTTGATACACAAAGGGGCACCTTGTCACTTGTCACCTAAAGCTCCACACTTTTATTCATGCATCTTATAACCCATGCAATAACCATATATATATATATATATATATATATATATATATATATATATATATATATATATATATATATATATCACATCCTCCATGTACGTGGCCCCAACTGTGAAAAATATGAATGCATAAGAAGGACTGAATTGTATAAAGAAATATTGTGGTAATGTACAACATATACTGGTTCGGTCCAATACTTGATGTTCGCACCGCATGTGCATGGGTTGCCCCAGGTAATAATAGTGAGACTAAAGTATCGTTCACACGAGTATTGGAATATAAATTCGGTCAAACAAAGGCTTAGCAATTAAAATAAGTTGAACTATCCATAAAAGTAATTTGATAATTAAATGAGTTAAAATCTATTTTCTTAAAAGAGAATGAGAAATTATATTAATGAGTTTCTCTACTTAGCTACAATGAGCAACTGGCACCTAGGATATTTATCCCCATTGTATCTTATAACATTTAATCAACTTCTTCTCCAAGTTGCTTTCAAGTTTATATATGTGTTAACCTAGGGTTCTAGAGTACTTGTAAATGTTTTCTCAACTCATGAACATGTGTTCAATTCCATTAATCAGGCAATCTTTTGTCACAATTAACTAAACCCAATAATTTTTAAGTTTCGACCTTAATGTGGCTATGTAAAGTTAACAAGTATATATCTCTATCTTATTAAAAAAATCATTCATTTGTCATGCATACTTCAAGTTTTTACACTATTTATTCAAGTTCAACACTTAACCTAACTCTCTCAAGCATTAGTCAAATGAACAAAACAACTAAATGGTGATCATGCATTTAGAAGTATTGGGGTTGGAATAAAATGAACACATATATATTCACAAAAGGAGAGGAGTTTTAAAGAGTTACTCCATATAAGAGTTTAAAATAATCCTAGGAAAATGGGTTTGACTACTCATTTTCAAATATAAACTACAATCCCAAAAGGAATACATGGTCATAAATGCTTACAAAGAAGGAGAGATGAAGATGAAACCAAAAGGAGAGAACTTCAAATGCCTTTGAATGCTTTCACAAACTTTCCAACTTTCAATCCTCAAACTAAAGCTAACTCCAAGCTAAGAGACCAAGAAGAGATTGAGTTTTTAGCCCTAGATGATGCCCAAGTCGAGTCTGATATGTTTCTAATTGAAGACTTCCCTTTTATACATCAGTTTTTTAGTTAAAACACATAGTTTCATTTTTCGCAAGTTCGTTGTGCGTTGTTGGCAGCCGGTACGTGAACGGCGGTTTTTAATTAAACGCCACTATGTTCATTTTAATAATATTTTACTTTCCAACCGTTATAAAATACGAAAGTGTTTAAAATTTGAAATTTTCTCCATCATTTTGAGCAGTGCTTGACAGTGGTTGAAAACGCGGGTAACAAATGCACCGAAATTTCTGGTGTTTTGTCTAACACTACAATGTTTGTATAAATGCTGCAAAATCGCTTTGCCACATTGAATTTCTTGCCGTTTGTAAAAAACGTCGTCGTGTCTTTCCGGCGGTTATAAACGCCGATATGTGTTTGAAAATAAACGCCACTTTACGTGTTTTTTTATAGTGATCATACATACTAAACAACAAGGCATATAGGAAAACATGAAATAACCAAACACTTAAGTATAATAGTTGTAGAGAGATGAGATTCTCTCATTTTCATAATATCGAAAGACTAGACACTCTTTAGGATAGTTTATTGCTTTTATAGGTGGAATTTCAAAAGTGTGGCTTGTAAAAAAGTTTCATTTTGCTTCAATTTGTGGTTTCTTCATGGTCTTTTAGATTGTGACTAGACTTCCCTTTAATCAGTCGGAATTTGAGGAGATGATGGTAGTTGAGTTTGAGAAGATGGTTGTAGTGGAATTTGAGCAGATGATGGTAGTGGATAATCTTGAACAGATGATAGTAGTGGTAGTTTATCAACAAATGAACTTGAAATTGGAATAGCATTTGATGAGTCATATGTTATAGGCGAAGGTGGATCCAAATAAAGGCTGAGCCGATTCCGATTGATTATACGGAGTGGGCACAAGCGGTCTGGATGGGACGGATTGAGACCTTTGAGATCTTGTAATTGCTCTTTTTTTTGAACATGTACATTTTCAGCATATGAGTTTAGAATCGGGTGACTGTGGATGGGTAGAGAATGATGATCATGTGATGACGTTTTCAATGTCTTTGGATTCCCAAATGGACGCATCTTATAAGTCATTTGATCAGCCTTAGAATGATATGAAAAACTTGAGGTGATGAGAAACACCACCCCAAAAGGGAGCAAAAAAAATTTCTTAGAGCACATTATTATTGAACCGACTTTTCTTGGTGATTATGCAAATCACATTCGATATTTATATAGTACAACTAATGTGGGCAATTGTTTATTTCATTAGGGATTCTTAATCAATGATACACACACATACAATAACCTACTATTCTTAAAAATGAAATACAAATGATTAATTTTGAGAGACCAAAGAAGAAAAATAAATCACTTCTAAATTATTGTATGCATCTTTTTTTTTTCAAACTATTTTCTTGGAATTAAAATTTACTTTCATATTTTAGAGTAACCATGTGACATGCATATTCTATAAATAAATAACATATTATACTTCTTTAATCCCATCAAATTAGTCAATTATATTGGATCTCAATCATCTTACAATAAGCAAATATGTGTGTGTGTGTGTGTATATATATATATATATATATATATATATATATTTGAAAAATCATAAAAAAAGAAAAATAAGTTAAATATAAATTGATTTACCTAATTTTATCCCTTAAACTAGTTTATTTTACTCATAAACTAATGAATAATATAAAAAATATATTAAATATGTCATGATTTAATAGACTATTTTGCAACCTTAAGCTCTCCAAAAAAAGTATCTAAGTCCTATATTTATGACCGGAGGAAGTGTATATATATATATATATATATATATATATATAGAGAGAGAGAGAGAGAGAGAGAGATACTTATTTTAATGAACAAATGCTTTTCTTACTTTTCATGCAAATATAAGGATGCATGTGTCATTTGGCTGTTAGAGTTTTTCAACTGGTGCTTGTTTGATAAAATTGGAAACACGCTAAATTTTCTTTTTCATTAGAAGAAATTTGAACAATATTATAACATACAATCTAAATATAATATAATATCACAAAACAAAATTCATTACATATTTATTGATATAAATATATATGTATTTAATAATAATAGCTTGCTGCTCTTAAAAAATAAACTAAATAGATTAATTTTCAGAAACCAAAGAAGATAAATAATTAACTTTAAAATTATTTTATTAATCATTTTTCTCAAAAATAGTTTTTCTAAATTAAAATGTGAAATACATGCAATTTATTATATTAGAGTAAATATAATATAGCGTGCAATATGAGATAGTTATGTACTCCCCTATGGTCTTTATTATAAATCACCAACTACCTACAATTTTTGTTCCTTAATAAAAGTTAATAACCACTGGATTAAATGTTTTTCCCACTTTACCCCTAATTTTAATGGAGATTCAAAATTGATATGTGAAGCACATCATTTAATGAAGGATGAAGTTGGAAAAATTAGTAAATTTAACATGAATTTTAAGATCCAACTACCATTCCTTGGTGTGTGAGAAACTGGTAGTTGGTGACTTATAATAAGGAGTGGAGGGAGTAATATATTTTACTTCTTTAATATCATTAAATTAGTCAATTATTTTTGATCTTACATCAAGGTGAGGTTGCACTGATAGGTACACACACAACTGATGGGCGAAAACCCAAAAATGATACATAACTATTAGTCAAGGAACAAACATAGTACATAACTATTCTAAGGTATACAAATGTTACCACGCTATTGGGCATGAGATCAAAAATGATATTTTCATTAATATGACAATATGATCAGACATTGACATTTTCGACTTTTCATGTCTAATCATATTGTCATAGTAGTGAAAATATCATTTTTGATCTCATGCCAATAATTAGGTATTGTTTGTGTACCTTGTAATAGTTATGCACTATTTTTATTCCTTGGCCAATACTTATGTATCATTTTTGAATCTTTGCACTATTATTTATAAGAGTTATTACCTAATTTGATTAGACTAAGGATGTTAATTGAGTTAGTTAAAACATGATATTACCCATATACCCTAACCATCTACCTTTACCCCCACCATCCTCTCTTCTTTGTCTATTATTGGAGAGCATTCATGAAGAAAATTTTGGGAAATCTTGTTAAAATTAGAAATATGTTTTATATTTAGAACCAAATTCATTTCCTCAAAAAAGTCTTATATTTAGGAACAAAGGGGTTATATCGTAGAGACCTTAGTGATGACTTTTATATTTTGGAGTTACAAAATTTGTTACTATGTTAATGCAAGTTAACAAGGAACCGGCTTGCATAGTATGTATGATTACCGAAGGGTTAAAATGATATCTTCTTGTAACTGATTTTAAATTACAAGGGAAATGAATTAGTTGTTGAACTTTTAGCTTATAATGTAGCACTCAACTCTGATTTAGTGCGATTCAATCCCTAAGCTTTTAATCTGCTTGTGATTTAGTCCTTAACTTTAGACTCATTTATGACTTTTCGCCTCATTATTTTTTATCTTTATTACATGAAATTCATTTGTCAATAAAAAAACCTCTCTCTAACTTCTTAGAGAGAGGAAAACCTCTCTACTTTTGGAGAGAGAAAATCCCTTCCCTCACGTGTTGTGGACAGAATGGATTAAATCCCTAGGGTCTTTTGTTTTTTTTCCTTTGGTTTCAATCACTCTTTTCATCTAATTCAAGTTTTATACAGTAGGAGGAGTAAATCTGGACAAAATGGAGATGGACATGTCTGAGAAAAAAGGGATAGAGCTTGACTGGGAGGAGAACGATGAGAATAACAAAGGCAGATGGCACATGCTTGTGGGGAAGCTCCTCTCAACGAGATCAATGAACAAAGGTGCGTTGGAAGAATTGGTTCGGAGAGCTTAAAGGACAAAAGGGAAAGAAGAGGTAAGCGCTTCAGGTAATAATCTCTTTGTTTTTGCCTTCCAAATGAAGAATGAGTCTGAGAGAGTCTTAAGGGATAGTCCTTGGATCTAGGCATTTATTGAACTTGAAGGTTTGGCCATCTAAGATTTTCTTGGAGGAGGTTGATATGATGAGATGCAGTTTCTGGGTTCAAGTCTCTCAAATCCCATGGGGTGCTCAAACTAACAAGAATATATGGTGATTGGGCTCCCTCATTGGGTATGTTGTTTGTTTTGAAGACCCAAAACTGAATGAGGTCTGGTTTAGAGATTTTATGCTTATTAGAGTAAATGCTCAAACAAATTGAATGTTGTTTGTCAAAATCGCTGGTGGCTGGATTTTGGATTAATAGACCAGACAAGGGCAAAATTTGGGTAAGCATTGGTTATGAGAAGCTTCAAGTGTTTTGTCATACTTGTGGTATGGTTGGTCATGACCATATTTATTGCGAGGATGTATAGCAGGAATTTTTGTGCAAATCCAATGAGGGCTGTGGCAGCAATTGTTAATCTCCATGGAGGAATAGATGGCTCAGTAGAAGTTGAGGCATGAAACATCATCCTCAAGACAGAGTGTGGGTAACAACCAGGTTGGGATTGTGGTTGGGATGCAATTTGGTGGTAACGACCTGAACATTAATGCTACGAGGCTCAAGAGGGAAGTACGGTGTGAAACACATGGAGATTTCATATAGCCATCCAGAGGAGGCCCAACATGAGGAAGGGGAGGTCACAAGCCGAATTAAGGGGGAAAAGACAAGGCTGTCCTAAGAGGTTAAAATGGAAAGATTGAGCCGAAACTGTGAAGTAAGCCCAGGAAAGAAGAAAGAAGAGCAAAAGAAAGAGGGCTTGTCTCTTGTGTACAAAAAGACCAAGATCTCCTTGGCTAGCCCCCTAGAAAAACAGTCAAGCCCAATAGTTCCAAATGTAAAGACTGAGAAAAAGGAAAGCCCTAGAGTGATTGGAAGGCGAGTGAAGAGCCTAAGTACTAGGCGTATTTTATTTTGTGAAGAAGGAAAATGGAAGCAGAAGTTGAAAGTGGATAACTATTTCGTGGAGACTCCATCAGATGAAAAATGTGGTGACTCAATAGCTCTGGTTACTGTGAATCGAAGTGGATATGAAGGGGTACTCATGGAGGAACTTGAAAGGATTTCTTTCAAAAGGAAACTGATGGAAGATAGTGAAGAATCTGAGATAAAGAGGCGTAAAGAAAATTCAAGGTTGAGCTCGGTGGAAGGCAAGAAGAGAGCTGGTAAGTCAAAAAATGAAAAGCACAAAGGTAAAGGAAGTTTGAATGGGTTAGTGGACATTCCTATTAGGGAATCTTCATCTAGTTCCAGTTTTGATATTTTAGCACCTATCCCAGAAAACTTTACTTTCACGACTAAGGAGGGGTCTGGTGGTCGTCCCACAACGACCACCAAGGGCCAATGAGTCTAATCCGCTGGAACTGTCAGGGAGTGGGGCCGACTCTAACAGTTCGAAACCTTAGGTTTCTATGTATGAAGTACAGGTCCGCTCTGGTTTTTCTTTCTGAGATCAGAGCCACTTTGGAGAGTTTAAATTCAATAAAACAGAGGTTGCAATTTCAGCATGTAAAAAGCGTTCCGCCAACTGGTTTGAGTGGGGGTCTAGCAGTATTTTGGAAGGAAGGGGTAAGGATTGATATAGTGTTAGCTGCTGCATCTTAAGGTGTTGGGAGGTTTGGGTCTAGTAGAAGGTTTTATCACATTGGTATATGGTCCGCCGAAGGAGGAAGATAAGGAAATTTGGTAGAGGAAATTCAGAAGATTAAATCCTGGCCAAAGAGTTCCATGGGTCTACTTTAGAGATTTCAATGAATTCCTGTTTAATTTTGAGAAGGAAGGCTGTCGTGTTCGTTCCCATAAATCTTTTGAGGAATTTCCAGAGCTTCTTGTCAGCAAGTGGCTTGATGGACATAGGTTTTAAGGGTATGGGTTTTACTGGACAAATAAAAGATTGGATGAGGCGAATATAAAATAGAGCCTTGACATAGCTGTCTGTAATGGAGCATGGAAGGAGTGCTGCCCAGACTCCCAGGTATGTAGTTTGGAACCATTAGGTTCAGATCACTCTCCCATTTTAATTCTTCCTTCTTTTACTGGTTTGAAAGGTGTTAGAGAATTTAAGTTTGAAATGTATTAGCCTAAACATGAGAAATATGATGACAATGTTGAGGAGGAATGAGTAGAGGGTAATGGAAGGGGGCTGGGATAGTTGGTCTTTTCTTAGAATGTTTGAGGAAAATCAGAGAGATTTTAATTAAATGGAGTAAAAAATAATTCCCAAACAATCATAAAGAATTGGAAAGGCTTTTGGGGGAATTCAAGGAGTGTTGTGAGGATAGGTGGAGTGAGGAGAATGTCTCTAGAATTAAAGAGCTCACTTAAAGCATAGAGAGGGTTTGGAAAAGAGAGGAGCAATATTGGTTTCAAAGAGTTAGAATCAAGTGGCTAAATTGGGGGGATACAAATTCGAAATTCTTTCACCAAACCACAATGAAACATAGAGCAAGAAATAAATGAAATGCGTGGCTGTCACCCAAGAGGGGGGGTGAATTGGGTGGCAGAATAAAACTTATAAAAATTGTGCCTCTCTTTTGAAAACCTGGTTGCTTGTGCTTGATGAGAATGACGATGTATCACCCCAAGCACAAGTAAGTATTTAGTGGTGTGGTGCTTGATGTGTAAGTTAAACAATCAGAATAAGCACACATAAATTTATCCTGGTTCGGTCACTTCCAGACCTACATCCAGTCCCCAGGCTCCACCTGAGATTTTAATCCACTAAACTTCTTGTTTAAACCAGGCACAAGAAAGCCTTTACACTTTAGGTTTTACGAGCACGGGTTCACCTAACAACCCACAGGTTTTACCACGGGCTAACCTGCAAACCTTTACAACCACAGGTTTTACAACGGGATCACCTGCAACCTTACAACCACAAGTTTTGCGGGCTAACTTGCAACCTATGGAGATTTAGAAAACCTCTAAATACTCCCCCTTACTTTTGTAAGATAATAATCCTGTTCTTCAAGCACAAACTTTAGAACAGCCTCTATCAATTAGAGGATTTGATACTGTGTTCACTTTATGAACTGATTGTGATAAACACTTAAGTACAAATGATTCTATCTAAGAATAGATGATGTTACTCACTTAAGTACAAATGAATGACTCTCTAAAAATGTTACAACTCTAAGATCAGAGAGTAGAAGATGAGAGGAATGTAGAATATAGTATTTCAGACAATAGGCTCTATTCTTCCAACTTCTCTTCTGAATGTAGATGTTCCTTTTATACTTGACATCAAGGCTTGGGCGGCAGGTTGAATATGTCCGTTTGAAAATAGCCGTTAATCCCAAGTTACCGTTGTGAAGTACATCTTCATTAATGCTTAGCAGGGTTGACTTGCTTTATCTCTGAAAAGCAACTCTGACACCTCTGCTCTGACAAAAGCATTCTGACTTCTGAGTATGTGACGTTTACTCTTATGCTCTTGCTGACGGATGATCATCGTTCATCCGGAAGTGGCAATCTTGCTCTGCAAGTGTTAGTCTCTGAATCCCAATGCCAAGAGTCTTTGCATCCGGAAGCTCATTTGCATCTGGAAGTGAGACTAAGTTCTGCACATACTGGTTAGTCCAACATAGCAATATATATAATCAAATATAGTAAGAACTATACATGCGATGGGAAGCTTGTTTGCTATGGGGAGTAGTCTTACTTAGACTATGTTCTGACTTAGTGTATTGTATACTTTGAACGTTAGTCCTAGCACATACTTACATGCAGTGGGAGTTCATTTAGTCTAAGATGTATCCGGAAGCACTTCTACATCCGGAAGTAAGTTCACTTGATGAAGGATTTAATTCACTATTACTCACTCTCGCTCAGTGTCTTTCAATCCAACAGTCAGCGCTAGTCACTAAGCTATCGGAAGCACTTTCACTTGACGTGGTAAACTCACTGACGCTTAGGGTTATATGTGTTCTATCAGTCTGCGCCAGTCTAAGTCTAACAGGAAGCAATTTCACTTGATGTGGTAAACTCACTGACGCTTAGGGTTATATCTATTCTATCAGTCTGCGCCAGTCTAAGTCTAACAGGAAGCAATTTCACTTCCGGTTGCATCATAGCTTAGTCCTAAGGTTTTGTATATCTAGCGTTCATGGACTAAGTTAAGTCCCTAGTGAGTTACTTGCTGCCGCTGGGGGATGAAATATTCATCCGCGTGCGCAAGTCCTAGTCTATCCGGAAGTAAATCCACATCCGGTTGCACTCTTACTTGGGATCCTATGTTAACCTATTGCTTTCTAAGTACTTGGCCTATTCTTTCATATTTTAGTCCTCATCAAAACTTAAGATTCTAACATTCTCCCCCTTTTTGATGATGACAAACTTAGTTTTATCGATTAAATTTATATGAAAGGATTATCAGAAGAATAAAAGCAATAGATAAGAACAAGTAACTTAGGCAAATATTATTGATGAGCAAAAGTTACACGTCAGAGTATACAATCAAATAACATATACAAGTAAAGAACATATACAAGTAAATTACACTAAGCAAGTATGAAAGTATGCATGAAAACAAAACAAAAAGGAAAAATTTCTAAGTTAAAAGAATGTTTGGATTGGGGGTTCAGGGTTTGTGTTTCTTTTTCCTCTCCCTCTCCTTTTGTCTCTCTTCATTCTCCTTTTGCAGTTTGGCTAACTCGGCCTCATGCACATTCTGGTTTATCTGGGCAATGATCTGCTGAAGCTCTTCTTCATCTCTTTCCCTTCTGAGCCTCTCTGATTCAATAGACTCCTCGAATGCCCTTTTCATGTTCTCTACTTCTTCATACCCAGGGAACCCTGTAGCATCGTCGAAGTAGGTGACCTCTCCATTGGGATAGTGAACAGCCCGGATTTTTACGTTCCATACAGGGAAGTTGGGATCCTCCTCAACTTCCTGGGCTTTCCTTTTCCCTTTCCCTTTACTCTTCCCTTTGCTCTTGCTAATTGGAGGAGTGGGCATGACACTTGCTCTGTCAGCATCGAGGCAGGCCATCTGACCAAAGGATAACTTGTCTGTGAATCCAAACTTCTCAAATTCCTCAGGAGTCATGTCTTCAATTTCCAACTTGACTTCCTTCAGAATTGGAACTGCTTGAACCACTGGAGTTTCTTGCTCAACCTGGGCAGATGAAGTTCCTTGCTCAGGTAGGTCAGATGGAGTCTCTTCCTCAGTCTCATCAGATTCAGTGGTGGCAATAATTCTCCTGGCACGCTTTCTAGCAACGGCCTTCTTTCTAGGCTCACTGAAGATGACTGCTGGCTCAGATGAGGGAGGAGGGGCAGATGAACGCTCAGATGAAGGAGTCTCAGATGCTTGCCCAGAGGATGCAGGAATAGGCTTGGCTATCACAATAGGAGGATGGTTAGGTCTCTTCAGCCCGTACTTCATCATAATCTCCTCAACAATGTTTTTGCTTGACTTAGTTGGAGAAGGTTCTGATGAAGATGACTCAGGCTGTGAAGGTTGTTCATTTGGCTCAAAGACAACCATATCCCATTGTGGTCCTTGCTCAGCTGTTCTCTTCTGCTGCATGAACCGGATGACCTCTCCTCTTATAAGGCTTTCTGCACCACCCAGCCTTTGGGATTCCATAGCACGGCGAAGGGCTGCTGCTATGTCTTCATCAATCCAGAGAGATGGCTGGCTGAGGACATCCCTTGTGTTCATGGACAGGCGCAGAGTGGACATCACATCTCTCCCCCTTTTGGCATCATCAAAGAGGGTGAGGGCCAGGGATGGAGTTGAGGAAGAGGAGGGTGGAGGTTTTTGGGGTAAAGTCTCTGGGGAGGAGGTAGGTTGGGTATTGTCGGGGGATGAGGTAGTGTCGGGGAACCAATTGGGGGTGACAAAGAGACCCTCAAAAGGATAAGTAGAGGAGTATTCAGGGTAGGTGGTGGTAGTGTGTGGGGTAAAGGGTAGGTGGTCGTCAGAGAGTGGCTGAAGGCGGGGATACTCTCTTATGTAGATTTGGCTGAGGGGGTGAATGGCTGTGTCAGATCCTATGGGTCTAGATCGTGGATGGGAAGGGTTGGAGAGGCGGAGTGGAGAGCGTGTAGGAGCTCTAGGTCGTGTGAAAATGGGTGAAGGAGGTGTAGATTGAGAGTTTAGTGGGGATTGGCGTGGAGAATGGTGGGGTGAGTCTTGGGTTTGCTGGTCATGGGTAGGTGAAGGTTGGGATTGGTGGTCATTGTTTGGTGAAGGTGGGGATTGGTGTGGAGAGTGTTGGGGTGAATCTTGGGTTTGCTGGTCATGGGTAGGTGAAGGTTGGGATTGGTGGTCATTTTGTGGTGGTGGCTGAGGTTGTTGAGTGTTAGGTGGAGGAGGAGGGGGAAGTTGAGGGTGATTAGGAGGAGGAGGAGGTGGGTTTTGAGGAGGAGGAGGAGGTGGTAGGTTACCTTGTGATGGTTGGGGAATTTGTAGGTGCTGGAGGATGAGATCTAATTTTGCATCCACCTTGGCAAGATGATTCTCGACTTGGCACACTCTGTCCTCAAGCCGCTGGATTCGCTCTCCTTGCTGCTGGAAGCCAGCGTCAGACTCAGCACGGAGAGGACCCACCAAGGACTCAGGCAGCCTAAAGAGAAGCTCTTTCTTTACTTCCTCGGCAAAGGCCCTAACAGAGGCTGGCACTCTTGCAGCACGGCTTGGCCCAGCATGGGAGTCCACTTCCTGATCCCCTTCACCAGTTGTAGAGGGAGCTGATGTCTGAGAGGCACTCCCTGCCTGTGATCCTGAGCGAGTGGGCTTGGCAGGCTTGATATACTTAATGCTCATCTTCGCGATGTTTGTAGCTCCCACAGGTTTGCACTTGACATTTTCTTCCTCCACAGCAGATGTGGCCTTGATCAGATGCTTCTCAAGGAGGAAGGCAATGATAGTGGGATAGGGAAGATAGCCAGATTTGTCATTGTTTATCCAGCGCTGAAGCTCAAGGCAGATCAACTGGCCGGGGTTGATAGGCTGGTGGGAGAGGAGTCTGGGGAACCAGGGATTGTCCAGCAGTGTGAACTCGTTGAAGTTGCCTCCCTTATGTGTCATCATGCGGGAGTAGACATAATACAAGAGCCTGTAGGAGTCAGACATCTTGGACACCTTCTTGTTATCGGTGCCATACAACTTCTCGAGTTCCTCCTTGCTGTACTTGAGGGACTCAGGGTAGATCCATTCATTCATACCCTCTTCAGTGATCCCCATCATCTCATTCAATGTCCTTCACGTGAACCTGAAGGTTCTCCCCCTAACAGTGGCAGTGAAGGAGAGTTTGTGGACTTGCTCTTTCCCATCCACCTTCTTGTACTTAGCCTTGCCAGAGAGAGATTGACAGAAGACTCGCAGGACGATGACGTTGTAGTCCTGGTTGATGCCTAGCCAAGGCATATACTTCTCCAAGTAAGGGCGCAGATGGGGAAACCCTAGATCATCAATCTTGTCCAGATGGATGAACAGCCCATGGTTGAAGTAGGGGATGGACGTCTCAAATTTGGCTGCAACCGGCTCCAATGCCCCATCTCTATAGACAGTGGGGTCATCCTCTTCAACCCTTTGCCTCTTGGAACAAGGCTCTTCAGCGAACTGAACCTTCTTCTTTTTCCCTTTCCTCTTGGCTTCCCTTGCTTGCTCTTGCCCAGAGGTCTCAGCCTGTTCTGCCACTCTCCCAAAAATTTCAGGCTGATCCTGGATATGTTCATCCTGCCCTTGTGTATTCTGCCCAGAAAATTCATGGTGTTCTTGATGTTCATCGCGATGTTCTTAACGATGCCCAGATTTCCCAGAATGTTCATGTCGAGATTTCCCAGATTTTGACTTGTGTTTCTTAGATGAGGAAGGTTTCTTTGTAACTGGGTTAGTTTCATGAGATCCAGCCATTTTTGTGTGGGATGATTGGTGAAAAGAGATGAAATGCAAAAGAGTGTTTGAAGAATGCGAAGAATACAGATGAAGATGAAGAGTTGTGTGCAGAGAGTATGTGGGTGAAAGTAAAAAGTGAAAGTGAAAAATGAAACCCTATTTATAGGCGAAGTTACTGAGGGTAAAATGGGCATATATTTTCAAATGAAACCAAACGTTTACACATTGGGTAACGTAAAAATTTTTTAATTGAAACGGCGCACCTTATGACATGTGTCGTTTCATCTTGTCAGATAGGGCACACCTTCTCATAGAGGGAGATGAAACGTTTCTGAAGTGACGTGTCCCTTGGGCTGGCACTGGCGCTCTCTTGGCTTTATCATCCAGTGTCAGTGAATGATCATCCGGAAGTAGTCTTGCTTCCGGTTGGAGTGGTGCTCTTGGTCACATTGAGTTGTCATCCAGCGCCAGCAAAAGAGTATTCGGAAGTGGTTTTGCTTCCGGTTGGACTCACTTAAGATTTAACATTGTGGGGGACCTGCAAAACTAAGGATTGGCACCTCGATGCCTAAGTTAGTACAGTTGGCAGGTCTCAGCATTTAAGCACAGATGCTTTTCTGACGTTTAAACTTCATTTTAATATTCCCAATTTTCCTTTAGAAAGGATAAATTGATCACTCCTCAGTGGTTGTTTGGTAGCTATGCCTTTAGTTGAGAAGCTATTCTTGCACATGCTTCCGGAAGTGTATCTGCTTCCGGATGTGAGGACTTGAGATTTACCATTGTGTGCTCATGTGATTCTTTTACAAGGGAACCTGCATGTACTAGTGGATGCAAATGTGCTCTCGGAGGGTCAGTGGGTAAATTTAGGATTTAACATTGATAGACATTCCCAGGACTCTCCAGTCAAACACTTAATCTTCATAATATTATACATCTTAGAAATGGTGTTTGTTGATTTGTTTGGTAACACAAGTGTATCACTAAGGAGAAAACAGATTTTGCAACTTAGTTCATAATCTCACTGTTACATTATCAAGCCATGAAATCTATTCATACTCTCTTTGATAAATTCAAATGAGATAGCATAAGGAGTATTAGACAGATAGCATATTTTCAGAATTCCATAAACAGGTATAGCTCAACAATTATTCCTTAAGGGTATTCATGTTAGATTGTGAGGACGTTTGAAATGTCAACACAGTGAAATTCTAAAAACCTTAAAGTCCACACAATAGTTTAGTTTCAAGAATAAATTAAGTCTACAAAAACAGCCAAATTCTCAGCAAATGATCGCAAGATTAATTTTCAAATCTTAGCTCAAGTTCTATCAAATATGCTTAATATGATCTCGTTATTCTTAGGGTTTCAACAAGCTTTGAACTTAGTTCAGAATGTACTAGGCTTGTGATAGTATGCCAGGATATAAGACTTTCAGTGGGTAGAGATTCTTAATAGTTCTTTCCAGCCTAGTTATCTACATTCACTTAGTCTTCTATCTTATTGACATTTGCTCTTGAATTTATCCAATTTTGCAGAAGTCAATTCGAGGCATTTCCTAAGATTCCTAATGCATATCTGACAAGAGAGTCTATTCATTAAGATGCCCAACAGAGTGAGTAGTAAAAAAAATACTCATATGAGATTGGCGAGATTTCCTCAAGATCATGTTCAAAACAGCCATTTCTTCTCATATTGATAACGAGCATCCTTGTTGATGTTCTTTCTTGTGCATCCACATCGCTCAATCTGTCAACATACTTAACAGCAAGCTTGAACTGAGATCATTAATAGTTGGAGACTTAAGATGTGATTATAGATTATTGCTTAAGTTTACAGCCAGTCAGTTTATCACTGAGAATGTTCAGGATGAGATTATAAACACAAACTTGAGTTGAAATCATTGAAACTTAGAATAAAATCAACACTGGTTTGTAAGGAAAATCATACCAGTAACATTATATTTTGAAAACTTATTAAGTCAATTATGTGTGGTTAGACGCTACATATTCTTTTCATTCATTCCATAGTGCAATTTGAAGTTTATCTTTAGATACATAAATGTCAATTGCAGATGAAATGAGTAAGCATGCATTCATTACCAAATTAATCCTTCAAATATGGTAAAGGGTAAGAGTGACATCACCAAAGCTACATTTCCGTCAAGTAGTGGTGTTTGATCCTTTCCATTTCAAGAGCAGTAGCACTCGGAGCCCAGTATGTACAACAACTCATTCAGATTTGACATATTGCTCAGATCAGGTGTGATCTTGAATATTGTTGTTCCTTTCGATCTTCTTTCCTACAAAATACCAAATGACCCCTTTTTCCCATTTTTTCAGCTTCCAATCTTGGATCTGACAGGTCAGTTTGTAGGGAGTGTAAAGTCCGCATGCATCTAAGGATTATTCACTATGAATATGGCATTGTGAATCAAACATGACTGTATGTGCAAGGATATATATATATATATTTTGATCATGACAGCATATAGACTATGAACATTGTGAGAAACTCTTATAAGAAATATAATGTTCATATTCATAGTGCTTGATGTAAAACCTCAATAAGTCCATCTAACATTTGCATAGGAGATTTTACTATTGCATGCTTCTTCCTTAAGCAATCCCTTGCTTACCCAAGGAGATCTTCTATACTTATCTTTGGCCTGAAGCACTTTCTTATGAGAGACAAAACTTATAGGCTTTCTCCATGTTGATTGAGATATCCTCTCTCTCTTGTTCTTCTTAGGATAGTTGAGTGGAACTCTGTGATAGCTCATCCTTGAGACAGAACCTTTGTTCCTTGTGGTAGTGCACTGCTTCTTATGATTGTACCAGGTGATTACAGCAGTGACATCACAACGAGCTCTTTTCTTTGGGGCAAGAGGAATTCTTGATCTTTCCTGCACAAGTAAGGTACTGGATGGTAGTTTTGGTACCCATTTGTACTTGGGTCCTTCATGGTTAGCGCTGGACCTTACTTGTCCTTTAGGGATCCATACATATTTATTCCTCACACTTAAATTTCTTTTAAAGTTGCATGTGTGAGAAATATGACCTGTTCTACCACAATAATGACAAATAATGGGATGATGTTCATAATGAGATTTCTCATTATTATGTTGGTCAGTTTTCTTTTCAAAGACTCTATCTTTATTAACTTTTGAAATCTCAAGGTCTTTTGAAAATTCTTCCTTTAAGGATGGAACTTTGGACTCCTTAGTTGTAGAAGAAAGGATAAGTTCCTCAAGTTTCCTATTCCTTTTTCTTAAGCCTAGAACTTCTTTTGCAAGTTTGCAGAGTTCAATATGTAACTCATCATAAGTGTCTTGCAATTCAGAAGGTTCAAGTTCAGGTACCTTATTTTCTTCAGTTTCTGAATCTTCTAGGCGCAGATCGACACTCTCTTCACTGATGCTAGCTTCCTCTATATCACCATCCAGTAGCTCATCAAGGGTGGATACACAGGGAGCACCTAATGAGCTTTGGGCAGCTTTACCTTCAGGAGATTGATTAGAAGCATACATAGCATCAAGAGTGTTCCAAATATCTCTAGCATTAGAGCAATGTTTAATTTTCTGGAAATCATTGTCAGGTAAGCTTTTGTACAAAATTTGCATTGCTCTAATGTTTAAGTAAAATAAATTTTTCTCCTCTTCAGTCCAGTTTACTTTTGGTTTGAAATCAGAATCATTTTCAAAGACATCCCACATTTTGAAATCCGAGGATAACACAAAAATTTTCATCCTTGTCTTCCATAAGTAAAAATCAGTATTTTCTAACAAGGGTGGGATAGTATGATCAAAACCTTCAAAGCACATTTTATAGCCCAAGTCAGCCTAGGTCTTTGCACTTGAGATCGTTGGATCCTTTAAACAAGTGACCTGGCTCTGATACCAAATGAAATGCGTGGCTGTCACCCAAGAGGGGGGGGTGAATTGGGTGGCAGAATAAAACTTATAAAAATTGTGCTTCTCTTTTGAAAACCTGGTTGCTTGTGCTTGATGAGAATGACGATATATCACCCCAAGCACAAGTAAGTATCTAGTGGTGTGGTGCTTGATGTGTAAGTTAAACAATCAGAATAAGCACACATAAATTTATCCTGGTTCGGTCACTTCCAGACCTACATCCAGTCCCCAGGCTCCACCTGAGATTTTAATCCACTAAACTTCTTGTTTAAACCAGGCACAAGAAAGCCTTTACACTTTAGGTTTTACGAGCACGGGTTCACCTAACAACCCACAGGTTTTACCACGGGCTAACCTGCAAACCTTTACAACCACAGGTTTTACAACGGGATCACCTGCAACCTTACAACCACAAGTTTTGTGGGCTAACTTGCAACCTATGGAGATTTAGAAAACCTCTAAATACTCCCCCTTACTTTTGTAAGATAATAATCCTGTTCTTCAAGCACAAGCTTTAGAACAGCCTCTATCAATTAGAGGATTTGATACTGTGTTCACTTTATGAACTGATTGTGATAAACACTTAAGTACAAATGATTCTATATAAGAATAGATGATGTTACTCACTTAAGTACAAATGAATGACTCTCTAAAAATGTTACAACTCTAAGATCAGAGAGTAGAAGATGAGAGGAATGTAGAATACAGTATTTCAGACAATAGGCTCTATTCTTCCAACTTCTCTTCTGAATGTAGATGTTCCTTTTATACTTGACATCAAGGCTTGGGCGGCAGGTTGAATATGTCCGTTTGCAAATAGCCGTTAATCCCAAGTTACCGTTGTGAAGTACATCTTCATTAATGCTTAGCAGGGTTGACTTGCTTTATCTCTGAAAAGCAACTCTGACACCTCTGCTCTGACAAAAGCATTCTGACTTCTGAGTATGTGACGTTTACTCTTGTACTCTTGCTGACGGATGATCATCGTTCATCCGGAAGTGGCAATCTTGCTCTGCAAGTGTTAGTCTCTGAATCCCAATGCCAAGAGTCTTTGCATCCGGAAGCTCATTTGCATCCGGAAGTGAGACTAAGTTCTGCACATACTGGTTAGTCCAACATAGCAATATATATAATCAAATATAGTAAGAACTATACATGCTGTGGGAAGCTTGTTTGCTATGGGGAGTAGTCTTACTTAGACTATGTTATGACTTAGTGTATTGTATACTTTGAACGTTAGTCCTAGCACATACTTACATGCAGTGGGAGTTCATTTAGTCTAAGATGTATCCGGAAGCACTTCTACATCCGGAAGTAAGTTCACTTGATGAAGGATTTAATTCACTATTACTCACTCTCGCTCAGTGTCTTTCAATCCAACAGTCAGCGCTAGTCACTAAGCTATCGGAAGCACTTTCACTTGACGTGGTAAACTCACTGACGCTTAGGGTTATATGTGTTCTATCAGTCTGCGCCAGTCTAAGTCTAACAGGAAGCAATTTCACTTGACGTGGTAAACTCACTGACGCTTAGGGTTATATCTATTCTATCAGTCTGCGCCAGTCTAAGTCTAACAGGAAGCAATTTCACTTCCGGTTGCATCATAGCTTAGTCTTAAGGTTTTGTATATCTAGCGTTCATGGACTAAGTTAAGTCCCTAGTGAGTTACTTGCTGCCGCTGGGGGATGAAATATTCATCCGCGTGCGCAAGTCCTAGTCTATCCGGAAGTAAATCCACATCCGGTTGCACTCTTACTTGGGATCCTATGTTAACCTATTGCTTTCTAAGTACTTGGCCTATTCTTTCATATTTTAGTCCTCATCAAAACTTAAGATTCTAACAATAAAGTCGTAAGAATGAAAAAGACGAGAGGTGGACAGATGACCAGCAGGAGATAAATGAATGTTTTGTTGAGTTTTATAAGAGTTTGTTTGCTAGGTCGGGTAATAGAAATATGAGAGCTGTCCTGAGTTATGTTGAACCTCTGATTGATGATGGGGATAATATTAGACTAACCTCCCCGGTTTTAGATGAGGAAATTCGAGTGGCAACCTTTGAACTAGGAAGTTTGAAGGCTCCAGGACTGGATGGTTTGCCTGGCTTGTTTAACCAACACTCTTGGGAGGTAGTAGGCCCGTTATTGTGTCAGATGGTAAAAGAATGTTTTGCTGAAGAGGTAGATTTGAAGGAGTTAAATCACACTAATTTGGTTATCATTCCTAAAACAGATGCACCAGAAACTGTAAAACACTTTAGACCAATAAGCCTGTGCAATTTCTGTTATAAGATAGTGTCTAAAATGATTGCAAATAGGATGAAGACACTAATGAACAAAATTATTTTGGAACAACAGAGAGCTTTTGTGCCTAATAGGTTAATTCAATACAACATTTTTATTGTGCATGAGGCGTTCCACTTTCTGAAAAATGGTAATGGTTATATGTATGATACGACAATCAAAATTGACATGAATAAAGCCTATGATAGGGTTGAGTGGGACTTCTTAGAAGCTGTGCTATTAAAGTTGAATTTTCAGAAGGATTGGGGGTCAAGAATAATGAAATGTGTCTCTTCTGTTTCCTTCACTATTAAATTGGAGGGTAGATCTATGGAGTCTTTTCTTCCTCAAAGGGGTTTGAGACAAGGAGACTCCCTTTCGCGTTATTTGTTCATTATAGTGGTTGATGTCTTATCTAGGATGGAGAGCACTCATGTGGAAAGAGGTGACCTAAAAGGTTTCAAAATCACTAGAAATTGTCTCACCTTATCCCACTGTTTCTTTGCTGATGATTCAATATTTTTTCTGAATGCTACACGTAGTAATTGTCTAATCCTTAAAAGTATTTGGGATAAGTATTGTGAGGCATCTGGGCAGAAAATAATTCTTGACAAATCTTGTGTTTTTGTCTCCTCTTGGGCCTATGAGGATGCAAGGAATACCATATGTGAAAATTTGGGTATTAATAGGGATGATTCCTCGGAGAAGTACTTAGGATTACCAGTTTTGTGGGGTAGGTCAAAAGTGGAAGCACTTGCTTTCGCGTGGGATAGAGTCAGGAAGAAGGTTATGGGGTGGGATAAGCAATTCCTCTCACAGGGTGGAAAGGAGACTCTAAATAAAGCAATGGCTAATGTTATTCCTACCTACTCAATGGCTTGCTTCATGTACCCAAAAAATGTATGTAAAGATCTAGACAGGATAATATCAGAATTTTGGTGGGGATCAAATGGTGAGGAAAGGAGTATCCATTGGAAAGCATGGGATGTAATGACTAAAAGTAAATATGATGGGGGGGATGGGCTTTAAAGATTTCCATCCATATATTCTCTTCCTTCCCTAGGAAGTAGAGGGCCTAGCCTTGACTCACCTGTGGTTGAGGGTTCACTCCCTATGCTTTTAGACTCTTTAATTGTGGATGCCATTGTGGATATGAGTTCCATTAACCTCTCATTGCCTAATGATAATCCTTTGAAAGAGAGTGAGTCTAGTATAAGTGGCAGTGTTCATGATAAGTTTGAGAGTAATGATTCCATAGGACTTTGTGACATGCATGTTCTACATGATATAGAGATGCACCCACCACTTGTTCCCACTCCACACAAGAGTGAGGACAATAATGATGATTTCCAGTTGATCACTTGTCCTTTGGTTGATACATATGCCCATGAGTGTTTTAATTCTCAAATCTTATCATGTGACTTACCTCCTGACATACTTGGACATGATTGTGGTATAAGTTGTGTTGATTTGAATCATGTTGTCGATAAAATGGTAGTACTTGTCTGTAATACTACCATTGTTGCAAACCACATTGAATTTGTAATACCATGCTTTTATAGATGTTTAAATGTGGTTGATTTCATTGGTTGTGAGAAGCATCTACTCTCCTATGTGCCTAAACTTCTCACATTGCATACACCACTTTGTCACTTTACTTGTGTTAATTCTTTCCATGGATTTAAGTACTTTGACTCATGTGGTGTACTTGGAGTTGGTAGTGTTGCTTTTGTGTTGGCTAACCCTTTTCAGGTCTATCATTTGGGAGGATCCCATATAAGCCATTTACCTCCCTCACTTCTGGATCACCTACTGATGGAGCCTAGATCACCTCACATTTGGGAGGACAAAATCATTTCTCCTCTTGATCCTTCTCGCAAGCTACAAGCCTCCATGATTCAAGGTTGTCCCTTTCCTCTCTTATCCTTTTGTTATACATGTTCTGGCTAGATGATGATATTTTGTGATGCATAATAGGATAAGTGTGGGGGAGGGAGACATCTAGTAGGAAAAGGTAGTTTAGTGTTAGTTGAGTCAATAAAAACCCCTAATGTTGTCATTCTCTTGTTGCACCACATTGCATTGAGGACAATGCAAGATTTAAGTGTGGGGGAGGGACTTGTGGTAGCCATGCTTGATTCATTGGTTCATTGGATTTGTGCCATTTCCACATTAGTGTCAATTTTTTCAAAAAAAAAATTTTACTTCCAAGTTTCATGTTGTGTTGAATGTTCACATTCATTGTAATATGGAACAAAGTTGCACTTTTTTACCTATTTTCACATTTTTTCTTTCAAACTTAATGTGGAATAACTTTTAAAAACCTATGGGGCAAGATTAGAACCCACCAAATTTTCAACAAGTTAGTATTGAATCAATACTAAGCATATGCATTTTGTCAATTGGCCTTGCAATTAAACTTATCATTGGCATGAGAGTAGTCTTTCTTGTGAGGATTTTTGAGCCTTTAATTCATTTCATGCGAGACTTGCTCAGTTATTCAATTTCTAGAACTTGTTTCTACTCTTATTCAAAGCTTATGCATTCATGTTTGGATATGATTAGGGCATTCATTTCTAAACCCTATGACCCAAACACTTAACCAACAAATATATCATTTGTTTCACCCCTTTGGGCTATCACTTTCTTTTCTTCCACTTTGACCAATTTGGGAACATGCATCCATAGCATATACTTGCATTTCCATTGTTCTTGTATTGTTGTATGATTTGAAAAAGCATGCTACATAGTAAAAGAAAAAAAGAGAGAAAGAGGCCGAGAGCCTAGAGAGAAAAAGAAAAGAGAGTCGGCTACAGGCCAAGAAAAACAAAAGAAAAGAAAGAAGAAAATGTGGCCGAAGGCCAAGATAAAAAAAAAAGAGAGCGAAATCACAAAGTGCTAACGTATGCCAAAGGCATAGTGCGAAAAGAAAAGAGAGGAAGCACAAAGTGCTTGTGAATAAAATTGAGAAAAAGAGTGACATGTAGCATGCTAGTATGAAATTGTTATGACTTGAGTTACCATTTGTTGTATTGCATTTATATGTGGTGAATAATTGTTTGCATAATTGGTCATTGACTTTATTCCATTATTCATCATTCATTATTAGCCTTCTCCATCATTTCAACCCCACAAAGTCCTCTTGATCCATTAATGAGTGCATGCATAGTGGAGATATTAGAGTAGTCACAAACCTATGGTTAAATTGTTTATTGAGCAAGCAGAGTGACAAATTCCACATTAGGTGAGGAGTATGAAACACTATAATCTTGAGAGTTCTCATCGCCATAAGTTATATCCAATTGCATTGTCAATTCTCACTATGCATATTCTTGCCTATTGATTCATGCTAACTTGATGACTATTGATTCGTTAAAATCTTGTATTCTTGGCATTGTACCCTTTGTCCAGAAGTACAAAGGTCTAAGTGTGGGGGAAATGATTGCACCATACTTTTGCATATATTTTGATGGCCAAATCCATTGAATTAATGCATGTTTTGATGATAATTGCATCTAATTTGCATAGATTCTAACCATTGCACTAGTTGTTGGAATTTGTTCTATTCAAGGGAAATTTAGGCTTTTTTAGCATGCTATAATGTTTTATATGTTTTCAAGAACATTTTGATGCTACCAGACATTTGAATATGTAGGTTGGGAGGTTAAAGGTGAAGATTCGAGAAAAAGGGTCAAAATAACGTTTGTGGATGAAGTTTGCATTTTAGTCCTGAGGCAGGCCAACTGGCGAGCCACTCGCCACTTGCTCGCCAGTTGACGAGCCACTGGCGAGCCTGACGCTGCCAAAAATCAGACGCGATTTTTAGGGTTTCTTAGCCCTATATAAGCTTTCTAAGAGCCCCCAAACCTTTCTCCAAGCCCCATTTGCACGAAAATAAGGTGGCTATGCTAGGGTTCACTCAAAATCTCTCAAACTCACTCATCCCACCTCCATTTCCATGAGATTTTATCCTAAATCTTCCATATTTTCTTCTTTATCTCCAATTCCTCTTCCATTTTCAACAACCTTCTCCATCTCACCCCACCTCATGACAACCACTTCTTGGGTAGATTTTGGGCGAAATTCCTCTCTTCCTTCCATGAGTGGCTAAGATCTTGGTGCTTTGGTGGTGTAAAGATGGTTAATTGCTTCAATGGGCTTCTTAGGGGAGTTTTCTTTTTCTTATGCTCTATGCTTTGTACTTGAGAGTTGTGGTTTCACTTTCTCTTATGTATTTGTGTTAGAGACATATGGTTGTATCTTTCTAATTATGTTGGATTGATATTCTTGTGTTGAACATCATGTTTGATTATCAATGTTATGTATGCTTTATTTCTTATGTTGATTCATGATACTATGCTTGCTTTAGTGGTTTCTTGATTTGTGTAGTTAATGTTTCAATTGAGGTGTTGTGGTTGCACATTCTCAAGAGGAAAATGGTTTTCAAACATGTTTTCAATACACATCAAGTGGTACTTAACTCTAACACTAAGTGATGCTAGTTTCAAGCAATTGTTTGATTAGCTATTAATTAGTGCTAGAGGTCCCTTAGTGGTTGCTTTGAGATTTTTCTAATAGACTTGATGAATGATAAAACTCCCATGATTTTAAAGAAGCAATTGAACCATTGAATCACCACCAAAGTCCCTTTTCATTGCATTTATTTTAAACCTTCAAACCTTTATTTGAAAAACACCAAAAACAAGCACTTTCATTTTCTTACTAGTTTAATTAGTTAATTTCAAAAACTAAACAAACAAACCTCTTTCCTTTTGTCACTTTTAATTTACATTTAGTTCATCTTAGGGTAGTTACAAGACTCCTCAAGAGAGACGACCCGAGGTTGCGCCACTTTGTTGCAATCCTTGGTTTCATAAATAACTTGCATTTAACCCCAAGGCGACTAGGAACCGGTTAAATCAGAGTCCAAATGGGTTGTACTCAGTTAGATAAGAAGATGAAAGCGGAGCAAACAGGCCCTAGCTCATCTAGATCTCAATCAAATGAAATATGGAAAAGCATATGGAGCCTTATGGTGCAACCGAAAGTCAAACATTTCCTTTGGAAAGTTTGTCATAATGTAATTCCTACTAGTGAAGTTTTGTTCAAAAGGAAATGCTCGATCTCCCCCATGTATCTAAGATGTGTTAATAGCATTGAAACTATAGAATACTTGTTGCTGCTGTGTGATTGGGTGAAACGTGTTTGGTTTGCTAGTCCTTTAAGCATTCAAGTTTCTGATTTTACTGTTCATAGATTTGAGGACTGGTTGTTATGTTTGTTGAACCATTTGCATGATGATGAATTTAGTCAAGCTCTTTTGGGTTACCTCTTATGGTATATATGGAAGAGTCCTAATGAGAAATGGGTTATTGATTCAGCTTTTAATGTCACTCATGCTTTCTAAGAAGCAAAGAAATTGAAAGGCTTGCCTCTAAAAGGGAAAGGACCCTCTGGAACTGTCCAAAAGTCGATGCTGCTCCCAAAGGGGAAACTTAAATTGAATTTTGATGGTGCCTACTCTATCTCTAACAAAGCTGGTGGTATTGGTTTTTATTACGAAATGATGCAGGTGAAACTAGGTATATGCATGCAGCAAAATGCAAGGCGATTTCCCCATTCCATTGTGAAGCAAAAGCGCTACTGGAAGCTCTTAATCATGCTGCTGATAAGGAGGCTGGACAGGTGGTGATTGAGTCTGATTGCAAAGGATTGGTAGAAACAGTGCATGGTGGATCCCCGGTTCCATATTGGCAGGCTCGGGTTCTTGTGGATGAAATTGCAGCAAAGTTTTTGAAGCACTAAAACTTTTCTCTTATCTTTTCATCTAGATCTTGTAACTTGGCAGCAGATTGGCTAGCCAAAAATGTTTTAAAGGCGTTGTTTAGGGGAAGATTAGCAATCTCTCCCTCAACCCCTCTAGCTAGGATTTTGGAAGATGATGTAATGGCTCAAAACCGTTTTGGGGTGGGCTAGATATTTTAATATAGTTTTGCTTTTGACAAAAAAAAATCATTTGTTAATCATCTTATAAACTTTTAAACAAAAATTGAGAATTTTCTCCATTGATCATTCTCTCGTAGAACTCGTCTGGTTTTACACCATGGGAAGCTATAATTAGAGGCCTCAAAGTAGCCTTCAACAAACACACCACACAAAACATCATCTTCCCTCTTCTCTTCCATAAATTTATATGGCTGGTTCACTTTCTTCACGACAGATAATGTAGCTTAAGGTTTGGCTTTAAATGGGAGTTGTTCTTTTTTTTTGTCAGAAAATGGGAGTCGTTCATTATTGGATAAACAAGTGGATTTATCGACAAACTATTATACTAAGCGCACACAACATAATTTTTTGTAAGTGCAAATATGGTCATGTTTAATAAAAGAATTGTTAGCATGGCAAGTCTGTTAACTCACCCTAACGTCGGATTAAATTTTGCGAAGTGGATCCCACAAATATTCCTTGTTCTAAACAAATTAATCAAGTAACACTTGTATAAAAGACAAGAAATAGTACTTTCTAGGAGGATACAACTGGCCAACAAAAGTTGAGATAACAATGCAGAGACATTTTCTGCAAGCTCATATCAAATGAGATTATATATATATATATATATATATATATATATATATATATATATATATATATATTACAATAATAGGAGTTCCTCATACTACATACAAGCTATATTTTTAAGGCATACTCCCAAGTCCCAAGCTGGGAAATCTATAGGTATACTACAACTTGACAATGAGACAAGTCTACGTGATCTGACTTCATATACACAATTTACATGGCACTGTAATGACTGGTAAACATGCCCACACTAATTACGCAGTATTCAGTGCTCTTGTATGTAACCATTTAATCTACACAAACAAAGCTGAATTAGCATGTCATTTGTCTAAGCAAACCAGATTTTGGCATGGACTCTGCTGGTCTCCAAATAATGTCTGCTAGTTTTTCACAAAGGTTCTTGTAAAACTGCAAAAATACAAACAATTATACTGTCACATGTACAAGCACATAATATAATATATATACACACGTACATCAATATATGGGGATCATGAATTTATGCCTTAGGCTATATCCCTAGGTCCAGGTATTACCATCCTGCTTGGGGTTCACTGGTTCTTGAGGGTGCTTCCTGTAGCTACCATTTTCTAATACCCAGAAAAACAAATATGGATATGTGCCAAATGATTTTATATATAAACCACACGCGCGCACATTTGGAATTCTGAATGCTGGAGAAAACGGTTACAGATATTTCAGCAGCAGCTCGCTTTTGGAATACATGCCAACCTTATACATGCTCAATGTTCTCTCACCTTTTTCTATAGTATAGTAAATTCCATTTTTTGTTTTCTTTTTTACTATTTTTCATCATCAAACCAGAAATAATATTTTATGTCCAGATAAGCTCAGGCTTGAAAAGGTAGGATTATGCACAATAGAACTATACACATTCCTAATTTATGGCTTTGCTGGTGTCAAAATACTAAAGCACTTTAGCCCAAAATCACAAATTGTGAATGAAAACCCATGATGTTTGGTTCGACTTCTATTAATGTCAATAATATGCCCCAAACATGAAAACCATTTATGCTTGAAGTTTGGACAACCATAGGTACATTATATCATCTGTTAAATTTAAGAATCGAAGATACAAATGTTGGATTTCTGACCACTTAGTCATGGAGAATTTGATGCGATGCAGAAAGTCTACTAAATCACAAAAAATTAAGCTATCAAACCAAGCTACACTGTAAATATTACAGAAGATTAATATAAGCACAGACAATGAGTGCAACATCCATTCCGTTTTGGAAAATTTCATTACAGTTGATTGATTTCCAAGGCAGAATTGGAAAACTCTACGGCTATTATAATGCAAATGTATGAAGATGTAAAAGCTAACCTTGTGATATTCAAGAGTATCTCCGGCGGCCTTTCGAACGTCTACCATGAAAAGTGATGGTGCAACTTCAAAGACCTTTTTCACAAGAAAACAGATGATTTACAATATGACTTTTACGGACATGAAATCTTAAACCACAAATCAGGTTACCTCCAACACTACTGCAAATTGTCCAGCACTGTTCGCAGATATTCCTTCAAGTCTCATCTGCGAAAAAATATTGTTAGGTTTTCTAAAGACAATCATTCAACAAAACGACCATAACGAAAGAGAAGCAAATAGGAAAGATTTATTCATGGATAACACATTAACGTATTAGTATGAAAAAATGAGGTGGGCCTAGGCATCAGTGCATAAGTCTTCTCTCATTCAGTTTGAGTAATACACTGACATATATATACACATGTACTAGTGATTTTAGGTTAACTAAGATGACATGATATTCATGAATCACTCTTATGCTCCAGATAATCATTCCTATACAGGAACTCTTCCAAAAGACCAATATTTTTCTTGTTTACTTATTTTCTCTTCACCCATATATAATTAGATACAGACAAACGGCACAAGTAATAAGGATGCTAACATGGTGTTTTTTAATGAAATTGGTGGCAGAGATTGCAGCATTAGTGAGAAGTGTGATGGCTAGGTTAAATCAAGTATGAGGAGGATCAGTGAGCTTGGAATCGTTCAGCATGAACTACCCTATGTGTTGTGTTTTGCGTTTTGAAAACAACCCTCTTGACTTGACCTAATTCACAACTTCAATTTAAGTTCCTGGTTATATAAGTTAATCACTATCGTTGAATTATTTCTGTTTCTCCACATTATTAGAAGCTCAATGGTAAGTCTACTATTGTTTCCACATTCATGATTAAAAGTCCAACCACTTTCTACGAGCTTCGTTGGGACTGACCCCCCCCCCCCCCCCCCTTCATCTCTATTTGCCTATCAATTAGTAGTTTAGTACATCCTAATTATCAAGTTCCCTCCAAAGTTCTCATTTGGACCCATTTCCAATCATTGGGAAACTTTCCCTGTGAATCATTGTTGGAACAACAAAACATATCCTTATCCCATTGAGTGGGGTCGGCTACATGGGTCGGACGCCATTGCCTTTGATCCATGCTCATGAGATCCAAGAGAATTTCACATTGGTTATCGGGGCCAAATACAACCCTCCCCCTATACCTAGAGCTTGACGCTGGCTATAAATAGAGTTTGAACCATTATTGAAAACCCCAGCTAAAATGAACAGGAAACCATGAGTTGCAATGTGTTTTAATTTGATCTTGTTAATGTCAAATTTAATTTGAATAATTCCAAGCTCAAGGGGGAGCAATTAAAAAAGTAACAATGGATGGATTGAATTAAATATGTTAATTGTTAGTGATTTTGGTCTTGCATAGCATGTATTATCCTTTTATATTCAATATAAATCGCCGTTATTATTAGATTCACAAGGTGCTCACTAAATCAAGTGGTATCCCCATCAAGTTTCCTTGTTTCACTAAATGCAGAGAGGTACCTTGTAACCACGTCGGTGAATCTTTAGGCCCATTGATTCTGCAACAACTTCAACAGATGCAATTATAACTTTTGCAGGCTTCCGAGATACAAAACGGGTTTGTCTTTTAATGTAGTCCTGTTAGAACAGCAAAATAATATATTTTGCATTAGTGTAGAAAAACCTCGAAAAACACAGAATGTGGAAACCAATAATTCAGTGCCTAACCTGACGTCTATCAAATAGGGCTGATAAATTCAATCCTTGTGATAAAGTTATCATCTCAAATGCATTCATTGTCAAAGGACCACCCTCAGTATTTTCTGATCTTTCAGCTACATACTTGTCCTGTCGAAAAGTGAATAAACAGAGAACCAAGCAATCTAAGGCCATGATACATAAAGCTAAAACTTATTATATCAATCACAGTATTTTGGCAGTGCGGAATAACAAATGACAGTTCAAAAAGATCCATCTATACAAATTTGACATGCATATTTATTCATTAATTCAGTAATCAGTAATTCAAACACATATCTCACACTTTTTTTCCACCTTAACCTTTTTCACTAAACCATTCCTTTAGACTTAATTACCACTATCGTACATGTAACATCAATTTATAAATTCAAATGCACATTTTCATTAACATATACATGTAACATCAATTTGACATGCTAAAGATATGTACCACCTTTTTGCAACTTGTAGCAGTTTTCATCTAGAAGCATCTAGTGCCATAAAGATTTTCGAAGAGAAAAATCACACAAACTTTATAAATGGAGCACTTTTAACACAAACCATAACACCATTAAACTTCCGTTACTTTATAGGTTTTTGAGCCCTACATTAATTAATTTTAAATGATAATTTTTTTTTTCAAAATTACTCCATTTCATATAGTATGAGTTTTTTTCTTCACGGAAAACTTTACAACCTCAAACACTCCTAGCACAAATCTTTGTTGTTAAAACTAGACCTTCACCCAAAACACCCAAAACAATAATATTGCAGAAATAAATCCTTACTAATTTGCACAAATTCACAATAGAGAACCTGAATATTATCAAAAACAGCTCGAACATCATCCAAATTCACTTCCTCATCTTTCCCAAGTTCAATAGGAACATAACCTTTAATAAACCATGGATCTTTTCTTATTCCTTCAATTCGTATGCGCTGCAATTCATACAAAAAAAATTCAGGACAAAGAAGAACAAGAAGAAAGATTCAATTGCTAAGCATGTAGCAACAGTCAGGAGTGTAGAAGTGTAAGGAAATGAAGATTACCATTGGAAATTAAAGTTACATTTAATTTTGATTAAACCAAGAATATGAAAAACAGTAACCATTCCTCTCTATGCAAACCTCAATTTTAAAATTACACTGCTAAATAAGGTTACAATCAGTAACACCATCCTTTGCTAAATAAGTGAAGGAATTTTCTGTTCTAGAATTAATATTCTATAATTAAGAATTAGAGTAAAAGGGAACTAGAACAGAAATCATAGGGTTTAAGATGAAGAAACATAGAGGGTTCAAAGAAGAAGGGGAGGTTAGAGAAAGAGACCGGCCATCGGCCATCACAACACAACTCAACTCATGTTCATCAAAATGCAAGACAACAACAAATGAAACCCTAAGTCAAGTTATATAGCCTTGACACTAATAAAACATAATAATAAAATAGCAAAACATAATAATAATCCCCAAACCCTAATTACCTAATCAATCTAATTAATTGACCCAATCAATTATTAATAATTGACTAAATCAATCAATTAAATCAAATCACTAATTAATTTCTAAAAATGACATAACATTTTCCTACAATGTCTTAAACCCACCCCCAAAAAACCATAAAAGAAAAAGAAAAAGAGAGTCATCTATACTCATTACATTATAACTACGAACATAGGCTGCAACAACTGGTAGATAAAAAAAGGGTCAACCCAGTTGTAGTCCCCACTTGGTGAGAGTGTTGGAGAAAGGAATATACTAAGCAGTCTTAACCCTGCTTTATGCAGAGAGACTGATTTAAACTCAACCTCAAACCACACGTTGAGACAACTGGCAGATATATTCTAATAAAATCGTAGGATAGCCTTGCTCTAATGAAATCAACTGCTGGGATATTTTGTTCCTTACAAGTTCAACCATGGGTTTCTATGTACAACAGTACCTACACATAAGCACACTACCGAAGGCATCCTATGATGATACATAGTCACTATTATCCAAAAAATTAGTATTGAACTCATCTAATCATAGATGAGAGAAATCATTTGATTAATCACTTGTTAGAAGCATAGTATATAACCTAGACTTTTTCTGGTCTCATGTATAAGGTGTTTACAACTTCTTCACTCAAGTAAAGAAAAATTGTTGGTATTAAATTTGTCAAAACAGAGTTTTAATTTTCAAGTTTACCCTTATTTAAAACCTTCATTCACAAATTATGATATCAATAATTAAGAGTATTGAGGGGCAAAACTGAAAACCAATTACATGCTATTTAGAGAAATAAGACTATGGTCCAACAATTCTAGAAGAATAGGAATAGAGGGAGTGCAAATTAGTAGAAAAAGCAACAAGTCTTATTCCACTACATGAGGTTAGCTATTTGCAGAGAGCCAAGAATTTAAGCTCGATTTGATGGTCTAACCTATATAAGCCGAATAAATTAAAGGGTCTGGCGTCATGAAAATTATAATTTTTAGCAATTCAGGCTTATTTAAACCGCTCCAAATAAGGCCATTTTATTTGTTTAAAAACCATTTATAATGAAGATTGTATAGATTTCATCGCAAGTTGTTGACTTCTTTTTATCTAAAAGTTGATTTTTAAGTGGTCAAACTTTCTATTTACTTGTAACAATACTTTGATGAATAAATATTCTTAAAGCTTTGTAAACTCGCTTCCCCCTATTTTGACTGTCACTACATTTTACCATCTCTCCCCTCCTCGGTTCTGTCCTTGCTTCCTAAATCATATATGTTTGAATCTGTCCAAATGCATGTGAGTGTGTGTTGCATTAGATTTCCTCGTGATTGTAGGGATGAGTCTACCATTCATTGGTAGTGAGCCAAAATCAAAATCATTATTTTTGATGGGTCAACAATACATTTCAACATATTTCGAAGGTAAACATTTCTCCAATTCTTACAATTGAAAAGAGTGTAGTGGGGAAAGCCCTCCCTATGCCTCCCCCTATTCTACCCCAAAAAAACAGAGGAAAACACATCAGTTTCTACTTGGATGTTCTCAACCAAAACATCTAAAACCAATTTAACCAATAAATGACTGATGATTTCAGATGTATACCATCCTTTAAGGAAGTCTTTTGTGAGTCTCAATCCCAAATGTTCTTACATTCGTCCTTTATACATTCCATATACAACTGATATACACAACTTGTACCTTTCCTAGGTTCTCTTAGTACAAGATCTTTAGCCTTTTCCAAGTCATTTCTAGCCAGCCCAAATTTTGATGAAGTAAAAGAAAAGACAACAATATAATATTTTATGGTTCATTCTTAGCCATCAAGATTTCCAAAATATTGCAATGCACGCATATTTATATGTTTATTATTCATGTACTTTCCAACATAAGGTGAGTTGGTATACTTACAGTTTTAGGGTTTGGATCCAGTATTTTATGTAATAATATCTTTGCCCCAGCAGAAAACCAGGATGGGCAAGAAAATTCTGCAGCATTAATCTGCACAGTTAAAGAGAAATAAAAAAAGACCAGTTGATATTGAATTATGAATCTGTAGCAGTATATACTTTGGAGTTTTTGTCATAGATAAACGTTTGGCCTGCACAAAAAAGAATTCAAATAGCCTCTACAATAGAAATTACTTCTTCTTTTTCTTTAATTCACACCATCAGAAGATAAGCCTTAACTTAAGAACCATGCATCTTAACCAATCAAGTTATATAAATGACAAGCACCAACTAACATGGTCAGACTAATTACCACTTTTAAAGTTTGGACAAATTTTCCATCACTGAATCAACATTACATTGGCTATTATTTAACCATTCAAATACAAACAACAATGAAGTTTTATCTCACTACGTGGGGTCGGCTACATGGATCATACGACGTCATTTTGCACTATCAGTAACCAAATCTTTGGATATATTATTAACCAATAGATCTTGTTTTATAAGTTCGCCAAGTGTTTGCCTTGGTTGCCCTCTTCCTCTTTTGATTGGACTCCAGATTGTTTGGTGATTAAAAGAGGAAGAGGGAAACCAAGGTGACTCGAGGAACTTATAGAAAGAGACCTATTAGTGAATAATATACCCAAAGACATGGTTATTGATAGAGCACAACAGCGTCTTATAATCCATGTAGCCGACTTCACGTAGTGGGATAAGGCTTTGTTGTTGTTGCATTATTTTTATATATTGATTATCCTAGTATAACTATGATATTAAATAATCAAATCAAGTTCAAAATGAAATGTTCTAAACCACATAATAGTTAAATGTAATTATTCATAGTTTGATACTTAGAATTGACAAATTAATTGAAATATAAAGTATTCTTCCACTCCCTCACTATGCCTTCCTTATAACTCTCTTATCTTTCTACTTCTATTTCTATATTAGAATTAGGAAACATACCCTTTTGAACAAAGTTGGTAGATTTGGCTCCTCAAAAGGAAGATATCCAGCCATAAGGACAAAGAGGATGACGCCACATGACCAAACATCAGCTGATGCACCATCATAACCTAGATTGCTAAGAACCTGCAGGACAACATTAAGGTAAGACACTCTATCATGCAAGATGGCTTATATGATTATGATTCTGTTTGTAGAACAACAAAATCACACATAATCATGGGCAATTACTAGACAAAAAAACACATGCACACAAAACTTGTCATGCTGACAAAAAAGCTACCAATTTGACCAGCTACTGTGCTGAATATATAAATGTCATCACACTACAAGCACACGAATTACTATTTGAAACATCATGTGCCTAAATAATGAAACGGGGCTGCATTTCACACAACAGAAAACCAAGATGAAGAAACATGCTCATCTTTCTCAGAAGCTTTGCCTAAAAATTCAATCATTCCCCACCAGTTTATTAAACATACATTAGGTTATGAAGTTGTATATAAAACAGTTAGTTAGGATTAGTTAGACAGGTGCTAAGTTAGTGCCTGAAATGTACTCATGTCTACTCTATATAAGTAGACCATCCTGATTGTAAATCTAATCTTACGACTTTAGACATAATGCATAACTGATCAGTTTGAATGTATCTTCTCTCTTTGTTTCTCAGTTTCTCTCCCTCCCTCTCTCTTTCTTCCTCTCTTCTCTTCTCTCTACTTTATTCTCTAAAACTTTGGAACAAGAAAGAATTTTAAATAAGAGAAAGTGCAGGAGGAAAGGTTGAATTGAGACAGAAATTTGAGTGCAGTGAAAGAATCTTCCTGATGAGGAGGGTAGTTGCACATTATTGTTTCAGTTTCAAAAGCAATATCCTGATTTTTTCAGTTCCAGAATTTTGATTTTTTCTGGTTGCAGTTTTTACGACGTTGTTAAGCATCTTGCTGTACCATTGTAATCAGTTAGTCATATAGGTGGTTAGTTAGCGCCTGAAATCTGCTCATGTCTACACTATAGAAGTAGACATTTAATTGTAAATGATATGGACATGGTGCATAACTGATCAGATTGATCTTTTCTCCTCTCTCTATGCTTCTCTCCTTCCCTCTCTTTTCCTCATTTCTTCTCCTCTATTCTCTATTCTCTACAACTTACCTATCACAGTATGACTCTTATGTTTGGCTAAAGGTTCTGCAAAGAATATTTCAGGGATCTCCCATCATATCTTTATCTATATCATAACCCACACTATTCAACAAAATAACATGAATTCTAACATCATAAGTGTTGTAATTTTTTTTTTGGTGAAAACTGAAGTTAAAAATGAGATTCATTAATTAAATCACGAAATTGGCTCAACCACTAAACAGGGAATATCAATGTAGCACTAATTGAAATATCAATATTCAGAATTGTGCATCCACTTTTACCTCTGGGGCAACATAATTTGGGGTTCCACATGTAGTGTGGAGGAGGCCAGTGCCCTGCAAGAGAAAAAACAAATGGGAGAAAGGCCAATATTATAGAATACAGGACAACAAGATAGATTGCAAGATTGAATCCAAGGATGTATAACAGAACTAGTCACAGTCAGTTTTCTTGATGCAAGAAATCAAAATTTTCTTATTATTTTAAGTCCAATAAAATAGAAACGTGCCATTTGTCTTTTCCTTTTTATAAATTGGCATGTCCTTACCTGCTTTGTCAAGGCACTCAGTCCAAAGTCAGAAACCTTCAGCTTCCCAAAGGCATCGAGAAGCAGATTTTCAGGCTATAACAGAACAGATTGCAGAATTGATCAGGATGAAACACAGTATACAAAATGAAAACTGAATGAAAAAAAAAATCAATACCACAAATTTCTTCTACCTTTAAATCTCTATGGTACACACCCTTACAGTGGCAATGAGCAACAGCATCTATGAGTTGTTGAAAGTAACGCCTAGATTCATTTTCCGAAAGCTTCCCCAGCTGAACCTAAACATCCAGAAAAGGTATGGAAACATAAAAGGTGGGAAAAAAATACATCTGCATGAACCATGAAAACATTTAATCTCATCGTAATCAGAAAGCCATCACATCAATGGTCCTAACATTAAAAGGTAAAACTGGAGTATATCAAAGAAGGATCAAAATAGAATAATCTATGGCATAATAAATGAAATGTACATGTACACTCTTACAATTTTATCATATAATTCTCCTCCCATGACAAACTCAAGAATTATGTATATCTTAGTCTGGCTGGCTAAAACCTGGAATTCAAAAACAGTGTTTGTAAAGTAGGAAAGATATATTCATAAAAAATGAACAATAAATTAGAAAAAAAAATGAAATGGAGCAAAGGAAATAATTGTTGTATATATCATGATGTGCCAACACATACCTCATGCAACCTGACTATATAGGGATGTCTGACGATTTTCATAATGGATATCTCTCTTTTAATCTGCAACATCATTCAAGTTAAAATAATTAATAAAAAGAGTAAATTCAAACTGAACAATGACATGTATCAATGTTCTGTGTGACATGTGTTGCCTCTGATTGTGGATATTAGAATCACAATACATACATATAAACCACATTAAGTTCCATTCCATTAGAGTTCTCCAAATTTGATTGAAAGCATACATCCATACCATTGTTAACTGATAACTTCATGTTTGTAGTAGTACTCAAGAATGCACAAAAGAATCAAGATTTTGTAAGATAAACAACTAGATTCAGTAAAAGTGAACCTCCATAGCTATTCATTTTCTCCTTCTCGAGGTCAGAAATGTATCTGTTTCAGACGAGACCTCACATTAAAACTAATGGGAAATATATCACCCATCACTTAGTCTAACTAATGTATCTACTAGTTCAAAATCAAACATCAATTTATTTCTCCATTTTTCACCTTAGTGGCGAAAAACTAATGTTAAGAATAAAATTCAGTAAGTTGATTTTAATGACTTCATGTATATGACTTAACAAACTGTCCAACATATTGTTAATATTTCAACATTCATGTATTCGTCTCGATCAAAGTCATATAATGTTGGGAAGAGTCAATACATGACAAAAGCTTAAGCCATTATGATGGGACTCAACCCATCATTGTATAACATCAATCCACATCCAATTCTTTCTATGTGAGACTTGTCATATTTCTAATATATATAACAGTAACAAAACTAATAAATATTGAAAAAAAAAGCACGCGCCATGCTTCTGTTAAGGCTGAATTATACAGAGAAAATTTCAAGAGTTCTGTTGGCAACCATATGATTTACAAAAAAAGAAAAAGAAAAAGAATACTCCCTCTGGTCCTAATTATCTACCTTTTCCTCACTCTCACCCTCTCGCTTGTGTATTATAAAGGAGCATTATTAGTAGGGATAATTTGGAAAAGTTAGGACGAAATAGAAAGAGGTTTATATTTAAGACCACATTCAACTCTTCAAATAGGTCATATATTTAGGACTGAGGGGAGTATTAGATGGAAAAATAAGGTTCCCAAAGCTCTTTTATGAAGAGAACTACAAATTCAAATCACCACTTATCCAAGATATGACTTGGAAGCTAAATTATGAAATTCAATCTAAGAACAGGAAAAAAAAATGGAAATATCACCTGTTCAACCATCCTGTGCTCAAGAATGGTGCTCTTAGACATGACTTTAATAGCCACACTCTCCCCTGTCTCTGTGTTTCTTGCAAACTTAACTTTAGCAAAGGTACCTTCACCAATGGTACGACCCATCTCATACTTCCCAACCTTTCTTCTCACCTTCTTCATGATCCTTCACAGCTCATTCATCAACTAAAACCAGATATAACGTCAGAATTCTAATCCAGATATCACCTGAAACCATAAATTGACTCACTGAATACCCACGCACATAAACAGAACCCAACAATCCATATACAGAAAACAAATTCTGTTTGCAGAAATGGCCAATTGCACTTAGGTACCAAATAACAGTCAGATAGGTCCAATTGACAACTTTTGCTTGTCAACAATGGCTATTCCAGTGACAATTCCTAAGGAATTATCTGACATACTACTAAAGTACAAGAGTTAGTTGACTTTTTTGGAGAATAATGAGAAAACTAATTTTGTAATTAAAAAAATGATTTTCGTTAACTAGTTTATTTGCCTTATAAGCTAGCATATAATGTAATAATATAAATTCTATGTTACGATTAAGTGGTTCATTCCGCTTACTTAATTTCTCAAAAAAAAAAAAAAGAGTCAACTAACTCTTATGTTAAAGGAGCGATTATTAAATATCTTATGTGCAATTGTCACTTACAAAAGAGATGCAGAAAACTAAGTAGCTATTTCCGTGAAATGAAGATAACATGAACAGCAATATTAGGTTGCGAAAAAGCAATAAATCACGAAAAATATCAAACCGATCATGTGGTACCCTAACAAGTGATCAATTGAATGGCGAGGGAACAAAAAAGAAAGAAGAAGAGAAGAAAGTGAAAAGCGAATACGAAGAGAAGAAAGACGGAGAAGAGAAAAAGAGAATATTGTAGAAACAATAAATGGTGAGGTATAGAAATGGAAGAGAAGAAGGAAAGAGAAGTATATTACCAAGTGTTGAGTAGGATGGTAGGGACAAGAGCGTGATCGGAGAGAGAGAAGAAGGAAAGGAAAGGAAAGGAAAGGAAAACGTTTTGTTTGAAGCGTACGGTCCAAACAAAGTCTTTCTGGAGGCAATAATGAAAGAAAGATGGAGATTTTTGCACTGTTTGGTTCGAGGGAGGGGAGGGGAGGGGAGGAGAGGGGAGGTTAAATGAAGTGAGAGGAGGGGAGGTTGAGTGAGATTTGAAACCTTATTTGGTTGGATAGGAGGGAGGGGAGATTTTAGTTTTTGTTTGGTTCACAAAGGGAGGGGAGGGGGGGTTAATAAATATTGACAGATATACCCCTACTACATTATTTAGATTTATTACTAATATATTTAAAATATTACCATATAAATTGTTAAATTGGTGTATACAAATAAGTAAAATTGTAAAAAATTGTATAATTTATTTCATTGTGATTTTTAAGAATAATGAAATATCATTTTTTGGTTAAATAAAAAATATAATGCTAAAATCAATTTTCAATCATAATAAAATTAAAATAATAGTAGTAAACGAGAGTTAAATTGATAAAAAAAAGGACATTAGTTAACATAGGATTGAGAGTTACTCTCCCTTCTGACTAGATGAGATCAACGAACCCATTCGCGTGTAAGTATGCTGAGGCTTTCCCCGTGTATTCAATACTAATTTAGATAATTATATCCATCTTGATAAATTATGCATTTAAAAAAAATAAAATAATAGTACATTCTCATGTCAACATGTTAAATACTGGCTAGAATTTTATTAATAACAAGTCTGCCTATTTATAGGCTAATAACATAGCAATAAATAACTAACCTTAAAAAAAAATCAATCCTCAATTTGACTGATTCAAATTATTAAAACAATGAAAAAAATAATTCAATGTTGAATAACTCTTCAACGCTAAAATAAAATCTATTCTAATTCCTCCATAATTTCTGCAAGCAACTCCTTGCGTGCAATTAGGGGACATTCAACAAATGTCCTTAATTGGTCGACATCACCCATGAGATACCTATAGACCTTGGTAGTATGAGTTGTTGTAAGGTCACACTCTTTTATCATGTCCCATATTTCTTCACCAGACACTTGAGGATGCTTTCTGCTACTCTCTCTAATTGCTTGTGCAACGTCAATCATAGCTTCTCTAATCATAGATATTTCAGTGTCTTTTTCTTTGTTTGATTTCGCCTTTTGCTTCCTTTTTGATGGGTCAGAACAATTTTCATCTGAAGTCCCATTGCCATTTTTGTTGGCTACATCAAAGTCTTCCGCATTGATCGAGTCATGGTTTTTTTTCATTTCTTTTGTAGTAAACGTTCCATCTCCAGCAGCTCTATCAGATCCATATAGTATGACCATCTTGTCATAGTTTGGGAAAGAAACATATCTCCACTCTTCAACTCTAGGATTACGACTGAGAGAGAAGACTGCGGAATACGGTGGTTTTCAGCTTTCTTTAGGGTGTGCTTGCATGGAGAGAAAATGATAGTGGAATGAAAATGGGGAGGAGAGAAAATGGGTGAGAAAATGTTATCCCTCATCATGCTTGCCCAGGATACTCCTATTCCCTGGCCTCCTATTTCATCCTATTCTCTACATCTTGACCATTCATTTGATCTAATGGCTCAAACTCTACATATCCCCATACACTCCATCCCACCATATCTCTCCCTCTCCTGTAACTTCCCAAACTCACGCAGAGCCATCATGCCCTCTCGTCATGCCCTCTCGTCCTCTTCTCTCTTTCCCCGTCTCCTCCTTCCCTCTCTTCATCTCTCTTGATCTCCATTCATGACCTCTTTTCTCTCAGATCCATTGATTAAGAGTAATCATCTTGTGATTTTTTTGACGAATCTGCATGCGAATTAAAATCAGATCTTGAGTTTCAAATCAGACTTTCTTTAACCAGATTACAAACCGAGATGGTCAGATCTCGAATTGAATTTCGTCGGCACCGTCTCCGGCGGTGGGATACGACGAGGAATGGTGTTCTGCAATTTGTATTTTGTCATGCACGATATATATGGACGTTGGTGTTTATAATTGATTAATGATTAATTCTTGGTTAAAAAAATTGATTAATTCAAATTCCAGATCCATAAAGGAGAAGGGATTATTATTGTGATTAATGGGAAAGAGCAGATCAGGAAGTGGAGCGACTGGTCTCAAGGAGAGAGAGAGAAGAGAGAGAGTAGGGATAGATTGAAAGAGAAGGGAGGGACAGAGATGTTGTGGGATCGGGTGTATGGGGATATGTAGAGTTTGAGCCATTAGATCAAATGGACGGTCAAGATTTAGAGAATAGGATGAAATAGGAGGCCAGAGAATAGGAGGTATCCCTGGCAGCATCACGCTTGGATGAATGAGGGAAAATAGAAAGGAAGGAAAATGGGTGGGTGATGTGGGACATGGTTATTGGACAATGTTGTGCAACTTTTCTCTCTCTTATAATCCCCCCATTTTGGGAGGAAAAACTTGGGAGGAAAATGGGGCATGTGGCCCACCCACTTTTCTTCTCCCCTTTTCTCTCCTCTACCATTTTCTCCCTATCCAAGCAAGGGAAAATACTTCCCCCACCCCATTTTTCTCTCCCATTTGCTTTCCTCTCCCATTTCCCCTCCATCCAAGCACACCCTAAAAGTTTGATCGGAGGAGGAGTGTTACTAGCAAGAGTACTTTCAAAAAAATAGTATGTCCTCAATTCAATTCATAGTTGGTTGAACTGGTAAGTGGGCTACAAATTAATAAGAATGAGAATGCATGTTCGAGGCATGAGTAACTCTCTCATTGGGAGGAGTACAACTTTGCCTAGGTAGACAACACTCCTACCCCTCGAGTCTGTATTAATAGATTGTCAATAGGTGCCGGATTACTGGGCAGAAGAACGATGATTCACAAAAAGAATAAACAATTTTCCAATTTTCTCAACTTTTTCCAAATAAATTCTAATAATGTTTATATATGATAAACAAACAAGAGTGAGAGATTGAGAATAAAAGTATGTGGTTAAAGTATATTACTAATATCATGTGTTAATAATTAACTAACATACGTAATCTAATCAAATTAGGGAAAATTATTTTATGATTATAAATAGAGGTAGTATACTTTAACAAGTGACAACATAATAAATAATGATAATTATTACACCCTCTAGTCCAAAATATAGGATCTAACTTGGAGACTAAATCTTGTTCCGAAATATAAAACCTAATTATAATTTATCGTTTTCTTCCTAAATTGACCTTAATCTCGCCTTTCTCCCCTCCGAAAACCATTAATATTGTGCTTGCTCTTAGTGTAGCAATAATGGCCACAACTCTCGTACTTGTATATTCACATCGGCGTTGTCGACTCTCCATCTAGTGAGAACAGTATCATGTTGTTCAGCGTCCAACTCACTCAACATAAAACTCTTTTAGAAAAAAGCACCAGCATCACGATCCTCACAGTTTGACAATTCTCAGCATCAAGATTCCAATGTCGTCGATGTCGTTTATGCCTCCGACGACACGCCTCCGGTAGATCTTACGAGGTCAAGAGAGGTAATAATATTGAGGATTTTGTGGGCGTGTGTGTGTTTTTTTTTCTAAATTTGAATTGATTCAATTTATTGATATTTTTAGGTGTTCCATGGACAGAGGAAGATCATAAGTTATTTTTCTTAGAGATACAGCAAATACGAAAAGATCATAAGTCAACTAATACATTATATGTGTGTGTGTGTATTCTTGACCTTCAAATTATTTGTTTGTTCTTCTTCTTCGGTGTTAAAGAAAGGAATGAGGGAGTTATTATTCATTAAACGTGGGGAACTTCGCATATGTTAACCCTCATGTGGGACATGATAACCTGAATGTGTAGGACTTGGATTAGTTGTATCCATTTGAGTTAATTATATTCTTGCTATGTTGAAACTGGCGCGGGAAGTATATTTATGTTGGTAAAAAAGTAAAATATGAACAAAGATTAACCAAGAGTATGAGTAAGGAAAAACAGTAAAGATGAGTGGATCTAGGAGCTCACTAATGATTCTCTGTCGCAATTGACAGCTCAGTCCGACGTCGAACTCGCAATTTCCCACCAATTCCAACCACTCATCTTCACAATGGTACCGCAAATCTACCGTTCAAAATCATACATACCAGTTTGCCTCTTTTTTTCTTGATATTAACTTAAAAATTGCGATGAAATGAATTTAATTCATACCATGATTATGAATTCATCGTACCTCTGGACTTCATGTAAGCTGGATAGAACAATCGGTGTTTGTCTTTTTCATCTGTTGTTGATTGCAATCTCATATTTTGAGTTATGGTATACAACTTACATGAAGTCCAGAGGTACGATGAATTCACTGTTGCATTGATAATGATTAGTCGACTTCCACCGGGAATGACTGGCAAAATTTGTCTAAAATGAGATTATCATGACTGTTTCACCAAAATAATTTAAAAATTATTAAAATGTTTCACCAGTGTTAAGTAAAGGGGAATGGACCTAATCTGCCCCCCAAGTAACCACCAAGGAGCGCTGAGCACCCTGAACTAACAACAGACCCGTATCTGGACTCCAAGAAATCAAGGTCGTTAAAAACTACCCCGGTTGGACGGTCAACAACGTTTGACCGTTACTATGCTTATGTGGCTACCACGCGAGCACCTGCTTTGCCGCGAGTGTATTTTAAATGTACATAATCTGCCCTCTAAGTAACCACCCAGAAGCACTGAGCTCCTTGAATTAACAACAGGCCCATATCTGCACTCAAAGTAACCAATGTGTTTAAAAACTACCCCGGGTGAACGGTCATTAACGTTTGACCGTTACTATGTTCATGTCGCTGCCACGTGAAGACCTGTTTTGCCACCCGACGCCTTGTCATAGCTCGTAAGATATGTTCATGTGGGTCCCACTTATAATAATAATCAATTTCTCTCTCTCTTCATCACCATCACCACAGCCCCCAACACCCACCACCTCAAACATGGCAAACAGAGGTGGCGTGGGAAGGGGGCAGTGGAGGTGAGGCAGTGGGGGGCTGGGGAGGTGAGGGGGTGGCGTGGGTAGGGATGGTGGGTGTTGTGGGGGCTGTGGTGATGGTGATGAAGAGGGAGAGAGAAATTGTTTATTATTATTGGTGGGACCCACATGAACATATCTTAAGTGACGATGACAAGGCGCAAACAGGCCTTCACGTGGCGGCCACATAGGCATAGTAACGGTCAAATGTCATTGACCGTCCACCCGGGGTAGTTTTTAAACACATTGGTTACTTTGAGTGCAGATATGGGCCTGCTGTTAGTTCAGGGTACTCAGTGCTCCTAGGTGGTTACTTGGAGGGCAGATTAGGTCCATTTAAAATACACATGTGGCAAGCAGAGGTGGCAAAGCAGGTGCTCGCGTGGCAGCCACATAGGCATAGTAACGGTCAAACGTTATTGACCGTCCAACCGGGGTAGTTTTTAACCACCTTGGTTACTTGGAGTCCAGATACGTGCTTGTTGTTAGTTCAGGGTGCTCAGCGCTCCTTGGTGGTTACTTGGGGGCAGATTAGGTCCATTACCCTTAAGTAAAATTCAAGTATTGATATTAATTTTTATGTTAGCAAAAAATATTGGATGAATATTTGTAAATATGACCAGTTTATTAAGCATAAGTTAACGAAACATTCAAATTACTTACTATTAAAATTTAATTCATAATCATGATTGCATAATCATGCACTTATTTCAGTTTAAAAAACATACACTTATGAATGTCATAAATAGCATTATCATGACTTTTTAATCTTATGTACTTTACATAAAACGCACCATGTCATAAACGGCATTAATATGAATTCATTTCCTAGTATTGTACACAATACTAGGAAATGACCCCGTGCTACGCACGGGTAGTGTAATTCAAATCGATTACATAGTTGTTTTTTTATCTGTTGATGAGACTTTCAAGGAATAACCATTGGCTAATGTTGTGCACATTGACGAAGGTGGACCTAGGATATCGCACCATATGGTTGTTGTATCTTCCATCTCCAATATTACCTGCAAACATGAATAATATAGCATGTATGGTTGTTGTATCTTCACCAACTTTGAGCAACCATTCTAAGAATTGTTTTACTCGGTGTTTGTCCTATCATTTTCCTCTCCTGGTGAATTACAACAAAATAACCCTTACTATTGTTTTAAATCCACACAAAATAATTCAACATGGCACTGATTGTTCTATTCCTTAATTTGCATAAATAATAATTTAATGATAATTTTAATATTACTTAAAATGTTCAAGATTAATAATGGCCTGTTGGGATGAATTATTAAAATTTTAAATTATAATTTGAAATTTGAATTTTTATAACTGACACTTTTTGTAAAATCATGTCATTGGGGAGTTCCAGAAGAGAAATGGATGATGATTCAGATAAACCAACATCAATTGTTTTCACCATTCCACAATTATATTCACCATTGCCTTCATAAGAAATTATTTTATCCATCATACTCAACCCTCAAAGAATATGTATAATATAAGAAACTATGTGCATGGAAGTAAACCGGAATGAACTACCAAAACATATAAATGTATCAACATATACTATTTTATACATAGGATAGTAAACCAAGGGGCATTAGTTTTTGTACGTTATGAACAATTTTTAAACCAATTGAAAGAAATTAATTTGTGGTTATAAGAAATTAATTTGTGGTTACTAATCAAATTCATATTGCAGTTAATCCACATACACCTCTTTGTTAATCCACACACACCTCTTGAAATAAAGACACACAATCAAATTCATGACACGAGGAATATGAATGGTGTTTTGGGTAGCTGCTGCATACAAATACATGTGGAATTGAAATTTTTTTTGTTAAGTTGCTGTAGTGTTGACACGTGGGAGGTTGAGTATGGTCTATTATAAGTTATATTTGATTTTTGAAAAATGAGTAATTAAGGGACAACAACAACCATCAACAGTAAGAATGAGAATCATAGAACTTAACAGTAACATATATGAGTAGCAAATCTGAAATATTAAGTTCAAATAATTGTTCCTCTCTCTCCCAAACCGATAAAGACCTTAAGCTTTTATGTTGAATGAAAACAAATGTCTGAAACGCTGCTCTATTTGATTAAATGATGAAAGGAGAGAGCAAATATTATTTGTAGTGGAGAGGATGATGGAAGTCAAAGTCGTGGGAGAGAAGTTCAGATCTGAATATGAGAGAGAGAAAATAATGGGGAAGTGGTTCAGAATGAGGGAGAGAGATATTATGGGGTGAGGTGAGTGTAAACATGTGTCTCCTTTTTTGAGCGGTTGGATTATTTTGGACAGCCATGATTGAGACGCTTAGAGATGCTTAGAAAAAAGACAGCTTAGATAATTCATATCCTAAAGTGAGTTGTTCAACATGAGGAACATGGCACACTTGTGGCATAACACTTGATTGTCATTTTTCACCGTGAGAAAAAAGGAGGTGACTCCGAAAATTGGGAGGGGTGGAACTATTTTGGTCTTCGTGTTCAGTGTGTGTGCAAGCTGCAAGTTCATTCTCATTTCTCCTACTCATTTTCCAGCACCGAAATAAGTATGAAGTTGAGGCTGATTTTGGGTGATCTTTGTGCAACTTGAGAGAGCAAGCAAAAGTGCTTGAAGAGTGGAGTTGGAATTATAGAAGCTTAAAGAAATTTGGGCTTCTTTTTATCACTCTTCCTCATTCACTTTAATTATTTTGTCACGAATTCTTGTGCATCTTTAGTTTTTTATTTAATTTCCTACTCTAGGGACTATTTTGAACCATTTTATTGATTGAACTATTTATTCACTTGTTGTATACTTTGAATGAAATGTATATGTACAAATTTTATCTTGCTGTTTAAATATGAACATGTTTCATAGTTTATCTTATGTTTATTTTTGGATCTTGCCGATTTTTCGCTTATGTTAATTGACTAAAAGAGATTGTGTAGTTGGAATAAATTAATAAGTGAAACCCAGAATTTAATACTCGTAAGACACAGAAATCGAAGGATGAAAATCATATCTCCCTATTTGGCCTATTTGCGTTTACCCAGAATATGGAATCTCCGTTTTTAGATTTTATGAACACCCATAAAGCTAAACGCGTAGATCTCTTCAAAACGATTTCAACAGGGTCAACATAAAAATCATTAGAGTTGCTTGATTGGGAAAATAGACATCTTCATTTTCGACACTTCTCCTACATTGTCTACCTTTTTTATCAGAATTTCTTGAACGTCTAGCTTGTTCATGTTCTATTCCTTTATCTCAACTTGAAGATATATTAAAGAATTTATAGAAGGAATTTATTGAAAAAAGCACGATGGAAGCTTCAGCGAATATTCTTTTTGGTTCTTCACTACAAACTGCCCACTACATGTTTATAGAGGGCCCGACGTGGGGTCATTTCAATGTTTTTTTTTGGTTTTGTGGCATTATTTTCGGTTTTCAAATAATCATTTCAAACTATCTAGATATTCACGTCATTTATCATCAAACACACCACAACCACGAGAATCAATAAAAAGCTTGAACCCTCCATTCGCAACAACTTATCTTAAAATAGACATTGAGTTACCATATTTATTATAAGGGAGTTTTAGAGTTTTCACGTTTAAATTTATTGTCATATTAAGGAAAATCTCATTGTGGTCTCATTGTAAAAGTTGGGTATCAAAATGCCCATATAAAAAAAATATATTGTTGCAGCATAAATATAAACATAAACATAAACATATTTATAAAAATATATATTGTAGTAGCATAAACATAAACATAAAAATAAACATAAACATAAACATAACTAATCCTCTGGCTATAGTTATGTATCAAAAATAGACATTCACCCTCCCTATATACAAACTTTCCTCTTTTATATAAACACACTTTTCTTCTTCCTAACCAAAAAAGAAGTTTCATCCCTTATAAATATATAATGTTGAAACACGTGAAATAAAAACAAGGCAATTGCTGATAATGCTCGCATGGGGACATTTCTCCTTTCGACACATCTCCTAGCATACCCTCATTAGCCAATTTAATCATACGATTATTACCAATATGTCCTAATCTTGCATGTCATGTATCGTAATCAATTTTGCATGCTTCTTCCCTTTCTTAAAGGACTTCTTTACTTTTATGCCAGAGGTATTTCCTTTTTTCTTTTGGGTCCCTTGCCTTTCTAAAGCTTACTATTCGTTGAAGAAGAGATTTTTCCTTCAGTTCAAAGTGTTTGAACTTCTGGTTTTGTGTGATCCATTCGGTCATCCTCAAGCTGGATATGACGAGCTACGTCAGCATAAGTCCTAATGCTTTCATTGTGTGTGATTGTATGCTTCATGATATCCCAACATGGGGGAAGCGATATCAACACAACTTACACTTGTTGTGCATCAGAAAGAGTGTCACCACCTTCAATGAGTTCCCTTATCATGTGTCATACACATCATGAGACCCCTTACAGGAATCCTTCTAAGGCATGCCTCAGAAGTACTATCAAAATCCGTTTTTAGAGCTGCCCACATGATAGATGCAGTGACATGTCCCTCAAATTGACATATTACATCATCGGTCATAACCGCAATCAGAGTTACTCTAGTGATGGTATCTTTTCGCTTCCAGACAACATATGCATATTGCTCACTCTGCGGAGAATTTGCATATGGTTGTGGAAGAACATTAGTTAAGACTTCTATGACGTGTTGCTCATCCAGGACATAGGACATTTTAAGGTGCCACGTGACATAATTTTCTCCGTTCAGCTTACCACCTCTGAAGAGGTCAGTAATGAATGTTTTTTGAGACATCTATAGACCAAACAAATTATTATTTTTCATTAAAGTATGCATTAAGTAATCCACACATGAGATTAATAGTTTTATGAATCCTTTGAAAAATTAATAATGGTAGAGTCCTAGTTTTGTTTTCAGGAATCAATTAGGTTGACCACATCCAACTCATTCTAGTTCACTATTCATTATTTAATTTTTCTTATGTTCTCTGAACTATGAAAGTACAATAAATTAATAATTATTAGCAACACATGCAAACTATTAATTTATAAATTTTCACTCTATTATATCTTATTAAATTTTATGAGGGTGTGTAATTTAATAAGTTATTATTATTATTGAATTGAAAGACATTAAAAGAATAACAACACATGTAATTCAATAATGTGATTAACTCCCACTCAATTAGATCATTAAATTTTAGAATAACAGCACATGAAATTTTAAATTGAACTCCCACTAAATTAAAACAGAAGTCGTCCGTTACAAAATAAATCTTAAGTCAATAAAATGGTCTTTCGTAATGATAGAAACTAAAATTTAAAATGAAACCCATTCATAATTGAAAAATTCTTGATTTCTATTAGGTAGGAGGTTTGAAATCCTCAAAGGATAACATATCCCAAATTCCTGATCTTAGCTTAACATCTTTACTTGTTATAATCATCGTGTCTAAAACATCTTGCCAGAACTCATGAGAAGGAGGCGGTTAAAAATAATAGTTTTCGATCAAAATGGACATTTTCATAAAAATGAATCATCAAATTCACATAAAATTCAATATCATCCTTATGATTAATTTCGTCCACATAGGAATTTGTGTTCTCATACACATCATGAGACCCCTTACTTTCCTCATATCTCGTGCACTCCTAACTATTATTGAGTCAACTTTAACAGGTTCATCCACTTTATTTTCAGAATTTGAAGTCACCAAGACTTCTTCCTCAAGAACATTTGATCCTTGTGCAGTTGATGGAGATTTTTTGTTATTGCTCAAGGCATCACACACTGATGCAGAGGCATATTCAGAATTATTTGTTGAACACATAAGTCCAACAAATTTTTTTAAAAAATTGTTGGTCTAAAATAATAAAAAATAAAACACAACACATATATCAATCATGAAAAAATTTAAAAGGACTTACATAGAATCTATAAAATTAATCAACCTATATCACATATGTTGGAAAAAGTACGCCGTTTTATGGGCACATTAAATATTCTGGAATTAAATATAATTTTATTTAATAAATCAGATAATTGATTTAATTGAATAAAATTCTATTTATTAAATAAAACAAAAAGGGTTTTATTAATTCCATTATAAATAGGGATAAGTGTAACCCTAACATTAACGATGGTGGTGAGAGGCTCTCATGTGTGGAGAAGCCGTCTTTGAGAGAACGGGTTCTCTCTCTCCAACGTTCCTATCTCTCACAGTTTTCCTTGAGAGGGTGATTCGCTGTGCGAATCTGATTCGGGTTCTTGTAACCCGGTTCTGCGTGAGCTGAATCCTTTGGGATTCTTGGCTCCCTGTTTTTGTCACGGCTTTCTTTGTTCTTATTCTTACAGGAATTCTAGAGATCATGTTCGAGTTTGAAGCTCCGGGATCTGGGAACACCGATAAGTCGGGTAATCACTAAATTCCTTCAACATATATAAGATTTAATTCATGATTTATGTGTGAAATAAATATATGTATATGTATTGTAAACACCCCATTTTGTCCGGGCCCATAAAAAAATAATACCAATAAACAAAAAATTGTCTTAGAATATGATTTTTAAAACAAAATATGAAATAAAAAAGTAATAAAAAAAAGAACATATCAATTTGAAATAGACCAAAGAGGAACTCAGTAGAAATCTTTTAAGGGATGTTGGAATGCACAAGAATCAAAGATGGAAGCAATCTCATTTGAATTTTCACACATTATTTCAAATTGTGTACAAGACAAGAAAATAAATGTTGGGATATGCTGGTTGGAAAGCATTCATTTGCTACAGATTTTTTGATGATAATTTGTTTTCGTGTTAACAAAATGAAGGTTTGAATATCATGTGTTGGACACGATGTGACAATGGAATATAAAGGGAAGCTTTATTTCATGTTTGAATTCTTGCTGAATGGTGTATGAGGTGTCAATATTTATTCGGGATGAAAGAAAAGCATGTACTATGGCTGATTTTTCCCTATGGATATCAAAGAAATAATTGAAATAAGTGAGGCAATATATAATGGAGAGGCATTATTTTTTTTAGGAGGCACCAGTAAGCTTAGAGCAAGAGGGAAAATCTGTGAGTTGAGAGAAAAAAAAGGAAGTTACTCTGGTGAGTTGAAAGAAATGTGTTAGAGAGTCTCATGCATGATCATCTCATTTTCACATGGGGGTACCATACCAAATAGGAGATCTTTTTGACAAACTTATAGCTATGATTGCTCTAGCCAATGAATATCTCCAAGATTGAGATAGAGACAAATTCTTGTGAGCATTGAGCATACTTCTATATGATCTTTGCTATTATTCCATGCTAAATATTTTATTATGTGTGTTGAATTTTTCCAATATAAACTTGCTTCAGATTAATATTGACGCATTTTAGCTATAATCTTATTCAAATATTTGGTTGAATGTTTTCCTATCATGGTTTGCTACAGTCCCTTTTTTTTCTTTCTCCCTTCCCAACTTGGCTCTTTGTTTATTATATCCAGACATTTCGTGTGTGCAATGTGATTTTTTTTAAAAAAAAAGAAAACAAAACCATGAATCTCAAATGTATGTGTGGCTATATATGTTTCATTTGCATTCTGACATGTGTTTGCTTCACTGCATGTTGCCTTTCATTTGCCTCTTCAATTTATTTGTCTAATTTTTTGCCCTATGTGGTCTAATCGTATCTGTGGATGTATCATGACAAAAGATTTTTTTTTTTTAAAAAAATAATAATAAGATGAAAAAGTCTTTCATCAATAAATAAGACCACATTTTTTGGTTTTGCTTTTTATGTTGTATTTTTCATTTCTTTTATGGGAGTTTAATCCAACGCATTTCAAAGGAAAATACTTTTTTAATCCAAATAATCATAGGTTTTCTAAAATAAAAAATACAAACCCAACAAAAAAATTATTTCAAAAATCAAATAAATATTTTCCTAAAAAACACTAACCAAGTGACACACATTTCTACCCCTTTTGAACTATGTGGGCTTTAATCCCTTAAGAGTACGTAGGCCCTCGGATTTATCCTAGGTCAAGTCCAATTATGTAATTTTTTTATTTTTAGTTTCTATTCTAATTTTATTGTATATATTGATGTTGTTTGCTAATTTAATTAAATAAAATTAAAATTAAGGTCATATTTATTTTTAACTAATAAGATTAGGGTAACCGTTTTTTATAGACCGGTGTTGTGGGGTGCCTAACACCTACCCTACGCATAATCGACTCCCGAACCCAATTTAATTTTTAAAGAGTATTATTATTTTAAAAGTTTTTCCAAAATATCATTTTTAAAAATTTTGGTGGCGGCTCCATTGATTCTATTTTTTAAAATATTTTTTTCCGGCGCTACATGTATATATACATAGACCACATGTCTTTTATTTAATTGATACACAATCAATCTCTTTCATATAGAGATCACATATCTCTAATTGCATTTGATGCAGAATCAAATTTACGTGTTTTACTTTTTTTTAAAAAAAATAAGAGCCACTCATACCTTATAGAAAAAAGAAAAAAATATGGTTTTTTTAAAAAATAATTATTTATATAATTATTAATTAAAAAATGTGCGTCCAAAAAAAAAAGTTACCAAAAAATCTGAAAACGACAAAAAAAATTAATTAAAATAAACATTGCTGGCCACAGCCCAAAAGTTATTTTTTAAAGTTTTTTTTTTTAAAAAAATTGGCTAGATCGATTTGAGTCACCTGGTCCGGTCCAACCGGTTCACATAGAATCTACTTTCGAACCGTGTACCGGAGGCCGCCCCTAAGACTTTGGGGGCCATATGATCTCATTCGACCTCCTTTTTACATGATTTTTATGCCGTTGGAATCGTCTTGACGAGATCTACTCGTTTAGCTTTATGGGTGTTCCTAAAATCTAAAAACGGAGATTCCATATTCTGGCTATACGCAAATCGGCCAAATACGGAGATATGGTTTTCGGCCATCGATTTTTGTGTCTTAGGAGTATTACATTATGGGTTTCACTTGTTAATTTATTCCAACTATACAAGATCTTTTAGTAAATTAACATAAGCAAAAAATCGGATAGATTCAAAACTAAACATAAGATAAACTATGAAACATCGTCATATTTAATTATGAGATAATAAACTAATTATACTTCATAGTATAAAGCCTTCATGTTCATATGTGCATTCATACTTTTTGATTCAGTAACATGTATAAATATTGACATATGTGTGGAATAAATGCTTATTTTTGATATATACATACACCCAGTATTATAATCTTAGAAAGACATAATTAAATCGCATAAACTCTAGGATCTAATGATAATTAAAACACATACATAATGTTTATTTTATGAGGGATCAAGAGTATCAAATCCTCCTCTAGGGAGGGCTGTGGGATCTCGCGACCCTTGTGACTCTTTTCGCTGGATTGCTTCTTGGATGTGTGTCTACACAAATATGAAATAATTAAATATGTAAGAATAATTGCTTCTTAAATTACTCAAAAACTGTAGATACATACAATTTGACGCTCAACATGCTCCAATATAGCACTATCGTCATTGTGTCTAAAACTGATAGTGAATAACTCCCGATAATTAGTCTATCTCCCCTCTTGCTCGGTCTCGACCTCCTACACAAATATTAATTTTAAGTTTATATATACATGTAAAACAAATCCATAATTCAAAAATATACTCATACTACAAAACATGTGCCGTTTACCGGCGTTTAGTTTTGCCTCTTTCCGGCGTTTCTTTCCGGTGAAATGACGCCACGGCGTTTTTGCAAAACGCCGAAAAAATCACCGTGGGAAAATAGCGTATCACAAACGCCAAAACGCGGCTGCAGAAAATAATATAATATTCAGACATATGGAAGTTTCCCCAAACGCCGGTATGTCCATTATTTTAATAATAGGCATACCGGCGTTTTGCGCAAACGCTAGTATGCCCATTATTTAATAATAAAACATACCGGCGTTTGATATAAACGCCGGTACGAAAAATAATTTAAAAATAGTGACCGGCGTTTTACATAAAACGCCGGTCAGTATTTTTAAATGTAATAACCATACCGGCGCTTTTGCTAAACGCCGGTAGTTTTATTATAGTTTAATATGAACTTTTTCGGCGTTTGCAGAAACGCCGAAAAGTGTTTAAAAATTATTAAAAATAAATAAATTTTTGTCCCAATTTAACATAGTTAAATTTAGTATTAATAATAATTAAAAATATTTTCGCCGAAAATTTAGTATTATAGATATAAATAAAAAATAATAATAAATAATAATGAAAGAAAAATAATATTACACACATTATAACAAAATAATACCTATAAGAGCAACCAATGTATGTAACCAAAAAGAAAAATGAGCAACTAAAGTATATCAAATATGTAAATTAACAATGATATAAAAATAAACAAAAATGAAGTAAATATCAATAAAAAGAGATATGACAATAAACAACCACCAATTATGCAATGATATTAACAGAGAGCAAATAGAAAGAAGTAGGCAGGAGCAAGAAATGAATGTGCAAGGAAAAATGAGGGGGGAGCACCGCTATTTATAGGGAAGGTGGAGCATACCGGCATTTATGATTGGAACGTTGGAAAGTGATATTGTATTATTATTTTACCGGCGATTGCTCAAATGCCGGTATGTTCAAACGTATTTTATTATTAAAATAATACATACAGGCGTTTTGTGAAACGCCGGTACGTATTGGTTTATTTTTTTATTATTTAATACTTATCGGCGTTTGCACCAAACGCAGGTAAGCTTTATTTTTTTAAAAAAAATTATTTAATACGTACCGGCATTTTACCAAAACGCCGGTACGTATTTTTTTATTATACTTTATTTACCGGCGTTTGTATAAATGCCGGTAAGTGTAGCAACGTAACAAAAAACCTCCTAGACAGTGTTGCATTTAGTAAACGCGGAAAAGTTAGGGGCATTGGCTATAAATATGCATATGTAGAATTTGTGAGTTGGTATAATCTTTCTCAAACCTCACATTTCTTCTTTCAAAATTTTGTCGTTTTGTTGTGAAACACCAATATCAATAATGTTGGATAAATCGTGGATCTCATTACCCAGATCGTCACCGCAATACATGGCGGGGTTGAATCAGTTTTTGGATTTTGCTTTCCTGCGCACTAGTGTTCGGGGTAAGATACAGTGTCCGTGTGAAAAGTGTAAGTTCGACAAATGGAAGACTCGAGAGGAGATATTTGCTCATTGTATGGATAAGCAGTTTCCCAAGTATTACCTCAATTGGGAATTTCATGGAGAGGATGGATTACACGACAACACCGGTGATCTAAAAGTCGGTTCAAGTTCTCACATTGGGATGCAACTCGAAAGCAGTGACGATGACACCGACGATGGCGGCCATGCAACTAATTCGGGTAACAACATTTGAGGGAAGCATTTGGGTAGCAGGAAGCAGGCGACGACGGGGATGGAGTGGTCGATGGACCAGTCGCGGAGTACTTACGCACTGAGATGGCTAGAGATTTCTTTGAGCTCATGAAAGAAGGTGACAAACCATTGTACCCAGCTATAAATGATTAAACTATTCTAACTGTTTAAGCAACTTATTATCTCGATGAAGTACATATATTATGTACGTTCGATGACAATATATGTGTTTGCACAAGGAATGAAAGATACTCTAAAATGTCATTTTTGACCAAACTGTACAGTATAAAGTGTAAATGTGGCGCCTCTGATGCGACTATGTCGGACGTGATTGAGCTACTGTCAGACGCCATCTATAATATTGGAGCCGAGCTACCATCATCATTCTACGAAGGGAAGAAAACAATCACAAAGATGGGGTTAGGGTACATTAAAATCGATGACTGCCTGTATGATTGTATATTGTTTTGGGGCACTGACGCTGCGTTAGATAAATGCAGACGATGTGGCACTGACCGATACAAGTGGAGGGTGAGGGGCATAATAAGAAGAAGAAACGACGGGCCATTAAGAGCATGAGATATTTTTCCCTTCGTCCAAGGCTTTAGAGACTATTCATGTCCCCGAAGATGGCTGGAGAAATTCGATGGCACGCGACAGAAGTTAACCCAAACAGCAAGATGAGACATCATCGAGATGGTGATGCATGTAAAGCTTTTTAACGGCGAATTCCCCGATTTTGTCTCGGACCCAAGAAATGTCAGGCTAGGCCTCGCTTCTGATGGTTTCAACTCATTCGGCTCATTCAACCAAAACTATAACGTGTGGCCAGTTGTGTTGATACCATATAACCTCCCCCTTGGTTGTGCATGAAGTCCACCTCATTCATTCTATTGACAATTATTCCCAGGTCGACATCTCCTGGAAACGACATAGATGTGTACCTTCAGCCGCTGATACATGAGCTCAACAAGTTATAGAGCGATGGGGTCGAGACGTTTGACGCTAAAACTAAGACTTTGTTTAGACTGCGCGTCGTTGTGACGTTGTTAAGCCACTCCCAGAAGTGGACCTCCTCCCTCTCCGCATACTCAACAAAGTCTGCGGCACCTCGAGCTCCTCCTCGCCACAGCTACCGCCATTGCCACCAGCACCAGCACCAGCATTGTCGTCGTTTGTGCTCTCCTCCCCTCCTCATCGGGGACGTGGGACCTGTCATCTCCCTCCGCCTGAGGAGTCTGCTCGTTCATAATCTGGTGCATGTCGTCGAAGCTGATGTCAACCATCCTCCCCAAGTCTCTCCAAAGATTGTCATGCGAGACTTCTGGGTCACCTACCAAGCCGGAAAGGAGTCCACGGTGGATGAGGAAGAGGGCTTGCGTACTGCAACACCTCTGGAGGATTAGGCTGCTGCTCTATCTCTCTCTGACGTGCTTCTATACGTCTGGCGTCTTCTTCGTGCAAGCGCTACTCCTCTACCTCTTCAATGGGAGCTTAAATGGAATGACGAGACATATCTATCAGAGAAGGACTATATATAAAACAAAAACACAGAGAGAATTTCGGTGGGACCCTCCTTTCGCTTTTTTAAAAACGCCAAAATTATTTCCGTCGAACGTATATAGTGTTTAGCTTACCGGCGTTTCCTTTTCGCTTTCAAGCGTTTTTCAAAACGCCAATAAGTCAATCATTAAATAGATTGAGCATATCGGTGTTTCTACTAAACGCCAATATGTAGTTTTTATTTTAAAAAAACAATATAAAGCATATCAGCGTTTATGAAAACGCCGAAATGTGGATTCATTAATGCAATTTAATGAATGCACATTTAGGCGTTTCTAGGAAACGTCGATACCCAATTTTTCAATATTTGAAAAAATAAAAACACATATCAGCGTGTTTGGAAAAGCCGATATGTGTTATTTTTTTCAAAAAAAAAAAATAAACATATTTTTTATTAAAATATACATTACGGCGTTCTTGTGGCCACAAACGCCATTATGTTTTCGAGGGAAAGAAGGTGGGAAACGCGCGCCAAATTTTGTGGCGTTTCTTCGAGATGCACACTGGCATTTGCTTTTTAAAAAGCCGAAATGCATGCCGTTTTCGGCGTTTTTGTCTAAAACGTCGGAATGTTTATGTCGGAAAGCACCGCTTATTTGTAGTGTCACTAAGTGACAGTAGGTAACTTGCAGAGCATTGCTCGGTCGTATGGTTGACCTTTTTCATAGAATGACTCTTTGCACCGTTGCGTATTCACCTATAACAAAAATAATATTTTTATTAATTTAATTCTATAATTTCAAATTTTTAATCTTTACTTCAAAAACTATTTACTAACCCTTCCCTCCATAGATCTCCTATATCAAACAAATTGTTCCCAAGATGAGGAATCAGGAACTTCACTTAGCAGACTCTAAATAAGCTCGTCCACAGTTTTCGTGTCATCCCCCTTAGAACCTTTGTATAAGCTATTCTTTTTGCTTTTCCACCCATCACCAATCTTCTTAAATGCGTATTTCATCATCGCAGCCTCTCCATCAAATGCAATCTTTACCAATAAAATTTGAAAATGAGATTTTTTGGTTGAATATATTAATTTTTATGTAATTTGCATGCATCATACTAAACTTGCTTATTCAAGAATATCACCTTCGATATATCATTCCAAGCATCTTCCTTTTTCTTTTTTTAGCACTTTATGCTAATATTTGGCATCAACCGGAAACTTCAAAAAATCCTTACCTAATTTAGAACAAAACTTGTTGAAAAGATTCCCCATGACATGTAGGTAGTGAAGTTCCTTCGTTGAAAGAAACTATAACTCGGTGACCATTACATGTTTATAGAGTTAACTTCTATTAAAGAATTTCTAGAAGGAATTTAATGAAGGAAGCACGATGGAAGCTTCAGCAGATATTCTTTTTGGTTCTTCACTAAAAACTGCCCACTACATGTTTATAGAGGGCCCGACGTGGGGTCATTTGAATGTTTTTTTTTGGTTTTGTGGCATTATTTTTCTGTTTTCAAACAAACCTTTCAAACTATCTAGATATTCACATCATTTATCCTCAAACACACCACAACCACGAGAATCAACTAAGAAACTTGAACCCTCCATTTGCAACAACTTATCCTTAAAATAGACATTCAGTTAACCATATTTATTATAAGGGAATTTTAGAGTTTTCATGTTTAATATTATTGTCATATTAAGGAAAATCTCATTGTTGTCTCATTGTAAAAGTTGGGTATCAAAATGCCCTTATAAAAAATATATATTGTTGCAGCATAAACATAAACATATTTATAAAAAAATATATATTGTTGTAGCATAAACATAAACATAAACATAACTAATCTCTGGCTATAGTAATGTATCAAAAATAGACATTCACCCTATATACAAACTTTCCTCTTCTATATAAACACACTCTTCTTCTTCCTAACCAAAAAAGAAGTTTCATTCCTTATAAATATATAATGTTGAAACACGTGAAATAAAAACAAGGCAATTGCTTTTGATTCACATATCCAAACTTTTCTCTCAAATTCTAGGTGTTTTCCGCTGTAAAAAAAATTTATTATCCTATAGTGATTTTAGCTGCAAGGCAATTGCAGACAAATTTCTACAACAGGACATAAGAGCATTTTAATGATCTGTGCAGTATCTATGGATATGTGAACGAAGATAAAAATGAAAAATTGATACTATATTAACTTCAATTGCATATATAATGTTTGTGAACATTATATCTTCTTTTCATCTATTTTCTTCTTATCTGTGATATATGTGTTTGTTGTTTTCAATAATTTTTTATATGAATAAAAGATTACAAATAAGAAACAAGGATATCAAGAACTAGGGAACCCCTTAGGCTTGTAATCAGAATTTTTTTTTTTACTTTTGTTTCTTCTTATGTTTGGAATCATACCTCTTAGAGTGAGACTTGCCTTCCACCAGATTTGCTTTAACATCTGCATCTTTTGTTTTTGCAGCTTGTATTGCCTTCCTGTTTGTATTATCTATTATGATATGAGTGATCAGGTCAGTGAGCGTCAACTGCTTCTGTTTGTGTTTGAGTTGCTGCTTGTAGTCATTCCATGTATCTAGCAGCTTCTCAATCAAAACTCCAGCCACGAACTCATCTGGCAGATTGATGTTCTCGGCTCTTAGCTCCTCAAGGAGCTTGTGGTACTCATTAATCTGTAGCTTTATATCCTTCTCGTCTGTCATCTCCCACTTATAAAAATTTCCAACAACGAACTTCTGTTTTCCAGCATCCTCAGCAGTGTACTTGAGAATAAGTGACTCCCATATTTTGCTTGCCTCCTTGTATACATGGTACACATCGAACAGATCATTAGATAAAGTATTAATCAGAGTATGTCTGCAAACCTTATTCACATAAGTCTAAGCATTGATCTTGGCTTGGTCAGAATCAGGCAAAGGATGTAACATCCCATAAATAAATTATTTTGCTACATTTAAAAATTTTATATTTAAGAATATGATATATTATGGGTCAAAAAGAAATATTAAATTTGTTTCAAAATGAAATATGTAGATTAATTTTATTTTATGAGAAAAAAAATTAATTAAACTAACATTAGATATCTGGGACTAAAATGTTTGAATTTCAAAGAAAAGGTCCAAGTTTAAAAGAAAGCCCAATTAAGAAAACCCTAGTGCTCTCTCTATATAACTCTTGCTTATCTCTCATTCTCACCCTTTTTAGCCGTACACTCAAGTGCTTTTCTACAGGTGCTAATTTCTTCTCCATTTTTTCGTTCTGTGTGTGTGTGGTGTGTGTATAGAATCAATCATGGTTTGTCTGGTTTAGCAATCACATCCCCATCTTTTCTTTTCCATGCGTTACTTTTCTTTTCTCTGATCTATAAGGGTGGGAGTATTCCATGGGTTTCTTTTCTTTCTTTCTAAGGGTGGGAGTATTTGATTTAAAGATTCTATTATATTAAACTTATTATTCTTTCTGCACGTTGCTATACAGGTTCTCACTGATTCATTTTTGAGTCTTTCTTTTACGTATGATCAACCGATTTGGCTTGTGTTCTTTTTCCCCACACACATATTCATTATTTTTAGAAAGTTCTAAATTAAGAGAAATATATTAATTTCTGAAATTCTTAAACACCACTCTACTGTGTAGCCTCACAAATAAGCTAATGATCTGTTTTAAGTATTTATTTATTTTTCTAACTACCTCTGATTAATCATTATTTGAGTCTATATGTATATAAATAAAAAACAAGACCTTTATTCCCCTTACCCATGACCGAACCAGTTTTTATATATGTGATATGACCTCTTTAAATTTCTTGAAAACACATTTTGTCTATTACATGGCTCCAAACTTTAAAATAAATATGATATACATAGTTTCTAACTATAATTTTGCTAAACCATGACATGATATTTAATGTTTTATAGGAATTTAAAGGTACCTTATAAGTAATTTAATAATAGCCTTAAGGGAATTAAGAGTAGATTTAATTCATCTATTAATAGATTTTGTGTTATGACTTTGTATTCTATCATTAAGAACTTGGGAGTAACTTTTGGTATTTCTATAAGCTTGGAAATAAAAGGTAACTCCGGAAAATTCTTCCGTATACTTGTGATTTGTGTATAATTGTATTATAAATAATTATGACTTGATTGGAATATATAAGATAAATTTTAGTGTTATATATTGAGGAATTTGTTAAATTAGTTGTATGAATATTACTTTAGTCTTTTAAGCACGCTTGCCTTCTATATATGTGGATTGTATTATAGTTTGTTTCTTTTCAAGCATGGTTATGTGTATTGTTATAATTGAATATTACTTAAGTCTTTTTAAACATGCTTGTTTTCCATTTATATTATGTGAAATGTGTTCTAGTTTGTTCCTTTTCAAGCATGCTTATGTGTCTTGTTATAATTAAATTGGTAGTTGGACCCTTTGGAGGAATAGTTATTTATTTTGTAAGGATGTTATGGTATAATGAGTTAGAATTGTATACAATGGTTTTCTGAGATTGATATTATTGTCATAGCATTTGCATTCATGGTGATGGGTTAGGATTAGAGGAGATTTGAATGGAGAATTATTTTATTATCGCGTGGTAAGCCATCACTCGGTGCACAGTGAGTGACACTTTGTCAAGGCCCTCTCTTCTATGTTTTCCTTTGCCAGGGATTTCAAGAAGTTATGGGACATGTGACACCTCCTTACATTCGTTCTCTAAGGAGGGGAGTCATAGTCCATGCTTGAGCTTTGTACCTTTGGCAGGGTACATCTCAAGTAATGGTGAGTTTGGAACAATCTAGTTAATTGGATGTGTTTCTGTTTGCATTATGTGTTAGCCTATGGCTCCTGTCAGCGGAATAAGGGTGGAGGCCGTATAAGGGAGGCATGCATGATACATTCTTTAATTTCATGAGTAAATTATTTTTGTTTATGTTTGAGTAATGTAATATGTGCGTTATTGGAGACCATAAATTATTTCATTGAGTATAATTATTTGTAATATAATTGTATATGAGTTGTTGGTGTATGTTAGGAGATTTCGGTAGTTACTGAGATGTCGATCTCACCCCATTATTAACATTTTTAGGTGAAGGATCTAATAATAAGCAATGGAAGACACTTGAGAAGTAAACACATTTATTTTATATTGGGTTAAACCAACTTTTAGTCCCTGAACTTTCACCCTAGTTTGTTTTTGGTCCATGAACTTTCAAACACATGGTCTTTGTCCCTGAACTTTGCTCAGTTTAGAAGGATTGGTCCCTGAAGCCTTAAACTCTATTAAATCCTCCTATGTGGCATTTAATGTGTTAAATTTGATGACTTGACATGCTTATTAGGATGCTGATGTGGCAAATATATAATTTATAATATTAATCAAGTTTCTATTTATTTCCACCGTGGTCCGACTTCCACACCGCGCTGACATGCATTTGCTCCTCCCTCATCTCCGCCGGGCTCTCCACCGCCTCCCATCGGTCCACCCTGGGATCGGTCCACCGGGCCCAATGACCGGCCACACAGCGTCCAATCACATACCCCCTCCCATCCACCACCCACGTCGCCTCAAACTCCCGGCCCACACGCATGCTTGGCCCGCGCTGCCATTTATTGAATCAGTAATCCAAATCCACACACGGGGGAGGGGATGATATTGGGGGATGGGTGTTGGGAGGTTTTTGCAGATGGAGAAAAAGAGGACGGAGGTGTGGTTGGAGTGGGGGTAGAGGGAGAGGAAGAAGAAATGTTTAGTGTGGCAGAGGAGGGAGTGTGTGGAGAAGAGAAGGGAGGAGGAGAGTAGACGATGTGTTTGGATGTGAGGAGAGGTTTGTGGATTAGACTTCTTGGTGGCCATTTTGACTTGGGGAGGAGGAGGAAGAAGATGAATGTGAATTGGAGGAAGCAATATTCTAACAGATCAGGTGGATATGGATGAAATTTGGAAAGGGAAAATTATATAAAATAATTAATATTATAAAATATATTTGCCACATCAGCATACTAATAAGTATGCCAAGTCATCAGATTTAACAAATTAAATGCCACATAGGAGGATTTAATAGAGTTTAAGGCTTCAGGAACCAATCCTTCTAAACTGAGCAAAGTTCAGGGACCAATACCATGTGTTTGAAAGTTTAGGGACCAAAATAAAGCAAAATAGGGTGAAAGTTCAGGGACTAAAAGTTGGTTTAACCCTTTTATATTTATTTTGTCATTGACCTCAACCTTTAATGTTTTAGTTTGTTTAATTTTAAAAAGATCTATTTTGGAGTGTAAACATATATTTTAATAACTTGTATATATTTTGGTTGAGGTGTTACAAAGGAGCAAACTCAGTGAGTGCATCGACCACACCATGCAAGTCTAGAACTGTATAGACACATTCTTGTCAGTGCCGGAGATTCTTCTCGTCAAATTGCTCATTTCTGGTAATGTCTGGAAATGTATGGGCATAGGAATTACTCCTAGAACAGCAACAGTAACGCGAGTTTGCTCAAAATTTGGATTACCAGCATCTTGCTCCATGACGGAATACCTCTAAAGATTGGTTCTAAAAGTGTGAGGGTGTCTTGCAAAATTTTTATTACCTGATTAAAAAAAGAGGAAAATTGGTTCTAAACCTTCTGATTGTATGTTTATTGGATTTGCTCAACAAAGTGCTGCTTATCGTTTTCTAGTTTTGAAAAGTGATATTTTAGATCGTAATACGATTATTGAAACAAGAAATGTTGAATTTTTTGAAAATATATATCCTTTAAAAGTTGAGTATATATGACTTAACGCGGATTTGGTGCGCTTCCGTAAGCATACGGGTCGTCAAGTGTAGTATAGAAAAAGTGTCGTTCCGCAGAGATTATAGTTTAAACAAAGTGATTAGGACTAATTGTATCATTAATTGTCTTAAGTAAAAACATGTTGAGAGTTTGATTTGTCAAGTAAGAAATGAGTTTTAAATATGAATGTAAAAAGAGTTGGAGTTTCAAACACGAGTTAACTATTATAATTAAGGCCTAGGGTTGCTAATCCCCTATTTACTTCATGAACCAAGGTTTCCCTCTCCTCTTTAAGTGACTAAATGAAAATATGTGCAAGTCTAGGGTTCAAAATCATTTGAAAAAGCTTTCCCAAGTCAAGATCAAATTTATGCTAGCATTTATTGCACAATCTCTTGTCACAATAAATGCTAGCTCTTTTCCTTAACCACCCTAATTATGACTATGTTAGGTCAATAACTATATCCCTATGTTATCAACAAACCTTCCATTTAAAACCATAAACTTCAAGTCTAACATGTTCTTATCCAAGTTCTAAAACAAAATACACTTTCCCAAGTCATATTTCATTTAACTAATTAAGTGGTGATCAAGCACTTAAAACAAATAGAGAGCAAGATAAAAACTACACATATACTTCATTAATTACTTAAAGAAAGAGAGAGTAGATGGTTCAATCCATAAATAGGTTCATAACAACCCTAGATTAGGGTTTTAGTTACACATAAATGCAAATAAAACAAACCCTAAAACTATGAAAGAGTGCATTGAAGAGTGGTGAAGAATAGGGAAAAGAAATTACAACCACAAATGAGGAATACCCAAATCTCTCCAAGCTTCCCCACTTGATTCCCAAGAGATCCCAATGTTCTTCAAGCTCTTCAAGCCTCTCAAAAGTGCCCTAGAGGTGTGCCAAATCGAGTTTTCCAGTCTCCTTCAAATGCCCTAATTTTTCTCTTTTATATGCTGAGAATTTTGGCTAAAACGCGCAGCAGTGACGTGCTCTCGCCAGTTGCTCGCCAGCTGCGTGCCACTGGCGAGATTCCAGAGACTACATGCCGCTGGCTTGCCAGTTGGCTTTGTGGCTCGCCAGCGGCTCGCCAGCTGGCGCGCCACTGGCGTGCAGCTTCCCTAAAATTGAAAATTGGCTTTTCCTTGCTCCTTTTTCCTTTTTGTTGTAGCACTTGGGTTTCATAGTGCTTCTAACACATGTCCACCTCTTCCTACACAAGCTAGAAAGAGGGTTGAAGAATTTCTATGTCTCACATATACAATCATTAAACTCCAAATTTCACACAAATGAATGATTTCCTATTTGCATCACTTTCTATTGGTATTTGTGTGTTTTGTTGTCTATGTATCATCAAAAAGAGTGCGAACTAGAAGGAAATAGAGATGAAAATTTGTGAAATTATGGAGTTTATCAATATATCAAAGAAAATTGAAAATAATGTTTCTTCTTTTGAACAAACATTAAATGAAGATTCTTTTGAGGATTTAAGGAGAAGTAAAAGATAAAGAAAGAAACATCTTTTGGATATGATTTTTATACTTATTTAATACAAAATGAGCACAAAAGTTTTTATGAAGCTGTCTCTTCTCCGAAAGCAAAATTTTGGAAAGAAACTATACAAGTTGAACTTGATTCTTTGAATCAAAATAAAACGTGGGTTTTAGTAGATTTACCTCTAGGAGCAATTGGTTGTAAGTGGGTTTTTAGAAAAAATATTTTCCCGATGGGTCAATTGATAAATATAAGGCCAGATTAGCAGCCAAAGGTTTTACACAAAGAAAATGTTGATTATTTTGAAACCTTTTCTCCTATGGCTAGGATTGCTTCAATTAGAATTCTAATTGCTTTAGCTTCTGTTTATAAGCTTTTTATTCACCATATGGATGTTAAAACAACATTTTTGAATGGTGATTTAGAAGAGGAGATTTATATGGTACAACCTGATGGATGTGTAGTTTCTGGACAAGAAAACAAAGTTTGTAAACTGGTTAAATCACTTTATGGCCTTAAACAAGCACTCAATCAATGGCATGAAAAGTAGACCAAGTTTTGTTAAGTGGTGGTTTCTCTACTGTAGAAGTAGAAAGATGTGTTTATACAAAACTTGTAAATAATGATTGTGTGATCATTTGTCTATATGTGGATGATATGATTATCTTTGGCACTAACATGAATGTTGTAAATGATACTAAGTTGTTTCTTGCTTCTAACTTTGATATGAAAGATCTTGGTGAAGCAAAAGTAATTTTGGGTGTTAAGATTATGAGGAATAATAGTGGTATCATACTTTATCAAGAACATTATGTTGAGAAGATTCTGAGAAAGTTTGATCAATATGATGAATCTCCTTTGAGTACTCCTTATGATTCAAATGTTATTTTATTAAAAAATGAAGGAGATCCTATTTTTTTATCAAAAAAGGAGATCTTGTTGCTCAATCTGAATATGCAAAGATTATTGGAAGTCTTTTGCATTTGATGAATTTTACAAGGCCAGATATAGCATACGTCGTGTGTAGATTGAGCAAGTATACCCATTGTCCGAGTAATGGACATTGGACGGCTTTGTTGCGGGTATTGAAATACCTAAGAGGTACCATGAATTATGGTATTCATTATAGTGGATATCTCTATGTATTAGAAGGATACAGTGATCATGCTAATTGGATATCTGATTCAGATGAATCCAAGTCCACTAGCGGCCATTTATTTAACTTTGGTGGTGGAGCTGTAACGTGAAAGTCAACCAAGCAGACAGTGCTAACTAAATCCTCAAGGGATTCTGAGTTTATAGCACTGGAGTTGACTGGTATTGAAGTTGAGTGGTTAAAAAACTTCTTAGCAGATATCCCACTAGACAATAAACTGATACCTTCAGTGTCAATACACTGTGATAATAAGTCTGCGATATACTCCCTCCGGTCCCTAATGTAAGAGCCCAAAATTTGAATGGTTTTGGTCCCTAATGTAAGAGCTCACCCCATATTCTCTCCCCATTTAATGCATTTTTTCCTACTTTACCCCTAATTCTCTTCCATATTTATCAATGCTTATGTATTTCTCTCTCTTAAAAGTACCATAATAAATATGGGCAATTTTGGAAAAAAAGCATTAACTCCAGACACCCAACTAACATTCACATGTTTTCTTAAGAAGCGTTTTTTTGACGGTTAGCTCTTACATTAGGGACCGGAGGGAGTACATAGCTAAAATAAAACCTTTAATGGTAAGAGTAGACATATTCGATTGAGGCATAATATTATAAAGCAGCTGCTAAAAACTGGTGTAATCTCAATCGATTATGTGAGGTCTGATGTTAACCTCGCGGATCTGTTAACTAAACCCCTGGGGAGGAAACAACACTACTAGAAAATAGGCTTTTCACTACCATAATTAACGACTAAAAAGCCAATGTTGGTCGTTGATGAAAAACGCGGTGGCATAACATGTAAATAACTGTCCAGGCGGAGATCTTTCACGACCACAGTTGTATATGTGGTCGTGGAAGGGTCCCCTTCCACGACCACACCTTTAAAGGTGTGGTCGTGGAAGGGGCATACCCTTCCACGTCCACACTGAAGGGGAGTGTGGACGTGGAAGGGTCCCCTTCCACGTCCACATTATATATAATGTGGACGTGGAAGGGGACCCTTCCACGTCCACACTCCCCTTCAGTGTGGACGTGGAAGGGTATGCCCCGTCCACGACCACACCTTTAAAGGTGTGGTCGTGGAAGGGAACCCTTCCATGACCACATATTCCCAAGTGTGGTCGTGAAAGGTGGGCAATTTTTTTCCCACTGGCGCCAAATCCCTTTTTTATTTCCCTCCAACACTTTGGCACACACTTTGGCACTCACTCTCTTCGCCTCCCTTTCTCTCTTCTTCTCTCACACTTTGGCACTCACTCTCTCCGCCCTCTCTCCTCCCCTCTCGCCTCCGCCGTCTCCTCCTCCCCTCTCGCCTCTCGCCCTCTCTCCTCCCCTCTCGCCTCCGCCCTCGCCTCCGCCGTCTCCTCCTCCGCCCTCGCCTCCGCCCTCTCGCCTCCGCCGTCGCCTCCGCCCTCTCTCCTCCCCTCTCGCCTCCGCCCTCTCTCCGCCCTCTCTCCTCCCCTCTCGCCTCCGCCCTCTCTCCTCCCTCTCTCCAACCACCGCCGCCTCTCCCCCACCGCCTTCTCTTTCTACAAGTCGCCGCCACACTCCTTTAAGGTGAGTTTTTTTTTTATTTTTTTTTTATTTTTCTCTCATTGTATTTTCTTTGTTTTTTTATTTTTTGTATTTGCTTTTTAATATAGTTTGTGCGCACTGTAAGACATTTTAAGCATTGAAATATTGTTTGACTGATTTTATAAGCTCAATGGAATTACTGATTTTATTTGGTTTTGGTAATAGATTGTTAATTGTTATTTTGATTATTGTGATTATATTTGGTTCATTTGCTGACTTAAATATTGCTTCTATTGTTGAATATCAAATTCAGCTAGCTTTTGGTTTGTGCATTTGTGGTAAATTCTGATTTGCACTTAATTTGGTACACTGTTTGGTTGACTATTCTGGACATTTTAAGAGTGTTTTGGGCTGCTCTATTTAGCAATAATTGCTGGAAAAAGCTTGTTTTCTTTGCTGGAAGGGGTAGTAAAAATTGCATGCAAATAGGCTCTAGTTTCTTGGAGAGGCTGTTTTTGGTTGTTGATTAGGACTGTTTTAGGTTGCCATAGATAGTCCTCTGATTGGTTCAATTGTCTTCTATTCTTTTTAATGAAGACAAGTGTATATACATATTATACACATTACTCCAATGGATCGTGCTTGGATGGATGCTTTGCGAACTAGTGAAGAATATCAAAACGGGGTGGAAGAGTTTATTGAATTTGCCATAAGAAATGTGGCGAGTAAGAATGGAAAGTACCCGTGCCCTTGTGTGAAGTGTGTGAATGTTGATCGTAAGAGCCTTGACTCTATAAGGAATGACCTTATTTGTGAGGGGATCAATCGCCGATATAGGAAGTGGATTTGGCATAGGGAATTGGGAACTACCGTGGAACATGTAAAAGCAGCGGAGGTGGATGATAATGATGATGATGAATATGTTTGCGATGTTGGCATGGACAACATGATAAATGATATCGCAGCGGAGTCGTTTGTTGTGTCAGACGAGTACGACAAAGTGCGTGGTGATGATGAGACACCTTTGTTTTCAGGGTATAAGAAGTATAGTCGTCTGACCTTCATTCTAACAATACTAGAAATAAAGACGGAAAATGGGTGGGCAGACGCGGGTTTCTCGAAAATGCTCGCAGCTTTGAGCGATATGTTCCCGGATAACAATGCGGTTCCGAAGACAATGTATGAGGTCAAGAAAATGCTAAGTAAGATGGGTATGGAGTATCAGAAGATACATGCTTGTCCCAATGATTGTATTTTATATAGAAATGAATATGAAGGGTTACATGTGTGTCCAAGATGTCAGGAGCCAAGGTATAAACAGAGGAAGGGTGCTGATGATGACGACGACGACGAAGAGACAAACAAACCAAAAAAAGGTGAACCTTCAAAAGTAATGTGGTACCTTCCAATAGTTCCAAGGTTTAGACGATTGTTCGCGAATGCAACAGAAGCAGAGAATCTGAGGTGGTATTGTGATCAGAGAAATTCTGATTCTAGATATCTTCGACATCCTGCTGACTCTCCTCAATGGAAAAAGGTTGATTCAATTTTTCCAGAGTTTGCTAGTGATCCTAGAAACCTCCGTCTCGGCCTTTGTACAGATGGATTTAACCCATTTGGGAGTGTCTCTAGCAAACATAGTGCTTGGCCAGTTTTGCTTGTCATTTACAACCTTCCACCTTGGTTGTGCACGAAACGGAAATATCTTATGATATGTATGATGATTTCGGGACCGAAACAGCCTGGGAACGATATCGATGTTTATCTTGCTCCGTTGATCGAGGACTTGAAGATGTTGTGGAATGAAGGTGTTGATGTGTTTGATGCATACAAAAAGGAGACATTCAGTTGCGAGCTCTGTTGTTTACCACAATCAATGACTTACCTGCATATGGCAATCTCTCAGGATATAGTGTCAAGAGACATAAGGCATGTCCAATTTGTGAGGATGACACTAATTTCGTCCAGCTCAAGTATGGAAGGAAGACTGTTTACCTCGGTCATAGGAGGTTTCTTGATCGCCACCACCCATATCGTCGACTGAGGAAGCGATTTAATGGCTTTCCTGAGCATGCATCTGCTCCAATTCCGTTAACAGGTGAAGAAATTTATCGTCGTGTTGCTCGTGTTACTGTGGAATTTGGTAAAGGAAAGAAGAAGAAGAAATGGACTAACATTTGGAAGAAGAGGTCAATCTTCTTTGATCTCCCTTATTGGCGTTGTCTTGATGTGAGGCACAGTATTGATGTGATGCATGTGGAGAAAAATCTTGCAGAAAGTATTGTCGGAACGTTGTTACACATTCAAGGAAAAACCAAAGATGGGCTCAACGCTAGAAGAGATTTAGTTGAGATGGGCATAAGACAGCGGTTACATCCGACAATTAGTGAAGATGGAAAGAAAGCATATATGGAGCCTGCTGCTCATACACTTTCCAAACTTGAGAAAACACGATTGTGTGAGTGTTTACGTGGGATGAAAGTGCCACATGGATAATCCTCTAATATTAGCAAACTTGTGTCAATGGATGATTTGAAGTTGACAGGAATGAAGTCTCATGATTACCATGTGTTAATGCAACAACTTTTGCCGGTAGCTATAAGAGGAATTTTGGAGGATGATGCGCGGAAGACTTTAACAAGGTTATGTAAGTTTCTTAATGCCATTTGCAGTAAGGTAATTGACAATGAAATACTCGATGAGTTGGAAAAGGAAGGTTATGTTATTTTGTCGCAATTGGAAATGCATTTTCCTCCAACATTTTTTGATATATCAGTTCATTTGATTGTTCACTTGGTTTGAGAGATAAGACTTTGTGGTCCGGTTTCTCTAAGGTGGATGTACCCTTTTGAGAAATTCATGAAAGTTTTGAAGGGTTATTCAAAGAACCCATATCGCCCGGAGGCCTCGATTGTTAAAAGATATCTTGTTGAAGAGGCAATGGACTTTTGCAAACCATACCTAAGAAAACCTGACGACGAGGAAATCAACCTGGATGAAGATGAACTTTCTGGTAAAGGGGTGCGGGGCATGAAAGTAAAGGGTGTAGAGAGAGTGGAGCTTTTCTATTTCTTCCTGTCTTGAGGTATCAGCATTAAAGAGACAAGAAAGCTTCCCAGCTTGCATGTGCTAGTTCTCATTGGTTTCGGGTCTCCCCACTTTGTGTCCCCAAAATTATTGCTAATACGGATAAATTCTCTCCATGTGAAGAGCAATCTGTGGAGGGAGAAGTGACATGCATGGATTCCCTTGGACTCAGAACCCAACCATTAGTTATGTACCATCAAACCCATTATTTCTTCCATATCAACCTCAAACGGAAAAAAAAAACTTATTGCCCATGCTCCACATCTCCTTTGGTGGTTTTGCCTCTGATATTTGCTACTTAGAAAGTGGGACAATAAAAAAAAAATTTCTTTTTACATCAATGGGTCTTTGAATTTTATGCATATGAGAATTATACATGATCTTTCGCATGTAATAGACATGTGTTAGAATTAGGAAAACACACCTATATGTAATGGGTCCCAACATACAGATAATAAAGCTTCCATACTCTATTTCGTCATTTTCTTCAACTATAGAAGTTGGGTTTTTGAAGAATTGTGAGAAATGTTCAAAGAAGTGGAACCCAAATTGATCCTCTCCAACAGTGACTTGTTTTTGAATATAATTTTTTAACTCCTTTGCAACAGCCAATTGTAGCTAAAATTTTCGTAACCCTGATTCTCCTACATGCATTCAAACAATCAAAATAAAAGTCTATCAAAAGTAATAGTATACTTTTTTCCTTGAGATTAACAATTGGGTACCTTTTACTTCTTCTCCAACCACTCATTTGATACCACAACAGTATTTGTTTTTGAGTCAACACTCCGCCTCCTTGCACAGTTCCTCCCATTTACTCCATTTTCTCCTCAAAGTATCTAATCTATTTCTTAATTGTTTGTTGTCATATTTTTTCCCTGTTTTTGCATTGAATCCAGTTTCAATTACCTTCCACCTTTTTTTTCAACATGATGCTTTGTTACGGGTTTTCTTAATTATTTGCTCAAGACATTCTTTGATTAAAACTTCGGTGGTCTCTCGATCCCATGTTGTCTTTTCAAAGAACCACTCTAATAAGGCTAAACCCATTGTAAATAAATGATCATTCATGGGTCACCGACAGAGACAAAACATGTTCTGAATAGCTATTAAACACAAATTCAATAATTCTCCCGTGCGTTGCAGGGGGAACATGACATATGAGTTCATCAAATTGTAGACATTGCAAGAATTTAAACATTGTACATATTTTTACATGCAATGCTTTCAAGAGAAACATTACGTTGCTTTCAAACATTATGTTGTTCATAACAGCATCTCCCTTTAAGGCAATGTAGATGGAAGAAGGAAAATAAGAAAATCTAGAGTGTAGGTAAGCATTAGTTAAAACAGCGAACCAAGATAAACATTCATTGATTACAACAGAAAGCATCTATGCACTGGATGATGCTTACTTAATATGCCTAGAAAATAGACAAGAGGCCAAGCAATGACAAACAAAAAACATAGCTTACAAAATGGTTATCATATATTTCTAGACTAAGAGGAAAGTTTTTACTCCAACTGGTATTGCTTACATCTGAAAAGGAACTTGATCTAAGAAAGGAATAATGCTAGTGAATTTGTATTTTTATATAGATTCATGAACCCTAGCATTCTCAATGGTATTTTTAAGTGTGATGTCAAGTTGTTTAAGGTTAAACAAAAGAGTGCCAACCGAAAAAGAAATGAGTTGTCAATTTCCTCTATTTGATATTTGTGAAGATCAACTAACTGACATTAATAGAAAAGATTGAATAACAAAGTATTTGGCACAAAATTAATGAGAAAAAATAACTTGTTGCAATGACTATACAATAAAAAAAAAGGTATCCTCAGTGTTTGGCCCAATAGTGAGCGATTAGAAGAACTGAAGCATAAAATGAAAGAGATTTAATAATGAGAATGGCATGACAACTCAAAATAACATAGATTTGCAAAATAATGCATCAAAATGGAGATGCTGAGAAATGACATGTCTTTTGTATAATTTAAGCATTCAATTAATAACAACACAGGTATCAACACACTTGGGGCATTACTGACATTCACTATTCAGCAATGAATTGCAGAAGATAAATTTAACATAGATTCACCTTGGATGAACAAAAGAAAAATTTAATTTTCACTGACATCCTTACATTTAACATAGATTTCCAACTGATAATAACACAAAGGAAAAATATGACGCAGTGGAAATGAAACAAAAACAAAGGGCCCTAATATAAATTACAAAGTTCTCAAGAAGATGCTGAGATAGGAATGTTAAAGATTCGCAAAATCATATATTCAAATTGTATACCTTTGAGGATACCATGTCACGTCCACTAATACTCTTTTATTCCCTAATAGATGCGCCTTCGCGTTGTGAATCTGAAAAATTAAGGAAACTTTTAGGAATAGTAGCCCCAAAAACCACAAGAAACAGAAACACATGCAAGATCACATTGTTATCTATTCAAGATTTCAAACATCACACACGAAAGCAAGCATGCATAAAAAGAGAAAAGGCTAAAACCATTAAAATAAAATTGCTTACTATGAAATGTCATGTTTAATATATTATATTAAAACTGCATGAGGACAAGGGGGAGAGGTAGAATACCCTTTTTCAACTATCCATTTAGCATCTTTAGCAATCTCTACATAATTCAACATACAATTTAATTTCCCAAATATAGAACCAAAAAAATTGGATCTTTGAAAAAGGATATTTAGATTTAACATATACAAAACCTTAGAGAGGATTAACAGCAAATTCCAACACTCATTGAAAGAGAAAACTCACCAATTAATTTTCTAATTGAAGGACATGCATTTTGTTTAATAATGACACAAAAAAATTATAAACATGAAATTTTTACCTTGGCAAATCATCAGAAGAAAGCAATAAAGCCTCCCGTAGTGTTGCGACAATGATGATAACTCCATTGAAAGCTTTTAATCACAAGAAAGCCTCTGCACATCATGAAAAAAATGGGTATAGATGAAGAAAAATTAAACAAAAGGAAGAGAGTTGAAATCACAAATCATCAACAAACCATGGAACTATGAAAAGTATGAGAATAAGCAAAGAAAGGAGACCTGGAAGCAAAAAGAAGAAAGCTATTAGATTTCAGGAAACATGCAAGAAGTAGAAGAAGAAGAAGGGAAATGATAATAAACCTTGGAAATTTTGCAAGAAGACCAAAATCAAACGAAAAGAAAAACCCAGAAAGTTGAAAGAGAAAGCCAATAGCTTTCTTCGGTAGAAGGTTGATTTAAGTGACTGGGGAAGCGAGAGAGCTGAGAGGGATGATGAAATCTAAGAAGAGAGAAGAGGAGAAGTCATGGAGGGAGGGATATACAGAAGAGAAGAGAGAGGAAAGCAAGTGAGGAAAAAGATAGAGGGGAAGGGGCTCAACTTTGAAAAAGTGAGAGAGCTAGTTGGATGGAGCTTGTTGAAGACGCTAATTGCCTTCAGATAGAAGAAGGAAAATAAGAAAATCTAGAGTGAGGCCTAATGAAAATATATATGTGTTGGACCAATTTTTATGTTGAGTTATACCCACAACTTGTGGGGCCCCCAGTCATTTGAATTTTGAATCCATCTCTGAAAAATGAGAATATTAAAATAATGTGGGTGAAATATATTTGCAGAAGGCGATCAAAATTTTTTCAGAGAGGCTTGTACAAGAAGCTTGTTCAACTTAAAAGAGAGTGGTCCCACTGACACGTGTCACGAGCTGGTTGAGTGTTATGAACAATGTTGTTTGCGTTTCCTATGGGGCTTTTTGCTTTTATTGTTTTATAGATTCAGAATTGGATATAGATAAGTAGTTGCAAACATCAGCCAGTAAAAAATAAAAATGTATGCACAAGGCTAGACTCCATGATGCATCAGTTCAAAGGAAGCAATCGAGGTAAGGATAAAAACAAAAATCACATAAGTATATTGCACTATGGATGGTATATTATACCGTGACCCAAAAATAAACTAAATTATATTAGTACTATAGTATACTACACTATAGTATACCTCACTAGTGTGTTTTGACGTATGATAACAAAGGATCTGATGATGACAAAGGCTACCAATTTTCTAAGTAAAAACAATGAGGAATATGGTAAGTTCAACTTATGTGAGAAATATTGTGTGTGTTTAACAATAGTAACGTTGCTGTATTTATGAATATATTGTTAGAATATAAGTTTTGATAATGACTGATGTGCATGATGCCGAAGATGATTAAGTGATTAACCTTTTTGTCGCCCTAAAAGATTTATCAAATAGAGTTCAATACTCAATCCTCACTAAGGTATAGTGATGAGTATAGGTCTATCTCCACAATTTGGTTTATTCTTGCAACTCTTAGGTCAAAAGACACACAAATTAAGATGTCTAGTGTTGAGTTGAATTCAAACTAACAAACTACAAACAACAACTAAAAATAACAAGATAGCCGAATAGAAATTAGAAGAAATCAAATGAAGTTACCTCCCTCTCCAAGTTACTTTTGCACTTTAGGATGTATAGGCCTTATATGTTTGTGTATTTTTGATATATCTTAGCTAAATTCTTAAGATCACTTAAATCTAAGCAAACTAAAAGAATTTAACTAAGATAACCAAATCCAAAGCTTTTCTCATACTTTTCATACACCTTGAAAAGATAGTACTAAATCTAGTATCTATTTATGTAATTCACTTCATCAAACACATATAACAATTCACATATATGCTTAAAGAAGCTACAAGAAATTAGGTCTAAGTTTTCATATGCAAAAGTACAAGAAAAGAGATTTACAAGCTTAATTGAAGTAGGAGATTTAAATCTACAAATCTCCTAACCTAATGAACCTTGGATCAAAGAGAACAAAAGGTACAAGATGAATCAAGCTTGCAAACCTACAACAAGACTTCACAAACACATAAGGCCGAAATGGATGCTCATCTTCTTGTGCAATTTCACTTGGAGAAGGAAGGTTGGAAGCTTAGCCATGCATGAAGGATGAGAGGAGAAGATTTGGTGAAGTGGAAGCTGTTAGAATCTTAAGTTTTGATGGTGACTAAGGTATGATATGGTCTAGTACTTAAGAGAACATAATCAACACTTAGGAGGGATTAGATGACATGGTTAGAATCCTGAGTTAGATCACTTGAGAATGCAAGATCACTTCCGGTTAGATTAGGACTTGCGCATGCGGATGAATGCTTTCATCCCCCAGCGTCAGCAAGTAAATCACTAGGGATTTAACTTAGTCCATGAGAATTAGGTACACAAAACCTTAAGACTAAGCTATGTTTCAATCGGAAGTGAGTTTGCTTCCTGTTAGACTTAGACTGGCGCAGAGCGATAGAATAGATATTACCCCAAGCGTCAGTGAGTCTACTTCCCCAAGTGAAAGCGCTTCCTGTTAGACTTAGACTGGCGCAGAGCAATAGAATAGTTATTACCCCAAGCGTCAGTAAGTCTACTTCGCCGAGTGAAAGCACTTCCTATTAGATTTAGATTGGCGCAGGTTGATAGACTAGATATAACCCCGAGCGTCAGCGGAAATGCAACATCAAGTGAAGTTGCTTCCTGTTAGATCTTGACTGGCGCAGACTGATAGAATAGATTTCACCCTAAGCGTCAGTGAATTCACCACGTCAAGTAAAAGTGCTTCCGGATACACCTTAGACTTAGGATCACCCACTGCATGAGACTATATGATTATATTGCTAAACTAACGTTCAAGTGCAGCACACTCAGTAAGGTTGCTTCCGGATGAGAAGTTGCTTCCGCAAGCAATCAGAATGTCTGAACGTTCAAAGAGATGCAGTGTCAGAATGCTTTTAACAGAGCAGAGGTGTCAGGACTACTTTTCAGAGATAAAGCAAGTCAACCCTGCTGAAGCATTTAAGAAGATGTTCCTTCCAACGGTAACAAGAGGATAACAGACACATTCAAACAACATTGTTACCTACCAAGCATGAGGAGTATGAGAACATAATCTGAAGATTCACTCAAGGTGTCAAAGCTCATACTGCCCACAAAAGTCAGAGTCCATAAGAGAGCTTCTGATAGCAAGAGAGGATCCAATAGCAAAGCACTCTTATCATTCATGGACAAGTGCCTGGAAGACAAAGTTCCTCTATGTGATAGCAAGCAAAATGTTAGAGTCCACGAGCTTCAGATAGCAAGAGAGCTTCCGATAGTGAGTCTCTTAACATCCTGGACTTATGCTTGAGGAACGAAGTCCTCTCTGACAGCAAGCAAGAGTCGGACCGTACAACGTGTTCAGATGCCAGAACGACTTTTGTCAGAATAGTATTGTCAGAACAGTGTTGACAGAACAGCATGGTCAGAGCACCTTTTTCAGATAAAGCAAAGTCAACCCTGCTGTGCATTAATGAGGACAACGTAAACAAGGCCCCAACGTCTATAATCAAACGATCTTATTGCCTCTCCAACGGCTAGATATTCAGAGACTGGTATAAAAGGGATGTTCTTCATTTCTGAAGATGGGGCTTGAAAGAAAGAGAGAGAACAGAGCTTATTATCTGAAACACTATTCTACATTCCTCTCATCTTCTACTCTCGGACTTTGATATGTAATATTCTTAGAGAGTGATTCATTTGTACTTAAGTGAGTAACATCATCCACTCTTTGAGAGAGTTAGTTTTGAGCTTAAGTGTTTAACAAAATCAGTTCATAGAGTGAACTTAATTGTAATCTTACATTTTGTAAGGGGGAGCATTTAGAAGTTTTCTAAATCTCCATAGGTTGCAAGTTAGCCCGTAAAACTTGCATTTGTAAGGTTTGCAGGTGAACCCGTTGTAAAACCTGTGGGTTGTTAGGTGAACCCGTGCTCGTAAAACCTAAAGTGTAAAGGCTTCTCTTGTGCCCGGTTTAAACAAGAATAGTGAATTGGAAATCTCAGGTGTAGCCTGGGGACTGGATGTAGGTCTGGGTGACCGAACCAGGATAAATTTATGTGTGCATAAACTTACATTTAAACATTCTATTTTGCATCACATAGCATACTGACTTGTGCATAGCATTATTTATTATCATCATCACCGAGCACAAGCAGTCTTTCGAAAAGAGTTTAAGTTTTTATTCCCTCACCCAATTCACCCCCCCCTCTTGGGTGACAGCCACGAATTTCAGAAGCCATGGAAATGGTGAGAGGTTTTCGAAAATGGAGGAGAGAGTTGAGAGAAAATGGAGATGAAGTGAGAGAAAATGTGTCAAAAAAGTGAGAGGGAAATGTGAGGTTTTGGTTTTTATGTGGATCAACATTGAGATTAACTCCAAATGACATGCAAATTAATCCCAAATGTCTTCTAAATGAAGGTTAAATGAGGGAATGAGGTTGCCCTAAGCAACTAATGGTGGAGAGTGTGTGAATGTGAGTAGGCCGAGAGGTATATGTGTGTATGAGTGAAAAAGGGTAGTTTAGGGAATAAAGGGAAATGTATGAAATGGAGGGCAATAGGTGAGTGAACTTGGCTTCCAACTTGTCTAGATGCATTCTCCTCTTTTTCCTCTCTTTAAAACCTTTATTCCAATTCCAAGTTTGCCCTTTTTGGAGCTCCACATTTGAATTTGAACTTGGAGCCAAAATTACCCCTTTTGGTAAGATTCCTTAAAGTGCAAAATCTCTTGTCTTGCCAAAAGGAGCAATCTTTATCTTTTTGCTTTTACTTTGTCACCTAGCCCTTTCCTTGCCCTCCAATCTCCTCCCAAGGGTATGTGGGGCCCACGTGGGACCCCCTACGTATAAAAATAATGCCAACAGTGAAAATGACCTAAATACCCTTAATTACATAAAGTGCAAGTAATTAAGCATAATTCTCCAATTTCTTCCAACTAAGTATGCGCATGAAATATATATTAATAATGAATAAAAATATCAATTAATCATCATCAAATCAAGCACAAATGCACATACTTAGCTAGGTAAATATAGGTCTAATTATTAAGTTAGTCTAAGGTTGATTCATTAATATAAGGAATATTTCGTTATAAATATGTGCCTAGCGTTATATTGCATAACTATGTGAAACAAATAATTGATGATCCTGATATCGCAACAACTTTGCATATGGCGTTATACTGAATAGTGGCTTAAGAATTAAAGTGGTTATTTAATAAAGTCACAATATATATAACGATATATATGGACACGTAACGTTACAACATATCGAACATGCTTTAACTTTGGAAGTTTTGTGGTTGATATGTTTTTGTATCGTAATATATGGATAGCTAACGTTACATCTCTGTCTATGCGTATTTTGAATTATTCAGTGATCATGGAGATATATCGTTACATTTCGCGCTATAACGTTATATCTATCTGTAGTTATGAAAATATCGCTGTATATTGTTCTATCTCGTTATATTTTCACTAATGTCTAACCGAGCTTATAGGTACATAACGTTACAAGTGAAGTCGTAACCTTATGATATCAGAAAGTTCAAATGTCAGACTTTCGTACGATGATGTTTCTAGCTGTTAGACACAAAGAATTTGCAGCTTGCCTTTTTGGTGAGACCCTGAGTGCCACTACTAGAAAATAAGCTATCCTAGGCACAAAAAACATTAAATGCGTATCAACCAACAGCTCAAATCATTAAATGCGCTCCAATGTCTTCTTGTTCAACTCTGAGTATAAATTAAAGACTTGAAGACAAAAGAATGTATCAAAAGAATTTATTGAGCTTATTAGAGAATATTTGTCTTTCGCATTCAATATCTCACCAACCTTTGTATTGAGCTTTTATTGTGATTCGGTGAGTGAGATTTTTTACTGTACTTAAGTGCTTAACACAATCTGTTCATTGAGTGAACTTATTTGAAAAACCCTTACTGTTGAAGGTGACTCTTGAGTTTGGGACTCAAGAGTGGGTTGTTTTCTTACAAGTTGTGAGGGGGAGTTTCAGGAGAGAGGCTCTGTAAGGTTCAAGGTGATCCCGGTAAAACCTTGAGTGAGTTAGTAAAATACCAACTGGGTGTTGGGACTGGACGTAGGCAAGGTTGGCCGAACCAGTATAAAATCTTGTGTGTCTCTTATAGCTTTTATTTATTGTGTGTGCAAAGTTTTTTTAGTAACACAATTCACCCCCCTCTTGTGTTTACTGTCATTCACACACACACATACATACAAATGCAAGAGAAGCTTCAAACAACTAAAGGGAGAATATGCCACACTGAGAAAGAAGCTTGAAACTTATTTTTAGGTGAGTGTATGTTTAATGAATATTGTTTTTTGTCTTATGTTAAGGAAACAAAAGAATTTAAGGGAGTTACTAATGATCTTGTTTTTTCACCATTATTTATGCAGCAAACAAGGCAAGCTGGGCCCTTTGATAAGATTTCAAAAGGAATTCAAGGGATATAAAAATTTGAACCTTAAATCAGAATCCATGATATCTCGTAGAGCTAATAGAATCTATTGCAATAAAGTTACCCAAAATGAGGAAAAAAACACTTGGCAATAGAAAGAGCATAATATTCCATGGGAAAATTAAAAACGAAAATCCATATATTTCAGTATAGAAAGTGTTAACATGAGAAGGAGGTGTGTTTGTCTGCCACTCATATGTTGCACAAAGACAATCACATAACAACTACATCCCTTGATCTAAAATGTATTGGCAATTTTTAACATCTTCAAAATGAAGGAAAAATTATTATCATGTTGCAGAACAATCCGGACCTTGATTCTCAGCTTCCATTGAAGATATAATAAGGAAGAAAAATTTCAGGCATAAATGTTGAACAGAAAATATATGCAGAAACAAGAAATGTTTCTGACAATATTCCAATCTGTTTGCAAAACAAACACAACCAAAATACAGAAGAAAATTAAATCTAGAAGAAAATATAGATGAAGAAGAAAAAGAAGACAATGAATGATTTCCTTTTCGAGCCAACAGATCATGGGAAACAACAGACCAAGAGAGAAAGCATAACAAAATCTCAACAGAACTGAACAAAATTTTGCAAAAAGAGAATGAGAAAAGTTTCACACTGAGATCTTCCAAGCAGCAAAAGGAAGAACAGGTCCATGTGGTGGTTGACTATGGGATACTTTTAGTTCCACCTTGCTTTTCATGTAAAATCAATTTGCTTTTCATTTGATGTCACACATATCCAAAATAAAAATAAGCAATAAGTAAAACAAAGTTGAAAAGTGGTTGTGGCACCTTGCTTTTACTTGATGCCAAACACACACTTTACATGAGATTACAAAACTTTCTGGCTATGGTGGGTGATCAAGATGGGAGATGGATTAGTAGATTCAGGCATTCAGCGGCAAACTCACCGTGGTATCACTTGGGATTGAGGAACTTCTAGTGATTATAAATAGTTTCTTTGCTTTGACTGTTGCAAGCAATAAAAGTAACAATAGCATATTATAAAATATCTTTGTAAATTGCCCAACTCATTGTGTCAAGACCCGTTTCAAGTTTCTACCTTATCAAATAAATAGCTTTTTATGTCCTTTTGTCGGATATAAACATTTTCATTTTTTCCATCTGGAAAAATTTATAGCATCGTTTGCGTTAAGGTGCATTTTTAGTACTCTAGAATATAGCAAAGTGCACATAACATAATATACAATATTGTGGTCCATTTGTGATAACCAAGAATTATTTTCGTGGCTTATTTAGTAACGACGTTAAATAACTCAAGTTTGACCGTTATGTGTCAAATTTTGACCGTTAAATTGTAGGGTAAAGGAGCATCTTCAGTACTCTAGAATATAGAAGGAGCACCAAACATAATATACAATATTTAAACACCATAAACAACTAAATCACAATATTATTCAAAGTGTTAAATAATTAAACACTTCAAAGTAATAAAGATTCATAGAATATCCTAGTATCATGCATGTATAAACTAATAAGTCATTAGTATTTTACATATATGAAAAAAGTAAACAAAGAACCATAAACTAAACAGGTTTGCCTTACTGAGTTAAAATGGGTTGGTCATACTGGCTCGACCCGAATTAAAACTAGTTGACCATACTGACTCGACCCAAATTAATGGCTCTATGATGTAATAGAAGAAGAGTTACTTCTATCTTATTACATAGTTATAAACTTAAAATAAATGTTCCTTAAATTGTCATTTCAACATACATATATTACATCATTATGTCATATCAGATTTTATCTTACAAAAGTGAGTTTTAGCTAACGAATTAATAGATAAGCAATGAAAATAATTTTTGGTTATCACAAATAGACCAAAATATTGTATATTATGTTTGGTGCTTCTACTATATTCTAGAGTAATGAAAATGCTCATTTACTCCACAATTTAACGGTCAAAATTTGACACATAACGGTCAAACATGACTTATTTAACGTCGTTACTAAATAAGCCACGAAAATAATTCTTGGTTATCACAAATGGACTACAATATTGTATATTTTGTCAGGTGCACTTTGCTATATTCTAGAGCACTAAAAGTGCACCTTAACCCTTTGCTTTATTTATAATACCATTTGATTGCTAACTATGCTACCAAAACATATATACCAAAACACTTTTCATTCAACAATTTTGTTACTTGTCCTTGACTTTTAATTTTTTATCGACATTACATTTAAAGTTTCAATGTAATGCATCTACCTTTCTTTATACACTATATTGCAAGTTCCCCATAAGAAAAATCAATATATCAGTACAAAGATATGAAAATGTCTGTTCATATGCAGAGTGTCACTTTTTTATACAAAAGAGTATCCACGTTCTTCAAACAAACTTTCTATCCTTATATGGAGAACCTTCAAACATCCTATCTTTCTGCTCTCAATCCACTCTCAACTCATTTTAAGGTGTCCATAAAAATAGATGGAAAACTTAACCATGAACATGTGTGGATTGTCGAACCTAGAAGATCCCCAATGAAAGAGCTCATTTCAATTGATGCCATAGTTTTTTATGAAGAGGTAAATTTTTCACATCTATATTTAAATTTACTCAATATCATGACAAATATTGATGAAAACCAATATTTTTACAGGGTCAAACTGGTGATGAAACTAATGTCCGAGGATTCCAGAGACATTTTTATGAAACTTATAAAAGAAGGATCATCGTATGAGATCCTTAACCCAAAAGTTGAGGCTCGAGGTCAATGCATTCACTCTGATTGGCATCTTGTACTTCATGCTTTCTGTAGAGTGAAGGTCACAAGTGCATTATTTTTGTCATTCCCATATACAATTTAAATTTCCTTTTGACCTTAGACCAGAGAATATGCTACCTGATGGTTTATTCGGTAGGTATTATCTATCACTTGCAATATTATATTCTCGGTTAGAATATATGTATTATAAAATACATCTTTGTTAAATTCTACAGACGTTGTTGGATTGCTACTTCGAGTTTCAGCAATAAAGAAAACAAAATCCAATCACCTATGAGAGAAGTAAATTTAAGTTTAGTTGGGTACATGGGATCTAATTTGTGGGTGGTAGTGATCATTTCCTTTTTCAAGTTTAATATTACTCTTGTAGAATGTATCCGAACTAGTAATTTTATTCTTTGTTTAATTAAGGTTAACAGTAATGAGCAGTGCATCTTTAGAGAATCTTGGATTGAATCTGTTGTTCATCATATCTTGGAAGATTAGACAAATGTTGGCAATCCTCTGTTTGTTCATGTACGCTATGCCGTAAGTGAAGAATGTATACCATCATATATGTGTATATATCATTGATTGCACCATATATTTTCATATCTTTTCATGGCCAAATCCATTGAATTAATGCATGTTTTGATGATAATTGCACCTAATTAGCATAGATTATAGCTATTTCTTAAGTTGTTGGAATTTGTTCTAGTTAAGGGCAATTTTGTCATATTTAACTTGATTTATTATCATTCATCTTTTAAGAACTTTTTTATGCTACTTAGAGTCTTAATCTCTTGTAGATCAATGGAAAAATACACTTTAAAGAGAAGTCAAAGATGTGATGGAAGCAATGCTCAAGAAGGAGGAAGCAAAGAAAGATGGAAGAGTCAAGAAAAATTTGAAGAAAAAAAAAGTTCAGTTTGACGCCTCACCGGGGCCCTGGGGCCTCACTGGGGCTCAAGAATAGAGGCATGCGCCACACCTGTACCATTGGCGCCCCGGGGGCACCCATGGGCTCCACCTAGGCTCCATTCTGCAGAAAAAAAATCAGCTTGCGAATTTAGGATTTCTACACCCTATATAAGCTTCCTAACACCTCCAAGCCTCTCTCCAAGCCCCATTTGCACGAAAATAAGGTAGCTATAATAGGATTCACTCAAAAACTCTGAAACTCACTCATCCCTTTTCCATTTCCATGAGATTCCACCTCAAATCTTCCATATTTCCTTCTTCATCTCCATTTCCCCTTCCATTTTCAACAACCTTCTTCTCCATCTCACCCTATCTCATGAAAACCAGTTCTTGGGTAGATTTTGCGCGAAATTTCTCTCTTCCTTTCATGAGCGGCTAAGATCTTGATACTTTGGTGGTGTGAACTGTGAAGATGGTCAATTGCTCCAATGGGCTTCTTAGGGGAGTTTTCTTTTTCTATGTTCTATGCTTTGTACTTGAGCGTTATGGTTTCACTTTCTCTTATGTATTTATGTTAGAGACATATGGTTGTATCTTTCTAATTATGTTGGATTGATATTCTTGTGTTGAACCTCATGTTTGATTATCAATGTTATGTATGTTTTATTTCCTATGTTGATTCATGATATTATGTTTGCTTTAGTGATTTCTAGGTTTGTGTAGTTAATGTTTCAATTGAGGTGTAATGGTTGCATATATATTCTCAAAAGGAAATTGATTTTCAAACTTGTTTTCAATACAAATCAAGTGGTACTAAACTCTAACCCTAAGTGATGGCTAATTTCAAGCAATTGTTTGATTAGCTATTAATTAGTGCTATAGGACCCTTAGTGGTTGCTTTGGGATTTTTCTAATAGACTTGATGAATAATATATCCACTACAAAAGAAGCGGCGATTAGCCGTGCATGCGTCCAGGCGGAACGCCAAAAACCGCCCCCACGAAAACGCGTTCCGGCTGTCTAAGCCATCCGAGGGCGAGTTGCGAGGGAAAATTTTTTTGTTTGTTTGTGGTGCATTCGTTGCGGCGGTCACAAATATAATACCCGCCCCAACGCAGCATAAAAAAATATTTAAAAAAAAATTTCATTGGCGCGGTCACTTAGGGGCGGTCAACCGCCCCAACGCGAATAAAAAAAATTTTAAAAAAAATAAAATCACGTTGGGGCGGTCACCCGCTCCCACGGCGCACAGAGATTTGTGCGCATTTAATGTCGCGTGAGGGCGGTTGACCGCCCCAACGCGAATAAAAAAAATTTAAAAAAAAATAAAATCACGTTGGGGCGGTCACCTGCCCCCACTGCGCACAGAGATTTGTGCGCATTTAATGTCGCGTGGGGGCGGTCAACCGCCCCAACGCGAATAAAAAGAATTTTAAAAAAAAAATAAAATCACGTTGTGGTGGGCAACCGCCCCCATGGCGCACAGAGTTTTGTGTGCATTTATTGTCGCGACCGCCCCTACGTTGCTATCTCTCCCTATAAATAACCTCCCCCCCATTTCTACCACGCGCACAATCTCTTCTTTCTCACTTTCTCCCTTTTGTGTTTCTTGCTGTTTTCATTGTTGGTGCACACATGATGTCTAAAAGTTTGTCTTGATTTTGGTATAGGTATTGTTTATTTTTTCTTTTTTTTTTATTATATCTGATTGTTTTTATTTCTTATTATTTTGTTTTCGTAATATATCTTATTTATTTTTCAGAGATTTTCTCTTATTCTTTGTTTCGTTAGAATTTATCTTATGGATTTTGGACATGATCTTTTTGTGCTTGATGGTTTAGTATATATTTATTTCATATATATTACAATAAAATTAATTTTTGCTGCATTTGTTTTGTTTTTATTCTTGTTTTTATTCCTTTTTCGGTCTTCAATTTAAGTCATTATCATTAAATTGTTCGCATGAAGCAATTTTTTTTTAGTAAATATAACAGCATGTCGGCGGTTCGATATGCCGGCACTATTTGATTTTTTTTAAAAAAAAAATCACATGGCGGCGGTCGTAACCGCCCCCATGCCTTTTTTTAAAAAAAATAAAAAATTTTGGCGGCGGGTAGGTCCGCCCCTACGTCCGCCCCAACGCGTAGCGGCGGTTCCAAGGGAGCTATAGCGTAAATCGTTCCGCCCCAACGCAGCGTTCCCTTGTTAAAAGCGCCGGCGGTAAATTTGACCGCTGGAGCGCCATGGGGGCGGTTAGAACCGCCCCTACGCTGGGAAAATATCCGCCGCAGATCTGCCCTTTTTTTGTAGTGTATCTCCCATGATTTTAAAGAAGGAATTGAACCATTGAATCACCACCAAAGCCTCTTTTCATTGCATTTATTTTAAACCTTCACTCCTTTATTTGAAAAATACCAAAAACAAGCACTTACATTTTCTTACTAGTTTGATTAGTTAATTTCAAAAACTAAACAAACAAACCTCTTTCCTTTTGTCACTATTAATTTACATTTCGTTCATCTTAGGGTAGTTACAAGACTTCTCAAGAGAGACGACCCGAGGTTGAGCCACTTTTTAACCCCAAGGCGAATAGGAAACGGTTAAATCAATCATTCATTAAGTATTAAGGATATGTTTGATCAAAAAAAAAGTATTAAGGATATGTGAGTTAAAATAGTTATGAGAATATAGTTTCAAAGGTTAAACGTGTCTTCGTTGTTATATGTAACAAGTTGTGCTGTCGTTTGTTCTTTTTTTTTTTTTTACGCAACTACAGTTAGTTTGAATCCAGATATGCAAGACATACAAGATCTAAAAAAACGTATTTGATATGTATGTAGCTTATTAATAAATTTAAAGGCAAGTTATCTATTTTTGTTATGTTTCATGTAGCTCACAAATATCTACTTTCAAATCATTGATGATAATTACTTACCCTTGCTAAATAATCTTTCAAATAAAATGACAATGAGTAAAGGTGCAAAAATAGCCACCATAAATTTAAAAAAGAGCACATAAGACTCTAGTAAATTTAAGGGGGCAAAATCGTACATTATAAACCGAAATGGGGCAAATGTAACCTTCTCAGATAGAGGTGTTAAGTTTGACAATTAATTGATAGAAATTCTAATGAGGCTTATTGACGTGGCAATATGTGACATTAGATATCAATTTTTTTGGCGTGACATATACTAACAGGGCATATTGAGACTTAAAAATCAGTCCAACACAACACAAAATACACAATACATTGAACCCTTCAGAGATCAAACTGTTAGAATCTTAAGTTTTGATGAAGACTAAAATATAAAGGATTAGACCAAGTGCCTAGGAAGCAATAGGATAACATAGGATCCCAAGTAAGAGTGCTTCCGGATGAAGATTTACTTCCGGATAGATTAGGACTTGCGCACGCGGATGAATGATTTATCCCCCAGCGGCAGCAAGTAACTCACTAGGGATTTAAGTTAATCCATGAACATTAGGTACACAAACCTTAAGACTAAGCTATGACTCAACCGGAAGTGAGTTTGCTTCCTGTTAGATTTAGACTGGCGCAGACTGACAGAATAGAATGACCCCAAGCGCCAGTGAATCAGCCTCGTCAAGTGAAATTACTTCCTGTTGGACTTAGACTGACACAGGCTGATAAAAGAAGTATAACCCTAAGCGTCAGTGAGTTCACCACGTCAAGTGAAAATGCTTCCTATAGCTCAGTGACTAGCGCTGACTGTTAGGAATGAAATACACTGAGCGAGAGTAAGTGATGGTGAGCTAGACCCCTCATCCAGCTGAATTTACTTCCGGATGTAGAAGTGCTTCCGGATACACCTTAGACTTAGGGAACACCCACTGCATGAGACTATATGATTATATTGCTAAACTAACGTTCAAGTGCAGCACACTCAGTAAGGTTGCTTCCGGATGAGAAGTTGCTTCCGCAAGCAATCAGAATGTCTGAACGTTCAAGAGATGCAGTGTCAGAATGCTTTTGTCAGAGCAGAGGTGTCAGGACTACTTTTCAGAGATAAAGCAAGTCAACCCTGCTAAGCATTAATGAAGATGTACTTCTCAACGGTAACATAGGATTAACGGCTCTATTCAAACGTTCATATTCAACCTGCCACCGAAGCCTATGAAGCCGAATATAAAAGAGACATTCATTAAGAAGAGAAGTATGGAAGAAAAAGAGAGAACAGAGCAAAGTATCTGATATATCATATTCTTCATTCTATACATCTTCTACTACTCTCAGATCCAGATTTGTGATATTTTTCAGAGAGTGATTCTATTATACTTAAGTGAGTAACATCATCCACTCTTAGAGAGAGTTAGTTTTGAGCTTAAGTGTTTAGCACAATCAGTTCATTGAGTGAACATAATTGTAATCTTACATTTTGTAAGGGGGAGCATTTAGAAGTTTTCTAAATCTCCATAGGTTGCAAGTTAGCCCGTAAAACTTGCATTTGTAAGGTTTGCAGGTGAACCTGTTGTAAAACCTGTGGGTTGTTAGGTGAACCCGTGGTCGTAAAACCTAAAGTGTAAAGGCTTCTCTTGTGCCCGGTTTAAACAAGAATAGTGGATTGAAAATCTCAGGTGGAGCCTGGGGACTGGATGTAGGTCTGGGTGACCGAACCAGGATAAATTTATGTGTGCATAAATTTACATTCAAACATTCTATTTTGCATCACATAACATACTGACTTGTGCATACCACTACTTCGTAAATATTATCACCAAGCACAAGCAGTCTTTCGAAAAGAAGATTTAAAAGTTTAACTCCCTCACCCAATTCACCCCCCCCCTCTTGGGTGACAGCCACGCTTATCATTTGGTATCAGAGCCAGGTCACTTGTTTAAAGGATCCAACGATCTCAAGTGCAAAGACCTAGGCCGACTTGGATTACAAAATGTGTTTTGAAGGTTTTGACCATACTATCCCACCCGTATTAGAAAATGCTGAATTTTACTTATGGAAGGGTAGGATGAAAAGTTTTATACTATCCACTGATTTCAAAATGTGGGATGTCTTTGAAAAGGACTCTGATTTCAAACCAAAAGTAAATTGGACGGAAGAGGACAAAAGTTTATTTTACTTAAACCTTAGAGCAATGCAAATTTTGCACAAAAGTTTATCTGACAATGATTACCAGAAAATTAAACATTGCTCTAGGGCTATAGATATTTGGAACACTCTTGATACTATGTATGCTTCTAATCAATTTCTTGAAGTTAAGGCTATCCAAAGCTCACTATGTGCTCCCTGTGAATCCATCTTTGATGAGCTACTGGATGGTGATGTAGTGGAAGCTAGTATCAGCAAAGAGAGTGTGGATCTCCGCCTAGAAGATTCAGAAGCTGAAGAAAATGAGGTACCTAAACTTGAAACTTCTGAATTGCAAGATATGTATAATGAGCTACATAATGAATTCTGTAAACTTGCAAAAGAAGTTCTAGGCTTAACAAAAAGGAATAGGGAACTTGAGGAACTTATTCCTTCTTCTACAACCAAGGAGTCCAAAGTCCCACTCATAAAAGAAGATTTTTCAAAAGACCCTGAGATTTCAAAAGTTAATAAATATAGAGTCTTTGAAAAGAAAACTGACCACCATAATAGTGATAAGAAATCTGATTCTGAACATCATCCCATTATCTGTCATTATTGTGGTAGAACTGGTCATATTTCTCACACATGCAATTTTAAGAGAAATTTAAATGTGAGGAATAAATATATATGGATCCCCAAAGGACAAGTAAGGTCCAGCGCTAACTATGAAGGACTCAAGTACAAATGGGTACCAAAACTCCCTTCTAGTGCCTTACTTGTGCAGGAAAGATCAAGAGTTCCTCTTGTCCCAAAGAAGAGAACTCGTGGTGATGTCACTGCTGCAACTACCTGGTTCAATCATAAGAAGCAGTGCGCTACCACAAGGAACAAAGACCTTGTCTCAGGGATAAGCTATCACAGAGTTCCATTCAACTATCCTGAGAAGGACAAGAGAGAGAGGATGTCTCAACTCACATGGAGAAAACCTGCGAATCCTGTCTCTCCTAAGAAAGTGCTTCAGGCCAAGGATAAGTATAAAAGATCTCCTTGGGTAAGCAAGGGATTATTTAAGGTTGAAGCATGCAACAGTAAAATCTCCTATGCAAATGTTAGACGGACATATTGAGATTTTACAACAAGCATCATAAGCATGAACATTATAGGGCTAATAAGGAAATTCACACAATGTTCATACTCTACATACTATTTATGACTATCTTTATCAGAAACCTAAGGCTCTTAGAATTTCATTGTGTTGACAATTTACATATCTTCATAATCTAGCATGAACATTCTTAGGGCATATTTATCAAATTATACATGTTTATGAAACTCTGAAAAATATGCAATCTGTTCTATACTCCCTGTACTATCACTGGTATTTATCCAAAAGAGTATGAGTAAAGTTCATGACTTGAGAGTGAAACTATGTGAAATTGTGAACAAAATTTTCAAAATATGTTTTCACTTTATTAATGTTCTTGTTATATGAAACTATCACTGAGGGTTGATTAATTTATCCTTATAAAGAGACATTAGGGAATGTTAAGATGAAGTTTAAATGCTCAGCAAACATCTGTACTTAAAACCTGCCAACTGTGCTAACTTAGGCATCGAAGTGCCAACCTTAAGTTTTGCAGGTCCCTCAATGTTAAATCTTAAGTAAGTACAATCGGAAGCAAAACTACTTCCGGATGCTCTCGTGCTGACGCTGAATGACTACTCAAGGCAACCAAGAGCGCCTGTATAACCGGAAGCAAAACCACTTCCGGATGATTACTTGCTGGGACTGAGTGTTGAAATACGGCAAGTCAGAGCGCCAGTGTCAAACAAAGAGACACGTCACTTCAGAAACGTTTCAACTCCCTCTATGAAACGTTGTGCCTTCTCTGACTAATTGAAACAACACGTGTCATCAGGTGTGTCGTTCCAAACTTTACGTTACCCAATGTGAAAATTTGAAAGAAGATGTCATTTTATCCTCAGAAGTTTTACCTATAAATAGAAGTCATCTTTCATTTTCACTTTTTACTGCATCCTTTTTCACTCGCATCATTTTCTCTGAAAAGTCTCTTCATCTTCTCCATTGTGTTCTTCATTTTTCTTTACACACTTCTCGCATTTCATCCTTTTATTACTACAACAATCATATAAAAATGGCCGGATCTCATGAATCCAACCCAGTCACCCAGAAAACCTCTTCTTCCAAGAAACACAAGTCGAAATCTGGGAAATCCACTCACAAGCATTCTGGTAAATCTGGGCACCATGAAGAACATCATGAAGAACATCATGAACGTCATGAAGGTTCTGGGCAATCACAGGGACAGGATGAAAACGTTCAGGGTCAGCCTGGAACTTCTGATCAAGTAGAACAGGTAGTGGTTTCTGAACAAGAGAGGGATGCTCAGAGAAAGGGAAAGAAGAAGAAGGTTCAATTTTCTGAGGAGCCTTCCTCCAAGAGGCAGAGGGTTGAGGAAGAAGATGACCCTACAGTATACAGAGAAGGGGCATTGGAGCCAATTACTGCCAAATTTGAGACGTCTGTCCCCTACTTCAACCAAGGGCTGTTCATCGACCTGGAGAAGATTGATGAACTAGGGTTTCCCCATTTGCGCCCTTACTTGGAAAAGTACATGCCTTGGCTAGGCATCAACCAGGACTACAACGTCAACGTCCTGCGAGTCTTCTTCCAATCCCTCTCTGGCAGAGCTAAGTACAGGAAGGTGGATGGGAAAGAGCAAGTCCACAAACTCTCCTTCACTGTCACTGTAAGAGGAAGAACCTTCAGGTTCACTTGGAGAACCTTGAATGAGATGATGGGAATCACAGAAGAGGATATGAATGAATGGATCTACCCTGAGTCTCACAAGTACAGCAAGGAGGAACTCGAGGAGTTGTATGGCACCAATAACAAGAAGGTGTCCAAGATGTCTGATTCTAACAGGCTCTTGTACTACGTCTACTCCCGGATAATGACTCATAAGGGAGGCAACTTCAACGAGTTCACACTGCTGGACAACCCTTGGTTCCCTAGACTCCTCTCGCGCAAGCCTTTCAACCCTGGGCAGTTGATATGCCTAGAGCTTCAGCGCTGGTTAAACAATGACAAGTCAGGTTATCTTCCCTATCCCACCATCATTGCCTTCCTCCTTGAGAAGCATCTGATCAAGGCTACATCTGCTGTGGAAGAAGAGAATGTCAAGTGTAAGCCTGTGGGAGCAACCAATATGGCAAGGATGGGGATCAAGTACATCAAGCCTGCTAGGCCCACTCGCTCAGGATCACAGGCCGAGAGCGCCTCTCAGACTTCAGTCCCCTCTACATCTGGTGCAGGGGATCAAGAAGTGGACTCACATGCTGGGCCAAGTCGTGTTGCAAGAGTGTCAGCCTCTGTTAGGGCCTTTGCCGAGGAAGTAAAGGAAGAGCTCCTCCTCAGATTGACTGAGTCCTTGGTGGGTCCTCTCCGTGCTGAATGTGAAGCTGGTTTCCAGCACCAAGGGGAGCGGATCCAGCGGCTCGAGGACAGAGTAGGACAACTCGAGAATCACCTTGCCAGGGTGGATGCAAAATTAGACCTCATCCTCCAGCACCTACAAATTCCCCAACCTTCATCACAAGGTAACTTACCACCTCCTCCTCCTCCTCCCCAAAACCCTCCTCCTCCTCCTAATCACCCTCAACTACCACCTCCTCCTCCACCCAACACTCAACAACCTCAGCCTCCACCACAAAATGACCAACAAGCCCCACCATCACCCAACAATGACCAACAATCCCAACCTTCACCTACCCATGACCACCAAACCCAAGACTCACCTCACAACTCTCCACGCCATTCTCCTACAAACTTCTCATCCTTACCTTCCTCATCTTCATCCTCGCCCATTCCCACACGACCAGGTGCCCCTACACGCTCTCCACTCCGCTTCTCCAACCCTACCCATCCAAGCCCTAGACCCATAGGATCTGAAACAGCCATTCACCCCCTCAGCCAACCATACGGCGAGTATCCCCGCCTTCAACCACTCTCCGATGACCATTTACCCTTTACCCCTGACTCCACCAACTACAAAGAATACTCCTCCACTCATCCTTATGAGGATCTCTTTGTCACCTCCAGTTGCTTCCCCGACCCTCCTCAAACTCCTGAACACCTATCTTCTCCCACATCCTCTACCTCTACCCTCTCACCCTCCCCTCCTAAGAGATTTGGCCCTGAGCCACCTTCACCCTCCTCATCCACTCCATCCCTGGCACTCACCCTTGTTGATGATGACAAAAGGGGGAGAAATGTTATGTCTACTCTGTCTACTCTTCTCCTAAGTGTGGCCACAAGGGATGCTCTGAGCCAGCCATCACTCTGGATTGATGAAGATATCACGGCCGCCCTGCGTCGTACATTTGAGTCTCAGAAGCTGAGTGATGCAGAAAGCCTCATAAGAGGAGAGGCCATCCGGTTCATGCAGCAAAAGAAAGCGGCTGAGCAAGGACCACAATGGGATATGGTTGTGTATGAGCAGAATGAACAATCTTCACAACCTGAGTCATCATCAGAGCCTCCTCCAACTAAAACAAGTAGAGAAATTGTTGAGGAGATCAGGATGAAGTGGGGACTGGAGAAACCCAACCATCCTCCCATTGTGATAGCCAAGCCGGTTTCTGCATCCTTTGGGCAAGAGTCTGAGATCCCTTCATCTGAGCAATCTTCTGATCCTCCTCCCTCGTCTGAGCCAGAAGCCAGAATCAGTGAGTCCAGAAAGAAGGCCGTTGCTAGGAAACGTGCCAGGAAGTTGATTGCCACCACTGAATCTGATGAGTCTGAGGAAGAGACTCCATCTGACCTACCTGAGCAAGGAACTTCATCTGCTCAGGTTATGCAAGAAAATCCAGTGGTCCAAGCGGTTCCAATTCTGAAGGAAGTCAAATTGGAGATTGAAGATATGACTCCTGATGAATTTGAGAAGTATGGATTCACAGACAAGCTATCCTTTGGTCAGATGGCTTGCCTCGATGCTGAAAGAGCAAGTGCCTTGCCCACTCCTCCAATTAGCAAGAGCAAAGGGAAGAGCAAAGGGAAAGGGAAAAGGAAAGCCCAGGAAGTTGAGGAGGATCCCAATTTCTCTGCATGGAACGTGAAAATCCGGGCTGTTCACTATCCCAATGGAGAGGTCTCCTACTTCGACGATGCTACAGGTTTCCCTGGGTATGAAGAAGTAGAGAACATGAAAAGGGCATACGAGGAGTCCATTGAATCAGAGAGGCTCAGAAGGGAAAAAGATGAAAAAGAGCTTCAAGAAATCATTGCCCAGATAAACCAGAATGAGCGTGAGGCTGAGTTAGCCCAACAGCGAAGAGAAGAAGAAAGGCAGAAAGAGAGGGAAAAGAAAAAGAAACACAAACTCTAACCCCCAATCCAAATATTTCTGTTGATTTTGTTTTCATGCATATTTTCATTCGTATTTAGTGAAATTTATCTGTATACATTCCTTACTTGTATATGTTATCTAATTGTATAACTCTGACTTGTAATTTCTGCTTGTCAATAATATTTGTCTGAGTTACTTGCTCTTATCCATTGCTTTTATTCTGTTGCTAATCCTTCCTTAGGAACTTAATTAATAGAACTAGGTTTGTCATCATCAAAAAGGGGGAGAATGTTAGAATCTTAAGTTTTGATGAAGACTAAAATATAAAGGATTAGACCAAGTGCCTAGGAAGCAATAGGATAACATAGGATCCCAAGTAAGAGTGCTTCCGGATGAAGATTTACTTCCGGATAGATTAGGACTTGCGCACGCGGATGAATGATTTATCCCCCAGCGGCAGCAAGTAACTCACTAGGGATTTAAGTTAATCCATGAACATTAGGTACACAAACCTTAAGACTAAGCTATGACTCAACCGGAAGTGAGTTTGCTTCCTGTTAGATTTAGACTGGCGCAGACTGACAGAATAGAATGACCCCAAGCGCCAGTGAATCAGCCTCGTCAAGTGAAATTACTTCCTGTTGGACTTAGACTGACACAGGCTGATAAAAGAAGTATAACCCTAAGCGTCAGTGAGTTCACCACGTCAAGTGAAAATGCTTCCTATAGCTCAGTGACTAGCGCTGACTGTTAGGAATGAAATACACTGAGCGAGAGTAAGTGATGGTGAGCTAGACCCCTCATCCAGCTGAATTTACTTCCGGATGTAGAAGTGCTTCCGGATACACCTTAGACTTAGGGAACACCCACTGCATGAGACTATATGATTATATTGCTAAACTAACGTTCAAGTGCAGCACACTCAGTAAGGTTGCTTCCGGATGAGAAGTTGCTTCCGCAAGCAATCAGAATGTCTGAACGTTCAAGAGATGCAGTGTCAGAATGCTTTTGTCAGAGCAGAGGTGTCAGGACTACTTTTCAGAGATAAAGCAAGTCAACCCTGCTAAGCATTAATGAAGATGTACTTCTCAACGGTAACATAGGATTAACGGCTCTATTCAAACGTTCATATTCAACCTGCCACCGAAGCCTATGAAGCCGAATATAAAAGAGACATTCATTAAGAAGAGAAGTATGGAAGAAAAAGAGAGAACAGAGCAAAGTATCTGATATATCATATTCTTCATTCTATACATCTTCTACTACTCTCAGATCCAGATTTGTGATATTTTTCAGAGAGTGATTCTATTATACTTAAGTGAGTAACATCATCCACTCTTAGAGAGAGTTAGTTTTGAGCTTAAGTGTTTAGCACAATCAGTTCATTGAGTGAACATAATTGTAATCTTACATTTTGTAAGGGGGAGCATTTAGAAGTTTTCTAAATCTCCATAGGTTGCAAGTTAGCCCGTAAAACTTGCATTTGTAAGGTTTGCAGGTGAACCCGTTGTAAAACCTGTGGGTTGTTAGGTGAACCCGTGGTCGTAAAACCTAAAGTGTAAAGGCTTCTCTTGTGCCCGGTTTAAACAAGAATAGTGGATTGAAAATCTCAGGTGGAGCCTGGGGACTGGATGTAGGTCTGGGTGACCGAACCAGGATAAATTTATGTGTGCATAAATTTACATTCAAACATTCTATTTTGCATCACATAACATACTGACTTGTGCATACCACTACTTCGTAAATATTATCACCAAGCACAAGCAGTCTTTCGAAAAGAAGATTTAAAAGTTTTACTCCCTCACCCAATTCACCCCCCCCCTCTTGGGTGACAGCCACGCTTATCACAAACCAGCCCCATTTCGAATCTTATCTTTAGAACGCTGATCGAGATGATTTTTGGGTTTAGGGTTCATATGATTTGTGGTGTATTTTATATTATTTGGGGGAGGAACGAGTTCTAGTCTAAATGATTTGAATGTTTAGGGTTCGTTTTAGATTATTTAAGGTTTGATTGGATGCATTTCGATTTCCACAGTTGATTTTGGAATTTACACGTCATTTACTGATGGTAGGACTCACATCTGAAAATATGTCTGTTTAACTATGTTTAACCGAGAGGTTACATTTACCCCATTTCGGTTTACAGTGTATGGTTTTGCCCCTTTAAATTTATCAAAGTCTCAAGTGCTCCTTTTTAAATTTACGGTGATTAATTTTGCACCTTTATCCAATGACAATTATTGTGGGTACAACATATAAAACATTACTGATTTTAAAGTGGCGACAACGAAAAAAGGCCTCCATACATAGTACGGGAGTTTCTGTTCGTTATATAAAAATCTTATGTTATATGGTTTAGTTGTTTACGTACATTATTTTATACATTTGCCTTCAAGGCTGTAATATATTTACTGCATTAAACATCTAAACAAGCAGGACTACTTTCCATATGTAGCAAAGACCATTTTAAATTGTTAAGAGTTTAGTTTAATTTATTTTTCACTTTTCATTTATAAAAAACATATTGAATTCATCGAAACAAGCTTGCTTATCACTCACCAATGATCAGTCATCCTGAATACGGGGGACACATTAGAGTTACAACACCAAGAATAAGACTATACAACGAAGCAAAAAAACATTTTTGGCAAAAACACGAAGGAAAAAAACAATATGTATGTAGTCATATTAACCAAACCCACCCAAGAATCGACCCACCAACCAACCCAAGCCCAAGAAAAACAATCATCACAATGGCACTTAACTCAGATTCTGATGGTTGCACAGACTTTGGTGCTACAATCATGAGGCCACTTGTCAAGAATCCATTGGTCAACCCAAGCACAAAAGTCAGCACAACAATTGGTCCCTCTGATTTGAGCCATTTGGGCCCATGAAGACAAATTATGAACAGTGGATAGAACAAAAGCCTAGAAATGGAAGCCCATGTTGCCGTTTTGATCGATTTCACAACGTAAAACGCAGTCAAACACTTTCCCATAAGATCTGCTATATTATAAACTGATATGAGCAAAATAGGGTACCAATCTTTGAACAACTCTGACACAAGATCTTCTGCAATAAATCCTGGGAAGATTGATAGTGTTACTACATATATTATGAAGATTCCGAAAACATGACACCGGATCTTCCTTGTGACGGCCCAGAATTTCGGTGCTAAAGAACATGAATTCTCACCACCATGAAGATTTTGGTTGTGATATTTTTGTATGACCGGTAACTTGAACTGCAAGTTACAGAAGATTATGCAACAAAGGAGGAAGATGATGGCGACGATGAAGTACAAGTGGGCACTTGTTTGGAGGCCTTTGATTGTTTGAGGGAGTGAGGCTTTTGTAATGATCCTCAAGATTGAAATTATAATGCCTGTAATAATGATAATTATTAGAGATTTTTATTTTTCATGATGAAGTTTGAAACATTGGTAACAGCTTAACTAAATTTATTAAGTTGGAAGAAAATGATTTATTTTTTTGTAAAAAATATATTTGTTCAATCATGAGATAGTTCTGGTTTTTTTTTAAAGCTATTGAGCGAGACGTTTTCATTGGTGATGGCACAATAAATTGAATCATTTTTGGGTATAGGATGATAATAAATGACAAATGACCACTGTGTACCTTTTTTAAGTGATCATTGACGATTAATAATTTATACAGTTAAAAATTTAACTTATTCAAATTTTAAAGATTTAAAACAATTATATCAAAGTTCAGTTGTTTCTATATGTAATTTTAGACAAAATTAAAAATTATATAATGTAGTCTTCGATTTTTTTTAAACACAAAAATGTAATCGAGTGTATATTGTCAATTATAACAAATTCATACTCATCAAGGGTAGATCTATTGCTCACTCAAGTAGCTTTATCTCCTCTCTTAATGAAAACACTTTTAATTAAATTAGTTTTCATTAAAATAAGATTTGTGCAAGCTTTAATTCTTTTCCACGTGTAGACTTTTAAAAATAAAAACTTACATATTTAAATAAAATAAGGAATATTTGTACGTGTCTATATATATAATCCTACTTTATAATAATCTTCTCAAAAAAAAGTCTACCCAACTTAATTTTTCAAAATCTACATAATAATTGCGTTCACTTATTGGTAGTCTCATGTCCAAAACAGGAAGACTTAAATCTTCATGTTCATAAAGGAAAAGCTTACAAAACTTTTTAAAAATAAAAACAAAACCATTATATTCAATTCTATTAAGTATAAAGACAACAAACTCACCTGAGGAAGCAGTTCCAGCAAAAACCGCTTGCATATACAGCTTAGGCAGCTTTCCAGCTGAACCCACCAAACTTCCTCCGACCAACCCATCAGCCAACCCACAAACAACCACCGCCGCCACCGTCAATCCATACGCCCCCTTCGGCCTCGAGCCGCCACCGCCGCCAAGGCCACCATCTTCATCAGCCCAGTCAATCACAGGAGGCACCATGAGAGACAAAACAAACAAAGAGAACCCCAAGTTCATCCTAAACCTCAAGCTCATCTTTCTCCATCCTCTAGGCCAGCTCATCATGAGAACAAGAGTCATCACAGATGATGACATGTAGGCCACAGAGAACACCTTCTCAATGTGCTTGGTTGGGTAAAGGTAAGCAAAGTAGTCAACGGCTGTGATCAACGCATTCCAAGGCAACAAGTTCCCTGCACCAAGGAAGAAATGAATTACATACGCAAATCTAAACTGGTCTTGTACGGCATCGTTTTGATTATGATCATGATGGTGATGATCAGAATCTGAAGGTGCTGTTTTCTTCACAGGCAATTCCATCTTCTTCATCAGTTGTATCATATGAATGGAAGTTATTAATTAATTAAGTACTAGTTGGATATAATTATTTGAGGCATTGCATGTGTTATGGTGTGAGAGAGAGGGGATGGTTGGCAGTACAATATGTTTGTGATTAGAAGAGATGGTTTGGTCGTATATATGCGAATGGGTGTTAGGGGTTATAGAGAAGGAGAATAGTGAGAGTGGGGACAGTAATGGATGGGTGATATTAGATATACCATTTGGGAAGGATAGTACACTAACACATGGGTCATGGGCTAAGCTAAGATGTCTTATCCTACTTACTGTATTTGGCGCATTACGCTTTGCTCATTAGTCTCCCTTTCACATATATAGCCCATCAATTAGTGCAATACTTGTCTCTGTCCTTTTCACATAAAGAAAGTGAGAGTTTTCGTTTTTAGTGAGTGTGTTGTAGGGAGAGGGTGTTACATAAACTAAAACATAATTTGTGTGTGTGTATAATGTATGTAGTTTAAACAAGATGTTTTGGTCTCTCATGTTTTATTCCGTTAGCACAACTAATTTTTATAGTTTAATAAGGACTTGAATATATAGGTTAACAGTGTTAAATATACTGAAATGTCGTTGACGGTATTAATTATGATGACATAATTAGATAATTAAGAGATTGGTGTTTCCAAATAAAATAAAAAATTTTAACCTTTTTAAAAACCAGAATTTATATTTTTAAACTATAGGGACTAACTATGCTAAACCTTTTGTATTAAACTATAAGGACTAAAACAAAAATTAAAGCAAACTATAGGGACCAAAATATAAATAAGAATAATATATAGGGTCAATATGCAATTTCACAAAGTTTTTTAATGGTTAAATGTCATTGACCGTCAAATGAGGATAAAATTGGACAGTTTTTATTATTTGAAGGGCAAATTAGGGCTCGTTATTAATTTAGGGTACCCAATGGTTCACAGTGGTTACTTGAAGGGCAAATTAGGGTCATTACCCTATAAAAAATGGCAATAGTAACTAAGATAAATCAAGAGCAAGCACAAGTTAAGGAGAAATCACAAGTACCCCTAGCTGAGGAGGTTCTTGAATAACTAAGCCCAATATCTTTTGACTCCAGGCTCTATGTAAAGACGAATATTCAAGAGCTAATTGACGCTAAGAACAAGAAATGTAAGGAAGAGCAAAAGAAGAAGATGCCACGGCTGAAAGAGACTCTACAAAAGAATAGTCAGTAGTAGTTGCGCAAAAAATATGAAGGATATCGCACAATCTGGCGTGACAAGATGTCTGTCCGTGTGGTTTTTCGTTGTGCGACATAAATGTGCGAGACAAAATACATAATGTCGCAGTTATGAAAAAAAATGAAGATGTCATGCCAAATTTAGCAACTTATTTTGCATTACCTTGAGTGACATAAGCTGCTGATTTTTTTTTTTTAAAAAAGATTATTGTTGGTTATAATAGATAAAGAGTAGAAAGTTTTTGAATGAGGAATAGTTGATAAATACAATAATGATCAAATAAATATTAGATGATAAAAAATATACTTGGAATAATATAGTATTGAAACAAATATATATCATAAAGTGTATACTTGGTAGGAAAATAATATAGTGGGGATAGGAATTATAGTGTTTATAACAGATAACCTGCAATAAATTGAAATAAAAGACAATTAGTTACTCCCTCCGGTCTGTAATACAAGAGCCGAAAATTTGAATGCTTTTGGTCCAAAATATAAGAGTTCATCTCACATTCTCTCCTCATTTAATGTGTTTTTTTCTACTTTAGCCCTAACTCTTTTTATATTTCTTAATGCTTAAGTATTTCTCTCTCTTAAAAGTATCATAATAAATGTAGGCAATATTGGAAAAACATTAACTCCATAAACTCAAATAACTTTCACATGTTTTCTTAAGAAGCGTGTTTTGGTAGTTGGGTTCTTATATTATGGACCAGAGTGAATATTTGGGAAGGAGGATGGATAAAAGATATAAAAGTGGAGGAGAAGGGAAAAGGAAATTGAAGAGAAATAAAACTGAAAGTGGAGAAGAAAGAAATTTATGGGAAGGAAGGTGAAGTTTATATAGGAGATTTATATTGTGTCTCAATGGTGTGACATAATTAAAATGTATAAAATAAACATGTTTGGATAAATCATTAAAAAACAAAAATCAATAAATTCAACAACATGTCAGACCCAGAGTGTAACATGTTTATTAATAAATACAGTTAAGAATGTCTTCAATCAAGGAAACATGTCACGACATAGGGCAGGACATGTTTAATAATAAATACACTTAAACACATCGCACCCTAGGGCGCGTCATATTTAATCATTAATACAGTTAAACACGTTGAACCTAGGGCATGACATGTTTAATAATTAATATAGTTAAATATGTCGCGCCTTGGGGTGAGACATGTTTCATTATTGAAACATGTCGCACCCATGTTTTAAAAAAATGCAGTTAAACATGTCGCACCCATGTTGTAAGAAAAACACATATTCAACATGTCTTGCCCCAAGGCACGACATGTTTAATAATAAATACATCTGGCGATATATTTTCTTAAAAGTAGCTGAAGTACAAGTGTGTCATAGCTATTTGAGGAAGTTAACGTTAGACACACATAACTCAAAATTTAAGCTATTAGACACACCTAGTTTTAATCTTGAAGAATTTAGTGGAACTCAACTATAAGTTGGAAAACTGAATGTAGGTCAAAGTTTATACTGAACAATATAAACCGTGTGTCTTCTATTTTAACATTTTAATCCACATCTATTCATCAAAAAAAAATTCATCCCCTCTTGTACGTACATTTCTGGCACTTTCATACGTAACAATGTATATATTATTTTTTGTTGAACAATGTATATATTACGGATATTAGTGCGGCCTGAATAAAACCTTTTTTTTGTTTATCTACAATCTTGTTTATATTCACATATTATTGATATTTTTATGGACTATTCCCATTTTTAAGACACTAAATCATGTTCTGATATGTGTCAACTTAAGTGCATTAAAGAAACTTTACCAAAAAATTGGGTTATAGAAACATAATTAATTATTCCCCCGAGTCATAAATTTAAGATCTTATTACATGCATATAATTGTATTATACAATGGTTTATAGTTTATAAGTAGGGTAAATTATTTTATAGAAAAAAGATAAATATACATATTTTAAAATGATTAATAGATTTGCATAATTAATTTCTCCTTAAAAGTCAAAGTGATATTATACTTAGAACATAAGGAGTTACATAACCATAACAGTCAATCGCTATTTATTAATTTATAAGTGAAGTAAATTAAGTTTAAGAAAAATTAATCAGATAAGTAAACTTGGCTTTATTTAATGGAAATAAAAGAGAGAAATTGCTATATTATTTTAGTTATTTATGTCGCTTACAAGAAATTGTGAGGGTAGTCGCACATAGAAAAAACATCTAGTCACGTTTTTTTTCAGTGACAAAATAGGTTTGTCGCGTTTAATGCAAGCGCGACTTAAGCTGTCGTAGCAAACAATGTGTCGCGTGTCAACTAACGTGACAAGCAGAACAAAATGTGGCATCCTAAAAGTAGTGGAAATATAATATTAGTTCTTTTGTCGCGTATGAAAATGGTTAAAACGCGACATACATTACGCGACAACAATTTGATTGACATGAAAAACATTAAAGTGTGTGCCCATACGCGACATTAATCAATTCTCATACGCGACAGAATATATTAATATTTTTTAAAAAACGTGTTTATCCAAACCAAATTTTAATTTGTGAGGGAAGTTCAAATTTTTCTCCACTTCATTTGCGGGAACTTCAAATTTTTAACCAAATCAAATTTTTCTTTTATTTTGTTGCATCTAAAATGTTTTTATTTTAATATGTATAATTTTTAGGGGTCCTTTTTTGCAATTTGCCACTTTAATGATAAATAATAATAAGTTCAATTTGAGTAAATAATAAACAAGTCTTTTGTCCCAAATTTAGCTAGCCAAATGTTTAAACCAACCTACAAAATTAAAGAAAAAAATTAGCTTAATTCATATAATAATAGACTAAGAACATTAAGTAGAGTAAAGAAAGTTAAAGAAGAGTAGATGAAATAAGTGCATATTTTATAAAGTGTGTAAATGCAAATGGGCCATGACAAAATAATATAGGAATGTAAGTGAAGAATTAATGATAGTGGGTAGGAAGAAAGATGAAGATGGTGAAAGAAATAAATGAAGTGAGGTGAAATGTGGAGATTTTGGAAGTGAGTTTATATAGGGGGGCGTGGGCGGAAAAATTTTAAATTTCACATATGTCGTGCATGGGGTAAGCGCGACATAGGTGAAATATCTAACAATTTCATACATGTAGCGTATGGCCATATATGAAATTTCATATGTCGCTCATGGGGTATGGACATACGCGACATGGAATTGGAAATAAGTATTTATGTCGCGTATGACCATACGCGACATTAAGTCAAAGTACTTAAAAACTAGTATGTTGCGTATGGACATACGCGACAGAATACTTTCTATATATATTTGTAAACTTCAGCAGTTTGATGTGCGCACCATAAGTAATATTGAGAGAGAGTGGGCAATATATCTTTTCCAATAAATAAATCATGGATCACATTTCCACACACTACTACCATGTACTTAGATGGCGTGGAGATTACCATATAATGGATATTTAAATGGGCCTACATTTGAGAATATGTCTGAGTCAGATAAGCAATTCAGGTGTAAGTTAATGAAAGGTTGGTGTCCAATCCTTAATTAGGATTATTAGATATGTATACTGATTTATGAATTTGTACAAAACTTATTTTAAAAAAGTGTTTAAATGCATGTCTCGCGCATAAAGTTTACTTTGCTGCGTTTTCAGTACTTGACAAACTATTAAAACAACGAAAAAAAATTAAAATATATATATATATATATATATATATATATATATATATATATATATATATATATATATATATATATATATATATATATATATATATATATATATATATATATATTCATGTATGTATTGTTGTCGCGCATAAACAGTGAAAACACGTGACAACAATAAAAAATAGTCAAAACACGTGACATCATCATGTCGCGTTTTACATACCAAACGTGACAAACAAATTTTTTTTGTCACACTGCACTGATATGCGACAAGGCAGACGTGACTAGGCTCCCTTTTTCTTGTAGTGCTTTTTTATATAAGTGATATTGAAAAATTTCAGATATCCAATGTACGTTTTATTTACTTCCAAACAAAAATTGAAGCTAAAATAAATAAAAACAATAGACCTTTTAGCTCTCTAAACCAGACAAATCAATTGTTGATAACTATATATGTGTGCATACGTATTGAATAAGAAAATCCTTTTGACTTGTGAGTAGATAATTGAAAAATGTATATTCACGGGCCAAATTTATCTATCTTATAATTCATAGAATTGAAATATTTATGAGGACCATGGTCCTTCTATGAAAAAATAAATTATATTAATTATGTGAAGGCCAAATAAAATTTGTCAAGTATATCTTCACTAGTAACAAATTTTATGGGAAGGCAACAAAACTTAGGAACTCTCATGTTCTCACGGTATACGTCAAGGCGATTCTATCTCCCCATATCTGTTTGTTATTTTTATATAAAAAAAAAACTTGCTCATTTAATATAGAAGGATACAATAAATGAGAATTGGAACCCATGAGGCTTAACAGAGAGCTAGATATGGTCCCCCGATCCTATTACTCACTTGTTCTGTGCAGACAAAATTGTCCTATTTGCTGAGGCATCTTCGAAACAGCTAGAGGTAATCAAAAGGTGCTTTGATATTTTTTATTTGTAGCTCAGATCAAATAGTTAGTTTTACAAGTCTATATTTTTCTTTTCCCATAATGTTAATCACAATCAAGCAACTCACCTTATTGACCAACATGGAATTTTAAGTTCTTCTGATGTTAGAAGATAGCTTAAAATCCTAGTTCCTCTTCATCATGATTGAATTGCTCAAGAAGGCTACATACCAGTTCGTTGAGGAAAAAGTTAAAGTTAGATTGAACAGTTGTAAGGCTAATTGAATCAATCTCCCTTGCAGGAAGCTATACTCCTATTTTCTCAGTGGTGCATGCAATTCCTCTTCATCCTAAGCAAGCATGTGATCATTGCTTACTATTTGTGATGGACTTGAAAAGAGCACTAGGAAATGTCTCCTAGGTTTATGATCTAGGAGACAAAAGTTTCATTTTATAGTGCGCGGAATTAGGTATTTAAGGACAAGAGAAGAGGGTTTTTGGTGTGCATCCCAGTATATTACAAAATAATGCCTTTATGATAAAAGCGGGATAGGGATTGATCTAATCATGACGATTCATGTTAAAACTATGAGAAGTAAATGCAAATATGGTATGAATCTAATTATTACCATTGATAGATCCTATCTTGGATCATGTTTATGAAAAGGGATAAAATATATGCGGGATCATGTATGTCAAAGCTACGAACTAAAAGGTTAAGTAAGGTAGGGGAGGAACAGTGGTTGTCTATTAATGTTGATGGTGCGTTCTCTCATAATTAAGGATGCGGGGAGGGTATGGAGGTATTATATGAGATCGAAAATGTAATAAAATTGAAATTCATTCAAAATAGAGACCGCTTAAAAAGGCATGAGATGGGAATAGAAAAAGAGTTAGATTGAGAAATGAGTCTTTGGAAGCTATAAATTTTATACTATTATCAATGAACGAAGCACTGACCTTCAGGAAGACTGAAATTTAACTCAGAAGATGATTAAAAGGGGCTATAGTTGGTTGCTATTCAACATATTTTAAGAGAGAAAAGTTTTGATGTTGATTTGTTAATGTAGTGTAGATTTTATATCTTTCTTCTGTATCTTATAAGAAAAGTTACAAAAATATATAGAAGTTATAAATTCCTCAAGCATGGTTGTTACATATGGAAATGGTAATTTGATTTGAGCTTCATCTTACGCGCTGCGGTTCAAATAAAATTAACCAAGAATTGCAACAAACTAAGGGGTGCTATCACAGATCGTATCTCGCAATGTCTTTAACGAACTATTTAAACTAATTAAATGCATGCGAGAAATTTAAACAATAAATCTGGAGTTTTGTGATTATATAGGTAACTAAAGCCAAACTAATATTAGCTTTTTTTATCAGCAACTAATACTATTATTTATTTTATTTATAAGAATGCTATGCAAACTGGTAAATCAATATATGATTAATGGGTAATTTAACGAATTTAGCAACTTCCTTTCTTCAATTATGATTTGAGAGCGTTTTTGTCTAAGATCTTTATGATTAATCTAGACTTATCACATCTAGTCCAATTATCTGATTTATTAACTAATGTGGTGCATTGCTCATTGATAAATCCTCATATTTAATAGTTTTCTATATATACTATATTATACTACATTCAGTCCTAAATATAAGACATAGTTGACTTTTTTTTGGAGAGATTAAGGTTGTGCAATTGGTTATTAAACTATGACATATTTTATATATTTTTATATTATCCATTAGTTTATAGGTAAAATAAACTAGTTTAAGGGAAAAAATTAGGCAAATCAATTTATAATTAACTTATTGTACCTTTTTACGATTTTCCAAAAAAGTCAAGTAGGTTTTATATCTAGGACCGGAACCCGGAGAGAGTATTATTTATATTATATTTGAAGAGTCATCAATTCAATAGTTATGAGATTTTGTATTGATTTGAAAAGTTTCTGGTTTGAGTCATTGATTGACGATTTCTATTAAAAGTTCTTTCTTAATTAAAATAGGAAAGTAGGAAAAATTAATTGAAAAAATTTAAAGGAAAGTTACCGTGTTTAATTAAGTGTAATTAAGTGCGCGCCTTTTCATTTGCCATATTTCCTTGATCATTTTGCTTTAATTTTCAGCTAAAGAAAATGAAATAATAAAAAGAAGAAATTGAAGCCAATAATGCATAGATTGAGAATAGGCACGCAAGCTGAAACAAGGAAAGGATTGAGTATGGTGAAAGACTGAAAGACATGTGTATCTTTATATATACATCACGCACACAGAGGACAGAGCAAGGGGAATTAATTCATTATCTATCCAAGAGGGAGCTAATACTTGCAATCCTTTATGCATGCACATTCATTCACACATAGATGAAAGGAGGAGGAAAGTGGCACTATATAGATAGTACACAAAATAGAAGAAGAAAAGAGGGGGTGGAGTGGCTCAACTATATATGGAGAAATTATCATCATCTAACAGGAGAAAAGTGAAAGGAGAGTTGCAATTTTCATTCATCTTCTTGGAGAATTATTGATATCTTTCTTTCTATTTTCCTTATGATTTGAAAATATGTATTATTTTCTGTTGAGATGGGTTTCATGGAACTTATGTGAGGCTAGCTCTTTTACAACCTATATTATTATGAACTTGTTTGTAACTTAGAAATTTTTTCCACAATTTAGTTATGTTTAATTTAATTTAGTTTATTTAATTTTTTTGTTATTGATTATTGTTTAGTGATTGGCCACCACTGAACATGTTTAGAGAATTTAGAATTGAATTCAACGAAGGGAATTTTAAATAGACAATAAGATTAAATAATGTAGGATTAGATTTTTAATCTGATTTGCAACTATGATAGACATATACCTAGTCAAATTAGAGTCCTGCTAGTATAAATTGTACATAGTAAATTAGTGTAAGACATTAATTAAATAATTAAGTCAGGTAAAGATATAAGTGGACTGACAGACATTTATAGACATTAGTACTCTATATTAACTATTTATATTATTTCCTAATTAATTTAATGTGGATAAAATCTAAGAAGCAAGCAACTGAGTAGTGAATCTAGTTTGTTTGTTTGACTATTGATTTGCATTTGTGTGAATTTTTTACTTTGCTTTATTTTCTTAGATCTTAGGTAACTAAAATTAATTTCTCTTCACTGAATTTAAACAGAAAGAGGAGATTAATGTTTAATAATCAATTATTCTGAGCTGAGTCTTTGTGAGTAGGGGCGGAAATAGCCTAGGCCACTACCTTAATAGGCCAAGTCTGTGATGTAGTAAACAAGCCTAAGCCTGCCATGTGGCCTATCATAGACCTCATTTTCACGCCTGAGTCTGGCCCTAAGAAGCCTGACCTGGTTATAAGCCTATTAAGAGGTTTGATAATTTATTTAGACCAATAGGCTATAAGCTGATAGACCTAATATGCCACAAATTATTAGGCCATAAACGAGAACATTGTAATATGCCACGTATTTAAGAGGGACTGAGCGAGGGGCTAAGGGATGACTAGGTTTGAATTGGTGTTGACGTGTGGTGACTACTTTGTTAGAATCTTAAGTTTTGATGAAGACTAAAATATGAAAGAACATAATGAACTTAGGAAGAATTAGATAAAAGTTAGAAATCCTAAGTTAGAACACAATCGAATGTAAAATCACAACTGGATGCTTAGAGCAAAAACAACATGGCTAGCGCTTGCTGATGTAGCATGCGCCCGGTAGCGGAAGTGAACTTAACACTAAGTCTGATCCTATATAACCTAGTCTAAGTAGGATTACTTCCCATAGCAAAAATGATTCCCATTGCACTTGATTATATATTACTCTGTTGGACTAACATTTGTGTGCAGAACTTAGTTTCGCTTCCGATAGCAAATGAGCTTCCGATAGTGAATGCTCTTTACACTGCGTTTTCTTAAACTAACACATGCACATCGAAGCACTCACTTCCGATAGCAAAAGTGCATCCGATAGTGAACACTCTTGTATTATACACTTGCACTAAAGCTTGCAGAACGAAGCTTTGACTACCGATAGCCAAGATCCATCCGATAGCAAGCACAAGAGTCAGAAATCGTACAAGTGCTCAGAAGTCAGAGTTGCTTTTTGACAGAGCAGTGTTGTCAGAGTTGCTTTTTGACAAAGCAGTGTTGTCAAAGTTGCTTTTCAGAGATAAAGCAAGTCAACCCTGCTAAGCATTAATGGGCATTAATGAGGACAACGGTAACATGGGATTAACGGACATATTCAAACGGATTTATTACCATTCAAACATCTGAAGTATTAGAGGCTGCTATAAAAGGAACAACTTCAACATTTATGAAGTTACCGAACAAGAACTGAACAATCAAGCATTCAAAGCATAATACTCAGAGAATATCCAGAAAGCATTAAAAGTTCAAGAGAGTTCTTAACACTTTGAGAGTTATTCTTTTGTTATCATCTTGTACTCTTTGTAGTTAAGTCTCTACATTTATTGAGAGCATTTATTGTACTTAAGTGAGTATCACAATCTGTTCATTAAGTGAACTAAGTAGTAAATCCTTTGTGTAAAGGTTGAACCCTTGCAAGTTGTAAGGGGGAGCTGGTTAGGTTCTAAAGGTTGCAAGTTAGCCCAGAAAACTTGTGGTTGTAAAAGGTTGCAGGTGAACCCGTTTTAAAACCTGTAGATTAGTGGAACTCAATCTAGGGATTGAGAACTGGACGTAGGTCAAGAGTTAGACCGAACCAGTATAAAATAATTTGTGTTAGAGTTTTTATTTTATAAGTTTTATTTTGTAGCACAATTCACCTCCCCTCTTGTGCATCCTCACTTTCATTTGGTATCAGAGCGAGTCTTCCTTACTTGATTCCAACGAATCTGGAAAGAAAAGATCCAGTGATGGATGCTGAACAGAATATTCTTCCAGACATATCAACCCCTCCCAACAAACCTCCTAGTTTCGATGGGTACAACTATACATTCTGGAAATTCAAAATGGAGAATTATATTAAGGCTCATGGCCTTCGTGTCTGGGATGTTATCGAAAGTGGGAACAATGTTCCAAGAGATGCTGAAGGCAACGTGAAGCCCAAAGCCAAATTCACTGACGATGACTACTTCAAAGTAGAACTGAATCATAAGGCCATTCTAATGATTCAGTGTGCATTGAGTCAAAAGGAGTACTTCAGAATAAGTCATCACAAATCTGCAAAAGAGATGTGGGACGCTCTCCAGACAGCTCATGAGGGGACCTCTGGGGTCAAGGATAGAAGAGTAGAGATGCTGGTGGAAGAATTCCACAAGTTCACAATGCTTCCTGATGAGCCGATCAGAGATCTGGAGATCAGATTCACTCACCTCATAAACAACCTTGCTGCCTTGGGAAAAACTATCCCGGAGAGGGAGTAGGTAAATAAAATCCTAAAGGTATTAAAAGGTGATTGGCTTACTAAAGTTACTATTTTGCAGGAAGTACAAGGAGAGTCAACTAGATCTGTCACGACACTATTTGGTTCTTTGGCTGAATATGAGCCTACTCTGATGGCCCAAAGAGCTCCCCAAGCAGCCACAAAGGCAAAGAATCATGCTTTAGTTGCGTCCAGCAAAGAAAAAGATGATGATGAGGAGGATATTGATGATGAAGAGATAACCATGATGGTGAAAAGATTCAAGAAGTTCTTCAAGAAGAAAGGGAGATTCCAGAAAGGAGAATCAAGCTACAAGAAAGAAAAGACTCCTGTCTGCTTTGAATGTAAGAAGTCAGGTCATTTCAAAGCTGAGTGCCCAAGCCTCCAAAGGTTTGAAGAGAAGGACAAGAGGAAAGCCTTCGTGTCCTCCATCTGGGTCAACAGCTCCGATGAAGAAGCTAGCGATGAGGAAGAGGTTGCAAATCTCTATCTTGTTGCTAAGGAAGATGGTGAAGAAGAGACTCTCTCAGACTTTGAATCCGTCCATGGTGACGAGGTAAGCATCACTGAGCTTCAAGAAGCTTACAATGATATTCATAGAGAGTTTTACCAAATGACCAAGGCATTTCAGGTATTAAAAAGAAAAAACCAATCACTTGAAATTACTGTGAACTCACTGAGTGATGAGCCTGCGGAAGCCAAGAAACTTCCGAAAGCGGATATCCAGGGAAATCCCCAAGAGGAACCCAACATCTCAAGCTCAGAGAGCTGCACAAATTGTAGCAAAGTCTCTATTGAAAGAGATAGGCTATACAACGCCTTGCAAAAGTTCACCAAAGGTTCTGAAATGCTAAATGTTATTTTAATGAACCAAAGAGCGTATAGGGATAAAACAGGCTTAGGCTACAAGCACAAAGAGAAAAAGTGGGTGGAACCTAAAGTGAAACCCTATTTAAAATTCTTTCATAAAGCCACTAGCTATATATCTTCACCCTTCAGCTTCTGTAATTACTGCAACAGGAAGGGACACACCACGTCCACCTGCAATGCAAAGAAGCATGGTACCGATAGCACCTATAAGTGGGTTCCAAAAGGAACCAATATGCCTAAGACCTCTCCAAGGAAAGAGGCTAAGGGAGTACATAAACCTAGAGTCAATCATAGACCTAGGACACGGAAACCTGTCCCAAAGGAAACTCAAACGCCTAGAGCCCAACCAAGGCCAGAGGCACAAGTCACTCACAAACTCAAGGCCAACATTGGACCAAGGGTTCTGGTTACTAATGAAAAAGGACCCAATAAAGGTTGGGTACCTAAATCTGTCTGATCCATGCAGGTTTGTCTCAAGGCATCCAACAACCGGAAGTGGTACATCGATAGCGGATGCTCGAGACATATGACAGGGGATAGGGACAAATTCAATTCACTGGTGGTCAAGGACGGAGCCAAAGTCAACTTTGGTAGAAATCAAAGTGGAAAGATCACTAGGGTTGGTGAAGTTGGTCCTATCCAGGATGGCTAAGCTCTCCTCTCCTTCCTTCAAGTCAAGATTTGTGCTAGGAGCTTCAATATGTTCGGCCTTATGTGAGAATTTCATCTTCTAGGTTTTCAAGTTTGTAATCATTTAGATATTTCATGTCTAAAGCTTTTAGGTATGTTAGATATAGGATTTTGTATGGAGATTTCCATGAAAAGTTCAATTTATTCTTCAAACTTGTAAACCTAACTTCTAGATCTTGAAATTCATGTGTGATAGGTTTATACTTGTGTAGCTTCATGAGATTAGTCATATGTGTTTACATTTTGGTTGATACTGGAAGTGAATTTTATATAGAAGTTAGTTTTGATTTCTATTTCACCTATGGATATGCATCAAGTTCAAGGCTAGGGTTTCTTGATTAATTAGTTTAAATTAGTTAAAGTTTCTTAGATTTAAGAAGGTTTGGCCGATTTAAGCTAGTTATATTAAGAGGAAATTGTCACATGAGGCCTATCAATTAAGATTGCACAAATTGAGGCTTGAAGGAGGAGAATCCAACACTTGATTTTCACTCCTCAATTCGGTATATTGTTGTTTCTTTAGCTAGAATATTTGTAGTTAAGAATTCAAAATCAATCTCATAAACATTGTTAAATTGCGTGACTTTTGAGCCTTATACTTGCAAGATTAAAAACCTAGATTGAGGATTTGACCCTTACTTACCACTACACTTTAGTGGAATTGAGTATTGTATTAATTTTGATTAGCCAAGGCGACTTTAGGCTAAATCAAGTGGCGCCGTTGCCGGTTTAAGTTGATTCTTGCGTTTTACTAGTCACATTTTAATTTGTTGTTCTTCATTGTGTGAAATTGGCTTAAGTGTGCATTTTGTGAAAATTGTTGAAATCTTGTACTTGCATCATTTTTAGCTGAATATTAGACCTGTTTGGAGGTGTTTAGGCTGCTCTAGTTGGCCTTTTATTGCTGGAAAGTGTTGCTGGACATTTTGATCAACTTGCTGGAAAATTGCTCTGAAAGTACTGGTTTGTCCGGTTCACTGTTTAAAAAACTGGGAACAATATAGAGTGAATTTTCTGAAACTGTTTTAACTGGTAAAACTAGAAGATTGAAGCTTTAATTTGATATATCATTTGCCAGAAAATTCGTTTTCTACTGTCCGGGGTGAATTTTTGAAATTGCCCTGTTTTTTCTGGAACTTGCATGCGATACTGCTGACTTTGGAGCCAATCTATTTGCTCTTACCCTGCGCTGTTTTGCATGATCTTTGGCTCATTTTAACCATTTTTAAACACGCTTTTGATTGATATATTGTTCAGCAATTTTGGTGCAGTATTCGTTTGTCAATTGGTCAAAAATTGCACCAATTTTGCATTTTGTTTGCTCAACTTTGCACCAAAACTGTTTGAGTTGTACTTATCTGTTTTGAGCAGTTTTTGGCTTGTTTGAAACCTGATTAATTGCACTTTGAATCTGCCTGGTTGTTCTGGAAAATTTGGTTAGAAATTACTGTGAAAAAGGTGCTCTAGTTGCCTTTATTTTCTAACCGGTACTTTGTGAATTTGCACTGTTTTTGTATCTCTTTTGCTGGATTGGTTGCAGGGCTATTCTAACACTTTGCAGGGTTAATTTGACCACATTTGAAGCTGTTTTAAGTGCCCTGTGGTTAGCTGGAATTGTGCCATTTCTTTGGCGAATTTTTCTTCAAGTTTTGGAGGAATTAGTGAATTGATTTGGAAGCACTTTTTTGTGCTCAATTACTAGACTTTGCTGGATTTTTTTTTTCTGGACTTTTGATTCTGGATTTTGTTGACTGGATAGACTGCTATGTTGGCTGGATATTATTGTTCTCTTTTGCAGGATTATCTTCTCCAATTAACACATAATTTGCTGGATATTGTGTGTATTTTGCAAGCACTCCTCCTAGTGCTTCTTACACTTTATTTTTCTGAACATATTTTGGACTGCTTGGTATATTTGTGCTGGCTGGTGGTTGTGATTTGTTTTGCAGGGACAATTAATCTCTATTTGAATTGTTTGTTGGCTTCCTTGCATCACATTCATTCATATACATCCATACACTCACTAATTCCATCATCTATCTTGTTTTTTTTCACTTGCATTTCACTTCACTTTGCATTTAGTTGCATTGAGTGAGCTTGTATGATCCCTAACACCACCCTAGTTCCATTGAATAGGGAAATCAATAAGACCCTTAGGGAGATCAAGAAAAAGAAAAAACAAGAGAAACAAGCTCATAAGCAACATCTAGGATCCACATCAAATCCACACAATTCACCTTTAGCATACAATCACACAATCCTAGATAAGCACTTCATTATGGCCGAAAGACAAGAAGCTAATAGGGACCATGAGAGACATGAGAGGAATCATGAACATGAGCATCATAGAGAGCAAGAGAGGCATGATAGAAGGGAACATGAGGGTGAGCATCACTATGATGGGGGTAGGCAACTACATGATGATGATAGACCTATGAGGGAATTTACACAATCTTATGCATCATTTGCTCCTCAAGGTTTTTATGCTAACCCCGCTAACTTTGAGATCAAGGGATCTCTTCTTGCTCATTTGCCTAAATTTACAGGTTTTCCTCATGAGGATGCACATACTCACTTGCTTGGCCTCTACCATACTTGCTCCTCCATGAAGCCACCTAATGCTAATTTGGATGATGTGCTCCTTCGGGTCTTCCAATTCTCTTTGGAGGCCAAAGCCAAAGAGTAGCTCTTGAACCTTCCAACACATTATGCCACTTTGACTTGGGATGAGCTTAAGAAGGTCTTCTTGGATAGGTACTTCCCTCTTTCCAAGGTATCTAAGTTGCGGAAGGACATCACCGGGGTGCAACAACTATCTAATGAGAGTTTTTATGAATATTGGACAAGGTTTAATACTCTCATCAACTCATGCCCCAATCACAACATCTCCAAAGGCAATTTGGTGCAATACTTTTATGATGGTCTAGTGATTTAACTCTTTTTCGTCGTTATAAAAAGAGCTAAACAAATAAAACTAGAATTAAACTACAGTAGTTAGCAGCAAGTCCTAGGTCAATTCACAGTTTGGTTTTATCTCTTGCTTAGGTCAAATAATCACAAGTTAAGCAAATTATCAAACAGGTTGTGTGCAAGCTTTATATCTAAGACTAATTAAAACTAGTAAAAACTACAACTAACAGAATTAAAAGTGTGAAAGTATGGAATGGAAGGTACCTCCTTCTCCAAGTACTCCGTGCTTACGTATAATCGGACTTCATATACTTGTTCTTCTTAATATAAACTAGTTAAATTCTCGAGATCTCTTTAATCAAAGAAGTCTACAAGAGTTTAACTAATTTAATTAAGGCTTAAGCTCTTTCAAGCCAAGAACATACCAAAAGCAACTCTAAACACTAGATCTAGCATTTAGGAAACAAATTCATTCCACAAATGTAGGAGGAGCTAACCGCACACACATACATGTATGAAATTACAAGAATTAAGCCTCGGTTTTCATGTCCTAAACAATTAAAAGAGATTTCAAGCTAACATAAAGTAGAACACCTAAAATAGAGATTGTCTAACCTATATAAGCCTAGATCTAGACATACATAGGCAAAAATGTACCTCTAGCTTGAAACCTAAAAGAGAAAATTGCATGAACATGAAGCCAAATGTTGAGTTCTTCAAGCACTTTTCCTTGGAGAAGAAGGCTAGGCGATCTAGCCTGACCTGACATGGAGATGAAGGCGGATGAAGGTAGGTGTGAGGTTCTGGACATGGCGGAGGTTTGCGAAGTGAAGAAGGTGAAGAAGATGAAGATGGAGTTGAGAGAGTTTGTTAGAGGAGAGAGAAAGTGAAAGTTAAGTGAGATAAGAGTTGTTCTCAGAGTTCGTTACATTTGAGCTTTTATAGTGGTGAGTAACTTTGGGATTATCGACCAAAGGGTATTTTTGGTATTTGGTGAAAGGTTAGGATGAATGTGGACTAGATCTCATCTCCATGCATTTCTAAAGGTTCCTCCTTTTTCTCCAAATGATTGTGCTTCCAAAATTGCCCTTAATGAGGCCTCCAGACTTGAATTTGACCTTGGCGCCAATTTTGCCTCATTTGGAAAGATGCTCCCCAAGTACCTTCAAGCTGCAGGGCTGACTTTGCCTTAAATTAACTCTGCACAAAAGACTTCTGAAAAGTAGCTGACATTTCTGATCATTGTGTAGTCTGGCTCTTGTACTCGCTGACGGATAGGCTTAAGCTTCCGGATGTAACTCTTCGTCCGCCAACTCCAGAATGTTCACTTCCGGATGTACATCCACTTCCGGATGTAAGTCTTCATTCAACAAGCTCAAGGGCATTCACTTCCGGCTGTGCATCCGCTTCCGGATGTGAGTTCCCTTCCTGAAATAACTCTGATTCCGGATGTAAACCTGCATCCGGATGTGACTTTGAGTACAAGTCATCTAGCCTTCCTTCTTGCCAAGTTATCTCCACTGAAACTCCACCAAGGGTGTGTGGGGCCCACTTGGGACCCCCCTACATGAAAAACACATCACAAAGTGAATGCAAGTTTAACAAGCAACTAAACCTAAGGAGGAGTGCCGATTGAGATTTTTCCTCACCGGATAAAGTGTTTACACTCATTCACTCAAGTTAGGAAAAATGCCTAACTAGGGACTTGTCATCACTCTTTGGCTCAATGCACTTAACCTCACCATATGCTTGTAGTAGCTCTTAGTTCTCCACCCATTATTATGCATGACACAACCAAATCTAGGGGACTTTATGGGTTGAATGGAAGGCTAATAATGAATGATGAATGTTGGAAAGTAGTCAATGACCAATAATATGAATAAGTAGCTACCACATATACCCACAATACAAAGAGTCCAAGTCCAATAAAACATGCTACTCTCGGCCACATAATTTTTCAAGCACTTTGTGCTTCTCACATTTTTTTCTTTTTACTCAAATGCCTTTGACATACTCAAGCACTTTGTGCTTTTCTCTTTTGATAGGCCTTTGGCCTTATTTTTTTTCTTTCATTTCTTTTTCTTGGCCTTTAATTTGGCCACTTTTCCTTTCTTTTTCTCACTTGTGGCTCTCGACCATCTTTTATTTTTCAGTCATATAACATGCTTTCACAAGATACAACAATACAACACTAATATAAATGCAAGCATATGCTATAGTCACTTATTCACACATTGGTCAAGGTGGTAGAAAAGAAAAGAAAAGTGAATGGCCCAAAGGGTTAATCAAAGGATAATATTTGGTTGGCTTAGTGTTTGGGTCATGAGGGTTTAGAAAGAAACGCCCCTTTCATTTTCAATCATGCCATGCATTGTGATCTTGAACAAGAGCTAGGACAAGTTCTAGGAGGTCAAGTAACTATTGGCCCACTCAATTCGGTTGGAGGCTTCTCACATTTATAGCTTACTCTAATTAGTCACTTCCTCCCTAAGAAAAGTTAAATGAGAAACTTACACCCTCTTTATACCTTAAAAGTGCCCCATGCAATGCCCTAAGTAATCATTCCAAAAATTCTACTTACACACTAGAGGGCAATTACATTTACTTTCAAGAGCCATAATTATGCCAATGAAGTCCAAAAATTAAGTGTGTGAGCTTTGAAATAAACCACTTTTAAGCACATAATACTCCTCCCCCACACTTAAAGCATGCATTGTCCTCAATGGACCAATCAAATCAAGTAGGAAGATGCATTTCAAAAGCAAGGCAGCAACATAAAAGGCCGGACAGTCCAAGCATACAAATGGCCTATGCATGTATTATTTACAAACAAACACCTACTAAGCACAACCTAATATACACATGTATAGTATAATAATTTTTTTTCCCTCACTTACGCTCAGGAAGCCTAACTGGATCTATACTCAAGTCACTAGGCTTCCGGAAGCAAAAGTACTACCGGAAGCAAAATGACTATCGGAAGTCACTCTGGGTTCAGATTCTAATCTCATCCCTAGCGGATACAAAAGTGCTACCGGAAGCAAAATTGCTTCCGGATGCACTGACACTTGTGGAAGCAAGAACGAATCCCATAGCGGAAGCAAAGTAAACACAATCTGATCCTGAGTAGCAAAATCTAAGTGAGAGCTTCCGGAAGCAAAAACACTTCCAGATGCAAGTTCCTTTATTTCCACAATGACACTTCCAGAAGCTTATATACATCCCCAAGCACTAGTGAAATTTTTTCTAACCTACAACAAAACTCTAAAACATAATCCTAAACACATTCCTAATTTTTTCTAAACAGATAGCTTCCCCCACACTTAAGATTTTAACTAAGCAAAATAAGTGAGGAAAGGATAGAAACGACCTTTAGGGAGGCTTAAAATTCTCCTTATATAACTTGAGCAAATGGCCATTGACTTTGTACACTCTGCCATCTTTGAGATTCTTGATCTCAACCATCCCAAAGTCATGAGACTTGAGCACTTCATAAGGTCCCTGCCACTTGTCTTTAAGCTTGCCGCCTCCACAGAATTTGAATCTTACCCTATAGCACAAGACAAGATCTCCCTCCTTGAACTGCTTCCTCAGAATGCCACTGTCATGAATGGCCTTTGTCTTCTCTTTCAAAATCCTTGAGTTCTCAAAAGCTTCATTCCTCAGCTCCTCAAGCTCACTCAGAGTCAATTGCCTCTCTTGAGCAGCAGCATCCATATCCTCAATACAAGATTTAACTGCCCAATAAGACTTGTGCTGCAACTCAACTGGTAAATGACAAGCCTTTCCATATATGAGCCGATAAGGAGACATGCCAATAGGAGTCTTGAATGAAGTCCTATATGCCCAGAGAGCTTCTTCAAGTCTCAAGCTCCAATCTTTCCTACTTGGCTTCACAATTCGCTCAAGAATGTTTTTGATCTGTCTATTGCTCACCTCAGCTTCTCCATTAGTTTGAGGATGATAAGGTGTAGAAACTTTGTGCGTCTCCCCAAATTGGCTGAGCAGTGAAGACATGAGCTTGTTACAGAAATGAGAACCTTGATCACTCACCAAGGCTTTAGGGACTCCAAACCGGCAAAAGATGTTAGACTTAAGAAATTTCAGCACAGCTCTCGCATCATTGGCCCTAGTTGGCACAGCTTCCACCCATCTAGATAAGTAATCCACAGCCAGCAGAATATATGTGTAGCCATTAGATAGTGGAAAAGGACCCATGAAATCTATACCCCAAACATCAAAAGGGTCACAATACAACATTGGCACTTGAGGCATCTCCTGTCTCTTCCCTAAGCTCCCGAACCTCTAGCACTTGTCACAAGACTTGCAATACTCATACGCGTCCTTAAACAAAGTAGGCCAATAGAAACCGGCCTCCAGAATCTTTCTTGAAGTCTTTTTAGCACCAAAGTGTCCTCCACAAGTTAGAGAATGACAAAACTCCAGGATTGATGGGACTTCATCATCTTGCACACACTTCCTGATTATTTGATCATTACATAGCCTCCACAAGTGTGGCTCATCCCAAATATAGTAGCTAGCATCTCTTTTCAACTTTTGAACCTGATGCTTGTTCAAAGAAGGTGAAGTGACTTCGGCAACCAGATAGTTCACAAGATGAGCATACCACAGATCCTTCTTTGCATTCAAAGCACATAATAAGGCATCCGGGAAGGTGTCACAAACAAAAGAAGAATCATCAACACCTTCCACGTCTATTGGTAGGCGGCTCAAATGATCAGCCACTAAGTTCTCTCTTCCTGTTCTGTCTTTGATCTCCAACTCAAATTCTTGTAACAGCAACACCCATCGCAAGAGCCTGGGCTTTGTTTGCGGTTTAGAGAGCAAATATCGAACAGCTGCATGATCCGTGAATACAATTACTTTGGAATGAAGTAAGTATTGCCGAAATTTGTCTAGACCAAAGACAATGGCAAATAATTCCTTCTCTGTTGTTGTATAATTCCTTTGAGCTCTATCCAAAGTCTTAGATGCATAAGCAATCACCCTCGGCAATGAATCATGCCTCTGGCCGAGCATGGCTCCCAAGGCCTCGTTGGAAGCATCACATGATAGCTCAAAAGGAAGCTCCCAATTAGGTGCAACCAAGATAGGAGGAGAGATAAACCTTGACTTCAACTCAACAAAGGCTTCCTTACAAGCACTAGAGATGTCAAATTCGGCCTCTTTTTGTAATAAATGAGATAAAGGAGCAGCAATTTGGCTGAAGCCCTTGATAAATCTTCTATAAAAGCCCACATGTCCTAAAAGGACCTCAACTCCTTCAAGCACGTAGGGAAGGGTAGAGAAGAGATTACCTCGACCTTGGCTTTGTCAACTTGAATGCCCTCCTTTGAGACTAAGTGTCCCAGAACTATGCCCTTATCCACCATGAAATGGCACTTCTAAAAGTTGAGTACCAAACCTTTCTCCACACATCTACCCAAAGCCTTCTCAAGATTGACCAAGCAAGCATTAAAACTATCTCCATAGAGAGAGAAATCATCCATAAATACCTCGATGCCATCCTCCAGCAAGTCATTGAAAATGCTTATCATACAACGTTGAAAAGTTCCTGGAGCATTGCACAGACCAAAAGGCATTCTCCTGTATGCGAAGGTCCCAAAGGGGCAAGTAAAGGTCGTCTTTTCTTGGTCCTCTGGTGCTATGGGAACCTGGAAGTACCCTGAGAAACCATCCAAAAAACAGTAGTGTGACTTGCCAGCTAGTCTTTCCAGCATCTGATCAATAAATGGCAATGAGAAGTGGTCTTTCCTTGTGGAATCATTTAACCTCCGATAATCAATGCAGACCCTCCAAGAGTTCTGAACCCGTGTAGGTACTAGCTCATCTTTGACATTTTTCACCATGGTCAGCCCACTCTTCTTCGGCACCACATGAATGGGGCTCACCCATTCACTATCGCTGATCGGATTAATTCCGGTACTTAAGAGCTTCTCAACCTCCTTCTTCACAACATCCAGTATCAAAGGGTTGAGCCTCCTTTGTGGTTGTCGCACTGGCTTAGCATCGTCAGCAAGTAAGATTCTGTGCATGCAGGTTGTAGGACTCATACCGGGAAGATCGGCTAGAGTCCACCCAATGGCCCCCTTGTATCTTCTTAACACATCAAGTAACTTCCCTTCCTCAAGAGAAGAAAGAGAAGTAGAAACAATCACTGGGAGCTTCTCCTCATCAAGCAAGTAAGCGTATTTAAGATTGGGTGGCAAAGGTTTCAGCTCCAGAGTAGGTGGCTCAATAATAGACGGAACCAAAGTGTGCATCTCAGCTTGTAGCACTTTTGGCTCAGAGGGATCATCATCAAAGTCTGGCAACTCATCACAACAATTCGGCCTCTCAGAGTTCAAGTCCTCAGAACTCATATCCAAGTTCTCATCACCACTTCCACTCGGGGTAGAATCATGTGGTTCGTCAACGAGCGCATGCTCTTTCAGATAAAGCTTCTCTCTCAGCTTGTGTAATCGGCCTCTCTTTAAAGCTTCATACTCTTCATGGTCAAACTCTTGTGCACTTGATTTCTCAATTTCCTTGGTGAATTCACAACCTCCATTCTCTTGTCCTACAAAATTAAACAAACTTCCCTTTTCCAAGGGGTTGTAGCTTGACAGAGAGGAAATAGACGTGCAATCATCATCAAAATTACAGTGCACATGCAATGAATCCATGAATTCTGTCACTGATCTTCCTATGCTAGATGAATCGTTAGGAACATCATGCAAGCATGTATTATCAATCAAACTAACACAAGAATCATGATAGCACATATGAGCATCAACCTTATCAAACATATTCAGCTTAAAAGAATTTACATGCTCATCACAGATTACATGCATCAAGGAATCCACCACACTCAAACCTAAGAGAGAATAATCCTCATGGGGGTGTCTCATGGCTTTGCCTACATCAAAACTTATTATCTGATTTCCCACCCCCCTTCTAGGCTAATCACCATCCTAGCAGTTTTCATAAATGGTCTTCCTAAGATCAAAGAATCATCCATACTAGTGTTACTTGTCATATCAAGCACATAAAAATCCACCGGGAAAACTAGTTCCCTAACCCTCACTAGAATGTCTTCTATAAAGCCAAAAGGTTTCTTTATGGACCTATCTGCTAATTGAATCACCACACTAGTTTCACTTAAATTCTTCAACCCTAGTGCTAAATAGGTGGCCTTAGGCATGACGTTAATGGCGGCCCCTAGATCAAGCAGTGCTTTTCCAAAGCTAAGTTTCCCTATTTGACAAGGGATGGTGAAAGACCCTGGATCTCCACACTTTGAGGGTAAATGTCCTTTCAAAAGAGATGAAACATTAGTCCTAAGTTGGATTTTGTTACTTGCATTATCAACTCTCTTGTTAGTGCAAAGATCTTTTAAGAACTTAGCATACTTAGGCATTTGCTTTACCAGTACAAGCATAGGTACATTTACTTCAAGCTTAGAAAATAAGTTGAGCATTTCCTTTTCTAATTCATCCTCATGTTGTTTCTTAACTAAAGCATATGAATTGGGAAAAGGAAGATGCTTAGGGTCAAGAGACTTACCTTTAGGAGACTTATCCCCTTGCTGAGTAGGTTCTTGCGAAGAAGATTCTCCAACTTTGCGCTTTCCCTCTGCAATCTCCTTCCTCTTATCCTCCTTTGAGGTCTCAGCTTCATCACTCTTCTTTGTCAGACTCTCAGCCTCACCAAATTGTTCATCAAGAAGAGGATTAAGTACAACTTCTCCATGCACATGGTCACCAACAAAATCATTCTGGAGGCTAGTATCACCTCCCTCAATCAATATACTCTGCTCAGCCTCACAAGGTAATTGTGTGTTCTCTTCTTCCTCCTCATATTCGTATGCATCACCATATTTCCGTCCACTTCTTAGGTGCATAGAATGAATATTCTGAGGATTAATCACCACATTAGATGGTAATCCTCCTTTCTTTGCGTCTTGCTCAGCTCTATTGTTCAACAGCTGAGAAACTAAGGTGGTAAGATCTTCCTGCTGCTTCTTAAAGTTCTCATTAACCTTCGCCATTACACTTGATATCACTTGGTCCATCATGTCTGGCTGAGATATCAACGAGCTAGATGAAGGATCATAGGATTGAGATCCCACCATGTTGTTACGTTGAGCATGAGCTGGATTATCATTTTTCATAAATGGAGGAGGAATATTTGCTTGATGATTCGGCCTGTATCCTTGGGCATTAGGATTAGACCTCCCTTGGTATGATCCATAGCCTTGTTGTGAGGGATAAGCATTAGAGGCTTGAAAATTGCCTCTCCCCTACTTAGGCTGTTGTTGTGGTTGGAAGAAGCTAGAATTTGTGGCTTGATTTGAACCTCCCCCCACTTGAAGTTCGGGTGGTCCCTCCATCCCGGATTGTACGTGGAAGAGTAAGGATCGTACTTGGCTTGAGGCCTAGCATTGTTATACATGGCCGCCACTTCCGCTTGGGATGGACAGTCTGAGGATAGGTGCATCGGCGAGCCACAGTGATCACAGGATGAAGCTACCAAGGCCATTGAGTCATCTACACAAGCAGTAGGCTATACAAAACGTCCGTCCATGCGACTTAAACTCTCAGTCAACCTTTCAATAGAGTTGTACAGCTTGTCATCACTACTCACTGAGGCAACCTTTGGCGCAGCACCATACAGAGCATCACGTCCATAAAAGTTCTGGTGATTAGAGGCCATGGTTGAAAAGAGGCTCCAGCCTTCATTGGCAGATAAATTGAACAAAGAGCCATTAGAAGCAACATCCACACTCATCTTGAGCTGCGGTACCAGGCCATCATAAAAGTATTGCACTAAGTTGCCTTTGGAGATGTTGTGGTTGAGACACGAATTCACCAAGGTGTTGAACCGACTCCAATATTCATAGAAAGACTCCTGAGGAAACTGTTGAAGACCAGTTATGTCCTTCCTAAGCTTGGATATCTTGGAGATGGGAAAATAGCGATCCAAGAACACCTTCTTCAGTTGCTCCCAAGAAAGGGTGGCATAATGAGTAGGAAGGTTCAAGAGCCACTCCTTGGCTTTTCCTTACAAGGAGAACTGGAACACTCTCAACAGAACATCATCCAGGTCGGCATTAGGTGGCTTCATGGAGGAGCAAGTATGATAGAGGCCGAGCAAGTGCGTGTGAGCATCCTCATGCGGAAAACCTGTAAACTTAGGAAGATGAGCAAGAAGAGATCCTTTGATCTCAAAGTTAGCGGGGTTAGCATAAAAACCTTGAGGTGCAAATGATGCATATGATTGAGTGAACTCTCGCATAGGTCTATCATCATCATGCAATTGCCTACCCCCCTCAAAATGATGTTCATCCTCTTGCTCTCGCCGATCACGTCTCTCACGCTCATGTTCATGCTCTCTCGCCTCACGCTCATGTTCTCTATGGTCCTCTTGCCTTTCTGCCATAATGAAATGATGGTCTAGGATTGTGTTATTGGACGTTACAGATGAATTTTGTGGATTTGATGTGGATCCTACAGATTGCTTACGAGCTTGCTTCTCGTGCTTGTTCTTTTTCTTAAGTTCTCTCAGAGTCTTATTAATCTCTCTATCCAATGGCACTAGTGATGTGGTAGGGTTCATACAAAGTCACTCAGTGCAACTATATGCAAATGCAAAAGATAACCACCAGTACAAGCAGAGTATCCAGACAACAGCCAGCACAAACAGAATATCCAGCCAGAAACAGTTCAACAAAAATCCAGTACAGCTAACAAAATTTCCAGCAATATAAGGCCAACGAGAGCAGCCTAACACTTCTAAAACACTTCTAAAACAGTGTTAAATGTCCAGAACAAATCAGAAGTATGCTCAAAACCTACAACTAAAAATCACCTACAACAAAAACTAAGAAAATGTAACTAAAAACCTAAGACAAGAAAGAATTCAACCAAACCGGCAACGGCGCCAATTTGATTTAACTCTTTTTCGTCGTTATAAAAAGAGCTAAACAAATAAAACTAGAATTAAACTACAGTAGTTAGTAGCAAGTCCTAGGTCAATTCACAGTTTGGTTTTATCTCTTGCTTAGGTCAAATAATCACAAGTTAAGCAAATTATCAAACAGGTTGTGTGCAAGCTTTATATCTAAGACTAATTAAAACTAGTAAAAACTACAACTAACAGAATTAAAAGTGTGAAAGTATGGAATGGAAGGTACCTCCTTCTCCAAGTACTCCGTGCTTACGTTTAATCGGACTTCATATACTTGTTCTTCTTAATATAAACTAGTTAAATTCTCGAGATCTCTTTAATCAAAGAAGTCTACAAGAGTTTAACTAATTTAATTAAGGCTTAAGCTCTTTCAAGCCAAGAACATACCAAAAGCAACTCTAAACACTAGATCTAGCATTTAGGAAACAAATTCATTCCACAAATGTAGGAGGAGCTAATCGCACACACATACATGTATGAAATTACAAGAATTAAGCCTCGGTTTTCATGTCCTAAACAATTAAGAGAGATTTCAAGCTAACATAAAGTAGAACACCTAAAATAGAGATGCTCTAACCTATATAAGCCTAGATCTAGACATACATAGGCAAAAATGTACCTCTAGCTTGAAACCTAAAAGAGCAAATTACATGAACATGAAGCCAAATGTTAAGTTCTTCAAGCACTTTTCCTTGGAGAAGAAGGCTAGGCGATCTAGCCTGACCTGACATGGAGATGAAGGCGGATGAAGGTAGGTGTGAGGTTCTGGACATGACGGAGGTTTGCGAAGTGAAGAAGGTGAAGAAGATGAAAATGGAGTTGAGAGAGTTTGTTAGAGGAGAGAGAAAGTGAAAGTTAAGTGAGATAAGAGTTGTTCTCAGAGTTCGTTACATTTGAGCTTTTTTAGTGGTGAGTAACTTTGGGATTATCGCCCAAAGGGTATTTTTGGTATTTGGTGAAAGGTTAGGATGAATGTGGACTAGATCTCATCTCCATGCATTTCTAAAGGTTCCTCCTTTTTCTCTAAGTGATTGTGCTTCCAAAATTGCCCTTAATGAGGCCTCCAGACTTGAATTTGACCTTGGCGCCAATTTTGCCTCATTTGGAAAGATGCTCCCCAAGTACCTTCAAGCTGCAGGGCTGACTTTGCCTTAAATTAACTCTGCACAAAAGACTTCTGAAAAGTAGCTGACATTTCTGATCATTGTGCAGTCTGGCTCTTGTACTCGCTGACGGATAGGCTTAAGCTTCCGGATGTAACTCTTCGTCCGCCAGCTCCAGAATGTTCACTTCCGGATGTACATCCACTTCCGGATGTAAGTCTTCATTCAACAAGCTCAAGGGCATTCACTTCCGGCTGTGTATCCGCTTCCGGATGTGAGTTCCCTTCCTGAAATAACTCTGATTCCGGATGTAAACCTGCATCCGGATGTGACTTTGAGTACAAGTCATCTAGCCTTCCTTCTTGCCAAGTTATCTCCACTGAAACTCCACCAAGGGTGTGTGGGGCCCACTTGGGACCCCCTACATGAAAAACACATCACAAAGTCAAAATGACCAAAATACCCTTGGTTCCATAAAATGCAAGTAATAAGGCTATTATTCTTCAAATATTTACACATAAGCATGCGCATGACAATGTACCAATAATGATCAAATATAACAAATACACCACACTAATTAAGCTCAAATGTGAAATCTCTCTTAATTGTTTAGGACATGAAAACCGAGGCTTAATTCTTGTAATTTCATACATGTATGTGTGTGCGATTAGCTCCTCCTACATTTGTGGAATGAATTTGTTTCCTAAATGCTAGATCTAGTGTTTAGAGTTGCTTTTGGTATGTTCTTGGTTTGAAAGAGTTTAAGCCTTAATTAAATTAGTTAAACTCTTGTAGACTTCTTTGATTAAAGAGATCTCGAGAATTTAACTAGTTTATATTAAGAAGAACAAGTATATGAAGTCCGATTAAACGTAAGCACGGAGTACTTGGAGAAGGAGGTACCTTCCATTCCATACTTTCACACTTTTAATTCTGTTAGTTGTAGTTTTTACTAGTTTTAATTAGTCTTAGATATAAAGCTTGCACACAACCTGTTTGATAATTTGCTTAACTTGTGATTATTTGACCTAAGCAAGAGATAAAACCAAACTGTGAATTGACCTAGGACTTGCTGCTAACTACTGTAGTTTAATTTTAGTTTTATTTGTTTAGCTCTTTTTATAACGACGAAAAAGAGTTAAATCAAATTGGCGCCGTTGCCGGGGATAGATACTTTGACTTGGGATGAGCTTAAGAAGGTCTTCTTGGATAGATACTTCCCTCTTTCCAAGGTATCTAAGTTGCGGAAGGACATCACCGGGGTGCAACAACTATCTAATGAGAGTTTTTATGAATATTGGACAAGGTTTAATACTCTCATCAACTCATGCCCCATTCACAACATCTCCAAAGGCAATTTGATGCAATACTTTTATGATGGTCTAGTACCTAGTTTGAAGATGAGTGTGGATTCCGCTTCTAATGGATCTATCTTCAACCTATCCGCCAATGAGGGATGGAACCTCTTCTCAACCATGACTTCTAATCACCAAAACTTTTATGGGAGAGATGCTCTATATGGTGGTGGACCTAAGGTTGCTTCTTTGAATTGTGATGACAAGTTGTATAACTCCATTGAGAGGTTGACCGAGAGCTTGACTAGGATGGAGGGGAGGTATGTGAAGCCTACTAATGTTGTTGATGATTCTATGGCACTTGTAGCCACTTCTTGTGATCATTGTGGCTCTCCTATGCACCTAGTCTCCAATTGTCTATCCTATGAGGAGGTGGCGGCCATGTACAACAATCCTAGGCCTCAAGCCAAATATGACCCCTACTCATCCACATATAATCCGGGTTGGAGGGACCACCCTAACTTCAAGTGGGGGGAGGTTCTAATCAAGCTTCAAATTCCAATTCCTTCCAACCACAACAACAACCTAAGTGGGGGGAGGCCAAAATCAATCTTCTAATGCTTATCCTTCTCAACAAGGCTATGGTACATACCAAGGGAGGCCTAATTCCTATCCTCAAGGGAATAGGCCGAATTCTACACAAGTTATTCCTCCTCCATTTGTGAAGAATGACAATCTTGCTTATGCTCCAAGAAACAATATTGTGGGATCTCAAGTTGATCAATCTAATTCTTCATCCTCTCAACAAGATATGATGTTTCAAATGATGACCAATTTGATGGCCAAGATCAATGGGATGGAGTCTAAGATTGATAATGTTGAAGAGAATTTTAAGAAGCAAGAGAATATCACCTCCTTTGTGTCTCAAATGGTGAACACTCAAGTGGAACAAGATGCTAAGAAAGGAGGATTGCCTTCCAATGTGGTAGTTAATCCCCAAAATCTTCATGCTATGAATTTGAGAAGTGGGAGGCAATATGGCCATGCTTATGATTATGAGGAGGATGAGGATGAACCTCAAATACATGTTGAGGCCGAGAAAGAGGAGACACATAAGGAAGACCATCCTAGCCTTAAAAATGACTTTGTTGATGATACTTTGCATGTGGAGGCCGAATTGCCTCAATCTCTTGATGAGAATCATTGTGAAGCTGAGAGCTCACCTCTCATGGAGCAAGAGGCCGAGAGCTCCCGTGAAGAAAATAAGAAGGAAATTGCTCAAGGAAAGCTCAAAGTGGGAGAATCTTCTTCTCAAGATCTACCATCTACTCAACAAGGGGATGAATCCCCAAAGGTAAATCACTTGACCATAGGCACTTACCATTTCCTAATTCATTTGTTTTAGCTAAGAAGAAACATGATGATGAATTGGAAAAGGAAATGCTTAACTTGTTTTCTAAGTTGGAAGTTAATGTTCCTATGCTTGTGCTTGTGAAACAAATGCCTAAATATGCTAAGTTCCTCAAAGATCTTTGCACTAATAAGAGAGCTAGTCATTCAAGTAACAAATTCCAACTTGGGACTAATGTTTCATCTCTCTTGAAGGGGCACTAGCCCCCAAAGTGTGGAGATCCGGGCTCCTTTACCATCCCTTGTCAAATAGGGAATTTTAGCTTTGGTAAAGCACTTCTTGACTTAGGGGCCGCCATTAATGTCATGCCTAAGGCCACTTACATTGCATTAGGGCTTAAGAGCATAAGTGAAACTAGTGTAGTGGTTCAATTGGCGGATAGGTCAATCAAGAAACCCTTTGGACTCATAGAGGACATTCTAATTAGGGTTAAGCAGTTGGTGTTTCCGGTGGATTTTTATGTGCTTGACATGACTAGTGAGACTAGTGTGGATGACTCCTTGATTTTGGGTAGACCTTTCTTGATGACAGCTAATGCAATCATAAGCTTGAAAGATGGTTACATCACCATGGAAGTGGGTGATCAATTAATAAAATTCAAGGTGTTTGAGACCATAAAGCATCCTAGGGAGCATTTTTCTCATTTAGGCTTGCATTGTATTGACTCTTTGATGCATGTAATGGTTGATGAGCATCTTGATTCCTTGAGGATGACCATGATTGATGTTGATGCTTCCATGTGCTATATTGATTCTTGTCCTATTGTTGATAATGTTGCATGCATGCTAGGTACTAAGAATGATTTTTCTAATATTGTGAGCATGATGCAATCACATGATCCCTTTTGTGTCAAGTATAAGCTTGGTGATATTGTTGTATGCATTCCTTCTTTGCCTATCCACAACCCCTTGGAAAAGGGAGTTTGTTCAATTTTGTTGATATGGATAGGTTGGAGGGAGTGTTTGCTCTCATGATGGAAAAGGGATTACCTTTTTTGGAGGACTTGTTTAGCTACTTCTCACATGTTATCATGGAATGGAAGAGCCGGTGGAGGAAAACACAAGGAGAGAGTGCTTTGCAAGAGGATTTCCATCCTAAGGCTTTGAGTGCACCTACTTTGCTTGATAAGGGCCAATTATCCCTTGCTTTGAGAGGTAGTACCACCAATTTCAAGAAGTGGCCGAATTGGAGACCTTGGCCAAATGCTTTGAAGGGGCAAAATTTTTCTAGATATAAAGTGCCTTGTTTGAGTATAAATTTTCATGATAATGTCTCTTCTAAGCATGTGAATCACTTCACTTTTGATGCTCTTCCTAAGCATGTGCCTTTTGAGTCTTTTATTGCTACTCCTTGTATTCCCATGAATATATCTTTGCATGAACACAACCCCTTGCAAGAGGGATGTTTGTCCAATGTTGTAGGGAATCACAAGGGAGACCATTCATGCTTGGAATTGAAAAGGGCCGAAGAGAACCTTAAAAAGAGCTTGGAGCTTGATGTTTCACAAGAGGAGATGGATTTCTTCAATGGAAAGCTCACAAGTGAAGAGATCAAAAAGCTTGTGATGCGGTTGAGAAGTCTCAAGAGCAACATTGAAGCAAGAGACCATGAGTTGAGGGACAAGATGTGTGATCCCACACTTCTTGATGTCCTAGCTAAGAAGTTGCACAAATTGTTATCCAAACTTCAAGCACATGGAAGAGCTAGAAAGCCCAAGGAGAAGAAGGCAACAAGAAAGAAAAGTGGCAAGAAACATAAGACTAAAGCTCAAATATCCATGGAGGCAAAATTCAATTCTTCTCATGATGATTTTGAAACTACCATGCTTCCAATCAAAAGTGGCCGAAAGCACCTCCTCAAAAGCCACCAAAAGAAATTCTTCAAAGAGAACTTCAAGCCTACATAAGAGGTTGTATCTTTCCTTCCCTTACCTACTTTTAATTGCTTTTATTCTAAGTGTGGGGGAAGATGATTAATAGTAGAAAAAAATATATAGAATTGTGTTTAGGTTTATGTTTTAGTATGTTGTTTTTGTTAGAATCTTAAGTTTTGATGGTGACTTAGGTATGATATGGTCTAGTACTTAAAAGAACATAATTAACACTTAGGAAGGATTAGATGACATGGTTAGAACCCTGAGTTAGATCACTTGTGAATGCAAGATCATTTCCGGAAGTATTAGCACTAGAGTCACAACCGGATGCAGATTCACTTCCGAATGAATCAAGACTAGCGCTCACGGATGCGGAATCACTTCCGGATAGACTAGGACTCGCGCACGCGGATAAATGTGTCATCCCCCAGCGGCAGCGAGTAACTCACTAGGGATTTAACTTAGTCCATGAACATTAGGTACACAAACCTTAAGACTAAGCTATGACTCAACCGGAAGTGAGTTTACTTCCTGTTAGACTTAGACTGGCGCAGAGCGATGGAATAGATCTCACCCCAAGCGTCAGTGAGTCTACTTCGCCAAGTGAAAGCACTTCCTGTTAGATTTAGACTGGCGCAGACTGATAGAATAGAATGACCCCAAGCGTCAATGAATCAGCCTCATCAAGTAAAATTGCTTCCTGATAGATTTAGACTGACGCAGGCTGACAGAATAGATATATCCCCAAGCGTCAGTGAATTAGCCTCGTCAAGTGGAATCACTTCCTGATAAACTTTCACTAGCGCAGACTGATAGAACACGATAACACTAAGCGTCAGTGAATGTAAGCAACGTCCAGTAGAAGTGCTTCCGATAGCTTAGTGACTAGCGCTGGCTGTTGAAGTGACCTAACACTGAGCGAGAGTGAGCAATAGTAAACAAAATCCTACATCTAGTGGATTCACTTCCGGATGGAGAAGTGCTTCCGGATACATCCTAGACTAAGTAAACTCCCACTTCATGTGATTGTGTGTTGACTTAATATACATAGCATGAATGACACACTGAGTCACTTAGGAAGACTTAGAGTAAACTAACGAGACTTAAGCTGACTATTGGAATAGAGATCCCTTAGAGTCAGTAGACATTACACTAAGTCAGAACATAGTCTAAGTAAGACTACTTCCCATAGCAAACTTCCCACAACATGTGTAGTTTTACTATATCTGATTATATATATTGCTATGTTGGACTAACCAGTATGTGCAGAACTTAGTTACACTTGCGGATGCAAATGAGCTTCCGGATGCAAAGACTCTTGGCATTGGATTTCAGAGATTAACACTTGCAGAGCAAGATTGCCACTTCCGGATGAACGATGATCATCCGTCAGCAAGAGTACAAGAGAAAATGTCACATACTCAGAAGTAAGAATGCTTTTGTCAGAGCAGAGGTATCAGGACTACTTTTCAGTGATAAAGCAAGTCAACCCTGCTGAGCATTTAAGAAGATGTTCCTTCCAACGGTAACAAGAGGATAACAGATATTCAAACAACATTGTTACCTACCAAGCATGAGGAGTATGAGAGATAAGGAGAATATAATCTGAAGATTCATTCAAAGTGTCAAAGCTCATACTGCCCACAAGAGTCAGAGTCCATAAGAGAGCTTCTGATAGCAAGAGAGCATCCAATAGCAAAGCACTCTTATCATTCATGGACAAGTGCTTGGAAGACAAAGTTCCTCTATGATAGCAAGCAGAATGTTAGAGTCCACGAGCTTCACTTCAGTTAGCAAGAGAGCTTCCGATAGTAAGTCTCTTAGCATCCTGGACTTATGCTTGAGGAACGAAGTCCTCATCTGACAACAAGCAAGAGTCAGACCGTACAGTGTATAGATGTCAGAACGACTTTTGCCAGAACAGTGTTGTCAGAACAGTGTTGACAGAACAGCTGGACAAAGCACCCTATTCAGATAAAGCAAAGTCAACTCTGCTGTGCATTAATGAGGACAACGTAAACAAGGCCCAACGGCTATATTCAAACGGCCTTATTGCCTCTCCAACGGTTGGATATTCAGAGGCTGGTATAAAAGGAACATCTACATTCAGAAGAAAAATGGAGGAGAGAGAGAGAACAGAGCTTATTGTCTGAAACACTATTCTACATTCCTCTCATCTTCTACTCTCGGACTTAGATATGTAATATCCTTAGAGAGTGATTCTTTTGTGCTTAAGTGAGTAACACCATCTACTCTTAGAGAGAGTCATTCGAGCTTAAGTGTTTAGCACAATCAGTTCATAGAGTGAACATAATTGTAATCTTACATTTTGTAAGGGGGAGCATTTAGAAGTTTTCTAAATCTCCATAGGTTGCAAGTTAGCCCGTAAAACTTGCGTTTGTAAGGTTTGCAGGTGAACCCGCTGTAAAACCTGTGGGTTGTTAGGTGAACCCGTGCTCGTAAAACCTAAAGTGTAAAGGCTTCTCTTGTGCCTGGTTTAAACAAGAATAGTGGATTGAAAATCTCAGGTGGAGCCTGGGGACTGGATGTAGGTCTGGGTGACCGAACCAGGATAAATTTATGTGTGCATAAACTTACATTTAAACATTCTATTTTTGCATCACATAACATACTGACTTGTGCATACCATTACTCAGTAACATCATCACCAAGCACAAGCAGTCTTTCGAAAAGAAATAAAGTTTTTATTCCCTCACCCAATTCACCCCCCCTCTTGGGTGACAGCCACGCATTTCATTTGGTATCAGAGCAGGTCACTTGTTTAAAGGATCCAACGATCTCAAGTGTAAAGACCTTGGCTGATTTGGGTTAAAATGTTTTCCAAAGGCTTTGATCATATCATTCCACCTGTGTTAGAAAATATTGATTTTTGTTGGTGGAAAGCAAGAATGGAAAGTTTTATACAATCCACTAGTTTGAAAATGTGGGATATTTTTGAAAATGATTTTGATTTCAAACCTAGAGGAAACTGGACTGAAAAGGAGAAAAATTTGTTTTCCTTAAATATTAGAGCAATGCAAATTTTATACAAAGGCTTAACTGAAAATGATTTCCAGAAAATCAAACATTGCTCTAGTGCTAAAGACATTTGGAATACTCTTGATGTGATATATGCTTCTAACCCATCTCTTGAAAGCACAGCTGTCCAAAGCTCAACTCGTGCTCGTTATGGATCATCTACTGATGAGCTTCTGGAAGCTGATATTGAGGAAGCAGGCTTCAGTGAGGAGAGTATCCATTTCTGCCTAGAAGATTCAGAAAGTGAGTACAAATGGGTACCAAAACATCCTCCTAGTGCCTTACTTGTGCAGGAAAGATCAAGAGTTTCTCTTACCCCAAAGGAGAGAACTCGTGGCGATGCAACTGCTGAAAACCCCTGGTACAATAATAAGAAGCAATCTGCAACCACCAGGAACAATGGTTCTGTCTCAAGGATGAGCTATCACAAAGTTCCATTCAACTATCCTGAGAAGAACAAGAGAGAGTGGACTCCTCGATCAACATTGAAAAGGCACTTGAATCTTAACTCTCAGAAGAAAGTGCTTCGAACCAAGGATAAGTATAGAAGATCTTCTTGGGAAAGACAATTCCGAGGTTCAGCAAGACTCAGGACTTTATCTCATCTGAACAATCAGTCAAGTCTTGATAAGCATTCGTCACGCATAGATGGTGATATCATTCCTACCTTCCTCTTTACTCGAACAATCACTTGGGTAGTAAATGCATGATGGGCTTAACAGTTTTACTCATATATGCTTAGCGAATCTTTTAAGGGCGTCTTTCATGAAAGAAAATAGTTTATGCATTCACCTTGATTTTTGAAAGATCCTTTTGATATACAAACTTTCAAAACAAATTCTGATCATCTTTAAATCTACATGACAACCATACCTCATGATAGCACTCAAAAGTTATTTCTGATTTTCCATTTCATGTGGTATCTCTTGCATCAAGCTTTTCAATGCATAAGCAGCTATGGTTTCGAGAACAATACATCCCTCTTAATTACATCTTTAAGTTCTCAATCTACTAATGATCTCAGTTCAAGTTTGTGGTTTAAGAATGTTGACACAGATTATTGAAGCTTGAACAATGAATATAACCAAGAGAGAATGACAACGAAAATGTCTCTTATCAAGATGTGTGGAATGGCTATACCAACCCTGAGAAACTCTCGCCAATACACATGAGCATTTCTATCCCTTACATATTCTGTTGTGAAATTAAATGGATAGACTCTCTCTTGTCTGACATGCATTAGAAATCTTAGGAAATGCCTTGAATTGAACTCTGCTAAGATCTGTAAAACATGGCATAGAATCACAAGCATGCTATAATCTGTATTAATTTCAAGCTTGTTGATATCCTAAGAACAGTGAGATCACACTGAGCATATCTAGAAGAACTTGAGCAAAAATTCGGAAATTATTCTCGTAATCATATGCTGAAATTTGGTTGTTTTTGTAAACCGAATTTAGTCTTAAAATCAAACTATTCTGTGAGCATGAAAATTTCCAGTATTTCATTTTTGTGAGGATGAAGATTTTTCAAAATTTCATTATGTTAAAAATTCACATGTCTTCATGATCTAACATGAACATCCTTGAGGCATATTTATTGAACTATACTTGCTTATGAAACTCTGAAAGTATGCCACCTGTTTGATACTCTTTGTACTATAACATTGATATTTATCTATGAGAGTATAAATAGAGTTCATGTCTTGATAGTGAAACTATGTGAACGTATAGACAATTTCAAAATTAGTTTTCACATAATCATTGTTCATATTTTCTTAAACCAACTAGCAAGCATGATTTCTTAAAATTATTAACTTGTGGTGATTAACACAGATTGACTTGAATGTCCAGAGGATGGTCTCCAATGTTAAATCTTAAGTTCTTTCACTGACCATCAGAAAAGCACTTGTTTCCTCAAGCACATGAAGGCCCAATCATCAAGTTTGAGCAAGGATGCTTTCGCAACAATCAGCGCTTTCGATAACAGGCCAACTATTGAACCATGGGAAGAGTAGAGTGACTGCCCAGTCATGTCTGCTTTTGGTTGTAGCTCAGCTTGCCGAAGCGAATCATCAAAGCACTTGCACTAGGGGTTTCCACTTGAGATAGCACATCTCTTGAAGATGTCAGGAAGCATGCTTATGATTAAGATTCATGAGTCTAATAGAGTCTGGAGATTCCTCATCTGTGGTAACATCTACACCTTACCATCTCTTATATATGATGCATACATGGCATTGGTAAGGGTGTCAATTTAGGATTTCTTTGCTCAATCTGCATTGACTTCAAAATCATTCACTGCTTTAGAAAATCATCCTAGCTCACACATCTGTATCCTTTATATGACACGCTGGAAAGTAAATTGATAACATACCTCTCTTATATGCTTCCTTTCTTGATTCAGTAATGATTAACCTTAATATAGAAGAGAAGTAAAGGACATTACTCGATAATGATCCCTTGGAAATAGAGGGTTGCATGCTGTCATAGATAATAAACTCTTAAGATGCTGTGATGCAATTATTTGGAAATTATTTTTGGCACTTTAAACTCACAAATTTCATTTGACTTGATTTCATTTTTCACATGGTATCATTTGATATCACTTGGCAGTCAATCATTTCATTTGATATCACAAGTTCAAACTCACATATTTCATTTGATTTCATTTGGCAGTCAAATTTAAAAATCACAAATTTTCAATTGATATCATAATCATCATTTTAAACGCACCAAAATTATTTTGATATCATGTTAATCATTTCAAGAAGGTCAAAATTACTTTTGATGTCTTTTATATTTAAAAAGGAACTTTCACCTTCAAAAAGAGAACTGTTTTTGTATGTTTTGATCTAGACTTAATTCTTGCAAAACATGTTCTGTTATCTTGCATAATGGTTAGGGAGAGTAAACACACTTAGAATACTGAATCAATATTTTCTTCCTTCTGTCTCACACTGTTTAGTTATCCTACATAATATTTAGGAAGAATAGGGAGAAATATTAGGTAGAAAGCCCATTCCTAGGAGAACGATAGAAGTATCCCCATCCCTAAGGCTAGCTTGCACTTGTTGAATTTTGATGAAGCCAAAAGGGGGAGAGAAATGAGACACGAGATGTCTAGAGATGAGACATGAGATGTCTAGAGCTGAAAGATAAGATATCTGGGGAGAGAACTGGGAATGAAATATAGCTCTGGAAGTGATCTAAGTTTAATTATGTTCTCTAGTCATCTATGGGTTTGTCATCATCAAAAAGGGGGAGAATGTTAGAATCTTAAGTTTTGATGGTGACTTAGGTATGATATGGTCTAGTACTTAAAAGAACATAATTAACACTTAGGAAGGATTAGATGACATGGTTAGAACCCTGAGTTAGATCACTTGTGAATGCAAGATCATTTCCGGAAGTATTAGCACTAGAGTCACAACCGGATGCAGATTCACTTCCGAATGAATCAAGACTAGCGCTCACGGATGCGGAATCACTTCCGGATAGACTAGGACTCGCGCACGCGGATAAATGTGTCATCCCCCAGCGGCAGCGAGTAACTCACTAGGGATTTAACTTAGTCCATGAACATTAGGTACACAAACCTTAAGACTAAGCTATGACTCAACCGGAAGTGAGTTTACTTCCTGTTAGACTTAGACTGGCGCAGAGCGATGGAATAGATCTCACCCCAAGCGTCAGTGAGTCTACTTCGCCAAGTGAAAGCACTTCCTGTTAGATTTAGACTGGCGCAGACTGATAGAATAGAATGACCCCAAGCGTCAATGAATCAGCCTCATCAAGTAAAATTGCTTCCTGATAGATTTAGACTGACGTAGGCTGACAGAATAGATATATCCCCAAGCGTCAGTGAATTAGCCTCGTCAAGTGGAATCACTTCCTGATAAACTTTCACTAGCGCAGACTGATAGAACACGATAACACTAAGCGTCAGTGAATGTAAGCAACGTCCAGTAGAAGTGCTTCCGATAGCTTAGTGACTAGCGCTGGCTGTTGAAGTGACCTAACACTGAGCGAGAGTGAGCAATAGTAAACAAAATCCTACATCTAGTGGATTCACTTCCGGATGGAGAAGTGCTTCCGGATACATCCTAGACTAAGTAAACTCCCACTTCATGTGATTGTGTGTTGACTTAATATACATAGCATGAATGACACACTGAGTCACTTAGGAAGACTTAGAGTAAACTAACGAGACTTAAGCTGACTATTGGAATAGAGATCCCTTAGAGTCAGTAGACATTACACTAAGTCAGAACATAGTCTAAGTAAGACTACTTCCCATAGCAAACTTCCCACAACATGTGTAGTTTTACTATATCTGATTATATATATTGCTATGTTGGACTAACCAGTATGTGCAGAACTTAGTTACACTTGCGGATGCAAATGAGCTTCCGGATGCAAAGACTCTTGGCATTGGATTTCAGAGATTAACACTTGCAGAGCAAGATTGCCACTTCCGGATGAACGATGATCATCCGTCAGCAAGAGTACAAGAGAAAATGTCACATACTCAGAAGTAAGAATGCTTTTGTCAGAGCAGAGGTATCAGGACTACTTTTCAGTGATAAAGCAAGTCAACCCTGCTGAGCATTTAAGAAGATGTTCCTTCCAACGGTAACAAGAGGATAACAGATATTCAAACAACATTGTTACCTACCAAGCATGAGGAGTATGAGAGATAAGGAGAATATAATCTGAAGATTCATTCAAAGTGTCAAAGCTCATACTGCCCACAAGAGTCAGAGTCCATAAGAGAGCTTCTGATAGCAAGAGAGCATCCAATAGCAAAGCACTCTTATCATTCATGGACAAGTGCTTGGAAGACAAAGTTCCTCTATGATAGCAAGCAGAATGTTAGAGTCCACGAGCTTCACTTCAGTTAGCAAGAGAGCTTCCGATAGTAAGTCTCTTAGCATCCTGGACTTATGCTTGAGGAACGAAGTCCTCATCTGACAACAAGCAAGAGTCAGACCGTACAGTGTATAGATGTCAGAATGACTTTTGCCAGAACAGTGTTGTCAGAACAGTGTTGACAGAACAGCTGGACAAAGCACCCTATTCAGATAAAGCAAAGTCAACTCTGCTGTGCATTAATGAGGACAACGTAAACAAGGCCCAACGGCTATATTCAAACGGCCTTATTGCCTCTCCAACGGTTGGATATTCAGAGGCTGGTATAAAAGGAACATCTACATTCAGAAGAAAAATGGAGGAGAGAGAGAGAACAGAGCTTATTGTCTGAAACACTATTCTACATTCCTCTCATCTTCTACTCTCGGACTTAGATATGTAATATCCTTAGAGAGTGATTCTTTTGTGCTTAAGTGAGTAACACCATCTACTCTTAGAGAGAGTCATTCGAGCTTAAGTGTTTAGCACAATCAGTTCATAGAGTGAACATAATTGTAATCTTACATTTTGTAAGGGGGAGCATTTAGAAGTTTTCTAAATCTCCATAGGTTGCAAGTTAGCCCGTAAAACTTGCGTTTGTAAGGTTTGCAGGTGAACCCGTTGTAAAACCTGTGGGTTGTTAGGTGAACCCGTGCTCGTAAAACCTAAAGTGTAAAGGCTTCTCTTGTGCCTGGTTTAAACAAGAATAGTGGATTGAAAATCTCAGGTGGAGCCTGGGGACTGGATGTAGGTCTGGGTGACCGAACCAGGATAAATTTATGTGTGCATAAACTTACATTTAAACATTCTATTTTTGCATCACATAACATACTGACTTGTGCATACCATTACTCAGTAACATCATCACCAAGCACAAGCAGTCTTTCGAAAAGAAATAAAGTTTTTATTCCCTCACCCAATTCACCCCCCCTCTTGGGTGACAGCCACGCATTTCAGTTTTAGGTTGTTAGAAAAAGCAAAGAAAAATTTATAAACATGTGTTTAGGTTGTGTTTAGTGTTTGTTTGTGAATAATACATGCATAGGTCATTTGTATGCTTGGACTGCCCGACCTTTTATATTGCTGTCTTGCCTTTGAAATGCATCTTCCTAATTGATTTTCTTGGTCCATTGAGGACAATGTATGATATAAGTGTGGGGGGTGTATTATGGTGCTTAAAAGTGGTTTATTTCAAAGCTTTTACACTTGATTTTTGGACTTCTTAGGCATGATTGTGTAGAAAGTTTAACTTGATCATGGCTTTTGAAAGTAAAATTTTTGGAATGATTACTTAGGCATTGCATGGGGCACTTTTAAGGTATAAAGAGGATGTTAGTTTCTCACTTAACTTTTCTTAGGGAGGAAGTGACTAATTAGAGTAAGCCATAAAAGTGAGAAGCCTCCAACTGAATTGAGTGGGCCAATAGTCTACTTGACCTCCTAGAACTTGTCCTAACTCTTGTTCAAGATCACAATGCATGACATGATTGAAAATGAAAGGAGCATTTCTTTCTAAACCCTCATGACCCAAACACTAAGCCAACCAAATATTATCCTTTGATTTAACCCCTTTGGGCCATTCACTTTTCTTTTCTACCACCTTGACCAATGTGTGAATAAGTGATTATAGCATATGCTTGCATTCATATTAGTGTTGTATTGATGTATTTTATGTAAAGCATGCTATATGAGAGAAAAGAAAAAAGAAGTGGCAGAGCCATGGAGTAAAAAAGAAGAAAAGAGAGGTGGCCAAAGGCCAAGAAAAAGAGAAAGAAAAAAAAATAAGGCCAAAGGCTTAAAAGGAAAAAAATGAAAGCACAAAGTGCTTATGATGCCAAAGGCATAGAAAAAAATAAAGAGAGATAAGCACAAAGTGCTTTGTAAAAAGAGTGAGGTTTAGCATGTTTTATTGGATGTAAGTTCATTGTATTGCATGCATATGTGGTGATTACTTGTTCATTTCATTGGTCATTGACTACTTTCCACCATTCACCATTCATTTTTAGCCTTCCATTCAACCCTCAAAGTCCCCTAGATTCAATTGTGTCATGCATAATAATGGGTGGAGAACTTAGAGCTACTACAAGCTTATGGTGAGGTTAAGTGCATTGAGCCAAAAGAGTGATCACAAAGACCCTAGTTAAGCATTATTCCTAACTTGAGAGATTGAGTGCAAACACTTAAATCCGGTGAGGAAAATCTCTTTTAGCATTCCCCCTTAATTCTAGTTACTTGTTAAACTTGTTTCCACTTTGTATTCTTAGATTTGGCCCATGTGATGTTCTAGGGAAAGGTTCAAAAAGATCAACTTGTACTCTATGAAAATTCCAAGTGCCTTCACTATGCTTAATGATTAAGTTAGTCTTTTTACATGACTTTGCCCGGAGTGCAAAGATTAAGTGTGGGGGATTTGATTGAACCTATGTTTAAACATGTGCAATTGAGCTTAATTAGTGAGATTTAATTGATATATTTGATCATTTTTGGAGAATTTTATTGCGCATGCTTATATATATTAATTGGGAAATATTAGCCTTATTACTTGCATTTAAGTAACCAAGGGTATTTTGGTCATTTTGACTATTTTGTGATTTTCTACATGTAGGGGGGTCCCACGTGGGCCCCACAACCCTTTGGGATGGCTTGGAGTGCAAGGAATTGGCTTGGAGGGAAAGACAAAGGCATAAGACAAAAGTTACCCCTTTTATCAAAAATAAGGGATTTTCACATTACTAAAAGGGGTAATTTGGAGCCACAATTTGAATTTCAAGGCCAAAAGCTTCATGAAGGGCACCATTGGAAAGAGAATGAAGAATATAAAGGAAGGAATGAGGTGGAAGCTTGTGGACCACTCATTTATCTCACTTACAACTCATTTATCACTCACATTTACCATTTTACCCTTATTTTACCTCCTTCACATTTCATCACTTTCCCTCATATTTCCTCCCACAATTTCGGCCAAACCTCCCTCCAAACACCAAAAATATCTTCTTGACAACCCATAATCCTCTCTTGACAGCTCATTAACTCACTAACCCACATCATTAACCAAACTCCACTTCCATTTAATAAACCCTAAGCTCATTTGTGACACATCTATCAACTTTCACTTTCTCTCTCATCTTCACTTTTCTCTCAATTTTCTCTCTTCTCCTACCTCATTCTTCACGCAAATCACCCTTCCTCCATGGATTCACCACGCAAATTCATCATCTTCTCCACCTACATGCTTGGCTAAGCTCTCCTCTCCTTCCTTCAAGTCAAGATTTGTGCTAGGAGCTTCAATATGTTCGGCCTTATGTGAGAATTTCATCTTCTAGGTTTTCAAGTTTGTAATCATTTAGATCTTTCATGTCTAAAGCTTTTAGGTATGTTAGATCTAGGATTTTGTATGGAGATTTCCATGTAAAGTTCAATTTATTCTTCAAACTTGTAAACCTAACTTCTAGATCTTGAACTTCATGTGTGATAGGTTTATACTTGTGTAGCTTCATGAGATTAGTCATATGTGTTTACATTTTGGTTGATACTTGAAGTGAATTTTATATAGAAGTTAGTTTTGATTTCTATTTCACCTATGGATATGCATCAAGTTCAAGGCTAAGGTTTCTTGATTAATTAGTTTAAATTAGTTAAAGTTTCTTAGATTTAAGAAGGTTTGGCCGATTTAAGCTAGTTATATTAAGAGAAAATTGTCACATGAGGCCTATCAATTAAGATTGCACAAATTGAGGCTTGAAGGAGGAAAATCCAACACTTGATTTTCACTCCTCAATTCGGTATATTGTTGTTTCTTTAGCTAGAATATTTGTAGTTAAGAATTCAAAATCAATCTCATAAACATTGTTAAATTGGGTGTCTTTTGAGCCTTATACTTGCAAGATTAAAAACCTAGATTGAGGATTTGACCCTTACTCACCACTACACTTTAGTGGAATTGAGTATTGTATTAATTTTGATTAGCCAAGGCGACTTTAGGCTAAATCAGATATATTCTCATTTTCATAGCATTTATAGGTACATATATACAATCCTTGTGCTAAACCTCTATTTCTATGTCTCTTACCCATACAAGTGTTACAAGGTCATAAACATGGGTTAATAATATACATTATGGTACAAGATGTAACTATTGGACTTTATGGCTATTAATCACTAAAAAGGATTCTAGAAGGCTAGAGGGTTATGGACATTTAAAGCCCACATTTTCTTATAACAATGACCAAGTTTTTTATACTCATTGCATTGTTAACTATATCAGATTATATCTCATATAAATTCTTCTATTGAAATGAAGTATGTCTATATAGCTGAAATTTTTCATGCTAAAATTATTTAAAAATAGTTTAAAGTTACTCATTAACTTAATGTCATAATTAAGTTTTTTAATTGATTTATGATGTGGTAAAATTGCGGGCTCTTAGATTAATCTTAATGGGTAAAAAAGATGCCGCTGAGGGACACTGAGGATGTGGCTGAGGTATCCCGTTCAAAAAGAGTGGTCAGTGGTGAGGAGCTAAAAAAAGACTTGTCAAGAGTTGACATATCAGAAAAAGGGATGAAAAAATAAGTGTAAGGAAGAGTCTAATTATATGACAAAACTAATAAAGACTTGTTCTTTAGAGAATTTGATACTGTGTTCAATGAGTGAGATCTCATTCACGTTATTAACATATTCACATGCATTCTCTCAGTATGACAAACGTCATTTCCCGTGAGACATCAATGCCGTTATTCCTGGCTTTTATTTAACTTTTACTTAGTGGCTTCACAATACCCATAAGCTCTGCAGATTGAATTATTCTTACCCCCCATTTGGTTGGCCAAAATTTCAGGATGGAAAAGGAAAATGTGCATCTTTTCATGGTGTTGTGCGCGTTTGGTTGGTTAAAAGCCGAACTTTTCCTTTTCCCGCCTCTATACAAATCACTCACGTTCAATTGAAAATAAACTTTAAATTTTTCAACTCAGCCTTAGACTTTGATAATCTTTCTACTCTATCTCTATTTTTTTTGGTTGAGCACCGCCCGGTAACCAGGCTGCTATTGACAACCGACTAATTTGGACTTGAGGGGTGAGAGTGTTGACCACATATGTAAAGTTGTCCCCTCCCAATGAGAGCGTTTCCCGGTATTTGAACATGTGTTCTCATTCTTATAGGTTTGTAGTTTACTTACCAGTTCAACCAACTACACATTGGTTACTCTATCCCTATTTAAAACACTGTATATTCTTTTTTTATAATAAAAACACTGTATATTCTTTGAAAAAACAAGTTCCATACAATAATAATATAAGGTCAAATTTTACATTCATATGAAAAATTTAGTCTGGTTTATAAATAGGAAAAAGAACATTATATCTATCTTATAAATAAGGCCAAAAGATCATTAAAGAAACAATTTTACTATTGTATTAAAAATCTACAAAATTTTATGAGTTAAATATCCAGGGAGCTTATCATGATCAGAATCATAATTTCCTCCGGGCTTATAGGGTGCAAACCAATAAGGTTCTTTTTTGGGACTGAATAGCCTATAAGGCTCTCACGTTAGTGGGCTACTTATCTGACATTAACGTTTATATCTATCTTATAAATAAGGCCGAAAATCATCAGAGAAACGATTTTATATTGTATTTTAAATCTACAAAATTGTTATGAGTTAAATATCCAAGGAGCTTATCATGATCCGAATCATGAATTGCCTCCAGGCTTATAGGGTGCAAACCAATACTTGCCTATTAACTTACTGCGTCAATGAGAAGAAACACACTCTTTAATTCCTTACCTTTATTCTATTCATTTTATTTGGAATTTTAATAAACTTTTTTATCTTCTTTCGGTGATATACTTGCCTATTAACCTACTGCATTAATGAGAAGAAACACACTCTCTAATTCCTTACCTTTATTCTATTCATTTTCTCTCTCAAACTCACTCTTTATAAAAAAGAAAGTACTATATATCTTTTAAAAATATATATTTTGTAACATTTTTCCAAGCTATTTTCCATGTTTATATGCTCTCCACAATAATCATTTATCTATCTGTTATCTTCTTGAAACGTCCTAGCAAGACCCCTATTGTGTTCCATGTGTCGCTTGCAACTAATGCATTTGTTGGATATAATTTTTATAATTTAGCTTTAAATTATTATTATAATATGTTCTTGGTTTAGTTTTATTTTAAATTGTTGGTTTATAGAGAATTTCTGTTTTTCAAAAACATGTATTAAAATTTAAATTGATTTAAATACAATAAAATCAAAGACATATTAGTGATGGAAATTTTGTCACTAAATTTCAAATGTTGTCACAAATTTGTGATGAAAAGTTAATCGCAAATATTTTTCATTGTAAAATAGAGATGAAATTTTCTGTCACTAATCTGTAACAAAACAACTTATTCCAATAATTAGTGACGGACATGTCCGTCACTGATCTGTCTCAGATACACGTTGAGTTAACTCACTTCTTAGCGACAAAATTCACAATTAAGGATCAACTTTTCGTCACAAAGTTGGGACAACACGGCAAGAAAATATTTATAATTGTCCCTTCAATAATGTCCAATATTTTCTTTTCATGTGATAGTCTTGGATAGAAATTTGCTAAATTAGTATTTCCGTATGGATTCAATAAGATCTATTAAGTTTTTAAACAATTATTAAAATTAAATTTCTTAAATTGGAATAGTGAAAATGAACCCTTAAATAGATATGTTCATATATACACTTACAGAAACTCGAGATAAAATAGGAACCTATTATATTATGATACGAACCAAAAAAAAAAATAGGAATGCTAAATTTGAACAATATTTAAATTATCTCATATTAATTAATCTATATGAAAATATATTATTGGAGGGATGATAAGTTCCAATATCTTTTTTTTGATGAAATAAGTTCCAATATCTTCTTAAGCAATATCGTGAAAAATTGAAAATTATTTAACTATTATCTACAGATGACCAATTGATAGATTATATTAAATAATCTAATTTCATTTTTTAAATGAGAATAATGAAAATGAAGCCTTAAGTTTCGCGTTACAATTTTTTTGGTCAGATTGCATTACAAAATTCAAATAGAAGACAATTTACATATTTTTAAGGGTTAAGCAGCAATTTACCCCCGGAAGTTTTGTTAGTGAAACAACCCAACCCTGGAAGTATTTTCAGGGGCAATTTACCCCCAGAAGTTGTTTTTCAGGAGCAATTTAGCCCAAACTAAACGGTCAACGGACGTTGACCGTTAATTATGCTTCCGTTAATTATGCTTACATGGATTTTTATTGCTTACTTGGCCTACTTTATTTTTTAAAAAAATCATTTTTGCCAATTAAATTAAACATTCAGAGTTGATAAGGAAATATCGACAAAATCCAAACCTGATGCACTATGATGAAAGACAAAACCTAAACCTTTGAAGCCCCAAAATCAGATTCAATCTTGTGAGAACAACGGCTGAGAAGGAGGAAGAACACCGAAAAATCTTAGGTATAATAATAACAACGTAAACCTTATCCCACTTAAGTGGGGTCGGCTACATGAATCACACGACGTCATTGTGCTCTATCAATAGTCATTCTTGGATAACTTCGTTAAGAATTCTCTTTGGTCTTCCTCTCCTTCTTTTGTAGTGATTTCATACCATTTGATCAATTATGCTTACTGCTCATCGACTTCTCTTCTTTGAACCCTTTGTTTCTTTATATATCTTCTCCCATGATAGTGTGATAACCCTTGTGAAGTATCAAACAATGACCTATTGATACAAACAATGCGTGTGTCCATGCTCAAAAGATTCGACATACTTTTTACGTTGGCTGCCGAAGCCTAACACAACTCTACTCTTTTATTCGAGCTTGGGACCGACTATAAATATAAACAGTGTATACCGTGGACACACAGTCACACGAGAGTAAATAACCAAGTGTGACACGAAGTCACGAAACAAGTGTGGACACACAGTCACACGAGGGTAAATAACCAAACGTGACACGAAGTCACAAAAACATGATCACCAAGATTACTTTTCTTTAATATAAACAATTAAAGAATGATTAACTAAACATAAATTAATTAAATCAATCATAAATCAATCATAAATTAACTAAACATACTAAAATCCCTGACATAAATTAATAAATTAATCATAAGTCAAAATTTTAGTCATATACATCTTTTTGGAACTAAACAAAAATTAATATAAAATGAAATTTCAGAAACTAAAAGGGGTAAAAATATACTTTTCGCACGCTAAAACATCTTCTTGACCATAAGGGACTAAAATTTAAATGCAGAAAATAAATTGGGGAAAAAATGATAATAATAATAATAAATTGGGAAAATAAATAATAATAATAATAATAATAATAATAAATAAATAAACAAAAACAAGTAATATATATTTTTGAAACTAACAAAAATTTTAGCCATATACATGCTAAAATCCTTGACATAAATTAATTAAATCAATTATAAAGTCAAAATTTTAGCCATATACATCTTTCTGTAACTAAACAAAAATTAATAAAAATGAAATTCTAGAAACTAAAAGGGGTAAAAATAATTTTTGCACGCTTAAAACACCTTCTTGACAATAAGGGACTAAAATATAAATGCAGAAAATTTTTTTTTACAAATGCAGAAAATTAATATTTTAATATTAATAATAATAATAATAAATAAGAAGGGAATTGTGCGACAGATATAGAAAAATTAGGAAGTTCAGTAAACAAAAATAAAAATAATAAAATAAATAAAAATAATAATAATAATATAAAATAATAAGTAAATAAATAAATAAGTAAAATTTAAATGATTAAAAAAAACAAGTGACCCTTCCAAAAAAAATGACCGTTCAACAAAAAAAAAGGAGCAAGCAATAGTTATATTTGTGATTGTTCGGAAAAAAAAAAAGTTGTTAGCACATAAAAAGGGAGTTGTTAGCACATCCGTGAGCGTTAGTCACGTTATTTTACTCTAAGTCTTCCGGAAGCGATTTTGCATCCGGTTGTGTCCTAACTTAGGATTCAGTTTTAACTCAAATCTTCCCAAGTAATCAATCAGTCCTAACTTAGTCTTCATCAAGGTTCAATACTCTAACAGCCTAGACTAGGTTCTGACTTAGTGTCTCACTTGCTTCCGCTATGGGATGTGTATTCCATCAGCGAGCGCTAGTTCTAATCCATCCGGAAGTAATTCTGCATCCGGTTGTGACTTAACTTAGTATTCACTTTTAACCTAATTCTTCCTATGTGATCAACTAGTTCTTTCATATTTTAGTCTTCATCAAAACTTAAGATTCTAACATTCTCCCCCTTTTTGATGATGACAAACTAGGGCTAACTTATGAAAGCATACTTAAAAACAGATATAAACAATTAACACAAGTATGAAAACAATAAGCAAACTTCATCACTAACATATAACAATCAACAAAAATTCTAAAGATTTACAAGTATGAATAAAAATGAAGTATAGTGCAAGATGGTATGCTATGCATGAGAGGTTGGGGTTTTTAAAGCTTGTGTCTTTTGTTCCTCTCTCTCTCTCTGGTTCTGCTCATGCTCCTCATTCATCTTTGCCCACATCTCATCCATCTGCTGTTGGTCGATCTGGGCAAGAATCTGTTGGAGCTTCCTCTCCTCATTGGCTTTTCTGAGTCTTTCCGTTTCAAGGGATTTAGCAATGGCTTTCTTTAGATCACTAGCCTCATCTAAACCAAAAGATCTTCCAAGCTCTGTATCTCCGATGGGGATGGATCCGTGAGGGAGATGGACAGCCTTAACCTTAACATTCCAGGCAGGGTAATCAGGGTCATGAGATAGGCTTGACTTTGCTTTCCCTTTTCCCTTCCCTTTCCCTTTCCCCTTCTCTTGAAGATCCTTAGCATGAGCCCTCTCAGCATCCAGAACGAAGAGTTGCTCATATGTGAGTCTGTCTGTTCTACCATAGCGCTCAAACTCTTCTGGTGTCATGTCTTCCACCTCCAGCTTAACTACCACCTCTGGTGGGACGTAAGAAGTTTTTTGCACAACGTGGGAGGGCAGCTGAGTCTGAGAGGCTTCCCCTGGCTGTGGCACCCTTTCAACATTCTCAGGAGCAGCTATGGACTCCTCTTCTTCACTTTCTGAGTGCACACTGGGGCGAGGAGCAGTATTCTTTCTAGCCACAGTCTTAACCCTTGACTTACTAAAGCTGATTGGAGGAGGAACAGGGGCAGACGCAAAGGGAGGAATTGACTTGGCTATAACCATCACTGGTGGCTCTGGCCTCTTGAACCCATGTTTCATGCATAGCTCTTCAAACAGGTTGGCAACAGGCGTAGAGGCTGGTACAGGCTCAGCAGTAGGTGGCACCTCAGGTTGATCAACCAGCACCATTTCAAGGTTGGTCTCACTGCTGGCAGACTGCTGTTGGCTCATGAAGCGAATGGCTTCATCACGGATTAGCCTTTCTGCTTGGCCCATATGCTTCATGTCCATGGCCCTTCGGAGAGCAGCAACAACTTCCTCATCCATCCAAAAGGACGGCTGAGTCAACATTTCTCTCCCCCTTTTGGCATCATCAAAGAGGGTGAGTGTCAGGGAGGATGTAGAGGAAGGAGTGGCAGGAGGAGGCTCGGGGCCATATCTGGGTGGAGGAGGCGGAGGTGAGAAGGTGTGGTCGTCAAAGCCTAAGGGAGGGGAGTGAGTTGGGGAAGGAGAGGGGCTGGGTGATGGAGAGTTGTGGGGTGAGGGTGAGTGGTGAGGGGAGTCGAGGCGAGGGTCAGAGTCATTTTGTGGGCTCGGTGGAGGTGGAGGAAGAGGAGGAGAAGGAGGAGGATGGTGAGGTTGGGCTTCGAGGTGGGAAAGGATAAGTTCTAGTGTTGCTTCAATCCCATCAAGGCAATCTTCCAATCGCTCGATCCTCAGATTCTGAGTCCTGAAGGCGGCATCACATTCCTCACGAAGAGGGGTCATCAATGAATCCGGTAGCCTAAACAAGATCTCATGCTTCACTTCATCAAGAAAGGCTTTCTGAGCAGCAGACACTCTTGGACCACGAGAGCTGCTAGGGCCAGCCTGGTGGGAGTCTGCTTCTTGATCCCCTGCTCTAGATGCAGAAGGTCCAGAAGTGTGAGAGGCGCTCCCAGCCTGAGAGCCAGACTGAGTGGCCTTCACAGGCTTGATGTAGTTCACCCCCATTTTTCCCAAGTTCATCGACCCCATCGGCAAGCACTTCTTGTTGTCGGCTTCCTCTGTTGATTTGATGTTGAACTTCTCCAGGAGGAAGGCGATGAGCTGAGGGTAGGGGAGAGATGTGTTTCCCTTGTTCTTACTGTCTACCCATCGGTACAGCTCCAAGGAGATCAGTTGTCCAGGGTTGATAGGCTGCATGGTGAGGAATCTGGCTAGCCACGGATTGTCCAGTTGGGTGAACTCGTTGAAGTTGCCACCCTTGTGCGTCATTATCCTGGAGTAGATATACTGGAGTACCCTCTGTGTGTAGGGCATACCTGAGACCTTCTTTCCCCCAGTCCCATAAGCAAGCTCCAATTCTGCTTGGTCCAGGCGCTCAGGGAAGTACCACTGGTTCATCTCTTCATCAGTGACCTCCAGGAAGCGGTTGGTGGTTCTCCAGTTAAACTTAATGTTTCTTCCCCTTGTTAGAATCTTAAGTTTTGATGAAGACTAAAATATGAAAGAATAGGCCAAGTACTTAGAAAGCAATAGGTTAACATAGGATCCCAAGTAAGAGTGCAACCAGATGTGGATTTACTTCCGGATAGACTAGGACTTGCGCACGCGGATGAATGTTTCATCCCCCAGCGGCAGCGAGTAACTCACTAGGGACTTAACTTAGTCCATGAATGCTAGATATACAAAACCTTAAGACTAAGCTATGATTCAACCGGAAGTGAAATTGCTTCCTATTAGACTTAGACTGGCGCAGACTGATAGAATAGATATAATCCTAAGCGTCAGTGAGTTTACCACGTCAAGTGAAATTGCTTCCTGTTAGACTTAGACTGGCGCAGACTGATAGAACAGATATAACCCTAAGCGTCAGTGAGTTTACCACGTCAAGTGAAAGTGCTTCCGATAGCTTAGTGACTAGCGCTGACTGTTGGATTGAAAGACACTGAGCGAGAGTGAGTAATAGTGAACTAAATCCTTCATCAAGTGAATTTACTTCCGGATGTAGAAGTGCTTCCGGATACACCTTAGACTAAGGCAACACCCACTGCATGTGACTATGTGCTTATATTGCTAAACTAACGTTCAAATGCAGCACACTAAGTAAGGTTGCTTCCGGATGTAATTTTGCTTCCGCAAGCAATCAGAATGTCAGAACGTTCAGAGATGCAGTGTCAGAATGCTTTTGTCAGAGCAGAGGTGTCAGGACTACTTTTCAGAGATAAAGCAAGTCAACCCTGCTATGCATTGATGAAGCATTCATTGGGCAAACGGTAATATGGGAAAAACGGCCATATTCAAACGGCTAGCCCACCTACCATGAGTTCAAAATGTTTGAAGACTATATAAGGGAGCTCAACTTCATTTATGATGAAATCAATTATCTTTGAATATTCTTGAGAGAAGTTAGAGCGAGAAACTAAGAACACCTTCAAGCATTCAAAGCTGCCCAGAAAAGTAAAGAGCATTTAACACATCGAGTGATCCTTTTCATCTACATATTCTGTACTCTTTGTTGTTAAGTCTCTTCTTGTTATAAGAGCATTGATTGTACTTAAGTGTGTAACACCATCCGTTCTTTGAGAGAACTTAGTCAGAAAAATCCTTTAAGTGTAAAGGTTAACCCCTTGCTTGGTGTGAGGGGGAGCTAGTTAGAAAGGTTACAAGTGAGCCTGTATAAAACTTGTAGTTGTAAGGTTGCAAGTGATCCCGTGCAAAACTTGCGGTTGTAAGGTTTCAGGTGAACCCGATTTAAAACCTGAGATATAGTGGAACTCGGCCTGGGTGGTTGAGGACTGGACGTAGGTCAGGTAGACCGAACCAGTATAACTCTTGTGTTGATTTACTCGAGCATTTATTTTGAAGCACAATTCACCCCCCCTCTTGTGCATCCATTACTTTCATTTGGTATCAGAGCCGGTCTTTCTCACTCGATTCCAACGAATCAGAAAGCAAAGATCCAGTAATGGATACAGACTATTCTCTACCAGATGTCTCTGTTCAACCCAACAAGGGGGCTTCGATGGGTACAACTATCCATTCTGGAAGTTTAGAATGGAGACTTATATCAAGTCAAGTGACATTAGACTCTGGGACGTAATAGAACGTGGGGATCAAACTCCCTTATATGAGGATGGATTTGCTAAGGTGAGAGCCAGATACACTCCTGAGGACTATGCTCTAGTCCAACTGAACCATCGGGCCATGCACTACATCCAGTGTGCTCTCAGCCCCAAAGAGTTTCACAGGATCAGCCACCACAAAAATGCTAAAGATATGTGGGAGGCTCTTGAGGCTGCTCACTCTGGAACCAGGGGAGTAAAAGCAAGACGTGTTGAGATGCTGGTGGAAGAATTTCACAAGTTCGCCATGCTAAGTCCCACTGAGCCTATCAGAGAGCTGGAGCTCAGGTTCACCCATCTCATCAACAATTTGGCCTCGCTGGGTAAGGATATTCCTGAAAGAGAGCAAGTAAGCAAGATCCTAAAGATCTTGAAGGGTGACTGGATCACCAAAGTAACTATCTTGCAAGAAGTGCAAGGAGAATCAACCAGCTCCATCACCGCACTATTTGGCTCTCTTGCTGAATACGAACCTACCTTGCTGGCTATGAGAGCTCCTCAAGCCTCATCCAAGAACAAGAACCTTGCTCTTGTTGCTCCCAGCAAGGAGATCAATAATGATGATGAGGATGATGAGGAGGAAATGGACGATGAGGAGATGGCTATGATGGTGAAGAAATTCAGAAAGTTCTTCAGAAAGAAAGGAGGCTATCAGAGAGGTGACTCCAGCCAGAAGAGGGGATACAAGAAAGAAAAGGTCCCTGTGTGCTTTGAATGCAAGAAGCCTGGTCACTTCAAGGCTGAGTGTCCCAGCCTGCAGAGGTCAAAAGGCAAAGACAAAAGAAAGGCCTTCGTCTCCTCCATTTGGGTGAATAGCTCAGATGAGGAAGCAAGTGATGAAGAAGAAGTTGCCAACCTCTGCCTGGTAGCTAGAGAAGATGATGAGGAAGCATCTTCAGATCTTGACCTCACCAACGAAGATCATGAGGTAACTCTTTCTGAATTACAAGAGGCTTACAATGAGGTTCATGAAGAATTCTCTAGACTATGTAAAGCCTATAAAGTGTTGAAAACTAAAAAGGAATCACTTGAGTCCAAGGTGGACTCACTAAGTGAAGAGCTAGCGGAAGCTAGAAGGCTTCCGGTAGTGGATGGCCAGGGTTCTCCCCAAGTAGAACCCAACGCCCCAACACTTGAGAGCTGCCCTAATTGCAGCAAAACCTCAGCTGAGAAAGACAAGCTGCAAAATGCCCTGCAGAAGTTTACCAATGGTTCAGAAATGTTAAATATAATCTTAATGAATCAAAGGGCATATAGGGATAGAACTGGCTTAGGATATACCCCTAGAGGGAAAAAGTGGGTAGAACCAAAAGTAAAGCCTTACTTAAAGTTCTTCCATAAAGCCACTAGTCATAGCTCCTCACCCTTCAGCTTTTGTAACTACTGCAACAGGAAAGGACACTCCATGTCCACCTGTAATGCCAAGAAGCATGGAGCAAGTAGTTCTTACAAATGGGTCCCTAAAGGAACCAAGGCTACAAAGGATCCTCCACCTGCAAAGGAAACCAAGAGAGGACAAGGATCCCGAGCTTGGAACCATTCCAAAGGGAAAACCCAAGAGCCAAGAGCCAGCACTAGGCCAGAGGCTCCAAATGATCATAAGCCCAAGGTTAAGGCCAACACTAGACCAAGGGCACTAAAAACTAATGACAGAGGACCCAAGAGAGGTTGGGTACCTAAGGTTGTTTGATTATTTCAGGTGTGTCTCAAGGCATCCAAGAACAGAAAATGGTACATCGATAGCGGATGCTCGAGACATATGACTGGAGACAGAGACAAGTTCAAATCTCTGGTGATCAAAGATGGAGCCACAGTGACCTTTGGAGGAAATCAAAGTGGTAAGATCACTGGAGTTGGAGAAGTTGGACCAGTCAAAGATGTCTATCTAGTGGACGGTCTCTGTCACAACCTGCTGAGCGTAAGCCAGAGCACTGACAAAGGAAATTGGGTAATCTTTGATTCAAACGAGTGCTTAATAGTTGATAAGCAGGATCTGAATTTAGACAAGACCAATTTAAAATGCAAACTTAAGGCAAATAGAAACGGAAACCTATATACCCTGGACTTATGTCAACAGCTAGAAGAAAAATGTTTAATATCTAGTGACGAAAATAGTTGGCTTTGGCATAAGAGGTTAGCTCATGTTAATTTTACTCAACTTGATATGCTAATTAAAAATGAGCTAGCTATAGGTATTCCTTCCTTTAAAGTTAAGCATGATTTTATTTGTGAATCCTGCCAACGAGGGAAGCAAACAAAGTCCTCGTTTAAAACCAAGAAGAGAGTCTCCACCAGCAGGCCCTTGGAATTAATCCATATGGATTTGGTTGGGCCAGCGAGAGTGAAGATCTTGGGTGGAAACCTATATGCTCTAGTGGTGGTGGATGACTATTCAAGGTTCACGTGGACTATGTTTCTTGCCTCTAAGCAAGATGCTTTTGATGCTTTTGTTGTCCTGGCTAAGAAAGTGCAAAATGAGAGAGAGCTCAAAATCACAGCCACAAGGACAGACCATGGAGGAGAATTTGAGAACCATAGCTTCTCTGAGCTAAAGGATACAACTAAGAAGAAGGCATTGACTATGAAGAAACTTTTGCTCCAGTCGCTAGACTTGAAGCAATAAGGATTCTTCTAGCCTTTGCATCCATGAAAAGCTTTAGGTTATATCAAATGGATGTAAAGAGTGCATTTCTTAATGGTTATATTAAAGAAGAGGTTTATGTAGAACAACCTCCTGGCTTTGAGGACCATAAGCACCCCAAACATGTGTATAGACTAAAGAAAGCCTTATATGGCCCGAAACAAGCTCCTCGAGCTTGGTATGAGAGACTCAGCAGCTTTTTGCTGGGCAAGGGTTTCTCAAGGGGCAAATTAGATAATACACTGTTTGTCCTTCACAAAGATAGAGATATGCTAATTGTCCAAATTTATGTTGATGATATTATTTTTGGAGCAACTAATGAAAAGCTTTGTGAAGATTTCTCTAAGAGTATGCAGGGTGAATTTGAAATGTCAATGATGGGAGAACTTACGTTCTTCCTAGGCCTGCAAATCAAACAGAAGAAAAATGGAATCTTCATCTCCCAAGCTAAGTATTGCAGAGAGCTACTCAAAAAGTTTAGGATGGATGAATGCAAGGAGTATGACACTCCTATGAGCACCACTGCCGCACTCGATGCTGACGCAAAGGGTAAATCTGTCAGCCTGCCCATGTATAGGGGAATGATAGGTTCCCTCTTATACTTAACAGCCAGCAGGCCTGACATTCAATTTAGTGTAGGCATGTGTGCTAGGTTTCAAGCCAACCCCAAGGAGTCACACTTAACATGTGTTAAACGTATCCTGAGATACCTTGAGGGAACACAAGAACTTGGTCTTTGGTACCCCAGAGGAAACCAAGAGTTCTTGTGGGCTTATTCTGACTCTGACCATGCAGGTTATAAAACAGATAGGAAGAGCACCAGTGGACAATGCGCCTTCCTTGGTGGTTGTCTGGTGTCTTGGGCCAGCAAAAAGCAAACCTGTGTGTCCTTGTCATCCACTGAGGCAGAATACATTGCTGCAGCAAGTTGTTGTGCTCAAGTGCTGTGGCTGAAGAACCAACTCAGAGATCTTGGCTTGGAGTTCCCTGAGGCACCTATCCTCTGTGACAACACAAGCACTATCAGCCTCGCCAAGAATCCGGTTCAGCACACAAGGACAAAGCACATTGATGTCAGACATCACTTCATCAGAGATCATGTTCAAAAGAAGGATGTCAAGGTGCAGTTTGTCCCCACACAACAACAGCTTGCTGACATCTTCACCAAGCCTCTGGGGGTTGACCAATTTACTTTCATAAGAGGTGATTTGGGAATGGTAAACCCAAATGAGGTGTAACTTCTATTTATTATACTTGGTTGTTTTAAAACTTACAAAAATACTAACTTAGGCATCGGAGTGCCAATATGTGTTTTTGCAGGCTCACAATGTTAAATCTTAAGTAAGTACAACCGGAAGCAAAACTACTTCCGGATGCTCTCGTGCTGTCACTAGATGATGAAACCAAGTGAGAGCCAGCACCAGTCCAAGGGACACGACACTTCAGAAACGTTTCAACTTCCCCAATGAGACGTTATGTCTTTTCTGATAATATGAAGCGACACGTGTCATCAGGTGTGTCGTTCCAACTTAAAATTGTTTACGTTACCCAATGTGTGAAAATCTGAAGAGACATGACCATTTTACCCTCAGTAACTTTTCCTATAAATAGGGTGTCATTTTTCACTTTCACTTTTTACTTGCATCATTTTCACTTTCACCATTTTCTCTGAAATTTTCTTCATCTTCTTCATCGTGTTCTTCATTTTCCTTCGCACACCTCTTCGCATATCATCTCTTTTTACCACAAATTCATACAAAAATGGCTGGATCTCATGAATCCAACCCAGTTACCAAGAAACATTCTTCATCCAAGAAACACAAGTCAAAATCTGGGAAATCTCGTCATGAACATTCTCGGAAATCTGGGCAAAATGATGAACATCATGAAGAACATCATGAACACCGTGAAGTTTCTGGGCAAACACTGGGGCAGGATGAAAATATTCAGGGTCAGCCTGAAACTTCTGGTAGAGTGGCAGAACAGTTAGTGGTTTCTGAGCAAGAGAGGGAAGCCCAGAAAAGGAAAGAAGAAGAAGGTGCAATTTGCTGAAGAGCCTTCTTCCAAAAGGCAGAGGGTTGAAGAAGATGACCCTACAGTGTATAGAGATGGGGCATTGGAAACTGTGGCCGCCAAGTGTAACATCCTGAAAAATTTAATTCAGGATTAGAGAGTGTTTTGGGAAATTTTGGAATTTTTAGGAATTTTTGGGAATATTTTGGAAATTTTGAGTAATTAATGTGCATATAATTCCTAAAGAAATGAAAAGTTTGAAATATGAGGGAGTGGTAGAACTAAAAATATTTTGAAGTTTAAGAAGATTGGAGGCTGGTTTAAGTGGTTTTAAATCAAAATGAGTACACTATAGCAAGTTTAGGCTTTAAATAACCAAAATCATCCTTATTTCCCTTAAAACAAACACGGCCCTCCCTCCTTTCTATATATATCAGCCGATCCCTCCCCCTGCCTTCGATTTCGTTCCTTTCTTCCTCTCCTCCGTCCCTCGCGTTTCCGGCGGCCAAGGCGCGCGGCGGCGCCGGCCCCACCACCACCATCAAACCATTCCTCCTTCCTCGCTTCTCTCCCTCGCGTTCTTCATCTTCAATCAACCATCTTCTCCTCTTATTTCCGGCAACGAGAAAGCCGTTTCCGGCGATGGTGACCTCCGTCCTCCCTCCTTAACCGAACTCTCTTCCTCCTTAACTCTTCGAAATCATGTGGGTACTCATGTTCCTTACCATTTCTTTCCATTTTCATTGAGGTTCATTTACTCTCCGTTGACCACTTCGGTTTTCCGGCGAGATAGGTGGCGGCCAGCTATGGGTTTGCTCCTTTTTCTCATTTTGGAACTTGGTGAGCATTTCCCATACCTTTCCTACCTTTGATTTTTCGTGTTGAGCCATTTGAGAGTGAGGGTTTGAATTGGGGGTTTGAGTTTCAGTTATGATATGAATTAAAAACTATGCCAAGGCTTCATATTTTAGTATCCTAACTATGAAATTGAATGTTGATTTAAGTTTGGAGTGATTCATGAAAAACCCTAATTTTAGGGGCTGTTAGAAAAGATTTTGTTCTAATTATTTATGCTGCTATATTTGCTATTCTGGAATTAATGGTCAAATAGTGAATGATTGAGTGGCAATTGAATTGTAAAATTGTCATTTTCTTCTCCTTGTTGTGCTGTTTGATTATGGTATGGTATGGTGAGGAATGGAAGTGATTGGTGGTGATTTATATGGTTGTTAATTGCTAATAAGTCATATTGCATAAGACGAAGTATGAGATATAGGTTTTGGAATCTCTTCCTCTTTTGTGTGTCATGATAAAGGGTAATTCCTTTAATTTGGATTATTGTGCTTTGTGTCTTGGTTGATTTGAAGGGGTTGATCAGTAAACAAAAGAAAGGATTTAGGAATTTGAAGTGTAAGAGTAAGATTGGGAGTTGGGATAAAAACTCCTTAATAGCTTTAATTGGTTATAGTAACTATAAGGGACCATGTTGTTGTTAAATGAAGAAAAGAGGAATATATGTAGGCCTTGGGATTAGAATTCGGTGCATTTTAAACTGAAAGTTTGTGGTTGTTTATATACATTGTTGCAATGTTTCTATTCACTTGAAGAAAAGCTCAAGTTGTTCAAAAGGTTAAATTGTTGTGGCTGGTAGATTACATTGGACTTCAAGTTATATATCAAATTTTAGGGTCTTGTAGCCATTATTAGACCTTGTCTGTTATTTTTGTGGGATGGTTAGTTGGTTCAGGTCATTTAGGCAAGGAGAATGTCTAATTTGTGGGTTGTTTGCTTGTAATGTGAATTATGAGTTAACAGTTTCTGTTGTGAATTTTGGGGTTGAAGTGGTAAATCTGATTTATGGAACTAATCTGAGTTTTTCAATTAGTGTTGGCTTGGATTTATTAAAGTGCTCACAATGATGTTGGATGATGAGTGAGAAATGGAATAAGGGATGCTTGTTGTTTCATATGAAGGAATATGAAAGTTAAGAAGTTATATTTAATAGGGCAATTATAGTGACTTAATACTCTTATGAGTTATGGAATGTAATGTTAACTAATATTTAGGAAGGTTGACTAATTTAGAACCCTTGTGTCGTGATCTTGACCTGAAGTATAGAGAATATAATAGTGAATTCTTTTAATTCACCTTGGTTTTTATACAAATATGAATTTTAAGTGGTTTAGGTGTGTAGGGAAGTAAGATGATACTTACTGTAATTTTGTTGATTAAACTTAGAAAACTGAATTGGATTTGTTGTTTATGTGATATTGACATTTTTATTGTGTTAGTTAAGTAAATAGCTTAATGATTTGGAAGGTTATGAAAATGAATTCCCTTTATCTTATTTTGTTTGGCCGAGCTGAGTGTATAGTTAAATAGGTGGGAAAGGTAAGAAAGAATGATCAAACAAGGTTAATTTTTATAAAGAAATAGTGAGATTAGACTCTCATGACTTAAGGGATTACATGGCTGAAGTGTTTAACGAATCATATTAAGTAATTGGTGAAAAAGGAGAGCTGAGAGCCAATAAATTAATTAAGATTTGGAATAGTTGATAATTTATGGTTATGATGTTATTGAAATGGATTGAATTAGGATCAAGTAAGGGTATGGAGATTGAGGAATCTAAACTTTGAAATTGTTTGGAGTCTTGAATATGGAGTCTTTGATCAATTGAGGTTGGAATATTAAAGTGGTGTGTATATGTGTGTAGGATCCTTGCTAGTAAGGTTAGAATTCAAAGACACTGAGAATGTAAGAGTTTTAGATTTCTAAAGGAATTAGTGTTTGATGTTTAAAGAATTTATTAAGATTGTGAATGTTTTAGTTGAGTACATGGTATATTATTTGACGATTTTGTCTCCTTTTGTGCTATTTCACTTGCTGGTATGTGAATGTTAATAGGTGATGTTGATTTGTAATTGTGTTTAGTCTAAGTCATTAATTAGTTAAATATTGAGGAACATAATGAATAAGATCAGGTGAAATAAGGGATTGGGTAGTAATATATAAGAACGAGAGAGACGTCAAGTATTATAAAGTGGAAATGATATTAATTTATCATTTGTATCCTATTATCATAGGAGGAACTAAAGTATTTGGAGAAAATCTACAAGAAATGGTAAGGAAGAACGTCAGAGTGCTAAAGGGCGACAGGTAATCACTCTTAACCTTACTATAACATTGAGGGTGACGTTAGTTAGGGATTTTGTAAAAATCCCTTCTCACCCTCTATATATATATTATCTTTAAAATGGTATTTTTATACAAAACAGGCTATCGGGTGCCTTTCAAACACGATTATTTTCATATAAAGAAATTTGAAACATTACATATATATTACTCTGGCTGTGGTTGGTATTGATCTGGAATGATTGTGGAAGGTATATAGATAGGTATAGTGTTAGACAGTGACTTGAGAAATTATGGAAATAGAAAAGAGTGATAGATGTTGAGTTTGAGATTATGGTGAGCTATGTTGTGGAAAACATGAGATGTGAGATTGAAATATTGAATGAGGTTGTAGTTGATGGAATATAGAATAGGGATTGTTAGTATTGCATGACACTGATTATTAGTACCGTCGGCCGATGTAACCTATCGATCTGCGCAATCGATAGGTTAATTGTACGGTTTCCTCGGATTGTAGAGGAACCAGGGACGTTTTCACTTTTTAAAGTGCTCCCCAGAGACGTTTTCACTTTTAAAGTGCTCCCCAGGGACGTTTTCACTTTTTAAAGTGCTCCCCAGGGACGTTTTCACTTTTTAAAGTGCTCTCCAGGGACGTTTTCACTTTTTAAAGTGCTCCCTTTTTATGCTTTCAGATTTGAGACTGGGCACAGTGTCAATCACGTTTATTTTCGTCTGTTGAGTTGAATTGGATTTGACTGAGGGATTTGAGTGATATGTGGGAAATAGAGATGATGAATTCGAATGGATTTAGAAGGAGGGACTTGAATGATGAATGACAGACTTGACATATATATATATAGTATTGGTTTTAAATGTGGTACCCTTTAGACGCCCTTGCTACCGCACATCTCACTGTTATAGTGAGTTAAGCGGTGATTACTGGGACAATTTGTCTCATCCCACGATTACTGACATTTTTGCAGGTATTCATGCACTGATGCAAGCAGCAGGAAAAGGGAATTAGGTAGTAGAAGCTATATAGGCTATTTGAATTGTATATTGCCAATTTGTATAGGCCTGCATACGTTTCCACATATATTTATATGTATTCGATATTATTGAACATTAGGTTGTTTATTTTTCTAACCATGTTAGGTGATTCTTTTCTAACATGGTTAGCTATTAATTATCCATGATAGTATTCAGGTTGTATTAGTTTATTCTTTCCTATCATGGATAAATAATAAAAGGTTTAGAATAATCTTTTCTAACTATGATAGAGATATTAATATTATGGAAATTCCTTTTTCTATCATAGTTAGATTAGAGCTTAATGAATTGAAATAAATATTATTGGTTAATTAGGTAATTAGTAACACAATGTTACAACTTGGTTATCAGTATTTGGTATACGATAACCCTGGACTGTGCTGCATTGCATATAGATTGGCAATATACATTCTTAGTAATCCCTTCCTTCTGTGCATAAATATCTGGCCTTTTTGAGAGGATTATCGCTCATCCCGTGGTGGGGAGAGAGTGATAAGAGAAATTGAATAGGTACTGTGGAGAGATTGAGATGAACATAGAAAGAATAACGAAATAATGTTGATATGTATAAAATTTAGGAAAATTAGCGAAATAAGGATGCTTCTCTGGGGTCTCGAGTATAGTTATGTGCCGGCCATAATCATAGTCGAGGCATCATGAGATCCCTTATTGGGTTGAGGGAGTAAGGTAATTTGAAATGATAATTAATAATGAGTTGAAGTGGAATAGGAATTATTGACTTTGGTTCTTGGTTGTTTTGTTTATTCTTGAATTGTTTGATGTTTTTGTTAGACTTTCTTGAAAAGTTTTCTTTAAAAAGTGCCACCATGATGCATGTTGTTGTGATTTTTGATTGTGATGTGATTTGAGTATAAATGTGAATTGATTTTTGCTTTGAACTAAATTATTTTCGTTAGGTGAATGATTGTTTATCATATCAATTGTTTGATTTGTAGTCTTCAACTTAATATATGTTATTGATTAGTATGTGTTATGAGAATAAATGTGGTTGGTCTTCTAAATGAAATTGTGTTGAAGAAACCCTACGAGATTTACTGATAATAGCATGATGATATAGGGAAAATGTAAATTTGATTAAGTATATGGGTTTATATGTGTATACTAGGGTATGTATATATGTGTTGTAGCTTGAGTTTGGTTGTTTTAGGGTGGTTCTCTGTTTAGTTATTTCTTGGCTTGGTTTATAATGAAATACATACTCCTATGGCTTGTTGAAAGTTGTTGGTACTGGTTTCTTTAATATTCCTTTGTGTAATTGGAAATAAGTGATGGCGAGTGATATATTATTGCTTGTAGTAAGTTAAATAAGAGGAACTTCCAACCATTAAGATTTAGGATAATTTGAAGCATGTTAAAGGAAGGTGTCATGTTTAGAAATTAAGTTGAAAAGGTTAGAAAAATTCTGCAGACAGACTGTTTCTGCTGATAAATTCTCGCCAGTCTGCTCGCTAGTGGCGCGCAGCTGGCGAGCAGCTGCGAGCAAAGGCGCCATGCCTCTGGAAACTCGCCACTCGCTCGCCAACTGGCGCGCGGCTGGCGAGCCTTTAAAAAAAAAAATAATAAAAATAAAATATATATTATTCATTGAAGTGGTAATTATCAATTTTTGTTCTGTTTTGAAGTTTGAAAATTGTTTTAGAAGCATCTCTGGATATTAATCGCATGGCTAAAACTAAATTGTTGAAACTGTTGAGGTAGTGCAGAATTTTGTTATAAAATGAATGCTTGGATAGTATAAATGAACTATATAATTATGTGAACATATTACATGAAACTTGGCGGCCCGATTTGTGTGAATAATGAAGTACGAATTGGAGTCATAAGGATGAAGTTGATTACATGATGCTTGTTACATGAAAATTCACTTGTATGTATTTTACATTTCCTATGAGAGTTATTTTTAGGACATAGTTAAATCTATAACGATTTTTGGTGCTATTCTGTGTATGCATGATGTTTGAAAATTTTTCTGGTATACTCACTTGAAATTTTAGTAATGAAAATTCTGTTTTGAGTGAGGATGTTGTACTTGCCATATTTATATGGTTTATTGTATGGTTATTGATATGTGATCATAGATAAATGTGATTAAACTTCATCAATTCACTGATATGTATAGGGTAATTTATTCTAAGAGTGCATTAGAAGCTTTCTTAAGGTTTTAAAACATGGATACATGCTTGTAGTTCAAGTTTGATAAAACTTAATAGGATTAGTTTAATGAAGTCAAACAACCTAGAACAAATTTTTGCATATTATTGCTCTAAATCTATGTGGACAGCAGGTTGTAGGAAGTAAAGCTCTGTGATTTTTCATTGTTTCCTTGTTGAATCAGTTTTGGCTACGTGCTTTTGGTCACCAATTTTATGCACTATAAATTCTTAATTCATAGTCTTGTTTTATAATCAGTAGTTGTGAAACGAGTTGGTATCATTATGTTGCTGGAATGAAATGATTGCTGAAAGTAATGGTGATTGACCTTCGGTTTTTGTAAGTTAGTTGCAGAAAGATGATTGGTATTGTGAAAACCAGGATATTACCTTGTGAATTGCTGGTGGTTTAGCTATGGTAAAGATTGAAAATGTGATCTTGGATGAAAATAAGGGAAGAGGAAGTAAAAAGGTGTAGAATATTAGTGATTAATTGAATATGGATTGAGGAATTTTGAGAAATCAAAGGAAGTTTTGATTTGAAGTGGTAAGGTGGTTAAAGGTTTGTTACCTATCCTAGGTTATAATTCGATTAAATAAGGGAAAGATAGCTGGATGTGTGTTGCTATTTAAGGAGTTGGACTGTCATATAGGTGATTTGAGGCTTTGGTGGTTAGTAAATGAAGGTTAGTTAGGTGAGGTAGCATGAGAATTTGTGAAGTACTGATGGATTAACAAAGGACGAATGGTGAAATGATTAGAATTGATATGGAGAGTATAAAGTTGAATTGCATATTTTCTTTGTGTTAAGTGATATGTTTAGTAAATTTTGGGGACAAAATTTCTAAAAGGTGGGGAGAATTGTAACATCCTGAAAAATTTAATTCAGGATTAGAGAGTGTTTTGGGAAATTTTGGAATTTTTAGGAATTTTTGGGAATATTTTGGAAATTTTGAGTAATTAATGTGCATATAATTCCTAAAGAAATGAAAAGTTTGAAATATGAGGGAGTGGTAGAACTAAAAATATTTTGAAGTTTAAGAAGATTGGAGGCTGGTTTAAGTGGTTTTAAATCAAAATGAGTACACTATAGCAAGTTTAGGCTTTAAATAACCAAAATCATCCTTATTTCCCTTAAAACAAACACGGCCCTCCCTCCTTTCTATATATATCAGCCGATCCCTCCCCCTGCCTTCGATTTCGTTCCTTTCTTCCTCTCCTCCGTCCCTCGCGTTTCCGGCGGCCAAGGCGCGCGGCGGCGCCGGCCCCACCACCACCATCAAACCATTCCTCCTTCCTCGCTTCTCTCCCTCGCGTTCTTCATCTTCAATCAACCATCTTCTCCTCTTATTTCCGGCAACGAGAAAGCCGTTTCCGGCGATGGTGACCTCCGTCCTCCCTCCTTAACCGAACTCTCTTCCTCCTTAACTCTTCGAAATCATGTGGGTACTCATGTTCCTTACCATTTCTTTCCATTTTCATTGAGGTTCATTTTCGTTGACCACTTCGGTTTTCCGGCGAGATAGGTGGCGGCCAGCGATGGGTTTGCTCCTTTTTCTCATTTTGGAACTTGGTGAGCATTTCCCATACCTTTCCTACCTTTGATTTTTCGTGTTGAGCCATTTGAGAGTGAGGGTTTGAATTGGGGGTTTGAGTTTCAGTTATGATATGAATTAAAAACTATGCCAAGGCTTCATATTTTAGTATCCTAACTATGAAATTGAATGTTGATTTAAGTTTGGAGTGATTCATGAAAAACCCTAATTTTAGGGGCTGTTAGAAAAGATTTTGTTCTAATTATTTATGCTGCTATATTTGCTATTCTGGAATTAATGGTCAAATAGTGAATGATTGAGTGGCAATTGAATTGTAAAATTGTCATTTTCTTCTCCTTGTTGTGCTGTTTGATTATGGTATGGTATGGTGAGGAATGGAAGTGATTGGTGGTGATTTATATGGTTGTTAATTGCTAATAAGTCATATTGCATAAGACGAAGTATGAGATATAGGTTTTGGAATCTCTTCCTCTTTTGTGTGTCATGATAAAGGGTAATTCCTTTAATTTGGATTATTGTGCTTTGTGTCTTGGTTGATTTGAAGGGGTTGATCAGTAAACAAAAGAAAGGATTTAGGAATTTGAAGTGTAAGAGTAAGATTGGGAGTTGGGATAAAAACTCCTTAATAGCTTTAATTGGTTATAGTAACTATAAGGGACCATGTTGTTGTTAAATGAAGAAAAGAGGAATATATGTAGGCCTTGGGATTAGAATTCGGTGCATTTTAAACTGAAAGTTTGTGGTTGTTTATATACATTGTTGCAATGTTTCTATTCACTTGAAGAAAAGCTCAAGTTGTTCAAAAGGTTAAATTGTTGTGGCTGGTAGATTACATTGGACTTCAAGTTATATATCAAATTTTAGGGTCTTGTAGCCATTATTAGACCTTGTCTGTTATTTTTGTGGGATGGTTAGTTGGTTCAGGTCATTTAGGCAAGGAGAATGTCTAATTTGTGGGTTGTTTGCTTGTAATGTGAATTATGAGTTAACAGTTTCTGTTGTGAATTTTGGGGTTGAAGTGGTAAATCTGATTTATGGAACTAATCTGAGTTTTTCAATTAGTGTTGGCTTGGATTTATTAAAGTGCTCACAATGATGTTGGATGATGAGTGAGAAATGGAATAAGGGATGCTTGTTGTTTCATATGAAGGAATATGAAAGTTAAGAAGTTATATTTAATAGGGCAATTATAGTGACTTAATACTCTTATGAGTTATGGAATGTAATGTTAACTAATATTTAGGAAGGTTGACTAATTTAGAACCCTTGTGTCGTGATCTTGACCTGAAGTATAGAGAATATAATAGTGAATTCTTTTAATTCACCTTGGTTTTTATACAAATATGAATTTTAAGTGGTTTAGGTGTGTAGGGAAGTAAGATGATACTTACTGTAATTTTGTTGATTAAACTTAGAAAACTGAATTGGATTTGTTGTTTATGTGATATTGACATTTTTATTGTGTTAGTTAAGTAAATAGCTTAATGATTTGGAAGGTTATGAAAATGAATTCCCTTTATCTTATTTTGTTTGGTCGAGCTGAGTGTATAGTTAAATAGGTGGGAAAGGTAAGAAAGAATGATCAAACAAGGTTAATTTTTATAAAGAAATAGTGAGATTAGACTCTCATGACTTAAGGGATTACATGGCTGAAGTGTTTAACGAATCATATTAAGTAATTGGTGAAAAAGGAGAGCTGAGAGCCAATAAATTAATTAAGATTTGGAATAGTTGATAATTTATGGTTATGATGTTATTGAAATGGATTGAATTAGGATCAAGTAAGGGTATGGAGATTGAGGAATCTAAACTTTGAAATTGTTTGGAGTCTTGAATATGGAGTCTTTGATCAATTGAGGTTGGAATATTAAAGTGGTGTGTATATGTGTGTAGGATCCTTGCTAGTAAGGTTAGAATTCAAAGACACTGAGAATGTAAGAGTTTTAGATTTCTAAAGGAATTAGTGTTTGATGTTTAAAGAATTTATTAAGATTGTGAATGTTTTAGTTGAGTACATGGTATATTATTTGACGATTTTGTCTCCTTTTGTGCTATTTCACTTGCTGGTATGTGAATGTTAATAGGTGATGTTGATTTGTAATTGTGTTTAGTCTAAGTCATTAATTAGTTAAATATTGAGGAACATAATGAATAAGATCAGGTGAAATAAGGGATTGGGTAGTAATATATAAGAACGAGAGAGACGTCAAGTATTATAAAGTGGAAATGATATTAATTTATCATTTGTATCCTATTATCATAGGAGGAACTAAAGTATTTGGAGAAAATCTACAAGAAATGGTAAGGAAGAACGTCAGAGTGCTAAAGGGCGACAGGTAATCACTCTTAACCTTACTATAACATTGAGGGTGACGTTAGTTAGGGATTTTGTAAAAATCCCTTCTTACCCTCTATATATATATTATCTTTAAAATGGTATTTTTATACAAAACAGGCTATCGGGTGCCTTTCAAACACGATTATTTTCATATAAAGAAATTTGAAACATTACATATATATTACTCTGGCTGTGGTTGGTATTGATCTGGAATGATTGTGGAAGGTATATAGATAGGTATAGTGTTAGACAGTGACTTGAGAAATTATGGAAATAGAAAAGAGTGATAGATGTTGAGTTTGAGATTATGGTGAGCTATGTTGTGGAAAACATGAGATGTGAGATTGAAATATTGAATGAGGTTGTAGTTGATGGAATATAGAATAGGGATTGTTAGTATTGCATGACACTGATTATTAGTACCGTCGGCCGATGTAACCTATCGATCTGCGCAATCGATAGGTTAATTGTACGGTTTCCTCGGATTGTAGAGGAACCAGGGACGTTTTCACTTTTTAAAGTGCTCCCCAGAGACGTTTTCACTTTTAAAGTGCTCCCCAGGGACGTTTTCACTTTTTAAAGTGCTCCCCAGGGACGTTTTCACTTTTTAAAGTGCTCTCCAGGGACGTTTTCACTTTTTAAAGTGCTCCCTTTTTATGCTTTCAGATTTGAGACTGGGCACAGTGTCAATCACGTTTATTTTCGTCTGTTGAGTTGAATTGGATTTGACTGAGGGATTTGAGTGATATGTGGGAAATAGAGATGATGAATTCGAATGGATTTAGAAGGAGGGACTTGAATGATGAATGACAGACTTGACATATATATATATAGTATTGGTTTTAAATGTGGTACCCTTTAGACGCCCTTGCTACCGCACATCTCACTGTTATAGTGAGTTAAGCGGTGATTACTGGGACAATTTGTCTCATCCCACGATTACTGACATTTTTGCAGGTATTCATGCACTGATGCAAGCAGCAGGAAAAGGGAATTAGGTAGTAGAAGCTATATAGGCTATTTGAATTGTATATTGCCAATTTGTATAGGCCTGCATACGTTTCCGCATATATTTATATGTATTCGATATTATTGAACATTAGGTTGTTTATTTTTCTAACCATGTTAGGTGATTCTTTTCTAACATGGTTAGCTATTAATTATCCATGATAGTATTCAGGTTGTATTAGTTTATTCTTTCCTATCATGGATAAATAATAAAAGGTTTAGAATAATCTTTTCTAACTATGATAGAGATATTAATATTATGGAAATTCCTTTTTCTATCATAGTTAGATTAGAGCTTAATGAATTGAAATAAATATTATTGGTTAATTAGGTAATTAGTAACACAATGTTACACCAAGTTTGAGACATCCATTCCAATCTTCAACCATGGCCTATTCATCGATCTGAACAAGATTGATGAACTAGGATTCCCACATCTGCGTCCTTACCTCGAGAGGTACTTGCCCTGGCTGGGGATCAACCAGGACTATAACGTCAACGTCCTGCGTGTCTTCTGTCAATCCCTCACTGGCAAGGCTAGGTTCAAGAAGGTTGATGGGAAAGAGCAAATTCACAAACTCTCCTTCACTGCCACTGTAAGGGGGAGAACCCTCAGGTTCACGTGGAAGACCCTGAATGAGATAATGGGGATCACAGACGAGAGCATGAATAAGTGGCTATACTCTGAGTCACTAAAGCTCAGCAAGGAGGCTCTCGAGAAGTTGTATGGAACCTCAGGGAAAAAGGTATCCAAGATGTCTGACTCTTACAGGCTCTTGTACTACATCTACTCCCGAATGATGACACATAAGGGAGGCAACTTCAACGAGTTCACACTGCTGGACAACCCTTGGTTCCCCAGACTCCTCTCCCACCAGCCAATCAACCCCGGCCAGTTGATCTGCCTTGAGCTTCAACGCTGGATAACTAATGACAAGTCTGGCTATCTTCCCTATCCCACTATCATTGCCTTCCTCCTAGGGAAGCATCTGATCAAGGCCACATCTGCTGTGGAGGAAGAAAATGTCAAGTGCAAACCTGTGGGAGCCACCAACATCGCGAAGATGGGCATCAAGTATATAAAGCCTGCTAAGCCCACTCGCTCAGGATCACAGGCCGAGAGTGCCTCTCAGACTTCAGTCCCCTCTACATCTGGTGCAGGGGATCAAGAAGTGGACTCCCATGCTGGGCCAAGCCGTGCTGCAAGAGTGCCAGCCTCTGTCAGAGCCTTTGCGGAGGAAGTTAAAGAAGAGCTTCTCTTTAGGCTGCCTGACTCCTTGGTAGACCCTCTCCGTGCTGAGTGTGACTCTGGCTTCCAGCAGCAAGGGGAGCGCATCCAGCGGCTTGAGGACAAAGTGGGCCAGATCGAGAATCATCTTGCCAGGGTGGATGCAAAACTAGATCTCATCCTCCAGCATCTACAAATTCCCCAACCATCACAAGGTAACCTACCACCCCTTACTCCTCCTCAAAACCCACCTCCTCCTCCACCTAACACTCAACAACCTCAGCCACCACCACAAAATGACCAACAACCCCCATCATCACCACACAATGACCACCAATCCCAACCTTCACCTACTCATGACCAACAAACCCAAGACTCACCCCAACACTCTCCACGCCAATCCCCACTAAACTCTCCATCTCCACCTCCTTCACCCATTCTCACACGACCTGGCGCTCCTACACGCTCTCCACTCCGCTTCTCCAATGAACCTTCCCCCCATTCTAATCCTATTAACCCCAACTCTAGACCAAGATCCAACCCCCTGGCCGAGCACCTTGGATTTCACACTGCTATTCACCCCCTCAGCCAAATCTATATAAGAGATTATCCTTGCCTTCAACCACTCTCTGATGATCATTTACCATTTACCCCAGCCTCCACCAACTACCAAGAATACTCCTCCACTCATCCCTACGAAGGTCTCTTTGTCACCCTCAATTGGTTCCCCGACACTACCTCATCCCCAGAAATTACCCAACCTACCTCCTCCCCAGAGACCTCACCCCAAAAACCTCCACCCTCCTCTTCCTCAACTCCATCCCTGGCCCTCACCCTCTTTGATGATGCCAAAAGGGGGAGAGATGTGATGTCCACTCTGCGCCTGTCCATGAACACAAGGGATGTCCTCAGCCAGCCATCTCTCTGGATTGATGAAGACATAGCAGCAGCCCTTCGCCGTGCTATGGAATCCCAAAGGCTGGGTGGTGCTGAGAGCCTTATAAGAGGAGAAGCAATCCGGTTCATGCAGCAGCAGAGGTCGGCTGAGCAAGGACCACATTTGGAGATGGTTGTCTTTGGGCAGAATGAACAATCCTCACAACCTGAGTCATCATCAGAGCCTCCTCCAACTAAAACAAGTAGAAAGATTATTGAGGAGATCATGATGAAGTGGGGACTGAAGAGACCCAACCATCCTCCCATTGTGATAGCCAAGCCCATTCCTGCATCCTCTGGGCAAGAGTCTGAGATCCCTTCATATGAGCATTCATCTGCCCCTCCTCCCTCATCTGAGTCTGCAGTCATATTCAGTGAGTTCAGAAAGAAGGCCGTTGCTAGGAAACGTGCCAGGAAGATAATTGTCACCACTGAATCTGATGAGAGTGAGGAAGAGACTCCATCTGACCTACCTGAGCAAGGAACTTCGTCTGTCCAGGTTGAGCAAGAAACGCTAGTGGTTCAAGCAGTTCCAATTCTGAAGGAAGTCAAGTTGGAAATTGAAGACATGACTCCTGAGGAATTCGAGAAGTTTGGGTTCACAGACAAGTTATCTTTTGGTCAGATGGCCTGCCTCGATGCCGACAGAGCAAGTGTCATGCCCACTCCTCCAATTAACAAGAGCAAAGGGAAGAGTAAGGGGAAAGGGAAAAGGAAAGCCCAGGAAGTTGAGGAGGATCCCAACTTCCTTGTATGGAACGTGAAAATCCGGGCTGTTCACTATCCCAATGGAGTGGTCACCTACTTCGACGATGCTACAGGGTTCCCTGGGTATGAAGAAGTGGAGAACATGAAAAGGGCATTCGAGGAGTCTATTGAATCAGAGAGGCTCAGAAGAGAAAGAGAGGAAGAAGAGCTTCAGCGGATAATTGCCCAGATAGACCAAAATGTGCAAGAGGCCGAGTTAGCCAAACTCCAGAAAGAAAGTGAAGAGAGACAGAGGGAGAGGGAGAGGAAAAAGAAACACAAACTATGAACCCCCAATCCAAACTTTCTTTTAACTTAGAAATTTTTTTTTGTTTTTGTTGTTTTCATGCATACTTCATACTTGCTTAGTGTAATTTACCTGTATATGTTATTTACTTATATATGATATTTGCTTGTATACTCTGACATGTAACTTCTGCTTATCAATAATATCTGTCTAAGTTACTTGTTCTTATCTATTGCTTTTATTCTTTTGCTAATCCTTTCTTATGAACTTAATCGATAAAACTAAGTTTGTCATCATCAAAAAGGGGGAGAATGTTAGAATCTTAAGTTTTGATGAAGACTAAAATATGAAAGAATAAGCCAAGTACTTAGAAAGCAATAGGTTAACATAGGATCCCAAGTAAGAGTGCAACCGAATGTGGATTTACTTCCGGATAGACTAGGACTTGCGCACGCGGATGAATGTTTCATCCCCCAGCGGCAGCGAGTAACTCACTAGGGACTTAACTTAGTCCATGAACGCTAGATATACAAAACCTTAAGACTAAGCTATGATTCAACCGGAAGTGAAATTGCTTCCTGTTAGACTTAGACTGGCGCAGACTGATAGAATAGATATAATCCTAAGCGTCAGTGAGTTTACCACGTCAAGTGAAATTGCTTCCTGTTAGACTTAGACTGGCGCAGACTGATAGAACAGATATAACCCTAAGCGTCAGTGAGTTTACCACGTCAAGTGAAAGTGCTTCCGATAGCTTAGTGACTAGCGCTGACTGTTGGATTGAAAGACACTGAGCGAGAGTGAGTAATAGTGAACTAAATCCTTCATCAAGTGAATTTACTTCCGGATGTAGAAGTGCTTCCGGATACACCTTAGACTAAGGCAACACCCACTGCATGTGACTATGTGCTTATATTGCTAAATTAACGTTCAAATGCAGCACACTAAGTAAGGTTGCTTCCGGATGTAATTTTGCTTCCGCAAGCAATCAGAATGTCAGAACGTTCAGAGATGCAGTGTCAGAATGCTTTTGTCAGAGCAGAGGTGTCAGGACTACTTTTCAGAGATAAAGCAAGTCAACCCTGCTATGCATTGATGAAGCATTCATTGGGCAAACGGTAACATGGGAAAAACGGCCATATTCAAACGGCTAGCCCACCTACCAAGAGTTCAAAATGTTTGAAGACTATATAAGGGAGCTCAACTTCATTTATGATGAAATCAATTATCTTTGAATATTCTTGAGAGAAGTTAGAGCGAGAAACTAAGAACACCTTCAAGCATTCAAAGCTGCCCAGAAAAGTAAAGAGCATTTAACACATCGAGTGATCCTTTTCATCTACATATTCTGTACTCTTTGTTGTTAAGTCTCTTCTTGTTATAAGAGCATTGATTGTACTTAAGTGTGTAACACCATCCGTTCTTTGAGAGAACTTAGTCAGAAAAATCCTTTAAGTGTAAAGGTTAACCCCTTGCTTGGTGTGAGGGGGAGCTAGTTAGAAAGGTTACAAGTGAGCCTGTGTATAACTTGTAGTTGTAAGGTTGCAAGTGATCCCGTGCAAAACTTGCGGTTGTAAGGTTTCAGGTGAACCCGATTTAAAACCTGAGATATAGTGGAACTCGGCCTGGGTGGTTGAGGACTGGACGTAGGTCAGGTAGACCGAACCAGTATAACTCTTGTGTTGATTTACTCGAGCATTTATTTTGAAGCACAATTCACCCCCCTCTTGTGCATCCATTACTTTCACCCCTGACGGTGGCCTTGAAGTCAATCCGACTAATGACAGTCTTGTCCTTGCTAATGTTCTTATACTTGGCTTTTGCAGTCAAAGATTCATAGAACACCCTCAGCACTTGCACGTTGTACTCATTCTGAATCCCCAGCCAAGTCATGTATTTCTGCAGATACCCAGCGAGGTCATAACCCAGATCTGCAAGCTTCTTTAAATCAACGTAGATGTCGTTGTTGAGATAAGGGGTTCTGTTCTCAAAACTCTGGGAAATAGCTTGTAGCGGCCCAGATTTATACTCTGAGTAGTCATCTTCTGGAACCTTCTGGCATTTGGAAGGCTGTTCATCGGCAAACCTGACTTGTTTATCTTTCCTTTTCCCAGATTTCCCAGATTTCTTAGAGGATGAGGCTTTCTGTGGATTAGGATTAGTCTCGCTAGATCCAGCCATGTCTGTGAGGTGTTTTGTGGAAGAAGAGAAGTGCAGAGACGATGAATATGGATGAAGATGAAGAAGATGAAGATGAAGAACAGAAGATGAAGATGAAGAACAGTCGAGAGAATTCAGAGAGTTTGATGGAATGTTTGTGTGAAAAATGATGAATGATTTACCCTATTTATGCAATGTGATGTTTGATGCGAAGGGTCATAATGACAGTTTATGGAAAACATACACCTTTTATGGGAAAACGTGAACATTTAAAATTGAAACGGCGCACCTGATACCACGTGTCATTTCTGATTGTCAGAGAAGGCACAATTGTTGTCAGAGAAGGTGAAACGTTTGAGGTGACGTGTCCCTTTCCCAACACTAGCGCTTCTGGTGTTGAGCGCCAAACGCAAGCGTCAGCATCCATGCTGAGTAGAAGAGAGTGCTTCCGGAAGTGAATTCGCTTCCGGAAGTGATCCACTTAAGATTTAACATTAACATTCTGGGGGACCTGCAAAACTAAAGATTGGCACTCCGATGCCTAAGTTAGCACAGTTTACAGGTTTTAACAATTAAGCACAGGTTTATTCTGAAGATTAAACTTCATTTGGGTTTACCATTCCCAAATTTCCTCTTATGAATGTAAATTGGTCAACCCCCAGAGGCTTGGTGAAGATATCTGCAAGCTGATGCTGAGTAGGAACAAACTGCACCTTTACATCCTTCTTTTGAACATGGTCTCTGATGAAGTGATGTCTAACGTCAATGTGCTTTGTTCTTGTGTGTTGTACTGGATTCTTGGTAAGGCTGATGGTGCTTTTGTTGTCACAGAGGATGGGGGCCTCTGGGAACTCCAAGCCAAGATCTCGAAGTTGGTTCTTCAGCCAAAGCACTTGTGCACAGCAACTTGCAGCAGCAAAATATTCTGCCTCTGTGGAAAACAGTGACACACAGGTTTGCTTTTTACTTGCCCAAGACACCAGGCCGCCTCCTAGGAAGGCACATTGGCCACTGGTGCTCTTTCTATCAGTCTTGTAACCTGCATGGTCAGCATCAGAATAAGCCCACAAGAACTCTTGGTTACCTCTGGGGTACCAGAGACCAAGTTCTTGAGTTCCCTCAAGGTATCTCAGAATACGTTTAACACATGTTAGGTGTGATTCCTTGGGGTTGGCTTGGAATCTAGCACACATGCCAACACTAAATTGAATGTCAGGTCTACTAGCCGTTAAATATAGTAGGGAACCTATCATGCCCCTATACATTGACTGACTTATTGTACTTCCCTTAACATCTGCATCGAGAGCGGCAGTGGTGCTCATAGGAGTATCATACTCCTTGCATTCATCCATCCCAAACTTTTTAAGAAGTTCTCTGCAGTACTTGGTTTGGGAGATGAATATGCCATCCTTTTTCTGCTTGATCTGCAAGCCTAGGAAGAATGTCAATTCTCCCATCATCGACATTTCAAACTCTCCCTGCATTGTCTTTGAGAACTCCTCACAGAGTTTCTCGTTAGTTGCTCCAAAAATGATATCATCAACATAAATCTGAATAACTAACATGTCTTGACCCTTATGCAGTATAAACAATGTATTATCCAGTTTGCCTCTAGAGAAACCCTTTCCCAGCAAAAAGTTGCTAAGTCTCTCATACCAAGCTCGTGGAGCTAGTTTCAGGCCATATAAAACTTTCTTTAGTTTAAAAACATGTTTGGGGTATTTGGGGTCTTCAAAGCCAGGAGGTTGTTCAACATACACCTCTTCCTTAATATAGCCATTAAGAAAGGCACTCTTTACATCCATTTGATATAATTTAAAACCTTTCATGGATGCAAATGCTAGAAGAATCCTTATGGCCTCAAGTCTTGCAACTGGGGCAAAGGTTTCTTCATAGTCAATGCCCTCTTCTTGGTTATATCCTTTTGCAACTAATCTGGCTTTGTTTCTAGTGATTAGCCCGGTCTCATCCAGTTTGTTTTTAAAGACCCATTTGGTCCCAACTATGGATTGGTGAGACGGTCTAGGCACTAGTTTCCAGACTTGACTCCTTTCAAATTGGTTGAGTTCTTCCTGAAAGTAATGGATGCACAAGAGGGGGGGTGAATTGTGCTTCAAAAATTAAATGCTCAAATAAAATAACGCACGAGTTATACTGGTTCGGTCTACCTGACCTACGTCCAGTTCCTCAACCTCCCAGGTCGAGTTCCACTAAACCTCAGGTTTTAAATCGGGTTCACCTGAAAACCTTACAACCGCAAGTTTTCACGGGCTCACTTGCAACCTTACAACAAGTTTCACTCAGGCTCACTTGTAACCTTTCTAACTAACTCCCCCTTACACCAAGCAAGGGGTTAACCTTTACACTTAAAGGTTTTTTGACTGAGTTCTCTTAAAGAACGGATTGTGATACACACTTAAGTACAATAAATGCTCTTATAACAGAAAGAGACTTAACTACTGTGAGTACAGGATAAGTAGATGAAAAAATCACTCAAAGTGTTAAATGCTCTTCGCTTTTCTGGGCAGCTTGAATGAATAAAGATTTTTTTTTTGCTCTAGCTTCTCTCAAGAATATTTGAAGATCATTAACACCTTCATAAATGAAGTTTAGCTTCCTTATATAGTCTTCAAGCATTTTGAACTCTTGGTAGGTGGGCTAGCCGTTTGAATATGTCCGTTTTTCCCTTGTTACCGTTCGCCCATTTAATGCTTCATCAATGCATAGCAGGGTTGACTTGCTTTATCTCTGAAAAGTAGTCCTGACACCTCTGCTCTGACATAAGCATTCTGACACCGCATCTCTTGAACGTTCAGACATTCTTTTTGCTTGCGGAAGTTACTTCTCATTCGGAAGCAACCTTACTGAGTGTGCTGCACTTGAACGTTAGTTTAGCAATATAATCATATAGTCTCATGCAGTGGGGATTCCCTAAGACTAAGGTGTATCCGGAAGCATTTCTACATCCGGAAGCAATTTTACTCGATGAGGGATCTAGTTCACCATGACTCGCTCTTGCTTAGTCTATTTCATTCCACCACTCAGCGCTAGTCACTGAGCTATCGGAAGCACTTTTACTTGACGTGGTGAATTCACTGACGCTTAGGGTGAAATATATTCTATCAGTCTGCGCCAGTCAAGATCTAACAGGAAGCAACTTCACTTGATGTTGCATTTCCACTGACGCTCGGGGTTATATCTAGTTTATCAACCTGCGCCAGTCTAAATCTAATAGGAAGTGCTTTCACTTGGCGAAGTAGACTCACTGACGCTTGGGGTAATATCTATTCTGTCGCTCTGCGCCAGTCTAAGCCTAACAGGAAGCGCTATCACTTGGGGAAGTAGACTCACTGACGCTTGGGGTAATATCTATTCTGTCGCTCTGCGCCAGTCTAAGCCTAACAGGAAGTGCTATCACTTGGGGAAGTAGACTCACTGACGCTTGGGATAATATCTATTCTATAGCTCTGCGTCAGTCTAAATCTAATAGGAAGCAAACTCACTTCCGGTTGAGTCATATCTTAGTCTTAGGGTTTCGTGCACCTAATTCTCATGGACTAAGTTAAATCCCTAGTGATTTACTTGCTGACGCTGGGGGATGAAAACATTCATCCGCATGCGCAAGTCCTAATCTATGCAGAAGTAAATCCTCATCCGGAAGCACTCTTGCTTGGGATCCTATGTTATCCTATTGCTTCCTAGGCACTTGGTTTAATCCTCTATATTTTAGTCTTCATCAAAACTTAAGATTCTAACACTTCCTGCATGGCAATGATCCAGTCACAATCCTCTAGGGCTTGTTCAACTGAAGTTGGTTCAATTTGAGATAGAAAGGCTCCAAACTCAACTTCATTTTGAACCTGCCTTCTAGTTCTAACAACCAGAAGAAACATCACCAAACATGTAACATTGTGTTACTAATTCCCTAATTAACCTACGATATCCTTTTTAAATTCAATTATCTCTTTACTAACTATGATAGCAAAAGGATTTCCATATATCAATATCTATCATAGTTAGAAAAGGAATTTCCTAATGACTGAATACTATCCATGATAGAAAAGATTTTCCTAATACAAATTGAATACTATCATGGATAATTAATAGCTAACCATGTTAGAAAAGAATCACCTAACATGGTTAGAAAAATAAACAACCTAATGTTCAATAATATCAAATACGTATAAATATATGCGGAATCGAATGCAGGCCTATACAAATTGGCAATATACAATTCTAAATGAACTATACCAACTCTACTACCTAATTCCCTTCCTGAAGCTTGCTCCTGTGCATGAATACCTGCAAAAATGTCAGTAATCGTGGGATGAGACAATTTGTCCCAGTAATCACCGCTTAACTCACTATAACAGTGAGATGTGCGGTAGCGAGGGCGACTAAAGGGTACCACAGTTTTAAAAACAATAGTAAAATATATATAAATCCAGATCTTCTTTCATTCCTTACTCAAGTCCAACAATCACCTTCAAACCAAATCAATTCAACATCTCCATACTTCAATCAACTAATACTTCCACAACAGCCCTCACACTCACCTAAAGATGCATTGTGCCACCATGGTGCATTCAAGCATCTATTCTTCACTATATGATTTGACACTGTGTCCCTCTCCATAATGAGGGGACAATTTCCTTCTCTGGCAATCTCCGGAGAGGGAACCCCAATTCTGTTTCCCTTACAGAACGGGAACGGTTGGACTCTTTAATGCCAAACAACCGTAGGAGCGGTTGGGCTCTTTAATGCCAAACAACCGTAGGTCGCTTCTCTCACTAAGTCGACCTATGAACCCGATCCAATCAATTCGAAAAGGATCCTCAGTACAAATAACTGTCGGTTGGCCAATCGACAGTTATCATCGCGCGATGGTACGTAAATATCTCAGTGTCATGCAACGCTCACAATATCCATCCCTATCCATCTATTTCAATCTCAGACTCCACATCTAATTCCTATCCCCACAACCTCTCAAAGTTATAATCAGAACTATTCCAGGTTATGTATCACATAGTCCCATGACAATAATCCAAAATACCTCTCCATATCCCTCTCACAAGATTCCAACACATATATGCTCACATACACAGATTATCAATTCCACCAACCAGGATACTACATATCGTAATCAAATTCTTTATACGAAAATAATCGTGTTTGAAAGGCACCCGATAGCCTATTTTGTATAAAAATAGCTTTTCAAAGATAATATATATATATAGAGGGTGAGAAAGGATTTTGCAAATCCTAGCTAACATCACCCTCAATGTTATAGTAAGATTAAGTGTGATTACCTGTCGCCCTTAGCACTCCAATGTCTTTTCTTACAGTTTCCTTGCGGATTCTCTTCCAAGTATCATCACCACTAGTTAAACCTATATGAATATAATACAAATTGCTAAATTAATATCATGTCCAATTTATAATACTTTAATGTCTCTCCCGTCTCTCTATTACTACCCATTTTCCCTCTTTGTTAGTTATATCACCTTCAAAAATTATATGGATTCCTAAGTACATACATAAAATCAACATAATTCGTCAATTCAAAGAAAATAACAAATATACATAAATTCCAGTAAAGACCAAAGGAACAAACAAGGGTAGTTTCGGCAGTGAGGTAATAGAAAATCCCCCCAAACAAAACATGCAATGTCATCACTATATACACTTTACTCCATTAATCAAACATGCATATCCATAGGTTTCTTGACAGATTCAAAGATTCTTTAAGGAACTCTTTACTCATTATTTTACAATCAATCAATAGCATTCATCACATCAAAAATGGCACCTCATAATAAAGTCTTCTAAAGTTTCATTCATATTACAAGCTCATATCCAAATCATTAACAGGCCATTAGTTATAATTAGCAAGCATACAATCAATCATCTTGCAAATACAATGTTATCACATTCAATCAATTTCATTTGAGTATTCTCATCTTCATACAAACTCGGCATATCAGAATAAAGAATCAGACTTTCATGTCTCATTCAGCCAAAACAGAATTTCATTATAGCTCTCTAATAATAGCATTCCAACTTAAATTCATAAAAGCACAATTCATCAAGCATCCAAGAAGAAATTAATCAAACAGTGTTCAAAAAGGTTTGATTCATAATTATCAACGCTGAACTAGAGTTTAGTAAAAACATAAGAGAAAAGGGAAAATGCAAAGGATAGTAGTTCAATCAAACTTCTATAAATTCAACAAGTAAATCATTACATTGGTGTTCTTTTATAGCCAGCCAACTAGAATACTAACCCAGCAGCAAAAGAAATACTTCCACAGAAAAACCTTAAAATTAATTATTACAATTCAATTTCCTTGTACCATTCATGACCAACCAGAACAGAAAAATTCAACTAACTTCTAAATGCTCAATCTCAATTCAAAACAGGGAAAACATATTAAATTCTCAACATCTTTACTTCCTATGCTTAACTGATTTACTTCCTATACTTCTCAACATCTTTACTTCCTAATGTTCCAAATAAAGCAATCATCAAACATGTTTAACAGTTTTACTTCCTCTGTTTTCTCGATACAAACACTAGAAACAGAGAAATTAATATAACTAACTCTATAATTTGTAGAATTTACAAACTTCCAATAGCAACTCAACATGTACTGGAACTCCCTGATTCTATTATTATCCTATTAATTAACATTTCAAATTATAAAGAACATAGCAAGAAAAAAAAGAAATAATAAAACTCCATGTCCTATTCACTCAACCATATACCATCAAATATCAACAAACTCCCTTTTAAAACCTTTTGCATCAATCTTGGAAGATTCAATCTCACCTCTATCTTTCAAGACATACTTTTCGAACACTTAAAGCTTCACATAGTAAGCCTAAAGACTGCCCACCTCGGAAATCTTTCACAAAACTTAATACCTAAGTTTAAAACTGAGACTTCTCATGAAAATGACTATTCTATTTCACTCTCAACAATTTCAATTATTCCTTTTCTTTGCAAGGCTGATCAACAGGGCAAGTAGAATGAAAAAAAAAATATTCTTTTCAATCAAAACATAAGTTAATAATGTAATTAAATATTGAAGCCCTAATCCTTGTTGAAACCAACAAATCCTTCCCTCTCAAGGCCTAGCCGAACAGCACAGGGTAACAGAAAAGAACAAAATCTCATGTGCAAGTAGAGACCCATCATACACAATAACTAATCAACTCCTACACTCTTCAATCATGTCTAGGGAATCATATGCCACAAAAACGTACAAGCAGCATCATACACAAACAGAGACAAAACTTGGAGTTTTTAAAGAGAAAAAGCTAAACCCAAAATCATCTCTAAAAACGAAATCTTTTCAACAACTTCAAAACTAAAACTAAAACTAAAACTTCATTTGAATGGATGTGAGAATCCTTATAATTTCAGTTTATTAAAACCCTTCCCAAACCTCACTTGAATCGGCCAAGAATATGGAACAAGGGAAAAAGGAGACTTACAAAGTTCCAGAATGGGAGGGGAGTGGTTCACACGCCGTCGGCCGCCGCACAAGCTCGCCGGAAACAGCCTTTTGATGGCTGGCCGAGCTGAAAGAGAGAGGGAAGCTAAGAAAAATGACGATTTAATGTTGGAAATAGAAGAACAGTTCAAGAACTCCAAGAAAAATCAAACCTTACACCTCTCACCGCCGTCCACGCCGGAAAATGAAACCGCCGGCGCCGGAAATTGCAGAGGCCGACGCACAACACCCAACAACAGATCGAGTTCGATTTTTGCAAATCCAAGGAGTAAGGAATGAGCAAAACGGATTAAGTGTGTGGGAGAGTGAAAAATCGGAGTGTGGGTGAGCTTGAAGAAGAAGAGAAAAATTGAAAATGGAAGGAGGAGGGAGGAGGGAGTTCGCTGCTCTTGCCAAAAATAAGGAAGAAGGGAGGAGAGGCTGCAGAGGTCGGCCAGCCTTGGCCGCCATCACGGCCACCCTTCGTCGCCGTCGTGTGGCCGAAGGGAGAAAAGAAGAAGATGAACGAAGAAGAAGGAGAACGAAGAAGATGATGAAGATAGGTGGGGGGCGAACAAAGAGGGAGTATATATATATATATATATATATATATATATATATATATATATATATATATATATATATATATATATATATATATTTTAAAATGATTTAGAGTAAGATTTAGGGAAAATCACCATTAACTCCCCTATTGTTTATTCTTAATTATATTTCTAACCCAAAAGTTTGCATATATTATTTTTACACTCTCTTTCTATCATACTATTTTCTAGGTTTCAAAAATATTTGTTCATGAAAGTTTATAACTCCAATTAATCCTTTTTACTATATTTATTTAAATTCCAAGCTAACTAAGACTTAATATTTATCAATTGCCCAAAATATCATAAAAATCATCCCTAAGACTTTAAATTTCCTCAATAATACCCCAATAATTTTGTATTATCTTTAATTAAATTTTTGGGATGTTACAAAGCACTTGGTCAAGTGGATGATCCTTGTGATGTCTCCTAGCTGTTGGCAACTGTACCTCATCAGGCACCGTCTGCATTCTAGGTTCATCAATGGGGTCATCCTCTCTTTTAGGATCACCTGCTGGTGTTTCTTTGGGTGGTGAAGATGATGGTGGTTTTGAAAAATTTAGGATTCCATCATCCTCTGTGGATTCTTCCCATGAGGGGTTTTCATCAAATACAACATGCATGGATTCTTCAACTGTTCTAGTTCTCATATTGTATACCCTATAAGCTTTGCTTCTAAGGGAGTATCCTATAAAAATTCCTATATCTGCCTTAGGATCAAACTTACTCAGATTTACCTTTCCATTATTGTGGATATAGCACTTTGATCCGAAGATTCTTAGGTGGTTGATGTTGGGCTTTCTTCCCTTGTATAATTCATATGGAGTTTTGCCCAAGCCCTTGCGAACATAGGCCCTGTTGGAGATATAACAGGCAGTGCTCATAGCGTCAGCCCAGAACACTTGAGACACCTCCTTCTCATTAAGCATGCTCCTGGTCATCTCAGTCAGCACTCTATTCTTTCGCTCAACCACTCCATTTTGTTGTGGAGTCTTAGGAGCTGAGAAGTTGTGATCAATCTCATTCTCTTCACACAACTCTGAGAAGTTGTGGTTCTCGAATTCTCCACCATGATCTGTCCTTATAGCAGCTATCTTGAGATTTCTCTCATTTTGCACTTTCTTAGCAAGGACAACAAAGGCATCAAAAACATCATGCTTAGAAGGAAGAAACATAGTCCATGTGAACCTGAAATAGTCATCCACCACAACTAGAGCATACAGGTTTCCACCCAAGCTCTTCACTCTCGCTGGCCCAACTAAGTCCATATGGATTAGTTCTAAGGGCCTGCTAGTGGAGACTTTCTTCTTGGTTTTAAATGAGGACTTAGTTTGCTTCCCTCGTTGGCAGGATTCACAGATATAATCATGCTTTACTTTGAAGGATGGAATCCCTAAGGCTAGCTCCTTTTTGATAAGCATATCCAACTGTATAAAATTTACATGTGCTAGCTGTTTATGCCATAACCAACTGTTTTCATCACTAGTGATTAAGCATTTTTCAGTTAATTGCTGGCATAAATCTAGGGTATATAAATTTCCATTCCTATTGGCCTTAAACTTGTATTTAAGATTGGTTTTATCTATGTCCAGATCATTCTTATCAACTATAAAACATTCTTGTGAGTCAAAGATTACCCAATTTCCTTTGACCGTGCTCTGACTCACGCTCAGCAGGTTATGGCAGAGACCATCTACCAGGTAGACGTCCTGGATAGGACCAACTTCACCAACTCCAGTGATCTTTCCACTTTGATTTCCTCCAAAGTTCATTTTGGCTCCATCTTTGATCACCAGTGATTTGAACTTGTCCCTATCCCCTGTCATGTGTCTCGAGCATCCGCTATCAATGTACCAATTCCGGTTCTTGGATGCCTTGAGACAGACCTGCATGGATCAGACAACCTTAGGTACCCAACCTTTATTGGGTCCTTTATCATTAGTGTCAGAAACCCTTGGTCCAGTGTTGACCTTAGGTTTGTGAGTAACTTGTGCCTCTGGCCTTGAGTGGGCTCTAGGCGGATGGATTTCCTTTGGAAAAGGTTTCCAAGCCCTAGACCTACGTACACCCTTAGTGTCTTGCCTTGGAAAGTCCTTAGGCAGTTTAGTTTCTTTTGGAACCCACTTGTGAGTGCTATTGGTTCCATGCCTTTTAGCATTACAGGTAGACGTGGAGTGTCCCTTCCTGTTACAATAGTTACAGAAACTGAAAGGTGAAGACGTATGACTAGAGGCTTTGTGAAAGAATTTTAAATAGGGTTTCACTTTAGGTTCAACCCACTTTTTCTCTTTGTACTTATAGCCTGACCCTGTCTTATCTCTATAGGCCCTTTGGTTCATTAAGATAACATTAAGCATTTCAGAACCATGGGTGAACTTTTGCAAGGCATTGTAAAGTCTATCTCTTTCACTAGAGATCTTGCTGCAGTTGGTGCAGCTCTCTGAGGCTGAGGCATTGGGTTCCACTTGGGGATTTCCCTTGTCATCCGCTACCGGAAGCTTCTTGGCTTCCGCTAGCTCATCACTTAGTGAGTTCACAGAGAATTCAAGTGATTCGTTTTTCATTCTTAAAACCTTGTATGCCTTACATAGTCGAAAAAACTCTCTATGAATATCATTGTAAGCTTCTTGAAGTTCAGTAAGGCTTACCTCGTCACCATGGACAAAATCAAAATCTGAGAGAATTTCTTCTGTGCCATCTTCCCTAGCAACAAGACAGAGATTTGCAACATCTTCCTCATCACTAGCTTCCTCATCGGAACTGTTAACCCAGATAGAGGACATGAAGGCCTTCCTCTTGTCCTTTCCCTTGAATCTTTGCAGGCTTGGGCACTCAGCCTTGAAATGACCAGGCTTCTTGCATTCAAAGCAGACAGGAGTCTTTTCTTTCTTATAGCTAGATTCTCCTCTCTGGAATCCTCCTTTCTTCTTGAAGAATTTTTTGAATCTTTTCACCATCATGGCCATTTCTTCATCATCAATATCTTCCTCATCATCATCATCATCCTTTTCCTTGCTGGGAGCCATTAGAGCAAGGTTCTTAGCTTTTGTGGCTGCTTGGGGTGCTCTTTGTGCCAACAGAGTTGGCTCATATTCAGCCAGGGAACCGAATAGAGCAGTGATAGATCTGGTTGAATCTCCCCGTACTTCCTGCAAGACAGTAACTTTTGTGAGCCAATCACCTTTCAATACTATGAGAATCTTGTTTACTTGATCCTTCTCTGGGATGGTTTTTCCCAATGAGGCAAAGTTGTTTATAAGGTGAGTGAATCTGAGCTTCAGGTCTTTGATTGGCTCATCAGGAAGCATCGTGAATTTGTGGAATTCCTCCATCAGCATTTCAACTCTTCTATCCTTCACACCTGAGGTCCCCGCATGAGCTGTCTCAAGAGCCTCCCACATCTCCTTTGCAGTTTTATGGTGGCTTATTCTGAAGAACTCCTTCTGACTCAAGGCACACTGAATGAAGTTGATGGCCTTATGATTCAGTTCCACCTTGAAATAGTCTTCATTGGTGAACCTGGACCTAGGCTTCTCAAAGCCTTCATCATCCAATGGAATATTGTCACCACGTTCTATGACATCCCAAATACGAAGGCCATTAGCCTTAATATAGTTCTCCATTCTGAATTTCCAGAATGGATAGTTGTACCCATCGAATCCAGGAGGTTTGTTTGGAGGCATCGAGACATCAGGAAGAGTATTCTGAATCTGATCAGCATCCATCACTGGATCTTCTCTTTCCAGATTCGTTGGAATCAAGTCAGAAAGACCTGCTTTGATACCAAATGAAAGTAAGGATGCACAAGAGGGGGGTGAATTGTGCTACAAAATAAAACTTAGAAAATTAAAATGCACAACACTTTTATACTGGTTCGGTCCAAGTTCTTGACCTACGTCCAGTTCTCAATCTCCCAGATTGAGTTCCACTAATCCACAGGTTTTACAACGGGTTCACCTGCAACCTTTACAACCACAAGTTTTACGGGCTCACTTGTAACCTTACAACCTAACTCGCTCCCCCTTACTACTTGTAAGGGTTCAACCTTTAAACAAAGGATTTTCTAGCTAGTTCACTCAAAGAACAGATGATGTTATTCACTTAAGTACAATAAATGCTCTCAATAAATGAAGAGGCTTAAATACAAGAGGTACAAGAAGACTAGAGAATAACTCTCGAATACAATAAGTGCTCTCTTGCTTTCTGGGTAGTATGAGCTTTGAATGCTTGAATGATTTCTCAGATTATGTTCGGTGCAATTCTTAGGTAGTTCATAAATGTGAAGTAATTCCTTATATAGCATCTTCTCATACTCCTCATGCTTGGTAGGTAGGAATGCCGTTTGAATATGTCCGTTTATCCCTTGTTACCGTTGGCTCCATTAATGCTCCATAAATGCTCAGCAGGGTTGACTTGTTTTATCTCTGAAAAGCAACTCTGACAACTCTGCTCTGACAAAAACATTCTGACTTCTTGGCATATGTACGTTCTGTCTCTTGTACTCTTGCTGACGGATGATCACCATTCATCTGGAAGCGGCAATCTTGCTCTGCAAGTGTTAGTCTCAGAATCCCAGTGCCAAGAGTATTTGCATCCGGAAGCTCATTTACATCCGGAAGTAAAACTAAGTTCTGCACATAATTGTTAGTCCAACAGAGTAGTATATATAATCAAGTGCAGTAAGAGCCATACTTGTTGTGGGAAGCGTGTTTGCTATGGGAAGCAATCTTACTTAGACTAGGTTCTGACTTAGCATGTTATTGACTTAGTCACATGAGAGTAAATAACCAAGTGTGACACGAAGTCACGAAACAAGCGTGGACACACAGTCACATGAGGGTAAATAACCAAACGTGACACGAAGTCACAAAAACATGATCACCAAGATTACTTTTCTTTAATATAAACAATTAAAGAATGATTAACTAAACATAAATTAATTAAATCAATCATAAATCAATCATAAATTAACTAAACATACTAAAATCCCTGACATAAATTAATAAATAAATCATAAGTCAAAATTTTAGTCATATACATCTTTCTGGAACTAAACAAAAATTAATATAAAATGAAATTCCAGAAACTAAAAGGGGTAAAAATATACTTTTCGCACGCTAAAACACCTTCTTGACCATAAGGGACTAAAATATAAATGCAGAAAATAAATTGGGGAAAAAACGATAATAATAATAATAAATTGGGAAAATAAATAAATAAATAATAATAATAATAATAATAATAAATAAACAAAAACAAGTAATATATATTTTTGAAACTAACAAAAATTTTAGCCATATACATGATAAAATCCTTGACATAAATTAATTAAATCAATTATAAAGTCAAAATTTTAGTCATATACATCTTTCTGTAACTAAACAAAAATTAATAAAAATGAAATTCTAGAAACTAAAAGGGGTAAAAATAATTTTTGCACACTTAAAACACCTTCTTGACAATAAGGGACTAAAATATAAATGCAGGAATTTTTTTTTTTACAAATGCAGAAAATTAATATTTTATTAATAATAATAATAATAAATAAGAAGGGAATTGTGCGACAGATATAGAAAAATTAGGAAGTTCAGTAAACAAAAATAATAATAAAAAAATAAATAAAAATAATAATAATAATAATATAAGATAATAAGTAAATAAATAAATAAGTAAAATTTAAATGATTAAAAAAAACAAGTGACCCTTCCAAAAAAATGACAGTTGAACAAAAAAAAGGAGCAAGCAATAGTTATATTTGTGATTGTTCGGAAAAAAAAGTTGTTAGCACATAAAAAGGGAGTTGTTAGCACATAAAAGGGAGTTGTTATAACAAACTTTGACCATTCTCTCCTAGGTATGCATCTTATAATATCGGCGTTCATGTATTGAATCACTTATTATTTTCCTCTCAATACCCTTCATATGTATTTAAAATCTTGAAATTCCTTCCCAAATTCATCTCGGCCTTACACATGAATATACTTTGAGATTGATTCTACCAGTCATGGTTCCTCACATGAATATGCTTCCATGTTCCATTATGGGGTCTAGATGCCCATACATTACTTACCAATTTTTCTTCGTTTATTTCAATCACATGTTTATGGGTTAATTATTACTCATATCATTTTATTTGAAAAGAGATAATTATAAAACGTTCATAGAGGTTTATTATTACTCGATTAATGTAGTTTTCTTTAGTGTAGTTTGATGAAGAAGTTTGATTGTGATTTGTGATGGTGCTTGAGGATGATGAACCTGATTATTAGAGTAAACGAGTAGATTATTTAGATAGTGTTCAGGATAAATTACAGCGGCTCAGGGAGAGATTTCATCAAGATGAAGAAGAAGAGAGGGAGAGAGTTTGTGAAGAAGAGAGGGAGAGAGTTTGTGAAGAAGAAGAAGAGGGGAATAGAGTGAATTATGGTCGTGAGGAGCTTGTAGGTTTTGATCTTGAGGGCAATGGATTTGAAGTTAATGAGAATGAAGATAGTGAAAGTGATGAACACAATGAAGGTGATAATAATGAAGATGAAGTTTTGAGGATTAAGGCCCGTGTGGATGATGGGGAAGGGAGTGACTATGAATATGATAATGATTTAGAAGTTGATAATGAGCCTTTGAAGGAATGTAGAGGAAGGGGAAAGAGGCGTGAAAGTTGGAACAATTTTTTCATGTTGGGTGCATCTTATTCAAACAAGTCAGAGCTAATTGAGGATGTGGATAACTATGCGATTGGCGCTGGGGTAGACCTTTGGCTGAAAAATAATGAAACATCAAGGGTTAGAGTAGAATGTGTTAGAATCTTAAGTTTTGATGAAGACTAAAATATTGAAAGTGAGGATGCACAAGAGGGGGGGTGAATTGTGCTACAAAATAAAACTTAGAAAATTAAAATGCACAACACTTTTATACTGGTTCGGTCCAAGTTCTTGACCTACGTCCAGTTCTCAATCTCCCAGATTGAGTTCCACTAATCCACAGGTTTTACAACGGGTTCACCTGCAACCTTTACAACCACAAGTTTTACGGGCTCACTTGTAACCTTACAACCTAACTCGCTCCCCCTTACTACTTGTAAGGGTTCAACCTTTAAACAAAGGATTTTCTAGCTAGTTCACTCAAAGAACAGATGATGTTACTCACTTAAGTACAATAAATGCTCTCAATAAATGAAGAGACTTAAATACAAGAGGTACAAGAAGACTAGAGAATAACTCTCGAATACAATAAGTGCTCTCTTGCTTTCTGGGTAGTATGAGCTTTGAATGCTTGAATGATTTCTCAGATTATGTTCGGTGCAATTCTTAGGTACTTCATAAATGTGAAGTAATTCCTTATATAGCATCTTCTCATACTCCTCATGCTTGGTAGGTAGGAATGCCGTTTGAATATGTCCGTTTATCCCTTGTTACCGTTGGCTCCATTAATGCTCCATAAATGCTCAGCAGGGTTGACTTGCTTTATCTCTGAAAAGCAACTCTGACAACTCTGCTCTGACAAAAACATTCTAACTTCTTGGCATATGTACGTTCTGTCTCTTGTACTCTTGCTGACGGATGATCACCATTCATCTGGAAGCGGCAATCTTGCTCTGCAAGTGTTAGTCTCAGAATCTCAATGCCAAGAGTATTTGCATCCGGAAGCAAAACTAAGTTCTGCACATAATTGTTAGTCCAACAGAGTAGTATATATAATCAAGTGCAGTAAGAGCAATACATGCTGTGGGAAGCGTGTTTGCTATGGGAAGCAATCTTACTTAGACTAGGTTCTGACTTAGCATGTTATTGACTTCCGCTGTGGGGCGTATTCTTCATCCGTGAGCGTTAGTCACGTTATTTTACTCTAAGTCTTCCGGAAGCGATTTTGCATCCGGTTGTGTCCTAACTTAGGATTCAGTTTTAACCCAAATCTTCCCAAGTAATCAATCAGTCCTAACTTAGTCTTCATCAAGGTTCAATACTCTAACAGCCTAGACTAGGTTCTGACTTAGTGTCTCACTTGCTTCCGCTATGGGATGTGTATTCCATCAGCGAGCGCTAGTTCTAATCCATCCGGAAGTAATTCTGCATCCGGTTGTGACTTAACTTAGGATTCACTTTTAACCTAATTCTTCCTATGTGATCAACTAGTTCTTTCATATTTTAGTCTTCATCAAAACTTAAGATTCTAACAAATATGAAAGAACATAATGAAACACTTAGGAAGAATTAGATGGAAGTTAAAATCTTAAACAAAATCGGATGTAAAATCACAACCGGATGACTTAGAGCAGAAACAACGTAACTAACGCTTGCGGATATAAGTACACATCCCATAGCTGAAGTCAATAGAACACTAAGTCTGAACCTAGTTAACCTAGTTTAAGTAGGATAGCTTCTCATAGCGAAAACGCTTCCCATTGCACTTGATTATATATTACTCTGTTGGACTAACATTTGTGTGCAGAACTTAGTTTCGCTTCCGATGACAAATGAGCTTCCGATAGTGAACGCTCTTTGCATTGCATATACTTGGACTAACACTTGCAGAACAAAGTTCTTACATCCGAGAGCAAGTACAAGAGTCAGTCCGTACAAGTGCTCAGATGTTAGAATTGCTTTTGTCAGAGCAATATTGTCAGAGCTACTTTTCAGAGCTCCAGAGCTAAAGCATAAGTCAACCCTGCTAAGCATTAATGAGCATTAATGAGGACAACTGTAACAAGGGATAAACGACTATATTCAAATGGACTTATTGCCCTCAAGCAATTGGTGTATTAGAGGCTACCATAAAAGGAACAACTTCATCATTTATGAAGACACCACCAACGACTAAGAACAACACACGAAGAACTCACAAAAGTCAAGAGCCTTAAAGCATAATACCCAGAGAATATTCAGAAAACCTTAAAGTCTAAAGAGCACTTAATACCTTGAGAGTTATTCTTATTGTTATCATCTTATTCTCTTGTATTTAAGTCTCTACATTTATCGAGAGCATTCATTGTACTTAAGTGTTTATCACAATCTGTTCATTAAGTGAACTTAGTAGTAAATCCTTTGTATAAAGGTTGAACCCTTGCAGGTAGTAAGGGGGAGTGAGTAAAGTTGCAAGTTAGCCCGGAGGAGAGTTTTTTTTGAGTAAACCGGAGGAGAGTTTTTAGTCGTGTATATGTTTGTTTTAACGCTGCCAAGATGATATTTCTACTTTAACAGTAACCTTACTTTTATGCACATCATACTAAGATGATATGAATTGTAATTGTTTTTTTATATATTACAACTAGGTTGGATGGAAGGCTGAGTGTAGGCCTATTATAGGAGTTGATGGAACATTTTTGAAGGGAAAAGCGTGAGGAGTCATGTTGACAGCTACTGGACTAGATGCAAATTACTGCTTATACCCCATAGCCTTTGCAGTTGTGCAAAAAGAGAACACTTGTAATTGGAAGTGGTTTTTACAATGGTTGAATATATCATTGGAGCTTGGTATGGGAGAAACAGTGACACTTATGTCAGACATACAAAACGTTAGAATACTTACGTTGTGATACTTTTTACTTAAGTTTTATTTGCAGTGCTTTTTACTTAAATAATTCTTGATGTGTAGGGGCTGCTTGCTGGTGTCAATGAAGTGTTTCCTGAAGCTGAACATCGATTATGTGCAAGACATATCTATGATAATTGGAGCAAGTGGTGGAGGGGAGAGAATTGAAAAAGAGGTTCTTTGCTTGTGCTTAGAGCACATTCATTGAGTAGTTCAAGGAAAGCTTGAAGGCTCTTGGACGTGTGGATAAACAAGCTGCAGAAACGGTGTTAACATATATTCCACAATGTTGGGTTAGGGCTTATTTTAGTAATAGAAGTTTGTCTATGATGGTTGATAATAACCTAAGCGAGAGCTTCAATGCGTGGGGGGATGAGTTTAGATATCTGCGAATCACTAAAATGATTGATGGTATTAGGATGAAGTTGTTGTTTAAGTGGTCAAAAAGTGAGAAAGTTGTGGCAAAGTGGAAGGGGTCTTAGTCCTAACTGCATGCAGATGTTTGAGGTCAATAGAACACTTTCTAATGATTGTCAGATCAGATTTGATGGGGACGAGGGCTATGAGGTGATGAAAGGGATGACAGGCATAGAGTAATGATTCACGAGAAGCAATGTACTTGCAGAAGGTGAGAGTTGACTGACATACCATGTGAGCATGCGATCCCTGCTTTGCGTCATGTCCGAGTTGATCCAATATCACAGATTTCTAGGTACTACCACAAGAACACCAATAACATTAACAAATTGATGGCCAAAGCACACCACATGATCCTTACGCCTATCTTTGTGTTCTTAATCTCTTTCCACATCTTTGCCCTGTTTGTTATCATCTTCTCCTCTTCTTCCTTGACAGACACAACAAGTCTCATTGAATACTCTTATTTTCTCACCCACTTCATCCTCCCATATGAAGAGCCCACGTCCACCCTGTCAACTATGAACAAACAAACTAAGCCATTAGAAATAATGTCATAGGTGGGAAAAGGAATGATTAGCAACTATCCCCTTCAAGCAAGGCATATTAACAGATTGATACAATAATCACTAAGAGATTGGAAAACACTACGAATGAGCTTAAAGCTGCAATTTTTATGCTCAGCAAAGATGAAGTTCAGAGATTGAAGATCAAAGCTAGAGACTTCGGCACATCATCACAACAAAGAAATTACACTAGCTTTGAAGTGATTATTGGGCACTTGTGGATATGCGTTTGTGAGGTGAGGTATGTGGGGAATGGAGATCAGCCAACAAGATTATCTATTCTTGTAAATTACACTAGGTATGTGTGTGATTATGGAGATCAGCCAAGGACATTGTCTATTCAAGCATATATGCATGATTATGGAGATCAGCCTTACATACCTGCTTATAATTTTTGAACCCATAGAATCTTTTTCTTCTACTCCTCTCTTTCGTCGAAGAGAACAAAGGCGAGATCGCCATCGTGTCACAGTCGCATAACACCACCACCTCTTCAATATAGCCATGCCTTCGCTTAATCACCCTTACATGCTTGTCCCTTACACCGAAACCGACGCAAGACACCGTCGAATCCCCCATGGTTAACACCACCCCAGCACTTTGCTGTCGAACCCTAGCTTATTTTAAAACTGAACGTCGAACCCTAGCTTGCTGAACAAAATGAACGACCCCAAAGAGATTAAAGGTTTTTTATTTAAAATAATCATGCTAATGCAATTAAAATTTGAGGTGGCAATTAATGTCTGAAGTGGTCTCACAACATTGCAAATAATACACATGGAAAACTCTCATCTAACACCTAGGTTTAACTTGGGGTTAAATTGCTCCTGAAAAAAACTTCAGGGGGTAAATTGCTCCTGAAATCAACTTCAGGGGGTAAATAGCCCCTGAAAAAACTTCCGGGGTTGGATTGCTCCAATGACAAAACTTCTGGGGGGAAATTGCTGCTTAACCCTATTTTTAAAGATGGCTGGAATTATTCGTAGTTTCTAAAACTTTACAGTGGCGGACTCTTTAAAATATTTCTATTGCATCACTCAAAGTTTGTGAATAAATTAATAATTTGATAACTAAGTTTTTTTTATTATTATAGTTTTTGGGAATTTTAATTAGAAGTCCAATAGAACTAACATAATTGATATGAGATTTCAAAAATTTAATCATTAAGCCAAAAGTTATTATGATCAAGCTAAAAGTTGTTATTAATTATCTTTTTTCAAAGGATAAATGCACCACTTAATCATATTAAAAATTGTATGGATAATGCCATTTACTAGTTTATAGTCAAATAAATTAATTCAGAGATAAGATGCAGGAAAATCAAATCAAAATTTAAGTAATATATCTAGCCTTATTTGACCAAAAATGAATAGTGTAAAGATATGAAGTTCTGGATAGTCAATTTTTCTAAAACTCTTTTCTTCTCCTAACCACCATCTTTATTCTTCATTTTTACCCTTTCCTATTAATACTTCTTTCGATCCCTAATATAATAGCCCAAAATTTGAATAGTTTTGGTCTCAAATACTCCCTCCGGTCCTAAATATAAGACCTAATTGACTTTTTCTCGAAAATCCTTAAAAAAGCAAAATAAGTTAATTATAAATTGATTTACCTAATTTTTTTCCCTTAAACTAGTTTATTTTACCTATAAACTAATGGATAATCTAAAAATATATCAACTATGTCATCATTTAATAACCTATTTCGCAACCTTAATCTCTCCAAAAAAAGTCAATTAGGTCCTATATTTAGGACCGGAGGTAGTATAATAGTTCATCTCACATTCTCTCCTTATTTAATATATTTGTTCCTACTTTGCCCATAACTCTCTTTCATATTAATTAATACTTATGTATTTATCTCTCTTAAAAGTATCATAATAAATATGGACAATATTGGAAAAAAATATTAATTTCAGACACTAACTAACATTCAGATGTTTTTTTAAAAAACGTTTTTTGGGCGACTGACTATTATAGTAGAGACCAAGAAGAGTAACAAGTAAAAGAGGGAGAGAGACGATAAAAATATATTATTAAGATAATTAAGATAAATTACTAATGTTATATTTTAATAACTATTCTAACAAAAATCATTAATGTTGATAGTAACTACCCTAACAAACATCATTAATGTTTGCCTAAAAACGGAGATATCATTACAATATTTAATTTTGCACTTTTTATTCATATTAATAAACTTTTGTAATAGTTAGATTTTAATTAATGTCATTTTGCTTTTTATTAAAAAAAATAATTATTTATTATTATTATTATTTATTCCTGCCACCTGACCCATATGTGAAAAAGCATGCGGCTGATATATTCAGAAAAAGTAGAAGCTGCTTCCTCTTTGGAACTCTACACAACACAACCCAACCGAACCTTCTCGTTTTCCCACTAGTAATAGTAATAGTAATAATAATAGTAAAGTAATGGCCTCATCTTTGGCTTTAATTTCCTCCTCCTTACCCAAATGCATGGTAAGCCTCTCACATTTATATTACCAACTCTTCATTTCCATTCATCTCTATTCTCTAATATACTCATCTTCTGCTTTTTCTCATTTATCAGGATTTTCACAAGTTTTCCGATTCTTCTCTCCCTGGTTTGCTATAAGCTTCAAAGTTTTCTTTTTTTGTTTGTTTTCCTACTCAATGAGATATTCTTTCAAGCCATATTGTTTTAACAGGAAAAAATAAGGAGGGTGGCTATTTGCGCTTTTTTGAGCGAAGAAAAGTGGTTCTCTCTTCTATTGGGTTCCTTTCCTTGACATTGTTGACCAATTCAAAGGATGAAAGTGTTTTGGCAACTGAATTTGCTGACAGTAATTTTTTTTTATTCCCTTCTCTGCATTTTACAATAATAATATATATGATCTAGTTGACTTTTTTGGAGAATCCTGAAAATACGAAATGAATCCCCTAATTATTATAACATACTACCTCCGGTCCTAAATATTTAATATTTAGGACCTAGATAACTTTTTTTTGGAGAGGTTAAGGTTGCAAAATAGTCTATTAAATCATGACATATTTGATATATTTTTAGATTATCCACTAGTTCATAAGTAAAATAAACTAGTTTAAGGGGAAAAATTAGACAAATCAATTTATAATTAACTTATTTTGCTTTTTTTTAGGATTTTTCAAAAAAGTCAATTAGGTCTTATATTTAGGACCGGAGGGAGTATTTCGTATATTATTAGATCATATGATAACTTATAAGTCAAATAAATAAACTAGTTTAGAGAAAAAAAAATTAGGAAAATCAATTTGTAATTACCTTATTTAAGATTCTCCAAACAAATCAACCAGTTCTTATGTTCAGGAAGCGAAGGAATACTTTTTTGTAGGTTGACCATAAGACATTCATAAAAAACTGGGAACAATATTCAATTTGGCGCATAAGGAAAAAAATAGTTGACATGAATATGCAAATTTTGTTTTCCAAATTTTAGTAGCTAGCTAGTAGCCTTTCTATATTGCTTGATATTAAACTCCTGCTAACTGATGCTAACAAAGTTTTCACAGTATCTTACCATTGCATCATGTCCCAGTAATATTGACAACCATGCCTGTATTGATTTGTATGACTTGGAATAGTTTACAGAAAAGGTTTTATTATTGACTTTGAATTCTGAAGCTGAACTTTGCCTCAATCAGGGGGAATATTGTTTCTTAAACTGTACTTTATGCTACGGTTTATTGTGTAATTAAAGTTTCTTCTATATGGTATGCACATGCCATTGAGTTACATAGGATTGATGACAACATTGTGATTTTTCATAGCGGTATTGACTTTCGGCGATGTTTTGTACACAGTGCCAGCTCTAAGAGGCAAAAACTATGGTAAGACGAAAATGCGATACCCAGATTATACAGAAACTGAATCAGGACTCCAGTATAAGGTCAATGATTGGTTGGTATTATATGAATACTTCAGCATAAGTAGTTTACGTTTCTTTATTGATTCATATTAAAAAATAATGCAGGACTTACGAGTAGGAGATGGCCCTACCCCAAAATTGGGAGACACAGTGGTGGTAAGACATTTAAGTTTATGCTATTACATACTGCTTCTAAATCTAATCTAGCCAGTTATCTTTGGGTTATGGGATGTTTGCTGAAAATTGATACATTATTTTTGTCAACTAATTAATTAGGATTTTATCTTGAATTCACTTCAACAAGCCTTCTATGTTATCCAGCAGATTTTTAAATGGTTGGATTTACTTTGGTATGTTTATAAGTTCAGCAGCTTGTGCATAAAAGATGAGGGTTGTTTTTATATGCATGGGGTACTTTTAGAACGGTATCCTTCTCTATAATTGAAGCAACTTATGGATTTTAGTTTCCTTTCAGGTGGATTGGGATGGTTACACCATAGGTTACTATGGTCGCATATTTGAAGCCCGAAATAAAACCAAGGGTGGATCTTTTGTGGTATGAAATTATTTTCATCTTCTATTTGAACTTTTTACAAATGGTTCATTGATTTTTGGCCAAGATTACAAATGGTTGATTAGTACACGCCTTTTAACACGTAGGGTGATGACAAGGACTTTTTCAAATTTAAAGTAGGATCCCAAGAGGTAAGTCTACGTTTAATGACATCTGGGTTCCTTGAAATTTGGTATCTACATATTCTAGGTTATGAACATCATTTCATGAGCAGTGTTAATTGTGTTTTTTTTATGCGAGACAGCAAACATTGTATTTATAGCTTAGCATTTTCTATTTCATGACATTCATATTTAGGGAATTCATGAAGAAAAAATATAGACAATCTTGGTAGCATGTGAAAAGGAGAGAGTAGTTGAAATGCTGGGTAACTTTCGATACCTCATTAATGCACTGATGCCTCTTATAAGTTTGATACAGTTTATTACAAGAATCAGGAAAGAGCTTGCTGAAAGGGGGTAAAAGTATATGGGAAAAAATAGCGTAGTCAAGACAAATAGAAATTTGTTCTAGAAGAAGATTTTAGGTAGGCAAATTTATTTTGACCTCCAGACAGTATATGTAGAAAAGAAACGCATGAGTTTCATTCTGCTACCCCAGAACCTTAAATAAGAAATGTTATATTTTGGATGTAGAGTTTATGAACTTTTTCTAATTTGAATGAGTGGAATGTTCCACCCCATACATGTTTAGACCTGTAACCCATGTTAGATTCGATTGTATTTTCCAACTATATTACCATGTCTCTCTTGAACTACGTAGTTATTTCCAACATAAAAACTAGGGATGTTTCAAGGAACTAAAATTAAGCCAATTGAACTGATAAATTTAGTAAATCAGTGATGCTATTATTTGGTTTATTTTTGGCTTAATTTTTTTTAGAAAAGTATGTTTCACCATTTTTGTTTTGTTGGCTTAGTGGATTGCAATTGTATCAAAATAGAACGTAATTGCGATAATTCAAAAGAAGATTGAACTCTAGAATGAAAATAAATCAAGATGCAACCTGTAGTTCGGTTATAACTGACTATAGCTCCAAATAGAAGCACAAGTCAAAAGTCACAACTATTACTGGATGGTAGAATATATGTGCATTTTTTTGGGAGGTGTGCTTCATTTTCAATTTAGATTGCTCCCGCATGAACAGGTTTTTGATGAATTGTTACTTATATTCCTTGAATGTTCAGGTGATCTCAGCCTTTGAAGAGGCTATTTCTGGCATGGCGCCTGGGGGCATTAGAAGGTGCTTCATCCCTTTCTATTTTCAGGAAATTTAATGCTCTTGGTATTCCTTATGTGTTTTACGCAAATTGATTTTATGCTAACACAACAGCTGAGAGTTGATGATCTCTTGTGAAAGTATAAATAAGTGAGATATTTGTTGTGAAATTTTGGGATTCAACTTCTTTTTATCTTTGGATTACTCCTGAGTAGATGTCATGAGCACATTTCCAGAGAACAAATTAGGGCGAGAAATGCAATTTACACTGCATATTTTAGTGATACAGGATAATTGTTCCCCCAGAGCTAGGATATCCTGACAATGATTATAATAAGAAAGGTCCAAGACCAACAACATTCTCGGTAATGATTGATTTTCTTTTCTTTTCTTTTTCTTAGCCATAATTAAAGTGGGGGCGTAGTGATTTGCTATCTAAACTTGTTTCAGGGTCAACGAGCTTTAGATTTTGTGTTAAGGAATCAAGGGCTAATAGACAAGACCCTCTTGTTTGATATTGAGCTGTTGAAGATTGTACCAAGCTGATCTATGGAATTCTGCATTTCACTTTTTGAATGATCTGGTCAGTTTTCTTATGACATTTGAAATTTACTTGGTATAGGTGATTGGTAATATTTTTCTAATTCTTGTTTTGGCAAGCGTAACAATAATTGTTCTCCCTTGGAATGAGTTAACTGATAAACGTCATATGGTTATTATTATTTGAATGCTGCTAGTTCTTTTGAAAAATTTGATGCGGGCTTAGTGATTGTTATATCTTTTAGTTTTGGTGCCTTGCTTACACATTATTCATACCTTGTTTTATTGGTTGCAGCATACGTAGTGAACTCAACCTACATCTCTACAGAGGTACAAAATCCACCCTATGTTTTGTATGACAGACGAAGGTTTTGGCTTTTTCTTTGTGATTGCAACTTGTCATTTGTTTATAGGGAAAACAAGTGTTTCTATTTTTTGTAACTGTACTGAAATAAATCATACATACACTTATAAACGCCAAGTTTAAGTGATATTTTCACATGTTTTACTAAACATCAATTCACTGTTTACGTGTGGGAATACAATTATATGATCAATTATAGATAAGTAAAAGAAAAAGGATATTTTAATAGGTATTTTCTATGGTGATAATCCTTGTTTGAGGTATTGTTGGAACTAAATGTAGTAGGCATGCCTCCAAGTGGGGATTTGAACCTTAATTGTCAATGTTGTGAACGTTTGGTGCTTAAAGTTTTACCAATCAAGCACTGTCGATTTGATCCATTGATATTTATTACTCTGATGATCATTCTAACTTTGCACTCTACGAATTCCAAATGAAGTTTTGCACAAAATAAAATACTCCTTTGCTTAATATCACTCATTTGATAAATATTGCGGTCATGTTTACTGTTTTAGAATGATTTCTTTCATGGTTATTGATGTCTTCAAAGTATGAAGGTCATTTATATCTACTTGGACTTTGTTTATTAGAAGTGGATAGGTACTTGTAACATGGTAAACAAGGTTTGAATCTTCAGGGAAGATATCTACATTAAATGCTTGACAGCATTTTGACGCAAAACTAGAAAGAATGACCTAGAAAAAAATGTTCATAAACAAGGTTCTTAAAATTTTTAATTATTCAAATGGAACAAGAACTTAAAATATTGATATCTGGTGAATTAAGCAAGAATAGGTGGATCTTGGGGGAGTGGATTTATGAGATCGATATTGATAAATGATTACAGGCCGGATCATTATAATAGAAAAAAATAAAACTACTGTTATTTTTTTGGGGGATATAGGAGGAAGAAGTATAATTAATTGATTGATTGATTTTACAACTGTGTGTTAGAGAGATAGAAGGGGACAGAAGACAGGTATAATGGTAGAACCAGAAAAAGATAAACATGCATAGGGAAAAGGGATCAAAAGGAGAGGAAAGTAGGGAGATTCTAGGATCCAGAATCTGAAAATCCTATAAGGAAGGGGGCTAGAACTAGAATCTAGTTCTAGAAAGACAGGAGCAATCTCCTATATCTTAATTCAATTCTTCATTCATGTCTAACAATTGTACAATGGGTCTATATATATCAGACTTTCACATGACAACATAACTGACCATAATTTAAATTTAAATACAATACAATAACTGACTCAAATATTCAAATACATTAACTAACACAACAATAAAATAAACTGCCACATGGCAGAATAATAATCACTGTCTAAGGATAAATAGCACTAATGTGGGTTCCTATCATATAACCAGAGTAGATGTGTTCACATGGGAACTCTAATGATAGCCTTCTAACATCACATGTAAGTCTGCTCAACACCCAACACTTGCACATCTCATTTCGCCCCTCTTCCTTTTCATCTTTCTCTTTCCTTCTGCTACAAAACCCTACATCAAACACTGTCTTTTCCCTATAATCCTTAAGCCAAACAAAGAAAAAATCCACAGTTAGAAAGGTTTTGGACTTTTAAACATAAGGTCTTCAGTTGTAAAGAAATTAAATGATTTTAGGAGATTTACCATAATTTGTTCAGAACGGTGCTAAAATCTGGCTCATTCATGTAGTCATGTGTACATTCTAGCTCATTGATGCTTATACATCAGTGTTAATTTTAGTATTTGACCCTACAGATTTAGTTTCGAATATTTTTAAAATTAAATAAGTGGGTTTCAGCTCTCAAGGTCTTATGCAACTATATATATTTGTGATGCTAAGGAAAGCATGCTTCAATATGTGAGGACGAGGGAGACAGGTAAAAAACTTCCTTTATAATTATGGCCAATTGGCCATTGTTGGAGTAAAATGATGGTAGCTTTGTGTAAATGACTGTATTTTTTCCAAAAAACTTGATTGTTTAGAGTTTCTTTTTTAGCTGAGATTTAGAGTTTGTGTAAATTTCAGTTATGATCACATTTCCTTTCAAGACTGCATTAGAAAAACGAAAACAATTAAATTGTTTTAAACATCCAGTTTATTCAAAACACACAAATATCCATCTTACCATATAGAGAGAACCACCAATGAAGGATCAACTTGACACAGGTGTGTGCGTGTTTGTTGCACAAACTTCAGGTATAAAGAATGTGTGTTTTCATTTAAGTTTTTATTTAATTCAACTGCTTCCAAAACTTATTCAGTATGAATTATTCCTCTGATATAAATCAGAGCAGAAAGTTTAGAAGCTCTTACGGAAGCTTCATCAATGTATTTTTTGGGATTGAGAAAGGACAGATCCAACGGAAGCTTCATCAATGTATTTTTTGGGATTGAGAAAGGACAGATCCAATGGGAGAGTACTCGAGTGTAGAGTTTTTTATATATACCACAACATTTTTTAACTTCAAAACCGTGATTCACATGCATCAAAAGGAAAAGAGCAAAATGATCGTATCCATTAAATAGGTTTAAGTTTATCTGGACAATGTCGGATAAGCCATTTCAAAAGAAGAGAGTACAACCTTAATTATGTGGGTAACATTCTTATCCTTTGAGTCAGTTTAGTAGGTTTATCAATAGCGTCGGATTATCGGGCGATGTTTAACAAATAAAAACAAAGAGAGTTCCCACTGTTCTAATTAAAAAAAAGGAGACTCGTTGAATAGCTCAAATAATATAGCCTATTACTTCCTCCGGTCCCTAATATAAGAGCTCAAAATTTGAATGATTTTGGTCCTTAATATAAGAGTTCATCTTACATTCTCTTCTCATTTAATGTGTTTTTCCTACTTTGCCCCTAACTCTTTCATATTTATTGATGTTCATGTATTTCTCTCTCTTAAAAGTAGCATAATAAATATGGGCAATATTGGAAAAGAAACATTAACTCCAGACACACAACTAATATTCACATGTTTTCTTTAGAAACATTTTTTTGGCGGCTAACTCTTATATTAGGGATCGGAGGGAGTATTTCATTTTGAACGCTACCACCACCACACTCTCCAATCCTAAACCATACCCACAAGCTTTCTTTGTTTTGTGGGTCCATTAAAATATAGCAAAACAGGAAATAGGAGTTACATGATTGTAAGCTAAGAGTATAAAACTCTTGCCCACAATGTATATATCCAGTTTATTGTTAATGAAGTTTTCCTTCCATTCCAAAAAAAAATTATAGCAAAACAAACAGCAAAGAGCTAATGTAATGTTCGATTCATCGACTTTTACTTTATTTTAATTTTATTCTTTTGGTTTATGTGTCCATGTTTGTATTCGATCGGCTGAATTGTTTGAAAGAGGATCCATTGAATGAGAAGTGATTGTGATCTAAAATAATTGACAATTGACTCAATATGCACTTATAGTAACTAGTTGGTGATATATACGAGAGACAATTATTATAACTGAATTCTTCCTTTATTCTTCCTTTCTAGTGTTATAAATAAAAGAGTTATGGATCATATTTATCACAGAAATTTTAACTAAAGATCAATTTCACCCCAAAAGTTTTTTTGGGATCAATTTGACTCAAAAGTTTACAAAACGTATTAATTTCACTCTTCTGTTAACTATTGTTAGTTTTGACCATTAAATAAGTCAAACAAGCCACATAGTTGTTCATCTAATCATTTGGCAAGTGAACACATGCCACATCAACATCTCTTTTTCTTTCTTCCTCAGTCCTCCCTGACTTCCAAAAACCCACCGGTTGTTCCTTCATCTCTCGCCCCAACCGAGCTTTGATTCAGTGCTTTCATCAATAAAAGGACAGAAGATTATAATAATTATTAATTTTTCACATAAAGTCATTTTGCAATGATCTATTTTACCGAATGAAACAAGCTTAAGGGAGAAACAGTTGAATAATACTACTTCCATTCATAAATATAAAATCATTTTCCCTAATTTGATTAGATTAAAGATGTTTATTTAGTTGGTTATTAATACTTGACATTACAAATTTATTGTCACTATATATCTTTATCTCCACTCTCCTTCTCTTGTTTGTTATTATAAATAAGTATTATTAGAGTTAATTTAGGAAAAAGTTGAGAAAATTAGAAAATAATTTTATATTTAAGAACAAATTAAAATTTAAAAATAATCTTTTATTTAGGAAAGGATACATTTCCGGTCAGTACACTATGTGGTGGAAATATTAATTGAAATAAAAAAGATTGAGATTAAAACAGAGCTATGTGGTTACCAATGGGTAGTTGGTTGAGCTGGTAAGTGGGCTGCAACCCCCGTAAGGATGAGAACGCGTGTTCGATTCCCGGGAAGCGCTCTCATTGGGAGAGGGGACAACCTTGCCTATGTGGGCAACACTCCTACCCCTCGAGTCCGGATTAAACCGGGCGGTAATTAACCAAAAAAAAAACAGAGCTACGTGGTTACTGTTACTTCCACAAATCGTTGGACTGTTTACCTCTTTATACTTTTCTTTACAGATTGTTTTACATTTCCCTTTAGATACTAAATCCGTTGATCTAATGTTCCATTATTCAAGATTTTTTTTTTCTAAAACGCGATCAGTGCTATAATTTGGTTAATAAATTTTTGTACGTCATCTAAAGACATTTGTTTTTCAAACGTAGTATTGTGAGCCACGTTAGATGTACAGAAATATAAATTTTGATTTTATATATCACAGATAATTAAATTTAAATGATGTAATTATTGATGATTTTTGTTTCTTATAAAAATTATTTATCGTTGTTATATGAACACTAAGTATGAATGTTTGTTTTTTGTTACGTTATTAATTTTTTATAGGTTTTTTCCTGATTCGTTCATAGTTTATATATCAAATTTTTATTAAATATTGTTTCAAGTGATAAGTAGAGCTTTTGCTAAATAAAATAATAATAAATTTGTGAATTCCCTTTCGAAACTCCTCGGGTCTGAGTTCACATGAAAATCATGTATATGTAATTGAAATATAGATAACTAAGATCAGTAATAGTGTATATCGTATTTGTTATTTGGATACGTGCTCTAATTCATCATCAGACATTTCACTATTTCAGACTGTTAGGTGTTAAAAGCTTTTATAATTGATATTTATATTACAACTTCACTCTCACAATCACCGACCAACAATTTTCATATGTTGTACTCCCTCTTTCTAAATGTAAGACTTAATTGACTTTTTTTGAAAATTCTAAAAAAGAAAAATAAGTTAATTATAAATTGATTTACCTAATTGTTTGTTTCTCTTAGACTATTTTATTTTACCTATAATCTAATGGATAATCTAAAAATATATCAAATATGTCATAATTTAATAGCCTATTTCGCAACCTTAATCTTTCCAAAAAAAAATCAACTAAGACCGGAGGTAGTATTCATCACGTGTATCGCTTTTTATCATTTTGAAAATGATATATAGACTTTCATTTATCCATCTCTTTTTGCAGCCTATTACTTTTGTTCTTTTTTGGGTTAAATATCATATTGGCATATAAACAATTTTCATTGGGTCAAATTAGCATACAAACAATAAAATGGGTCATTTTGGCCTACAAACAAAATAAAAGGGTCATTTTGGCACATGGGCTAAAGGAAAATATTAAAATACCCCTTGAGACCTAATTAATTTTTTTTAAAATATGTACGTCCCACATTTAAGAATAACAAATTAGCCACTCACCCCATGGGCCCCACGGTCCCACCCCACACCTTCATCTCTCCTCCCTCCTTCCCTCTCCCACCGGCAGCCACACTTCCCTTTCTTTCTCCTCTCACTTCTTCTTCACCTTCAAAATGCTCTCTCCTTTCTTTCATCAACACCACCAAATTCAACAACAACCTCAACCTCTCCCTCTCTCAATCTCAACCTCCAAAAACTGATGTGTTTGCATTTGGAGTGGTTCTTTCAGAGCTGGTAACAGGGAAACGTGCTTTGTTTCGTGACAACCAAGAGGCCAATAAATTAAAACGAAATCCCTCAGTACACTTGTAAAGCATACTATTTAATTTTTTTCGAAATTAGAAAATTAGCATCACTTTTTTTTAAATTCTTTAGGTTGAATACTTCATGCATGTCAATAATATATTCGAAGACAATGACCCTGACTCCCTGAAGCTACTTTGGAAAATGTAATCGATCGGATTCTCCAAGGTTGTTACCCTCCGGACGATGTATATAAGGATTTTGAAGGTGAAGAAGAAGTAAGAGGAGAAGGAAAGAAAGGTAGTGTTGTGGCTGCGACTGCCGGTGGGGGAGGGAAGGAGGGAGGAGAGAGGGAGGTGTGGGGGTGGGGCCCATGGGGTGAGTGGCTAATTTGTTATTTTTAAATGTGGGACCCACATATTAAAAAAATTTTAATTAGGTCCCAAGGGGTATTTTAGTATTTTCCTTTAGCCCATGTGTCAAAATGATCCTTTTATTTTGTTTGTAGGTTAAAATGACTCATTTTATTGTTTGTATGCTAAATTGACCCATTGGAAATTGTTTATATGTCAATATGATATTTAACCCTTCTTTTTTTTTATATAAATACATGTTTCATCCTATTACTTAGGGGTGCACAAAAGCCCGGCGGCCCGGTTGGCCCGTCATGACCCGATCCGGTCCTATGCCAAAAATGGTCTGTCACGAAGTGGCCCGAGACCAGCCCGATTAGGACATGACCGACCCAGCTATCGGGTAGGACAGGACCAGGACATATGCTCCATGACCAACAGGACGGCCCGGCCCGATAATTTTATTATTTTTAGTAAAAATATTTTGATTAATTAACACAATTATCAAACTATTTCATAATTAATTAATTAATTACTTATTTAATTTAAAAATAGTTGATTACAATTCTTTATTTTTACTACATAATACATCAATTTATTTAATGATTGAAAAGTGGAAGTTTTTTATTTAATTGTACAAAAAAAAAATTGGGACCAACATGGTCCGTCATGTGGCCCGGTGGTCATGTCCGGCCCGATCTCGGTGTCGGGCCAAACAGGACATGACCGGGTCTCGGGCCAAAAATTCAGGCCCGACAATTATTTAGGACATGACTAGGGCATATAGGTGGCCCGGTCATGTCCGTCATTTGTGCACCCCTACTATTACTTTTGTTCTCCTTTTTTTAATTTATTCTTTATTAATTGAAGCTTCAGTTTTCTATTATATGTTTGTTTTATCTTCATTCTCTACTTCATTCCAATGCTAGTTCAACTTGTCACCTTTCTATAGTGCTATTTCTCCGGTGGGAACGAGAAAAACTTGTGTTTATCATAAAATGGACCCTGAAAATCATCTTCTTCTTTCTGAGCTAATTGTCAGCTAATCTTGAAGATGTGGTTGTGAAGATAGATAAGATCATAAAAAAAAAGATGTTCTTTATCCATATGGTCCGGACCGATTGATGCGAGAGCAGATAGGTATTCTTTTTTTATACTAACATTTTTATTTCGAATACCAATTGGTGCGCCTATATGTATATACACGTGATTGATTTATTATTTCCATCTCTTTTTCACATTTTAGAATGTTTGATGCTTAGCTGTGTTGGACGAGCCAGGAATTGTTCGAGCACACACTAATATGTTTAGTGAGGGCAAGATAATATATACGGTTCATGCACACTACTCGAGTGATGTCCTCCATGAACCACGATTTTTCCTTGACAACCTACCAGAACATTTTTTTGATTTGGTAACAGTTTCTAATGTTGCAACTGGCAACGCTGGTAACTTGGGTTTAATAGGTATATTAACAATAATATTTCCTTCATGTTAAATGTTCATTCTTATATTGTTGCTTTTTTAACATTATTGCTATAACTTAGTTTCTATTTGATTACTTCATAACAAATTTCTCTGCGGACAAATGTTAGATGTTTCTGGATTTCTTGTGGCTGTTTGTGAATAATTGATAATTATTTCTAGAAGTTTATAGTGTCGAATGTCTCTGTTTTTTTTTTCTTTTTTGTGTACCAAGGCAACAATCTTTCCATGATGTAACAAGGGTTTCCTTAACCCTTCTTCTCTTGAGCTGATGGAAGCAAGAATCGCATTACTTGGTCGTGTGCGTTCTAATAATGGGGTCGTATCAGCATTACCTTCACTTGAATCTTTCAATAGCGTAGATGCCGCAAGGACTATGATTAGAATGCTGCTTATTGTTTGTTCATGTTGTCAGTTGTAGCTTAGAGTAATGTTTATATTTATTTTTCGAGCCATGTTAATGTATGGCTAGTAACTTTATCTTTATATTCTTAATTTCAGGAATATGTATGTAGTTGTGCCTATATGTGTTGTTGTATGTATTATGTGGTTACAAAATTTCGCTCTTTTCTTAGTACTTCGGTAGAAGTTTTAATATAATTAAAATAATATGACGTGAACAAAATAGATATGTATGCTTTATATTATTTTACCATAATTCATGCTTTATATTGAGATAATCAAATAACTGAAATTATCAAGCCTTGTCATATTATTCAGTGTAATTCTGGCGGGGTAAATGCTAGTTCTCTTAAAAAGTAATAGTGAATTGGAAATTTGGAATCAATTGACTAACATTTCATGCCAAATAAACTAATATTTTGTTTTAAGCATTAGCAATTGACTATTACTTTTTTTTTGACCAATTACTATTACTTCATTCTTTCAATTTTATACCTTTTTACCTTTTATTTGAAATCAATGTTTTCTCCACACATAGATCTATACATATGATTTTTTTATATGTCAAATTGTAGTGTTAGCATGAAAACAATCTAACTCAAACAATAAATTAATGCTTAGACTACTTTAATAGCTTTCGGTCTTATACAATGGAAGGAATATGGCTCTGGGCTGCTGGTAACAAATACAATATGACTAGAATAAGACTCTTGTGGCGGGGGGAAACCAACGATTTATTTCGTGCAACTTAGCATTGTCCGAAACCTCAAGAAAAGGATGACATCCAAAAAAAAAAAAATTGGTCAAAAACAAATCCAAAAAAATAACATATAACTTAACAAAACAAAGCCTGCCTATGATAATTAGAGCATTAGAAGTTTAGAACACTTTTGAGGGCATTCTCGTTCGTTGAACACACATGACTGCATCACCCTGTAGATCTTTATGAAAAGCTAAGAATCATGTCTTCACTATGAATTGACTGGCTTTCCATTTAATTTGGGGAAAGGGTCTTGCTTGCTCAGAACAACCACTTTACTCTTGTGGGCAAAGTAACCTTTCATAAGGTTCTTATATATCAATATGGCCATTATACACTCCACCTGCAAATCAAAGCAAATAGAAAACATAATATCACCTTAACTACTCTACAGATGTATTATTAACTGTTAAGTTGTTGAATAAAAACAGATATATAAAAATCACCTCATCCACGTCCATGTCCATTTCAAGCCACCTCAATGCCTTCACAATAACATCCAACTTAATCTGATGAGCTTTGCTCGGATCCTTTTGCTTCTGAATGATGTAACTGCCATGTTGCCATAGGATAACAGGAAATTAGTTGTTGGAGTTACTCTAGGAGTGTTTATCAAGTGCAACAGGGGAGGGTGAATGGTGATATTGTCAACTTACATTTTCTTCATCAATCTTTGGTAAACCTGAAGTTCTAACTTCTCTAGAACAAGATACACACCTGACCTCAAGAACCTAAACAATAAACAAATTATATTTTATTCTGCAAGATGAATCATGGAATCACAATGATTTCAAGAGTAATTTTACCGGTCTTCATAATCTTGGAGAGCATGCCGTAGAAGTCGAAGGTCACCTTTTCTTAAAGCTTGTACAATGTTACTGTACTGTCCCAAGGTTTAAAAAAAAATATTATATTAGCACTTGGAAGACATTAATAGATGAGGATACTAATTCTCACATTTAGTACTATGGGATATGGGATGGAAAATGGGTAACCTTAATAGCTAGCTTTTCGAATAGGCTTCCCATCCCACTTAGATACCTATAATTGACCATAAAGTATTTCAATTATCCTAACTAAGCCCACCAATCAAGCGTATCAATAGATGCGGACTATGAACTTAACTTTCAAAAGAAAAAAATTTAAGATATAAAGGAACAGTCACTAGGCTAAACATACCTCAGGTAGGTTGTACTTCTCCAACAACCAATCTTTTGGTAGTATTCCAATTGAAAGCTTCACAGGAATTAGATATTTAAGGATCATCCTACGTTCAAAGAAAACAAAGGAAAGAAGTATAAGCCACAATGTGAAACAATAAAAATGTAATTATTCAGGAAAAACATCCGTCAAGGTATTTGAAAGTCCTTGATGTTATCATTATGAATTAAGGGAACATTCATTTTTCATACATGTCAACTTCTCACATCCAAGAATTTATAGATAACTTTCATTAGTAATCATTTAAGTTATTAAAACGTCAACTTCTCACATCCAAGAGTTTATAGATATCTTTCATTAGTAATCATTTAATTTATTAAAACAATGGCGACAGACATTCATGCAAATAAGGTGCAAACTACAGAGTGTTTGTTGAACACAATAGTCAGATCAAATTTCAGATAGGTAAGTATATTTCCAATTCATAAATTGTAATATTGAAGATCAAATTGAAAAATGGGAAAGTTTCAGTAAACCCCCACAGATACATTTTAATATCAAAGAGGCCCAAAAAGTTTTGAAACATTACTACACACTTAGGAGGGATATATGAAATCAAATCTTTAGGGTAAATATGTAAATTTCCCGCACAAATAAAGGTATTTCCATGTAATAAAAAAAAAGTATTTCCAAAATATTAATGAATTCCAAACAAAAGCTGTTACTAGAATATATACCATTTACTCGACCAAAAAAAAGAATATATACCATTTGTACGACAAATATGAGAATTTTCAAAACATGTTTATTTCACACACATATAAAGATATTTCTAAGGCACTTATTTCTCTTTATTTCTGCTCAGTTTTTCCCTTCCTCCACACATCTGTTTCAATTGTTAAATATGTCCTATTTTGTTGAGTTTTGTTCCAAGCAGTTTTACATCAATAGGGCTTTCTTAACAGTCTTTTGAAACATGATCCCAATAGCTCATAAACACACACTTTAGTTAAATCTATCCCATTGCAAACCCTATAAGATTTTGGGTAAAGGTGCAGAACTACACATGGTAAAAAGTGCACCAGGCATCACTGTAAATTTAAAAGTGCAAAACTAACCTTGCAAATTAAAATGGGGAATTGTGAGATTCCAGTTAGATATGTCTAACTTTCGTTAGCCTTAACAGTGGAGCCCACCATTATCTATCAGGAATATCGCATTTGCTCCATTTTAATTTACAAGACCATGGTGCTAAAAGCACTTTTTATATATTGCGTGTAGGTTTTCACCTTTATCCTAAGATTAATACACTTTCCAGCCCACTCCAGACACATTGATTGCTGATAAGCTTTAATTAATAGTTATTCACCTTCAAAAAGATTCCTGATCTGACTATCCAAGAAAAACTGTAGTATAACTGGGCCGAAAAATAATAGCAAAAATAAAAAATTCAAAAACAAATATGTGCAAAATGTTCCACCGTCGATCTTATTTCAAAAGCTAGTACACAAAATTAATCAAACATTTTAACCTATCAACAAATCATGATATTTACAGTCACATGGATGCCATATTAGAACAAAGATCATTGTATTTTAAACCCTACAAATCCCCCTCATGCAAATTCATATACACAGCACACCTGGACCAAACCTGATATTGGATTCACTCTGAGGGTTGCAATGCTTCAAGGCATATGATAATTTATGATCAGCCTGTCAAGTCATTTGCGCAAAATATAAATATAGATCTTAAAATATTGTAAATCTTTTATGCTACCGCAATACTACCAACTACTATGGTACTACCACACAATATCAGATAAAAATGTAATTCCAAGCAGAGATAAATCATTGATGAGATAAATTAATAAAAGTATAGCAACACACTATTTCAAGTTAGCCCACAATGGTACAGTATGCTATTCTGCTGTAAATAGTATTGTCTAGAGACGGGCATAGCATTGAAAAGTAAAAATATACTGAAATATCAGAAATCTAGACAGCATAAAGCATATCGGATTCAACAAGCAAGCAGCTCATAATGATTATAGAAGAAAAACTTACAGCGGGGAAGTTTTCATTGAAAACTTCAAGGCGACCAGTATAGTACATGTAAGTGACCTGAAGCCAGACAACAAGGTAAGCATTGTTGAGGATACAAACTTATATAAACCAAATTCCAACACTAACCTTGTCACTTTTAGGAAACTCTTCAAAGTCAAATATGCGTGCAGTTTCAATGCTTCGTATTACACTACGGCACAAATGAACTGTACCAAGCTGTAAAGCAATAATAACAAATATATGAGAATTGAGTATCGACTACAATAACAGAGAGCATTCCAGTCCCACCTTGAGTAGAATCTAATGAACATGATACAAGTTTTATACACTCAACTAGGCCCTAAGTTCAGCTCAGACTGGTGTCCATGCAGTTCAACAAGGTTGATCAAACTAACATTCAATAACTGTTAATGTTAATGCTAATATTGAAGCAAAATATACAATTTCTACCTTAAAGTAAATCTTGAATAATTGACAAGTTACATATAATGCTCCAACACGCTTTGGTCCTTTCCCCTGAAAAGCAAAAGAAACCATGAAAGAGTAAGCAGAGCTGCTCTTAAGATCAAGTAGGGAATAATGAGCCTGCGCTATTGCAGATTTTGAAAGAATAAAAGGATCAAGAAAATAAATATAAGCGACAAAAAAAAAAACAGAAGAAAGACAACTAAGCGTCTACATCAGCAATAGGAAACTTACCGCAAGCACACCAAAAACTTTCATGAGGAACGAACCAGCTCCTTTCAACTTCTCAGGAGATTTCCCATTTGAAGCAAGTTCTCTGTCAGCCTAAAAGGAAACGGAAACAAAAGTAAAAATTTTGACCAGAATATGAACCTAAAATTTGCAAAACCCATGACTGCATTTTCCAGAATCATACAAGGGCATTCCATATCATACCTTCTCCGCAAGAACCCTAATTTCGTAAACAATCGTGTGCAATGCTTCTAAGGCCCATGCGGATTCCCAATTGCGAAATTCCTGGATGAAAGCACTGGATTCCAGCCATTACAACAATCATTTTAAAGATAGAATACCTTTTTTAAATACAGCATATATGTTTAAACTCAAGAGAAGGGAATGCATAAAAAGGAAAGAGAGTGGAAATACTTGGAAGATTTTTCAAATGATTGATAAGATTCAACCAAATTGCCTTGTCTATAACTTTGCAAGGAGCGGAAAACAGGAACGAGGATTTCTGCATACTGATAATACTTCTCGGATTGTTTGATCAACCTATTAGCATCCTAACAAGACAATCAAACAGTGTCCAATGAATCAATAATCCCCTTGTTACCTCCATCAATAAGCTTAATTCAAAAACAATAGCAAAGGCAAAGATAGATGAAGGGAAACCTGGAAGAGGTTGAGGGCATCAGCTACAGAGAGGAGGAAGTGGGAATTAGAAGAGAGAGAGAAGAGAGCCTTCAAGGAAGCACTGTCTTGAGAAGAAATGGAGTCACAGAAGCGATTGAGATATTCTGTTATCCTTCTGTGTGCTTCCCCCATGCTCAAGTAAGCCATTAATTCCTTCTTTATTCTTCCACTCTCTTCGAATTTCAACTCAAACCCGCTTCAATCGCGATCTCACTTATCTCCTAAGCTTCAATCTGTTGGTCTCTTTTTCCAAACAGGGCCACCTTTCTAAAGGGAAAAATGTTTAAAACATGTCATATAGAATGTATCTCAGATCACCATCAGCAACTTTAATTTCACACTAGCCATGCACACTCAGATGCTAACAAAAGCAAACAACAGATTATGATGAATTCAATAAATGCCAATAAAAGTTGCAATAAGAATTGTGTCAATCAATTTCATATCCCAACAAGTGATACAGTCCAGAGAATTCAATTTCGCAGCAAGCAAAGCACAGTCAGCATCAATTTCCAAAATTAAATGTACATAAATAACTAGTTCAATACATAAAAAAATGCATACTTTAGAAGCAGCCTGTGTCATCAAATAGGTGCATGATCAACCTCAAAGATTGAAGAAGCAGATGTCAACATAACCATTCAGCTCATACTTCTTCATTGCACTACTAAATTAACATTATGGATAGTACTCCCTCCATTCCTAATTATAAGTCCACATTAAAGTTACAAACTTAATCATTCTAAACTGTTTAAAATTATCTTTTTTCCTCAAAACTAGTTTATACTAGTCATAAACTAACATATAATGTAATTACATTTGTCATATGTTATAATTTAGTGGTGTAATTTGCTTCCTTAACTTTCAAAAAAAAAAAGTGTCAATGTTGGCTTATAATTAGGATCATAGAAGCTGAGCCATAAATTAATTGATAAACCACATAGGACTAATTTAAAACAACCAAGTAAACAACAACCCTTACTCACAATCATTGATCTCCCTAGCGGAAAATTCGTAGCATTTGATAAGCAAAACAAACACTGGTTTGAAAATCAAACAGGACAAATAAGAAGTGCTGAAACATAAAGATAGTTGCGAACATATGAGGAAGAAATTTCCCAATCAAATTAAATTACCCAAAAATAATTTCTTGCTCTGCAATTTCCAACACGAAGCATAAGCTGATTCAACCCAAATAAGTAATAACAAAATGCCCATACGTTGTATTGTAGAAAAATTCTGAGTCCAGAACTCAATTTTGCAATTTTTCCTTTGCCAACGATGACGGCTGCCAAGTTCTTCTTCCCCAATATCTGTGTGAGGTTTTAGGGTTTTATTATTTTTATCCTTTTTAAATTAGATTTTTCATTTTATTTGAATCCTTAAGTTCCACGTCATTTTTCTGGTGCTTCAGCCAGCCAAGTCAGCGAATTTAACAAAGTTAAGTGACACATCTATCTAGGGGTGTAAATGAGCCGGGTCGAGCCAGACTTTACGTAAATAGGCCTGGGCCCGTAATGCAAAAGGAAAACATAGGCCTAGGCCCAGGCCTGGTTGTAGGCTTTTTTCAGAAAAAGCCTAGGCCTGCGAAAAATATTACAGGCCTGAAAGCCTTTTTAAAAGTCCACTTACAATGTAAGTCTTAAAAAAACTTCAGGCCTTTTAAAAGCCTACTTCAAATTTAGGCTTTTAAAGGCATACATATCAAACTTAAAATGACCATAAATATGACACATATCAAGTACAATAATAAGCACAAAAAACATGTCAGACCTTTTATTATTACAGCTTAAAAAGGCTTACTTACTAATAATATTATTATTATTTTAGTATTACTTATTAGTAGTTCTATTAAATAGGCCAGGCCTGAAGGCTTTCGAGCCAGGTTTTAGTGAAATAGGCCTGGCCTTTTTAGTTAAAAGGCTTTTTAAATGGGCCTGAATCTGGCCTGTTTATGGCCTGGCTCATTTACACCCCTACATCTATCTGAATAAACTAACATTGTTAGCTCCTTTCCAAAGTGTAGGGACTAACTGTATCAAACAGATTAAATTCTAGGGACTAAAATCTCTTTTTTCAAACTTTTGGGACTAAATAGTTTTGGGACAAAATTCAATCACGTGTACATGTCAAACTAAAAACAAAATTTAATTCAAATTAAAAGGACTAAATTAAATGAGATTAAAGTTCAAGTTCCATGAAAATCGACTTCTCATTAGGATCTATGTCATCCAAAAATTATTTTAATGGTCTAGATTTATTTGAATAAAATTTAATATTCTTGATAAATTTTTATTTTGATTGATACAGGATCAAAGAAGTAAATCTTATAACTATCATTTGTTACAAAATTAATTTTATCTATGAAAAAAATTGTTATTTAAATTTTTGAATCTGCACCATGCATATTAAGTTTTGGACTGTCCAGATTTCATCACAGCGATGAGAAATTGCTTTCTCATCACTGTGATGAGCATTAAATTGAAAACGAGATTAAAAGAATCAAAAAAACTCCAATTTAGTGATAGATAAAATGCTAAGAAAAGCTTTGGCAAAAATGAAAAAATCCTTAAAAATGTTGAAAAATTATAAAACACAGATTTAGGTAAAACATAAAGTAGTGAAAAAAATATATTTTGGCCAAATCCCACAAAAAAAAAAACCTTTCAAAACTGTAAAAGAGGGAAGTAGTGAAGAAAGAAATCTTCAAATGGCTTTATATCCATCTCAGATAGTTCATAGGTAAGTCGAGCCTTATGTGTTTCAGCCATGAGTGTAGTGACTAACACCTCAAATGAACTAATTCACACTCACACTATGACCAAGTGGAGGATTTGCATGGACTAACAGAAGCTGAACAATGCTACATGCAAGGATCACTTTCACTTATCGTTTATTGATCAAATGCTTGATAAGGTGGCCGATAGGGAATTTTTCTATTTTTTTATGGATATCTGGGCTACAATCAGATTCTTGTCATTGTAGTATAGTGGTAAGTATTCCCGTCTGTCACGCGGGTGACCCGGGTTTGATCCCCAGCAACTGCACTATTACTTATCGGCCGTTTCCGGTTTTACTGTAAATGTACGAGTCATCAAAATTAGCAGTATAAAAGTTATCGATTAACTATTGCAATTATGTTACCAATTGAAAATATTTGGGTTTTGAGTTTCTAAAATAACTAAATTGAAAATAATTTAACTAAAACTAAACTAACACTTAAATTCAAGAGAAAGGAAGTCTAAGATTATTATCACCATTTCATTTCATGAAACATAATTAAATCCTCTCAATTAGTTTGTTAATGAAAACATGTGTTTGTCTATGGTTCATAGGCATTTGAAAAAGTTTTCTCAAATCAAGTTCAAATTTCTACCTGTATGAATTGCACAATCTCTTATCACAATTAATACAAGCTATACTTCAAAACCAACCTTTTTGTGACAATGTTAGGTCGATAAGTATATCTCTATGTTATCAACAAAACATCCATTTAAAACCATAAACTTCAAGTCTAACATGCTTTTATCCAAGTTCTAAAACAAAATATTTTCTCAAATCATATTTCATTTAACTAAGTGGTGATCAAGCAATTAGCAAGTAAAGAGTAAGATAAAAGGCACACATGAAATTCATTGAAAACTAAAAGAGGTCTTAAGTAAATCTCAATACATGAAATAGGTCAAAATAATCCTAAACCAAAACTAACTGCTCATGACTAAAATAAAACCACCAAAATCATCCCAAAAACAGCCACAAATCCAGAGTTTAAACACGAGGAATTAAAAAGAAATGAGAGGTAAAGAAAGAAACCACCAAGTACTTGAAATCTCCAAGCATTTTTCTTCTCTAAGGTCTCAGTCTCCCTCTCTTTCTCTTTGATTTCCCCTGCTACTCCGCTGGAAGAGGATGATTATTGATGGTCTCGTGCTACTGGCTGTGCTAAGCCTTATTCATAGATGAAAAATGGTAAAGTGAAGAGTTGAAGGGAGGAATGGCGAAGCAAAGTGCAGCTGATCGAAGTGATGATGAAGAGTAGCGCCCCTTTTTTTCAAGCTCTAAGTGTGTGTATCTAATTCATTAGGTGTTCTCCTTGACTGCTGATCAAAGAAAAACGGTGTTCTCCTTGACTCTCAGCCCAAATTGCACAGATCGGCCCATGCTTCATTTTTCATTTTTTTTACAAATCTGCATTCATATATCATAAAGAGAGAAGGAGATATGAGATAATTATAACACCTCAACCACACAATCTTATTAATATGAAATTTTCCTTTAAAATATTCTTTTTTCTATTTTTACTATTTTTACTTTCTTATTTTAATATAATAATAATTATTTCTAAAGAAGTGCCCAGTTAATGCCCAAATCAGTACCTTTCCAATTCTCAACAAATCTATTCATTTTTACCTTGACTCCCAAAATAACACTAAAATATATATATCAAAATACACTAAAATTAGGGAGTCATCACTAATCTTACGAACTAATTCAATTAGGATGATTAGTGATTTGTAATGAATTAGGTTCAGTAATAATTCAATTAAATCAAACTGAATAAATAAAGATATATCAAATATATATTGATGAATCCAAATCTCTCATTACAAACGAAAACCACAATCAAACCCAAACAAACAACATAATCTAAACCTCAGAATATAAATGATAAAGCTAAATCTAGGAAAATCATAAATACAAGAGAAAGGGAAAACAAGACTCTCATATTAAGCATGAGACCTCAAGCTTCCCAAATCATTCTGTAACATCCCAAAATTTAAATTAGGGATAACAAAAATTAATCAAGTCATTAGGATATCATCAGTAAGCTAAAACTAATAGTAAATAAATAAAAAGGAGAAAAATATATTTTCAAGAGATTAATATGCCTATTTCTTTAGAAATTAAGGTAAAATAGTTAGAGATTGAGTTTAAATTAAAAATTGGATGATAAATACTCTAAGGCATAGGCAACAGTACGGTGGGAGAAAATATGTAAGTTGGTGTATAAAACAATTTTTCTATTCATTTAAGAGACATTAAATAAAATGGAAGGGTAGGTAGATTGAAGACATAAGGGCAAACTTGTCATTTTGCATCAAACCCTAATGCACACACCCTTCCTTCTCTTCTCTTGGCCGACACTTGCACACACACATTTCACTTCTCTTCCCTTCTTCATTTTCGTGCTCCCTCTACCCCTCCATCCTCTCAACGCCCTCCTCCCTTTTTCTCATTATCCGCCGCTCAGGGCGGCCAAGATAGCAGAGCAAGCCATCACGGCGAGACCAACATCTCCTCTCACGTTCTTACCATCCCCATCGTCCATTCCTCATTGTTTCTCCACTTGTCATCTTTATTCTTTGTTTCCGGCGAGTTCGACGTTCAACGGCGGGAAAGGTAAAGCTTCAACCTTTCTAGCATTTTTCGAGTCATGCTTTCATTTTGATGAATGTTTCCTCATTTTCTCCTTCTCTTTTGGTTCTTCTGAACCAGCCAGCACTATAATGGCCGATTTCCGGCCATTTTCCGGCGACGGCAAACTCGATTTAAGCAAACACCTCCGTGTTCAAGTTTGGGTAAGCTCTTTTCTTTCAATTTCTCTCCTTTTTCTGCGAGATTAGAATAGAGGGTGGTTAGGGTTCGATTGGGGTTTTAGGATTCAGGTTCAATAATCACCTAAAATCAAAGTTAGAGTTTAGATTTTTCAATTTCCCCTAAAGAAATGTCAAAGTCTCATGAGCTGTTATTGGTTGAGCTTCTTTTATGTCCTCTTTTGTTTACTATTCATCAAATCAAATTTGATTTCTCACGTGGATCTGTGCTTGCTTTGTTAAAAAGTTGATGTTAAAATGTTTTGGGAAGTTAATGAAACTAAAAGGTTTCACTTTTTGTTTGATTTGTTTGAGTTTGGATGATTTCAATTTTTCTTTTAGCTCCTTTTATTTTCTGTTCAGTTGGGGCTACTTGTTGTGATCTTCTTAGGAAACATTATTTTGCAAATAATAGTGGGTAAAAGAGATTTTTGGAAGTTGAAAACAATTTTCTTATTATTTCTTCTTGACATAATGATTTGAAATCATTGGGTGAAGTTTACCACTTGTCGATTTCAAAGATGTATGATTGTTTGCAAATAAGATACTTATCAAGTGATGATTTTTGGATACTATAAAAGCATTTGTAACTTGTGTTATTCTTGAATTAAAGCTGATTTGTGAGCATTGAATTGGAACTGTTGTGACTTATCTTGTTTGGGCTGAATGGATGTCATAATAATAGAGTAGTTTCAGTTTCCTAATTTGTGCACTGTCGAACTAATTATAATGGAGGTTCCATATGTATTTTGTTATGGGTATTGCTGATTTTAATGGAATTGCATATGATCTCTTTCCAATTGTTGGTGAAAATGCACACCATAGTATAATGGGTTGTTGTTGTGACTTCTTAATTTATATATATCCAAAATTGTAATCTGTTATTTAAATTTATTGTTTTGTGCTGTAAACTTGGCATCATTTGAAAGAACGAGAGGTTTTATGTGGATATTTAAGTTTGTTGTTATGTTGGTGTTAAATGTGAGTGGTATTATGGATCATACCTGAGATTTGGGTTTTGAATCTTAATTTTATAATTTTATATTCGGGGGTACTAATGAAGTGTCCAACAATGAAGTATAATGTTTATATTTAAAGAACATGGCTAAATAAACATCAAATTGATTGCTTGAAAGTAATGAGTAGTCTTGCTCTATGTTAATGCGAAAATGTTTGTATATATATTGTTTGTATGTGCAAGTGGTGATTTAACAGAAGTTCTCCTTTTCTCTGTTTTGACATGGCTTGTGTGAATGAATGATTATAACTGTTGTGGATGCATTTGTGTGGAACGAAGGGATGTTGTTGAAGTTGATCACTGTGGATTCTTCATGAAATTGTAAAGTTGAGAGTTATAAATGGATTAAGATAGTAATGCGAAATTTGGATATTAGAAGGATGACATGAATAAAATTATTTAAAAGAGGGGAAAGTGGGTAGTAATGTGATACGAGAGAGAGACGTAAAAATATTATAAAGTAAAAATGATATTAATTTATCATTGTGTATCATATCATTATAGGAGCATATAATGGTGATGATACTTAAAGGAAAATCTACAAGGAAATGGTAAGGAAAAGGCAACAGATTGTTAAAAGGCGACAGGTAATCACATTTAAACTTGCTATAACAATGAGGATGACGTTAGCTGGGATTTTCAAAATCCTTTTTCACCATATATATAATATATATATATATATAATATATATATATATATATATATATATATATATATATATATATATTATCTTTGAAAGTTATTTTTATATAAAATAGGCTATCGGGTGCCTTTCATACGATTATTTTCATATAACGAAATATTGAAACACTATGTATATAATATTCTGGCTGTGGTTGTTATTGATCTGGAATAGTTGTGGAAGGTATATAGGTGTAGTGTTTAGAAAGTGACTTGAGAAGTTATGAGGATAGAAGAGAGAGTTAGATGTTGAGTTTGAAATTGTGGAGAGTTACGTTGTGGAAAACATGAGATGTTGAGATTGAGATATTGAAGGGAATTGTGAGAATGCATGACACTGATATTGATATGGAGATATTGAACAGGGTTGAGATTGATGGAATAATTGGGAGTGTTGCATGACACTGATTTATATATGTACCATCGCGCGATGATAACTGTCGATAGGCCATTCGACAGTTATTTTGTACTATCCTTTCTGAGTAGAGACATGGGGATCATAGGTCGACTGATTAGAGACAGTGACCATCGGTCAACTGAATTGGAATAATGACCGACGACCTTTCTGAGTAGAGACAGCGGGTCGTTCCCTTTCCGATTAGAGACGGATTGGGGTTCTCTCTCTAGGGGGTTCCCAGAGAGAGAAATTGTCTTCTGAGTAGAGACAGGGGCACAATGGAAAATGCCTTCTGAGTAGAGACAGGGGCACAGTGTCAAATCATATAGTGAAGATGGATGCTGGAATAATTGCCTCCGTGATGGCACGATGTATCTATAGGCGAGTGTGAGAGTTGTGGTGGTAGTATTGTTGTATTGGAGATAGAGATGATGAAGTTTAGTTGATTTGAAAATGACTAAGGGAATTTGAGTGGAATATGGGGAAGAAGACTTGGTTTATATATATATACAAATATTAGTGATTTTGAAAACTCTGGTACCCTTTAGACGTCTTCGCTACCGCACATCTCACTGTTATAGTGAGTTAAGCGGTGATTACTGGGACAAATTGTCTCATCCCACGATTACTCACATTTTTACAGGTATTCATGCACAGGCGCAAGCATCAGGAAAGAGAATTAGGTAGAAGTTGTATAGTTATTTAGAATTGTATATTGCCAATTTATAGGTCTGCATTCGCTTCCGCATGTATATATACTTATTTATTGTTTAATATCAATTAGTTTTGTTTATTAACCATGTCAAGCAAATCCTTTCTAACATGGTTAGCTTTTAATATCCATGATAGTATTCATATTATATCAGAAAGTTCTTTTCTATCATGGATAGTATTTAACATTAGGTGCTTCCTTTTCTAACCATGTTAGGTGAATCTTTTTTAACATGGTTAGCTGCTAATTATCCATGATAGTATTCATATTGTATTTGGCAATTTTTTTCTATCATGGATAATATATAAAATGATTAGAGAATTCTTTTTCTAACTATGATAGAGATATTGTTGATATGAATGTTCCTTTTTCTATCATAGTTAGTAAAGAGATTATTGAATTAAAATGGATATCTTAGTTTAATTAGGGAATTAGTAATAGTATGTTACAACTTGGTTATCAGTATTTGGTATATGATACCCCTGGACTGTGCTGCATTGCATATAGATTGGCAATATACATCCTTTGTATTCTCTTCCTTATGTGCATGAAACTCTGCCATTTTGAGAGGAATATCATTCATCCCGTGGTGGGGAGAGAGTGATAAAAGCAATTTGAATAGGTAGTGTGGAGAGATTGAGATGAATATAGTAAGAATAACTAGATAAATAAAGATATTGATAAGAATTGATAAGAATTCAGGAAGAATGACGAAATAAGGATGTTTCTCTGGGATTTCCATGTGTCAACATTACATTCGCCAAAGGGTAAAATTGGACCGTAAAATTATACTTGTTGTTAGTTTAGGGTGCTCAGTGGTCCATGGTGGTTACTTGAAGGGCAAAATTGAGTCATTGCCCTTTTATCAATGACATCCCAAATATAAACCAATATATTTGTCAAATATAATTAAAAATGGGAGTCATTACAAATAAAAATCTTAGATATTAATTAAGCACAGTTGGATAAAAATTGCATCTCTATCATCTTAATTGTCTCCAATTTAGCATATAAAAATCATACAAATCCATAGATTTTGTCACCGAGCAAGGAAAAGTGAGCTAGGCAATGGAATTTCAGGATGACAAATGTATGGCTATTGGATAATTCATTTTCAGCACAAATCTGGAGTAAGTTAATGGAAAATTTGGGAGAAACTACATGCAAAAGAGGGGGTTTTTCATCTTGCCAACGTGGTACAAGCTAGTTACCTACAAGTTGACATGAATTTGAATGGGAATAAGGGATTTTTAGTTATATTTGGACAGAATTCAGGTCAGATTGAGAGAAAGGGAAGGAGCAATATTTCATCATTTTTTGAAGAGTAAGTTGTTGGTTGTTTAAGTGAGGAGACGTTAATTAAGAGGAAAATTAAGAGAAAGGGAAAAAAACCACTCGGTTGATATAAAAGGGTGAGAATTAGATTTTGGGAATTCATTTTGTTTTTATTTTTCACATACCATTTCTTTCTTCTCATTTCCTCCACCGAATCCACCATTTGCTTTACAAAATTCTGCTATTCTTATTCACAAAAGACATATTTGCAAACATGAGAAGAATTAATTTCAGAATTTTTACAGAGCGTCTCCGATAGCTATGTGTAGCTAATAATTTCTTCATATTCTCTTTCAATGTGTGGCAAGCTTGAGTTCTGAAGATCTTAGGGAAGTTTCTATCCATTGTACTCTTGAATTCCTTTAGTGGATTCACTTTTCTAGTTGTAATTTTGATTATACTTTAGTGAGTTTTTCTCTCATAAATCTAAGCTTGAGAATGATTTTCCATGTATTTGTTCATTTTCAACTCAAAGATTCAATATTGTACTTTGTAATTCTTTATCTCAATTTTGCTAGCTAATTGTTAGTGTTTGAATGTTGAATTTTGGATTCCAAGTTGGAGTTTACTTCATTGAAGTGTTTGAGTGAACCTATGAGGAATGTGGTAAGTCAAGCTAGTTCGATTCTATAGATCTATTCTCCTAGCTGGTAGAAGAGATTTATAGAGTGAAACTAAGTTTATTTAGAGGAAAATTTGATTAAAGAGAATTAAGATAGTTTGTGAAGCATTTGGAGGAAGTGTTCAATTGATTGGATTCAACTTCACTTTTTAGGTCTTTCTCATATTTTCTTCTCATTATCAATATAAAAATACCAAAAAATCAACAAGATTATTTCCTAAGAAAGTCAAAATCCAAGAGATCGACCTAGGTTGACTACTATACTATATAGTATTTAATTCTAGTTATCTATATAGCTCTACGACAAGCGTTATCAATATATATGATGTATATATTTTGGTTCTTTTAACATCAACCACAAAATTTTTCACTATAATATATATTGTTTATGTGCTTCAACAAGAATTAGTCCAGATTTGAGAAAAAGCCATACATGAAAATAGCAATTCACATCATAAAATGTGTTCCACCGTTAAGTCATAATAACATGAAGGAAAATAACAATGTAAACCATACATGACAATCAGAATTCATAACAACATCATACCATATTATATACAATTTGAAAATCCGTTGCACTACTTCACTTGAAAATGAATCCATAATATCAATCCTGCCAAACCGAGATCACAAGCGATTCTTAAGTATTGCGTATAATATCATAGAGTTATAGGCTATGGTAGCATAAATTCCAAATAGCTAAGGAACTGGTTGCAGGGTGTAACATCCTGAAAAATTTAATACAGGATTAAAGTGTATTTTGGGGAATAATAAATGGAAAGAATTGGAAATTCTGGAATTTTTAGAGATTTTTGAGATATTTTGAAAGTTTTGGGTTAATAAGTGTTTAAATAATTAATTAAACAATTGGAAAAGTAGAAATATGAGGGAATGATGGAATTTAAAATATTTTGAAGATTAAGGAGATTGGAGGCTTGATTTAGTGGATTTAAATTAATAGAGGACATTATGGTAATTTCTGGTATAAGTTAGAAAAACTCATTTCATTAAACCTCTAACCAAACATGTCCTTCCCCATTTCCCTTTCAAATTTCGGCGGACACCCACCGCCCCCCTTCCATCTTCATTTTTCTTCCACACATACAACACCCATTTCATCTCTCTCTCACCATTTTCTTCATCCAAACTCCTCCATCTTTCCATTTAAGGTTGCTAAATCTCGTGGGTCACTCAAAAATTAGTGGGTTTTGTTCGATCTATTCCTTTTTGTCTCTCTTTGCTCGTGTTTCTGTTTTCGGCGTCTCCGGCGACGGTGGGCGGCGGTCGACGGCAGCTAAAGGTAAGCTTGTGTTTTGCTTAGCTTTCGCAAGCCAGTCCTTCCTTTTCAACTTCATTTTCTTCATTTTTTTCATTCTCCTCAAACCCCAGCTCGGCCAGCCACGTGAAGGATGTTTTCCGGCAAGTTCTGGACGGCGGCCGGCGGTGGAGAAGCTCCTCCCTGCGTTCTTGAACTCCGTAAGCTTGTTCTTTGCCTTTTGTCATGTAAAGTTTAGGATAATGTTGTCTTTTGAACTTAGGTTTTGGATGTACTTAGATTTTGGAGTGTTTGTGCTTTAATATTGAAATCAAGTAATTGAATTTGAGTATTTAATGGGGCATTTGGTTTTCTGGATGAGATTAAGCATTTGTGAATTTTCGGTGTTAGTTAGGACTCTTTGAAGTAAGGATTTTGCTATGTGGGCATCTGACGAGTTCTAAACCACAAATAATGAGTGTTTAAATATTTGATTTGAGAGTTCTTGAAGGTATTTGAGATTTCTAGAAGTTGTCTTAGTTATTTTGGAATTTCTTGGTTTTTAAAGTTTCTTGAAATTGAGGATTTTGGTTATGTGTGAGTTATTGGGAAATATTGGTATTTACTATATGTTACTATGGTTACATAATGAGATTATAATGGTTGAATTAATTGGATTGATGTTTATGAAAAAGATAGGTGAATAAAGTGTCAAATAAAGAGAAATTAATTATGTGATTTGGTAATTTATGATTTAATTAAAGAATTGATGGATATTAGAGAATTACTCAGTGTAACATTGTGTTACTAATTCTGTAACATTGTGTTACTAATTCCCTAATTAACCTGTGACGTCTCTTTTAGTTCAATAATAACCTCTTTACTAACTATGATAGAAAAAAGATTTCCATAATATCAATGTCCTATCATAGTTAGAAAAGGAATTTCCTAATGATTAAACACTATCCATGATAGAAAAGAATAAACTAATACAGCACAGCTGCTATCATGGATAATTTATTGCTAACCATGTTAGAAAGAATTTGCCTAACATGGTTATTAAACAGAACTAGATGATACTTAACAATAAATAGATATATACATGCGGAAGCAGATGCAGACCTATACAAATTGGCAATATACATAACTAACTAATGTAAATAACCTTTGAAACCTAATTCCCTTTCCTGATGTTTGGGCCTGTGCATGAATACCTGCAAAAATGTCAGTAATCGTGGGATGAGACAATTTGTCCCAGTAATCACCGCTTAACTCACTATAACAGTGAGATGTGCGGTAGTAAGGGCGTCTAACGGGTACCACAGTTTAAAAATCAATAATACATATATACATGTCAAGTCTTTCATTCATCGTTCAAGTTCCTCCGTCTAAATCAACTCAAATTCATCATCTCTACTTCCCAAATATCACTCAAATCCCTCAGTCAGTTCCAAGTCAACTCAACAGACGAAAATAAACGTGATTGACACTGTGCCCAGTCTCAAATCTGAAAGCATGAAAAAGGGAGCACTTTAAATAGTGAAAACGTCCCTGAAAAAGGGAGCACTATAAACAGTGTAAACATCCCTGGTTCCTTTACAATCCGAGGAACCTGTACAATTAACCTATCGATTTGCGCAAATCGATAGGTTACATCGGCCGACGATACTAATAATCAGTGTCATGCAATACTCACAATCCCTATTCTATATTTCATCAACATAGCTCTCAACAATCTCAACTCAACATGTAACTCTCTTTTTTATCCTCATCACCTCTTAAACCACTACCCAACACTATCCCTATATACATTTCACGCCATTCCAGATCAATGGCCACCACCAGGCAGGATAATAGGTATACAGAGTTTCAAATTTCTTTATATGAAAATAATCGTGTTTGAAAGGCACCCGATAGCCTGTTTTGTATAAAAATACCTTTTAAAGATAATATATATATATATATATATATAGAGGGTGAGAAGGGATTTTACAAAATCCCTAACTAACGTCACCCTCAATGTTATAGCAAGGTCAAGTGTGATTACCTGTCGCCCTTTAGCACTCTGTCGCCTTTTCCTTACCGTTTCCTCGTAGATTTTCCTTTAAGTATCATCACCATAATATGCTCCTATAATGATATGATACACAATGATAAATTAATATCATTTCCATGTTATAATATTTTTACGTCTCTCATATCCCATGTTGCTACCCAATCCCCTTACTTACAATTTTCTTTCCTCTGAATTATTTCAACTCAATCAACACCATTCACTTTCATTAAAAGAAATCACATCAACAAATAAGTATGCCCACTTACAATAAGATATTCTATGCACATACCTTAACCTTTTTGCAACCACAAATCATTTCACTTTATGAATCAACAACCAAATAGCAATAATTATCAACCATAGTATGGCAATTAGAGACAAAACACATTCTTATTATTAATATATTAAATAACAACCAATACCAAGCCTTATATCGAAATCATTATGCTATCTTCCTCAATCAACCAACTTTGGGAACAAGTGTACTATAACATTAGCCAGCAACTTCAAATCCATTAAGACAACTATTACACACATACAAATATTCCCAGCACAAATTTAAGAGTTTCACATCCATTAAATTCCTCTTACTTATTACTACCTTTTTACCTCTGTATATTTCATTTGTTGTATATGACCACAATATTTAGAACATTTGTCTATTCCACCAACAATTTCAAACAACTAATTTGACCACTACAGAATCAAAAATCAGAAATTCCAAACTCAACATGCAAGTATCTAAACACAAAATCTCATTTCACAAATCATTACCTAGCTTAGCACCACACACAATAAGCAATACTACCTTTTCTTTCCAAAAATCAATTCAGCAGTATTAGTATCAATATCATTTCAGCCATGACCACTGAAAACAACCAGAAACATTTCAGAGTTACATGCATAAACCAAATCATCATTAACATTCAAATAACATGTTTTAGTTAGGCTTTAAAGTAAATTTTTTCTTTTCTTTAAATCTCCTGTTCAGTTTGTGCAGCAGAGGAGACATATAATTCGTCAACAAACCAGTTCAGCCATTAACCTATAAGGAGTAGAGAGCTTTAAACCCATTACATAAACATTTGGGCTTCTAAGTCACATCTTCTAAGCATCCATAAACACCAAAATCCTCCATAATGATTTTTATCCTTAGTATAGCTATTTCACAAGCCTTTTCTTGAAAGTCTATAACAAATTTCCCTTACTTCACTTTACAAGCTATACATATAATTATTTTCCAGCCACAAACATAATTCAGACATCCTTGCATTACAATTGATTTTATCTATTCATTCCTAAAAATTCTCAATCAAACAGAAAGGTTGACAACTCAAATAAAGCTTTACTTGAAAGCACCCAATTAACTATACGTACACTTATCAAAATATATATTTCCTCTCTTCACATGTCATGCATCATTCAGCTTCTCACACAATGTTAGTATACTTATAACTTCAGCAAGCAGAAAACAACACCAACAACAAATAATTCATGTTCAACTAAATTCACTACCTATTTATTCATTCCCAAACCAGCAAACCATTTTCTTTAACTTAACCATTTGAACCAGCAAGCATTACCCTTACACACACTTACACCATCATGTTTAACATACCTGTATCATAATTAAACAACACACGACCATGTATACACAGCAAATTTTGTCATTGGTCAAAGGGGAAATCCTTAACTTATATTCATTCACTTCGACTCCCAATAAACATGATTTTCCTAGAATAATTTTCAGCCATGACAAAGAAGACCTAAGGAACCTTTAATCCACAAACAAATCAAGCATAAATGAATGTATACAACTATCAACATAAAATTTCATTATCATTCCTTCTTTAACAACTAAATTTACAGAGAAAGGGAAAGAATCATTTATATTTTTGGTTCTAACTAAAAAGGAATTTGAACAAGAACAGGGACGAATAACAGAATTTTAAATTTCCTTCCACAGCCAACAAATTCAACATGAAACCCACAATTACACTTTATCATTCTTTCATTATGATTCAGTTATGTAAGTTGAACAAAAACATAAAAAGAAATAGAAGAATTCGGCCAAAAACAGGGTAAGAATCAAACTGAAATTCAAAAACATATGAAACAACCAAGCTTCAACAAAATCAACCAAACACCAAATCATTACTAAAAATCTTTCAAAAACTTCAAAATTGAAACCCAAGTCTTATCCTTACCCATTTAAGAATCATAAACCCTAACTTGATCACCCTCCCAAACTCGCAGACAAATAAAGAAAATGGATATAGGAATTACTTGCGAAGTTCCAAAATGGAAAGAAGAAGCGAACCCACCGCCGGCCGCCGACTATCTCGCCGGAAATCGCCCTCCAATGTATAGACCGAGTAAAACCCAAAAGGAGAAAAGAATATGAGGGAACCAACATAAAAATGATAGTATAGCTCAAGATATATTAGAAAATCGAAGCTTTACCTCTTTCCTCAGCTGGCCGCCGTCGATCTTGCCGGAGACGAAGAAGAAATGGAGGAGAGAAGACGCGAGGGAGTGAGGTTTCGGTGAGGAAGAAGAAGGAAAGAAGATGAAGAAGATGATGGGCTTGTGGGAGGGGTCGGCGCCGCCGGAAATCACAGAAGAAGAAGAACAAAGACGAAGAAGGCGGAGGGAGGAGGGAGTCCGGTATTTAAAGTAAAGGGGAGGGGCGTGTTTGGATCACTGAAATAAGGGGGTTCTCTGATGATTTGTAGCTCAAACTTGCCATAGTGGACTCTTTTAATTTTAAAACCATTTAAACCAGCCTCCAATCTTTTTAAACTTCAAAATATTTTTAGCTTTGTCACTCCCTCATATTTCAAACTCTACATTTCTTAATTAATTATATGCACATTAATTACTCAAAATTTCCAAAAATATCCCAAAAATTCCTAAAAATTCCAAAATTTCCCAAAACACTCTCTAATCCTGAATTAAATTTTTCAGGATGTTACACTCAGGTCAGAGGGTAATTTTGAAATCTTGGAATTGATTGGGTATGTGTGTAGGAAAAGAATTGTGAGCAAAGTGTTGAATAGATGTGAAATTTGGTTATGTAAATGTAGGAAGGGAATATTGGAGGTTAATAAATAGGTTTGGAAGGCCATAGTATGTTAGAATTAATATTGGTGAGATTGAAGTGATCGATGTTATAGGCAAATATTCATGTTGATTATTTAATTAGGTGGAAGGGTCAGAATTGATGAATGTATGGTGTGGAATGTCAATTAGAATGAAGAGGGTATTTGTTGTTGATATGAGATATGGAAAATTGATGATTAAAGTAATAAATGTTTGGGAATCCTTAGGTAGTAGTTGTTGAACTTGATATGGTTGTAAGGGCGAAGGAACATATGATTTTGGTTGTTTTGATTGAAGTGGTTAATTTGGCAAGAATTTACACTAGTTTAATTGATTATGTGGGCATATTGGGTTGGTGTTTAATGGTTATTATGGTTGGAGACGATATGGGAAAGGTTAGTAAATTCTAATAGAACTTGATTATTTATTCTATTGTGAATGGTGGGATTGAGTTTAATTCTTGGAAATAAATTCTAAAATTGGACTTGATGATGATTGGTAGGATTGTTGATTTTGGAAATGAAGTGATAAATGATTAGAGATATTGATGACGATGATTTACATTTACCTAGATTTGAATGGGATCACAAGTTTATGATGGGCAAAGAAGAAGGAAAATCGATTTGTGTTGACTGTTTTGAAAGACTTTTGTTAATGGGGGAGAGGTGATCGATAGTTTTTTGTCTAGTTGTTGGAAGCTAATTGATTTAATTAGCATGATTAGGAGTTAAAATTATTATTAGGATTTAGAAGGGTTTGAGTTCCAAAGATAAAGGACCCATGGGTAATTTGTAGATGATGAAGTAATCCATGAATTGACTTGTGGCTGTTTAATTGAGGCTGGAGATTGATAATAGACTTGTTATATTTGAGTGGTTAAAGGTGAATGTGAGTTGTATGTGAAGCTTATTGAGTGATTGAAACTCTTGTGGATTTACTGGCATGTTTGTTGGTTTTGTTATGCTAGGTATACGTATATGTGTAAATGCTAGATCAACCAAAAGTATTTGAATGGTTTTATAGGATAGTGTAAAGAAGAAAGCAGTTGGGTAGTAGTATAAGTTTAAGAGAGACGTTAAAGTATTATGAAGGGCTATGGATATTAATATATCATTGTATATGATATTATAGGATTGGATGCGATGTGATGTTTTGTGGCGTCAAGAAAGAAAGGATGAGTCAATGCGTAGTTGCTGGAGCCAGGTAATTAATCACTCTTACCTGGCTATAACATTGAGGGTGAGGTTAGTTGGGATTTTCAAAATCCTTTCTAGCCCTCAAAATTTTTAAAAGTTACTTTTATATAAAACAGGTTATCGGGTGCCTTTCAAACACGATTATTTTTGTATAAAGAAACTTCATACATTATTTATATAGTATCCTGTTTGGTGGTGGTGATTTTCTTGGAATAGTGGGATATATATAGGTGTGGTGCTCTGACAGCGGTGTTGATAGGTTATGTGGTGCTCTGACAGCGGTGTTGATAGGTTATTCGATGGAAAGTGATGGAGTTTGTGGTGGAGTGATATATAGTTGGTACTTGGACAAGGGTATTGGAAAGTGAGTTGGTTTGGAAGTATCTTACATAGGGGGTTGAGGAATTGAAATATTGTGCTGATGGAAAGTATTAAAGATTGTGATTGAGATAATGAATGATTTGAGATATATGTACCATCGCGCTATGTGTAACAACCCCAATTTTACAACCATTTTTCCTCTATTTTTTTTCTTAATTTAAATTGAAGTCTAACTATGTTATAAAAAGAATATAGTTAACATAATACTAACTAACATAGTTAGAAAAACAACTTTTTTTATTTTCCATAAAATATAAATTATGGGCTAACCATGATAGGAAAAATAATTTCAGTCACAAATAAAATAATCTATCATGGTTAGAAAAAGATTTAATGTAATTTGAAATTAATAAATTAAAATAAGTATAATTTTAGAATGAAAGATAAAATTCACAATAAAAAAACTCATTTATTTAAGAAATTACTAAAATTGATTTATCCATGTTAAATAAAAATTGACTAACATGGATATTTAAATTTATCTAATATATCTTAATTAAATTTCTTCATAGTAAATTTCAAATAAACACATGACCCTGTATTAATTAATATTTACAATTATCTAACGTAAAATTATTTACAGTCATCCAGGGGAATAAATTCAAAAGATGTGCAAATTAATAAACAAGAATATGAAAGAATGCGAAAGAACATATGAGCCTAAAAGCTTAGTTCTCTAGTCTCCAGATCCTTCCCATTACTCCTGCTCCGATCTAGTACCTGTAAAATGTTCAACCACGAGGGGTAGACCCTGATGTCGTAACTAACAACTACTCGCTTACGCACATTTTTGCACTACGTGCATGTGCATGCCGGCAAGGTGGTGTGTGCTAATGTCGTGTTTGGTGGTGTGTGCTACATTATGTGTTGCATGAACATGTTATCTATTTTCTATTCTAAGTATCTATCAATTACCAAATAATACAGCAGTACAAGTATTCATTTAAAGCCACATCACAAACTCAAAACATCACAAACTCAAACATCAAGAATAATAATAATCACATCAAACACAATACACAAGTACACCGATAATGAGTTCAATAGGAACTCACGACTCGATGATCGATATACCCTCGCTTGAACAAAATATATCAGTTCAATAGGGACTCACGACTCGATGGTCGATATACCCTCGCTTGAACCGGGGGCGCTCTCCCCAATAACGTTTTTCTCTTTATTCATTTTAGTCCCTGCTGTACGGGCAAGGGAACCTCATTCCGGAATGGCATAATTATAATAATATTACTCGGTGTACCACAACCAAATCAGAAATCCTAATCCAAGCATTCCATAACCACATAAGCAGTAATCATATACCTATAAACTACATAAATGCTTACTAACATACACACACACGCAGACAAGTGAAGTAGTTACCTCCTTGCATTTTAAACCAAAATAATGAACGTAAGCTCCCACGTACTCAAGCGTCAACAATCGATCTCTACAAGTAATATTCCAATACATACAAATAATTAACAAATAATCAAGTGTAGTAATTCATAATTTGGGAACTATGTCCCCTCCAAACTCACTAATAGTGCTCTAGGTGCTAAATTATGACTACACTGTTAGATTAAGTGATGACCCGAAATAAGACTATTAGACCTCAAGTACTCTCATCCTACCAACTTGATCACCAATTTGGAAGGTAAACATTAGCCTCTTAATGTTTCTATAGTATTGGTCTAAAGATTTTTCTCAAAATAACCTTTCTTTGTCCTTAAGATAATATATATTAAATCTGAGAGCCACCTAATATTTATTTGAAAACCTTACACTTTTATTATAATAATCCATATAATCTTTATTGTAAAAAAAAACAATTCATTTTCCCACAAGTCTAGATATTCAAACCTAACAAGAAGCCCAATCAGTAACCATCATCATGTAACAAAACTCACTCCCAATAATTACTACTCATTCAACAGCCATAGTCATATTCATATGACGTGTCACTAATTGTTGTTTTTCTTAAAAAAATACCGAACATCCCCTTAAGACAAAGCAAAGCCGCAGACCTTGGAACAACATTTAAAGTCATATTATTAATACTAGTACCAAGAAATGAATGGACTGAATACTTACCCTCAAAAGCAAGAGACTGTGAAGCAAACTAGAATAGGATTTAACACTTGACATTGCACCCTAAAGATCAAGAAACTATGCAGAAAATGACGACACCAAATGGCTGAACACTCTCCTTCTCAGCTGGATTCAAACGAAGGCAGCAAAGGAAAAGATGGTGACTTGAAACAACAGAATAGAATGTGGAAGATATCCCTTTAACACCGGTGACGCCGACCTCGAACTCGTCAGAGAGAAAAGACGGTGACGATAATGGTGGCAGGATCTTCCATAAGTTAATAAAGGAGAATGCTCGAGTTGGGTATGTAGAAAGGAGGAAGTAATGAAGTAAGTAATGGTGATGGTAGGAAGAAGGTATGCCAATGGTGATAAGAAGAGATATCGATGAAAATTAAAAGAGAGGAGTATGTGTAGGTGGCTGCGCATGAAAGTGATGAAGAAGAAGTGATGAATATATATATATAGTAAAGGGAAATCTAGGGTTAATGGCCCAACAAGGAAAATTACAAAATTACCCTATGAAGTTTTCTATTTTTATAGAATAGTACACATCATTGTATTATTATATTTTTTTTTCTTTATTTGGACATCGAATTATACTCATTCAATTTAAACTCTAAACTTCTCATTTCTAGATGATTTTTCTTAATTAGCAAATTTAATTATGAGACCTTTATAATTTCCTAATTTAATGCACTAAATATAAATTGCTCCTTAGTTTCTATTTACTTAAATCTATCATTATCATAATTTATTTTGATTTACACTCAAGGATTTCACAATATTCTAAGCAAAATTTCCTAAATAATGAACATTCATAATTATTACTAAATAAAAATTAAATACTAACTATTTTCCTTCACCTATAATGGAAAAAAAAATTCTAGCAAATTCCCTAAAAAAGATGTTAAACCTTCTAAATTTATCTAAGATTAAATTTTGTTAGAATCTTAAGTTTTGATGAAGACTAAAATATAAAGGATTAGACCAAGTGCCTAGGAAGCAATAGGATGACATAGGATCCCAAGTAAGAGTGCAACCGGATGTGAATTTACTTCCGGATAGACTAGGACTCGCGCACGCGGATGAATGATTTATCCCCCAGCAACAGCGAGTAACTCACTAGGGAAATAACTTAGTCCATGAGCATTAGGTACACAAAACCTTAAGACTAAGCTATGATTCAATCAGAAGTGAAAGTGCTTCCTGTTAGATTTAGACTGGCGCAGGCTGACAGAATAGAATAACCCCAAGCGTCAGTGAAAAAGCCACGTCAAGTGAAATTGCTTCCTGATAGAGTTTGACTGGCGCAGACTGATAGAATAGATGTAACCCTAAGCGTCAGTAAGTTTACCTCGTCAAGTGAAAGTGCTTCCGATAGCTTAGTGACTAGCACTGACTGTTGGAATACACTAAGCGAGAGTAAGTGATAGTAAGTTAGATCCTTCATCAAGTGAAATTACTTCCGGATGTAGAAGTGCTTCCGGATACATCCTAGACTAAATGACTTCCCACAGCATGTATAGTTCTTACTATATTTGATTATATACAATGCTATGTTGGACTAACCAGTATGTGCAGAACTTAGTCACACTTCCGGATGCAAATGAGCTTCCGGATGCAAAGACTCTTGGCATTGAGTTTCAGAGATTAACCCTTGCAGAGCAAGGTTGCCACTTTCGGATGAACGATGATTATCCGTCAGCAAGAGTACAAGAGTGAACGTCACATACTCAGAAGTCAGAATGCTTTTGTCAGAGCAGAGGTGTCAGGACTACTTTTCAGAGATAAAGCAAGTCAACCCTGCTAAGCATTAATGAAGATGTACCTCTCAACGGTAACATGGGATTAACGGCTATATTCAAACGGACATATTCAACCTGCCGCCCAAGCCTTTGAAGCCAAGTATAAAAGGAACATCTACATTCAGAAGTAGGTTGGAAGAACAGAGCATATTATCTGATATATCATCTTCTACATTCCTCTTCTACTCTCAGATCTAAAATTGTAACATTCTTAGAGAGTCATTCATGTGTACTTAAGTGAGTAACATCATCTACTCTTAGAGAGAGTCATTTGTACTTAAGCGAGTAACATCATCTACTTTTAGAGAGAGTCATTTGTACTTAAGTGTTTATCAAAATCAGTTCATAGAGTGAACATATCATTAAACCCTCTAATTGATAGAGGCTGTTCTAAAGCTTGTGCTTGAAGAACAGAATTATTATCTTACAATAGTAAGGGGGAGCATTTAGAGGTTGTCTAAATCTCCATAGGTTGCAAGTTAGCCCGCAAAACTTGTGGTTGTAAAGGTTTGCAGGTTAGCCCGTGATAAAACCTGTGGGTTGTTAGGTGAACCCGTGTTCGTAAAACCTAAAGTGTAAAGGCTTTCTTGTGCCTGGTTCAAACGAGAAGTTTAGTGGATTGAAAATCTCAGATGGAGCCTGGGGACTGGATGTAGGTCTGGGAGTGACCGAACCAGGATAAACTTGCTTGTGCATATTCTGCTTATTTAAATTTCACACCAAGCACCACACCACTACATACTCACTTGTGCTTGGGATGATCCATCGTCACTCTCATCAAACACGAGGAGTAAAGTTTTCAAAAAGGGAAAATTATTAAGTTTTTATTCTCCACCCAATTCACCCCCCCCTCTTGGGTGACAGCCACGCATTTCATTTGGTATCAGAGCAAGGTCACTTGTTTAAAGGATCCAACGATCTCAAGTGCAAAGACCTAGGCTGACTTGGGTTACAAAATGTGTTTTGAAGGTTTTGACCATACTATCCCACCCGTGTTAGAAAATGCTGATTTTTACTTATGGAAGGGAAGGATGAAAAGTTTTATACTATCCACGGATTTCAAAATGTGGGATGTCTTTGAAAAGGACTCTGATTTCAAACCAAAAGTAAATTGGACAGAAGAGGACAAAAGTTTATTTTACTTAAACCTTAGAGCAATGCAAATTTTGCACAAAAGTTTATCTGACAATGATTACCAGAAAATTAAACATTGCTCTAGGGCTATAGATATTTGGAACACTCTTGATACTATGTATGCTTCAAATCAATTTCTTGAAGTTAAGGCTGTCCAAAGCTCATTATGTGCTCCCTGTGAATCCACCTTTGATGAGCTACTGGATGGTGATGTAGTGGAAGCTAGCATCAGTGAAGAGAGTGTCAATCCATGCCTAGAAGATTCAGAAACTGAAGAAAATGAGGTACCTGAACCTGAACCTTCTAAATTGCAAGACATTTATAATGAGTTACATATTGGATTCTGTAAACTTGCAAAAGAAGTTCTAGGCTTGAGAAATAGGAATAGGGAACTTGAGGAACTTATTCTTTCTACAACCAAGGAGTCCAAAGTTCCATTCTTAAAAGAAGAATTTTCAAAAGACTCTGAGATTTCAAAAGTTAACAAACATAGTGTCTTTGAAAAGAAAACTGACCTACACAATAATGACAAGAAATCTTATTCTGAACATCATCCTATTGTCTGTTATTATTGTGGTAGAACAGGTCATATTTCTCACACATGCAACTTTAAAAGAAATTTAAATGTGAGGAACAAATATGTATGGATCCCCAAAGGACAAGTAAGGTCCAATGCTAACCATGTAGGACCCAAGTACAAATGGGTACCAAAACTCCCTTCTAGTGCCTTACTTGTGCAGGAAAGATCAAGAGTTCCTCTTGCCCCAAAGAAGAGAACTCATGGTGATGTCACTGCTGCAACCACCTGGTACAATCATAAGAAGCAGTGCGCTACCATAAGGAACAAAGACTTTGTCTCAGGGATAAGCTATCACAGAGTTCCATTCAACTATCCTGAGAAGAACAAGAGAGAGAGGATGTCTCAACCAACATGGAGAAAGCCTATGAATTCTGTCTCTCCTAAAGTGCTTCAGGCCAAAGATGAATATAGAAGATCCTCTTGGGTAAGCAAGGGATCACTTAAGGTTGAAGCATGCAATAGTAAAATCTCCTATGCAAATGTTAGATGAACTTATTGAGATTTTACATCAAGTATCATGTATATGAACATTATATGCTTATAAGAATTTATCACAATGTTCATAGTCTACATGCTATCTATGACTATCATTATCAAACCGTGTATAACCATGTGTATATAGTCATAGTTGATTTGCAATACCATATTCATAGTGAATAATCTTTAGGTGCATGTGAATCACATACTTCCTACAAACTGACAAGTCAGATCCAAGTCTGGATACTGAAAAGAGAAAAAGGGGGTTATTTGATATATTGTAGGAAAGAAGACTGGAAGCAACAACAAGATTCAAGAATATACATCAGCTGAGATATTTGTCATATTTTGATGAGTCGTTCCTCATGTCTGCTTCCTAATGCACAAAAGTCATTGATCGTGCAAGTCTGTTCATTTCTCACTTGAATGACATACTAGGGATCCAGAGTTAGAGCTTGATCACCAAAAAGCAACAAGGAGAGAAAGAAAGAATTGACATTCATCACAATACAAATGATGCTTAATCACACTAAATCAATCAATGGAAGATTTCTCTCTTGAGACTCTTTTTGACCTTCAACGACAAGGATGATGATGGAGAAGAAAGATAACTCTCAACATTGTTGGTTCTTCTCCTGACACTAATGTTGAAGCTGTGAGGAAGTACAAAAAGGTCCCCCCACAATGTTAAATCTTAAGTGAGTCCAACCGGAAGCAAAATCACTTCCGGATACTCTTTTGCTGGCACTGGATGATAACTCAATGTGATCAAGAGCACCACTCCAACCGGAAGCAAAACTACTTCCGGATGATCACTCACTAACACTGGATGATCAAGTCAAGAGAGCGCCAGTGCCAGACCAAGGGACACATCACTTCAGAAAACGTTTCAACTTTCTCTATGAAACGTTGTGCCTTCTCTGACTAATTGAAGCAACACGTGTCATCAGGTGTGTCCAACTTAAAATCTTACGTTACCCAATGTGAGAAAATTTGAAAAGAAGATGCCCATTTTATCCTCAGGAGTTTTACCTATAAATAGATGTCATTTTTTTTTACTTTCATCTTTTACTGCATCTTTTTCACTCGCATCATTTTCTCTGAAAAGCCTCTTCATCTTCTCCATCGTGTTCTTCATTTTTCTTTACACACTTCTCGCATTAAATTCCTTTTTATCACATCATTCATACAAAATGGTCGGATCTCATGAATCCAACCCAGTTACCCAGAAAACCTCTTCATCCAAGAAACACAAGTCGAAATCTGGGAAATCAAGTCACAAGCACTCTGGTAAATCTGGGCATCATGAAGAACATCGCGATGAACATCATGAACACCGTGAAGTTTCTGGGCAACCACTGGGACAGGATGAGAATATTCAGGGTCAGCCTGAAACTTCTGGTAGAGTGGAAGAACAGTCAGTGGTTTCTGAGCAAGAGAGGGAAGCCCTGAGAAAAGGAAAGAAGAAGAAGGTGCAATTTGCTGAAGAACCTTCTTCCAAGAGGCAGAGGGTTGAAGAAGATGACCCCACAGTATATAGAGATGGGACATTGGAGAGTGTGACCGCCAAATTTGAGACATCCACTCCCATCTTCAACCATGGCCTGTTCCTTAATCTGGACAAGATTGATGAACTAGGGTTTCCCCATCTGCGCCCTTACTTGGAGAAGTATATGCCTTGGCTGGGCATCAACCAGGATTACAACGTCAACGTCTTGCGAGTCTTCTGCCAATCCCTCTCTGGCAGGGCCAAGTACAGGAAGGTTGATGGAAAAGAGCAAATCCACAAACTCTCCTTCTCCGCCACAGTAAGGGGGAGAACCTTCAGGTTCACGTGGAAGACGCTGAATGAGTTAATGGGGATAACGGATGAAAGCATGAATGAGTGGCTATATCCAGAGGCGCACAAGTACAGCAAGGAGGATCTTGTGAAGCTATATGGCACCGATAGCAAAAAGGTGTCCAAAATGTCTGATTCATACAGACTGCTGTACTATGTTTACTCCCGGATGATGACTCACAAAGGGGGTAACTTCAATGAGTTCGCCAACATTGACAACCCTTGGTTCCCCAGACTTCTCGAACAACAACCTATCAATCATGGCCAGTTGATCTGCTTAGAGCTTCAGAGATGGTTGACTAATGACAAGTCTGGCCATCTTCCCTATCCCACCATCATTGGCTTCCTCCTTGAGAAGCATCTGATCAAGGCTACATCTGCTGTGGAGGAAGATAATGTCAAGTGTAAGCCTGTGGGAGCAACCAATATTGCTAAGATGGGCATCAAGTACTTCAAGCCTCCTAAGCCCACTCGCTCACGCTCACAAGCCAGTAGTGCTTCTGGCACTTCAGCCCCCTCTGCATCTGGAGCAGGGGATCAGGAAGTTGACTCCCATGCTGGGCCAAGCCGTATTGCAAGAGTGCCAGCCTCTGTTAGGGCCTTTGCCGAGGAAGTAAAGGAAGAGCTTCTCTTCAGATTGCCTGAGTCATTGGTGGGTCCTCTCCGTGCTGAGTGTGACGCTGGTTTCCAGCACCAAGGGGAGCGGATCCAGCGGCTCGAGGACAGAGTAGGACAGCTTGAGAATCACCTTGCCAGGGTGGATGCAAAGTTGGATCTCATCCTCCAACACCTACAAATTCCCCAACCATCTCAAGGTAACCTACCACCTCATCCTCCTCCTCCTCCTCAAAACCCACCTCCTCCACCTCCTAATCACCCTCAACTTCCCCCTCCTCCTCCACCTAACACTCAACAACCTCACCCACCACCACAAAATGACCAGCAACTCCCACCATCACCAAACAATGACCACCAATCCCAATCTTCCCCTACCCATGACCAAGAAACCCAAGACTCCCCTCAACACTCCCCACGCCATTCTCCTAGAAACTTCTCATCCTCACCTTCCTATTCCTCATCCTCACCCATTCTCTCACGCCCTGGCGCTCCTACACGCTCTCCACTCCGTTTCTCCAACCTTACCCATCCAAGCCCTAGACCCATAGGATCTGACACAGCCATTCACCCCCTCAGCCAACCATACAGCGAGTATCCCCGCCTTCAACCACTCACTGATGACCAGTTACCATTTACCCCAGACTCCAACTACAAGGAATATTCCTCCACTCATCCTTATGAGGGTCTTTTTGTCACCTCCGGTTGGTTTCCCAATCCTCCTCAAACTCCAGAACACCTATCCTCTCCCACATCCTCTACCTCTACCCTCTCACCCTCCCCTCCTAAGAGATTTGGCCCTGAGCCACCTCCACCCTCCTCATCCACTCCATCCCTGGCACTCACCCTTGTTGATGATGACAAAAGGGGGAGAAATGTTATGTCTACTCTTCGCCTAAGTATGGCCACAAGGGATGTTCTCAGCCAGCCATCACTCTGGATTGATGAAGACATCACGGCCGCCCTGCGTCGTGCATTTGAGTCTCAGAGGCTGAGTGGTGCAGAAAGCCTCATAAGAGGAGAGGCCATCCGTTTCATGCAGCAGAAGAGAACGGATGAGCAAGGATCACATTTGGAGATGGTTGTGTTTGGGCAGAATGAACAATCCTCACAACCTGAGTCATCATCAGAGCCTCCTCCAACTAAAACAAGTAGAGAGATGGTTGAGGAAATCATGATGAAGTGGGGACTGAAGAGACCCAACCATCCTCCCATTGTGATAGTCAAGCCTGTTCCTGCATCCTCTGGGCAAGAGTCTGAGATCCCTTCATCTGAGCAATCTTCTGATCCTCCTCCCTCGTCTGAGCCAGCAGCCAGATTCAGTGAGCCCAGAAAGAAGGCCGTTGCTAGGAAACGTGCCAGGAAGTTAATTGCCACCACTGAATCTGATGAGTCTGAGGAAGAGACTCCATCTGACCTACCTGAGCAAGGAACTTCGTCTGCCCAGGTTGAGCAAGAAAATCCAGTGGTTCAAGCGGTTCCAATTCTGAAGGAAGTCAAATTGGAGATTGAAGACATGACTCCTGAGGAATTTGAGAAGTTTGGATTCACAGACAAGCTATCCTTTGGTCAGATGGCTTGCCTCGATGCTGATAGAGCAAGTGCCTTGCCCACTCCTCCAATTAGCAAGAGCAAAGGGAAGAGCAAAGGGAAAGGGAAAAGGAAAGCCCAGGAAGTTGAGGAGGATCCCAACTTCCCTGTATGGAACGTGAAAATCCGGGCTGTTCACTATCCCAATGGAGAGGTCCTCTACTTCGACGATGCTACTGGGTTCCCTGGGTATGAAGAAGTAGAGAACCTAAAAAGTGATAAACGTGGCTGTCACCCAAGAGGGGGGGGGTGAATTGGGTGAGGGAATAAATTAAATCTTTTGAATCTTCTTTTCGAAAGACTGCTTGTGCTTGGTGATAATATTTACGAAGTAGTGATATGCACAAGTCAGTATGTTATGTGATGCAAAATAGAATGTTTGAATGTAAATTTATGCACACATAAATTTATCCTGGTTCGGTCACCCAGACCTACATCCAGTCCCCAGGCTCCACCTGAGATTTTCAATCCACTATTCTTGTTTAAACCGGGCACAAGAGAAGCCTTTACACTTTAGGTTTTACGAGCACGGGTTCACCTGCAAACCTTACAAATGCAAGTTTTACGGGCTAACTTGCAACCTATGGAGATTTAGAAAACCTCTAAATGCTCCCCCTTACAAATTGTAAGTTTACACTATGTTCACTCTATGAACTGATTGTGCTAAACACTTAAGCTCAAAACTAACTCTCTCTAAGAGTGGATGATGTTACTCACTTAAGTACAATAAAATTACTCTCTGAAAAATATCACAAATCTGGATCTGAGAGTAGTAGAAGATGTGTAGAATGAAGAGTATGATATATCAGATACTTTATTCTGTTCTCTCTTTTTCTTCCATTTTTTTTCTTCTGAATGAATGTCTCTTTTATACTCGGCTTCATAGGCTTCTGTGGCAGGTTGAATATGAACGTTTGAATAAAGCCGTTAATCCTATGTTACCGTTGAGAAGTGCATCTTCATTAATGTTTAGCAGGGTTGACTTGCTTTATCTCTTAAAAGTAGTCCTGACACCTCTGCTCTGACAAAAGCATTCTGACACTGCATCTCTTTGAACGTTCAGACATTCTGATTGCTTGCGGAAGCAACTTCTCATCCGGAAGCAACCTTACTGAGTGTGCTGCACTTGAACGTTAGTTTAGCAATATAATCATATAGTCTCATGCAGTGGGTGATCCCTAAATCTAAGGAGTATCCGGAAGCACTTCTACATCCGGAAGTAAATTCACTTGATGAGGGATTTAGTTCACCATGACTTGCTCTCGCTTAGTCTATTTCATTCCACCACTCAGCGCTAGTCACTGAGCTATCGGAAGCACTTTTACTTGACGTGGTGAATTCACTGACGCTTAGGGTGAAATCTATTCTATCAGTCTGCGCCAGTCAAGATCTAACAGGAAGCAACTTCACTTGATGTTGCATTTCCGCTGACGCTCGGGGTTATATCTAGTCTATCAACCTGCGCCAGTCTAAATCTAATAGGAAGTGCTTTCACTTGGCGAAGTAGACTTACTGACGCTTGGGGTAATAACTATTCTATTGCTCTGCGCCAGTCTAAGTCTAACAGGAAGCGCTTTCACTTGGGGAAGTAGACTCACTGACGCTTGGGGTAATATCTATTCTGTCGCTCTGCGCCAGTCTAATTCTAACAGGAAGCGCTTTCACTTGGGGAAGTAGACTCACTGTCGCTTGGAGTAATATCTATTCTATCGCTCTGCGCCAGTCTAAGTCTAACAGGAAGCAAACTCACTTCCGATTGAAACATAGCTTAGTCTTAAGGTTTTGTGTACCTAATTCTCATGGACTAAGTTATTTCCCAGTGATTTACTTGCTGATGCTGGGGGATGAAAACATTCATCCGCATGCGCAAGTCCTAATCTATCCGGAAGTAGATCTTCACCCGGAAGCACTCTTACTTGGGATCCTATGTTATCCTATTGCTTCCTAGGCACTTGGTTTAATCCTCTATATTTTAGTCTTCATCAAAACTTAAGATTCTAACATTCTCCCCCTTTTTGATGATGACAAACCTAGTTTTATCGATTAAGTTCCTAAGGAAGGATTATCAAGAGAATAAAAGCAATGGATAACAACAAGTAACTCAGACAAATATTATTGACAAGCAGAGGTTACAAGTCAGAGTTATGTAATCAAATAACATATACAAGTAAAGAATGTATACAAATAAATTTCACTAAGTATGAATGAAAATATGCATGAAAACAAAATCAACAAAAATATTTGGATTGGGGGTTAGAGTTTGTGTCTCTTTTTCTTTTCCCTCTCTTTCTGTCTCTCTTCATTTTCCTCACGCTCACTCTGGTTTATCTGAGCAATGATCTCTTGAAGCTCTTTTTCCTCTTTTTCCCTTCTGAGCCTTTCTGATTCAATGGACTCCTCGTATGCCCTTTTCATGTTCTCCACTTCTTCATACCCAGGGAAACCTGTAGCATCATCGAAGTAGGAGATCTCTCCATTGGGATAGTGGACAGCCCGGATTCTCACATTCCATACAGGGAAGTTGGGGTCTTCCTCAACTTCCTGGACTTTCCGTTTCCCTTTCCCTTTGCTCTTCCTTTTGCTTTTGCTAATTGGAGGAGTGGGCATGGCACTTGCTCTTTCAGCATCGAGGCAAGCCATCTGACCAAAGGATAGCTTGTCAGTGAATCCATACTTCTCAAATTCTTCAGGAGTCATGTCTTCAATTTCCAATTTGACTTCCTTCAGAATTGGAACCGCTTGGACCACTGGATTTTCTTGCACAACCTGAGCAGATGAAGTTCCTTGCTCAGGTAGGTCAGATGGAGTCTCTTCCTCAGACTCATCAGATTCAGTGGTGGCAATTAACTTCCTGGCACGTTTCCTAGCAACGGCCTTCTTTCTGGGTGCACTGAATCTGGCTGCTGGCTCAGACGAGGGAGGAGGATCAGAAGATTGCTCAGATGAAGGGACCTCAGACTCTTGCCCAGAGGATGCAGGAACAGGCTTGGCTATCACAATGGGAGGATGGTTGGGTCTCTTCAGTCCCCACTTCATTATGATCTCCTCAACCATCTCTCTACTTGTTTTATTTGGAGGAGGCTCCGATGATGACTCAGATTGTGAGGATTGTTCATTCTGCCCATACACAACCATATCCCATTGTGGTCCTTGCTCAGCCGCTTTCTTCTGCTGCATGAACCGGACGGCCTCTCCTCTTATAAGGCTCTCTGCACCACTCAGCCTCTGAGACTCATATGCACGACGCAGGGCGGCCGTGATATCTTCATCAATCCAGAGTGATGGCTGGCTGAGGGCATCCCTTGTGGCCATGCTTAGACGAAGAGTGGACATAACATTTCTCCCCCTTTTGTCATCATCAACAGGGGTGAGTGCCAGGGATGGAGTGGATGTGGAGGAGGATGGAGGTGGTTCAGGACCAAATTTCTTGGGAGGGGAGGGTGAGAGGGTAGAGGTGGAGGATGTGGGAGAAGATAGGTGTTCAGGAGTTTGAGGAGGGTCGGGGAAGCAGCTGGTGGTGACAAGGATATCCCCATAAGGATGAGTGGAGGAGTATTCTTTGTAGTTGGCGGAGTCAGGGGTAAAGGGTAAATGGTCATCGGAGAGTGGTTGAAGGCGGGGATATTCGCCGTATGGTTGGCTGAGGGGGTGAATGGCTGTTTCAGATCCTATGCGTCTAGGGCTTTGATGGGTAGGGTTGGAGAAGCGGAGTGGAGAGCGTGTAGGGGCACCTGGTCGTGTGGGAATGGGTGAGGATGAGGATGAGGAAGGTGAGGATGAGAAGTTTCTAGGAGAATGGCGTGGAGAGTTGTGAGGTGAGTCTTGGGTTTGGTGGTCATGGGTAGGTGAAGGTTGGGATTGTTGGTCATTGTTGGGTGATGGTGGGGCTTGTTGGTCATTTTGTGGTGGAGGCTGAGGTTGTTGAGTGTTGGGCGGAGGAGGAGGTGGTAGTTGAGGGTGGTTAGGAGGAGGAGGGTTTTGAGGAGGAGGAGGAGGAGGTGGTAAGTTACCTTGTGATGAAGGTTGGGGAAGTTGTAGGTGCTGGAGAATGAGGTCTAATTTTGCATCCACCCTGGCAAGGTGATTCTCGAGTTGTCCTATTCTGTCCTCAAGCCGTTGGGTTCGCTCCCCTTGGTGGTGGAAGCCAGCTTCACATTCAACACGGAGAGGACCCACCAAGGAATCAGTCAGTCTCAACAGAAGCTCTTCCTTTATGTCCTCGGCAAAGACCCTAACAGAAGCTGGAACCCTTGCACTACGGCTTGGCCCAGCATGTGAGTCAACTTCCTGATCTCCTGCTCCAGATGCAGAGGGAGCTGAAGTACCAGAAGCACTACTGGCTTGTGAGCGTGAGCGAGTGGGCTTAGGAGGCTTGAAATACTTGATCCCCATCCTTGCCACATTGGTTGCTCCCACAGGCCTACACTGGACATTCTCTTCTTCCACAGCAGATGTAGCCTTGATCAGATGCTTCTCAAGAAGGAAGGCAATGATGGTGGGATAGGGAAGATAACCTGACTTGTCATTGCTTAACCAGCGCTGAAGCTCTAGGCATATCAACTGCCCAGGGTTGAAAGGCTTGAGCGAGAGGAGTCTAGGGAACCAAGGGTTGTCCAGCAGTGTGAATTCGTTGAAGTTGCCTCCCTTATGAGTCATTATCCGGGAGTAGATGTAGTACAAGAGCCTGTTAGAATCAGACATCTTGGACACCTTTTTGCTGTTGGTGCCATACAACTCCTCGAGTTCCTCCTTGCTGTACTTGTGAGACTCAGGGTAGATCCATTGATTCATATCCTCTTCTGTGATTCCCATCATCTCATTCAAGGTTCTCCAAGTGAACCTGAAGGTTCTTCCTCTTACAGTGGCAGTGAAGGAGAGTTTGTGGACTTGCTCTTTCCCATCCACCTTCCTGTACTTAGCTCTGCCAGAGAGGGATTGGCAAAAGACTCGCAGGACGTTGACGTTGTAGTCCTGGTTGATGCCCAGCCAAGGCATATACTTTTCCAAGTAAGGGCGCAAATGAGCAAACCCTAGTTCATTCAACTTGTCCAGATTGATGAACAGGCCATGGTTGAAGATGGGAATGGATGTCTCAAATTTGGCGGATACACTCTCCAGAGCCCCATCTCTATAAACTGTGAGATCATCTTCTTCCTCAACCCTCTGCCTCTTGGAGGAAGGCTCCTCAGAAAAATGAACCTTCTTCTTCTTTCCCTTTCCCTGAGCATCCCGCTCTTGTTCAGAACCCACTGCCTGTTCTATTCTACCAGAGGTTTCAGGCTGACCCTGAACGTCTTCACCCTGTCCTCGTGATTGCCCAGAACCTTCTTGGCATTCATGAAGTTCTTCATGTTGTTCTTCATGGTGCCCAGATTTACCAGAATGCTTGTGAGTGGATTTCCCAGATTTCGATTTATGTTTCTTGGAAGAAGAGGTTTTCTGGATGACTGGGTTGGATTCATTCGTACCGGCCATTTTTTTTTTGTATGAATGTTGTGTAAATAAAGATGAAATGCAAGAAGTGTGAAAAATAAAGAACACAATGGAGAAGATGAAAAGACTTTTCAGAGAAAATGATGCGAGTGAAAAAGATGTAGTAAAAAGTGAAAATGGAAAATGACTTCTATTTATAGGTAAAACTTCTGAGGATAGAATGGGCATACTCTTTCAAATTTTCACACATTGGGTAACGTAAGTTTTTAAGTTGGAACGACACACCTGATGACACGTGTTGCTTCAGAGAAGGCACAGCGTTTCATAGAGGAAGTTGAAACGTTTTCTGAAGTGATGTGTCCCTTGATCTGACACTGGCGCTCTTGATCATATTGAATTATCATCCAGCGCTAGCAAAAGAGTATTCGGAAGTGATTTTGCTTCCGGTTGGACAGACGCTCCTGGTTGCCTTGAGTAGTCATTCAGCGTCAGCACGAGAGCATCCGGAAGTAGTTTTGCTTCCGATGGTACTTACTTAAGATTTAACTTTGAGTGACTCGTTGATGTTCTCTCTTGTGCATCCACAGCGATCAAGCTCTCATAACTAAAGCCATATTTGCGTCAAGTAGAGTTTGTTTGATCTTCTCAATTTCAGGAGCAGTAGCTCTCGGAGCCCAGTATGAACAACAACTCATTCAGATTTGATACATTGCTCTGATCAGGTATGATCATGAAAATTGTTGTTCCTTCGTACCTTCTTTCCTACAAAATAGCAAATGATTTCTCTTTCCCATTTTTCAGTCTCCAAACTTGGATCTGACTGGTCAGTTTGTAGGAAGTATGTGATTCTTATGCACTTAAGAATTATTCACTATGAATATAGCATTGCGAATCAACTATGACTATATGCACATGGCTTCTGATAATGATAGTCATAGATAGCATGTAGAGTATGAACATTGTGTGAAATATCTTATAAGCCATATCATGTTCATGCTTATGATGCTTAATGTAAAATCTCAATAAGTCCATCTTACATTTGCATAGGAGATTTTACTGTTGCATGCTTCAACCTTAAATAATCCCTTGCTTACCCAAGGAGATCTTTTATACTTATCCTTGGCCTGAAGCACTTTCTTAGGAGAGACAGGATTCGCAGGTTTTCTCCATGTGAGTTGAGACATCCTCTCTCTTTTGTCCTTCTCAGGATAGTTGAATGGAACTCTGTGATAGCTTATCCCTGAGACAAGGTCTTTGTTCCTTGTGGTAGCGCACTGCTTCTTATGATTGAACCAGGTAGTTGCAGTAGTGACATCACCACGAGTTCTCTTCTTTGGGACAAGAGGAACTCTTGATCTTTCCTGCACAGGTAAGGCACTAGAAGGGAGTTTTGGTACCCATTTGTACTTGGGTCCTACATGGTTAGCGCTGGACCTTACTTGTCCTTTGGGGATCCATATATATTTATTTCTCACATTTAAATTTCTCTTAAAATTGCATGTGTGAGAAATATGACCAGTTCTACCACAATAATGACAGATAATGGGATGATGTTCAGAATCAGATTTCTTATCACTATTATGGTGGTCAGTTTTCTTTTCAAAGACTCTATGTTTATTAACTTTTGAAATCTCAGGGTCTTTCGAAAAATCTTCTTTTATGAGTGGGACTTTGGACTCCTTGGTTGTAGAAGAAGGAATAAGTTCCTCAAGTTCCCTATTCCTTTTTCTTAAGCCTAGAATTTCTTTTGCAAGTTTACAGAATTCAACATGTAGCTCATTATACATATCTTGCAATTCAGAAGTTTCAAGTTTAGGTACCTCATTTTCTTCAGCTTCTGAATCTTCTAGGCGGAGATCCACTCTCTCTTTGCTGATACTAGCTTCTACTACATCACCATCCAGTAGCTCATCAACGGTGGATTCACAAGGAGCACATAGTGAGCTTTGGACAGCCTTAACATCAAGAAATTGGTTAGAAGCATACATAGTATCAAGAGTGTTCCAAATATCTATAGCCCTAGAGCAATGTTTAATTTTCTGGTAATCATTGTCAGATAAACTTTTGTGCAAAATTTGCATTGCTCTAAGGTTTAAGTAAAATAAGCTTTTGTCCTCTTCTGTCCAATTTACTTTTGGTTTGAAATCAGAGTCCTTTTCAAAAACATCCCACATTTTGAAATCAGTGGATAGTATAAAACTTTTCATCCTTCCCTTCCATAAGTAAAAATCAGCATTTTCTAACACAGGTGGGATGGTATGATCAAAACCTTCAAAACACATTTTGTAACCCAAATCAGCCTAGGTCTTTGCACTTGAGATCGTTGGATCCTTTAAACAAGTGACCTTGCTCTGATACCAAATGATAAACGTGGCTGTCACCCAAGAGGGGGGGGTGAATTGGGTGAGGGAATAAATTAAATCTTTTGAATCTTCTTTTCGAAAGACTGCTTGTGCTTGGTGATAATATTTACGAAGTAGTGATATGCACAAGTCAGTATGTTATGTGATGCAAAATAGAATGTTTGAATGTAAATTTATGCACACATAAATTTATCCTGGTTCGGTCACCCAGACCTACATCCAGTCCCCAGGCTCCACCTGAGATTTTCAATCCACTATTCTTGTTTAAACCGGGCACAAGAGAAGCCTTTACACTTTAGGTTTTACGAGCACGGGTTCACCTAACAACCCACAGGTTTTACACCGGGTTCACCTGCAAACCTTACAAATGCAAGTTTTACGGGCTAACTTGCAACCTATGGAGATTTAGAAAACCTCTAAATGCTCCCCCTTACAAATTGTAAGTTTACACTATGTTCACTCTATGAACTGATTGTGCTAAACACTTAAGCTCAAAACTAACTCTCTCTAAGAGTGGATGATGTTACTCACTTAAGTACAATAAAATTACTCTCTGAAAAATATCACAAATCTGGATCTGAGAGTAGTAGAAGATGTGTAGAATGAAGAGTATGATTTATTCTATTCTCTCTTTTTCTTCCATTTTTTTTCTTCTGAATGAATGTCTCTTTTATACTCGGCTTCATAGGCTTCTGTGGCAGGTTGAATATGAACGTTTGAATAAAGCCGTTAATCCTATGTTACCGTTGAGAAGTGCATCTTCATTAATGTTTAGCAGGGTTGACTTGCTTTATCTCTTAAAAGTAGTCCTGACACCTCTGCTCTGACAAAAGCATTCTGACACTGCATCTCTTTGAACGTTCAGACATTCTGATTGCTTGCGGAAGCAACTTCTCATCCGGAAGCAACCTTACTGAGTGTGCTGCACTTGAACGTTAGTTTAGCAATATAATCATATAGTCTCATGCAGTGGGTGATCCCTAAATCTAAGGAGTATCCGGAAGCACTTCTACATCCGGAAGTAAATTCACTTGATGAGGGATTTAGTTCACCATGACTTGCTCTCGCTTAGTCTATTTCATTCCACCACTCAGCGCTAGTCACTGAGCTATCGGAAGCACTTTTACTTGACGTGGTGAATTCACTGACGCTTAGGGTGAAATCTATTCTATCAGTCTGCGCCAGTCAAGATCTAACAGGAAGCAACTTCACTTGATGTTGCATTTCCGCTGACGCTCGGGGTTATATCTAGTCTATCAACCTGCGCCAGTCTAAATCTAATAGGAAGTGCTTTCACTTGGCGAAGTAGACTTACTGACGCTTGGGGTAATAACTATTCTATTGCTCTGCGCCAGTCTAAGTCTAACAGGAAGCGCTTTCACTTGGGGAAGTAGACTCACTGACGCTTGGGGTAATATCTATTCTGTCGCTCTGCGCCAGTCTAATTCTAACAGGAAGCGCTTTCACTTGGGGAAGTAGACTCACTGTCGCTTGGAGTAATATCTATTCTATCGCTCTGCGCCAGTCTAAGTCTAACAGGAAGCAAACTCACTTCCGATTGAAACATAGCTTAGTCTTAAGGTTTTGTGTACCTAATTCTCATGGACTAAGTTATTTCCCAGTGATTTACTTGCTGATGCTGGGGGATGAAAACATTCATCCGCATGCGCAAGTCCTAATCTATCCGGAAGTAGATCTTCACCCGGAAGCACTCTTACTTGGGATCCTATGTTATCCTATTGCTTCCTAGGCACTTGGTTTAATCCTCTATATTTTAGTCTTCATCAAAACTTAAGATTCTAACAAAAAGGGCATTCGAGGAGTCTATCGAGTCAGAGAGGCTCAGAAGGGAAAAAGATGAAGAAGAGCTTCAAGAGATCATTGCCCAGATAAACCAGAGTGAGCGTGAGGCCAAGTTAGCCCAACTACAAAAAGAAAATGAAGAGAGGCAAAAAGAGAGGGAGAAGAAAAAGAAACACAAACCCTAAACACCCAATCCAAACATTTTGTTTTAACTTAGAAAGTTTTTCTTTTGTATTGTGTTTTCATGCATACTTTCATACTTGCTTAGTGTTAATTACTTGTAGATGTTCTTTACTTGTAAATGTTATTTGATTGTATACTCTGACTTGTAACCCTTACTTGTCAATAATATTTGTTCAAGTTACCTGTTCTTATCCATTGCTTTTATTCTTTTGCTAATCCTCCCTTAGGAACTTAATTAATAGAACTAGGTTTGTCATCATCAAAAAGGGGGAGAATGTTAGAATCTTAAGTTTTGATGAAGACTAAAATATAAAGGATTAGACCAAGTGCCTAGGAAGCAATAGGATAACATAGGATCCCAAGTAAGAGTGCAACCGGATGTGAATTTACTTCCGGATAGACTAGGACTCGCGCACGCGGATGAATGATTTATCCCCCAGCAACAGCGAGTAACTCACTAGGGAAATAACTTAGTCCATGAGCATTAGGTACACAAAACCTTAAGACTAAGCTATGATTCAATCGGAAGTGAAAGTGCTTCCTGTTAGATTTAGACTGGCGTAGGCTGACAGAATAGAATAACCCCAAGCGTCAGTGAAAAAGCCACGTCAAGTGAAATTGCTTCCTGATAGAGTATGACTGGCGCAGACTGATAGAATAGATGTAACCCTAAGCGTCAGTAAGTTTACCTCGTCAATTGAAAGTGCTTCCGATAGCTTAGTGACTAGCACTGACTGTTGGAATACACTAAGCGAGAGTAAGTGATAGTAAGTTAGATCCTTCATCAAGTGAAATTACTTCCGGATGTAGAAGTGCTTCCGGATACATCCTAGACTAAATGACTTCCCACAGCATGTATAGTTCTTACTATATTTGATTATATACAATGCTATGTTGGACTAACCAGTATGTGCAGAACTTAGTCACACTTCCGGATGCAAATGAGCTTCCGGATGCAAAGACTCTTGGCATTGAGTTTCAGAGATTAACCCTTGCAGAGCAAGGTTGCCACTTCCGGATGAACGATGATTATCCGTCAGCAAGAGTACAAGAGTGAACGTCACATACTCAGAAGTCAGAATGCTTTTGTCAGAGCAGAGGTGTCAGGACTACTTTTCAGAGATAAAGCAAGTCAACCCTGCTAAGCATTAATGAAGATGTACCTCTCAACGGTAACATGGGATTAACGGCTATATTCAAACGGACATATTCAACCATCCGCCCAAGCCTTTGAAGCCAAGTATAAAAGGAACATCTACATTCAGAAGTAGGTTGGAAGAACAGAGCATATTATCTGATATATCATCTTCTACATTCCTCTTCTACTCTCAGATCTAAAATTGTAACATTCTTAGAGAGTCATTCATGTGTACTTAAGTGAGTAACATCATCTACTCTTAGAGAGAGTCATTTGTACTTAAGCGAGTAACATCATCTACTCTTAGAGAGAGTCATTTATACTTAAGTGTTTATCAAAATCAGTTCATAGAGTGAACATATCATTAAACCCTCTAATTGATAGAGGCTGTTCTAAAGCTTGTGCTTGAAGAACAGAATTATTATCTTACAATAGTAAGGGGGAGCATTTAGAGGTTGTCTAAATCTCCATAGGTTGCAAGTTAGCCCGCAAAACTTGTGGTTGTAAAGGTTTGCAGGTTAGCCCGTGATAAAACATGTGGGTTGTTAGGTGAACCCGTGTTCGTAAAACCTAAAGTGTAAAGGCTTTCTTGTGCCTGGTTCAAACAAGAAGTTTAGTGGATTGAAAATCTCAGGTGGAGCCTGGGGACTGGATGTAGGTCTGGGAGTGACCGAACCAGGATAAACTTGCTTGTGCATATTCTGCTTATTTAAATTTCACACCAAGCACCACACCACTACATACTCACTTGTGCTTGGGATGATCCATCGTCACTCTCATCAAACACGAGGAGTAAAGTTTTCAAAAAGGGAAAATTATTAAGTTTTTATTCTCCACCCAATTCACCCCCCCCTCTTGGGTGACAGCCACGCATCTCAGGTATTTATTAATTTATTTTATATTTAAAGAAAAATCTAGGATGTTACACTATGATAACCGTTCGATAGGCCAATAAACGGTTATTTGTACTGGTCAACAGATTGGAGACTGTGACCAATGGTCAACAGATTGGAGACTGTGACCTGCAGTCTTCTGATTGGAGACAGGGACTGCTCCCTTTCTGATTGGAGATAGATTGGGGTTTCCCTCTCATAGGATTACAAGAGTGGGAAATTGCCCCCTCACTTTTGAGAGGGGCACAGTGTCAACTCATTTGGAATATATATAGGGCTCGAGCGTAGTGCCTCCAGGATGGCATGAGTAGAGCACCAGGGTTGTTCATGGATGTGAGCCGAGAAGTTGGATTTGAGGAAGTGCGAATAAGATTTACATTGATGATAGCAAGGATCGGAGATTGGATGTGGAAGTTTAGTTGATGTGGAAATTGATTGAGGGATTTTAAGTGATAATTGGAAAGTAGAGATGATGAACTTGATTTGAATTGGACGTGACAGAGGGACCAGAGTGATAAATGGAAGAGGACTTGGCTTTATATATATACTGTTTTTGAAATGTGGCACCCTTTAGACGCCCTTACTACCGCACATCTCACTGTTATAGTGAGTTAAGTAGTAGATTACTGAGACAAGTTGTCTCACCTCACGATTACTTACATTTTTGCAGATGATCATGCACAAGCGCGAGCGACAAGAAAAGGAATTAAGTTTCAAAGGTTGTTTGGATCATTTAGACATGTATATTGCCAAAAATGTATAGGTCTACATTCGCTTCCGCATATTTTTATTTATATTGATATTATTGGTTAATTGGAGAATTGTAGGAGGTTGCTCCTTTTTCTAACCATGTTAGGTGATTCTTTTCTAACATGGTTCGCTATGAGAATTATAGTAGGTTGATTCTTTTTCTAACCATGTTAGGTGATTCTTTTCTAACATGGTCAGCTATTAATTATCCATGATAGCATTCAGGTTGTATTAGGAAATTCTTTTCTATCATGGATAATGATTATTATTAGGAAATTCTTTTTCTAATTATGATAGATTTATTTATATTATGGAAATCATTTTTCTATCATAGTTAGTAAAGGTATTATTGAATTAATCAGGGAATTAGTAACAGTATGTTACAATTTGGTTATCAGTATTTGGTATACGATAACCCTGGACTGTGTTGCATTGCATTTAGATTGGCAATATACATTTTCTCAATTCCCTTTTCTTCGTGCATGATCACCGGCTCTTTTGAAGGTATATCATTCACCCCTTGGTGGGGAGAGTGGTAAGGTCGAGAAGGACATACTCATACAATAAAATAGGTTGTTTTGATTGACGGTTGTGGTGCAAGTAAAAGTCACATTGATGAGTAAAGGAGATTATGGATTGTTAAAAATTAAGGAGGTGTGTTACCAATTGGCGAAGGGAGAGTTTAGTCATGGAATGAAGTTCAATTGGGTAATAGTTAGTAGCGGGGATGACTAGTCTGTTGGATTCTTGGTGAGGATTTGAAAAGGAAGGTTGATGGAATAAGGATCCTTCTCTGGGGTCACGATTATAATTATGTTCCGGCCATAATCATAGTCGAGACATCATGAGAGACCTTATTCGGTTAACGAAGGTGTAATGTTGTGAGTTGGTTTTATTGAAGATAGAAGGATTATTGATGTGAATGAATTAAGACAGTGATTATAGTTGGATGTCATTGGAGAAAGTTTTGATTTATATGGTTATGGGGAGATTTGAGTCGATATTAGAACTTAGTTAAGGGGGAAATGAAATTGTGTTCATGAAAATTTGTTTAGGTTGGGAGTATGGAAAAATCTATGTTTTTATATTATGAGGCTTATGGAAATAGTTGGTCATTTGTGTGAGATTATTTGGAGCTTTATGATGGTTTAAATGGACTGTCTTGTTGAGATTCATATTTATGAAAGTATTTTGATGGAAACATTTGAGAATAAATTGGATTCCATTAGATAAATCTTTGATTTTTGCAGGATTGGAAGTGGTTGTAAATTATGGGTCTTAGAAGGTTAGATGAACTTGGTTTTGAACTGAGAAACATATGACTTGGAGTATTCAAGGTGCGGTTTTGGAGTTTTAGGATTTGTTTATAATATCAACAAGGTTATGAGATGATGATGAAGTGCCTATATTGAAATATTTGATCTTGTGTGTTATTTTGTGTTTAGAGTTAGATACTTTAGTATGTAAATGTGCTTTGTTTGGGTGCAGGTAATGATCTTGAATAAGGGAGCTATAAATTGAACGTGTGAAGGTTAGGGAAAACTTAAGTAGGGTTAATCATATATAGGGTTTGTGCAGATTGAATTAATTAAATAGTTTGAAGGAAGACTTGATTTGTATGTTTAAAAGATTGACTAGTTAGAGAGATTTTGATACATGACTTTCTTTTGTGTTAATTGTTGGACTGTATTGGTGAATGTTCCGTTATTGTTTTGGAGAGTTCCATGGTGATTTTTCTATTGCAAATTACTGCAACTATCTTACGTAGTTATTGGATAAATGATTCTATAGGTGTATTGATCGTTTTGAGTGATATCAAAGTATTGGAAAGGTAATTTTAAATCAAAGGGAAAAAGGTGTAAAAGATGTGAAATATTGGTGATTAAATGAAACTGAACAAAGTTTTGATGTTTTAAATATTACTTAAGTGTTTACTATTAGAGGTTGTTTGTGAAGAGAAGGAGGTTGAAGAAGAGAATAATATAATGAGGGGCATATGAGTCTTTTCATATCTAAATTTTATTTCCCTTAAGTGAAAATAATATATTTGTATCTGAACCCTAAATTGGGTACTCTTTTTGCACCTCGCGAAACTTTAGTATTATGAACGCTCCTAAGAGCAAAGTTTAGTTTCATTTTTGCACCTTCGCCCATTCATTATTTAATGAAATTGCCTCTAATTATAATCTCAACAAAAGAAAAAATATTGCGACTCAATCTTTGCATGTGATAATGTTCCCTTGTTTCTCTATAGACAATTGCACCTAGGTCTCAAATAAGAGACTTAATTTCAAAGTGGTCCCAGGAGTTGTTAATAACCACTAGTAACAAGTGCAATAGCCTTCATTAGTATGTGGTAACAACTCCTATGGACTCTTTAACATTAAGTCTCTTATTTGAGACCTAGTTGGAATTGTCACATTATATAATGTGGTGGTGTTCTTTTGCGATTACTTGCAGGGCGATAATAGAACTTAACTCCCCATTAATTTTATAAAATATATTCCCATTCCTCTAATCATAACAATGTCATTCCTTATCACGAAATTTTTAAATATTTTATCAACAATACTAATTTTGTGTTAATGAAATTAACCTTGTTAAAAATAAATGAGTATAAAAACTTTATAAAATTAAGGGAATAAAAATTTTATTTAATTTGAAATTAAAAATATGAAGGTTTTATTCTTGTGTTTGAATATTGTTCTAATTCTTTAAAGGTACTCACTTTTGTCCGTCGTCCGATCCTAATCATTCCAGAAATTCCGATTTTAATCATTCTGGAACATGGTTGCTGCGTCCAAAAAAATTTGTGACAAATCGATTTATTATGGGGATGGAACAAGACAATTAAATTTTCTCCAACCTCGGGTTTTTGTGCCACCCCAAATATTAATCTTTAACATAAAATTTAAAACTTATATAAATAATATCCATGAACTACATAATTCCACACGTTTTATCTCAAATTTCCTTAGTTGTACAAAACGATGCAAAAAGGAAAAATATGCACTTGTATCAAATTTGGAGTAAATGATTACAAATTTGAGTGATTTTTGAAAAACTCATTAACCCTGTTTCTCTTTTGTGTAAGAAAAAGAGGTGGACAAGTCAAAGAACTAAGGGAAGGTTAAAAGAAGCAAAAGATTTAGAGAAATGGACAGAAGAGGAGAAAAAGGGAAAATTTCAAAATTTCAGTATTGATTTACCAGATGTACACCGAGAAGCGAATGCACGGTGAATGTGAAGTGGAGCTGAATGTTTTAGCGAATCTGAACTGAAAATTTGGAAAAATTTAAGTTATGGATCGAAGAAAAACTTATCATGCACACTTGGGACGAGTTAGGGCACAATTTTGGATATCTTTAAGAGTTTGGGAGTGCTTTGGAACTTGGGGATTGATTTGGGTGAAGTTTGTGAAGATTGGAGCTCCAAATTTGTTTGTTATATCTTTCCCCTTTCCTCTTCTTCTCCAAGGTGCTGTCATGAATCATTCATACTTTTAGATTTTGTTTTAACTACATTTATGTGTAACTTAAACTCTATTATAGAGTTGCTATGAACCTATTTATAGATTAAACCATGTATTATCTCTCTTTGAACTCATTAATGAATTTCATGTGTGGGTTTTATCTTACTCTTTCTTTTCTTCAAGTATTTGATCACCACTTGCTTAATTAGTTAAATAAAATATGACTTGAGAAGATATATTTTGTTTTAGAAATTGGATAAAAATATGTTAGATTTGAAGTTCTTGATAGTTATTTACCTAAAATAGTCATTAATAGGGTGATTGAAAAAAATGGCTTACACTTATGATGACAAGACATTGTGAAGTAAATGCAAGGCATGGATATGATTTTGACTTCAAAAAACTTATTCAAATGCTTTAGAACCCTAGACACACATATTTTCATTTAATTGCATTAAAAAAGAGGGATTTAATGGTTCATGAAATAAATAGATCACTCAAGACCTTTATAATTCTTGACCAAGTGTGTTTGAAAGCTTTATCAGTAGCTTTAAGATTTATTTTCCATTTGAAAATAATTCTATTAAAATATTTTTTTATTTAAACCAATTAATGATACAATTACATACACTAATCAACTTGCTTAAACAATAATCCTAGTGGAATGACACTCTTTGTCATTAACCCTTCACCTTCTTGGTTCTACCAATACCATTTTCCGTGTAATTAAAACAAACTCTTCCCTTTGAATTTCATGTATAACAATGGGAAAACACCCAATTTGAATGACTCGACAATGCCATAGAAAATACGAAGCCGAATTGCTAGGATTTTGTATGCATAGCCATTTTGTGAGGCCCACTTGAAAAATTGAGTAGAGAATTGGGTGAAGAAAGAGAGAAGAGATGGAATTGGAGATGAAAACGGAGAACAATAATTCCCATCCTTTGAAGAAGGGTCCACTCTCACTAACTCCAATGCAATAGATGATGAAGAGCTGAATGAATGAATCAAATGGCATTGAAAAAAAAATAAATTAAATTAAATTGATGTGACTTTGACGTTTCAGATTCTAATTGTCAGAATCATTATTCAGTCTACAGAAGCTCAGTCAGAAGAAGCACGCAGCCTCTCTTCCGGCCACTGCATTACCTGCACTGCGCATACCCTCCAAGATTCCAAAAAGCATTATTATAGGACGTGGAAACCTAAACCTAAATCAAACAGTTTTCAACCAAAACCCCGTTTCCGTATTTTCTTGCTCCAGGTTCCACATGTGATATGTGTATATGTTAGATGCTTTTTATTTTTTATGACCAAGTAATTAAACGTACCCTTTGCAATGCGAAGTGAAAACATTTGGAACAACTAACCATTGACAAAGATGCTTTTTACTTAACATGTCAACTTATCCGATCCATGATTTTGAAACTTAAGCTTATTTGGAATGAATTTGCAATCAATTATATGGGACACATAAAACATGTCCTATCCGTGATGTTGGTAACAAAAAATGATACACTTAACCTCAGTGTAAATAACATACTTTTTTTGGTAACTTAGTAACATACTTGTTCATAAAACCCTAGCTAATTACTTTATAGAGAAGGAAACTTTGGATATGTGAAGGCATTTGATAATTTTTTTTATTTGTTTGAGTTTACTTGATGTATTAGTGGGAAAACGGTCTCCTATGCCATAGAATTTAAGAGAAGTATATATGAGAAAACTCACATGTATGTACGAGGAAAATGAAAGTACTCCATGATTAATAACACTTCATTCATTCCCAAATATAGTTCCACTTTCAAATTTCAATTTATTTATAAATATAAGATCACATTCTAATAATTCTCATATTTTCCCAAATTAAAGAATGTTTATCTAAAATTAACAAATATAAGAGAAGAAGTGTAGGGATAAAGGTACATGATTAGAGTGAAATGGTAATATCAGATGCTACTTAACTAACATTTTTAATCAAATTAAGGAAAATGTTCTTATATATTTAGGATCGGTGTGAGTAGTAATTAATTTAAAATGTTTTACAACTATTTGAAAACAATCAAATGACAGATGTGCGGCATACAACTATTTGGTGGCTATTCAAAAAATGAATTATCTTCAAATATGTAAGGGTTCTTTTTTTATAAGAATAAAATGAAATTCTATCAATTGACAAATAATGTCCAAGATACAACCAGCACAAATAACAATTGAAAGGGATAATTATTACCATGAACTTTTAAAAATTGGTGCAGATGGACTAGCACCATCAACTCTGCGAACATTGATTATTTGAAGTCAACATCGATCCCATGTCACAAAATTTAACGTCGGTTTCAGCAAATTCACACCCATGTTAAAACCTTGGTTCGATATAATTGTTCGTTCTTGTCCTTTGCTCAAACATAACTTCATTTTGGAGCAGAATTTTTTATAATTTTTATACCAATAGCTTCATCATAAAATAATTACATTTGGATAATGGGAAAAACAGTGTAGTTTTCAATTTTATATGATCTATAAAAGCTTTAATTCTAGATAATTCAGTTTTTCTCAAAGTTAAAGCATTAAATCTTTGTAAAATCATATAAAATTAAACACTGAACCGATCTGCGCCCATTATCTAGATATCAAAATGTGCTTAGCTTTATGTTGAATTCGGTAATATATAAAAAATATAAAAGAATTTTTTTCCAAAGTAAGGGTATTATCGAGAAAAGAGCTGAAGCATCAGAGAAAAGGGGAGATAAGTCTGATCTAATCCCTTCTTTGCACCAGTAAATGCACCACAATTTTTGAAGCAGGGGCTCAGGAAAGAAAGTAATAGGGTTTAAAAGCTATCCAAAGCTTATTCTTTATTGTCATTGGCAATAAAGAAAGCTAACGATTTTCAATTTTGACAGATTCGAAGGGATTCATGACTTTATGTTATTAGCCCTCAATGAAATTTAGTAGTAGTATCAATTTAAGCGGAAGTAATAAGAGTGCCTTCAAAGAAATTTAGTACTATCAAAATATGAATTTAATTGCCTGATTCCCCTTAGTCAAAAGTGGAAGAGTATCGGATACGTTTAAATGTGCTTAAGAGATCATAGAAGTTGAAGATGATTTTATGTTTTAGGAACAATTCAAATAAAGGAGTTTCATTTGGGGTTTTGGGTTGGTTAGAGTGCGAAATTAAATTTGTCTATGTCAATAATTAAAAGACCAATTTAATATAAAACTACTTCATTCGTTACTAAATATAAGATCACTTTCAAATTTTAATTTGTTCTATGATATCATATTTTGTTAATTAGTTGCAGTAGTACTATTTCGATAGAAGATGATATCATATTTTGTAGTTCCTCAAAATGATACTACATATTTCTTCCGGTTCCTTTTAATGAATTTTTCTTGAACATAAAAAAATGAAAATTTCAATAATTTCTACACTTTACAAACACAAAAATGGTTTTTGATAATCACATGATGATAGAAACAATACCTAAAAGTATTCATCATGCCTTAAAGCTGACCCTAATTATGCTTGGAATGATGTTCAAAAGCACTAACTTGAGATTAAAAAAAAAGAATATATATATATATATATATATATATATATGTATATGCAAAAATGACCATGTAATTGTCACGAAGGTGCAAAAATAACCATGTAAAAGTTTTTGGAGCAAAACTGACCATTGAATTTCAAAATTGGGGTAAAAATGACCAGCACAGTTAATTTTTTGACTTTTTTGACCAGCACAGTTTATTTGCCCTTGTGTGATGATGCGAGAGAGGATGATGAATGAAAAGTCAAAAAATTAACTGTGATGACCATTTTTGCCCCAGTTTTGATATTTGATGACCAGTTTTGCTCGAAAAAAACTTACATAGTCATTTTTGCACTTTCGTGACAATTACGTGGTCATTTTTACACTTTAGCCCTATATATATCAATAAAAAATGGGCAGGAGCTAGTATTTTTTTAATTATTGTGTGAATTATAAAAGTATATCATATTTGCTCGATTCCTAAATATAAGATCATATTATCTAATTTGACTAGATAAATAGTATCACATGATATTGCCAATTTAGCCTGATCATATATATTTACCCATACACTTTATCTTTTTCTTGCTTGTTTATTATTGATAAGAATTATCACTATTCATTTGAGAAAAAGTTTGAAACAATTAAAAAAGTGGTTTTATATTAGGAACAAATTGAAATTTAAAAATGGTCTTATATTTAAAAATGGACGGAGTATAATAATGAGCATTGGAGGGAATACATCCCACTTTTATAGTCGTAAAATGGAAATAAGATTGATAGAAGTGTAACTAATTAAAGCAACCTGAAAATTGTTTACTCCATGTTCATAATTATGAGTGAATGTCTATAATTTCACACTTTTTGGATCCATTTTCCTATAACCTCCTAATGAATAACTTGTAGGGCTCTCTAAACATATGTGAATAAGAAATGCTTTATTCCTCCCTCTTTTTTTTCTTGATACAGTTATTCCTCCCTCTTCTAGCCTTGATATATTATCTATTCTCTTCATGTTTCTTCTTATGTTAATAGCTCTCTCTTATTTTTATAATAGAAATGAAAATATTTTGTTCATAAATTGAAGTAAATGACTTGTCTGCACACCAACTAGCACCCTGTGCTCTGCTCGGCGAAAAGGTATTTAGATTAGGAAGGAAACTCCTAATACAATATTATTGAATCAAAATTCCATCAAATACATATCGAACTATCTTTCACTAATTAAATTAGTAGTCAAGGAATTTTGGCCTTGTGAAAATGAAAATATTTTGGACATTTTTGTACAATATACTTCCAAGCTCTTTTTATATAATACAAATGATAAAATTACACCGATAAAGGAGTTGGTTAAAATGAATAGTCATAATTATTATGCAAGAAAAAGGAAAAAAATATTTACTTTATGAGACTAACAAATAATTAGTAGGACAAAATAAATATCTAAAACCTGACTACAATTATTTTTATAAAACCATTTTTTTGTCTGAACTAAACTATCGTTATTGATAACATATAAGAAGGAAATTTTAATTATTGGGTAATTTCTAATAACGTGGTAATTTCAAATATGCTCATGGATAAAATAGGTATTTGAAAAAATAAACACACTTTTTTACGAATAATAAAATCAATTAAATTATTTAATCTCTATAAATTATTCATTTATCACTTATACTTAGGATTAACAGTGGATACGAATAATTTAAGCCGGTAATTCCTTTAATTAATAGAAACATGGCATTCACAAAATTTTTTTTTATATATAAAACCGGAGGGATTTTGTTGTAAGCTTATAATAAACCTTTTTTCCGCCAAGGATGTAAGAACACACAATCAAGCTCACTTGATCTCAATAGGAACAACGATGGAACGAGGTTCTCAAAGTAACTATATAATCCCTTGTTCCCAGCTACTTTGAAAAATAAAAGAGGAACTGAAAAGCAAATATGGTTTGCTAAGGTTCGAATCAGGACTATCCTGATTTATACATTGTTGATTTAATGAAGTTTTGAACATTTAATTGATGTGATACTTCTTATATAAACCGTCTAATATATATACCCTTATATATGAAATTAAATTTTGTCACTATATCAAGCAGCAAAGAAGAGAAAACATTATTAACGTCAGAATTAAATTAAAAGCAGCATCAATACTTCAATTTATACAAAACATTCCACCGACCTAGTAATAAGGAACTACAAATACATTCCACTAATACAACCAAAGTTAGAACATCGTTTGCTTAATACAGGCTCAATAATTTAGCTGATGATGAGTACGTATAAGAACCATTGCTTGTTCAAACGTTAACATATGTGGTGCAACTTGACGTTAAATGCTTCTCCGAATTTCCTGAACACATTACTTCAGTTCCAGAAGAAGAAAGGCAAAAAATTACAATCAATTATATTTCATTTTATATCTATAAAATCAATAATTTAATATTCAACACAACCCACACACACACACACACAACGTATATTCATGTTTTTTATATTTGAACTTCACATAATTTCGTTTTATAAAATTATTGTATTTGCATATCTTATTTATAATGGCAATATGAATAAAATAAAAAACTACAGTTATTTAGTTGGAATTTGGCATTCAATTGACTGTTAAAACTAATTTTAATGTTTAGCAAAATCATGGACACACACACACACTTACATTTCGATTCCTCGCTTGATTATTGGCCTCCAGCATCAACCCAAAATGAATGTGAGGGAAATGTGCCCACTAATTGAAAACGAAAAATTTGCGGATATTAGCAAACTCAGACAACAAATGAACAGAACAGAAGAATAATAAAAACGGAATCATTTCCAGATATTACATTCTTTGCAGCTGTACTGAATGCTTCCCTGTGACTGATATCAGGGTTATTGATTTTGATCCTCTTAATCTCTTCTCTGCATATAAACAGTGACATTTCAATTATATAGCTAGCTGATATTTTTATATTCTTTTATCTGAAGGTCATTGAAATATAATAATAATAATTAATAATACTAAGTACGTAGATTGTGAAAATCATTTAGTTAGATTACTTTATGAACTGATTGTAAGCAGAAGGTACGCGCTGCCTCTTCTCGGGAGCTGTAAAAGATAATAACAGCTCATCAGATTATAATTAAGATTTAACAGGAATTCGATATATAATATCAGTACCTTAGAAAGTATATATTTATGCTAATAAATTTAGGGTTAAAGTGCATTTTTAGTACTGTAGAATATAGGAAAGTGCACAGAGCATAATATACAATATTGTGGTCCATTTGTAATAACCAAGAATTATTTTCGTGGCTTATTTAGTAACGACGTTAATTAGGTTAAGTTTGACCGTTATGTGTCAAATTTTGACCGCTAAATTGTGAGGTAAAGGAGCATTTTCAGTACTCTATAATATAGAAGGAACACTAAACATAATATACAATATTTAAACACCATAAACAACTAAATCACAATATTATTCAAAGAGTCAAATAATTAAACACTACAAAGTTATAAAGATCCATAGAATATCCTAATATCATGCATGTATAAACTAATAAGTTATTAGTATTTTACATATATCAAAAAAGTAAGCAAATAATCATAAACTAAATAGGTTGACCTTACTGAGTTGAAACAGTTTGGTCATACTGGCTCGACCCGAATTAAAGCGGGTTGGTCATACTGGCTTGACCCGAATCAATGGCTCTATGATGTAATAGAAGAAGAGTTACTTTTATCTTATTACATAGTTATAAGGGTTTGTTAGAATCTTAAGTTTTGATGAAGACTAAAATATAGAGGATTAAACCAAGTGCCTAGGAAGCAATAGGATAACATAGGATCCCAAGTAAGAGTGCTTCCGGGTGAAGATCTACTTCCGGATAGATTAGGACTTGCGCATGCGGATGAATGTTTTCATCCCCCAGCATCAGCAAGTAAATCACTGGGAAATAACTTAGTCCATGAGAATTAGGTACACAAAACCTTAAGACTAAGCTATGTTTCAATCGGAAGTGAGTTTGCTTCCTGTTAGACTTAGACTGGCGCAGAGCGATAGAATAGATATTACTCCAAGCGACAGTGAGTCTACTTCCCCAAGTGAAAGCGCTTCCTGTTAGAATTAGACTGGCGCAGAGCGACAGAATAGATATTACCCCAAGCGTCAGTGAGTCTACTTCCCCAAGTGAAAGCGCTTCCTGTTAGACTTAGACTGGCGCAGAGCAATAGAATAGTTATTACCCCAAGCGTCAGTAAGTCTACTTCGCCAAGTGAAAGCACTTCCTATTAGATTTAGACTGGCGCAGGTTGATAGACTAGATATAACCCCGAGCGTCAGCGGAAATGCAACATCAAGTGAAGTTGCTTCCTGTTAGATCTTGACTGGCGCAGACTGATAGAATAGATTTCACCCTAAGCGTCAGTGAATTCACCACGTCAAGTAAAAGTGCTTCCGATAGCTCAGTGACTAGCGCTGAGTGGTGGAATGAAATAGACTAAGCGAGAGCAAGTCATGGTGAACTAAATCTCTCATCAAGTGAATTTACTTCCGGATGTAGAAGTGCTTCCGGATACTCCTTAGATTTAGGGATCACCCACTGCATGAGACTATATGATTATATTGCTAAACTAACGTTCAAGTGCAGCATACTCAGTAAGGTTGCTTCCGGATGAGAAGTTGCTTCCGCAAGCAATCAGAATGTCTGAACGTTCAAAGAGATGCAGTGTCAGAATGCTTTTGTCAGAGCAGAGGTGTCAGGACTACTTTTCAGAGATAAAGCAAGTCAACCCTGCTAAACATTAATGAAGATGCACTTCTCAACGGTAACATAGGATTAACGGCTTTATTCAAACGTTCATATTCAACCTGCCACAGAAGCCTATGAAGCCGAGTATAAAAGAGACATTCATTCAGAAGAGAAGACATGGAAGAAAAAGTGAGAACAGAACAAAGTATCTGATATATCATACTCTTCATTCTACACATCTTCTACTACTCTCAGATCCAGATTTGTGATATTTTTCAGAGAGTAATTTTATTGTACTTAAGTGAGTAACATCATCCACTCTTAGAGAGAGTTAGTTTTGAGCTTAAGTGTTTAGCACAATCAGTTCATAGAGTGAACATAGTGTAAACTTACAATTTGTAAGGGGGAGCATTTAGAAGTTTTCTAAATCTCCATAGGTTGCAAGTTAGCCCGTAAAACTTGCATTTGTAAGGTTTGCAGGTGAACCCGGTGTAAAACCTGTGGGTTGTTAGGTGAACCCGTGCTCGTAAAACCTAAAGTGTAAAGGCTTCTCTTGTGCCCGGTTTAAACAAGAATAGTGGATTGAAAATCTCAGGTGGAGCCTGGGGACTGGATGTAGGTCTGGGTGACCGAACCAGGATAAATTTATGTGTGCATAAATTTACATTCAAACATTCTATTTTGCATCACATAACATACTGACTTGTGCATATCACTACTTCGTAAATATTATCACCAAGCACAAGCAGTCTTTCGAAAAGAAGATTCAAAAGATTTAATTTATTCCCTCACCCAATTCACCCCCCCCCCTCTTGGGTGACAGCCACGTTTATCATTTGGTATCAGAGCAAGGTCACTTGTTTAAAGGATCCAACGATCTCAAGTGCAAAGACCTAGGCTGATTTGGGTTACAAAATGTGTTTTGAAGGTTTTGATCATACCATCCCACCTGTGTTAGAAAATGCTGATTTTTACTTATGGAAGGGAAGGATGAAAAGTTTTATACTATCCACTGATTTCAAAATGTGGGATGTTTTTGAAAAGGACTCTGATTTCAAACCAAAAGTAAATTGGACAGAAGAGGACAAAAGCTTATTTTACTTAAACCTTAGAGCAATGCAAATTTTGCACAAAAGTTTATCTGACAATGATTACCAGAAAATTAAACATTGCTCTAGGGCTATAGATATTTGGAACACTCTTGATACTATGTATGCTTCTAGCCAATTTCTTGATGTTAAGGCTGTCCAAAGCTCACTATGTGCTCCTTGTGAATCCACCGTTGATGAGCTACTGGATGGTGATGTAGTAGAAGCTAGTATCAGCAAAGAGAGAGTGGATCTCCGCCTAGAAGATTCAGAAGCTGAAGAAAATGAGGTACCTAAACTTGAAACTTCTGAATTGCAAGATATGTATAATGAGCTACATGTTGAATTCTGTAAACTTGCAAAAGAAATTCTAGGCTTAAGAAAAAGGAATAGGGAACTTGAGGAACTTATTCCTTCTTCTACAACCAAGGAGTCCAAAGTCCCACTCATAAAAGAAGATTTTTCGAAAGACCCTGAGATTTCAAAAGTTAATAAACATAGAGTCTTTGAAAAGAAAACTGACCACCATAATAGTGATAAGAAATCTGATTCTGAACATCATCCCATTATCTGTCATTATTGTGGTAGAACTGGTCATATTTCTCACACATGCAATTTTAAGAGAAATTTAAATGTGAGAAATAAATATATATGGATCCCCAAAGGACAAGTAAGGTCCAGCGCTAACTATGTAGGACCCAAGTACAAATGGGTACCAAAACTCCCTTCTAGTGCCTTACCTGTGCAGGAAAGATCAAGAGTTCCTCTTGTCCCAAAGAAGAGAACTCGTGGTGATGTCACTACTGCAACTACCTGGTTCAATCATAAGAAGCAGTGCGCTACCACAAGGAACAAAGACCTTGTCTCAGGGATAAGCTATCACAGAGTTCCATTCAACTATCCTGAGAAGGACAAAAGAGAGAGGATGTCTCAACTCACATGGAGAAAACCTGCGAATCCTGTCTCTCCTAAGAAAGTGCTTCAGGCCAAGGATAAGTATAAAAGATCTCCTTGGGTAAGCAAGGGATTATTTAAGGTTGAAGCATGCAACAGTAAAATCTCCTATGCAAATGTAAGATGGACTTATTGAGATTTTACATTAAGCATCATAAGCATGAACATGATATGGCTTATAAGATATTTCACACAATGTTCATACTCTACATGCTATCTATGACTATCATTATCAGAAGCCATGTGCATATAGTCATAGTTGATTCGCAATGCTATATTCATAGTGAATAATTCTTAAGTGCATAAGAATCACATACTTCCTACAAACTGACCAGTCAGATCCAAGTTTGGAGACTGAAAAATGGGAAAGAGAAATCATTTGCTATTTTGTAGGAAAGAAGGTACGAAGGAACAACAATTTTCATGATCATACCTGATCAGAGCAATGTATCAAATCTGAATGAGTTGTTGTTCATACTGGGCTCCGAGAGCTACTGCTCCTGAAATTGAGAAGATCAAACAAACTCTACTTGACGCAAATATGGCTTTAGTTATGAAAGCTTGATCGCTGTGGATGCACAAGAGAGAACATCAACGAGTCACTCAAAGTTAAATCTTAAGTAAGTACCATCGGAAGCAAAACTACTTCCGGATGCTCTCGTGCTGACGCTGAATGACTACTCAAGGCAACCAGGAGCGTCTGTCCAACCGGAAGCAAAATCACTTCCGAATACTCTTTTGCTAGCGCTGGATGATAATTCAATATGATCAAGAGCGCCAGTGTCAGATCAAGGGACACATCACTTCAGAAAACGTTTCAACTTCCTCTATGAAACGCTGTGCCTTCTCTGAAGCAACACGTGTCATCAGGTGTGTCGTTCCAACTTAAAAACTTACGTTACCCAATGTGTGAAAATTTGAAAGAGTATGCCCATTCTATCCTCAGAAGTTTTACCTATAAATAGAAGTCATTTTCCATTTTTCACTTTTTACTACATCTTTTTCACTCGCATCATTTTCTCTGAAAAGTCTTTTCATCTTCTCCATTGTGTTCTTTATTTTTCACACTTCTTGCATTTCATCTTTATTTACACAACATTCATACAAAAAATGGCCGGTACGAATGAATCCAACCCAGTCATCCAGAAAACCTCTTCTTCCAAGAAACATAAATCGAAATCTGGGAAATCCACTCACAAGCATTCTGGTAAATCTGGGCACCATGAAGAACAACATGAAGAACTTCATGAACGCCAAGAAGGTTCTGGGCAATCACGAGGACAGGGTGAAGACGTTCAGGGTCAGCCTGAAACCTCTGGTAGAATAGAACAGGCAGTGGGTTCTGAACAAGAGCGGGATGCTCAGGGAAAGGGAAAGAAGAAGAAGGTTCATTTTTCTGAGGAGCCTTCCTCCAAGAGGCAGAGGGTTGAGGAAGAAGATGATCTCACAGTTTATAGAGATGGGGCTCTGGAGAGTGTATCCGCCAAATTTGAGACATCCATTCCCATCTTCAACCATGGCCTGTTCATCAATCTAGACAAGTTGGATGAACTAGGGTTTGCTCATCTGCGCCCTTACTTGGAAAAGTATATGCCTTGGCTGGGCATCAACCAGGACTACAACGTCAACGTCCTGCGAGTCTTTTGCCAATCCCTCTCTGGCAGAGCTAAATATAGGAAGGTGGATGGAAAGGAGCAAGTCCACAAACTCTCCTTCACTGCTACTGTAAGAGGAAAAACCTTCAGGTTCACTTGGAGAACCTTGAATGAGATGATGGGAATCACAGAAGAGGATATGAATGAATGGATCTACCCTGAGTCTCACAAGTACAGCAAGGAGGAACTCGAGGAGTTGTATGGCACCAACAGCAAGAAGGTGTCCAAGATGTCTGATTCTAACAGGCTCTTGTACTATATCTACTCCCGGATAATGACTCATAAGGGAGGCAACTTCAACGAGTTCACACTGCTGGACAACCCTTGGTTCCCTAGACTCCTCTCGCTCAAGCCTTTCAACCCTGGGCAGTTGATATGCCTAGAGCTTCAGCGCTGGTTAAGCAATGACAAGTCGGGTTATCTTCCCTATCCCACCATCATTGCCTTCCTCCTCGAGAAACATTTGATCAGGGCTACATCTGCTGTGGAAGAAGAAAATGTCAAATGTAAGCCTGTAGGAGCAACTAATATGGCAAGGATGGGGATTAAGTATCTCAAGCCCCCTAAGCCTACTCGCTCACACTCACAAGCCAGTAGTGCTTCTGGGACTTCAGCCCCCTCTGCATCTGGAGCAGGGGATCAGGAAGTTGACTCACATGCTGGGCCAAGTCGTGTTGCAAGAGTGCCAGCCTCTGTTAGGGTCTTTGCCGAGGAAGTAAAGGAAGAGCTCCTCCTCAAATTGACGGAGTCCTTGGTGGGTCCTCTCCGTGCTGAATGTGAAGCTGGTTTCCAGCACCAAGGGGAGCGGATCCAGCGGCTCGAGGACAGAATAGGACAACTTGAGAATCACCTTACCAGGGTGGATGCAAAATTAGACCTCATCCTCCAGCACCTACAAATTCCCCAACCTTCATCACAAGGTAACTTGCCACCTCCTCCTCCGCCTCCTCAAAACCCTCCTCCTCCTCCTAATCACCCTCAACTACCACCTCCTCCTCCGCCTAACACTCAACAACCTCAGCCTCCACCACAAAATGACCAACAAGCCCCACCATCACCCAACAATGACCAACAATCCCAACCTTCACCTACCCATGACCACCAAACCCAAGACTCACCTCACAACTCTCCACGCCTTTCCCCTAGAAACTTCTCATCCTCACCTTCATCATCCTCATCCTCGCCCATTCCCACACGACCAGGTGCCCCTACACGCTCTCCACTCCGCTTCTCCAACCCAACCCATCAAAGCCCTAGACCCATAGGATCTGAAACAGCCATTCACCCCCTCAGCCAACCATACGGCGAGTATCCCCGCCTTCAACCACTCTCCGATGACCATTTACCCTTTACCCCTGACTCCGCCAATTACAAAGCATACTCCTCCACTTATCCCTATACGGATCTCTTTGTCACCTCCAGTTGCTTCCCCGACTCTCCTCAAACTCCTGAACACCTATCCTCTCCCACATCCTCTACCTCTACCCTATCACCCTCCCCTCCCAAGAAATTTGGCCCTGAACCACCTCCATCCTCCTCCACATCCACTCCATCCCTGGCACTCACCCCTGTTGATGATGACAAAAGGGGGAGAAATGTTATGTCTACTCTTCGCCTAAGTATGGCCACAAGGGATGTCCTCAGCCAGCCATCACTCTGGATTGATGAAGATGTCACGGCCGCCCTGCGTCGTGCATATGAGTCTCAGAGACTGAGTGGTGCAGAGAGCCTTATAAGAGGAGAGGCCCTCCGTTTCATGGAGCAGAAGAGAGCGGCTAAGCAAGGACCCCAATGGGATATGGTTGTGTATGGGCAAAATGAACAATCTTCACAACCTGAGTCATCATCAGAGTCTCCTCCAACTAAAACAAGTAGAGAAATTGTTGAGGAGATCAGGATGAAGTGGGGACTCGAAAAACCCAACCATCCTCCCATTGTGATAGCCAAGCCTGTTCCTACACTATCTGAGCAAGAGTCTGAGGTCCCTTCATCTGAGCAATCTTCTGATCCTCCTCCCTCATCTAAGCCAGCAGCCGGATTCAGTGTACCTAGAAAGAAGGCCGTTGCTAGGAAACGTGCCAGGAAGTTCGTTGCCACCACTGAATCTGATAAGTCTGAGGAAGAGACTCCATCTGACCCACCTGAGCAAGGAACATCATCTGCCCAGATTGAGCAAGCAAATCCAGTGGCTCAAGCAATTCCAATTCTGAAGGAGGTCAAATTGGAAATTGAAGACATGACTCCTGATGAATTTGAGAGATTTGGATTCACTGACAAATTATCTTTTGGTCAGATGGCTTGCCTCGATGCTGAAAGAGCAAGTGTCATGCCCACTCCTCCAATTAACAAAAGCAAAGGGAAGAGCAAAGGGAAAGGGAAAAGGAAAGCCCAAGAAGTTGAAGAGGATCCCAACTTCTCTGCATGGAATGTGAGAATCCGGGCTGTACACTATCCCAATGGAGAAGTCTGCTACTTCGACGATGCTACAGGTTTCCCTGGGTATGAAGAAGTGGAGAACATGAAAAGGGCATACGAGGAGTCCATTGAATCAGAAAGGCTCAGAAGGGAAAAAGAGGAAAAAGAGCTTCAAGAGATCATTGCTCAGATAAACCAGAGTGAGCGTGAGGAAAATGAAGAGAGACAGAAAGAGAGGGAAAAGAAAAAGAGACACAAACTCTAACCCCCAATCCAAATATTTTTGTTGATTTTGTTTTCATGCATATTTTCATTCATACTTAGTGAAATTTATTTGTATACATTCTTTACTTGTATATGTTATTTGATTACATAACTCTGACTTGTAACCTCTGCTTGTCAATAATATTTGTCTGAGTTACTTGTTGTTATCCATTGCTTTTATTCTCTTGATAATCCTTCCTTAGGAACTTAATCGATAAAACTAGGTTTGTCATCATCAAAAAGGGGGAGAATGTTAGAATCTTAAGTTTTGATGAAGACTAAAATATAGAGGATTAAACCAAGTGCCTAGGAAGCAATAGGATAACATAGGATCCCAAGTAAGAGTGCTTCCGGGTGAAGATCTACTTCCGGATAGATTAGGACTTGCGCATGCGGATGAATGTTTTCATCCCCCAGCATCAGCAAGTAAATCACTGGGAAATAACTTAGTCCATGAGAATTAGGTACACAAAACCTTAAGACTAAGCTATGTTTCAATCGGAAGTGAGTTTGCTTCCTGTTAGACTTAGACTGGCGCAGAGCGATAGAATAGATATTACTCCAAGCGACAGTGAGTCTACTTCCCCAAGTGAAAGCGCTTCCTGTTAGAATTAGACTGGCGCAGAGCGACAGAATAGATATTACCCCAAGCGTCAGTGAGTCTACTTCCCCAAGTGAAAGCGCTTCCTGTTAGACTTAGACTGGCGCAGAGCAATAGAATAGTTATTACCCCAAGCGTCAGTAAGTCTACTTCGCCAAGTGAAAGCACTTCCTATTAGATTTAGACTGGCGCAGGTTGATAGACTAGATATAACCCCGAGCGTCAGCGGAAATGCAACATCAAGTGAAGTTGCTTCCTGTTAGATCTTGACTGGCGCAGACTGATAGAATAGATTTCACCCTAAGCGTCAGTGAATTCACCACGTCAAGTAAAAGTGCTTCCGATAGCTCAGTGACTAGCGCTGAGTGGTGGAATGAAATAGACTAAGCGAGAGCAAGTCATGGTGAACTAAATCTCTCATCAAGTGAATTTACTTCCGGATGTAGAAGTGCTTCCGGATACTCCTTAGATTTAGGGATCACCCACTGCATGAGACTATATGATTATATTGCTAAACTAACGTTCAAGTGCAGCATACTCAGTAAGGTTGCTTCCGGATGAGAAGTTGCTTCCGCAAGCAATCAGAATGTCTGAACGTTCAAAGAGATGCAGTGTCAGAATGCTTTTGTCAGAGCAGAGGTGTCAGGACTACTTTTCAGAGATAAAGCAAGTCAACCCTGCTAAACATTAATGAAGATGCACTTCTCAACGGTAACATAGGATTAACGGCTTTATTCAAACGTTCATATTCAACCTGCCACAGAAGCCTATGAAGCCGAGTATAAAAGAGACATTCATTCAGAAGAGAAGACATGGAAGAAAAAGTGAGAACAGAACAAAGTATCTGATATATCATACTCTTCATTCTACACATCTTCTACTACTCTCAGATCCAGATTTGTGATATTTTTCAGAGAGTAATTTTATTGTACTTAAGTGAGTAACATCATCCACTCTTAGAGAGAGTTAGTTTTGAGCTTAAGTGTTTAGCACAATCAGTTCATAGAGTGAACATAGTGTAAACTTACAATTTGTAAGGGGGAGCATTTAGAAGTTTTCTAAATCTCCATAGGTTGCAAGTTAGCCCGTAAAACTTGCATTTGTAAGGTTTGCAGGTGAACCCGGTGTAAAACCTGTGGGTTGTTAGGTGAACCCGTGCTCGTAAAACCTAAAGTGTAAAGGCTTCTCTTGTGCCCGGTTTAAACAAGAATAGTGGATTGAAAATCTCAGGTGGAGCCTGGGGACTGGATGTAGGTCTGGGTGACCGAACCAGGATAAATTTATGTGTGCATAAATTTACATTCAAACATTCTATTTTGCATCACATAACATACTGACTTGTGCATATCACTACTTCGTAAATATTATCACCAAGCACAAGCAGTCTTTCGAAAAGAAGATTCAAAAGATTTAATTTATTCCCTCACCCAATTCACCCCCCCCCCCCTCTTGGGTGACAGCCACGTTTATCAGGGTTAAGGGTCAAATCTAGCACTCTACTATTGCCAAAAGTTTACCCAACATAAACAAGAATTTGATGGCTCAAATGTAGCACACATCTTTTCAAAATGACTCAAATCTAGCATTTCCGTCAACTTTAACGGGTTTGACCGTTAAGTTTGACTTGACCATGAAACGTCACCGCCATGTCACCCAGTTTTGCCACGTGGCCTGCCACATCACCCAATAATGGTTAGTAAGTGGGCCCATTGGGTGACGTGGCAAGCCACGTGGCAAAGCTGGGTGATGTGGCGGGTGACGTGTCATGGTCAAGTCAATCTTAACGGTCAAACCCGTTAAAGTTGATGGAAATGCTAGATTTGAGCCATTTTTGAAAAGATGTGTGCTACATTTGAACCATCAAATTCTTGTTTATGTTGGGTGAACTTTTGGCAATAGTAGAGTGCTAGATTTGACCATGAACCCTAGTTATAAACTTAAAATAAATGTTTATTAAATTGTCATTTCAACATACATATATTACATCATTATGTCACATCAGATTTTATCTTAAAAAAATGAGTTTTAGCTAACAAATTACTAGATAAGCAATGAAAATAATTCTTGGTTATCATAAATGGTCTAAAATATTATATATTATGTTTGGTGCTCCTACTATATTCTAGAGTACTGAAAATGCTCCTTTACCCCACAATTTAACAGTCAAAATTTGACACATAACGGTCAAACTTGACTTATTTAACGTCATTACTAAATAAGCCACGAAAATAATTCTTGGTTATCAGAAATGGACCACAATATTGTATATTACGCTAGGTGCACTTTGCTATATTCTAGAGTACTAAAAATGCACCTTAACCCATAAATTTATATAATTTGTAAATTTCTAGATAAGTAACTGAATAACTCACGCCTACTCGCAGCTCTTTCCTCAGTTGCATTACGTGTGGTGGTGGGAGCTCTCATTGCAATCCTATTGTTGCATCTGGAAGACGAACCAGTCTCGATTCTATACTCAGGATTATTGGATAACCCAGAAGCCTGGAAATTAAAAAAACAATGAATGTTAAATCAACTTGTCATGAAAGAAAGAAACAACATATAAAGCACCATATAGTTTGTTTGGTTGTATTTTAAAGGCTTACTACATTATATTTCTAATTTAGTTTACACTGATTTTCAAGGTTCTGTTCAAGTTATAAATGGGTAAAACAGTTTATAATTTACCAATAATTTCACCTTTATAACTTTTTATATATTATATTATATATAGATAATTTTACACCTGATGAAAAGATAGTATTAATCATATGAGTGAGAAAGAAATAGCAGCAGCTTTAAAGAACTGAAATATTGAAGCCAGAATGCAACGTATCGTATGTGAATGAGGTACATAAAACCCAGATGACAGTTGTTCAAATAAAAAGACTAAGATCTTGGGATCTAGAAAAGAAATCACTTTTCTATTTATTCAGGGTAAGATGAGGTTTACCCGGTGGATAAATAGTTTATATACATCTAACTAATCCTTATTATATGACACTTCTAAAACTTTTTTTTAACTTAAATATAATACACCAACCACCATATTAATCCCAATTTATGCAGGCTACTAATAGAGGTTTAATGTTAATGTGAAATTATATGTAGTATTACTAAATAAGGACCCTGGTGAAGTTTAAAAATGACTCATTTAACCTTAATTTGATGACGCAAGTATAATTCTTTAGTGTAGGATAATTGAGAGTTGAGACATTATAATAAATATAAGAGGAAGTATAATATATAGGCTGAATCCATGGATAATAATGATAGTTTTTTTCACTAAATATAATAATGATAGTTGAAAACTAAAGAACAACATAGTTGGTCAGTCATGTCAAGTTTTAAATGTTTAACAAATATAAAGGGGCCTAATAAAACAACCCTACTTTGCCTGACTTGAGGAGTTAAGACAGGATCTGACTCCTCTACTATAAACTGCAAACATCAAAAAGCAAAAATATATAGGTGTTGCTCATGGCGGCTGCAGGTATGGCTATGAATATGAAATAGCTAGGGTTTCAGTTAAAAGTAATTTTCTTAGAAAGAATTTTTAATTTTTAATTTTTTGCCATAGAATTTATGATTTTAATGTTGTATAAAGAGACGAAGTATTAATTACATTCTTTGAAATAATGTATATAAGATAAATTACTATTTTTTTAATTTATAGTTAATATTTTTAGAATCTATCTACCAATGTTATCCATTTTTTATTCTAGTAGTTAAGCACCACTTATAATAGTTTTAAATTTCTTTGGCAAAAAAAAAAAGAACTAGTTTTAAACTGCACAATGACATGCTTTGAAGTTCTAAAAAATTAATTAAAGCCTACAGAAGCAAACAAACAGAAGCTGCCTGTGCGTGATAAAAGAGCATTGATGTTCTCAAAAGAATAATACCCAGAAGCCCTAAGAACCTAAGGATGTAGATATAGGACTCAGAATTAGCCATAGGTATGTATGATTTATATTTTAACTACTACTCCCTCCTGTCCCTAATGTAAGAGCTAGCCGTCAAAAAAACGCTTTTTAAGAAAACATGTGAATGTTAGTTGGATGTCTAGAGTTAATGCTTCTTTTCCAAAATTGCCCATATTTATTATGGTACTTTTAAGAGAGAGAAATACATAAGCATTAATAAATATGAAAGAGAATTAGGGGTAAAGTAGGAAAAATGCATTAAATGAGGAGAGAATATGGGGTGAGCTCTTACATTAGGGACCAAAACCATTCAAATTTTGGGCTCTTACATTAGGGACCGGAGGGAGTATTATATACAAAAATTTATCTGTGTGTATAGTGATTGTTATTAACATTCCAGGTGTGTTTCATAAAATAAGAGCCCAAAACATTTGCAAAATAAAACTGTTTACATCTATACTCTCTCATTATTTAATTGATTTTTTTTCATACTTTACCCTTAAATTCCCTTTTATATTTATTAATGTTTACACGTTTCTCAATTTTAGTAATATCATAATAAATAGGGTTAAAATGGGGAAAAAATAATTAATTTAATTTCAAACACTCAACTAATTTTCACATGTTTATTGAAGAAGTGTGTTTTGTTTGTTTAATTCTTATATGACAGACTAGAGAGTAATTGCTAACAGAAAAAAACAGGCCGCCCAAAAAATAAGCTGAGAAAACTCGAGTTACCTGAACTTCTTGCCATGACAGTGACTGAAATGCGGCCGCCATATTCACAGACCATAGATTAGTGCAGTGACCACATCGGACGGTCACGATGTCAAAAAGACTACTGCGTGGAACACTTACCTGCATAAATATATATATATATATATATATATATATATATATTTATAATTCACATCATCATCATATTATTATTATTATTTTCAGATAGAAAATCAAAGGAAGACATAAATAAAGATAGAAAATTCCAGATCTCATGATCATGAACAAGAAGAACATAAAAACAAGAGATTTTTATGCAGCTTGTTTGTCTTGTTTATATCTAAGACTTTTAGGTAAGAAATTAGAGAAAACCCTAAAAATAGGAAGTTGAAATAGAAACGAAAACCTATCTACTTGAAGCAGCAAGACCATTAGTTTAATGCTTGTTTTGGCGTTTTTGAGTGATTACTTACCGATATTATCACCAAAAGCAACTATAGTTAACCTTTGACTGATCCTTAATTAAATAGCTGATCGAACTGAGAAAGTATATGAGTGTGTATTTGGGTTTGGCCACTGGAGGGGCATCATCAGGTAGGTTTATGACTTTTTCCTTTGACTGCAAAAGAAAAGTGAGTAGAAAGAAAAGCAAAGGAAAGTCCAGCGGTGGATTGAGACTGGTCTGTGAGAAAAACGAAGAGGAAGAAGAAGAAAGCCCTCAGAAAGAGAGAAATTGGAAACATTAATTAAGAGATTTCCTCACAAAATTGAAACAACACACATGGGAGCGAACTAGGTTATTTCTCAGGATCTTCTATAAGAGAAAAGAAAAAGAAAGAAACTAAACCCCAAAGAGGAAAATTAAGAAAGCAACTCTGATCTTAGTATAAATACACTACATCACGATTATTAGGTATTATTTTATTTCAGAAAAATACAAGAGAGATGCACCATATGAATCAGAAACTTAAAGGAAAACGGATCTGCAAATAGAAATCAGAGAAATATAATTTATATATACCACAAGAACAATGTTGCAAAATTTGCAAGGGATATAGCAAAGTTGCTCAGAACCAACGTCCATGTTGCAGCTGGTCATATCTGTGCTAGATGCTTGTTACTTAACACAGAAGAAGAAACACGAAAACTGATTGAGAATGAAACGAGGAGGAGAAGGAGAAAAAGAAAGCTGAAATAGGTGTGGTTCTCAACAATTTGCAGGTGAAAGCAAAGGCTTTTACGCGGTTTTTATATTCTTTTTCTGTTTTTCAGAACCCTTCAGATGCCGGGCTATATATTACACAGTTAAACTTACTGGATCGTATTGTATATATAGAGAAATTCATAGCATTTTGATGAAAGCTTTATCAGAGGGTATTCTTTTGGGACCCAACGGGGTAAAGAAGAGAGTGGGAAGAAAAAGTAGGTTCAGAGAAAAGAAAAGCCGTTTTGATATGGTATTGGAAAACTGTGTACGTACTACGGAAGTAATACTTACTCAGTTCCATGTAACATCACGTATTTATGCAATAATTTTATTTTATTTTATGTAATTATGTGTATTAATCACTGTATACATCGAAGGAGTACATTTTCATGTGCCTTGTTTTTTTTTCTACGAGGAGGTAACAGCTATAATTTGGTTTGTGTAGCTATGATAGTTAGGGTTTCGAGGAGGAAAGTATTTTGTCTGAGTTACCAAATGTGTACAGATTGATGATACAGTAACAATTATTTCATATTGAAACATGAGAGTGACCACACAATCCTAGTGACCTGCAACTCCGCAGCGGACTAGTGGGGCGAAATTTTATGGCTTCATAAATGACATATATTTCTAGGCATTTTACGATTTATTTGGTCCTAGGTATAAAAAACAAGTTAGCGGAATTTCTTTAATTAGTTCAATTAACCCAATACAATTCGTTTTTAAATTTTATACTTCTTTCTTTTCAACGCAGATTATTAAACTGGTTGTTATATTAAGAAAAATATGGGTAATGGACCTAATCTGCCCTTCAAGTAACCACCCAGGAGCACTGGGCACCCTGAACTAACAACAGACTCATATTTACACTCGAAGTAACCAAAGTGGTTAAAAAATACCCCCAGTGGATGATCAATCACGTTTGACCGTTAATCTGCCCATGTGGCCGCCCCACAAAAATTTAACCCACGTTGTGGCCACATGGGCAGATTAACGGTCAAACGTAATTGACCGTCCACTCGGGGTATTTTTCAAAAACTTTGGTTACTTTGAGTGTAAATATGAGTCTGTTGTTAGTTCAAGGTGCCCAATGCTCCTAGGTGGTTACTTGGAGGGTAGATTAGGTCCATTACCCGAAAAATATTAGAGAAGCAAACACTGAGACCTGACGTCATTAAAGGAATCAAACCTTGTTATCAAAAACAAAAAGTGATCAAATTAAACCTTGATATCCCAGTTAATTTATAAGAGGACTTTCATGTTTTAGATATCAAAACCTTTATGTTTAAATGATTATTTAAGGCAAACTAATATACATTTATTATAGTAATCCAACATACATATTTAATTGGTCAAATAATATATTTTATTTCATTGTAATAAGGAAAAGGGTGATATAAATAAAAAAAAATAAAAGAATCTGCAAAATAAAATCTAGATAAAATAAAAAGAAACCCTCAATAACAAAACTCTAACATAAGTAGGTAGGAGTTTGATTAACTCTTTTTGTCGCCTAAAAGAATTATCAAATAAAACTAGTAATAACTACTATAGCAAGTAGCAAGTCCTAGGTCACTTCACAATTTGGTTAATTCACTTGCTTAGGTCAAATTAATACAAATTAATAAGGATGTTGAGAGTGTTGGTTAATAATTACTAAAAACAATTAAAATAAAAAAGAACACAACAAAACCGAATTGAAAAGAGATGTAATCAAGAGTAGAGAATCTCCTCCTTCAAGCCTCAATTTGTGCAATCTCAATTGATAGGCCTCATGTGACAATTTCCTCTTAATTAACTAGCTTAAATCGGTCAAGACCTCTTAAATCTAAGAAGCTTTAGCTAGTTTAAACTAATTAATCAAGAGAACCTAGCCTTGAACTTGATGCATTTTCATAGGTAAAATAGAAATCAAAACTAACTTCTATGTAACATTCACTTCAAGAATCAAACAAAATGTAACCACATATGCCTAATCTCATGAAGCTACACAAATTTAAACCGAATACATGAAAGTTCAAGAACTAGAAGTTAGGCTTACAAGTTTGGAAAGAATAAATGAACTCTACATAGAAATCTCTAGGTAAAATTCTAGATCTAACATTCCTAAAAGCTCTAGACATGATAGATCTAAGTAATTAGAAACTTGCAAACCTAGAACATGAAACTCTCACATAAGGCCGAATTGAAGCTCTCTAGCACAAATCTTGACTTGAAGGAAGGAGAAGGATGCTTAGCCAAGCACGGAGATGGAAGAAATGAAGGATTTGCGTGGAGTTATGGCCATGGAGATGCTGGAATTTCGTGAAGAAGGTGAAGGAGAAGAGAGAAAGTTGAGAGAAAATGAGATGAAGTGAGAGAAAGTGAAGTTGGTGAATGGGTAATGTGACATTTGAGCTTATATGTGGTGTTCAACTTTGGGATTATCACCCAAATTAAATGCAAATTAAACTCAAATGTCACTTAAATGAAGAATTAATGAAGTGGAGATGAAAGCTTAAGCAAAATAATGGTGAGGTGTGTGTTTATGGAGAGAGGCTAGGGTTAAATGAGGGGGAAGGGTATTTTTGGAATTGTGGTGAAAATGTGGGTGAATGTGGTCTTAATGTGGGCTAGATGTATTCCCAAAGGTTTCTCCTTTTTCTCCTCTCTATTGTGCTTCCCTTTATGCCCTTAATGAGGCCTCCAAATTTGAATTTGAAGTTGGATCCAATTTTGCCTCTTTAGGAAAGATTCTTCAAAACTCACTTTTCCTTCCTTTTACCAAAAATTGTAAAGTTGCTTTATGCCCACATGTGATGTCAACTAGCCTTCTCCTTGCCACCTAAGCTCCACCAAAGCTCCACCAAGGGTGTGTGGGGCCCACGTGGGACCCCCTACACATAAAATACACCACATAGTCAAAAATGACCAAAATACCCTTGGTATCTTTAAATTGCAAGTAATAAGGCTAATATTCTCCAATTACCAACAAATAAGCATGTGCATATTAAATCACAAATAATGATCAAATAAGGCAATTAAATCACACTAATTAAGCTCAAATGCACATGCTTAAACATATTAAATTCGGTCCAATCAGAGTCGTAAAAGCAAATAACTCTACTGTTTTCATCATTACTTCATTGTAATTTGTAAGTAGAAAAAAGTCGTCACTAAGACAATATAACCATTGTGAGTAGTGGTTATTCGAAAAACATCCACACACCATTTATCATAAATTAACCAACTAAATTGGTTTTTGAAGAATTTCAAAGGAGAGATCTCACAGAAACAAAAGACCTCACAAACACCAGCATGAAAGATAAAGATTAAGTAGAAGAAATTTTATGTATTGATTGCACAACAAACAACATGGACTTAGACATTGTTTATTTGTATGAGTTCATCAATAACAAAAATCATTTTTCATACATACACATGGACTTTATTCTGCATGTGCATGTATGAACAATGACTTTTGTTATTTCCATTTGTATAGATGCATAACATTGCGCCTCTTAACTTAGACATCTGTATGAGTTCATCAATTAAACTCGTGTTTTTAGATAAAATCTTTTGCTAAGTAGGGTTCTTACTTAGTAGATCATGTAGTTAAATGTTTGTACTTAAGAATTAGCAAAGGTTGCTAAACACTTGAATAACATTGGACTTTAACTTATTGGGTTCAATTCATTGGTTGTGATTCCACTAATCAATTGGAATTAATGAGTTAATTTGGTTGCAATTCGTAATTAATTTTGATTGTGGGATAAATAACTCTTTGTGGTTAGTAAGTTTAATTTGTTCAAGGGCTCAAGCATCTTAAGTCAAGGCAATTAATGTTCCAGGTTCCAACACTAATCACATTAATCTAAGTCTTGCTTATAGAGAGGATCATCTAGGGATTTCATTGATTGGAATACTTTACTCCCCAAATATAATTAAAAGTTATGATTCATAAAAAGTCCCAATTACAGAGAATGCCTTTATTATTCCCTTTTTAATCCAAATTTCCCTTTAATCCAATTAAAATCCAACAACACTTTCCTAAAAGTTTACATTGAAAATCAATCTAAAGTGACTTTTACTTAATTCAAACAAGTTTAAATCTGGTTTCTAAGTTTCCATTTGCATTTTGGGCTCCTAATCGACACCCGAATGTAGCTTCCCTAACCCCTTGGCCCTACTTTTTCTTAAATAACGGCCCTAGGTGGCATTACACGGATCGATTAAACATTTTAAACTCCCAAATTGGGTGTGTAACACCCCTCTAGGCTAAGTTTAAATTAATTAAACTATTACCGAAATCCTGAATATTATTTCAAATAGTTCAAGTTGATTAAGCTCAAAACTAAATAATTAATCAATTGTGAGCGATTTTAATTAAATCAACAATTTAGTCCACCACACAATTGCTCTAAAATTCCTTTGTACTTCTAATCCATTAATGGCAACCCAAATAATGAATAACTAACAAAATGGTGAAAGTTCAATGTCATAACACAATTGCTTTATTCTCATAACATTCACTCAAGCAAATAACGTAACTTAACATTTACAACCCACTAGTCAAGCCTTTTGAACAAGGTCTAAATATTCAAAATGAAAATAACAGCATCATGGAGACATGAAATTCATTAAACCCAAAGCTATTGTGCACAAAAGTCAAGCATCAAAAAAATAGAAAATGGCATAAACAACAAATTATTACCAATCCAAACACAATGTGTAAACTAAAGAATGCAAACCAAATGTCACAAAAAAACTTAATCTAGAAAAGCATAAATATGACATAAGGAGGAAGGAATGAAACAAAAAAAAATCGCCTTTGAAGCTCCAAGTTCTTCCCACAGCTCCCACCAACAAGAATGTTGAAGAATTAGTTGCTGCCCATGGAGGAGAAGACACCAACAATGGAGGACGATGTACTATTCATGGTGAAAGTAAATGGAAGAAGTGATGAAATTGAGATAAGGATGAAAGATTTGATAGGGAATGGAGAGAATGAGGTTATGGTTTGTTCTTGGCTTTCCAAATCTATTCTAGGAGAGTCCTCAAATTCGTCCTAATTAATTAGTTGTCCAGAGTTAAGCAGGGGGTCTGCGTTCACTATTAAACCTGGGTCATATCGATTGGGCTTGGCTTTCACCATTGGCACCCATGGGGAACATTCGCCAGTTGCAAATCGCGGTGAGAAGTGTTGGCAAGTTTTCAAAAGTTTTGGGTCCTTTTCCGTAATGTTCATAATTTATCAAGAAACTTCATTGCATACTCATTTATATCTGAACTCCTTCACTTTTGGTCCTTAGCTGACCCGATAAGTTAAAACCGAGTTATTAGAACAAGGATCAAATAGTCCTTAAATTAATAAATACATACCAATTTACAATTATGGCCAATTACTCCTAATCTTATACTAATTTCTATTCAAGAGTCTAAGATCTACATTAAGTAAAGTCTTTACACACACACACACACACACACACACATATTTGCATATATGAAGAGATTTTTTTGAAGAAGTAATTTCCAATTAAAATGGTTCGTAAAGTATTTACAGAAATAATACACATTTATATACACATTTTTAAGTAAAGTCTTTATATGTGTGTGTGTGTATCTATATATATATATATAGTTATATATATATATATATATATATATAGTTATTTGCATATATAAAGAGATTTTTTTGAAGAATTTATTTCCAATTAAAATGGTTCGTAAAGTATTTACAGAAATAATACACATTTTTAATAATAAAAATAAATTATGTTTTTAATCTCAAAGTTATGTATCTGACTCATATATTTAGGATGAGGGCGTGTAATAACTATTCCCAAACTACATATAGAACAAAACATCTAGATTTGATTTATCGTTGTGATCAACACCCGTATCAAGTTCCTCTGCTCTTATTTATAAAAAATATATTTTCACATATTGTCTTACTATAAGCAACAATTTTCCTTTAATTTAATTTTTTCAAAATTTTCAAGCAATAGATTTTTTTTCCTCGGCCATTCTATCCTGTTTATCTTTCTACTCATTATCTCTCGAACTCATATTTGTTTTGGCCGAATAACCCATATCTTTTAAAATAAGAAAACATTTGAATAAATATATCAAGTTATGTAATTTGAGGAGATAATACTTATAAAAGGACTGGAGGGAATATTTAAAACTTTGCCCTGAGTGGTGGAAGTTAACGTTAATTTTCTCTCTCGTGCATAGAATATTGAAGTGTTGTATTGAGATCTCCCTCATGCGAGTTGTTGTCATTTCAGGTGGTAATAGTAATTTAAGGATGTCTTTCATTAAGAAGGCTTTTGCAGCACCTTTCGTTCCAAAGGCTAAACGATAAATCAAAAGAAAGCCTCCAAACAGCTACATCAAATGTCATCAACAGTTGAAGCCATATTGAGAACCACTAAAAATGCTTAATATCCAACCATCCATCCATCGTGCTTTTTCGTGCTTTTTCGCTTTATCGTTTTTTAATTCCTTTTTTCTCCTTTTCGTAAAACAGTGTGACTTAGACCTATGTAATTACGTGCACGCACACACATATATATGCTTTGCTGTTATTAAGTGTGGAATTTAAAAACCATGTGAACTTATCAAACAATAACATAGCCTCATCCCACTACATTGACTCGGATACATGTATCATATGACGTTATTGTACTCTATCATTCATCAATTCTTTGGGTATAATATTCACCAAGAGCTCACATTCTATAAGTTCCCCGAGAATTCGTCTTGGTCTCCCTATTCTTCTTTTGATTAGACTCCAAGTTGTTTGGTCCACTCTCCTCACTGACACATCTGTTGACCTTATTTGAATATGTTCAAATCACCTCAAACAATTTTTTTACCATTTTCTTAGTAATGGGAGTCACTCTAACTCGTCATTCTGAATTTCATCCTTTCTTATATGACCACATACCATCTCAATATCCTCATTTCAACTACCCCACTTTTATGTCCATATTGTCCCTTCACGGTCCAACACTACTCACTACCATATAATATTGCCGGTCTTATAGCAGTGCGATAAATCTTTCATTTTACCTATGGGATACTTTCCTATCACAAATAACTTCAGTAGCTTTTTTCCACTTAAACCAGCCAACTTGGATTCTATGATTGACATTATCATCAATTTCACCATCTTGTAGTACAATAGATCCCAAGTATTTAAACTTCGTCACTGTTGGAAATATTGAGTGGGTGTGTCATAGGAACAAGTCTCATATTGTTTGGGATTGTGACGGTCCAAATTATAAGTGAATTTGGATTAATATAAAAGTGAAGAGGAGGAATTAATTTGCACAATAATGACCCACTAGAGACTAAATCCGGCTAATATTCTCCATCATTTATGTGCAAGTTAATTGTGGATTGAACACCTTATATTGGAAGTTTTGGATTATCAAAAATATACTATGAATATTTTTGATGACATAAAAACAGATTGTTTTAGTCTTTGATTGCATCTGAACGTTAATCAACATAATGGCACATTATAGCATTTAAATACTCTTTACTTTGAAACTGATTCAAAGGTTTTATAACCTCTTGATTCCTTCCTTTATATACAATTATCACAATAAAAATGTTCCATTAATTTTATTAATAGTTTTGTAACCGATAATTTATTGGCTTGGGAAGGTGCAACGTTCAGATGTTTTTATTGGTGTCTATATAAAGTGTTCAATCAAGGTGTGAAAGTAACTATTGAGTTCTATAGCACCACTATCTTCCTCTTCCTAAATATTTTGCCTTACTAAGTAAATATCTTCCGTAGTTCTGTTTCCTTGTATGTTTTACAGGAAGAGTTTGTTTAATGTTGGGGAGCACACGACTTCTTTTGCCGGTAGTCGTGAAATAGCTCTTAAGTAAAGTGTCCCTGAGGACGCGACTCGAACTGTGTTTTTCAGTGTTTACATGTATTATCAGTGATTGATGCCTATCACATCGTCGCCTATCAGTGATTGTCGCCTATCACATGGTCACCTATCAGTGATTGTCGCCTATCACATCGTCGCCTATCAGTGATTGTCGCCTATCACATCGTCGCCTATGAGTGATTGTCGCATATCACATAGTCAGCTATAACATTGTCGCCTATCATAGAAGATATCCATGGAAGTACTGGAAAGATTTAGGGGCGAACGCCAACAGTCACTTGGGGGATTATATGATCTTCTAGTTTATCGTCTAAATTGCCTCTAAGTTTTTCGTTTGCAAAATTGCAATGCATATATTATGTCTAACTCCTACCACTACAAAAGACACGGCACTCGCCGGCAGCTGGATTTCGCTACTTATCGGCGTTTATAAACGGCAGTAAGACTCTACGGCGTTTATCGCAGATGCCAGCGAATGAAGCGTTGGGACGTTCCTTAGCTGTGTTTTTACAAACGCCGTAGAGTGTAGGCCAAACGCGGGTACGCTTACCGACGCGACTGATCGCCGACCATAACTGGCGGGTGATTTGAATTTTTTCACGTTCCCACGTTTATAAACGTGGGAACATATTAACTTTTTTAAAATTAAATAAACTTGGTGACGTTTGTAAATGCGGGTATGTATTAACTTTAAAATTTAAAAAATGTCCACATGCTGACGTTTATTATTTTATTCATAACTTGCCGGCGTTTGAAAACGCAGGCACATGATTCTCCATATTAAAAAAATCGCATTAATTTTAACCATTTAATGGTTAAAATTAATGCGAGAAATATTTACAGAAATGTGAAATACCCAAAACAATTATTGAGCTGAAAAATTAATCGGCTTTTTAAATATTAAAAAACAAAAGAACTATTTCAAAATAAATAGTCTATTTAAATAGATAAACAGTTATTATTAAAAAGTAAGATATAATTAAAAACAAAAATATTACAATATAAATTAGAAATAATAAAATAACAGGAACAAATATTACAAATAACAAAATAGGGCTTTTAAGTAAAAACAAATAAAACATACTAAAAAAATGGCAATATAATAAAAACTGAAAAAATGAGGAAAACTGCAAAAACAAAATAAAGGTTTATTTTTCAAAACCCTAAACAAATGAGAGCAAAAAGGAGTAGAGAGAAAGAAGAGAGAAGATGGAAGAGAGGAGAGGAAAACGGCGAGTTGGGAGTGAGGGAAGACCGGTATTTATAGGTGAAGTTCGCTGCTTGCCGGCGTTTGCAAACGCGGCCACGTGTGACGTTTCAGAATTGAGTTTTCGAGGTCAGAAGCCCCTTACCGGCGCTTACAATGCAACCGCCGACATGTTTTTTTATTATATTTAACGTACCGGCGCTTAGAAACGCCGATGAATAAATATTTAAATACCGGCGCTTAGAACCACCGGCATGTATTAAAAAAGAAACAAAACTTTTTTACATGGTTCTCGCGTTCACAAACGCCAGTATGCTGTTAAACGTGGGTGAACATAAAGTAAAGTCTATAAATAGCTCATATATGAGACTAACTCTTCATTCTCTTGTCTATTTCGATAGCCTTCTCCTTCTTATATTTAAGTTATTCGTAATATATAGTAGCAATGTTAGATAAATCATGCATATCTTTTTCGCGTTCGGCCCCTCAATACATTCATGGTCTCAATGGGTTTCTAGATTTTGCCTTTTTGAGATCTAGTATAAGGGGTAAAATTGTGTGTCCCTGTGAGAAGTGTAAGTTTAAGAAGTGGCAGACAAGAGACGATGTTTATACCCACTGTATGAGGAAACAGTTTCCAAGATATTATCGTACTTGGATACACCACGGGGCGAGTGAGGTGTATAACAACGACAATGTTGCTGTTAATTTTGAGGTTCGGTCGAGTTCTCAAGTGGGAATTCAAGTTGAAGCCAGTGACGTTGCTGAACATGCACGCTCCACTTTCGCCTAGTAATATTGATAATTTAGTCAAATATTAAATTTAGTTAAAACATTCAAATAAAATGTATATCAAAATAAATAAAATAAATAATTAATGTAATAATAAATAATCTTACAATCTCTTGTGCAGCCTCCTGGTTAACCGGCGTGCCATCCGCATGAGTGTAGGCTTCCGTGAGGAAATCCCTGTACACGTTTTCCGTGACGCCCTGGGCTCGAGTATCCTCTATCTGAAAAAAATATTATTATTAGACAAAACAAAGTAATTAAACATGTCATGTAAGTTAAAATATAATAATAATAATAATAATAATAATAATAATAATAATAATAATAATAATATAAATACATACCATTTCCCCATAGCCTACAACGTAAGGTCTGCTCTCACACGAATGAGGCACTCTAAGATAGCTCCGAGCTCTCACACCGAGCTTTGACCGCCGCCTCCCTAGGGGTCCAGTCTTCCAACCACATAATCTCACCCTCTGCTAGCATGTGACGTTATCCAGAACGTCATTGAGCAGTGCTTGCATCGGTCTTGCCCCCCTTCCACCTGTCGTTGAACATCGCGTTCCTCTGCTCTTTCCACCCGTACCCCATCTTCTTCAACGCAAATGCCTTGACTTTTGGATCCGGGGGACCCAAAATCTTCTCTGCAAAAACAAATATAAACCATCGTTAGTTAGTTAATTTTAATTTAAAATTCAACTTAATTAATAAGAAATATAAACCATTGTTACCGTGACCATCTCCCATCCTTGCTCCTTAAAGCGGCGTTCCACCTTCCTCTAGTCTGTGGGGTCGTCCGCGAACAGATTTGTCATCTCACCTATACTAATGCAGAAGCGATCAAACAACACACCTTCGTTATGTATCAGTTGCCCAGTAATGTCAAAATAATCAATGGCGACCCTCTCATTAGCAGGCAAATGATATGTCTGCTCCACCATCAGCCTCCTAGTGGAGTCAACCCCCTCAGTATCTATAAATTAAATGAATAAATGTGAGAAAATTTTTTACATTAGAAATAATTAATAAATAGAAAATTAAAATTAACACTAGAGTCGGTATGAAAATAATCACTTCTCATTCTAACAGTGAATCCAGTGTCAGACTTCTCCCTCCTCGCTCCCTCTCTGCAACTTGATACGAGGCTGCGGGATGGCATACTCCTCCTCATCCTCATTGCTATCATCATCATCATCATCGTCATCATGCTGATCGCCCTCCTGATCCTCCCCAAGGCTATGATAGTCCTCTTCCTACTGTTGCCGACTCCGACCCTCTTGGTCTGGAACAACTCGAGGATTGCCATCTTCGTTGAGCTCCATAAGGAAATGAGATGGTGAAGGACACCGAATTTGCGGTCGGTGTAGTGTGCCTTGGGTCTAGTCCTTCAAGAAATTTTAGACCTCAAGGTAAGCGAAAGTTACCCCGAGTATCGTTCCAAGGGAGCCTTGTTTAATTAAACTACCGTAATAAATTTAATGCAATGCATGATAGATTTGGGTAAAGAAAATATATTTTTGTTGATTTTTAATGATGGAATGATGGGTGCAAAACAAATAAATATTTTTGGTATTTTTAATAAAAGGGTGTGATGGAAGTGAAGTGCTCTTGGAAATGATTTTCAATGGCTATCATAGCTTTATAAGGATTTTTGGGGAATTCAATGCACTAATTTCCTAATTTGCCAAACCTCATGGACCATAAGTCCAATACCTAATTGTTGGGACCTCATCCAATTAGGCATTGTTAAACTCTTTAGTGCTAGTGGACCTATTACTTGCAAGGAACAATTAATCCTACGATCGGGACCCCGAATCGCCACTTAATTAATCCTAAGATTTTAATTCACTATTGGAACCCCACATAATAAAATAAAATCTAAGGATTGAAGTCCAATGTTACTCAAGCAATTAATAGGTTCACTTTGAGTTTCTCTAGGTTTCCTAAAATACCAAACCTCACCAACCGGTAAGTCTAATGCCTAGTCTCATGAACCCATTCAAATAGACATTATTAATTACCCTAGAGTGTGATTATTGATTGCAATGCATTAGGTTCAATTACAATTCAATTCAACAAACTATCTACCAATACCATGAGTAAATAGAAATATTTAATGAATTATAAAGAACATATGTATGACCATACATATTGTTGAGTCCAAATTCCTCATTACAAGTCAAAACCACAAATCAAACTCACAATAACAACCAAATCCAGTCCAATCTCAAAACATAAATGCTAACCTAAACCTAGGCAATCAAAAATATAAAGAGAAAGGAAAGGAATTGGGACTCCCCTTTGAAGAACCATAGCTCAAGCCACTTCCCATCAACTCCAAGAGCAAGGAGGAACTTTATTGAGGCATGAATGGAGGAAGGAAGGTGGAAGATTGAAGAAATGGAATGAGAAGTGAAGAGAAGAGGAAGAAGGGGATGGAAGAAACTAGGGTTTTGGGGAGCACCCAACCCCCAAAACTTGGGTTTCTAAGCCTAATCTTACACCATATATCAATGGGGACTTGGGCTTCATGTTTGGGTTTGAGTTTAGGTCCAAATTGGTGCTCAAAAGACCAAAAAATCAGAGAAAAACCGAAGTTGTAAGTGCTGTTCGCGCAGGGACCTGTCTGCAAAGTCTGAAAGTTGTGAGGTCAGATTCTGTAATTTTCTCAGGACTGTTCTGCAGTGTTTTTAGGATTCTGGGCCGTTTCTGTAATTTTTGCCAAATGTCCAGAATCTCCATTTCAGCCCATTTTTGTCATTTTCTGCAAGGGAAAAATTACAACAACATAATACCTTTCATCCCGAAAATTAATCACTTAAGATAAACAATTTAATGTGACGATTATGCCCTTATTTGACCCATTTTCACACAAAACCATTTTTAATTCAATTAAATTATAATCAATTCATTTTAATTCAATATTGCATCTTTCAAATGTTAATAACTTCAATTTAGCACACTAAAAACATACAAATTCAAGGATTTGTCAGATGGGTCGACACTACCGTGGTCTTAAATGTTTATATCTGTGCCATGAATGTTTTGGGGAAGAACAACGTCATCGATCAGGTTCTCCCGGATGTGATGGCGGTAGACGTACTCTGCAACTTGGTGCTCCTCTTGCATTTGTCTTCAGAGGTTCTCTAACTCCTGATCTTCTCGTTCTTTCCTCTGACGCTCCGACTCTTCTGCTGTCAGAGCACGCTTATCACGACCGTACCACCTGCCATATCGATCAGATGGATTGTAGAATATATACTGTAAGGTAGTAGGAAAAGATTTTTCGCGTGGTGGGATCATATGGTTTTTCGGAAAATGACAAATGAGGCCGCGGGGAAGTGTTTATATAATGTTACACTTACTGGCATTTATAAACGCAGGTAAGTGTATTAAATGGGCCGGTGTAACCGCCCATTTATTTTGTCCCCACATTGCCGCATTTACAAACGCGGGAATGTGGGGGTCACAACTATTGCAATTAATTACACAATTCCACGCGTTTATAAACGTAGGGATGTGTTTTTTTTTTAAAAAAAATAAAAGAACATTGCAGCGTTTGTAAACGCAGGCAAGGTGGAGGGATAAAAATTGTAACACGTGTCACATTCCGGCGTTTAGAAACGCAGGAATGTGGCTGCTCAAAGTGACACGTGTCCTGTTGTCATTTACACGTGCTTGCAAACGCGGGTAAGTGTGAAAGCAAAACAAAAAAAATAAAAGAAAAGGTTTTTTTCCCCACTTGCCGGCGTTTGTTGCCACTCTTTGCTGCGTTTGTATAAAACCGCCGCCTTGTGAAAAACGTGCCGGCGGTTTTTATAAAAACACTGTAAAGCGGACGCCTGTAAGTACCGAATTTTTTGTAGTGTACTCTGGCTGAAACCCTTAGACAAGCGTATATTTTGATACCAACTTATCAAAAGAAGAATAAATTGATCTTATAACTATATGATGAGAAAGTTAATATTTTGATCTATACTAACTCAATTGTATATCAGTCTCTAAACTTTGACGATCGATTTAATGTGACTCTCCTCCTATATTTAAGTATTGGGCTTGTTACAACTCAATACTTTAGTTTTTATTGATACAATTCAATCTTTACGGTTTTGATTATTTAAATTCATAGTCTATTTATATTATATAAAAAGTAATATTTTTTATGTATGAAGCTTAAAAATCTAAAACTTTAAAAGATCACATACAGAGCTGTAACAGTTTATGTACGACTGAGATAATATAAAGTTTATGAACTAAATCTTAACTGAGATGTTCATAGTTCAAATTTAGATATTTAACTGAATAAAACATATGATCAGAACTAATTTACACTGAAGTTCAAATTTAAAAATTAATGTATAATTGAGTAAAAAATATTATGACCAAAATATTATTTTTTCATGTAATAAGTGAAATTATATCTGAAAAAGCTTCTTTTATTGTGAGGTTGAGTAACAATTAATATGAATTATTAATCTGAAATTTTAAATTTACTATTTCGTAACAAGAAGGAAGCTAATTATTTTGGTTTGTTGGAAAGTCATTTGGGTAATTAGAAAATATTGAAACAAATGGTCATTAAAAATTAATATTTTATACTACAAAAATTTTTATGGAAGAAGCATAATCATATATTGTGTCATAACAGTACATATGCAACATTTTTATACCAATGTCATAATAATACAGCTGAGAAAAAAGTAATAGCTTTATAGAAACAGAATCTGCCTTAACTTGTACAAATGACTATTCGTTTGCTAGCTTGCAATGAAAATATCGTCAAAATAAGTTCATTTGCAGCCATTAAAAATTATGAAAGAAGACATACAAGATATGTTATTCCAAACTAAAGAAAAAAACTTTGAGTGGCATAAAAAGATGCTCAAGAATTTTTCTTTTTCCTTTTCGTCACAACCTTATTAGGATCTCTTCTTTGTCGATTTATTATCCATTTTAATAATGAACTGTTCCATTGCCCCTTTACCTTTAGTCACTTTCAATGTCTGGTATAATTAATACTCCACAACTTACTTTCCAATCAACGGTATTATTGGTAGGTGAATATATGACGAAGCGTATATTTTTTTGTTATAAAAAACAGTTTCTGTTATAAAAAAGGGTAAAATTGTAGAACTACACATGGTAATAATATGTTAAATGTGCATGTAGCGCCATGGTAAATTTGAAAGTGTAAGACTAATATATACTTGTAACATAAAATGGGGAATGAGATATTCCCGTTTGATAGGCTTGACGTGCAGGAATCGTGCAGGATTTGGGGTGTAAGAAAAGAAGTGAGAAAAAGAAGATGGAAATGGAGAGTGATAAAAATGAAGAAACTAGGGTTATTCATGGTGAAAGAAGTGAACCAAATCTGAGTTGGGAGCTTGGATTTTTGACATAATTGCCTTGCCTCCAATTGGAATAGGGATAAAAAAAATGGGTCTTGGACTTGGGTTGATCTGACCCAATTTTCTCAGTTGTTGTATTGTTGATATCGTGTGTCATGGCAAATGGCATGTTTAGGCCTTCACGACTTCACGGTATTGAAGGCTAGCTAACGTGCGCCGAAGCATGCTCTCTGTTTGTATAGAAACTGTTTTTGCTTCACCACCAGCTCACCGCAGTGAACATTTAACTTCAATGACTCCTTGTTTCTTTGTTTGTTTTGGCTCGGGCTCTTCCAGATTGGTCATAGCGACCCTACAATAAAAGTTATGATAGAACAAGCTAAGTATCAAATATCCCTATAAATTTATTAATGCATGCAAATCAATATACAACCATGACTAATTAAAATCCTAATTCTATGCTAATTTTTCCTAAGAGCCTAAGATATCAAATATCATACCATAAGACCAAAATTGCATCTTTAACATGTTATCAACCTCAAATTAGCACATATCACCATAAATCCAGTTATTTGCCCAACGCTCAAATACAACAAAAATAACAATAATAGAGTCTTTTCTTACTAGACTTGTTAGTTATATGGATTGTACAACATTATTGTGTTATTTTAACAACACAATTTTTGGTTTGATTGAAATTGTTTTGTTGATTCAAGGCATGCTCATTTCCTACTTATTCATTGAATGCTTCCTGGATGGAGAAGCAACAGTCGAATTTATCTTCTTACCACCCGTATGTCCTTTAAATGCGGAAGATGTTATCAAGAGAGAAAGGACAAGTCGATCATCATCGACCATTCTCCGAATCAACAAAAACTTATCTTTATAGGAGTAACATATAGAACTGAAGGGTATTGGTGAGTAGTCACATGTCGTATTAATATAAAAGGTTCTTGTGATCTTTTTTGTCTCATTCAATTTGGACTGTAGTTACCTGGAAATTGGAAGCAACAACTGTATGACCTTAATTACTTACTATAACATTTGAAAGAGGAATACTATACGGAAAATGACAAATAAAGATCTCCAAATATCTAAAAGGATAAGTAAGAAATCCAAACTTCCAAAAGAATATATGTAAGGAATTCAAATTTTTAAATAGAAAAATTAACAATTGGAACGTACCTATTAACAACATGGAATATATCATTTAACAATTGTCTGGTTCCTTAATTGTTCTTTTGGAATTCTGAGTTCCTTACTTGTACTTTTAGAAGTTTAAGTTCCTTACTTGTCCTTTTAGACATTTGGAGATATTTATTTGTCATTTTCCTTATACTCTACCCTATCCTGAATTCAGGGGCAAAATAAAAAATTATTTGTAGCTACTTAAGCAATTATTAATTAATTCAAATAAAATATGAATCGGTTTTATAAAAATTCCATTTAAATTAGTGTATAATAATGAGAATAGTATGGCGAGAAACAAGTTAAACGTTTAGTTACGAAATGATAAAATTTTATTACAAGTTTAATTATTTTATAACTTAAAAGCTTAGAGAAAAAAATGAGACTAACACATACATACGTGTACGCACTATTAGAAACAATCATAAAGCACACACATAATCTGTAATTATTTTTTTCTGGAATATGATACTATGCAATTATTTTATAGATACAAAAGGGACAACCTGTCGGTCCCTACAATCTGATCATCTACGAAACATTACGTTTTCTAATACTCATGTTATACAATAACCAAGCAGGCCAACTGTAGTTCATCATATCCGCGGGTATATTATACAAGCTCTCTATATCAATCCCACCAACCCTAACTGTAGCCTGTAGGGCAGGGCTAGTTATAATTACACCCTTATAATTGATTCTAGGATTACTATATTCTTTGGGCTCCGTGGCAAAAAGATACTACAACAACAAAATTTTATCTCAATATGTTGAGTTGACTACAAAGATCATATGACGTCATTGTACTCTATTAGTGACCAACGCTTTGGGCAATAGATCTCGTTCTTTAAGTTCACTTAGTGTTCACTTTGGTCTCTCTTCTTTTTATTAAATTTCAAGTTGTTTGGTTCACTACTCTCTTCACGGGGGCATATGCAATCTATTGACCTTCATTTGGATATGTATAAACCACTTCAAAGAATTTTATACTATTTTCTCAGTAAACGGAGTCACTCCAACTTGTTCTCGTATATGGTCATTCAGAATCTTATCTTTTCTTGTATGATCAAACATCCATCTCAACATCCAAATTTCAACAACCCATTTTATGTTCATGATGTCTCTTCACAGACCAATATTTACTGCTCCCTCGTTGACTTTTTTGGAGAATTCTAAGAAAACTAAATAAGGTATTCAAAAATTGATTTTCCCAAATTTTTTCACTAAACTAATTTATTTGACTTGTAAACTTACATATGATCTAATAATATACAAAATATGTTATTGACAAATCCTAAGATTTGTATGTGTTTAAATGCCTAAAATGAAGTTCTAAACATATTTAAAATGCAATTTTGGTCTTGATGATTTCCTAATTTTAGCATATTTTCATATATAATTTAATCATATTGTCATCAATTCAAAAAAATATATATATTCAAGGTTGTTAATAGTACATGTTGTCATTAAAATGTTTGAAAAGTCAGCTCTAGATTTTGCAACAAGCCTTGATGATTTGGTTATTTTATTTCATGTGGCAGCCTAGCAATTAAAAGCAAAGATATATAAAAGAAAGATGCTGCAGCCACGTGTTAGGATCTGAGGAGAGCAAAATTATTTTGTCCTTATTTGATCAATGGGAAATGAATAGGAAGCACATCGACGTGGCAAGAGAATTAAAAGGAAGGGGAATTGACTTACGAAGGGGGCGGAAGGCAGAGAAGGGAGGCGAAGAATGGAAGTGTGGAGCAGGGGCGCCGAAATTTGAGGGCTCCTCCTCACCTTTTTCCAACTCCATTTTTTTTCTAGGTTCCTCTCCCATTTTCTTCACAAATTTTTCCATTCACCTATCATGAGTGCTTATAAATTAGAGTTTAGGGTTTCTAAACTCCTCTTTATAAGTGACTAAAACACCATCCTTACTCTTGGGAATGATTTGAAGATAGCTTGAGCTCATGGTCTTCAAAGGGAGTTTTCTTTCTCTTCATTTCTCTTTAGATTTATGATTTTCCTAGGTTTAGGTTTGTCATTTATATTTTGAGACTTGAATTATTATGTTTACTTGAGTTTGCTTGTGATTTTGGTTTGTAATGAGAGATTTGGACTCATCAATATACATGGTCATGTATATGTTCATTATGGTTCATTTAATATCTTTCTATTTATTCATGGTATTGGTAGATAGTTTGATTGAATTGAATTATAATTGAATCTAAATCATTACTAGTCATTAATCACACTCTAAGGTATTTAATAACACTTAATTGAATGAGTTCATGAGATTAGGTGTTAGACTTGCCGGTTGGTGATGTTTGGTATCTTAGGAAACTTAGAGAAACTCAAAGTGAACCTATTAATTGCTTGAGTAACATTGGACTTCAATCCTTAGATTTTATTTTATTATGTGGGGTTCCAATAGTGAATTAAAATCATACGATTAATTAAGTGGCGATTCGGGGTCCCGGTCGTAGGATTAATAGTTCCTTGCAAGTAATAGGTCCACAAGCACTAAACAACTTAACAATGCCTAATTGGATGAGGTCTCAACATTTAGGTATTGGACTCATGGGTTCATGAGGTTTGGTAAATAAGGAAATTAGTGCATTAAATTCCCCACAAATCCTTAGAAAGCTATGATAGCCATTGAAAATCATTTCCAAGAGCACTTCACTTCCATCACACCCTTTTATTAAAAATACCAAAAATATTTATTTGTTTTGCATCCTTTACTCTCTCTTTAAAAAATCAACAAAATTATTTTCTTTACCCAAATTCATCTTACATTGAATATAATTTATTAGGGTAGTTTAATTAAACAAGGCTCCCTTGAGAACGATACCCGGGGTAACTTTCGCTTACCTTGAGGTCCTAAAATTTCTTGAAGGACTAGGCCCAAGGCACACTACACCGACCGCTAAATCGGTGTCCTTCAGTTATGATTAAATTGTTCATTTTGCTTTCTTAGGACTCTCCAAAAAAGTCAACTTGCTCTTATATTTAGGAACGAAGGTAGTACCATATAATATCACCGGTCTTCTAATAATGCTGTGAAACTTTAATTTCCTTCTTATACTCCCTCCGGTCCTAAATATAGGACCTAGATGACTTTTTTGAAAAATCCTAAAAAAAGCAAAAATAAGTTAATTATAAATTGATTTACCTAATTTTTTCTCTTAGACTAGTTTATTTTACCTATAAGCTAATGAATAATCTAATAAAAAGATATCAAATATGTCATGATCTAATAACCTATTTCACAACCTTAATCTTTCCAAAAAAAAGTTATCTAGGTCTTATATTTAGGATCAGAGGTAGTATAAGATAAAAGTAAATTACCCATATATGAGGTACTTTCCTATCACAAACAACTCCAGTAGTCTTCTTCAATTTACACTAACCAGCTTGGATTCTATGATCAACATCTTCATTAATTTCACCATCTTGATCCTATAATTGATCCTAAATATTTAAACTTCATCATTTGAGGAATTATTTTATCTCCCTATTTAACATCTAAATCACTTCTAAGTTGTTTGTTTGTGAAATTGCAATACATATATTATGTCTTACTCCTACTTAGGCGGAAACTCTTTACTCTAAAATGTTTATCCATATCTCTAATTTAGCATTGATATCTTTTCATAATTCCACTAAAAGTACTATATCATCATAGAAAAGCATGCACATAGGTATCTCTTCTTTGATACTCTCAGTTAAAACATCGACCACTAAGTTAAATTGACAAATCCTTGGATTTGTATAGTTTTTACATGCTAAATTTGATATAATTAAGATGATAGAGATGCTTTTGTCATCCAATTGTGCTTAATTATTATCCAAAATTCCTATGTGAGATGACCTCCATTTTAATTACATTTGATATAAATTTTGATTATATTTGGAGTGTCTATGGTTCTAATTAATGGATTTATTTGGGTAATATTTGAGGCTAAGTAGACCACTGATTGGACCAAATTTTATCCCTTTAAGCATATGCAATTGAGCTTAATTTGTGTGATTTAATTGTCATATTTGCTCATTATTGAGGATTATTCATGTGCATGCTGTTAGAAATTCTTAGCATACTATCGGATGTAAAATCACAACCGGATGACTTAGAGCAAAAACAATGTCACTAGCGCTAGCGGATGTAGCATGCGTTCGGTAGCGGAAGTGAATTTAACACTAAGTCTGATCCGGTTGTGATCGAGTCTAAGTAGGATGAGCTTACCATAGCAAGAATGCTTCCCATTGCACTTGATTATATTATTTTGTTGAACTAACATTTGAGTGCAGAACTTAGACTCACATTCGATAGCAGATTTGCATCCGGTAGTGAATGCTCTTGAGCTTGCAGAATGAAGTCTTGACTTCCGGAAGCTTAAGTCCATCCGACAGCAAGTATAAGAGCCAGACTGCACAATGCACGGAAATGTCAGCTACTTTTCAGAAGTCTTCTGTGCAGAATAAATTAAAGGCAAAGTCAACCCTACAAATAAGGGGTTTGCAGCTTGAAGGCACTTTTGGAGCATCTTATTAAAAGAGGAAAAAATGGCTCCAAGTTCAAATTCAAATTTGGAGTTGATGGAGAGCTTCATTAAGGGCAAAAAGGGAAGCACAATCACTTGGAGAAAAAAGAGGAACCTTTAGAAATGCATGGAGCGAAGATGAAGACCACATTCATCCTCACTTTTCACCAAATTCCGAAAATACCCTTTCCCCCTTCACAAATGCACCTCTCGGCCTTTACCCCTAAACTACCATCAAAATATCTTTTGACAGCTCATAATCCCAAATTGACAGCTCATTAACTCCCGAAGCCAACTCATCATCTAACTAACTCACTTACTTAATCCCAACTAACTTCATTTTGACACAACTCTTAACTACTTCCACTTTCACTTTCTCTCTCTTCTAACAAACTCTCTCAACTCCATCTTCATCTTCTTCACCTTCTCCACTTCGCAAATCACCTCCATGGCCACCATAACCTCACACCTTCCTCCATCCTCCATCTCCATGAGCGGCTAGACGTCCTCTCCTCTCTCTCCAAAGGAATGTGCTTGTAGAAATTTAACATTTGGGCTCATGTATTTGTGATATACTCTTTTAGGTTTCAAGCTAGATGTAAGTTTTTGCCTATGTAATGACCTAATTGATTTAGGCTTGTATATGTTAGAATACCTAGAATTAGGTGTTCTACTTAATTGTGGCTTGGAATCTCTCTTTTGTGTTTAGCTCATGAAAACCTAAAGCTATACGTTTGTAATTTCATGAATGTATTTGTGTGCGATTAGCTCCTAGTATATTTGTGGAATGAATGTTTTTCTTAGGTGCTTGATTAGTATCTAATGTTGCTTAAGGTATGAGTTCAACTTGAAAGAGCATAAGGCTTGGTTAACCTAATTAAACTCTCTTAGATTTCTTAGATTTAAGAGATCTTGAGAATTTAGTTAGATTATATCAAGTGTAACAAATATATGAGGTCCGATTAACCAAAAGCACAAAGTACTTTGGAGAGGGAGGTACTTCTCATCTCATACTTTCACATCTTTTACATTCGGTTAGTTGTTGTTTTTGTTAGATTTAATTAGTTGTAGACATAAAAATCACACTCCAACTGTTTGTTAAATTGCGTGACTTAAATTGCCTTGAACTTGCAAGAATTCACCTAGACTGTGAGAAGACCTATACTCACCGCTATTCTCGTAGTTGATTAGAGTGTTGAATTGTATTGATTAAATCTTTTAGGCGACAAAAAGGTGAAATCAATTGGCGCCATTGCCGGTTTAGGTCATATTTTTGCTAGTTTTAGGTGTTAGTAGTCATAATCTTAATTTGTGTTACTTGTATGATATTTCAGTTAGTTTTAGGTTTTAGGTGTTAAGTCATATTCTGGACTTGGTTTACTTGCATTCTGTATAGTTGAGACTGTTTTAGAAGTGTTTTAGAAGTGTTAGGCTGCTCTTGTTGGCCTTTTATTGCTGGAACTTGTGTTCGCTGTACTGGATTTTTGTTGGACTGTTTCGGACTGGATATATTCTGCTTGTACTGGCTGTTGTCTTGTTGATTTGTTCTGCAGGGACCAATTACTACTTGTTGCTTGTGCTGGCGGTTGTCTTGTGCATCCGCAAGCATTCATACATCATTTTGCTTGAGCGATTGCATATCACTTCACTTTGCTTATAGTTGCACTGAGTGACCTTTTATGAACCCTACCACATCACTAGTGCCATTGAATAGCGAGATTAATAAGACTCTTAGAGAACTTAAGAAAAAGAAAAAACAAGAGAGACAAGCTCATAAGCAACCTATAGGATCCACATCAAATCCACAAAATTCATCTGTAGCGTCCAATAACACACTCCTAGACCAGCATTTCATTATGGCCGAAAGGCAAGAAGACCATCGAGAACGTGAGCGAGAGGCTAGAGAGCATGAACATGAGCATGAGAGACATGAAAGGCGAGAGCAAGAAGATGAACATCATTTTGATGGGGTAGGCAACTTCATGATGATGATAGACCTATGCGGGAGTTCACACAATCATATGCATCATTTGCACCTCAAGGTTTTTATGCTAACCCCGCTAACTTTGAGATCAAGGGATCTCTTCTTGCTCATCTGCCTAAGTTCACAGGTTTTCCGCATGAGGATGCTCACACACACTTGCTTGGCCTCTATCATACTTGCTCCTCCATGAAGCCACCTAATGCCAACCTGGATGATGTTCTTTTGAGAGTGTTCCAATTCTCCTTGGAAGGAAAAGTTAAGGAGTGGCTTTTGAACCTTCCCACTCATTATGCCACTATCTCTTGGGAGCAACTTAAGAATGTGTTTTTGGACCGCTATTTTCCAATCTCCAAGATATCTAAGTTGCGGAAGGACATCACCGGTTTTCAACAATTCTCTCAGGATACATTCTATGAATATTGGAGCCGGTTCAATACCTTGGTGAACTCGTGCCCCAATCACAACATCTCCAAAGGCAATTTGGTACAATACTTTTATGATGGCCTGGTACCACAACTCAAGATGAGTGTGGATGCTGCTTCTAATGACTCACTTTTCAACCTATCCGCCAATGAGGATGGAACTTTATCTCAACCATGGCCTCTAATCACCAGAACTTTTATGGCCGTGATGCTCTGTATGGTGGTGCGCCTAAGGTTGCCTCCTTGAGCGGTGATGACAAGCTGTACAATTCTATTGAGACGTTGACCGAGAGCCTAAGTTGGATGGACGGACGATTTGTGAAGCCTACCGCTTGTGTTGATGACTCTATGGCCTTGGTGGCTTCATCTTGTGATCACTGTGACTCGCTGATGCACCTATCCTCCAATTGCCCATCCCATGAGGAAGTAGCGGCCATGTACACCAATGCTAGGCCTTAAGCCAAATATGATCCTTATTCTTCCACGTACAATCCGGGATGGAGGGACCACCCGAACTTCAAGTGGGGGGAGGTTCAAATCAAGCTGCAAATTCAAGCTCATTCCAACCACAACAACAGCCTAAGTGGGTGGGAGGCAACTTCCAAGCTTCTAATGCTTATCCCTCACAAGGCTATGGATCATACCAAGGGAGACCTAACCCTAATGCCCAGGGGTACAAGCCGAATCAACAAGCCAATGTTCCTCCTCCATTTATGAAGAATGATGATCCAGCTCATGCTCCGAGAAACAATATGGTGGGATCTCAAGCCTATGTTCCTCCATCTAGCTCTTCGACATCTCAACAAGACATGATGTATCAAATGATGTCAAGCTTAATGGAGAAGATGAATGGGTTTGAAGAGAGTCTAAAGAAGCAGGAAATGTAACCACCCTAGTGTCTCAAATGTTGAATAATAAAGCGGATCAAGATGCAAAGAAAGGAGGATTGTCGTCTAATGTGGTGATTAATCCTCAAAACATTCATTCTATGCACCTAAGAAGTGGACGGAAATATGGTGATGCTTATGAATATGAGGAGGAAGAGGAGGAAACACAACTACCTTGTGAGGCCGAATAGAGTATATTGAATGAGGGAGGTCACACTAGCCTCCAAAATGACTTTGTTGGTGACCATATGCATGGAGAGGCTGTACTGAATCCTCCTCTTGATGAACTACTTAATGAGGCCGAGAGCCTGACTAAGAAAAGTGATGAAGCTGAGAGCTCAAAGGAGGCTAAGAGGAAGGAGATTGCAAGAGGGAAGCTCAAAGTCGGAGACTCTTCTTCTCAAGAATCTACTCAACAAGGGGATGAATCCCCTAAAGGCAAGTCTCTTGACCCTAAGCATTTGCCATTTCCTAATTCATATGCTTTAACTAAGAAGAAACATGATGATGAATTGGAAAAGGAAATGCTCAACTTATTTTTCTAAGCTAGAAGTTAATGTGCCTATGCTTGTGCTTGTGAAACAAATGCCTAAGTATGCTAAGTTCCTTAAAGATCTTTGCACTAATAAGAGAGCTAGTAACTCAAATAACAAAATTCAATTAGGAACTAATGTGTCCTCTCTCTTGAAGGGGCATTTGCCCCAAAAGTGTGGAGATCCAGGCTCCTTTACAATACCTTGTCAAATAGGGAGTCTTAGCTTTGGAAAGGCACTTCTTGATTTAGGGGCCACAATCAATGTCATGCCCAAGGCCACCTACTTTGCACTAGGATTGAAGAATTTGAGTGATACTAGTGTTGTGCTTCAATTAGCGGATAGATCCATCAAGAAACCCTTTGGATTTGTTGAAGACATTTTAGTGAGGGTTAGAGAACTAGTTTTTCCAGTGGACTTCTATGTGCTAGATATGACTAGTGACACTAGATTGGATGATTCTTTGATCTTAGGAAGGCCATTTATGAAAACGGCCAAGATGGTGATAAGCTTAGAAGGAGGGTTTGTTACAATGCAAGTGGGGGATCAGATAATAAGTTTTGATGTAGGCAAAGCCATGAGACACCCCCATGAGGACTATTCTCTCTTAGGTTTGAGTGTGGTGGATTCTTTGATGCATGTAATTTGTGATGAGCATGTTAATTCTTTTAAGCTGAACATGTTTGATAAGGTTGATGCTCATATGTGCTATCATGATTCTTGCCCTAGTTTGATTTATGATACATGATTGCATGATGTGCATAATGATTCATCTAGCATAGGAAGTGCAGTAACCGAATTCATGGATTCCATGCATGTGCACTATAATTTTGATGATGATTGCACGTCTATTTTTTCTCTGTCAAGCTACAACCCCTTGGAAGAGGGAAGTGTGTTCAATTTTGTAGGACATGAGGAGAATGGAAGTTGTGAATTCACCAAGGAAATTGAGAAATCTAGTGCACAAGAGTTTGACATTGAAGAGTATGAAGCTTTAAAGAGAAGCCGATTACACAAGTTGAGGGAGAAGCTCTATCTGAAAGAGCACGCACTTGCTGATGATCCGCAAGCTTCTACCCTGAGCGATAGTGGTGATGAGGACTTGAATACGAGTTCTGTGGTCTCAAACTCTAAGAGGCCGAATTGTTGTGATGACTTTGATGAGTTGTCGAATTCTGATGATGATTCCTATGAACCTCAAGTGCTTTAAGTTGAGATGCACACCTTGATGCCGTCTGTTATTGAGCCACTTGCTTTGGAGTTGAAGCCTTTGCCACCAAATCTCAAGTATGCCTACTTGCTTGAGGATGAGAAGCTTCCAGTGATTATCTCCACTTCTCTTTCTTCTCTTGAGGAAGGGAAGTTACTTTATGTGCTAAGGAAATACAAGAGGGCCATTGGGTGGACTTTAGCCGATCTTCCCGGCATGAGTCCAACAACCTGCATGCACCGAATCTTGCTTACTGATGATGCTAAGCCGGTTAGGCAACCACAAAGGAGGCTCAATCCCTTAATACTTGATGTTGTGAAGAAGGAGGTTGAAAAACTCTTAAGTGCCGGAATCATTTACCCGATAAGCGATTGCGAATGGGTGAGTCCTATCCATGTAGTGCCAAAGAAGAGTGGGCTGACCGTGGTGAAAAATGACAAAGATGAGCTAGTGCCTACACGGGTTCAGAACTCTTGGAGGATATGCATAGATTACCGGAGGTTGAATGACTCCACAAGAAAAGACCACTTTCCATTACCATTCATTGATCAAATGTTGGAAAGACTAGCAGGCAAATCACACTACTGTTTTCTGGATGGTTTCTCCGGGTACTTCCAAGTTCCCATAGCACCAGAAGACCAAGAAAAGATGACCTTTACTTGTCCATTTGAGACCTTCGCATACAGGAGAATGCCTTTTGCTCTGTGCAATGCTCCAGAAACCTTTCAACGTTGTATGATGAGCATTTTCAATGACTTGTTGGAGGATGACATAGAGGTGTTTATGGATGATTTCTCCCTCTATGGAGATTGTTTTGATGCTTGTTTGGTAAATCTTGAGAAGACATTGGTTAGATGTGTAGAGAAGGGGTTGGTACTCAATTATGAGAAGTGTCATTTTATGGTGGACAAGGGCATTGTTTTGGGACATCTAGTCTCAAAAGAAGGCATTCAAGTTGACAAGGCCAAGGTTGAAGTAATCTCTTCTCTACCCTTCCCTACTTGCTTGAAGGAGTTGAGGTCCTTTCTAGGACATGTGGGATTTTATAGAAGATTTATCAAGGGCTTCAGCCAAATTGCTTCTCCTTTATCTCATCTACTTCAAAAAGAGACCGAATTTGATTTCTCTAGTGCTTGTAAGGAGGCCTTTGTTGAGTTGAAGCCAAAGCTTATTTCTCCTCCTATCTTGGTTGCACCTAATTGAGAGCTTCCTTTTGAGCTATCTTGTGATGCTTCTAACGAGGCCTTGGGAGCCATGCTCGGCCAAAGACATGATTCATTGCCGAGGGTGATTGCTTATGCGTCTAAGACTTTGGATAGAGCTCAAAGGAATTATACAACAACTGAAAAGGAATTATTTGCCATTGTCTTCGGTTTAGACAAGTTTCGGCAATACTTACTTCATTCCAAAGTAATTGTATTCACGGATCATGCTGTTGTCCGATATTTGTTATCTAAGCCACAAACAAAGCCCAGGCTCTTGAGATGGGTGTTGCTGTTACAAGAGTTTGAGGTAGAGATTAAAGGCAGGACCGGAAGAGAGAATTTAGTAGCCGATCACTTGAGCCGATTGCCAATGGATGTGGAAGGTGTTGATGATTCTTCTCTTGTTTGTGATACCTTCACAGATGCCTTATTGTGCGCCTTGAATGCAAAGAAGGATCCCTGGTATGCTCATCTTGTGAACTACCTTGTTGCCGAAGTCACTTCACCGTCTTTGAACAAGCATCAAGTTCAAAAGTTGAAAAGAGATGCTAGTTACTACATTTGGGATGAGCCACACTTGTGGAGGCTATGTAATGATCAAATAATCAGGAAGTGTGTGCAAGATGATGAAGTCCATCAATCCTGGAGTTTTGTCATTCTATAGCCTGTGGAGGACATTTTGGTGCTAAAAAGATTTCAAGAAAGATTTTGGAGGCCGGTTTCTATTGGCCTACTTTGTTTAAGGACGCTTATGAGTATTGCAAGACTTGTGACAAGTGCCAAAGGTTTGGAAGTTTGGGGAAGAGACATGAGATGCCTCAAGTGCCGATGTTATATTGTGACCCTTTTGATGTTAGGGGTATAGACTTCATGGGTCCTTTTCCACCATCTAACGGCTACACATATATTCTTCTGGCTGTGGATTACCTATCTAGGTGGGTGGAAACTGTGCCAACTAAGGCCAATGATGCGAGAGCCGTGTTGAAATTTCTCAAGTCTAACATCTTTTGTCGGTTTGGAGTTCCTAAAGCGTTGGTGAGTGATCAAGGTTCTCATTTCTGTAACAAGCTTATGTCTTCATTGCTTAGCCAATTTGGGGTGAATCACAAGATTTCTACACCTTATCATCCTCAAACTAATGGAGAAGCCGAGGTGAGCAATAGACAAATCAAAAACATCCTTGAGCGAATTGTGAAGCCAAGTAGGAAAGATTGGATCTTGAGACTTGAAGAAGCTCTCTGGGCATATAGGACTTCATTTAAGACTCCTATTGGCATGTCTCCCTATCGACTCATATATGGAAAAGCTTGTCATTTACCGTTTGAGCTACAACACAAGTCTTATTGGGCGGTTAAATCTTGTATTGAAGATATGGATGCCGCAACTCAAGAGAGGCAATTGACCTTGAGTGAGCTTGAAGAGCTTAGGAATGAGGCATATGAGAACTCACGGATCCTGAAAGAGAAGACTAAGGCCATTCATGATAGTGACATTCTGAGAAAGCAGTTCAAGGAGGGAGATCTTGTCTTGTGCTATCGTGTGAGATTCAAATTTTGTGGAGGAGGCAAGCTTAAGGACAAGTGGCAGGGACCTTACGAAGTGCTCAAATCTTATGACTTTGGAATGGTTGAGGTCAAGGATCTCAAAGATGGTCGAGTGTACAGAGTCAATGGCCACTTGCTCAAGTTGTATAAAGAGAACTTCACCCCTCCATAAGAGGTTGTATCTTTGCTTCCCTTACCTACTTTTAATTGCTTTTATTCTAAGTGTGGGGGAAGATGTTTGATAGTAAAAAAATAGGATTTTGTTTAGGATGTTTTAGGTTGTTAGAAAAATAAATATAAAAATTCACTAGTGCTTGGGGATCCCTATTTACTTCCGGAAGTCTCACTGTGGAAATAGAGGTTCTTGCATCTGGAAGTGTTTTGGCTATCGGAAGCTCTACACTGAAGACTTTGTTAACTAGGATCAAATTTAGAGTTAATGGGCTTCCGCTAAGGGAAGCATTCATGCATCCACAAGCGTGAGTGTTTTGTTAGTGAGTTCCCTTAGAGTCTAAGTCCAATTTGGCTTCCGGTAGCAGTTTTGCTTCCGATAGCAGTTTTTGCAACATATAGGGACTGGACTTAGAATCCACATCCAGTTAGTCTTCAGATAGCATTTTTGCTTCCAGTAGCATTTTTGCTTCCAGAAGCACTTTTGCATCCGATAGAGCCTTAACTTAGAACTTAGATCCAACTTTGCTTCCGGTAGTATTTTTACTTCCGGAAGCCTAGCGACTTAAGTCTAAATCCAGTTGGGCTTCCTAAGCATAAGCTAGTTAAAAAAAAATTTGTGTTAGGTTGTGTTTAGTATAGTTTTGTTAATAATACATGTGGGCCATTTGTATGCTTGGACTGCCCGGCCTTTTATGTTGCTGTCTTGCCTTTGAAATGCATCTTCCTACTTGATTTGATTGGTCCATTGAGGACAATGCATGCTTTAAGTGTGGGGGAGGTGTATTATGTACTTAAAAGTGGTTTAATTCAAAGCTTTCACACTTGATTTTTGGACTTATTTGGCATGATTTTTCTTGAAAATTTAACTTGATCATGTCTCTTGAAAGTAAATGGAATTGTCCTCTAGTGTGTAAGTAGAATTTTTGGAATGATTACTTAGGGCATTGCATGAGGCACTTTTAAGGTATAAAGAGGGTGTAAGTTTCCCATTTAACTTTTTTTAGGGAGGAAGTGACTAATTAGAGTAAGCCATAAAAGTGAGAAGCCTCCAACCGAATTGAGTGGGCCAATAGTCAACTTGACCTCCTAGAACTTGTCCTAGCTCTTGTTCAAGATCACGATGCTTGACATGATTGAAAATGAAAGGGGCATTTCTTTCTAAACCCTCATGACCCAAACACTAAGCCAACCAAATATTATCCTTTGATTTAACCCCTTTGGGCCATTCACTTTTCTTTTCTACCACCTTAACCAATGTGTGAATAAGTGATTATAGCATATGCTTGCATTTATATTAGTATTGTATTGTTGTATCTAGTGAAAAACATGTTATATGTGAGAAATAATAAAGAGGCCGAGAGCCCTTGAGTGAAAAGAAGAAAAGAGAGGTGGCCAAAGGCCAAGAAAAAGTAAAAGAAAAGAGAAAAAAATAAGGCCGGAGGCCTAAGTGAAGGAAAAAAAAAAGAAAAGAAAAGCACAAAGTGCTTATGTCTGCAAAGGCATAAGAGAAAAAAAATGAGAGAAGCACAAAGTGCTTGAAAAAAAAGAGAGATGTAGCATGCTTTATTGGAATTGAATTCTTTGTATTGTATGCATATGTGGTGGTTATTTGTTCATGTCATTGGTCATTGACTACTATCCATTATTCACCATTCATCTTTAGCCTTTCCATCTAAGCCCAAAGTCCCCTAGATTTGATTGTGCCATGCATAATAATGGGTGGAGAACTTAGAGCTATTACAAGCTTATGGTAAGGTCAAGTGCATTGAGCCAAAGAGTGATCACAAGTCCCTAGTTAGACATTTTTCCTAACTTGAGTGAATGAGTTAAACACTTAATCCGGTGAGGAAAAATCTCAATTGACACTCCTCCTTAATTCTAGTTGTTTGCTAAACTTGCATTCACTTTGTATTCTTAGATTTGGCCCATGTGATGCTTTAGGGAAAGGTTCAAGAAGATCAACTTGTATGCTATGACAATTCCAATTGCCTTCACTATGCTTAATGATTAAGTAGTCTTTTTATATGACTTTGCCCGGAGTGTAAAGATTAAGTGTGGGGGATTTGATTGGACCAAATTTTATCCCTTTAAGCATGTGCAATTGAGCTTAATTAGTGTGATTTAATTGTCATATTTGCTCATTATTGGGGATTATTCATGTGCATGCTGTTAGAAATTCTTAGCATACTATCGGATGTAAAATCACAACCGGATGACTTAGAGAAAAACAATGTCACTAGCGCTAGCGGATGTAGCATGCATTCGGTAGCGGAAGTGAATTTAACACTAAGTCTGATCCGGTTGTGATCGAGTCTAAGTAGGATGAGCTTACCATAGCAAGAATGCTTCCCATTGCACTTGATTATATTATTTTGTTGAACTAACATTTGAGTGCAGAACTTAGACTCACATCCGATAGCAGATTTGCATCCGGTAGTGAATGCTCTTGAGCTTGCAGAATGAAGTCTTGACTTCCGGAAGCTTAAGTCCATCCGACAGCAAGTATAAGAGCCAGACTGCACAATGCACGGAAATGTCAGCTACTTTTCAGAAGTCTTCTGTGCAGAATAAATTAAAGGCAAAGTCAACTCTGCTAAGCATTAATGGAAATGTACAAATAAGGGGTTTGCAGCTTGAAGGCACTTTTGGAGCATCTTACTAAAAGAGGAAAAAATGGCTCCAAGTTCAAATTCAAATTTGGAGTTGATGGAGAGCTTCATTAAGGGCAAAAAGGGAAGCACAATCACTTGGAGAAAAAGGAGGAACCTTTAGAAATGCATGGAGCGAAGATCAACACCACATTCATCCTCACTTTTCACCAAATTCCGAAAATACCCTTTCCCCCTCACAAATGCACCTCTCGGCCTTTACCCCTAAACTACCATCAAAATATCTTTTGACAGCTCATAATCCCAAATTGACAGCTCATTAACTCCCGAAGCCAACTCATCATCTAACTAACTCACTTACTTAATCCCAACTAACTTCATTTTGACACAACTCTTAACTACTTCCACTTTCACTTTCTCTCTCTTCTAACAAACTCTCTCAACTCCATCTTCATCTTCTTCACCTTCTCCACTTCGCAAATCACCTCCATGGCCACCATAACCTCACACCTTCCTCCATCCTCCATCTCCATGAGCGGCTAGACGTCCTCTCCTCTCTCTCCAAAGGAATGTGCTTGTAGAAATTTAACATTTGGGCTCATGTATTTGTGATATACTCTTTTAGGTTTCAAGCTAGATGTAAGTTTTTGCCTATGTAATGACCTAATTGATTTAGGCTTGTATATGTTAGAATACCTAGAATTAGGTGTTCTACTTAATTGTGGCTTGGAATCTCTCTTTTGTGTTTAGCTCATGAAAACCTAAAGCTATACGTTTGTAATTTCATGAATGTATTTGTGTGCGATTAGCTCCTAGTATATTTGTGGAATGAATGTTTTTCTTAGGTGCTTGATTAGTATCTAATGTTGCTTAAGGTATGAGTTCAACTTGAAAGAGTATAAGGCTTGGTTAACCTAATTAAACTCTCTTAGATTTCTTAGATTTAAGAGATCTTGAGAATTTAGTTAGATTATATCAAGTGTAACAAATATATGAGGTCCGATTAACCAAAAGCACAAAGTACTTTGGAGAGGGAGGTACTTCTCATCTCATACTTTCACATCTTTTACATTCGGTTAGTTGTTGTTTTTGTTAGATTTAATTAGTTGTAGACATAAAAATCACACTCCAATTGTTTGTTAAATTGCGTGACTTAAATTGCCTTGAACTTGCAAGAATTCACCTAGACTGTGAGAAGACCTATACTCACCGCTATTCTCGTAGTGGATTAGAGTGTTGAATTGTATTGATTAAATCTTTTAGGCGACAAAAAGGTGAAATCAACCACTAAATAAATAAAATATTTAAAAGAAAAAAAGGGTTATTATTATTATTATTATTAGTATTGTTGTTTTTGTTATTAGGGAGCTTTAGGGAGAGAAGGAAAGGAGATAAAAAAAAAGAATTAAAAACTGTAGGAGGCGTGAATAAAGGAAAAGTGAATTAAAGGAAAAAGAAAGAAAAAAAGAAAAAAAAGAATTGGAGAGAGTACACGTGGAGAGCAGAAGAAATGAATTGAATGAATTGAAAAACAATGGAAGAGGAGAAAAGGCGGAGACAGAAACGAGAGGGGGCTTCTCCATTTCCTCCTCTTCCATACTAATTTCCTCTTTTTGATATCATTCCTCTCACATTTCCTCACAAATTCCTCCACCATCTACTATGAGTGCTCAAAAATTGAAACTTAGGGTTTCTACTCTTTTCTTTATGAGTCACTAAAACACCCTCCTTGCTCTTGGGAATGATTTGGAGATAGCTTGAGCTTATGGTCTTCAAAGGGGAGTTCTCTTTCTCTTCCTTTCTCTTATATTTATGATATTCCTAGGTTTATGTTTGTTATGTATACTTTGAGATTTAGATTATTATGTTTATTTGAGTTTATTTGTGATTTTAGTTTGTAATGAGAGATTTGTACTCATCAATTTACATTGTCATGTATATGTATGGTTTATTTGATGTCATTCTATTTATTCATGGTATTGATTAGATAGTTTGATTGAATTGAATTATAATTGAATCTAATGCATTACAAATCATTAATCACACTCTAGGGTAATTAATAATGCCTATTTGAATGGGTTCATGAGACTAGACATTAGACTTACTGGTTGGTGAAGTTTGATACTTTAGGAAACCTAGAGAAAAATCAAATGTGCTAAAGGGTTTAACAATTTCTAGTTAGTTGGGGTTCCACTAATTAGGTAATTGGAATCATGGGTTCATGAGGTGTGGTAAATTAGGAAATTAGTGCATTAAACTCCCCAAAATATTTAGAAAGTTATGATAGTATCATTTCTAAGAGCAATTCACTTCCATTCCATCATTTTATCCAAAAATACCAAAAATATTTATTTGTTTTGCATCCTTCATTCCATTTTTAAAAAAAATCAAAATATATTTTCTTTACCCAAATTCATCTTGCATTGCATTTAGTTTACTGATAGTTATATTAAACAAAGCTCCTTACGAAATACTCGGATTGCACCCTATTGCTATACCCTTACATCCGATTTATAAATTTCTTTTGCAATTGACCCAAGGGCGATATACAACGACGGTCGATTCATAAATAATTATGGGGTTAAAGATGATCGTTGATGTAAGTCAATCATTCTAAGAAAGTCTTTTGTTTTATCCACTCGGTATTTTAAACTTACTCAATACTCCATTATACATACCTTGTATTGCATCAATATATGGAACACCTCTCCTTTCTTTTCCAAAGCTCTTCAAAATACATCTCTTGGTACTCAATCATTTTTTTTTATTTCAATACTCAATCATTTTCAAGTCAATGTTAGTTTTGCTCCTTGGCAAAATGATAAAGAAAAAATTCTTTGGCATCTTAAAGTCAGGAGTCATGTTGGTGTTGATCCTTAAAGGGCAATTGGTGCATATTTTTATATAGGATTGCATTGATTTAAATAATGAAAATGAAATTTAAGGTTCAAAATCAAAGTGTTTGATTTGACAAAAAATGTCAGTGAACTTGAGGAACCAAAGATTCTACTCTATTTGGTCCTAAATATAAGACCTTTTATCTAATTTGATTATATTAAGAATGTTAGTTAAGTTTATTATTATCACATGATATTACCAGTTTACCCTAATCATTTACCTCCATCCCCACCCTCCCCTCTCTTGCTTATTCATTTTTTATACATATTCTTAATTAGGGTCAATTTAGAGAAAAGTTTGGAATGATTAAAAAGAGGTCTCATTTTTAGGACCAAACTTATTTCACTAAATAAGTCTTATAGTTGGGGTAAATTCTACCCGAATATTGTTAGTTATTGTCGAAATTGAAATTTTATTTTTATAAAACTTTATTAAATAATGACATTATTATATTTAAATGTTAAAATTGACAAATATGTACCACAAACAAAACTATATATAGTTCATGAAATTCAGAGATCAACTTAAAAATCTAAAACTAGAGGACTAAATCTAGACTTTTGTATTCATTGTAATGAGTTCGACTTAATTGCAATATTGTCCAAGGATGAAAACCAATTATCAAGGTTGAAAAATTCGGATTGGCCATCAACCGATTGAGGCAAAGGGTCATGGCTGGATTAGGTGTTCAACGGAGGGTCAAACCGACTATATTAAAATATTATTTTTTAAATTGAATGTAATTAAATTCAATTTTTGAATATTTTTTATTAAACTTGAGATGCAGTTTGCAGGAGTATATAAAAGTATCTTGATAAGCAGAATATTATATTTGGCCATATATATGTATATTATAACTGCATAATATTTGTGATCATATTAGTGAAAAAATATCATATAAGAGTTTATATACATATATCATTTAAAATTTGTAAAACAATTTCAGTTTTTTTCAATTTTTTAAAATGTTGAAAACTCAACTATAGCTAATGAAAGATATTTGAAAATAAGTTACAAACCTAAACAAATTATATTTCCACAATTTGAAATATCTCTCTCTCTCTCTCTCTATATATATATATATATATATATATATATATATATATATTGAACCAAGATGAAGTCTCTAAATAGGTCTTATATTTACGACCGGAGGGAGTATAATATTTCAAAATATATGCACATGCAAAGAGCCACACTCTCAATTTTAGATTCTTCTTCAATAGTGATAACCGAAATGGTGAACTCTCCTGATTGGAGTTTCCTAATCACTTGGTAAAATAATGACAAAATTTTATAGAGATGGGAGGTTGTGGGTTTAATGTTACTAGTAATATTATACTTTCAAGCATCAACACCTGGTGGTCTATTAGGTGATTTAGTTATAAGTGTTTATCACCATTAAATTTTGACCACCCATTTCTAAATACGATCGAGATTTAATTTGGTTGAATTTATTATCTTAAAACATTATTCAAACGAATGACTGATTTTTTGTTTTCTTCAAGTAGTGATCTATGTATGTGTATGGGTATTTTGGGCTTGGGGTTCAATAATTATTGCCTGGATGAAATTTGGGTACGTATTAGGTATTTTGAATAACTTCGGTTTTGGGTTGTATTGCATGGTGATGGTGGCAAAAATAGCTAGCCTAGCTTGTTTGGAGTAGTGAAAACAATAACCGTGGTACAATATTGAGTTGAAATTATAAACGAGCGCACAACCGACTTGTACCCTCATTACCTCATATGTTTAGTAAATTTTATTATTAAATTATATTATAATATGATTAGAAATAAACAAATATCATTATATATTGTTTTTTTACTAAACACCCCATGGTAATCAGACGCCTATTGACAACCGACTAATCTATACTCGAAGGGTATGAGTGCTGCCCACATAGACAGAGTTGCTACTTCTCTTAATAAGAGCACTTCACGGAATTTGAATAAATGTTCTTAGCCTTACGCGGGGTTGAAGCCTACTTAGCAGCTCAATCAAACTACCCATTGGTATTATATATTATTTTTATACACATTTTATCCTGTTGGAATGAGAATGAATTTTAACAAATTATACAATTTGAATTTTTGTGTTTTACCTTGAAATTTTGTTTTGACTCAAAATCACCCTACCATTGGATTTTAAAACATATCAGTGTTGCCCTACTTTGTTAAAAACCTCAAGTTTACTGGTTAGAAGTTGACATTGACATGCATGGATAATTAAGTTGACCACTAACCTATAAACTAATATGTAAGGATACATCATGATAATTTACGTATTACCACTTTTGTCCTCCTCTGTTGAATCTTAAGCGATAATTAACATCCATCCATTCTTTTTTAATAACAAAAACAAGCAAGGTAACATCCACTCCCTTAATACCAAACACGATTTTCCCCTTTACAGCATATATATAATATATATATATATATATATGACAAATTTTTGAATTTGTATGATTTTTATATGCTAAATTTAAGGCAATTAAGATGATAGAGATGCAATTTTTATCCAATTGTGCTTAATTAATATATAAGATTATTATGTGTAATGACTCTCATTTTTAAATATATTTGACAAATATTTTGGTTATATTTGAGAAGTCATTGATAGAAAATTAAAGGGATTTGATCTTTTAATTATATTTGAAGATAGATGGCAAGGAACAAGTAATATGGGCTAGAGGAAGAGTTGAGTTTTAATTAATTAAAGCCCATGAGGATTATGGGCTGAAGCAAGACAAGAAAAGAAAGGAGAATGATTAAAAGCAAAAGCCCCACTTTAGCTTTGGACTTTTGGACCGAACAGCCCAAGAAATAAAGAAGAAAAAAGAATAAAAAAGAAAACAAGAGGGAGCTGCTGGGCAGGACGCCAAGCAAAGAAAAGAAATGACGAGAGAAGTGAAGTGAGGGCAGTGGCTGAATGGTGAGGGAGAGAAAGGGGGTGCCGAAATACTCACTCCCTCTCCTCTCTTCTCATTTTTTTTCTCACTTCACATTTCATTTCTATAATGATTTCTCTCAATCCTCTCCTTGTCAATGCTCCTCTTATGGGAGGTAATTAAATCCTTTTGCTCTTGGGAATGATGTGGTTATGGCTTGAGCGCTCATGCTTAATAGAGGAGTCTTGTTATTTTCAATTTCTCTTGTATTTATGATTTTCCTAGTTTTAGGTTTGTCATTTATATTTTGAGATTTGGATTTGGATCATTATGTTCATTTGAGTTTGATTGGGATTATGTTTTATAATGAGGGATTAGGACTCAACAATATATATATTCTTTATAATTCATTAGATATATTTCCATTTACTCATGCTATTGGTAGATAGTTTGATCGCATTGAATTCTAATTGAACTTAATGCATTACTTATTATTAATTACATTATAGGATAATTAATAATTTCTATTTGAATAGGTTCATGAGACTAGGTATTAGACTTGTCAATTGGTGATGTTTGGTATTTTAGAAAACCTAGAGAAAACTCAAATGTGCTAAAGTACTTAACAATTCCTAATTTGTCGGGGTTCCACTTATTAGGTAATTGGACTCATAAGTTCATGAGATTTGGTACAATAGTGAATTAGCACTAAATTGTCTTCTCAAATATATTAATTGAGTTAGGATAGTCATTTTCAATCATTCTCCAAGAGCAATTCCATATCATTTGGCCAAATCTTTACTTTTCCCAATTCTTATTTTCCCCTTTTGCATATTACACTTTTTTAATAATATTCATTTTTCATTTATGACAGTTTTACTTATTTCAAATAAGTCTAGCATTTAGTTATTAGGTAATTGTTGCATTTTATAGGCTCCCCTGAGAACTGATAAACGTGGCTGTCACCCAAGAGGGGGGGGGTGAATTGGGTGAGAGAATAAATTAAAACTTTTGATTCTTCTTTTCGAAAGACTGCTTGTGCTTGGTGATAATATTTACTAAGTAGTGATATGCACAAGTCAGTATGTTATGTGATGCTAAATAGAATGTTTGAATGTAAATTTATGCACACATAAATTTATCCTGGTTCGGTCACCCAGACCTACATCCAGTCCCCAGGCTCCACCTGAGATTTTCAATCCACTATTCTTGTTTAAACCGGGCACAAGAGAAGCCTTTACACTTTAGGTTTTACGAGCACGGGTTCACCTAACAACCCACAGGTTTTACACCGGGTTCACCTGCAAACCTTACAAATGCAAGTTTTACGGGCTAACTTGCAACCTATGGAGATTTAGACAACCTCTAAATGCTCCCCCTTACAAATTGTAAGTTTACACTATGTTCACTCTATGAACTGATTGTGCTAATCACTTAAGCTCAAAACTAACTCTCTCTAAGAGTGGATGATGTTACTCACTTAAGTACAATAAAGTTACTCTCTGAAAAATATCACAAATCTGGATCTGAGAGTAGTAGAAGATGTATAGGATGAAGAATATGATATATCAGATACTTTGCTCTGTTCTCTCTCTTTCTTCCATATCTTCTCTTCTGAATGAATGTCTCTTTTATACTTGGCTTCATAGGCTTCGGTGGCAAGTTGAATATGAACGTTTGAATAGTGCCGTTAATCCTATGTTACCGTTGAGAAGTACATCTTCATTAATGCTTAGCAGGGTAGACTTGCTTTATCTCTGAAAAGTAGTCCTGACACCTCTGCTCTGACAAAAGCATTCTGACTTCTGAGTATGTGATTTTTACTCTTGCACTCTTGCTGACGGATGATCATCTTTCATCCGCAAGTGGTAATCTTGCTCTGCAAGTGTTAAGCTCTGAGTCCCAATGTCAAGAGTCTTTCCATCCGGAAGCTCATTTGCATCCGGAAGCGTGACCATGTTCTGCACATACTGGTTAGTCCAACATAGCAATATATATATAAGAATTATACATGCTGTGGGAAGTTTGTTTGCTATGGGGAGTAGTCTACTTAGTCTGTGTTCTGATTTGGTCTATGATGTATCTGGAAGCATTTTTACATCCGGAAGTAAAACTACTAGATGAAGGATCTTGGTTCACTATAACTCACTCTCACTTAGTGTATTTCATCCCAACACTCAGCGCTAGTCACTAAGCTATCGGAAGCACTTTTACTTGACGTAGTGAACTCACTGACGCTTAGGGTGAAATCTATTCTATCAGTCTGCGCCAGTCAAGATCTAATAGGAAGCAACTTCACTTGATGTTGCATTTCTGCTGACGCTCGGGGTTATATCTAGTCTATCAACCTGCGCCAGTCTAAATCTAATAGGAAGTGCTTTCACTTGGCGAAGTAGACTTACTGACGCTTGGGGTAATATCTATTCTGTCGCTCTGCGCCAGTCTGAGTCTAACAGGAAGCGCTTTCACTTGGGGAAGTAGACTTACTGACGCTTGGGGTAATATCTATTCTGTCGCTCTGCGCCAGTCTAATTCTAACAGGAAGCGCTTTCACTTGGGGAAGTAGACTCACTGTCGCTTGGAGTAATATCTATTCTATCGCTCTGCGCCAGTCTAAGTCTAACAGGAAGCAAACTCACTTCCGATTGAAACATAGCTTAGTCTTAAGGTTTTGTGTACCTAATTCTCATGGACTAAGTTATTTCCCAGTGATTTTACTTGCTGATGCTGGGGGATGAAAACATTCATCCGCATGCGCAAGTCCTAATCTATCCGGAAGTAGATCTTCACCCGGAAGCACTCTTACTTGGGATCCTATGTTATCCTATTGCTTCCTAGGCACTTGGTCTAATCCTCTACATTTTAGTCTTCATCAAAACTTAAGATTCTAACATTCTCCCCCTTTTTGATGATGACAAACCTAGTTCTATTAATTAAGTTCATATGAAAGGATTAGCTGAAGAATAAAAGCAATAGTTAAGAGCACGTAACTCAGACAAATATTATTGACAAGCAGAAGTTACAAGTCAGAGTTATACAATCAAATAACATATACAAGTAAAGAACGTATACAAATAAATTTCACTAAGTATGAATGAAAATATGCATGAAAACAAAATCAACAAACATATTTGGATTGGGGGTTAGAGTTTGTGTCTCTTTTTCTTTTCCCTCTCTTTCTGTCTCTCTTCATTTTCCTCACGCTCACTCTGGTTTATCTGGGCAATGATCTCTTGAAGCTCTTTTTCCTCTTTTTCCCTTCTGAGCCTTTCTGATTCAATGGACTCCTCGTATGCCCTTTTCATGTTCTCCACTTCTTCGTACCCAGGGAAACCTGTAGCATCGTCGAAGTAGCAGACTTCTCCATTGGGATAGTGTACAGCCCGGATTCTTACATTCCATGCAGAGAAGTTGGAATCCTCTTCAACTTCTTGGGCTTTCCTTTTCCCTTTCCCTTTGCTCTTCCCTTTGCTTTTGCTAATTGGAGGAGTGGGCATGGCACTTGCTCTTTCAGCATCGAGGCAAGCCATCTGACCAAAGGATAGCTTGTCAGTGAATCCATACTTCTCAAATTCTTCAGGAGTCATGTCTTCAATTTCCAATTTGACTTCCTTCAGAATTGGAACCGCTTGGACCACTGGATTTTCTTGCACAACCTGAGCAGATGAAGTTCCTTGCTCAGGTAGGTCAGATGGAGTCTCTTCCTCAGACTCATCAGATTCAGTGGTGGCAACGAACTTCCTGGCACGTTTCCTAGCAACGGCCTTCTTTCTGGGTACACTGAATCCGGCTGCTGGTTCAGATGAGGGAGGAGGATCGGAAGATTGCTCAGATGAAAGGACCTCAGACTCTTGCTCAGATAGTGTAGGAACAGGCTTGGCTATCACAATGGGAGGATGGTTGGGTCTCTTCAGTCCCCATTTCATTATGATTTCCTCAACCATCTCTCTACTTGTTTTATTTGGAGGAGGCTCTGATGATGACTCAGATTGTGAGGATTGTTCATTCTGTCCAAACACAATCATCTCCAAATGTGATCCTTGCTCAGCTGTTCTCTTCTGCTCCATGAGACGGAGGGCCTCTCCTCTTATAAGGCTCTCTGCACCACTCAGCCTCTGAGACTCATATGCACGACGCAGGGCGGCCGTGATATCTTCATCAATCCAGAGTGATGGCTGGCTGAGGACCTCCCTTGTGGCCATACTTAGGCGAAGAGTAGACATAACATTTCTCCCCCTTTTGTCATCATCAACAGGGGTGAGTGCCAGGGATGGAGTGGATGTGGAGGAGGATGGAGGTGGTTCAGGGCCAAATTTCTTGGGAGGGGAGGGTGATAGGGTAGAGGTAGAGGATGTGGGAGAGGATAGGTGTTCAGGAGTTTGAGGAGGGTCGGGGAAGCAGCTGGTGGTGACAAAGATATCCCCATAAGGATGAGTGGAGGAGTATTCTTTGTAGTTGGCGGAGTCAGGGGTAAAGGGTAAATGGTCATCGGAGAGTGGTTGAAGGCGGGGATATTCGCCGTATGGTTGGCTGAGGGGGTGAATGGCTGTTTCAGATCCTATGGGTCTAGGGCTTGGATGGGTAGGGTTGGAGAAGCGGAGTGGAGAGCGTGTAGGGGCACCTGGTCGTGTGGGAATGGGTGAGGATGAGGATGAGGAAGGTGAGGATGAGAAGGTTCTAGGAGAATGGCGTGGAGAGTTATGAGTCGAGTCTTGGGTTTGGTGGTCATGGGTAGGTGAGGGTTGGGATTGTTGGTCATCGTTGGGTGATGGTGGAGCTTGTTGGTCATTTTGTGGTGGAGGCTGAGGTTGTTGAGTGTTGGGCGGAGGAGGTGGTAGTTGAGGGTGATTAGGAGGAGGAGGAGGGTTTTGAGGAGGAGGAGGAGGAGGTGGTAGGTTACCTTGTGATGAGGGTTGGGGAATTTGTAGGTGCTGGAGGATGAGGTCTAATTTTGCATTCACCCTGGCAAGGTGATTCTCGAGTTGTCCTACTCTGTCCTCAAGTCGTTGGATTCGCTCCCCTTGGTGGTGGAAGCCAGCTTCACATTCAACACGGAGAGGACCCACCAAGGAATCAGTCAGTCTAAACAGAAGCTCTTCCTTTATGTCCTCTGCAAAGGCCCTAACAGAAGCTGGAACCCTTGCACTACGGCTTGGCCCAGCATGAGAGTCAACTTCCTGATCGCCTGCTCCAGATGCAGAGGGAGCTGAAGTACCAGAAGCACTACTGGCTTGTGAGCGTGAGCGAGTGGGCTTAGGGGGCTTGAGATACTTAATCCCCATCCTTGCCATATTAGTTGCTCCTACAGGCTTACTTTTGACATTCTCTTCTTCCACAGCAGATGTAGCCTTGATCAGATGCTTCTCAAGAAGGAAGGCAATGATGGTGGGATAGGGAAGATAACCTGACTTGTCATTGCTTAGCCAGCGCTGAAGCTCTAGGCATATCAACTGCCCAGGGTTGAAAGGCTTGAGCGAGAGGAGTCTAGGAAACCAAGGGTTGTCTAGCAGTGTGAACTCGTTGAAGTTGCCTCCCTTATGAGTCATTATCCGGGAGTAGATGTAGTACAAGAGCCTGTTAGAATCAGACATCTTGGACACCTTCTTGCTGTTGGTGCCATACAACTCCTCGAGTTCCTCCTTGCTGTATTTGTGAGACTCAGGGTAGATCCATTCATTCATATCCTCTTCTGTGATTCCCATCATCTCATTCAAGGTTCTCCAAGTGAACCTGAAGGTTCTTCCTCTTACAGTGGCAGTGAAGGAGAGTTTGTGGACTTGCTCTTTCCCATCCACCTTCCTGTACTTTGCTCTGCCTGAGAGGGATTGGCAAAAGACTCGCAGGACGTTGACGTTGTAGTCCTGGTTGATGCCCAGCCAAGGCATATACTTTTCCAAGTAAGGGCGCAGATGAGCAAACCCTAGTTCATCCAACTTGTCCAGATTGATGAACAGGCCATGATTGAAGATGGGAATGGATGTCTCAAATTTGGCGGATACACCCTCCAATGCCCCATCTCTATAGACTGTGGGATCATCTTCTTCCTCAACCCTCTGCCTCTTGGAGGAAGGCTCCTCAGAAAATTGAACCTTCTTTTTCTTTCCCTTTCTCTGAGCATCCCGCTCTTGTTCAGAACCCACTGCCAGTTCTATTCTACCAGAGGTTTCAGGCTGACCCTGAATGTCTTCACCCTGTCCTCGTGATTGCCCAGAACCTTCTTGGCGTTCATGAAGTTCTTCATGTTGTTCTTCATAGTGCCCAGATTTACCAGAATGCTTGTGAGTGGATTTCTCAGATTTCGATTTAAGTTTCTTGGAAGAAGAGATTTTCTGGATGACTGGGTTGGATTCATTCGTACCGGCCATTTTTGTATGAATGTTGTGTAAATAAGTTGAAATGCAAGAAGTGTGAAAAATTAAGAACACAATGGAGAAGATGAAAAGACTTTTCTGAAAAAATGATGCGAGTGAAAAAGATGTAGTAAAAAGTGAAAAGTGGAAAATGACTTCTATTTATAGGTAAAACTTCTGAGGATAGAATGGGCATACTCTTTCAAATTTTCACACATTGGTTAACGTAAGTTTTTAAGTTGGAACGACACACCTGATGACACGTGTTGCTTCAAAGAAGGCACAGCGTTTCATGGAGGAAGTTGAAACGTTTTCTGAAGTGATGTGTCCCTTGATCTGACACTGGCGCTCGTGATCATATTGAATTATCATCCAGCGCTAGCAAAAGAGTATTCGGAAGTGATTTTGCTTCCGGTTGGACAGACGCTCCTGGTTGCCTTGAGTAGTTATTCAGCGTCAGCACGAGAGCATCCGGAAGTAGTTTTGCTTCCGATGGTACTTACTTAAGATTTAACTTTGAAAGACTCGTTGATGTTCTCTCTTGTGCATCCACAGCGATCAAGCTTTCATAACTAAAGCCATATTTGCATCGAGTAGAGTTTGTTTGATCTTCTCAATTTCAGGAGCAGTAGCTCTCGGAGCCCAGTATGAACAACAACTCATTCAGATTTGATACATTTCTCTGATCAGGTATGATCATGAAAATTGTTGTTCCTTCGTACCTTCTTTCCTACAAAATAGCAAATGATTTTTCTTTCCCATTTTTCAGTCTCCAAACTTGGATCTGACTGGTCAGTTTGTAGGAAGTATGTGATTCTTATGCACTTAAGAATTATTCACTATGGATATAGCATTGCGAATCAACTATGACTATATGCACATGGCTTCTGATAATGATAGTCATAGATAGCATATAGAGTATGAACATTGTGTGAAATATCTTATAAGCCATATCATGTTCATGTTTATGATGCTTAACGTAAAATCTCAATAAGTCCATCTTACATTTGCATAGGAGATTTTACTGTTGCATGCTTCAACCTTAAATAATCCCTTGCTTACCCAAGGAGATCTTTTATACTTATCCTTGGCCTGAAGCACTTTCTTAGAAGAGACAGGATTCGCAGGTTTTCTCCATGTGAGTTGAGACATCCTCTCTCTTTTGTCCTTCTCAGGATAGTTGAATGGAACTCTGTGATAGCTTATCCCTGAGACAAGGTCTTTGTTCCTTGTGGTAGCGCACTGCTTCTTATGATTGAACCAGGTAGTTGCAGTAGTGACATCACCACGAGTTCTCTTCTTTGGGACAAGAGGAGCTCTTGATCTTTCCTGCACAGGTAAGGCACTAGAAGAGAGTTTTGGTACCCATTTGTACTTGGGTCCTACATAGTTAGCGCTGGACCTTACTTGTCCTTTGGGGATCCATATATATTTATTTCTCACATTTAAATTTCTCTTAAAATTGCATGTGTGAGAAATATGACCAGTTCTACCACAATAATGACAGATAATGGGATGATGTTCAGAATCAGATTTCTTATCACTATTATGGTGGTCAGTTTTCTTTTCAAAGACTCTATGTTTATTAACTTTTGAAATCTCAGGGTCTTTCGAAAAGTCTTCTTTTATGATTGGGACTTTGGACTCCTTGGTTGTAGAAGAAGGAATAAGTTCCTCAAGTTCCCTATTCCTTTTTCTTAAGCCTAGAATTTCTTTTGCAAGTTTACAGAATTCAACATGTAGCTCATTATACATATCTTGCAATTCAGAAGTTTCAAGTTTAGGTACCTCATTTTCTTCAGCTTCTGAATCTACTAGGCGGAGATCCACTCTCTCTTTGCTGATACTAGCTTCTACTACATCACCATCCAGTAGCTCATCAACGGTGGATTCACAAGGAACACATAGTGAGCTTTGGACAGCCTTATCATCAAGAAATTGGTTAGAAGCATACATAGTATCAAGAGTGTTCCAAATATCTATAGCCCTAGAGCAATGTTTAATTTTCTGGTAATCATTGTCAGATAAACTTTTGTGCAAAATTTGCATTGCTCTAAGGTTTAAGTAAAATAAGCTTTTGTCCTCTTCTGTCCAATTTACTTTTGGTTTGAAATCTGAGTCCTTTTCAAAAACATCCCACATTTTGAAATCAGTGGATAGTATAAAACTTTTCATCCTTCCCTTCCATAAGTAAAAATCAGCATTTTCTAACACGGGTGGGATTGTATGATCAAAACCTTCAAAACACATTTTGTAACCCAAATCAGCCTAGGTCTTTGCACTTGAGATCGTTGGATCCTTTAAACAAGTGACCTTGCTCTGATACCAAATGATAAACGTGGCTGTCACCCAAGAGGGGGGGGGTGAATTGGGTGAGAGAATAAATTAAAACTTTTGATTCTTCTTTTCGAAAGACTGCTTGTGCTTGGTGATAATATTTACTAAGTAGTGATATGCACAAGTCAGTATGTTATGTGATGCTAAATAGAATGTTTGAATGTAAATTTATGCACACATAAATTTATCCTGGTTCGGTCACCCAGACCTACATCCAGTCCCCAGGCTCCACCTGAGATTTTCAATCCACTATTCTTGTTTAAACCGGGCACAAGAGAAGCCTTTACACTTTAGGTTTTACGAGCACGGGTTCACCTAACAACCCACAGGTTTTACACCGGGTTCACCTGCAAACCTTACAAATGCAAGTTTTACGGGCTAACTTGCAACCTATGGAGATTTAGACAACCTCTAAATGCTCCCCCTTACAAATTGTAAGTTTACACTATGTTCACTCTATGAACTGATTGTGCTAATCACTTAAGCTCAAAACTAACTCTCTCTAAGAGTGGATGATGTTACTCACTTAAGTACAATAAAGTTACTCTCTGAAAAATATCACAAATCTGGATCTGAGAGTAGTAGAAGATGTATAGGATGAAGAATATGATATATCAGATACTTTGCTCTGTTCTCTCTCTTTCTTCCATATCTTCTCTTCTGAATGAATGTCTCTTTTATACTTGGCTTCATAGGCTTCGGTGGCAAGTTGAATATGAACGTTTGAATAGTGCCGTTAATCCTATGTTACCGTTGAGAAGTACATCTTCATTAATGCTTAGCAGGGTAGACTTGCTTTATCTCTGAAAAGTAGTCCTGACACCTCTGCTCTGACAAAAGCATTCTGACTTCTGAGTATGTGATTTTTACTCTTGCACTCTTGCTGACGGATGATCATCTTTCATCCGCAAGTGGTAATCTTGCTCTGCAAGTGTTAAGCTCTGAGTCCCAATGTCAAGAGTCTTTCCATCCGGAAGCTCATTTGCATCCGGAAGCGTGACCATGTTCTGCACATACTGGTTAGTCCAACATAGCAATATATATATAAGAATTATACATGCTGTGGGAAGTTTGTTTGCTATGGGGAGTAGTCTACTTAGTCTGTGTTCTGATTTGGTCTATGATGTATCTGGAAGCATTTTTACATCCGGAAGTAAAACTACTAGATGAAGGATCTTGGTTCACTATAACTCACTCTCACTTAGTGTATTTCATCCCAACACTCAGCGCTAGTCACTAAGCTATCGGAAGCACTTTTACTTGACGTAGTGAACTCACTGACGCTTAGGGTGAAATCTATTCTATCAGTCTGCGCCAGTCAAGATCTAATAGGAAGCAACTTCACTTGATGTTGCATTTCTGCTGACGCTCGGGGTTATATCTAGTCTATCAACCTGCGCCAGTCTAAATCTAATAGGAAGTGCTTTCACTTGGCGAAGTAGACTTACTGACGCTTGGGGTAATATCTATTCTGTCGCTCTGCGCCAGTCTGAGTCTAACAGGAAGCGCTTTCACTTGGGGAAGTAGACTTACTGACGCTTGGGGTAATATCTATTCTGTCGCTCTGCGCCAGTCTAATTCTAACAGGAAGCGCTTTCACTTGGGGAAGTAGACTCACTGTCGCTTGGAGTAATATCTATTCTATCGCTCTGCGCCAGTCTAAGTCTAACAGGAAGCAAACTCACTTCCGATTGAAACATAGCTTAGTCTTAAGGTTTTGTGTACCTAATTCTCATGGACTAAGTTATTTCCCAGTGATTTTACTTGCTGATGCTGGGGGATGAAAACATTCATCCGCATGCGCAAGTCCTAATCTATCCGGAAGTAGATCTTCACCCGGAAGCACTCTTACTTGGGATCCTATGTTATCCTATTGCTTCCTAGGCACTTGGTCTAATCCTCTACATTTTAGTCTTCATCAAAACTTAAGATTCTAACAAGAACGATACCTCAGGGTTGGCTTCCACTAACCCTTTGACTCTAAAATTGTTGAAGGACTAGACCCAAGTTGGTGAATTAATAATTATATTATGTTTTGTAACAAAAAGAACTAGAATTCAAAAGACTAGGCCATTTTTCTAATAGTTATGAACTATAGTTTAAAACAACTTTGTATGTGCACTAACAACTTTTTTTTGGTCCAAGTCAGGTTAGAAAACTCCATTGGGGCCTAAACCCTTACCGTAAAGCGTTATGTTGGCTTGGGGCCTTAGGAGGTTGTTGGTGGCATATAATTTCTTCTCTTTGTTTGGCATTTTACAAAACAAATGATGTATATAATTATTTATTAATTCAGTTCAAAAAATATAATTATTAATTAAGGGTCTAATAATGAACCATTTATATATATATATATATATATATATATATATATATATATATATATATATAATAGTAAAATTCATCAACATCCCCATAATTTAAATTAATAGCTGAAACATTCCTTTCAAAAAAGTATATAAACCTTCCCTAAAATCATAAAAATACATAACATAGATTGCCGAATTTATGAAATTTCAATTTTGTTTTCAAAAATAAATATTTAAATTACTAAAACAAGGGATGCATATTAAGTCCTTTTTTGTTTTCATTTTCAGTTTTTTTAAAACAAGTTTTCGAAACAATATGAAAATTTTGTACTAATTGTTCTATAATACTACCTCCGGTCCTAAATATACGACCTGATTGACTTTTTTTTGGAGTGATTAAGGTTGCGAAATAGACTATTAAATGATGACATATTTGATATATATTTAGATTATCCATTAGTTTATAGGTAAAATAAACTAGTTTAAGGAAAAAAAAATTAGGTAAATCAATTTATAATTCACTTATTTTGTTTTTTTATGGATTTTCTAGAAAACGTCAATTAGGTCTTATATTTAGGACCGGATGGAGTATTATAATAAAAATAAATATATTGAGATCAGAGGATGAAGTTTTGATTTGATGTCAAATCCTCATTTGGAGAAAATTAAAAGGCAACAAGCTAAGCAGTGAGGGCTTCCTATATAACTTTTTCAAATAAAAATACAAAAAGAAAAACAATAAAAAAAACTCTTTCACATCTAAAAAGTATCGTTTTGATGTTTATGTTCTTAAAAATATTTTTCTTTTTAAAGATTTCCAACTAAAAACAAATAACCAAACCACCAAACACTTGATTCAACTAGTATGGGGGGTTGTACCAGGTTAACCAACGGTCTCAAGTTCGAGCTCTGTGGATGCAGCAATGGTTATACTTGGTGGTAGAGCTTTGCCGCTCTTGTAGTCCTGCCTGGCTGGACTATAAGGGCGGCAAAAAATCTTCAGAGTTAAAAGGAGATAGGTCCAAGATACCAGATGAAGAAATTAAAAAAAAAAACCAAAACAACAAACAAGACCATGCCGTATTTTCTTTTTACCAGAAATACCCATATGTTTTTAAACTTTATTGTTTCTTCATCACACACGTGTGTGTGCGGGCGCTCTGACAAAAAAAAAAGTGCGTGCGCGCGCCGGCCCGCGCCAATATGAAGTTGATATATATTTTCTAGTTATTTGATGCTCCCATGAAAAAAGTCAAATGTATAAAGTAAATTTTTTTTTGACGTTCTATCTACTAATTACCGTGAAGTAATTATACTTGTTTCTGAATACATTTTTTACATTGGTGGCTGATAAACCTTTTGATTATCTGCCGATGTACACATAATATCAAGGGGACAAAATGGAACTAATGATGACTCCCCCAAATTTAATAGATTTGTGATATAATTTATTATTCTGACGAAAAAAAAGATATAATTTATTGTATATAGAAAGTCGTTAATATTTTATTAAAAGATTTATTTATGATTTGGATAGTATATCACTTTGATACATTATTTGAGAGATTCATCTAAAATATATTTTCCATGAATTCGTTATATTTAGATCGACAGATAAAAAAGGAATCTAATTAGTAAGTAGTTACTTTTTTTTTATAATTCGTAAGTAGTTACTTTATATACAATGAATCGAAAATTCTAGAAATGAAATCTGAATTACACATGCAGATGTAGTCATGTAGTCAATATCCCAATGTTTCAAGGAAAGTAATTTGATAGGTTCCCTTATATAAATGAAATTCATGCATATGAGGAAATAATCAACGCTTCACATATCTATTTATTTTTTGTATGGTATATAATGACGGTTGGGAAGAATTAGGATTAGCTTTACAATAATTTTACACGAATTCAATCTAATGACCACGTCACCTACAGTTAAAGGATAAAACTGTGCTTATATATTCAACACAAGATAGAGCCTGTTTGAAGCAAAAAACACCAGAAATCATCATAGTCATCATCGGCTGGACGACCTGAGATCACATAGAACGTAGAGATATGGCTAATTTAGCAAACATAGCGGCTCTTGTGGTGGCTTCTTTGGCCGCATTTTTCCTTCATGGTGCAAAAGCTGAAAATTTCACGGTGGGTGGCACCAATGGATGGATGAATAATCCCCCCGGTGGCGCTTCTTTCTACTCCAACTGGTCTTCACCTTTTAAGTTCAAAGTTAACGATGTTCTAGGTAAATAACTCTCCCATCCTTTATATCTATCTTTTGACTGCATCAGGCATGTTCATAATATGTTTGACACAAAAGTATGGTTGCTCCTGAGCTGAAGGTCATGTATTACAAATCTTGAAATAACCTATCTACTGAGACGTTGAGACTTATTATAATTATTCCTCTTCGGATCTATCGGATTCTAACTGTATCTTAGGTCAAATAATTAGGCTAAAAAAGCATTTAAACTTATTCCTTCATATGAGTTTGGTAGCAGGGATTTCAATGGAAGGGGAGAAAAATATTATGAGTTTGAGTTACAAAAATAGAAGTGCGGATAAAACAATTTTGTAATAAAAATTCATGAGTTTGAGTAACAAAAGAATATGCTATAATAATTTTAAAACTCTTAAAAATACTTTTTTCTAATTTTTTAAATCCAAGTTATTATTTATATTATCTTTCGCCTCCTCCTCCAAATCCTTCGTGCACTTTGAAATAGTATTTCTATTTCTATACTATTTTAAATACACAGCTTGCTTCAATGATTTTATCCTTCTTCCCTTACAGCTTACACACTCTTCCCTGTTTTTTTTTTTTGGCAGTGTTCAACTTTACCACAGGAAGACACAATGTAGTCATACTGAATAAAACCAACTTTGACAATTGCAACGTGACTAATCCGATTCAACTTTTTGCCACTGGACCGGCAAGCGTGACTCTGAACCGAACCGGCGAGTTCTACTTTGCTTGTGCTTTCAGAGGTCATTGTAACAGTGGTCAAAAGCTAATGGTTAATGTCTCATCAACCTCTTCTTCTACCCCTTCACCGTCTCCGGCCGGAGGTCCTGGCTCATCGCCTACGCCACCCACTGGCGAACCATCTCCTCCACCAGCCGCCTCAGCCACCTCTCTAGCTATTACTTTCTCTCTTCTTTTAGCCACTATGGGTCTCAACTTGCTCCTCCATTTTTAGATCTATATATGGTCAATTAATTATAGAGGGGTGTTAATGTGGTTAATTTTCTGTGTTTTGTTCATATTACTGGGGTTCATTTTACATTGGTTGAATCTTGTCTGTGTTACTTTGAATAAGTCTTGGTTCGGTTGTAGTGTGTTGTGCGAACCAGTTTGGTTTGTTTATAAGAATAATATATATGACATTGCGTTGATAGAATAAAGAGTATATACCATTGTGGAGTAGATCAATTTAAGTTTTAGTTTTCCCATTGATTAGTTATTAAAAAATTGTGTTGATTAAATTAATAGGCCAATGTTGAATTATAATGACACACACACACACATGCCAAGTTCTTGTCAATCGGTTGCGTTTCTTTCAATGTCGTTTCTTTCAATATCAATCGGTTGCATTCGCGAACAATCGTCTAAACCTTGGAACTATTGGAAGGTACCACATTACTTTCGAAGGTTCACCTTTTTTTGGTTTGTTTGTCTCTTCGTCGTCGTCGTCATCATCAGCACCCTTCCTCTGTTTATACCTTGGCTCCTGACATCTTGGACACACATGTAACCCTTCATATTCATTTCTATATAAAATACAATCATTGGGACAAGCATGTACCTTCTGATACTCCATACCCATCTTACTTAGCATTTTCTTGGCCTCATACATTGTCTTCGGAACCGCATTGTTATCCGGGAACATATCGCTCAAAGCTGCGAGCATTTTCGAGAAACCCGCGTCTGCCCACCCATTTTCCGTCTTTATTTCTAGTATTGTTAGAATGAAGGTCAGACGGCTATACTTCTTACACCCTGGAAACAAAGGCGTCTCAGCATCACCACGCACTTTGCGTACTCGTCTGACACAACAAACGACTCCGCTGCGATATCATTTATCATGTTGTCCATGCCAACATCGCAAACATATTCATCATCATCATTATCATCCACCTCCGCTGCTTTTACATGTTCCACGGTAGTTCCCAATTCCCCATGCCAAATCCACTTCCTATATCGGCGATTGATCCCCTCACAAATAAGGTCATTCCTTATAGAGTCAAGGCTCTTGCGATCAACATTCACACACTTCACACAAGGGCACGGGTACTTTCCATTTTTACTCGCCACATTTCTTTTGGCAAATTCAATAAACTCTTCCACCCCGTTTTGATATTCTTCACTAGTTCGCAAAGCATTCATCCAAGCACGATCCATTGGAGTAATGTGTATAATATGTATATACACTTGTCTTCATTAAAAAGAATAGAAGACAATTGAACCAATCAGAGGACTATCTATAGCAACCTAAAACAGTCCTAATCAACAACCAAAAACAGCCTCTCCAAGAAACTAGAGCCTATTTGCATGCAATTTTTACTACCCCTTCCAGCAAAGAAAACAAGTTTTTTCCAGCAATTATTGCTAAATAGAGCAGCCCAAAACACTCTTAAAATGTCCAGAATAGTCAACTAAACAGTGTACCAAATTAAGTGCAAATTAGAATTTACCACAAATGCACAAACCAAAAGCCAGCTGAATTTGATATTCAACAATAGAAGCAATATTTAAGCCAGCAAATGAACCAAATATAATCACAATAATCAAAATAACAATTAACAATATATTACCAAAACCAAATAAAATCAGTAATTCCATTGAGCTTATAAAATCAGTCAAACAATATTTCAATGCTTAAAATGTCTTACAGTGCGCACAAACTATATTAAAAAGCAAATACAAAAAATAAAAAAACAAAGAAAATACAATGAGAGAAAAATAAAAAAAATAAAAAAAAAACTCACCTTAAAGGAGTGTGGCGGCGGCTTGTAGAAAGAGAAGGCGGTGGGGGAGAGGCGGCGGTGGTTGGAGAGAGGGAGGAGAGAGGGCGGAGGCGAGAGGGGAGGTGAGAGGGCGAGAGGCGAGGGCGGAGGCGAGAGGGGAGGAGAGGGAGGAGAGAGGGCGAGGGCGGAGAGAGGGCGGAGAGGGAGGAGAGGCGGCGGAGTTGTGTGAGAGAAGGGAGGCGAAGAGAGGCGAAGAGAGTATGGAAGCTAATGTTGTGCCAAAGAAATTGTGCCAAAGGGAGGCGAAGAGAGTGTAGTGGTAGTGAGTGCCAAAGTGTTGGAGGGAAATAAAAAAGGGATTTGGCGCCAGTGGGAAAAAAATTGCCCACCTTTCACGACCACACTTGGGAATATGTGATCATGGAAGGAGACCCTTAAGGTGTGGTCGTGGAAGGGGCCTACCCTTCCACATCCACACTTAAAGGGAGTGTGGACGTGGAAGGGTAGGCCCCTTCCACGACCACACCTTTAAAGGTGTGGTTGTGGAAGGGTCCCCTTCCATGACCACATATACAATTGTGGTCGTGAAAGATCTCCGCCTGGACAGTTATTTACATATTATGCCACCGCGTTTTTCATCAACGACCAACATTGGCTTTTTAGTCGTTAATTATGGTCGTGAAAGGCCTATTTTCTAGTAGTGTAACACGCATGATTATAAAATCTGCATTGGGTTTGTGTAAACCAAGAAAGAGCTAAGACTAAATAAGTTTTGTTGTGTTTTTGGTGACGGTGAAAACGCAATGTCTTTTATAATATTGCCTTGAACTAGTCAAGAGAGATATGGTTCAAAATTCACCCATTTCAGTCCAATACTAAACTCTCAAATAAATATATTTTTAGCTGTGCATATTAAAATATTTCATAAATAACAATGATATTGAGATGAAGTAATAAAATTTTAAATGAAAAAATTTAGCTTAAGTTCCATTACTCAAGGTGTGTTTGGGAGTCAGATATAAGCCTTCTTCCAAAACGCCAAAATCTTCATCATCAAAAGCAAACTTGAAGGTGGCCCTTTGGTATGTAGCTAATCTCTTGTTGGGATCCGACCCCATCACTCTCATCCTCCATATTGCTGCTCTCACGTTGGGGATTGTCACGCAAAGCAAAATTCACATTGTGTTATTGCTTTTTTTTTTCCCCAGGAAGTTGTCTCTCTAATTAAGTTTACTAAAACAGTATTAATTCGCCCAAATTAAAAACAGAATCGATGTGGAAAGGCAAGGAAACAAAAATCAATAATAAATCCTTCAAAAAAATATTGAACAAGAGATTTGTCTCTTGGTCAGGAAAGGTAATTTGCTGCAATGTCATTTGTGTGATCATTGTTCATCAGTAATGCTGGACGGTTAAGTTGGGGTGTGCAAGTTATTTTCAAATTTTTGGGAGTTTTGGCTAGTGCTTGCATTAGAGTTTTGATTGCTAGTTTTCAATCCATATGCTATTGCCGCTTGTGATTCAAAATTCTGGTTGTGAACTTTAATATAGAAAGGATTTTAGAACTGAGATTTTAGAACTTACAAGTGATGATAGAGATACTGCTGGTTTTATAACAATATGGTAAAACTTCCCTTTTACCTTATGGGTATTCTCCTATTGTAACATCCCAATTTTTAAATTATGGGTAAAGAGAAATTATTGAGGTGTCATTTAGGAAATTTAAAGTATTAGGAATAATTTTATGATATTTAGATGTTTTATGCATTTTAAATCTTAATTATCTTAGATTTTAAAGAAAATATAGTTAAAAGAATTAATTGGAGTTATAAACTTTCATGGACAAATATTTTTGAAACCTAGAAAATAGTATGATAGAAAGAGAGGGTAAAAATAATATATACAAACTTTTGGGCTAAAAATATAATTAAGAATAAATAATAGGGTACTTAACTGTAATTTTCCCCAAAGCATATATATATATTCTCACCCCTTCACCCTCACAACCCTAGCCGCCCCTTTCTCTTCCCTTCTCACCGATTCCTCTCTTCCTCTTCCCTATCCACTTTCGTCGGCTGCCTTGGAGGCCGCCGTTAACGGCGACGGCGGAGAAGGAAGCAGCCGTGGGTTCCTTCTCCCTTCCCCGCGATTCTCCTTCCCTAAACATCACTCCCATTTTCGTTCTCTTCCAAACCCACACACACGCCTCCTTCGTTTTCTCCTCCTCTCCCCGGCGACGAGCTGCGGCAGCGGCGGACGACAACTGTGAAGGTGAGCTTCACTTCTTGTTGTTCTTTAAGCCATTATTCTTCTCCACTTCGTTTCCTTATTTCCCTTCTCTTTTGGGTTTCTATTCGGCCTACTCATTGGAGGACGATTTCTGTAACATCCTGAAAATTTAATACAGGATTAAAGAGTGTTTTGGGAAATGATAAATGGAGAAATTAGGAATTTTGGAATTTTTAGGAATTTTTGGGATATTTTTGGAAATTTTGAGTAATTAATGTGCATATAATTAATTAAGAAATGAAGAGTTTGAAATATGAGGGAGTGGTAAAGCTAAAAATATTTTGAAGTTTAAAAAGATTGGAGGCTGGTTTAAATGGTTTTAGAATTAAAAGAATACACTATGGCAAGTTTGGACTACAAATCATCAGAGAACCCCTTTAATTCAGCAAACCAAACGCGCCCCTCCCCCCTTTACTATAAAAACCGGACTCCCTCCTCCTTCTCACCCGCGCGCCGCCCTCCTCCCTCCGCCTTCTTCTTCGTCTTCTCCCCCTGAATCCGGCGACGGCAACGACGGCGGCTTTCTCCCTCCCAACCTCTGAAAAACGCATCCCTCACTGTCCTTGGCGTTGCTTCACGTTCCAGCACCACTCTTCTCCGTTTTTCTTCATCTTTCCGGCGGAAAACGCGGCGGACGACGGCGGCTGACGCCACCACAATGGCCGATTTCCGGCGAACTGCACGGCGGCCAGCAATGGGTGATCCTCTTTCTTTCATTTTTGAACTCCGAGTGGATGTGATGTTGAACCAAGAAACAAAGGATGAAAAATCGCGTAAATTGCAAAAGGGCGACAGGTAATCACACTTAACCTTGCTATAACATTGAGGGTGACGTTAGTTAGGGATTTTGTAAAATCCTTTCTCACCCTCTATATATATATATATTATCTTTAAAAGGTATTTTTATACAAAATAGGCTATCGGGTGCCTTTCAAACACGATTATTTTCATATAAAGAAATTTGAAACTATGTATACCTATTATCCTGCCTGATGGTGGCCATTGATCTGGAATGACGTGAAATGTATTTAGGGATAGTGTTGGGTAGTGGTTTAAGAGGTGATGAGGATAGAAAAGAGAGTTACATGTTGAGTTGAGATTGTTGAGAGCTATGTTGATGGAATATAGAATAGGGATTGTGAGTATTGCATGACACTGATTATTAGTACCGTCGGCCGATGTAACCTATCGATTTGTGCAAATCGATAGGTTAATTGTACAGGTTCTTCGGATTGTAAAGGAACCAGGGATGTTTACACTGTTTATAGTGCTCCCTTTTTCGAGATTGTGGTGAGTTAGGTTGTGGGGAAACATTTGATGTTGTTGATTAAAGTATTGACAAGTGATGTGGAATTGATGGAGGGATTTGAGAGATGAATGGAAGAAGAATTGACACGGATATATATATATATATTACTGGTTTTAAAATGAGGTACCCTTTAGACGCCCTCGCTACCGCTCATCTCACTGTTATAGTGAGTTAAGCGGTGATTACTGGGACAAATTGTCTCATCCCACGATTACTGACATTTTTGCAGGTACTCATGCACAGACGCAAGCAGCAGGAAAGGGAATTAGGTAGTAGAAGTTATATAGTTTCTTTGGAATTGTATATTGCCAATTTGTATAGGCCTGCATTCGTTTCCGCATGTATATAGCTATTGTTAAATATCAATTAGTTTTGCTTATTAACCATGTTAGGCAAATCCTTTCTAACATGGTTAGCAATAAATTATCCATGATAGCAGCTGTGCTGTATTAGTTTATTCTTTTCTATCATGGATAATATTTTAATCATTAGGATATTCTTTTTCTAACTATGATAGAGATATTGATATTATTGAAATTCCTTTTTCTATCATAGTTAGTAAAGATATTATTGAACTAAAAAGATGTCACAGGTTAATTAGGGATTAGTAACACAATGTTACAATTTCCGGCGAGAAGAAGGCTAATTCCGGCGACGGTGAGCTCAGGTGAAACACGCAGATTCGTGGTTGAACTTAGGTGGGTTTCTCTTTCCTATTTTCTTCCCATTTTGGCCGATTAAAGAGATTTTTGAGTTAGGGTTTGAGCTGAAGATTTGTAAATAGTTGGGTTAGTTGGAGTTTGGGGGTTTTTCTCTTGTCATGGCTGAAGGTTTTAACAAGAAAAAAAAATAATAATGGTTCTTTTTGAAATTGATCTTTGTATGTGTGAATGATAGATAGATATAGTTAAAATAACATTAGTACATGTATGTTCAGGTCTTGGGTATGCTCTTCATTTTGGGTTTCTCTACGTGATTCATGTTTCATTGTACTTTATAGTGATTATTTTAGTTTGATTAAGATATGAAGTGGTACTTGTGCCAATTCTTGTAATTTTTGTTCTTATTTATGTGGAATGGTTGATGAAACTTGTTGTGTTTGGTTGGTCATTATGTTCTTTGCTTTACCTTGAAATGTTGTATGGTGGAATAGAAAATTTGAATATGTTTGATAAAAGTATCTATGTGAATATAATTGTTGAGTTTGTTTGTGATTAAATGCTAATGTTTAAAGTTTATTAAGGATATTTGATCTTGAGAAGCATTACTTTTTGCTATGCCTTGGAATGTTCTATTTTGACTGTTGATGCTGTTTACAAGCTTTCCCTTTAACTTGATGATTAAATCTAAATTTAAATGATGATGGGAGGTTAAGATGAATTATATAAAAGGTTATTTAGAGTTCAAGAATTATAAAAGAGTAATTTTAATCTTGGTGTGTTATAGGAGTGTATTAATGTATGTCTTGGGGCTTGTATGTTGTTGATTTGGATGCCTTATGTCCACCTCTTGACTGGCTGAAAGTGATTTGTGTTGGAGTGTTATCTTGAGTTATTGCTTGTTTATGCTTTAAATCTTTGGTCATTAAATCTACTAGATGCAAAGAGAATTTTGTTGTTTTTAATGGAAGAAAAGTTATTTTGGCTGAATTATGGATATTTAGGACTCTTCATTTCCTATTCTGGATTGTGGTTGGTGGTGTGAATTCTTATTAAGAATTGATTGAAAGGTGTGTTGCATGTTTCATTGATTTTGAGGTATTTATTATTTTGCAACTAAGGTTTTCATTATGTAACTAGTGAATTCCAATTCTTATGTTTGGTGCTTGTATACAAGCATATAAATGTCTACTTGTTACTTAAAGAAGAAGTATTATAAATTACCTTTATTAGTGTGATATATTATTCGTTATAATTGCCTAGAGGATGAATGGTTTGGGAAAGTGAATTACTTGTGTTGTCATGTGTTGTTAAGAAATGTTTTGACTCTTTAGTGATCGAAATGAGATGACTTATTAACTGATTAGTCATTACCATTGCTTTGTTACTAGTAAGATATGACTTAACTATGATTTGGGAAACTTAATGGTAGGATGTAAAACTGAAATAAGAAATTGTAATTCATTATCTATGATTGATGTATAGGGATTATTGTTTGAAGTGTTCTATAATGTAGTGATTTACATTTTAGTTTGGGATTGGAATCATCCTTGTGATTATGGATGTTAATTGTTAGTTTTAGTTGGTGATAACATGAAATTGAGCTTGAAGGAAAGACATTGGATTATTCTTTGTGGATTTTGAAGTTGTGAATGATTTGTGAATGTTTGAAGTAGCAAATTTGGACTTTGAATGATTGTATAAAATAGCTGAATTAAGAATGAGGATTTGGGTAGTAATGCGGATACGAGAGAGACATGTTATTCATTATACAGATATAAGCATGGTTACTTACCTTATTATTACTTTTATGTAATAATAGGTGAATCAAGTAAGGAAGGGTAAGGAGGAGTAACAGAGTGCTAAAGGGCGACAGGTAATCACACTTAACCTTGCTATAACATTGAGGGTGACGTTAGTTGTAGATTTTGTAAAATCCTTTCTCACCCTCTATATATATATATATATATATATATATATATATATATATATTATCTTTGAAAGGTTATTTTTATACAAAACAGGCTATTGGGTGCCTTTCAAACACGATTATTTTTTTATAAAAGAGTTTTACACATTATATATACTATTATCCTGTCTGGTGGTGGCCATTGATCTGGAATGGCGTGAAATGTATATAGGGATAGTGTTGGGTAGTGGTTTAAGAGGTGATGAGGATAGAAAAGAGGGTTAGATGTTGAGTTGAGATTGTTGAGAGTTATGTTGTGGAAAACACTATTAATTTGGTGATATTGAAGGGAATTGTAAGAATGTGTGATATTGATGTTGATTGAGTTGGTGATACTGAATGAGATTGAAATTGGTGGATATTGTGAGGTTTACATGACACTGATATATATGTACCATCGCGCGATGATAACTGTCGATTGGTCAATCGACAGTTATTTGTATTGATGATCCTTTTCGGATTGATTAGATCGGGGATCATAGGTCAACTTATTGAGAGAAAGTGACCTACGGTTGTTTGGCATTGGAGAGCCCAACCGTTCCTGTTCTGTAATGGAAACAGAATTGGGGTTCCCTCTCTGGAGATTGCCAGAGAGGGAAATTGTCCCCTCATTATGGAGAGGGACACAGTGTCAAATCATATAGTGAAGATTAGATGCTTGAATGCCCCGTGATGGCACAATGCATCTATAGGTGAGTGTGAGAGTTGTGGTGGTAGTAACATTAGATTGGAGACTGGGGAGGTGATATTTAGTTATGTGGAATTGACTGAGGGATTTGAGTGATATATGGAAAGTAGAGATGATGAATTCGAGTTGATTTGGATGGAGAGACTTGAATGATGAATGAAAGACTTGACATGTATATATATATATATATATATATATATATATATATATATATATATATATATATTATTGGTTTTAAAAATGGGGTACCCTTTAGACGCCCTCGCTACCGCACATCTCACTGTTATAGTGAGTTAAGCGGTGATTACTGGGACAAATTGTCTCATCCCACGATTACTGACATTTTTGCAGATATTCATGCACAGACGCGAGTATCAGGAAAGGGAATCAGGTAGTAGAAGTTATATAGTTTATTTGGAATTGTATATTGCCAATTTGTATAGGCCTGCATTCGTTTCCGCATGTATATATCTATTTATTGTTTAATATCAATTAGTTTTGTTTATTAACCATGTTAGACAAATCCTTTCTAACATGGTTTGCAATGAATCCTATCTTTACAAAGGCAATGTTTTAAGGCTCATTTCTCAATCGGCTTATCTGTTGGCTCTTTCTACTTTTCCTGTTCATTTGAGCCGAATCCTGTTGAAACTGTGATTAAAATAGATATATATATATATATATATATATATATATATATATATATATATATATATATATATATATATATGCCTTCTATCAATGCCTATTTCGTAGAGTGGGGTATGCGCCTCAGGCCTATGGAGGTTAGCTCAGCAGAAAGTTAATTCCTATACGCGTTTTTTACTTATATAAATATTAATAATAATAATAGTTAATTCTTGAATTTCGAATATACCAGTACTGAAACTAATATATTCATATATTATATATTCATATATATGTTTGTATAGTTTTCCTTTTGGCCAAATTTTTTTGGTTTTCTTACCCATAAAGCTATATATTCCCTCAATTCTTAAATATAAGATCACTTTAGCAAATTTGGAGAGATTAAGGAAGACATTCCAATGACTTAGGATTACATGAAATTTTCAAAATACCTCTCACTTAAGTTTTTGGAATATCTTCTCACATTCAAACCACTATTTTTTAGTGAAAGAAGTATATGTGTAATTTGGGGAAAACTTGAGTCAAATTAGAAAGTAATCTTATATTTAGGAACAAGCACTCCTCCCTAAAGTGATCTTATATTTAGGAACTGAGGGAGTAGTTTTTTTTATAATAAAAAAATATATATAATTTTTTTCCAATTTTTTAATATGTATTCTTATTCTATTGACTTTTTTTGGATCATTTATTGGTTACTTCCTCCTCTCCCAAGTCCTAAAATTTGAATAGTTTTGATTCGTACCATAAGAGCTCATCTCAAAATCTCTCCCCATTTAATGTGTTTTTTTCCAACTTTACCCCTAACTCTCTTTCATATTTATTAATGTTTATGTATTTCTCTTTTTTAAAAGTATCATAATAAATATGGGTAATATTGAAAAATAAGCATTAACTCCAGACACTCAATTAACATTCACATGTTGTTTTTAAGAAATGTATTTTTGGCGGCTAACTAACTCTTATGTTAGGGACTAGAGGAGGGAGTATTTGTTATTGTAATTTTTTATTTTTATTCCTTCCATGATGGGTTACTGTGCTAAGGGTCCGTTTGGTTGTAGGAAGGAAAGTGAAGAAATTGAAAGTGAAAAGGTGAATATGGAAAGTAGAGGTAAGTTAAGAAATGATGGTAAGGTAAAGTTTGCGGGCCCCAGAAAAAGTGTGAGATTGAGAGAGAAAACTTGTGGGCCCCAGGATATATATAAATTACACAAAAACCTAAACTTCCAGGTAAATTATGAGAGGTAGTATTGCATAAATTTTTTTTAGTCATAATCATAATAATGGTGTCTCTTTCCAGGTGTAATCTGGCTGGATGTTTTAGCTTGCAGGTAAATTATTTGAAATTCAAAAAGGCACTCTCACTCTTTATTCCTCCTCCTCATGTAGGTTTCGATTTCTTCAGCCTTTATGTGCAATTAGCATTGACCTCACTGTTCGTTTGATTTTGGTTCTCCACTTCTCTTGTCCTTCATCTTCTATATCAGATCTATCTATTTTAGTTTGTCAAATGACCCATGTTGGAGGTATTCCTCTTGCCATTGTTCAAGTTTGATAGGGTTTTCATTCCTCATGTCGTTCACTATGTCCATGGTGGTAAACGGCTGAAGCAAATGATGCCAGTGGATTTGGTTGTCTTCGATAGAGATGTGAGTGTATTTTATTATTGTGCTTGATCTATTATATAATTATTTTGTTAAGTGCTTGAAATGAAATGGTTTCTCGATCAGTTGTTGTTCTTGCTGGGGTTCTCGCATGTTATTCACAATTGAGGTTGATGCTTCTGTTTGTGTCCATGTAAGGATGTTCCTACAGGATAGGTGCTATCGCGCAACATAATTTTGTGGAGAGGTGAATCGGGAAAGGATTTCACAGTCGCTTTCACATTGTCCTCTTGAAAACTTCTCTTGTGGAAAATGCATGGGATTTGCTCTCCCCATTCTTTTAATCTGATAATTGCGTCTGAGTTTGCGAGTGGCTATCCATGGGATTTTGGGATCATTGCTTAGCTTACACCCACAGGCTGTTTATTGCTTAAAATTTAACTTTTTTGGTGATTGAGTTATATGACCAAATTTGTTAATTTTTTGTGTTAGATGTGTGTGTTAGATGGGCTTTGTTCGTTTTCGTTGAAGTATAGTGGTTTATTGAAGTATATAGCTTCAACCTTTTCATGTAATTAGAAGCTGAAAAATTCAAGTATAGTTGTTTTTCCTTTAACTTATATAGATGTTTTTCAATGTAGGATCTGAAGACGATGTGTGATTTTGGTGAATCTTTTCAAATATATGTGGTTTTTTCCTTAAAATTTGCATGAACGTTCAGTAATTAAACTGATGTGGCCAAGGAGAATATACTGCTGCAGTTTCACACTGAACTGATTTTCCACAATCTATCTTCATTAGTCATTATTTTTCCCAGTCATATTCCTTTCTTTTCAACTTAAAGTCTCTTAATGTTTTAACAAGATCGATTATGCCTTCAGATTTGGAACCGGATTCAATCTTACTTTTGAGGGATTCAGATTCTCTTCATACTGATTTGAAAAGCATACGGAAGAGTGATGGCATCTTCATCATCAAGTTCAACGAGGAGAGACAGATATTTCAGAGTGGTATTTTCGGACAGAGAAGCAGAACAAGGTTTTTGCGAAGGCATTAGCCAAGGCATTAGCCAAGTATGATGAAGAAACACCAAAAAGGTGGGAGAAAGTGGCAAGAAAAGTTGGAGGAGGCAAATTTGCTAAACAAGTTCAAAGACACTATCAGATTCTCTTGCATGATCTCTCACACTTTGAATCTGGACAAGTGCCTATTCCCAACTATAAATTTCCTTCACCTACCTCCTCCAAGCTTGATCAGCAGGGTAGGTATTCACCTTCTGCAATCAAAGTTTACTTTTGTCTTAATCTTTCATGAAGGAAATATTAGTTTGCTTTCAAGATTTATTTTTTTTTCAAGTTATGATGGTTTTTTTATCCAATGGATTTTGACTATGATATATGTGACATTGTTTCATTTTGTTTGGTATTATTTGATTATGTTTGGAGTAACTATTATATATATGCTCTGACCATTTTTAAATATAAAAGTTTGTTAGCTTTTTTTAGAAAAACACTGTTTAACTTCTTAAGGATTCTCCAATACAAAAGCAACCAACTTTTTTAATTAGGGCGGGGGAAATAAATAATAAATGGGAAAGGAAGGAAAAAGAAATAAAATAATTAGGTTTTTTATTTACTAGAATATAGTTTATGTGCTCTTATAATTTAAATTTTCAAATTGATTCTGTGCTTAGAGATTTATTTTCCTGTCCTTTTGTTTTCTTATGTGTCTTCATAGGCTTTTGAAGTATCTAAGGCTGAATTAATTGGAAGCAGTGGCCCTGTAATACCAGCTGCAGTATACTATCTTTGGTCTTTTCATGTAATTAGAAGCTGAAACATTCAAGTATATTGGTTTGTTCCTTAACTTATTTAGATGTTTTTCAATATAGGACCTTAAGACAATATGCGGTTTTCTCACAGAATTGCAGATAAAAGGCATGGTTGCAGACTTGCTTTTGGTAAGAACTTTGCTTTTTTTTTTTGTTATGAACTGTGTTTTTATATTTAAGATTGTGTTTTCAAGTTCATTACATTGCTTATACATGCACATTTATATAGGTTCTATACATTTAAAAGTTTAGGATTTAGGATTGCATTTTTTTTTTTGCATCATTGTGAGCTTACATTGATCTTTTTTTCTCTTGCTCTTTTATAGGTTCTATACATTTAAAAGAAACTCATGGAGAAAGTTCACTAAAATAAAGTCTGTGTGCTTTTATTTCACTTTTGAGCATTCCTATCTTTTATATTTCATTTTTGAGAGTTACAACAGCTTATTTTATATTTCATTTTTGAGAGTTACAATAGCTTACTTTTATATTTCATTGTTGAAGAGTAAGTGAATACCCTTTTCGAGGGAACTCATATTGTGGTCACTATGGAGGCTGATTTATGCATGTCTATAAGAGCATGTTCGTATAAGACATGTGCTATCATGAAACTAATTTCATTGTTAAAGAGTACAAGTGAATACACTTTTCGAGGAGTGTTTAAAGCAATTCGGAATCAGATGTGCTAGGTTTGTGAAATGGCTAATAACTGTTCGGATCCAGCGGAATAAGAGGATCCTCAAGCAAATCTATATAGTTTTATACTTGGTTTGTGCAATATGTTGCGCATATGTTGTAGTGCCTCTATATTGTCTTGCCACTTTCTTTTTGAACTATTTGTGAACTACTTGTGCTCCATACTTAAGTAATCCTTATTCTTTGGTAATGCCTTTGAGTAAATGCCCTCGAGCATCGCTTAGGGGAGTGAAATTTAGATTGTACAAACTAAACTTGTGTGTTACTTCATTCTATACTAAATAGATTGTGCAATTATTGAACTTTAATTGCAGAATTTTGCCAGTTTCAACATTAATTTGAGCAACTTTTTCAAACATCTAATGTATTATTCAGCTGACAATAACTTAGTAGATATAGTGATCCATAAGTTTTTGGTCCCGGGCGATGCCCGGGGGAGTACTATCTAGTTATCCATGATGGCAGCTGTGTTATATTAGTTTATTCTTTTCTATCATGGATAATATTTTAATCATTAGGATATTCTTTTTCTAACTATGATAGGACATTGATATTATGGAAATTCTTTTTCTATCATAGTTAGTAAAAAGATAATTGAATTAAAAGGGAGATCTTAGGTTAATTAGGGAATTAGTAACAGTATGTTACACCTATTACAAAGAACCACATTAGTTTTCTCCACTTACTCCGCTCAATTTGGATTTTATGATTGACATTGTCAAAAATTGCATCATCTTTTCGTATAATTGATCCCAAATATTCAAATTTCGTACTTAAGAGATTATTTGATCTTCCAGTTTAACATATAAAATGTCTAGAAGTTGTCGATTTACGGAAGTGCAATGCATGTATTATGTTTTACTCATATTTAGATGGAAATTCTTCAACTCTAAAGTGTTTCTCCATATCTCTAATTTGACATTAATCTCTTCTTTTGACTCCGCCAAAATACTATATTGCCAACAAAAAGCCTACACATAGATACCGCTTTCTCTGATACCCTCGATTAGAACATATACCACTAAGTTAAATAAAAAATGATAAATATAAATATTTTTTAAAAAAATACTTTATTCCTTAATCTCCCTAAATCAATCAGTCTGATCTTATATTAAGGACAAGAGAGATCGAAACGAGATGATTTACTGTTCATTTTGAAAAAAAAAATGAAGTTTTGTGGGTGTGTCAAAAAGAAAGAGGTATCACATTTACTTAATTTCACCAGGAGTAGACTACAAAAAATTCGCTACTTACCGGCGCAAGCTTTCCTGCGTTTTATGTAAAAACGCGGGTAATAACTAGCATACCGGCGTTTTTGGAACAAACGCCGAAAAGTAGGTGCTCAAAACGCGGGAAAAAATGGCCCGCAATTCCCGTGAATATACCGGCGTTTTTTTAGCGGCGTTTCTCTATTTAGAAACGCCGCTATGTGTATTTTCATTTAAAGTTTATTTTTTTTACTAAAACTATTTTTTATTAAAAAATGTCAACATAGCAGTGCTTCTTAGAAGCACCGCAATGTTGGAGAATTTAAAAAAATATTAATTTTCTAACATAACGGCGTTTTTAAAAGCGCCGATATGTGTTTTTACTTTTTAAAAAATAAAATTTTCCACATATTGGCGCTTTTAGAAGCGTTCGAAGCGCTACAAAATCTTTTGCGGCGCTCCAATGAAACGCCGCAAAATCATTGCTGCATTTTTATCAAAAATACTGTAATGACTTTGCTGCGCTTCTAAAAACGCCGCAATGTTTTTTCGGAGCTTCTAATGTTTTTAAAAGCGCCGCAATGATTTTGCGGCGTTTCTAACTCGTCTAAAACTAAAAGCACTGATATATGAAAAATTTAATTTTTTAAAAAAATAAAAACCACATAGCGGCGCTTTTAAAAACGCCGCTATGTGGGAAAAAATAATTTTTTAAAAAAAACATACCGGCGTTTTTATTAAAACGCCGGTAAGCTTCATCTTCTCCTATAAATATCTCTTCCACCCCATTTTAACCCGCTCCAACTTTATTCTTTCCTTCATCGCTCTTCTTCCCTTTTTCTTCTTACTTTCTCTATATATCAACATTTATATATTTTTGGGGCCATATTTTGTTTATTTATTTATGTATAACAATTTTGTTTAATTTATATGTAATTATTTTGTTATCATTTATTTTGTTTGTCTATTTACATATATTTTATTAGTAGTTGATGATATCGATTATTCTTAATATTACCATCTATTTTTCGCCTTAATTTTTATAAATTAGGGCGGAAATTTTTTGTTTATAAATTCAGAAACACTTATCGACGTTTCTGAATTTATAAAAAAATTCAGAAATAAACACAGGTTTGTATTTTTTTAATATAAATACATACTGGCGTTTTTAAAAACACCGGTATGCGTGATATTAATTAATATATCGGATGAAGTATTCCGGCGTTTGTCCTACTCTACGACGTTTTATAAAACGCTAGTATGTTACTTTTCGACGGTGCTTTTTCCGGTGTTTCAAAAAACCGTTGTAGTGTCATACCCGCGTTTCAAAATGCCGAAAAGAGACAAAAATAAACACCGGTGGGCAGCCCGTGTTTTGTAGTGGTACTAACCTTAAATTGAAAAAAAAAAAACTCTCTTTACTAGTAATATGGGTAAAAACACAATAATAGGCCACTTGTGAGAAATTGGGTTGAAATACAAACGTTTCTTGACACTTCTTTATGAAAAACTTTTCTATTTTGTGCTTAAGAAGTTGAGAACCCTGTTAGCCCAAAAATTGTGTCCATTATTTAGCCTACCAAAAGTAAAATTTCTAAACAAATTTTTCCGTTTATTATAATTGGCTACACATTTGATCGGTCCTGTCTAGCTTATATCTGCTGCATCATGGGGATATGTCTTCTAGTGCATTTGCCTGTCGTGTCTATATAAAAAGGGCAAAAGCGCTGCTATGATAATTAACTATTTCACTTTGTGCACAAATAATAAATGACTGTTTCGAGGTGCAAGAATAATAGTTAACTTTGTAATGCGGTGCAAATATGATAAAACCGGTGTTATGTGTTAATTTGTATTTATGTGGAATCTTGTTGATATTATTTTCCAAAATGAAAATACCATTTTGCCCCTACATTTGTATCCACATTCATTCTCTCTCTCTTAGCTTTTCATCTTCTCCCTTTCCTCACCACCGCCGAACTTCCTTTTCTCTCTCAATGTTTCATGCCTTCTTCAATTCCTCTTCGTCTTCCTCGTCGGCTTCCAGCGGTGATGACAGGGTCATCAATCCATGCCATGAGAAAGCCATGGAACTCAAAGCAAGGTCGCTTCTTTTTCTTCGGAGGTACAAGGAGGTCGCTGATATGCTTTAGAACTACATTCTGAGCCTTAAGGTGACTAGCTATGAAGACGCGTTTTCTTTTTCTTCTAATAATTCCTCTCACCAGTTTTACCAGGAAGGGGTTAAGCTTCTTCCCAACTCGTCGTTGTTTCTGACTTCTTATATTTTGCCCCTTCATTTGTTTATTTATCTTCTCCCTTCTTATATTTTATGTACACCTCTCTGTTTCGTTTGATTTGAAGTTCTTTGATTTCTCTTTCCTTCCCACTGCTTCAGACTTCTTCGTGGCTTTTCTCTCTTCTCTTCACCAATTTTCAGTTCAAATGATTGTAATTAATGTATAAACATTGTGTGAAGTTGATTTGGGTGTATGTATGTAATTTTAAGACTTCATCTGTTCTCTTCCTTTCGCTGACTGAATGGGCTTTTGTGAAGAATGAATGGGAATTCTTGTTGCATTTGGGTATGGTTTGTTTGGCTATAATTGTGAAGGGATCGGAGATGTATGTATGTTTGGTGCTAGCATCTTGAGCTGGGAATTTTTGTTTTTATTTTCTCCCCCATCCCCACCACCGGTGGTCTCTGGTTCCACTGGTACTGGCAGAGGGGAGGGCTTGCTCGAAAAGGAGGAGGGGACGACGATGTGAGAGGTGAGAGGAAGTGGAGGATGAAGAAGGGTTCATTTTTAATTTAATTGATGAGATGGGCAAAATGGTACTTTTATTTTGGAAAATAATATCAACAAAATTCCACATAAATACAAATTAATACATAACACCGGTTTTATCATATTTGCACCGGGTCACAAAGTTAATTATTATTTTTGCACCTCGAAACAGTCATTTATTATTTTTGCCCAAAGTGAAATAATTAATTATCATATCAGCGCTTTTGCCCATATAAAAATGTAGAGTCTTTACTATCAGATTATGAAGATTATTATGCTCCCTCCGTCCCTCTCTTTTTGTTGTGTTGGTCATATTTTAGTAATAATTACGTTGTCACAAAATACCAAAATAAGCATAGTGTCACTCCAAACTTGAAAAGATCAAACTTATTATGAGTCAAGGGTCACATTCCCTGAAGCATGCAGTAATGATTAATGATCATATTTTTGATCTTTTTAAGTTTAGACAACGAACAAGTTTGATCATAATAAGTATGATTAAATTTATTATGAGTTAAAGATCACAGTTTCTTTGTTTATTGTCTAAATTCAAGCATATCTCAATCGCAAGACAAACAAATATTCCCAAGTTTTAAATTAGTATCATATATAAGCCCTTTTTGGATGTGACCCTTAACTCAACTTACTATGGTTGTCCAATGTATCAAATCTTGTGTGCAAAACACACTATTTAACTTATATGTTTGAACATTTGAATACCAAGCATTTATCTAGCACGCGCACGCACATGCATATATCTTACCAATATATCTTCTCATGTAATATCTCCAAATGATGGATGCTAGCTTCTAGTATTACATAGAGATGGGCTTAATGATGCTCACCATTGTCCCAATGAAGCTTATGAACTTACCAGATTCAACTTAGATCTTTCCTATCATCATTCCATATCAAATGAAATTTTCTCCTATTAAATATTGTTTGGTTAACGTCTTACATAACATCACTACAAAATACAGGCTGCTTACTGTAACATACTGTTACTATTTCCCTAATTAACCAATATTATCTATATCAGTTCATTAATCTCTTTACTAACTATGATAGAAAAAAGAATATTCATATTAACAATATCTCTATCATAGTTAGAAAAAGAATTTTCTAATCATTTTATACATTATCCATGATAGAAAAGAATTGCCTAATTAAATACGTGTAGCGCTCGAAAAAAAACAATTCATTTTAAAATTGAAAATAATAAAGCCGCCACCAAAATTTTTAAAAAGGATATTTTGGAAAACCTTTTAAAATAATAATATTGTTTAAAAATCAAATTGGGTTCGGGAGTCGATTGTGCGTGGGGAAGGTGTTAGGCACCCCACAACACCGGTCTATAAAAAACGGTTACCCTAAGCTAATTATTTAAAAATAAATATGGCCTTAATTTTATTTTATTTAAATCACCAAATGATATCAATATACAAAAAAATGAAAATGAAATGAAAAGGAAAAAATAATTTTTATATGATTGGACTTGACTAGAATAAATCCTAGGGCCTACGTACCCTTAAGGGATCAAAGCCCACGTAGTTCGAATGGGGTAGAAATGCACCACTTGCTTGGTGTTTTTTAGGAAAATGATTATTTGATTCTTTAAATAAAGTTTTCTATTTGGTTTGTGTTTTTTAATTTATTCAAGAAAAACACCAGTTTATTAGAAAATATATTTTTAAAAAAGGCGCTGGATTAAACTTCCTATGGAGATTTAATATCTCTCACGGAAGAATAATCAATCATGATTGAGGAGATTGTTATAAACCTTCACACAACATGACCACCATTTGGAAAACAACTTATTTATTTTTTAACAAATGTTTTACTTCTATTTGAGTTTAATTTATTTTAGAAAAAGAAATTATTCACAATAAATCTACCAAGCAATAATCCAATATCAAAATATGTTCATGGTAGAAGAAGGAGATAAGGAGAATTCATACCTTTAGATGCATGCAAGTGTTTGTCATCACATGTGATTCACATTCATGACTTATGATAAATATAAATTAATATGATGTGTATGGTGGTTGCTTATATTCTTAAAGAACTTATGTAGGTTGATGAACAATGAGGTGAAAATCAAAGAGAGGGAGGAGTATGGTACGCTTGAGTAAGGTTTATTTTGTAAGACTCTCTTTTTGTAAGACTCTCTATATAGGACTCTCTTTCTCTAAACAATAAAACGCCTCTCACCAAAAATGAAACCTAGCCTATGAAAAATGATCATCTAAAAATATTCTCTCCAAATGAGCTCCTTCAAAGTTTCCCCTAAAGTTGTTCCTCACATTTTTTCCTCTTGCTCTAAACTCCTCTCCAAAGTTATTCCAAAGAAGTTCCTTCCAAACTAATGCTCTCCCAAAAAATGATTGCCTCTAAATTAGCTCCCCTTTTACTTCTCAAGCTACTCCTTTATATAGGCACAATGTGCTGACCATGTAGTCTCTTCATTTCAAAAACCTCTCTCCCCTCTTTATTTCATGATTTCTCCATTGTGTCTCAGCAGAAGCAAACATTCAGCGCAACAAAACCTCTCCTTCCCTCTTTATTTCATGATTTGAACGTTGCACATTAATCTACAATAAGACCTTCCCTTTTTATTTTTTTTGACCGTTGCAATCAAGAAACACTATTTGGCTAATGCATTCACTTTTATATTCAAACTGACTTTTCCTTTTTGACTTTCACCAAACCGTTGTGAATAAAGATGGCTCCATGAAGTTGAAATTGTAACAATTCCTTTTATGTGTGTTCTCATTTTCAAATTTTTTCATTTCTCTCTTCACTCAATATGATGTCTACAATTATCAACTCAATTGCCCCAATAAGAGAACATTCCTTTCAATTATATACTTTTGACTTTAGGAGCTCATTTTGAATGAAAGAATCTCTCCTTATTCCTTATTTATATTTTCTAATCAATGGAGAAATGAAGACTTAGCAAGCATTATGGAATCAACAAAAGTCTAGTCATTCACTATTTATTTGAAGCTCTTCTTATAACAAAATGATGAAGATTAACTGCTTCTAAGAATAACTTATTGTTATTATTTTTTTACTCACAATGATCTAATTGTCATAATCAGAAGAGCATCTATATTATTATATTTATTTTGTTTTATTATTTTTTTCATTTCAATTATTTTATGGAGCCCGGACAAAATAGGGTGTTTACAATACGGATACTATCATGGATAATTAACAGCTAACCATGTTGGAAAGGATTCACCTAACATGGTTAGAAAAAGAAACAACCTAATATTAAATTGTGATGCCCTGTCACTGTTGCCTATTAACCAATAGTATCAATTATAATCATTATTAATTATCTAACTATGATAGAAAAGACTTTTCGTATTATTACAAGCCTATCATAGTTAGAAAATTACTTTACTTATATTACAATCCAACATCCCTGAATCTATTTCTCAATTTCATAAGAAAATATGCGGAAGCGAATGCAAACCTATACAAATTGGCAATAATATACAATTCTAAATAAAGTAAATAACATCTACAATCTAATTCTCTTTCCTGCTGCTTGCGTCTGTGCATGAATACCTGCAAAAATGTGAGTAACAAGGTATATATATATTATTAAGTTTTCTTCCTATGTTCACTCAAGTCCCTCAGTCACATCCAACCAAATCAAATTCAGCATCTCTACTTTTCATATATCATTTAAAATCCCTCAATCAATTTCCACATCAACTAAACTTCACTATTCAATCTCCAATCCATGCTATCATCACTGTAAATCTCATTCACACTTTCTCAAATCCAACTTCTTGGCTCACACCCATGTACAACCCTGGTGCTCTACTCATGCCATCCTGGAGGCACTACACTCGAGCCCTATATATATTCCAAATGAATTGACACTGTGCCCCCCTCAAAAGTGAGGGGGAAATTTCCCTCTCTGGTAACCCCATGAGAGGGAAACCCCAATCTGTCTCTAATAAAAAAGGAGCAGTCCCTGTCTCCAATCAGAAGACTGCTGGTCACAGTCTCTAATCTATTGACCAATGGTCACAGTCTCCAATCTGTCGACCAGTACAAATAACTGTTGATTGGCCTATCGACAGTTATCATCGCGCGATGGTACATTGTAACATCCTGGAAATTTAATATCGAATTAGAAAATGTTTTTAGTGGATGACCATTGAAAATGTGAAATTTATTAGGATTTTTGGAAAATTTGGACATTTTAGAGGATTTGGAGAAATAAGTACCTAAGTTAATAGATTAAATGATTTGGAAGATTGATATAGTGTAACATCCTAGAAATTTAATACGAGGTTAGAGAGAAAATTTTGGGAATTTTTAGAATTTTTGGTGATTTTGGGATATTTTGGAAGTTTTGGTGAAATTAGAGCTAAATAACTAACTAAACAATTGAAGAAATAGAAATATGAGGGAATGGTGGAATCTAAAATATTTTGAAGGGTAAGGAAATTGGAGGCTTGATTTAGTGGATTTAAATTAAAAGAGGACATTATGGTAATTTGATGTATAAATTACAAAACCCATTAAAATAAAACAACAAACCAAACACTCCTTCCTCATTTCCCTTCCTTATTTCAGCCGACACTCCTCCCCCCTCTCACCATGTTCGTCCCTTCCTTCCACACACACACACCCATGGCATTTTCTCACTCTCAACCTCACCTATCTTGGATTTTCACTTTATTCCTTCCTCCCAAACCTCCAAAAATCTGAGTTCCCTCACTCCTCCCTCTGCGTCTTCTTGTTTCTTCACTCACCAGCGGCGAGCTCCGGCGGCCAGGAGGCGGCGAACGGCGGTGACAGCGACGTGGGGGTGAGTTCGCCACTTCTTCTTCTTCTTTAGGCCATTCACTCTTCTCACTTCATTTTCTTATAGTTTCCTTTTCATTTGTTGAGAAACTCGGCCAGCCACCTTGAGAAACCGAGTTCCGGCAATACCAGCGGCGGTCGGCGGCGGCGAGCTCATACCAGACCGGCGGGAATGTACAGCGAACTTGGGTGAGCTTTTCTTTTGATTTCCCATTCATTTTCCTTTGATTTTGGGCGAGTTAAGAGACTATTCGATTTTAGTTTTGGGCTTTGGTTTGTTAATCGGTAAAAGTTAAAGCTTTAGCTTCTATTCTTGTTGTATTGAATGAGAAATTGAACCTTGATTAAAGTTTGGAGCAATTTATGAAAACCCTAGGTTTTTGGTACTTTAGGGCTGACGAGTTTTGTAGGTTTTAAGGGTAAAAATTTCTAATTTAATATATGTAGGAGTGTAATAAGGTCGATTTCTTGTTGATTCTTGTGATTTCAAATATTGATCTTCATTGCTCTGCTTTTGTTTGTTATTGTCCAGGTTTCCTTTTCTTTAATTATCAACTGAGATTGAATTTTTGTTCCATACTGTGCTGTATTAAATGTGTTCAAATGTAAGAGAGATTTTGTTATAATGTTAGTTGTATTATTGTTGCTTTGGGTATGATTTGGTTGAGTTATAAGATGCCTTTACATGTTCAATTGTGTTTGGAATAATGGTTTTCTAGGTCTCTCTTTCTTCTTGGTTGTGGCTGAATTGTTAAGCTTATGTGTGTGTTTGCTTCTCTTGTGCAATTATTAGAATTTAAGATGAGGAATGAATTGGAATCATAACTTCTCAATTTTTTGGCTGTCTCTAGGAGTATGTGGGTGTGTGCTGATTTTTCTTATTGTGAGCTAGTTTTGGATGAAAAGTTATACATGTTTCTTCAAGCTTATATGATTAATTGGCATTTTGAAAGTACAGCTAGCCATTTAAAGTTAACAGGGAAGGTTTTGCTGTTAAGTTGGAGATTTAGTGTGTCTCTTTGCTGCATTAATTGGATGGGTTTAAAAAGAAATATATAATACTTTAAAGCTGCAAATAAAATATGGATGATTTGCATGGGCTAAATAATTGACAAGAATGACTTGTGATGAAGTGTTAAGGTTCAGAACTTGTTCTAGTTGTTCCCTTAATTTTGGAAGGTGTTGGCTTGGTCTTGTTGTTAATACATTTGTGGGTAAATTAGGTCAATTGGAGGGACAGTTTGGATTGAGCATTTCTTTCTTTGGCATTGTTTTGACTGAACTTAAGTGAGAATTTGTTATTTAAATTATTTTGGTTGTTGCTAAATAATATAGGAGTAAGACTGACTAGAATGTGAGGTTTAGCTATCTATGAACTCGGAATTGAAATATCCTTTTTGCTTCATAAATATATTATTTTAAAAGATGTTCAAAAAGGTGTTTGTTATGTTGTGGAATTTGAGAAGGGTTGTGCTTCTGTATTGATCAATTAATTGGTTACTAATGAATATTGTGAAGGATGAAACATGTATATACCTTACTTGTTTATTTGTTTGTTATTAAGATTGTTCATGATTTTGTTTGATTTGGAGTTTCTCTCTTGCTGAGTTGATAATGGTAAAATGGATGTGAGTGGTTATAAACTCCTTGACTTGAATAATGTGATTTCTTTGGAATGAAGTTTATGATTGTGAAATTCAGGTGACTTGTGATTTAAATTGGTTAATGTATTTGAATTAAGAAAAGGGGGAAATAGGTAGTAACATAAGAACGCGAGAGAGACGTTACTAAATCTATACATGGTCATTGACTTACTATTATTACATTGTGTAATAATAGGAAACATTGTGCTAGACAAATATATGTCGCAAGGCAAGGCCAAGAAAACGAGAAAAATAGCAGAGTGCTAAAGGGCGACAAGTAATCACACTTAACCTTGCTATAACATTGAGGGTGACTTTAGTTAGGGATTTTGTAAAATCTCTTCTCACCCTCTATATATATATTATCTTAAAAGAGTATTTTTATACAAAAGAGGCTATCGGGTGCCTTTCAAACACGATTATTTTTGTATAAAATTTTTATACATTATATGTATTATCTTGTTCTAGTGGTGGCCATTGATCTGGAATGGCATGAAATGTGTATAGCATATCTTTTGGGTAGTGGTTTGAGAGATGGTGATGATAGAGAAGGAGAGTTATGTTGTGGAAAATCAGAGATGTTGAAATGTTAAGATATTGTAGGGAATTGCGAAAGTACATGACACTGATAGTAGTATTGTGATAATGAAATGAATTGTTGTTGAGAAGTTGAAATTGGTGAAAGAGATAGATATGGATATGGTGAGATTTGCATGACACTGAGATACATACGTACCATCGCGCGATGATAACTGTCGATTGGCCAATCGACAGTTATTTGTACTGATGATCCTTTTCGGATTGATTAGACCGGGGATCATAGGTCAACTTATTGAGAGAAAGTGACCTACGATTGTTTGACATTGGAGAGCCCAACCGTTCCCGTTCTGTAATGGAAACAGAATTGGGGTTCCCTCTCTGGAGATTGCCAGAGAAGGAAATTGTCCCCTCATTATGGAGAGGGACACAGTGTCAAATTCATATAGTGAAGATTAGATGCTGGGATGCCCCTTGATGACACAATGTATCTATAGGTGAGTGTGAGAGTTATAGTGAAAGTACTCAGATTGGAGATGGTGACATGAGGTTTTGTTGGAATGGGATCGATTGAGGGATTTTGAGTGGGATATGGTAATAGAGATGATGATGTTGACTTTGATTTGGATATGAATGAAGAGCTTGAGTGATGAATGAAAAAAGATTTGGTTATATACATATTATTGGTTTTAAAATGTGGTACCCTTTAGACGCCCTCGCTACCGCACATCTCACTGTTATAGTGAGTTAAGCGGTGATTACTGGGACAAATTGTCTCATTCCACGATTACTCACATTTTTGCAGGTATTCATGCACAGGCGCGAGCATCAGGAAAGGGAATTAGGTAGTAGAGGTTATATAATTTATTTGGAATTGTATATTGCCAATTTGTTTAGGCCTGCATTCGTTTCCGCATGTGTGTGTATATATATATATATTGTGTAATATCAATTAGTTTTATTTATTAACCATGTTAGGCAAATCCTTTCTAACATGGTTAGCTTTTTTTAATTATCCATGATAGCATCTATATTGTATCAGGAAATCATTTTCTATCATGGATAATGTTTTATTCACTAGAATATTTTTTTCTAACTATGATAGGTATATTAATATTATGGAAAATCCTTATTCTATCATAGTTAGTAAAGAGTTATATGAATTAAAAGGGATATATTAGGTTAATTAGGGAATTAGTAACAATATGTTACATATATATCTCAGTATCTGCAATGCTCACAATTGTTTTCAACATCTCAATCACACTTTTTAATACTTTCCTTCAACACAACTTTTCAATTCCTCCACCACACGTATGATACTTCCAATCCACATCACTTTTCAATACCCTGTCAAGTACCAATTATATATCTCCACCACAACTCTATCACTTTCTACCGACATGACCTATCCACACCGATGTCAAAGTACTACCCTTGTATATCTCACCATTCCAAGAAAAATCACCACCATACAGGATAATATTATATATAACGCATCAAATTCTTTTATACAAAAATAATCGTTTTTGAAAGGCACCTGATAGCCTACTTTGTATAAAAGTAACTTTTAAAGATTTTGAGGGCTAGAAAGGATTTTGAAAATCCCAACTAACGTCACCCTCAATGTTATAGTAAGGTAAGAGTGATTACATGCGTCACCTAGTACTCTATTGCTTTTCCTTACGCTTCACTTCAATTCCTTACGCTAAATGATTTATTTATTGAAACTCATTTACAAAAGAAAGATTTTAAATAGTTTTAAATGAGAAAATTTATTTATTTATCTTTCAAAATAAAAGTTTTTAATTTATTCGTATTTTTGGGTTTCCAATAATATAATCGTGGTTATAAATTGATTAAATCATTATTATTTGCTAAGAAAAGTTTAAGTGTTACAAGGTGTGGCGGCTAGGGCATGGAGAAGGAAAGGGGGTGGGTATATATATATATATATATATATATATATATATATATTATATAATATATATATATATATTAAGGAAAAATTACAATTAACTACCCTATTGTTTATTCTTATTATATTTATAACTCAAAAGTTTGTATAAATTATTGTACCATTCTTTCCATCATAAAATTATCTAGTTTTCCAAAATACTTGTTCATGAAAGTTTAGCCCAAATAATTCTTTTAGCTGTATTTTCTTTAATTCTAAGATAATTAAGATTTAATGTAAAAAAATCATCTCAATTTCATAATTTTCTCCCTAAAAACGATAAATTTTCTTAATGACGCCCCCAATAATTCCATATTATTTTTAATTTGAAAATTGGGATGTTACACTCACCGACGTTTATTTTTGCCTCTTTTCGGCGTTTTGAAATGCGGGTATGTCACTAAAGCGCGTTTTTGAAACGCCGGAAAAAGCACCGTCGAAAGGTACCATACCGGCATTTTATAAAACACCGTAGAGTATGACAAATGCCGGAATGCTTCATCAGAGATATTAAATAATATTACACACATCGGCGTTTTTAAAATGCTGATATGTATTTATATTAAAATAATACAAACCGATGTTTGAAAAAAGCCAGTTTGTATTTTTTTTGTTAAAAAACCTACTTACCGGAGTTTTAGAAACGCCGATATGTGTTTCTAAATTTATAAAAAAAAACTCTATTTTCCGGCCTAATTTTATAAAATTAAGGCGGAAAATAGAGGGTAAAAAATAAAACACAAACTAGACAAATGATAATATTAAGAATAATCGATATCATCAACTACTAATAAAACATATGTAAATAGGCAAACGAAATAAATGATAACAAAAGAGTTACATATAAATTAAACAAAATTGTTATAAATAAATAGATAATCAAAATACGGCCCAAAATATATATAAAGGTTGATATAGAGAGAAAGTAAGAAGAAAGAGAAGGGAAGAAGAGAGAGATGAAGGAAAGAATAAAGTTGGAGCGGGTTAAAATTGGGGAAGAGATATTTATAGGAGAAGATGAAGCTTATCGGCTTTTTGAGCAAAAACAGTGGTAAGTTTTTTAAAAAAGGTTGAAGGCCCAAAAATAATACATAACTATTAGCCAAGGAACAAAAAATAATACATAACTATTTCAAGGTACACCAATGATACACAACTTTACCATTAGATCAAAAATGATATTTTCACTAATATGACAATAAGATTAGATATGAATAGTCCAAAATACCCTCATAAATAAAATAAAAAAAAACACTCATCTCTCTTTCTCTCATCTCTTCCTCTTCCTCTTCCTCTTCCTCTTCTTCCTCCTCCCGCCTCCGCTCATCATTCCAACAACACCAACACACAACATTCGTTATGTATCATTTTTGGCCTTTGCCCTTAAAAAATTAAATTCCCCACATTGTAGTGTTCTTAAAAGCGCCGCTATTTGGTTTTTATTTTTAAAAATTAAAGTTTCCACATATAGGCACTTTTAGAAGTTAGAAGTGCCACAAAAGCATTGCGGCGTTTTTAGAAGCGCTAGAAGCACCGCAAAAGCATTACAGTGCTTTTTAGTACAAGTGTTGCAATGCTTTTGCGTGTTTCATCGAATCGCCACTGAGCTCCGCAGAGCATTTGCGGTGCTTTTAAAAGCATCGCTATGTGGGAAAATTAATATTTTTTAAATTCCCCAACATTGCAGCGCTTCTAAGAAGCACCGCAATGTTGGACATTTTTTAATAAAAATAGTTTTAGTAAAAAGAAAAAATACACATAGCGACGTTTCTATATAGAGAAACGCCGATAAAAAACGCGTGTATAGTCACAAGAACTGCGCGCCATTTTTTCCTACGTTTTGAGCACTTACTTTCCCGAGTTTGTTCCAAAAATGCCGGTATGCTAGTTATTTCCCGCGTTTTTACATAAAATGCCGGAAAGCTTGCGCTGGTAAGCAGCGAATTTTTTGTAGTGCATAGAGACCTCACCCCTACTTATGTTATCTCTCTGTAATTGTTTTTAGCAGATAGCAGATGTTAGTATTTTTCATTGGCTGAGATGGATTATTACTACTACTACAGCCCCATATATGACCCACCTTTTATCTTTATAGAGCAATAGGTTATGTATAGTACATGTGAGCAAAAACATATTCATATTCCATGAATGATGACGTCTCACATGTTTACTTTATACTACTCCATCGTTTAGCATATGAGTGCATCCCGAGATTGAGCATCTTTTAGTCCAGATCTCTTATCCAATTAGCGTTAGAATATCCTTCATGATGTAGACCGTTTCCTTGCTACCACCATAGGGGTATGCATAGGTTTGTATTCTCTCAATATTGAACCGTTCCAAAATTTTCGCCCTGTACATCTTTTGGCACAATGATAGCATCCTCTTTGAATTATCCCTTTATATCTTGACAAAAAAGATATATTCTGCTTCACCCATGTCTTTTCAACTCAAAAATCAAAGAAAACAAATCTTTGATTGTTTTAACTACCTTAAGGCTAGTCATAGCAAGCAGAATGTCATTGACATAAGGAGATAGTATCACATAATTACCTCTAAACCGTCTTTTGTAAACACAATGGTCTTCTTCGATAATCTCAAAGTCAAATGAAGTTACAACCTCATAAAACATCAAATACTATTGTCTATATGATTGTTTCAGCCTATGTCACACCTAGTTTATTTTTACTAATTTCTTAAAATATTAAATATAATTTAATTGAAAATAATTATTTTTGTTATAAAATAAATATTAAGAACTGTAAAATTGTAATAGGTAACTGAAAAACTGTCCAAATTAAAACTTTTTCATGAAATTGGTTTTTTTTTTTGGAATAATTCTTTCCAAAACAAGTTGTGAATAAACTTTTTAAAATAAAATGAAGTTTCTTAAAATACATAAGATATTCTATATGAGTTTTATAAAATAATAAGTTTTTAATGAAAACATATTATCAACTATTATTTCCAAACTAAAATATTCATCTTTTACTTTGAAGATCTAACATTTAACATAGAAAATATTATTTCTAAAATACTTAGTTTTACATATAAGTACATATAAGTCTAAATATGAATTCAAAATATTTGTCAATTACATAAAGCCTCCAAGGTTTATCTCCTACAAAATATATATATATATATATATATATATATATATACATACATACATACATACATATATATATATATACATACATACATATATATATATATATACATATATATATATATATATATATATATATTACATGACAAAATAAAATGATACAAATTCCTTTTAAAAATATACATTAATAAAATTACAAGTAAGAGCAGGAATTCCTATATTCCTCTGTTCCCTTCATCACTCCAAAATTCCCTATATATTGTGTACCTGAAACCAAATTTACCGCATTTTATTTCATACACTCTAATTAACCTGTCATCTAATTCATTTAATCCTACTTCAGATAATGATAGTGCGCTCCTGTTGGTGATTACTATCTGTTAGTAAAACACTCATACAGGGCCCCTACCTTAACAATATATTTGTTAGAGGTAGAATATTTAATACATGTGCCTATTGCACCACCTCACTACTTATAGTAATATTTTCACCTTTCGTAGTAGGTATACGGATTTTCTAAGAAAAATAAATTCAATAACAATATGGTATAGGGGGAGCGACCCTCCTTATACCTGGAGTACTCCACATAAATTTAAAATGCTGAAAATAAACCCTATCAATATCTGAAGCAGTAATATTAGTGTTGACGGAAAATAAACAAATAAATCCTAATGTGCATGAAATAAACCACTACCTGAACTTCACCAATCATTTATGCTCTTTCTCTTTGCTGGATCTTTGTCTCCAAGTATTCCCTTTACTACTTTCTCCTATTATTATACCAAGTAATAAAGAATATGAATAACCATTCTAGCGTATGTTAATTAGCGTCACTCTCGATCCTAATAATGTTACCCGCCCCTTCATGATATATCATTCCTGTTTTTCTTTCTTTTCTATTTTAACACATACAAGTCACAACAAATTTAATCGAACCAATAACCACTTTGTAAGAACCTTAAGTATATTAGCACAATCAGTCAAACATCAACTGCTATCTACTTCATAAATGGACAAGCTTCAATTTCAAACAATTCACGCCACATCATCAATTAATATCAGCCAATAACATATTTATACAATCAAACATTGCAATTGACATGTTTATAAACACCAAATCACTTTTCATGAATAACCCAATAGCCACAAATCACATTCAAATCAATTGAACTCCAAGAAAACACTTTAAATCTCAACTCAAACATTATTATCAATGCAATCATAAAATCATACCAAGAAACAACTTGAAATACACATAGAATAAAATACACATCTAACTTCCTCGATAATATCACAACATCCAATTTAATCATTTGTACCACATTATCAACTTAAAATCCCAATCTAAGTATTAGGAATTAGCTGCCACTAATTATTACCCATAACAGAAAAATAAATAAAGTTAAGACCGTCTCTTTCTATTCCAAAAGGGCATAATTCCACATATACATGAAAAGAAGTATTATAATCAAATTATTGTCCTTTAATGACCCATACAAACAAAACAGAATATGAACCAACCCAAACGAATATTGAGAACTAAAGTAACAACCTAAAGTCATTCAAATAACCTTCATAAACACTTAATCATTTATTTAAACTGAAGTCCAAGATAATACTATGCAGAATATTAACCATAGTTAAGAAAGTCAAAGAAAAAGAATGGAAAATCAAAAGATGATAGAAATAGAATCTCTATATCTTACAATTCTCATGAAAGTATCAAAATGTAGAAATTATAAACATATATGTCATACATCATTTGAGTCATACCCATGTTTTAAACACACCTACTTAACAATGTCCATCTCTATTCTCGTAACAATCAATAACCAAAACAAATAAACTTTGCATGCTCATTAAATCAGTTCAGCCAAATAAAAATAATAATAAGAGTTCAGATATTAACACAACATCAACAAGCATGAAATAACCTTATTTTGCATATCATAAACCAATTAGAATCAAATCCCCAAATTAGAAAAGACTTTATTCTCTGCCCAAAAATGCATTCAGCAATAATTTAATAAATGCAGAAAGTTAACCCAATTCCAAATAGCTTTAATACACTGCTGATCACTCTCAAGAATTTAAACTCAACGATATAAAAATAACATGACAAACCAAAAAAATTCAAATACGTACAGGTGCAAAATTAATAACATCATAAACAACACATGATAAATCTCAAATTTGAAGATGAAACTCTTTAATCCAAATAAACATTAATTACCACCACCCCATAATTCGGTCTCTCCAAAACTCCTCACCCTTTTACGCAAAAATAGAGTAGGAAAAAGTCAAAAATCCTTACCAAGTCTTATAGTTGAAATTGGTGAGTTTGATTGTAGAAATTATAGCCTAGAACCACTAGAAAACAAAACTACACGAGTTGAATGGAGTAAGGCCGAATTCCTTTCCATCCCATGCAAAAGAAAGCTGGACGAATGAAGAAAGACTTGACGGATTAGATAGAGGTTAACGATGAAGGATGATGGAGTGAAGCTAATATTTTGAGAGCAAGAGGGCTATGTTTTTATTTTATTTAAGGATGAAGGTGGAGGCGATTTTCCTTGGCAGAGAAAAACAAAAGGAAGAGAACGGAGAAGAGGAATATGTTCATTAGAGAGAAAGGAGAGAACGGCTCTTTTAGTTTAGGAGGAGCTAGGGTTTTTGTTGTATGAGTATTTATATATATAATTTAGAGAAAATTCCAAACAACTACCCCATTTGTTTATTTTTAATTATTATATTTTTGTATACAAAATCTTATATATAACACTTCACCCCATTTCCTTCCATTTAACTCCCTTCTACAAATTTATTTAATAATACTTATTTTGTGTGGAAACAAATATGAGTGGATAGTCTAATGATTATTTGATTTGATTTATATAATAACATATTTATAATACAAAAGTTTCCTAAAAGATAATAAATGTCTCTTGCAAGTTTACCTAATAATAATCCCTAATAATAACAAACATCTTTCTACTCTAATTATTTCCTAATACTATAGTTCACAATTATGACTAAAATATACAAATAGTCTACTAATAAAAAATAGGAAATATTAACATTATTTTCATAATTTCTAATAGTTTGTCCTAAATTTTCTCTTTTATTCCATTTCATAAAAGTTTAACTTATAACTTATATTCTTTATTCTCTTTTTAATTTTATTATATTATGAAATAAAATTCGGGGTGTTACAGCCTACAAATGGACTTTAGAAGTCTACAAACCTTTTGTTTGCTTGCCTTCTGCACAAATGCTTTAGGTCACTCTACATAAATCTTTTCATCCAGTTTTTCATTGGGGAAAACGGTTTGCACATCCATTTGATATAACTCCATAAATTTATTAATTAAAAAGATAACACATACATTTATTAATTAGAAAGACAACAAATATAATTCATTAATAAATTTAACTAAATATAATCATTAAGAGAAAACAATACATATAACTCAATTTTATGAGTTCAACTCCCACTCAGTTTAAGTTTATTAAATAGAAAAATAACAAATGTAATTCAATTAATAAATTCAACTCTCACTCAATTAGAGCATTAAATTTATTAACTTGTAAAATAACACATGTTATTCAATCAATAAATTCAAGTCTCATGCTTAATTTGATCATTAAATTTATTAAACAGAAAAACAATAAATGTAATTCAATTAATAATTCAACTCCCACTCAATTAGAACATTAAATTTAGGGTAAATGTGCAAAAATAGGTTCAAACTATTACGCTAGGAGCATATAAGGGTAACAAGTATTTCCGGACTCAATTTTGGGACTGAAGAATAAACATTGGTGCAATATAGGGAACGTCGTTTATGTTGATCGACGTTGACCAGTAAACGCTGACGTGGTGAGGGAAATGAAGTTTTCTGCTGATGTGGCCATTTTGCTGACGTGGCGTTCTTATGTGGCAATTTTTCCTGATGCGGCGCGCTTATGTGGCACCTTTTTGCTGGCGTGTCATGCTTATGTAGTCGGCCACATCAGCAAAAAAATTCATTTCCCCCGCCACGTCAGCTTTAAAGGTCAACGTTGGTCAACATAAACGGTGTTCCCTATATTACACCAATACTTCAGTCCCAGAATTGAGTCCGGAAATACTTATCACCCCTATGTGCTCCTAGAGAAAAAGTTTGAACTCATTTTTGCACCTATACCCTTAAATTTATCAAATAGTAAAACAGCACATGTAGTTCAATCAATAAGTTCAAGTTCCCCTCAATTTGAGCATTAAGTTATTAAACAGAAAAATAACACATGTAATTCAATTAATAAATTTAATTATGATCTCATGGTTGAAAGTATCTTCCAAAAACTCTTGAGGAAGAGAAGGGGTTTATCACTCTATTGGACTAGATCACTATAATGGAGAGACTGATATTCACACATTATCCTACATCATCCACATTCGTGAATTTGTTCCCATAGGTGTGCATGACCTTGAAGGGCCGACTTGACACATTGGTAAACTTGCATGCCATGAGGTCTGAAGTTGTGGGTTCAAATTAGCCAGTACTTGACAAAAAACATAGGTTAAGTTGCCTAGTATATTTTCCCTTCCTCATCACTCTCATCAAGGAGGGACTAGAACTGAATCAGCCCTTTTAGGTATGCATGACCTTGTAGACACTATTACGCTTGATGTGATATCTCATATCGTCACAAGCCCTAATCATGATAATGTATACTTTGTCAAGCATTTCCACTTTATATTCAGAATCCACAGTCACACAAACTATTTTCTTCACTGGAACATTTGGTTCAACGCATGAAGTAGACGACAACTTTTTGTTAGTACTCATAGAATCAAACACTGATGTAGGGGTATTTTTGGTTTATCGTTGCTATAGTGGAGTTACTAATAATAATCCACATGATTAGTTCTACAATTATAAAAAAAATTGGTCCGAAAAAAAATTTTAAATTAAACACTTCATATATAGAATAAATATGAATGAAAAAAAAATTTAAATGAACCACATTGAATCCACTTATGTAAGTTAATATCATGATTATTTACATATCTATGTTGAATAGAGATCACTTATCTCTATTTCAATTGATACAAAATCAATTTTAATTCAAATAGAAATCATTTATCTCTATTTTAATTGATACACAATCAATCAAGTAAAATATGAATCACTTATCCCTATTTAATTTATACATAATCAATTTATGTGTGTTTAATATAAATGAAAGGTTAAAGTGCAAAAATGACCATGTAATTGTCACAAAGACGCAAAAATGACCATGTAAATTTTTTTGAGCAAAAAATGTCCATCGAATTTTAAAACTGGGGCAAAAATGGTTAGCACAGTTAATTTTTAACTTTTTATGCATCATCTTCTGATGATTCATCTCGCACTACAATATTTGACAGACTTATGTATTTATTTACCCTTGTGTGATAATGATGTTGCAGAAGATGAGTGATAAAGTCAAAAAATTAACTGTTATGGCCACTTTTGCCCCAATTTTGAAATTCGATGGGCAATTTTGCTTCCAAAAATTTTACATGGTCATTTTTGCATTTTCGTGACAATTACGTGACCATATTTGCACTTTAGCCCTTAAGGATGTTTCCCGGCCCACAAGCGTTCCCATATCTCAGAGCTCCAAACCCGAACCCAAAATTGAATAGAGATTCTGTGACAAAATAAGAAGAAAGAAAGTCGTGATAACAACTTTTACTTGTAACCAAGAATTTCGAATGATTTAGCTCATGCAAAACCAATTTATTAGATTAAGATTCGATTCACATACATAATGAATCACCCTCTCAGTAATACTGTGAGAATGAAAGCCATAGGATGCAATAGATGAGATGAGTTACAACTGAAAGTACGCTGAAAGTGTTTGAAATTATTTGATTTTTCAATCAAATCAATCAGCATTAATCACGTATTAATGCTGATTTGTCAACTTCTCATTTCCTACAAGTCATCAGATTGTGCAATCGGAGATACGTTCCATTAAGGGTGTATTCGATTAAATAATTCTAACAATAAAAGATAAAAAAGAGTAACAACAATATAATAACTCACAAATTAGACGTTAAATAATTTTTAGTTTTTAACAAAAGAACATTAGTTGGGAAATACATGACGTTGATAGAAAATGGAAAGCACAACGAAGCATGACGATTTCCGAGTTTAAAGAATTTCAAAGGCTGCAAAGTCCAATCCCTTCGTCCCGTAAAGTCCACATTTTGTTTGGTTCAACATAAAGTCCACATTCAAGAACCAAGACGTGTTCACAGTTCACAAGTTCACAAGTTCACTTTCACCTAACAATTTGAACCATTCTATATTTGTTGGCCTCAAACCAAGCATTAATGTTAAAGTTATATTTAGTGTAGTTATATCGCATTGGAAACTTCACGATAACTTACTTTTTGGTCACCTTTTTCAACAAAGTGGACACCACACATCCTTTTGTCTTTTTCTTCCGCTTTCTTTCCGTTGAATTAGTTTATCGAACAATTGCGAAATGAGAAATTAAAATAATACTCTCACCCTCCCTCCCTCCCTCAACATGTTTGTGGGTAAGGTACTAAAAAATAAAAAGATACTACCCTCAGTCCTAAATATAAGACTTAATTGACTTTTTTTTGGAGAGATTAAAGTTGCAAAATAGATTATTAAATTATGACATATTTAATATCTTTTTAGATTATCCATTAGCATATAAGTAAAATAAACTAGTGTAAGAGAAAAAAATCGGTAAATAAAATTATAATTAACTTTTTTTTTAAGATTTTTCAAAAAAGTCAATTAAGTCCTATATTTAGAACCGGATGGAGTATTAAATAAAGCATAAACTAAAAAACCAAAAATAAAAAAAGATGTATTCTTTTCCCAAGTGTGACCTATGGAAACTAAAAAGCAACCGAGGGAGTAATTTTTTCCTCTCTACAAAACTTTATAACAATTATACCAATTTTGAAAGCAACAACTATTCTATATCAAAAGTAGCAATGATAATTATCACAAAAGAATATAAAAGTGCAAATTTTATCCATTTCAAAAAATCATGAGAATCCATTCAGCAGGCTTTTCATGAATATGCTTTTAACGCTGGCCAATCTTTCATGCTCGGTAATTACTTTTCAGTGTTTCGCTTTAATGTGCTTTTGTAAATTATTATTTGTGGTAAAAAAAGATCACGAGAATAATTACTAACTATACATATCACAAGTTAAGGTCATTCACAATTTTTCTCTGTCAATATCCCATCCGTCAAACACCAAGAAGTCCCAATTTCCGGCAACTAATTACAATTTTAGTTGACCAAACAAATACTACCCGACAACGTGTATACACAAATCCCACTCCTCCACAATCTAAATTCACACTCCAATAATTCACTTATACAATATGTATATTATATATATATATATATCATCACACACGCACTAATCATAACAAGTAACTCTTCAATCTTCCCCTTCATTTCATTACAGGGGTGACCTGAGACCTTCATGAACACACACACAACCATGGCTAGCAAGCTCAACACAATTGCTCTCCTTCTCTTATCACTCGCCACCATGCTTAACAGCTCGTCAGCTCAAACCAACTATAACGTTGGCGGCACCACCGGGTGGACCGTCCCTCCCGGTGGCGCCTCCACCTACAGCAGCTGGTCTTCTAACCAAACCTTCAAGCAAGGCGACACTCTTGGTAATATAATAAAAATTCTCCACACACACAAATATTTTCTTAGTACTAATTAGTCTTGACACTTATAGTGATTTAGTAATTTCTCCGTGCAATATATATAATGTGATGTATGTATAAGTCTTGTGTTTTGATGTGGTTCTTGTAGTGTTCAATTTTGTAACTGGGCAACATGATGTGGCGAAGGTGACAAAGGCAGCTTTTGATGCATGTAGCACTGGCAACACTATTTTTACTTTGAACAATGGACCTGCGAGTGTGAAACTGAATGAGAGTGGGGAACAGTATTATATTTGTACATTTGGATCTCACTGTTCTCTTGGCCAGAAAGTTGCAATTAATGTCACAAAGGAAGCTTCTTCTTCTGCTTCACCTGCCCCTGCGCCTCAGACCAAGGCTGTTTCTCCGGCACCGGTGAAGGCTCCTTCACCGGCCCCTTCAGCTTCAGCTCCGTCTCCTTCATCCACCGGATCTGTGACTTACACCGTCGGTGATAAAACCGGTTGGACCGTCCCCTCCGGCGCCCCGGCTTTTTATAAAACCTGGACTTCCGGCAAGACCTTCAAACTTGGCGACATCTTAGGTAAGAAAAAGATTATAGATAGTAACCTAGAAGCTACTTTACTTCCTCACTTCCTAAATCAAAGTTATAGTTATAGTTACATTTTTTTGGAAAATTCCAATGGCATGGTTTGTCATATTTTTCCCATACTTATAAAATAACATAAAATCTAATGATACATATTTTACCTTTCTTATTATTTTGCGATCTTAAGTTTTAAAACCGACAAATTAAAGTAATTCAGATAGATTTAAGCAAGTTAATTGAATTTTCAATTATAAAATATATGACACGGTGTTTATGAACTCTCTTATGTGTAACAAATTTCTCTTAATTATTTAAATCTGATAATTGGATGAGGGGTAGTCTGAAGGGAAATGAAAGCAAAATAATAGATCATGGTCTTATGCATACGATCCAACTAACGACCATCTAGTTCTTAACTTTATGAACAAAGGAGTATCAAATTTATATCAAAATAGAGATAAAGTTCTTAACATGAATCAAACTCTTTTAGAGTTGAGATCAATGACATATAATTTTGGCAGAGTCAATTTATCACAAAAAGTTAGGCTAATGTGATGAGACTAAACCCATCATTATATATAATTGATCCACATCCAATTCTTTTAATGTGTAACTTGTGTTTTCTCTTATATTCACACAACTATTTTTCTCTCTTTGTTTTTTTTCCGTTGCCTGAACTTGTACTTTTTTTTTGAGTCTCAAGGACCTATGTCAACATGGGTTTATACTCTATTCTTAGTCTTAGAGGGCCAGGTTAGCCTAAGCTTGTACTATTTTTTTTAGTCTGAGGGTTTTCAAGTCTTCAATTTTTTTTCTTTTTTTTTCCTTATTGTTTTTTTCCCATCAATTGAATCATTTTGATACAATGTTAGAGATTATATCAACTACATATAAGGTTGAGAGAGTCAACCAACAATAAGAGTTTAAGTTTAATGTTATGGGACTCAACACATCATATCATTGATCCACATCCAATTCCAATTCTTTTGACCAGAGGCTTGTTTTTTCTCTTATATTTCCTATTTGTTGATGTATTTGAGCGATTTGTGCAGTGTTCAACTTCCAGAAGAACATACATGATGTGGCAGAGGTAACAAAGGCAAACTATGATTCTTGCAACACCTCATCTCCTATTGCCATTTACAACACCCCACCCGTGAGAGTGACTCTAAACACGTCCGGCGATCATTACTACATCTGCGCAGTCCCTGGTCACTGCGCCGGCGGCCAAAAGTTGGCCGTCAATGTCGGCGGTGCCTCCTCCCCGGCAACATCTCCATCTCCATCTCCATCTCCATCTCCGGCTATTTCTCCGCCATCTCCCTCGGCTTCTGCCCCCGGATCAACCGCTTCTTCGCCGTCGTCCTCAGGAACAACAAACCCTTCTTCACCTTCTCCCTCTGGCTCTGCCAGTCCACCTCCACCAAACTCCGGTGCCACGTCATATAGAGAAGCTGGATTATTATTGGCCACCCTTTTGTGGATCAGTGCGGCATTATTGTGTTAGGGAGATGATGATTGATGAGAGGTTGTTGTTAGTGTAGAGTTTGATTGGATGGATGTTATTCGTTGTGGATGTTTTATTGGGTTTACATATATAGATTTGACTATTTGAGTCGTCTTCATTGGAGTTTTTACAATAAAGTTGGATGTTAATTCCATTCATATGCAGTTTTGTTTATTTACAAGATGTTGAAGACTTTGTGGTTGTGAACTTGCGATTATAATTTGGACAAATTTTAATTTGAAATAGAGTGTGGCAGAAGTTGGAATCTTTTACTTTAAATTATATTTTTTAATTCACTTTTATGCAATTTTTTCATTTTTCAACTATGAGACATTTTCATATCTTATGAGCATATCTTATGAGCAAAAAATGATTCAGCTTTCAATTTCATATATTTTTAATGTTCTCTACGAAATAAAACACAGAATTTTTTGATTTTTTTACTAATACATTATTAAAATGTCATTAATTTTATGTGGAATATAATTTTATAAATAAACATAAAACTTTTAACCCACATAAAGTAACTTTAGGGAAAAAGCGATGATGGAATGAGAGATGCAAAGGAGAGAGAAGTCATGGCCAATGTAGCATGTTTAATTTGGGAAAAGTTTGCATGTGATTGATAATTAGTGAATCTGTGAATTAGTAATATTTTTGATAGGAGATATGAAATTCGGAAAATTACATATAAATGCATTTTTGATTATTTCAAATTCCTATATAATATATTTTACTTATGTGAATCAAGAAATTCAATAGTTGAATAACAATATTACAGTTGCGAATGGATCACCTATTTGAGACAGATAGGAATTAATTTATCATTTCCTTATATTTATATTATATCTCCCTATATAGTCTAGTGCATCCAGACCGTTTTATTTTTTAAAGTGGTAAAATAAATTTAAATTATTCTTTATCGGAGAGTGATCCATATCCATTAACTTGTTTGATTAAGTATTTAGTCTAGTCATTTATCTATCAAGAAAGTATCAAATCCTTCTACTAAATACCCTTCGCGTGTAATTTACATATAGGAAATTACTAATAAACCGAAACGCGTGGGAGGCCACACAGAGGAGGGAAAAAGGAGAATGGTGCGAGTGATGTGTCTTACCGATATGGAAAACGTGGTTCTAAAGGTGGCTTTTGAATGTACAATTAGTGGGCATTTCGAGCTTTCAATTATATATGTTTGTGTAGTTTACCTTTTCAGTGTGATAACGTGATTATCATCATCGTATATTATATTTCTTTGTTATTTAATTTTAAACATATTGAAAGAGTTTGTTTTCAATCCTAATATAGGAAATATTTTGTCTTGCCCCTATTTAGTCCAAAACCTTTTAACTTTAGAGTCATTCTCCATAACTTTAGTTTCCAGTTAATTTTATCTTTTGAATCCCCTAAAAGGACTATATCATTTGCGAAAAACATGCACTTAAGAATTGCTTCTTGGATACTTGCAGTTGTATACCTATTTCTATAAATATATGACATTTTAGTTGTATATGCATTCAAATGGTTAACCAAGCGCGGTTGGCGTAGTGGCAACCTCACTTCGCCGCTTAACCAAGGGTCTCGAGTCTTGGGAATGCAGCATGCCCCTTGGCCAGCACTCTGCCCTTAATTGGAGGTCCACGGTGCGGATCTGGATTAGTCTGAGCCCATTGAGTTCCCCGTGACATTGGGGCTGACCCAGGATACCGGATTAAAAACTCAAAAAAAAAATGGTTGACGAGGTAAATAAACTTGTTCTCACGCCACAAACATAATAAGTATGAATTTCAAGAAGTACATTTGTTGGGTAAAAAAGCTGCTTAAAAAAACACTTAATTATGATAGTATACAAAGAAGATTATCACATTAGGTAATTTGAACCGATAACTTCTCAATTATACGCTAACTCGTTTATCAACTAGGCTAAACTGTTGTAGTTAATTAATATTATTTCACAACTTTTATTGTTCACTTCAAATGATATATTTTGTATGTTTAGATCAGATGCCCTAATTAGTTAAGATAAATATGATTTACCTTTTAATAAAGAATTCAATAATATTTGCCTTTATGCTTTTATCAAAGCATTTTGTCCATCATATGTTCATATGTGTAACCCATCAATTGTCCACTTAAAGCGGGACCTTCATGTCTTTATGAAAGATCGAGAGTATTGAAAAAGTTTCTTTTTAGTTTTTTAATATGATACATATTTTTTCTTTAATCATAAGCATTTAGATTCCTAATTATAAAAATGGTAAAGGTGTAAAAATACTCATGTGATTGTCACCAAGGTTCACCCAACGCCATGTAATTTTTTCTTGAACAAAAGTAACCATGACAATTTAAAATGAGGGGAGAAGTAACCAAGACATTTCAAAATTGGAGCAAAAGTGATCATGACATTTGAAAAAACATGGTTACTTTTTTTGTATAGTTTTAAATATCATGCTTAGTTTTGCTGAAAAAAAATCAATGGATTGGGTGCACCTACAATCTCATGGGTATTTACGCACCTTAGAACTTATAAAAACGGTTCAAATATAAAACATATATGCTATACTAACAAACAAATTCAAGCCATGATGACTCATTTAACCTTTACTCTAATTGCCTTGGAGTTAAATATAAGTTTATGTTTTACCAAGGATTGTACTATAGTAGTGCAAAATGAGGATCATTTGCAAGGAGTCTGGCGATTTAGCTTTAGCTAAGTTAACTAAATGTGATTGAAATAAACAAAAGATATAATTTGGAGGTTTTGGTTTAGAAAATCATCTAATTAAACTACTAAATGTAAAGACATGTTTTTGAATATTTGAGATAAAAAGCAATGAAGTTGTCAATCAATGAGATGAGGACTCTCTTGGTTAGGATCTTGATGTTTAACTTGGTCATACATTAGGGTGTAAGAGGAGTAATTGGGCCAAGATCATCCAACAAAGCTTCATTAAGTATGCAAACCAAAGAAATGGGTTAACAATTTCTTTAGCACCACTCAACTTTAATTAAGAATTTAATTAACTTAAGATCATCCTAAGTAATGGAATTACTTAGGATTTCTCCCAGGTTACTCATCATCATTAGACCTAATGGCCAATTAACAATAGCTCAAATCAAGTTGCAACTAGTTAGGGATCTTGTCCCAATTACTATTGTGGATTAGATTTGGTAATAATTGCATTGGATAACATTATCAATTGAAAAATATTGAAGTTTTGAAGGTCAAGCGTCATTGACCATTGGGTTAGGGTAAAATTGGCTCAATTTAGTTATTAAATGTACTAGTTGATAGCTCAAGATGCCTAATAGTCGATGGTGGTTACTTAAGGGGAAAATAAAGGCCTTTCACTTCATATCCAATGTTGATAGACATTTTTCGTTATGGTAAAAAATTTTAAAATTCGATGATAAATTTTTAGGCCTAATTTCTATAGCATGATTGCATCTCACTTTTTAAATTAAATCCTTTTATTATATCATTTTTCTTAGTTTTTGTAGGCAATAAAATTATCAGATAAATTGTCATTATAATAAATAATAATAATACTATAATTATGAATTGCGCAATTAATATAAAATTTGATTTTTTTTGAAAGATATTGTATTTTAATTTTAATGGATTAAGATATAAGATATAAGAATATTATGTCATTGTGACATTTTATTATCTTATCATTCTAATATTTTAGTTTGTCCTAATGGCTTGAAATAAAACATCAAAATAATTTCATTTTAATTTGATTTTAGTCTTTTTATGTACTAGATTTTAGTCTTTAGTTTAGGAAAATTTTCTGGGAAAAAAATTCTCGCAATATTCAAAGCACAGTGGAGCGGGCTGCGGCACATTATAAAAAAAAACTAGCAATGATAATAAAATAAAAAGGACCACTACTGTCAGCTACACTTTTGAACTAATAAAAAAACTGTCCTTTATAAATTTATTGAGAATGACCAAAAGCATCTATTAATCTAAGCAGTTTTTTTTTTATCGCGTTATGAAAAGTTGTTCAAATTAAATCACAATGAGTAATATTATCCTACACTTATTCCCCTCGATTTTTCTCCATTGAAATATATTGTAAGAGCCCCTTTTAATTTCACACCTAAAAATAGCATCTAAATCCTTGAGAAAATCAATACAATTTCATGATTTTGATAAATCTACATGTGATTAATTCCCATGATCAATGCAATTTGATGATTTTTTTTTGGGCGAAGGGGCAAAAATAGCCACAGTAATTTTCAAAATGGACAACTTTGACACCCGTAATTTCGATGGTGCAAAACCGGACATTATAAACCAAAATGAGACAAATCTAGTACTCTTAAACATAGGTGCTAAGTTTGACTGTTAGTTGACTGAGAATGATGATATGACATAATGACGTGGCACCATGAGGCATTATGTGTCACCCCATGCTGATATGTATATGACATGACAAAAATGAAAAAAATTAATCTGATATGTATATCCAGTCATACTTATAATCTAACTGGATATTTAACTAATAAAAAAAACTAAACTAAATTCTCAAATCAATTCAGAGACTGTCTTTTTCTCCGAGTCAGAGGCTTCGATGGTGATGGGCTTCTAGATCGTCGGACTTCCAGGAGCCTTTGACGGCTGCAGACTACAGGAGCGAGTAAAAAAGAAACTGAAGAAGAAAAGCGAGAGAGATAGAAACTGAAAAAAAGGAAACGAATCTGAAAATGAAGGCTTCCCTCTTCTCCGATTTTCAGTATTTAAACTCACGTTTTGCTTCCCTCAGTCTTCACTATTCATCACCAGTCCATCTTCTTTTTTCTGCCCAAATTTCATCTTCTTCCATTTAGTTGCTGCAATGGAGGCTTTGATGAGAGTGATGAATAAATTTTTTAGAAGTACAGAGATTATAGGATGGAATATGAGAGAGGAAGGATGATTATGGGAACTGTGAAGTTGCAGAGGGGGGGTGCGTTAAAGCAAGAAAGACGAAGAGGAGTTGAGATTTTTCTTATTTTTCATTTTATTAATTTAATATACAATCAGATTATAAGTAGGGCGAAGGGGCAATGTCATTTTTTTTCATTTTTGCCATGTCATATACATATCAGCATGGGGGTGACACATAATGTCTCATGGTGCCACGTCATTATGTCATATCATCATTCACAGTCAACTAAAGGTCAAACTTAACACCTATGTTTAAGAGTGTTAGATTTGTCCCATTTTGGTTTATAATGTCCGGTTTTGCACCATCGAAATTACGGGTGCCAAAGTTGTCCATTTTGAAAATTACGGTGGCTATTTTTGCCCCTTCGCCCTTTTTTTTTTATACATGCAATTTGATGATTTTAATAAATCTGCATGGAATTCATTTCCTTCCGTGGTACGAAGTAGATAACGCTGGTAGTGAGCTGAGGAATAATACGAAACAATTTTAATTCCTTCAACATTCAATGCACATTTAGTTTTCCCTATGCAACTATATTCGTTTTTTTTTTTTTTTTTGGCCAATCCTTTGCAACTATATTCACATTCCTAAAATGTTTTAGGAATATTTGCCTTGCACTAAAAGTGGAAACCAAAATATAATCATATAATCATTCCGAAAAGTTTAATGATGACAGTGGTGAGAACTTTTTCATTTGCCAACACGTGAGAACATGTAATAATAATAATAACAATAATGATGATGCTCACTAATCCAACAACAGCAATGAAATACGTCCCTGTTTAATCATTACAATATGCAATAACATACTATTCTCAAGACCCCAATTCCAAACCCTTCAACTCGTCCCCATCAAATAGCAAAGTTACAATCTGGTGTTGACACAATGGTGATAGTATAGTAGATCCAACGACTTGCCTTACTATTCAATCCATCAGAAAAGTTTAATCCAAAACTGATGTATAACCTCTCCAAATTGCTCTAGTTCACTTCTTTACCCATGATTTCTTCCGTATACGCTTTTAACAATGACTCAACTGAAAGCATCTGATCCTTTGACCCTAAGTATTAAAAGGAGCGATATGAAAACCAACCTAGAACTTAACTTTCTCTTTGAACTGCTATCTTTTTTTGGACTGAACTTTGAACAATGGTATCAAGAATAAAAATTGAACAAATTGATGATCCATGTCGTGAAACTTTGTACTTAGTCTGAGAATGGCTGTGAATCCATGCAGAGATGCACAAGTTTTCTTTGATACTGCCCAAAGTATTCACCAACAGCAATGACATCTTCATTCTGTGGATCTAACCCCGGCAAGTGAAGTACCTTACCATGTTCATCGTCGGTGTTATCTAACTTGGAAATTAACTCTTCATAGATTTCACGACAAGCAAGAATAAACATAGCAGCTGTGTCAGGCAGTTGAGCATCACGAAGTGCTGTCAATGCCTCTTGCAGTGAACCAGCAGCAACATACAAAATTAGAGCCCTGCAATGAGCCATCAGAAGCTCAAACCAAGTGACATTATTGTCTGAAAGATGAGAAGAAAAGAGAAAAGCGATCATACCTCCATATATTATGTTCACCATGAAGAATTTGTCCAGCCCACCTTTGCAACACCCTGCAAGGATCCAACATTAACGTTATGGATGACACAATTTTATGAACATTTTTTCTCCAAAGTAATGAGAGAAAGATGACAACGGCTCATCCTCTTAATTTCACTATAGGAGAGGATTGGTTTGCCACTTATATTTATTTATTTATTTATGGAGAACAATCATCTTAAAGAAAGATGGTAATTGTCAACAAGGAGGCAGAGTGACAACAGGGGACATGGAGGATCCAGATTTGTGCCACCGTCGAGATGGTGAGGGAGGAGAATAGCCATGCTTCAAGGAGAATTAAGAGTACGAGATGATGAAGTAGAGAGGAGAGATGCCATGTGGCTGCCTCAGGCACAAATTGGTCAAATATGGGATTTTACAGTCAAAATTAACCATTTGTAATGGTCAGGGAAACATTGTGATTTTGTACATTTTCTACGACAAAAATGGTCCTTAACCCAAAATAATAGCATAAATAATGCATTAATTGTTAACAATTTATTATTTATTATTTTTTAAATATTTCTAGTCAAACACTATTAACTAAGAACTTATGGGTAACTAGGGGAACATCATGAGTTATCAGGTCATATATAAGTATGTGCTAGTCACCAAAATTGATCACGTAAGAAACCAACTATAAGGAGTAACACCAAAATTGAAGAAATCTATGAACCAAAAACTGCAACCGTTTCAAAAGTGGAGAATGATAGTGATCCCTATAGAAACAAACTACAGGACTAATAACACAAGGGATGGAAATCTTAGTACCATATAAAAACAATCTATAGGAAGTAATAACAAAATTGAGGGAAACCTTCCTTAAGACCAAAAACTCATTCTTCCCCTACATTTTCAAAATATATAGGTTAATATTCTGCTAATACAAGATTTATTGCAGGATTATTGTATTATTGTCAGTGAAAGTTTCCTGAATAAATCAAAGGCAGAGTGTTGTTGCTGGGTTAGGTGCAAAATCTTCGTCATGGTGCCATAGCAGTGACCTTTGAACTAGTGATTTAGATGATTAACTGGAGAATTAAGTTTTCAAAAATAAACAGAATGACTCGAAAATAAACAGAATGAAACAAATTTAGGGTCAGTAAGGCAACTACAAATATTGCCTCAAATTCATACTTTCAAGAGACGTCCAAGCCTTTTGAAAATGACTCAAGATTATAAACGACATAATTTTTAAATGCATTACAACAAAAACACAGCAAGCAAATGATTACACCATGTCCCCAAGGGTTTTTGGTGAAGCAGGCTTCAGAAGTACTAACATTAATATATAGTGTGATGTGAATACCAGTGTAGGTATGATATGGGATTTAATGCTAGCTGTATAAACGTTGTATGATTAATTCTAGGGATAATACAACTTTTAGCCCCTAAACCTTCATTCAATTTTAATTTTGTTCCCTGAGCTTTAAAATTGGTGATTTTAGTCTTCGAGCTTTCGCTCAATTTTGGTTTTAGTCCCTGAACTTTAAGAGCTGGTTTTGGTCCATAAGCATTTAGTCAATTTTAGTCTTGATCCCTAAGCATAAAAACTAAGCTTGAAAACTCGGGGACCAAAACCAAAATTGCCTGAAAGTTTAGGAACCAAGATCAAAATTAACCAAAAGTTTAGGGACTAAAACCACCAATTTTATAGTTCAGGGACCGAAACCAAGATTGACTGAAAGTTCGAGAACCAACACTACCAATTGTAAAGTTCAAGGACCAAAACAAAAAATGAGTAAATGTTTGAAGACTAAAGTTATATTAACCCTTAATTGTAGTTTAGGGCGTTTTAATAACTGAAGTTTCATGTCTTGTTTTGAAAAATGAAATAAATAATGGGGGTTTGTTTATGTCAAAATATGATGGCGGCATTTCCTATAATGGGTTATTGTTTAAGAATCCCCAACCTCATATGAGAAGCATAAAACTGAATATTGAGAAAAAACTGGGATAAAGAAATGTAGCACAAGCATTATTCTAGAACCGTATACATTAGATGATATGCATAAGTCAATATATACCAGTACGGAATTCATTTAATTATTCTTATATAGCAGATACCATGATGACATCAAACCAATTTTTCTGTATTACCTTTTTTATGGTGTTCACAGTAAAAAAAACTAATTACGTTGATGAAAAAGTATCCTATCTATGGTTCAAAAGATAGTATGCACCTGGCATAATCAGATCCATTTAAGTGACTTGAAGCTAAGGTTGCAGCATCTGTCCAGCATCCAGCATCTTGTAACTACATTAAAATAGAACGTGAGATTATCAAGAAAAATCAAGGATGATAAGATGATAACATATGAAGACATTATATATGCAGGCCGTCCATAAGTAGCAGTAGTAGTTAGGGTAAACTAAAGCAAATGGTTATACTAGCTCCATTCCTAAATATAAGATCATTTTCCTTGATTTGATTAGATTAAGAATGTTAGTTAAGTTAGTTATTAACACATGATATTACTAATTTATCCTAACTATATAACTTTATCCTCACTCTCCCTCTCTTGTTATTATATATAAGCATTATTAGGGTTATTAATTTGGGAAAAAGTTGGGAAAAGTTAGAAAATGAACTTATATTAATGAACAACTTGGAATTCGAAAGTGATCTTATATTTAGGAATGGAAGGAGTATCACTTAAGAATTGATGGGCAAGGTTTACAGTGGGGTAGGGTGACCCAAGTTGTTTAGCCTAAATTATCACTAACCTCATAAAAAGTTAGTATATGTTGAATTTTTTTGCCCAACCAATCAAGCCTTTTAAATAATTATTCGAGAAACTGTTTCAGGAAGCTCAAATCTCATCAAGGGTCCTCTCTACTAATTGGTCATTCAGAAAATTTACATAACAAGTAGTACTATTAAATATTTTAAAACAATTTACTCAGTATTATAATCAACCTCTATTGATTGGCAAATAATGATATCAAGAAGATATGTATAAAAAAAATTGAGTATCAGTGCAAGGACATTTTCCAGGTTTATAATCTTCGGAATTCAGGGTCATATAGCAAGATCTCGTAACAAACTTCATAACGTGGATAAAACTGATATGAATGTGTGTAATTGTCCACATTTTTCAGGAAAATTTTACAAGTTTGTCAAGAATATTAACATTGAGGATCACCAACAGGGGAAATAGCGATGATGGGATGAGAAAAATGGGTGGAGATTTAATTGAAGCTTTGTTGGATGATACACACATTCATATCAGTTTTAATATTTAGGAATGTATGAGGCAATGTACAAGAAAACAATGGAATCACGCTAAAAATGTTTCAGGAAGAGAGCATCTGAACCTGAGAACATGCTTCTTGATATCTTCCAACAGCACAGAGAAGATGAGTGCCTGATAGCGACCTGTCTGCCCTCACCATGTTTGCGGCAACTACCTTAATAGATATGATATTATTAATATAACTTTGTAATGTATGAGGTATATACTATTTTTGTTGAAGAATGTACATTGTAATAGTTTCTAGAGTGTACTATTATGTTCTAGGATGGTTCTAGTGTGTGTGTTCTAGAGTATGATTGTTCAAGTGTTAGTAGAGTAAGAATATTCTAGAGAGTGGTTCATAGCATTTAGGAACCCACTTGTATAAATAGCACTTCATGCTTGAGAATAAATCATCAGAGACATTTTCCCTTAAACATTTTATCATGGTATCAGAGCAAGGTTGCTCTATACTTAGCTTCATTCGTTTCTGATCATCTTCAGAGAGAGAAAGAGAGGTTTAGAGAGAGAAAACAGCTATGCCCTAGCCTGTTCGCTGCCTTCCGAGCCATAAACACCGACACGCGCCGCACCATTGTCACCGCCAGCCTCAGATCGGCCAGAACCTCCAACCGCGAAGGAAGCCGGAGCTACACACGCCCACACGCGCTGCCCGCCGGAGTCCACGCGCCGTCGCCGGAATTCACGCGCCGCCTGCCGGAAAACCGTTTTTCGCCGCCATTCACCGTCGTTTCTTCTCCTCTTGCTCAGAATCACCTCTCCTTCCCTTTAAACCATGTCTGAGGTGAAAAATGGTGCTGGATCTTCCTCAACCGTTGGTGCCATTACCCATGGAGACTTGCCAAATGTTCCTACAGCTTATAAACTGAATGGAACTAATTTCTTAAGCTGGTCTCAATTTGTTCGCACTTTTTTGAAGGGTCGAGGGAAGCTTAGTCACCTACTTGGAACAGGTCCTAAGCCTGGAGATCCAACCTTTGATGCTTGGGATGAAGAAGATTCTCTGGTGATGTCTTGGTTATGGAATTCTATGGAGTCTGAAATCAGTCAAACATGCTTATTCCTATCCACAGCTAAGGAGGTTTGGGATGCTGTTCATCAAACTTACTCAAGAGTAAGAGATGCAGCTCAAATTTATGAGATAAAAACCAGAATCTCTGGCTTCAAACAAGGGAGTAAGTCTGTTACTGAATATTCTACAGCTATGAAAAGTTTATGGCTGGAGCTGGATCATTACAGATCAATAAAAATGAAATGCAGTGAAGATGTTGCTATTCTAAAACGCTTTATGGAGCAAGAGCGTGTTTATGAGTATCTTGCAGGTTTAGATCCAAAATTTGACCAAGTGAGGTCACAAATTCTTGGAAAAGATGACCTGCCGTCTCTTAATGAGACCATTGCTATTATCTTAGCAGAAGAAGGACGGAGGAGTGTTATGATGGAACCACCGCAAGTTGAGAGTTCTGCACTTATATCAAAACCTGTTACTAACCGTGCTGTTGACAAACAAGGTGATTCACAGGGCTCGAGCAAGGAATTATGGTGTACCTATTGTAACAAGCCACGTCATACTAAAGAGAGGTGTTGGAAGCTGCATGGAAAGCCTTCTAGAAAGAAGCCTCAAGCTAATATTGCTTCAGGAAGTGAAGAGAAGCTTAGTCAGAATGATCTTAAGGGGGAGTTAGAGAGGCTAAAATCCTTGATAGCAACACTTGAGAAGGATTCTCCTTCTACCACAGGTACCTGTGCTTTGGGGTTCTTAGGTATTTCATTTCAAATTTCATCTGTCCTATTTTCATCTGCTCTTAATGCCTCAAATAAGGATTTCCTCCACTCTTGGATCATTGATTCAGGAGCCACTGATCACATGACTAATTCTTCTAAACACTTTGTCTCTTATAATCCATGTCCTAGTAATAGGAAAATAATTGTAGCCGATGGATCAATAATGACCGTTGCAGGTCAAGTAGATGTTTCTATTAACTCTACCCTTGTTTTGAGAAATGTCCTCCATGTTCCTAAACTTTGCACTAGTCTCATCTCTGTTCAAAAACTTGCTACTGACTCTAATGTCTTTGTCATTTTCTCTTCAAACTCTTGTATTCTTCAGGAGCAAGAAACGAAGCAGATGATTGGACTTGCTAAGGAAAAGGACGGACTTTACTTCTTTGAAGAGCATGGTGAATGTGGTAGAGTTAAGAGTCTATCATCTTCCTCTTTTCAAACTAAAAGTGTCTTGGCAAATAAAGAAGACATTTGGCTTCAACATCGTCGTCTTGGACATCCTTCTTTTAATGTTTTGAAAGTTGTTTTTCCTTCTTTATTTAAGAATGTGTCCATCGAGTCTTTACATTGTGACATCTGTGAATTTGCAAAACATAAACGTTCCTCATATCCTATAAGTAATACAAGAACTTTTGTTCCTTTTGAGCTAATTCACAGTGACATTTGGGGTCCATCTAACATTTCTAACATCTCTGGATTTCGATGGTTTGTGTCATTTATCGATGATTGCACTCGTGTCACTTGGATTTATTTGTTGAAACAAAAATCGGATGTGAGCTCTGTTTTCCCGCGTTTTCACAATATGATTCAAACACAATTTGGAGTTCAAATAAAAAGATTTCGTTCTGATAATGCTAAAGATTTTTTCAACCAATCTTTATCCACATTTTTTGAAAAACAAGGGATTTTACATGAGTCATCTTGTGTCAATACTCCTCAACAAAATGGAGTAGCCGAAAGGAAAAATAGTCACCTTCTTGCAGTCACAAGAGCATTGTTGTTTCAAACAAATGTGCCTAAACATTTTTGGGGTGAAGCTGTTCTAACAGCTACACATCTCATTAATCGACTCCCAACTCAAGTTCTTGGTTCAAAGAGTCCTATAGAGGTTCTCACTCATTTTTATCCTAATTTTAATGCATCAAATGGTCTTATTCCTAGGATTTTTGGGTGTGTTGCTTTTGTGCATGTACATTCTCATCAAAGGACCAAACTTGACCCTAGAGCTCTCAAGTGTGTGTTTGTGGGATATTCCTCTACTCAAAAAGGATACAAATGTTATCATCCTCCTTCAAAGAAGTTCTTTGTGTCAGCTGATGTGACGTTTTCTGAGTCTGAGTCCTACTTTGATAGTTCAGTTAATAATGATCAAGAAAATGAACATTTTTCTAATGATCTTTTAGATACTAAATTTCAAGAGGATTCAAGACTACAATCCCATTTTAATCCATCTGTAGAGGTTTCACAAGAATCTCATTCTAACCCATCTGTAGAGGTTCCACAAGCACTTGACTCTACTCATTCACCGCTGCGTTACAGTAGAAGGAAAAAGAAGTCCCAAACGGAGCAAGTTCAATCATCTGAACCAGTTATCAAAGAAGAATTTGAAATTGCTCCTGAAAATACAGAGGTACCTTCATCTCCTTCTATTATACATGGGGACTCTCTTGTTTCTACTGATGATTCTGATTTACCTATTGCCTTAAGAAAGGGAGTTCGAAGTTGTAGTAAGCGTCCTTTATATCCTCTATCTTCATTTCTTTCATATGACAAGTTGTCTTCCAACCACAAAGCTTTTCTCACTAATCTTCAGTCCATTCCAATACCAAAAACCTTAAATGAGGCAATGGCAGATGATAATTGGGTCAAAGCAATGAAAGTTGAAATGGAAGCTTTGGAGAACAACAAAACATGGGATCTTGTTCAATTACCCAAAGGAAAGAAGCTTGTTAGATGTAAATGGGTCTTCACACCCAAATACAATTCCGATGGCAGCTTGGAACGTTATTGTTGGAATATATGCCAGCTACCAAGTCCATATCTTTCTTATTTATGTATTTAATTAGTTTCCCAAATATATATATCATGTAATGATCAGATTGTTATAAAATCTGATCTCATAGAATTAAGGTTCCTTATTTTTAGGAGAGTATATAATTAGAGATATGATTCTGATTATTGTGAGAGAATAATCAGAGATATGATTCTGATTATTCTTAGAAAGCAATCAGGGATATGATCCTAATATGATCCTAATCAGAGAAAGAAATCTGGGAATCAGCAAAAGCCACCTATTCGGATACTGAAAACACTGCTGCGTTATATCAAATTAAACGCCAACTTCATGATTTGATCCAAGGTGAACGATCTGTAACTCAATACTACACTGCCTTGTTAAAATTATGGCAGCAGCTTGATTTGTATGAGGTTCATACATGGCCAAGTCCAGCAGCAGCCACTTATTACAGAAAATTAGTGGACCAAGATCGATGCTATAAATTCCTCCTTGGTCTCAATGATTCATTTGAAGATATTAGGGGTCGATTCATGAGTATTAAACCTCTCCCACCATTGGTAGAAGCATTTAATACTATGAAATTTGAGGAAAGTCGGAAGGTACTTACTAATTCCAATTCTGTTTCTTTTATGCCTTCTAACAATTCATCTGTTCTTGCTATTCGTGGCTCTCAAGGTGATCAAAAACCTAGAAAAAGGTGTGATCATTGTAATAAGAATGGTCACACACATGAAGAATGTTGGAAACTCCATGGAAAACCTCCAAACTATAAACCAAAAGGGAAAAATGGAAGCAAAGGACTCATGGTAGGTACCACATCTGATGAAAGCACGCTCAATCAAGAGGAGTTGCTGCTGTTACGAAAAATTCTAAGTAAACACAGCACTGCACCAAGTGAAAACCCCACACCTTCTGTCACTTTGGCTCATGAAGGTACTGCTCTAACTCATATCCTTAGTAGCCAAACAATTACCAACAATTTGTGGATAATTGATTCAGGTGCAACAAACCACATAACTGGTTTTAAGGAGTTATTCTCTGAATTTAATGACTATTCTGATCATAATCATGTAGAGGTTGCTACTGGGCAGTTTGCAAAAGTTTTAGGTTCAGGAACAATAATCATATCTGAGAATATTATCTTGAAAAATGTCCTATATGTTCCTGAAATTAAATGCAGTCTTCTATCTGTGAGACAGGTTACTGCACATTTAAAATGTCTTATCAGCTTTGATAATCTTGGTTGTGTTTTTCAGGACTTGGTATCGGGGAAAATGATTGGCACTGCTAAAGTATGGAATGGACTTTACTACATTCAAAGCCCCTTACCAAAAATCTGTTCTACTTCTACTATAAAGGCCAATGAAATAATGTTGTGGCACTCTAGGTTAGGCCACCCTAGCCTCAATTATATGAGGATCTTATTTCCAAATTTAAATAAAAAGGTGATTTCTGATTTCCATTGTGATACATGCTTTTTTGCAAAACAAGTGAAAAATACTTACTCTTCTAAACCATACACCCCTTCACATCCATTTAATCTAATTCACAGTGATGTTTGGGGACCATCTAAGTTTGACACTAACTCCAAAGCACGATGGTTTGTCACCTTTATAGATGACCACACACGATTAACTTGGGTTTTCCTAATAAAAGATAAATCTGAAGTTTTTTCTGTCTTCCAAAACTTTTACAATTTTATCAAAAATCAATTTCATACCACAATTAAAATCTTACGAACAGATAATGGAAGAGAATATTTAAACTCATCATTCACAACTTTTTTAAATGAAAAAGGAGTTCACCATCAAACTTCCTGTGCTTACTCACCACAATAAAATGGGGTTTCTGAAAGAAAAAAATAGACATCTTCTTGAAGTTGCTAGAGCCTTGATGTTTGAAAGAAATGTTCCTAACCATTTTTGGGGAGATGCAATTCTTACCGCTGCTCATTTGATAAATCGAATGCCTTCAAAGATTTTAAAATTTCAAACCCCTCTTCAAAAGCTCCTTGAGATTTATCCAAATATTTCTTTTATAACCTCTCTTCCTCCACGGATTTTTGGGTGCACTGTTTTTGTTTATAATGAAAAGGGAGGAAAATTAGATCTTAGAGCAATAAAATGCATATTTCTTGGTTATTCTTCTAATCAAAAGGGCTACAAGTGTTTTTCCCCATCAACTAACAAAATTTATATTACCATGAATGTGAAGTTTGTTGAACAGCAAGCTTACTATCCCAAATCATCCTTTCAAGGGGAAAATTACGGAAATGAATGGTTAGTTAGTAATCACTATAATGATTCAGTTCAACATCCACCAAGTTTCCTAGGTCCCCTTGCCTCTACAGAACAACAAACTGAGGAAATAACCCTTCAAAACAGTGAACTAATCCCAAACAGATCCGTTTTCCACGATACAAATCCGTTTGAGCCCTTAAATTCCTTAACAGATCAGGATATTATAGAAAACATAACAGAAGAACAAGAGAATAGAACCATTCCTACTACACAGCGCCATGATTCTGCACCTGATACGGGTCTTGAAGAACTTCAATGGCCGATAGCCTTACGGAAAGGAAAAAGGAGTTGTACACAGCATCCTATCAGTAAGTATGTTTCATATGATAAACTTTCCTCTAACCTGAAAGCTTTTGTAGCAAATGTAGAAAGTGTAAAGATACCAAAGGACTTCAATGAAGCCATTACAAATCCACATTGGAAACAGGCTATTGAAGAAGAATTAAGGGCACTTCATAAAAATGGAACATGGAGGCTGACAAAACTTCCTAAAAGTAAAACAGTGGTAAGTAGTAAATGGGTATTTACATTAAAATATAACCCAGATGGTAGCATAAATAAATATAAAGCCCGATTGGTTGCTCGGGGATTTACACAAACATATGGGATCGATTACCAAGAAACATTTGCACCGGTAGCTAAATTAAACACTATAAATGTTTTATTATCCCTTGCTGCAAATCTAGATTGGACTTTACACCAACTTGATGTCAAAAATGCTTTTCTTAATGGTGATTTAGGAGAAGAAGTATATATGGAAATTCCATTAGGAAGGAGGACATATGAGAATTCTGGGAAGGTTTGTAGGCTACAAAAATCTTTATATGGCCTAAAACAATCTCCAAGAGCATGATTTGAAAAATTTTCTAAAGAAATCAAAGGGCTAGGCTATAAGCAATGCCAAGCTGATGATACTTTATTTATTAAACGAAATGGGGATAAATTAACTATACTCATTGTATATGTAGATGATATTGTATTGACAGGTGATGATTATGATGAAATCACTAAGCTAAAGAAGGAGCTAGCAACAAAATTTGAAATCAAAGATCTTGGCCCATTAAGATACTTTCTAGGTATGGAAGTAGCTCGCAGCCACAAAGGGATAAGTGTATGCCAACGCAAGTATACACTTGACCTATTAAAAGAAACCGGAATGCTTGGAGCTCGACCTGCCCATACACCTATGGAGCTCAATCAAAAACTAACAATCAAACCAAACGGTAAAGAAGTAAACAAAGAACGATACCAGAGGTTAGTGGGAAAACTTATTTATTTATCTCACACTAGACCTGACATTAGTTATCCTGTAAGTGTGGTTAGCCAATTTTCGTGTAGTCCTCAAGAAGAACACATGACAGCAGTTTATAGAATCCTAAGATATCTAAAGAAGACTCCGGGACAAGGGCTGTTCTTTGCAAAGAACACGTCAAGAGAAGTTGAATTATTCACTGATGTTGATTGGGCAGGGTCCAAGAAAGATAGAAAATCAACTACAGGTTATTGCTCATATGTATGGGGAAATTTAGTGACGTGGAGAAGCAAAAAACAACCAGTGGTGTCAAGAAGCTCAGCTGAATTAGAACTTAGAGCTTTGGCGCTAGGAATATGTGAAGGGATGTGGCTTAAAAGACTTCTAGCAGAACTTCAAATTAAAGGCTACACTCCAATAAATGTTTGGTGTGACAATATGTCAGCAATAAAAATGGCTAACAACCCAGTGCACCATGATAAAACTAAGCACGTGGAGATAGACAGACATTTTATTAAAGAGAAAGTGGACAACAGTGTAATTAAGTTAGCTTATGTTCCCTCAAGAAATCAGATTGCAGATGTAATGACAAAATCTCTCACTCAAGAGAAATTTGAACGCTTCAAGAGCAAGCTGGGAATGGTAAACATATATTCGCCAGCTTGAGGGGGAGTGTTGGAATATATGCCAGCTACCAAGTCCATATCTTTCTTATTTATGTATTTAATTAGTTTCCCAAATATATATATCATGTAATGATCAGATTGTTATAAAATCTGATCTCATAGAATTAAGGTTCCTTATTTTTAGGAGAGTATATAATCAGAGATATGATTCTGATTATTGTGAGAGAATAATCAGAGATATGATTCTGATTATTCTTAGAAAGCAATCAGGGATATGATCCTAATATGATCCTAATTATTATTAGGATTATGTTCTAATTCCTCTATATATTGTAAGTATCTCTTCAAGGAAATAATAAGAAAGTATTCTGAGAAAAACTTTCAGTTATAAAGCAAGATTAGTTGCTAAAGGGTATACTCAAACTTATGGAGTTGATTATGAGGAGACATTTGCTCCTGTTGCAAAAATGAATACCTTTCGAATTTTATTGGCCTTGGCTGCCAATCAAGGTTGGGATATGTTGCAGTTTGATGTAAAAAATGCATTCCTGCATGGAGACTTGAAGGAAGAAATCTATATGGAAGTCCCACCTGGCTTCTATTCTCAGGTTGCTCCTGGTACAGTGTGCAGACTCAAGAAAGCACTGTATGGCTTAAAGCAATCACCAAGGGCTTGGTTTGGGAGATTTACAAAATCTATGGTTCGCATGGGATATAGACAAAGCCAAGGTGATCACACTTTGTTTATTAGACATTCATCTTCAGGGGGAGTGACAATTTTACTTGTTTATGTTGATGATATCATTGTCACAGGAAATGACATAGCTGGAATTAATTCTCTTCGAACACAGTTGATGAGAGAATTTGCCATTAAGGATTTAGGAAGACTTAAATATTTTTTGGGTATTGAAGTTGCTCATTCCAAACAGGGCATCTTCATTTCTCAACAAAAATATATTCTTGACCTCTTAGCTGAAACGGGAAAACTGGGATGCAAACCTATGGATACACCTATAGAACAAAATCACAGACTGTGTGAAGCAGGTAAAAGGTCTCCAAAGTGAAGAAAGAAGAAGTCTTGTACACCACCTAAAGATCCTCCGGTTGACAAAGGATCCTATCAAAGGCTTGTTGGAAAGTTGATTTATTTGGCTCACACAAGACCTGATATTGCATATGCAGTGAGTGTAGTGAGTCAATTTATGCATTATCCTAAAACATCACACTTACAAGCTGCCCATCGAATACTTCACTACTTGAAAGGTACTCCAGGGAAAGGAATTTTATTCAGAAGGGGGAGAAAACTAACAATTGCAGCATATACTGATGCTGATCATGGAGGTGATCTTGATAACAGAAGATCTACAGCACGATACTGCACTTTTCTTGGCTCAAATCTTATTACATGGAGAAGTAAGAAGCAAACTGTGGTCTCAAGATCTAGTACTGAAGCTGAGTTTAGAGCAATGGCTCTGGGGATTTGTGAATTGTTATGGATAAAGATCATTCTATCAGATTTAAGAATTCACTGGGAAGGTCCAATGAGGCTATACTGCGACAATAAGTCAGCTATTAATATTGCCCATAATCCAGTTCATCATGATCGAACAAAACATGTTGAGATTGATAGACACTTTATCAAGGAAAAGTTGGAAAGTGGTCTGATTTGCACTCCATTTGTACCATCAGGAGATCAATTGGCAGATGTTCTCACAAAAGGGTTGCCTAGTGAACAATTTCGGAATATAGTGCCCAAGCTGGGAATGGATGATATCCACTCTCCAGCTTGAGGGGGAGTGTTGAAGAATGTACATTGTAATAGTTTCTAGAGTGTACTATTATGTTCTAGGATGGTTCTAGTGTGTGTGTGTTCTAGAGTATGATTGTTCTAGTGCTAGTAGAGTAAGAATATTCTAGAGAGTGGTTCATAGCATTTAGGAACCCACTTGTATAAATAGCACTTCATGCTTGAGAATAAATCATCAGAGACATTTTCCCTTAAACATTTTATCAATTTTATACCAAATAGTACATACATTTTCATGCTAAATATAAGTATGGAAGTTAAACTCACCTTAACTGCAAGTTCATGAAGAGACCTTGAAATAGCAGAAGAGAGAGCAACTGCTCGGAGAGCATTAACATAGAAGTAGGAGCTCTCAGGAGGAGTTGAAAGCAATAAACTAACAGCAGCTTCTAGGTTTCCAACGGACACAAGCCTGGCAGTAGACATGGAAGTGCATAACAAATTTGACAGACCATAAATTAAAATGTCAGCATGAAATAACATTTCCACTCAAACTAACACCTGAAAATAGGAAGTTATAGTATGTTTTTACTCACATCAGTAATTACAGTGGGATATAAAAATTTATAATCACAAGAAACTAAATGTATAAAGTATGGAGCTAATACTAGACTTAAGATTAATCATGATTAAGTTAACAGTTAAGTTTTTGAAGGATCAGTCCCAATGAATTCTGCCCTCCGTAAATAAAAATTGTCAATTAAATCTCCACCCATTTTCACCAATGAAAGTGATCCCTCCACTCACCAAATCACAGTCACTAAATAGTCTAGCTCACCAGGCAAAAACAAGATTCCACATAGCCATTAATTAATCTAGATTTACTCAACTTCCATTGTCATTAAAGTTGCATCATTTTGCCTGATTTCTAAACCCTTATGATAAAAGTTCTTTCAGCTCATTCCTTCCTACACTATCGATTTGGTAACATAGCTTAGTTCCCCCACTTCTAGATATATCTATTTCTATGATAGAACCAGACATCAATGTGGAAACAATTCAAGTTTTATGAATAAAGATTTCAATCGATCAGTGAAAACTATCTTGGAACTTAATACTATTTTTGTGAACCCACTTGATTGCCCATTAAATATACATGTAGATGATAGAACAAATATATTATAATGATTTTAATTTTAATAAAACATTAATTAGGAAAATTTGTATATTTTGCAATTAATAGGCTTACCGATAGTATTAACTCATAGAAGCCTCTACCACATACAAAATAATTACAACTCTGAATAAAATAAGGCCTCTTTAGTGCTCTTTCCTTATTGCAACAATAAATTAGATTCGGAATTCAATATTTCAGATTAATATTTAATTTTATTTGTTTGAAAATATTATATACATTATATTTAAGATTATATAGGATTTAATTTATTTTAATTTATTACTATGACCCATGGAGACAAACTTTGGGGTTGAAGGATTTCTGCTTGAGTAGGAGGAAGACATGATATATGCTTAGCAAATTTAACAGAAAGCATGTTGGAAATTATTTTAATCACATTATATATTTAGGCACATTGATTCGTTATTATGAATAAACATTGAAATTGATGTTATGCATAAGATCCAAGTGTGGGGGCTGGAATAACAGAAGGAATCAAGAATCATTTGTAACTACAAAGTACCTACTAAGCTTAAATAAAGCTTTTCCAAAAAAAAAGTACACCCATAATGATTGTAATAAAAAGGGTCAACCCAATTCTAGTCCCCACTTGTTGAGGGTACTGGGGAAGGGAATATATAAGGCAACCTAACCTCTACTTTATGCAAAGTGGCTGATTCGAACCAACGACCCCATACCCACACAGCAAGCAAGCTTACCGTTGAGTTAAGCCGGCCCTTCACCCATAATAATTGTATACAAATACAAAATTAATGTGGCATCTATCAGGCAGAAAATAGTAGTTTATAGCAGTTTGGAAATGTGGAATGAAGCGAGAGTGGTGGCAATGAGGATAGTTTTGTAAATAGTTCTTAGCCCTATGAAGAAATTTAGAGGAGTCCAAAACCAACACTGGAACTTATTATTGATCCAGATCTTTTGGTGAATGATATATATGAGGAGGGCTGTTTATTGAAAATGTACAATGGTGTCATATAATTCATATAGCCAACCTCATGTGGTGGAATAAGGCATCTTGCTATTGATATAGATTTCATTATCTATCAAGTTTATAAGAGATGTCAAGACTTTTTTATTTACTTTTTTAATTTCCTTATTATTATATTGCATTTATATGTGTATCCTATAGCCTCATGTAAAGTCATTCATTACGACAGTTAGATAGCTTAAGTTAATTCATTATAAAAGTTTTATGTCCTCCAACTTTTGTTCTACATCACCTGATTTTATAAGATGATTAAATCAAGCACACCAAGACAAAATGGCCTTATTAGCGTTTGCATCTCTAATAAAACAATCATAAAAAACGTGATAAGAATGCGAAATAATAATAGTTTATATAATTTTTTTCTCCAAATAAATCTTCCATTAATAATCTTGTGTAAGTGTACTGCAGCAAATGAATATATCATTAAGACTTTCCGCAACTAATCAAACAAAATTGTAAAATTGTGTTTTAATAAAAAAAGGAAGAAATGTTTACTTACTCATGAACACGGTTTTGTATAGCCTCTTCGCCCTCTAACTTGTTATGCCAAGAAATACGTTCACAAGCAATTTCCCTTAATTCTTCTTGGTCAAAAGATATCAACTTCAGATGACCATGATTCTGCTAATCAAAATGTACAAGTCACTTTGATAAATTTTGAGATAAATACAAATGCTCATCTGCTAAAGAAACTAATGCAGTGAGACACTACCAAGGTATTGCTCTATATCATCACAAGATAATAACAAACATCTTACCAATGTCTCTTGCTTCGTTTCTTCAACTGAATACTTCTTTGATGATAAACTAGTCAGTACAGAGGTCTCATCAACTTCAGGAACTGATACTGCAACTGGATCTTTTGTTGGAGGCTTTTTCAACAACTTTTTTATCAAATGGTTGAGTGCCAGAGGCAATTGTAGCCAGAACAGAGCTTCAGATGATTCACCAAAGAGTGCAGCAGCATAGGCAAGCCTCATGGCATAGCCATTATTTGACACACTAGCATACATTGCTGACCTCTCATCATCAAGTATACACCCTAAAAAATGAGGCAGGGGAAAAGAAATGAACAAGAATTGATACAGGTTAAAACCAAAAGATTATCAAGAACATAATTAGAAGTTTAACAAAATAATATGGGGACCTTCTCTTCGGTAAGGTTCCAACACTTTTAGAAGCATCTCTGGTACCACAGGATCACCGAGAAATGGAAGGTCAATCATGTATGTGCGGAGATCTTCAGTTCCTTGGATTGAATGAGGCCTTTTATCTAAAGTTGTACTGCATGTATTGAACCAAGAAGGTTTAACGCCCAATTGCAAGATCATCCGCAATGCCTGAAACAACATTGATTCTTATAATCTTATTCTTTCGAGTACAACAAATAGTCAAACACTCTCTAAATGCAAATCTTGCATAACAAAAACATGGACATGCCACCACAAATTCAAATAAGATACCTTTACAGCTGCTATATTATACTTGAAAATGCCATATAAACCAAACTTCCCCATCGACTATTATAGACTAATAAATTCCATACCTGTTATTTATATTACTAATTTTACTTTTATTATTATTGTTATTACTATTATAATTATTATTGCTGTTGTTTTTATTATTATATCACACCTTCATTCATTGTAGTCAATAAATAAGGCATGAGTGGAGTGTGTATTGTTGATTTGAGAGTGTACCATTCTCTCTATAACACTTGGCATGAGAGTGTGATCTTGGCATCATGGCAAGGATAAATAATGTATTCTGGGTGATACCATAGTGAACTTTGAAATTAAAACAGACATCCATATAACGAAGACACCCAGCATATACAACTTCAGCATTGAAAACAATAACAGAAAAAGGTAAATTTACAAATTTAGTAACAAAGTATTACATTCTGCGCACCCATCATAATTACAGTTTGTTTCTGTGCAATAGTATACAAACTTAAAAATAGGGCAAAAATCACAAAATCTTTGACTCAACATCTTTTATTAAGTTTTAAACATTCAGTTTATCTTTGTGGGCCCCATATTTATAAAAGTAATGGAACTTTTGAGAGATTTAATGGCTTTGTTAAGCTTGTTTACTTCTGTACCCAAAAAACATAATTATGATGGGTGCACATAATATAACACTTCAGTACTAAATTTTCACCTTTTCCCCAACAAAAGAGTGAAGGTGCAAAAATACCTAAACTAAATCAGTAAATGTGCATCTAGCACTGTAATAAAACCCCAGGTACATAAATACTCATAATTTGAAAACAGTGAAAAATTGTTCTTTAGTTAAAAAATAGTTAACGGCAGTTAAGTCATTTTGTGGAAGAATTATGAGGAACCCACAACTCAATTGTCGTTAACTCATTTAGACAGAACAGTTTTGCATCCTTTTAAAATTAGGTTAAGTATTTATGACCCTGAGTTTTTTATGTGCCAAATGCACATTTGCCAATTCACCAAAAGTATTTTTGAACCTTCACCCTAACAAAATATGGTATTAATGCAGTAGATTCAAGCTTGCATAGTACCAGGGCATGTGGTGTAGGAAGAAGTATGGGACAATACAAAGGCACAGGCCGGAATCTTTCCTTTATAGTTTTGGGCTGCGGAGCATAACCAACTATTTTATCATTCCTGCATAAAAAAACAGTGTAAATAAGTAATCAAGAAAAAGCTCCATAAGAAAACTAGTATATGAGAAATCTTGTCTGCTTAAAAAGACTCGCCTTTAACAATTATTAACCAAGACTAGACAAGCAATTTAAGGGTGTTGAGATTCTGGTTTTGTAAGGCTTAGGGTACAGAAACCAAAATGAGGTGAGAGAGAGAGAGAGAGAGAGAGAGAGGAAATAGAGGCTGTACTTCTTTATTTAACAGCTTTGAGCCCTTTCAAGAGTACTCGTACCTAATCCACATCTATTGTTTAATATGTCGTATTAACTAATAACAGAACTATCTTATATTCTATAATGAAAGCCAAGCCATATGCTATTCTAAGTTTCAAACTATCATGTATTAAATACATCCCCCTTAGAAAATTTCTTCTGGAAGGAAACAGCCACTAGTGCTATGGTTGGAGAATTAGGAAACTGAGCCTCAATAAAAGAGATCTTCCCAAGTGACATCCTCAAGATTAATGTTACTAGGAGAATGGCCACTGCAGACAAACTTAAGGCCAAACACAAAGCAGTTTGTTTGTGAAGTGATCCTCATCAGTTTGTGGCAGCACGGAACTTACACGAACACCTGAATGAGTGGATCTTTTGAGCAGCAAGACATGAAAAACAGGTTGAATGTGTGTTCCCTAGGAAGCTTCAGCTCATATGCAACCTAGATCTGATACCAAATTGGTAGAGACCAAAGGGGGGAAAGAAAGTAAAAAGAGAAGGGGGACCAATAGAAACTACTTCCTTATTCAACTACCTGGGCTGAGTACTTGTGTCATGCGTGGCATTTATAATCCACATCTATTGTGTTTTTTGTCACATCTAATAACAGAAGAAGTTTACATTTAGTTATGGCAACTACGCCATGTTCATTTCTAATTATTATGTATCATTTACAACTACATCACAAAGATATTGTTGCAAGTTAATATTCTGTGGCACTAGTCAAAAATATTAATCAAATGTAATAATCAATATAACCATTTACAGGTCATCAGCACAAATTCTATATATCTTTTTGAAGGCCACTAATATATCATATAATCGCTACTTCCAACAAATCCACTTATATCAAATAGCCCATCGAACAGCAGTACCTATTCCCTCAATCAAACCTTCCTAATACAAATTTTTTATGTTCTCAATCAAACTTGTTTACCATTGATGAATATTTCCCTGGCTTCATTGAAATGCTTATCCCAATACACAGTTGTAATCCAATATTCATTCATAAAATCTTAATGCCACCAAATAGCTTGAATATTATTACTAAGGAGCATCATTATATGACGCTACAATGGACCCCTAATTAACCTAAACATACGGCTAGCATATATAACCTCTAAAACTAGAAACATGAAATTGGGGAACTTAAATATCTCATGCATAATTAGAGCATCATATTTGTGAATCAATAGGAGATGTGAGAATAGCTCAAGCTAAGACACTACTAGAACAACTGGAAATTGATTGTTACTTAAGCTGCTACTCCTACATCTTTGCCTTGTCCTTGTCCATTCCAAGCATGGATCCATTTAAAGCCAAAAACTCCTTTTCAAAGCCATATCAGATATTAGAGTCTCCATTCTGATTATTATGAGTTCTTCAATGTCCTCGGGATACAATTTGAGTAAAGTCTTGCTAAAATCTATCATGAAAATTTGAGGCTCAAGCCAATGCACAATATCTTCAACGCACTCTTCGAACTATGATGTATTATTTTTTATTTGGTGATCAGCTTTGATATACTATTCAGCTAGGGTACAAATTTGTATTAATACAGACATTGTGACCGACCCTCAGTAGTTAAACAACAACAGCCACATATAAAGAAAAGGAAGTAGAATTTTCTGCAGCCAGAAACACATCCACATCAGAAAAAAAAAACCTAACCAACAATAGAGCATGATGACTAAACTCCTTCATACTAAAAGTTGTGTCATGACTCTGTCATTCACAACATAATGAGCTAGGGAGTGGCTTTGGTAACATGGTGATATAGACATATAATGCATGAATTCATTAACACAAATCACAAAGTGAAATTGAATATAACATGATCTACCAAGAATAACATTCTAGTCCCCTTATAATTAACTAATCATAGTCAACCCATTGCTAGCTAGACACTTCCTATTTAATTATAACATGATGGCACTGTACAAGAAGAAAAGTTGGATATTCCAGAAATGTCACAAATATTTATATAACTACAAGTTTGACATAGAACATTCAAAAATATCTTAGAAAATCAGGAATTCGATATAAGATCCTTAAGCTATCCCCAGCTATTTTAGTTCAAGCTCCATACATCTAGATCACAATCTTAAAATTACATTATGAAGGGAGGAAAGCACATCAATTCAGACAGTTGTGCAACTTACACATTGATTTCAAAAAGGCGAAAGCTGCTATCAGCTCCAGCAATGCACAAAATCAGTGGATCATTCTTATCAGTTCGTATCGGCAACCAATCAAGTTCCAATACAAGAGTTCCAGGAGATTGAGGCTGCAACAGTGAGTTGGCTAAGGGGTCTGGTGAATCCTGAAAAATCCATGTATAAAATATCATGATCAAAGAAAGAAACCATCTCAAAGGGGTGAGGTCCTTGTCAGCCTCATCAAATTGGAAATTATATGTTTTCCCTGCTTTTGACTTCAGAATGAAATGACAAATAGGATTAGAGACTGCCTTTATTCAAAATCAAAATCTAGTGCTTTTTTCAAAAAGAAAAGTTATAGCCATCTAGGAATGGCACAATCAAAATATGTGGAAAAGTAAAACAAATACAATAGAAACTGAAAGAAACAAAGGAGAAAAATTAAACAAAAGAAAAAGAAACAATTCTTTTCATTTAAACTTGCCAAACCCCAGTAAGAACTGATCGAAATTTAATTTGTATATTTCAAAATTATTCATCACAAACTGGACAAATATGTATAGAAACCAGTACTCCCAACATTCCTTTTCATAAGAGTCAACCCAGTTCTAGGCTCCACTTGGTGAGGGTGCTGAGAAAAGGAATATAGTAGGTAGCCTTATCTATACTTTATGTAGAAAGGCTGATTCAAACCTATGACTTTAGACCCCCACGATAAGCGAGCTTACCGTGGAGTACCGTGGAGCCAAGCCTTCCCTTGTTATTCCTTTTCATAAGATCCAATTATTTTAATCCATCTGTCCATGAATTTTATAAGATCCACTGAGAATTGTCTGAACAATAAATGCACTTTTACTGTAACTAATTTATCCCTGACATTCTCTTTGATCATTTTTTCATTATTATTCTCTTTTTCATTTAGCCTCTTATAAATGATTATATATATTTTTTTTTTGGGGGGGGGGAGTATATTTCCTACACTTTTATTACTTTTTTAACTAACTTTAACAATTTTAACATCATCCACTAATTATTTGGATCCTGTAATATAAGGGAATGAGGGATTATAATCATAATGAAAGTGTACATATAATTTTTTTAAAAACAAAGTCAGCAACACTCCTTACCAACTCAAATACAGAAAAGGTATTGTCATAAAACAGAACAGCTATACGCCCTCGACTATGATCTCCTGGTACAACAGGAGAGAATTTGATACGGCGGATTCCATCTTTATGAGTGTTGAAATAGGAAGACTGTCCGGTTGTCACATCCCACCACCTTATGTTTCCTATCCTGTCCCCCATAACCTGAAAAGTGAATTTAATGATAACCATCATAGAATTTTAGAGTAACTCATTCTTTATGGACTGAAATTGAACTAATCACGAGAATGTGATATATACCACATGAGGCAAGCGATAAGCCATTGCAGTGACTAATCCATCTGAGGACATGAAGGAAGAAGAAGGCCATTTTGGTCTGCAGAAAAGTAGATAGTCTCTGAATAAGACTTTGTTAAATAAAAGAAAACACAGGCAATGAACAGTAATGGCAAGAAAAATTTAAATTTAACCTGAGTTGGAGACTCAGTTTAGTTTTTTTTTTATACAGATTCAAAATGTAGGAGAGTATAGGCACTAGGATGTTTATCTAATAGAACTCGAAGCTATATTCTCACCATTGCTATCTTATCACAAAAACCTTCAAGGGAGCAAGTAAGCACCTAATTTAAGTTTCTTGAAATGACCCATCAACCAAATTCCATCACAACTTAAGAGGTTAAAGCACAAAACTCTGTTTCAGCATTTCTACTAGCAAAAGTCTCGACTGTACCTTGCTTTTCATCTCTCCGCTATCAGTATCATTCTGTTTGGTCATTAAATTCATCATGCTATTAGAACATAATGGCATTGGATTTCTAGGGGAGAGGATTGTAAAATTTTTCATACCACAGATAAAGGTAAAAGAAAGACAATTCTGCAGTGATTTTGGGAGGTATATAGATTTTACTTATTACTTTGAGAATCAAGGAATTCTGCTTGGGAAAATGTTTGGCGATTCCCAAGCACATAAGCATAATAGTAGTATTGAGAAAAAGTATAGACATTTGCTTAAGATGGGACTTCTCATGATGACTCAATATTCAATTACATACAAATTGTGGGTGAGGATTCTGTCACTGCAGGAATATCATCAATAGGTTATTTACAAAAAAAGCACTCGAAAGTTGCCAAACACCGAAAGTTTGCCTTGGTTTCCTCTTCCTCTTTTAATCAAACTCCAAACTGTTTGGTCTACCCTCCTCAACAGCACATCTAATAAACAAATGATTTCTACAATTTTTCCACTAATAGTAGCCACTCCAAATTGTTCTCATATATGGTCAGTCTAAATCTTACCCTTTCTTGTATGACTACACACTCATCTCAACATTCTCATTTCAACTACCCTTATCTCATGTTCATGTTGTCCCTTCAAAAACCTAACTTTCACTACCATATACTATTGTTGGTCTTATAGCAAATATCTCATCAACCAAAAATTCATAGGCAAGTGAAAAAAACTAAAATACATCAAGTGCTCCTTATAGAGAATACTCCCACTCCAAAAGTCACTTTGGGATTGCAAAAAAAAGTTAATAATCAATCTCCGAACACACCTCATTTTGCTTATCTAGGAACAACTATCTATACTGACAAGAAATCTGATGCCTACATGAGTGAGATCTAGAAAAACCAAATGCATTATACCAAATGCATTATTCGTTTAATTCTTCAGTGCAGGTTGGTTTATGCCTACAACCAACACAGAAAGATATGCATAATTGAAATCATAGTCCTCCATTGGGCTCTATCGTAAATTTCTACTATTACAAAATGCCCATACTAACAATTTTGACATATTATGTACTGTAAGTATTTAACGGATCAACCTGTTTCAATTAGGAGAAAACAGAAAAGTGCAACCTATGATGTCCTAAGCAAGCTCATTTCCCAAAAGTTGAAGAATTTAATAGTTCACGGTCAACAATTTATTTTTTAAAAACTAGGCCAGCAGGATCCTTTCATATAAATCTTTTTGTGTTAAAACATGCCTCTGAACTTTTCAATGAATTGCAAATTAATATATATATATATATATATATATATATATATTAAAACTTATGAGTCATACAATGAAACTGTGGGAAAAGGTGATTGAGCGTAGGTTACTGTTAGAATTATGTTTTTATTTTAGTAGAATCTAAGTCATAATTATAGAATAAGGATATGATATTATTTGATTAGGAGAATAAATTAGGGTAGAATCTTTTTTATTTTATGTATCATGTAAATCCCTATAATCAAGGGATAAATTAGGGGTCTCATGTACTATATAATGGAGCTAATACTAAGAGAAATGCATCAGACTTTTTCCCAATCTTCTGTTTACACATGGTACCAGAGCTAGGTCAAAGAAAAGAAAAGAAGTTTAGTTTTTAGTCTGATCCCTAGGCACAAGTGGCCTTTGTAAAAGAAAAGAAAAAAAAAATTATATCTTGTCTTCTCTTCCTGTACGTCACTCCCAAAACTGTGTCACCACCATTAGTAGTCCAAGGGTTCGATTGAACCTGTCCATCTGAGTTTCAGATCTCAGCCACCGTAGTCGTCCGATTTGAGCCGCCGCAGTCGTCGTCCGATTCGAGCCTCCACCACCGCCGCCGTCCGATTAGCGCTTCCGCCGCCGCCGCCGTCCGATTAGAGCTTCCGTCGTCGCCGCCTTCGTCCGACACAAGCCGAAACCAGAGCACGAATTTATTTTTCCTCCAGACCAGAGTTTCATGTTCGCCGACCAAAGTCTCAGTCATCATCATCTTCGTCGTTATTTTTTGCTTGTTGTTATTCGTGTTTGTTGCTCGTCGTTTTTTGTTCTGCGTTGTTGTTTATTTTTATTTTATTTTTTTTCCCTTTCGTTGTTGTTTCTGTACTCTAGTCACTAGGAAAGTCTTGTAAAAAAAAAAAAACCAAAAAAAAAAATAAAAAAAATAAACAAAAACAAAACAAAAAAAATGGAATCTAAAGTTGGTGCTATTATTGATGGCACCATTGTCTCTGAAAAACTCACTCCTCATAATTATCGAGATTGGGCACAAGCCATGTTACTCGCAGTTGGTGGGCGTGGAAAACTTGAAATTCTCACCGGTGAAGCTAAGCAACCAAGTGATTCTAAAGTCGATGAGTTGAAACAGTGGAAAATTGATAATGCCATGGTTTCATCTTGGCTTATAAATGCGATGACTCCTCAACTGAAAAAGAGTTTTATGTATCTTCCGTCGGCATATGAAATTTGGGTCGCGATTCATGATTCTTATGTTGACTCAAACGATTTGTCTCATATCTTTGATATTCAACGTCGAATTTGGAAGTCTTTTCAAGGCTCTAGAGGAGTTACCGAGTATTGGCTAGAGCTAAATGGGCTTTGGCAAGAATTAGATCTCCTTAATCAAAAGGAGTGGAAGTGTTCGACGGATGCAGCAAACAGAAAGAGAAGTCTTGAAATAGAACGTATTCTTCTATTTCTAGCAGGTCTCGAACCGGAGTTTAAAGATGTTCGGAGTAGAATTCTGGGCCAGACAAAGTTGCCCTCAATTCGAGAAGTATATGCTGAAATCCGTCGTGAGGAATCTTGTAATCACGTTATGTCAAAGGAACAATCATCATCTGTTCCTGAAATCTCGGCTTTGGTTACTAAACCTGAAAGGCCATTTTGTGATCACTGTAAGAAGGATGGACATACCTGCAACCGTTGTTGGGATATTCATGGGAAACCTGCAGATTGGAAGCCTCGTCAAGGCAATTATAAAGCAAAACAAGTGCTCCCAGAGAATGGTTCAGCGGCATCCTCACAGTCAGCTACATCAGTTAGTAACGAGCAATTAGCTCAAATCATTGATATGTTGAAAGGCATGCAGGTCCAGCAGATTGCCTCTTCCTCTTTTGTTCAAACTGAACCGGTCCTTGGTGAAGATGATTGGCAGTTTTGATTGTTGTGAAGCATAGTATGATGGGATGGTCATTCCCCACATACATGCATGTGTGAATTGCGATGGGATGGTCATTCCCCACGCACAAAGTGTTTTTTTGTTGTTAGTGAGACGGTCATTCCTCACATGTTTACGATGGGACGGTCATTCCCCACGTAATATTAAAAAAAATGAAGAATAAAGTTTGTAATCAAGTTGGACCATGGTCCAACTTGAGGGGGAGTGTTAGAATTATGTTTTTATTTTAGTAGAATCTAAGTCATAATTATAGAATAAGGATATGATATTATTTGATTACGAGAATAAATTAGGGTAGAATCTTTTTTATTTTATGTATCATGTAAATCCCTATAAGCAAGGGATACATTGGGGGTCTCATGTACTATATAATGGAGCTAATACTAAGAGAAATGCATCAGACTTTTTCCCAATCTTCTGTTTACACAGTTACGAGCCGAGACTAACATATCAAAGAATCAATTTGGTTTCATGCCAGGAAGGTCAACCACCGAAGCAATTTACCTACTTAGGGGTTTAATGGAAAAATATCGAAGTGAAAGAAAGGATCTACATATGATTTTTATTGATATGGAAAAAGCATATGACTGTGTGCCAAGAGAATTACATTGGAAAGCATTGGAAAATAAAGGAGTTCGAGTTGGATATATTAGAGTCATTCAAGATATGTATGAGGGGGTAATGACCAGCGTTAGAACACCTGGAGGAGAAACAACTGACTTCCCGATTAGAATTGGATTGCATCAAGGTTCGGCGTTGAGCCCATATTTGTTCAACATAGTCTTGGATGTCCTAACTGCAAATATTCAAGAAGCAATTCCTAAATGCATGCTTTTCGCAGACGACATAGTACTTTTAGGGGACTCAAAAGAAGAAATTAATCAGCAACTTGAGTTATGGAGGGTGACTTTAGAGTTTAAAGGTTTTCGCCTAAGTAGGGGTAAGACGGAATATATGCATTGTTGCTTTGATGATACACACACTCATGAGATTACCGAAGTTAAATTGGGAAACCAAACTATACAACAGGTGGACAAGTTTAAGTATTTGGGATCAATTATACAAAAAGATTGTGAAATTGACAGCAATGTTAATAATAGAATTCAGGCTAGTTGGGTTAAATGGAGAAAAGCTACTGGGATTATATGTGATCGTAAGGTTGAAAATAAGATAAAAGGGAAGTTTTACCGGACAGCCATTAAACCTGCGATGTTACATGGTACTGAATGTTGGGCTCTTAAAAGGAAACATGAACATAAGATGGAGGTGACAGAGATGAGAATGTTGAGATGGATGTGTTGTCATACAATAAAAGATAGGATTTACAATGATCATATTCGAAAAAGAGTTGGGGTAGCATCAATTGCGGAAAAATGATAGAAAGTCGCTTGAGATGGTTTGGGCACGTTCAAAGAGAATTAGATGATCCAGTATGGATAGTTGATCAACTGGTTTGGAGTCCTTACAAGAGAGGGAGAGGAAGGCCAAAAAGAACTCTTAACGACATTATTCAACGAGATCTTTTGGTCAATAATATATCACCAAGCATAGCAATTGACCGAACACAATGGCGTCGTGTGATCCATGTAGCCGACCCCACCTAGTTGGGATAAGGCTTTGTTGTTGTTGTTGTTGTTGTTGTGTGTGTGTGTAAAGAAGGCAGGAAGGCACCACAGTAACTAATTATGAAAGATAGGCATCATTAAAGTTGTGATAGCCCATAGCAATTGAAAGCATGTTAAACATATTGATACCCTTGCAAGGTGTTAGGGATAAGGGTCAACCTAGTTCTAGTCCTCACTTGATAAGGGTGCTAAGGAAGGAAATATGGTTAAATTGCACTCAGCACAATGGACTATTACAATAAGTGCACCTAGAAAAATCAATAATAAAAAAGTGCAAATATACCTAAAAACAATTTATGCAAGTGCACCCAGCACAATGCCATCTATTTTAACTCTGTTGGTCGTTAAAATTTAAACGACATGGAGAGTTGACCTTGTTGTACACGTGGCAGACACAGACTCACCAGCTGGACAATTTAAATGACATGGAAGGTTTTAATTTGTTGTACACGTGGCTGATCTGCATACACACATTAATAATTAATAATTAATAAAAGTAACAGTTTTATTTTTTTAAAAAAAAGAGAGCCAAACTTTCATGCCATGTGGATTGCCAGGTTGTTCTCTATTGCTTATTTGTCGCAAAACTAACGGCAATTACCCACAAATAGACACCATTATGCTGCATGCACCTACATAAATTGTTGGTTGAGATATTTGCACCTTTTATAATCGATTGTGCTGGGCACACTTATTTTAATAGTCCATTGTGCTGGGTGAATTTTAACTCGAAGAAAATGTACTAGGCAATCTTACCCTTTATATAAAGAAGCTGATTTGAGCCTCAGACCCCATGTCAAGAGAGCTTACCATTGATTTGAAGTCAAAACGATTCATAGGCAAAATGATTTGAAATCAATGAAAAAGAAGGAATACCCTCATTGTGTGTCTATATTCCCACAATTCAGATTAATCATTTGCTAGTAGCGTTGGATGCAGATTGATAAATCCAACAAAAAGATGGGATACCTGAAGTCCCGAATCCTTCGTCCTTGAACTTCAAAAACTCCAAGTGCTCCATTCACCAAGGCAAATGCAAAACTCTCAGAACTGTCATCATGATGTCCCTCTATGCCTGAATCTTCTGTTCAGACAAATTAGCATTAGGCATAACCCATTTCTAATTTTAGTAAAATGGACCATCAAATCTAAACTAACTTCTATATTGAAAAAATGCTTTAGTTGAGTAACTGACTAACTTGAATCTGATGTGGGCAACTTTGCTGGGATGGATACCTCGTCTGCCTTTAGCTCCTTAGAAGATGAGGACGATTGCCTAGCAGATGCATTTTGAACAGGACGAGGAACTGTTGGAAGAGTCCATTCCAACACAGTAAATGGAAGAGCTAATGATCTAAGCTACATAGTAAAACAAACCATTATAAATATTTTGAAAACCACAATATAAAATCAGAACAATTTATATGGAAAACAAAAATTAATTTCCTTAAAACATGATGATCAATCACATAAAACTGGGAAATGAGAGGGTATGGTTGAGAGACAACTGATGAGAAATCTGTTGGTAGAGATCCAAATAAAATAAATAAATCAGAGAACACAAGAACTTTCAAATACATTACAAAATTCCCTTAACAAATATCCAGGATTTCTTATGCCTAGAACAAGTTCTTCACAATTTCATTTCCCCTAGTATTACCATTCTTAACTGGCTGGAAAAATAATCCAGGATTTTATAGTAGCAGAATAATTTTAAGATTTTAAACTATATGTGCTATTTGATATAACACCAAAGTTCCATGATATTTTGGAATATAATTTTATTGTACATAATTTAAATATTAATATTATAAAATAAAATGAAAAAAAAAACACATATTCCCTAGGGTTAAAGATCATTTTGGCCAATGACCTATTTCAGATGTTTTCCCAATGGAGCACTGGAAAATACTAAAATACCCCTTTAGGATTTAATTAATATTATTTCTGAATATGTGGGCCCCACAATTAATATTAAAAAATTCCCTCACCCATCTCTCTCATCTTCCTTCCTTCTTCTCCCACCCTCCTCCCTGCAACTCACCTTCCCGCCGCCGCCTCTACCTCCTCCTCTCTCCCTCATCACCCCCGCCGCAGACAAAGAGTTCGAATTTGGCATCTTAACACTGAGCAGCCTAACCCCTTCCCAGAGATATCCACCTTGACAATGAGAGTGTCCACCTCACCGCCGATCTCTCCGTACCCACCTCCGTCGCAGGTCGAGCCTCTTCTCCAAGCCCATCCCTTTCCGGCGACCTCCACCCACTCTCGCTTCACCACCTTCTTCTCCTTCTCCATCTCCAATCTCAACTCGTAATCGCTTTTTTTGTTCAAGCATGTTTTTCACAAAGATTCATTGTTATTCCCCAATCATCTAATGTGCTATCAATCAGAGCAATGATAATGGTGTGAAAAATTAGCACAAATTCAAGTCCAAGGTCCAGAACAGGAATGGCATATGTCTGAGAAAGTTGAAGGGCAATTTCAACCGAATGGATTATCCTGCGAACCAGAAATGGTCGTTTCAGAATATTATGGTGTTGATTAAATGTGTGTTTTGTGGGAACCATTCAACAAATTAAACAAGTGTGTACTCAAGTGGTATTTGTTAGAATCTTAGTATTTAATATTTTGATTAGGAGAAATTAAATTTTGATTATGCCATTTATTTCCTGATTGTATTTGATTGTTGTTTCCTATTTTCATCTTCTTTACTCTCCTATATAATGTAACCTTGCCATAGAGCAATATCAATCAATAAGCGAAATCATTTTTCTCCCTAAATCTGTCTTCTCTCTTCTTTTCTCAAATTTAACATGGTATCAGAGTCATGGTTCTGATCCGCCCTAAAATATCAGAAAGGGTGGTCTGAACCTTTTACACACTCGAAGAGAAAAATGGAGAAACATATGAAAGCACTCGGCCAAACAAGATCTGGCTCATTCCGCGGCGAGTGGGGCAACACCGCCGCCACCATCGAGATCGGAAGGCCAACATCAAACCTCTTGTGTGTACACCACTCAGCAGAATGGAGTGGCTGAAAGGAAGAATAGACATCTTTTAGAAGTAACTAGAGCCATTATGATAGAAAGAAATGTCCCTAAAATATTCTGGGGAGATGTCATCCTTACCGCTGCCTACCTTATCAATCGCATGCCATCTAAAGTTCTCAACTTCTCCACTCCTATACAGAAACTCCTTGAAACCTACCCCAACTCTCCACTTATTCATACCTTACCTCCAAAAACTTTTGGGTGTGTCGTGTTTGATCACAAACAGGCTGAAGGCAAACTTGATCCTAGAGCAGATAAATGTATATTTGTTGGGTATTCTCCAAGTCAAAAGGGCTATAAATGCTACTGTCCAACCACCCGAAAAACCATTGTCTCGGTGTAGTATTTTACGAGAATGAGGCATACTATCCCAAATTACCCATTCAGGGGGAGAGTAATAGTACAGAATGGCTAATTGTGGGATCCACACCTAAGTCAAGCCTTGAGCAAGAGATCTTAGTTTACCCTGAAATGTCAGAACTGTCATCCAACCCAGGTGACTTTGAAAGAGCTATAGCCATCCCAGAAATACAAATCACCCATGACAACCTTAGTGAACACAATCCTCAACTCCTAGTGGAAAATAATGCTGAAATCAATACTGAGATGGTCTCTGAAGATCAACATGATGAGGAATTACAATCAGGCAACGAAGCAACTGATAGTAGAGTTCCTTCCGCTCCAAGGAATGACCATGAATCTGACTCGGGAATAGATCCTGAAGAGATGGGCTGGTCTATTGCTCTGCGAAAGGGGGTAAGATCTTGTACTCAACATCCTATTTAGAAATTTGTTGCAAAGGGGTACACTCAGACATATGGCATTGATTATGAGGAGACGTTTGCTCCAGTTGCCAAATTTAGTACCATCAACATACTTCTTTCTATTGCAGCCAATCTGGATTGGTCATTACATCAATTAGACATTAAAAATGCCTTTTTGAATGGTGACTTAGAGGAAGAAGTGTACATGGAAGTTCCAGAGGGTGTCAAAGCCCCTAATAACACTGTATGCAGGTTGAAGAAGTCTTTGTATGGATTGAAACAGTCTCCAAGAGCCTGGTTTGACAGATTCGCTAGAGTGCTGAAGAAGATGACTTTTGTTCAGGGACAAGCAGATCACACCTTGTTCACTAAACATGATGGTGATAAAGTGACAATTTTAATTGTTTATGTTGATGATCTTGTCATTACAGGGAATGATGAAAGTTCCATAGCTCAGCTGAAACAAGCTCTAGCAAATGAATTCCAAGTGAAAGATCTTGGTCAGATGAGATATTTCCTTGGCATTGAGATAACCAGAACCAGGAAAGGCATTAATGTGTCACAGCGCAAGTACACACTAGACTTGCTACATGAGACCGGGATGCTAGGCGCAAAACCGGCAAAACCGGAGGAGACACCTATGGATGACAAATGCAAACTGGAAATAAAGGAAAAAGAAGTTCCTGCTAACTCTGAGAGATATCGGAGACTTGTTGGGAAATTGATATACTTGACTCATACACGTCCAGATATCAGTTTTGCAGTGGGAATGGTAAGCCAATTCATGCACCAACTACAAAAAGAGCATATGGATGCAGTTATGAGAATACTTGGGTACTTGAAGGGAAATCCAGGTAGAAGAATATTCTTTAAGAAAGGCACAGCTAGGAACTTAGAGATTTATACTGATGCAAGTCATGCAAGAGACCTAGAAACTGGAAGATCTATCACAGATTATTGCTCATATCTTTGGGGAAACTTAGTTACTTGGAGAAGTAAGAAGCAGATCATTGTATCACGAAGTAGTTGTGAAGCTGAGTTAAGAGTTGCATGTCTTGGTGTATGTGAAGGAATCTGGATCATCAGATTACTACATGAGTTGAGAATTCCCTTTGATGGCCCACTGCAAATATGGTGTGATAACAAGTCCAGCATTGAAATGACCAGGAATCCTGTTTATCATGATCAAACTAAACATATCGAGATTGATAGACATTACATTAAGGAAAAAGTAGAGGCGGAGATCATGGCATTGACGTATGTCCGTTCGTCTGAGCAGATTGGGGATATGATGACTAAACCACTTGCCAGACCTCTATTTGAAAGATTCTGAAGCAAGCTGGGAATGATCAACATATATTCTCCAGCTTGAGGGAGGAGTGTTAGAATCTTAGTATTTAATATTTTGATTAGGAGAAATTAAATTTTGATTATGCCATTTATTTCCTGATTTTTCCTGATTGTATTTGATTGTTGTTTCCTATTTTCATCTTCTTTACTCTCCTATATAATGTAACCTTGCCATAGAGCAATATCAATCAATAAGAGAAATCATTCTTCTCCCTAAATCTGTCTTCTCTCTTCTTTTCTCAAATTTAACAGTATTGCTAGATATACGCATTGTGGAGAATGAAATAAACTAGTCAGCTCAACAAATCTTATTCCTGTGTGTGTAAAATAAATGTTATTCATGGATGTGGATTGTATGAAACAGAGAGGTATGTGTGAAAGGGAGGAAAGCAGTAGGTGAGTTTTTTAATATTAATTGTGGGGCCCACATATTCAGAAATAATATTAATTAAATCGTAAAGGGTATTTTAGTATTTTCCAGTACTCCATTGGCCAAAATGAGACCATTTATTGTTTGTTGGCCAAATTGATACTTCTGAAATAGTTCATTGGCCAAAATGATCTTTAACCCTATTCCCTATGACAAAGAGCATAAATAAATTTATCCAGTTAAAAGTAAAACCAAAATTTACCCAATAATTAATATATTAACCACCGGAAGAATTTGTTCTCAATCAAAACATTTTACTAAAAAAATGATACAAATATCCTGCCTCAATAGTTACAGTAAAGATTACTCCTTAACTCAATCAAAAGTATCCGCAAACAGAATCTAGAGAAGTTTAAGTTCATCAGCCAACATACCATAGTGGGATTTTTAGTCATCGCCCAAACTTCCACAGGTGCATCACGAAGTAAAATGACAAGGTACCTGCATTATCGCGGATATATAAATACTAGAAAACAAATATAGATATAAACTACACTTTATAATCAAATTAAGAGAAAAAAAGTGTTATATTAAGCGCAGTTTCATAAATAAACAAACACATGTAAACCTACTACTTCTCTCAATAAATTTTTTTTTTTTGATACATTGGAAATAAGCTTTTCTCAATAATTCAACATATAAGGAGATGGAGATAATGTATGTGTCAACAATTACACAGGTGCATCACTAAGTAAAATGACAAAGTACCTACATTATATACTAAGCGTAGTTTCATATATTCACAAACAAACATAAACCTACTGCTTCTCAATAATTTAACACATAAGGAGACAAAGATACTGTATATCTATCACGAAAACAAATTAAAAATCTTAATTATTTTAAAATGTTGGCAATTTGTATGTTTAGTGCTTGTTGTTTGATGCATCTCTCTATTGCATCCTTAGGCTGTAGCGCATGTCTCCAATACAGATAGCGTTCTAGTATATAATTGTAACGAGGGATTGAATGAGTCAGCAAACAATCCCCCTAAGAGCAGTTTGAGAGGTTCATCAAAGCAAATAAAATGCAAGGAAATCCCCAAGGTTAAGTCAATCAGAAAATATTCATTTAAAGTATCCCCTAAGGACAAATTGGAATGCTAAATGTGATATCACAGAGAGAAAGAACAGAATAATTCATTCATCAAAATGGAATAGAATCAGTACAGAGTGCATATTCTCTTAACCTTAGCCATGTCACTGCTAATATTCTCTCCTCTAACTAACTCTCAAGGCAGTACTCATATTTTGCCATTGTTATTCAATAAGATATAATAGCATATATTACAATGGGTGCATGGATAATGTCATCATTACAAGGGAGGTACACAAAAAATATAATCCAAACCGTAAGGTGTTAGCAAGAACAATGAAATTCAGGACTTTGAACTCCTTCCTAGACTACACTTGGTACACATAATGAATTTTAAGGGATTGTAAATATCTTATTTACCATGATTAGATCATTGTTATGGAGATAATTAAGGAAAATATCAGGTGGTTTACTGTCTAATATTTCTCCCTCATTTAGTCTGTAATTACTTTCATGCAATCCTTTCTTCTCTCCTCAGCTGTACATATATTGCAGAAAGTTCAATGTATAGAAAGGTCTCTAAAATTTTTTTAATTTTTATTTTGGAATCATCCATCAGCATTACAAGTTACAGAGTTCCTCTCAAATTTGGTCCATGACCCATGTATAGTCAAAAGCTATATTGTTCAATAACATTCATTAATTAATCACCAAATATAATGTGGATTGTACATATACCTTCCAGATGATGATGCTCTTAAAGCTCTTATGGGTGCACGCTCTGGCTTTTGCAGGACTCGAAAAGTCTTATTAAGTCCACTTCGAATGCAGGTCACAACTAACTTGTTAATATATCCTTCAGATTTTTCATTAACCTAAGTACAGATATTGTCAGAACATTCAAAAGTAAACAAAAACTAAAAAGAATATAAAAAAACTAGAGAAGGATGGATTGAGTAATATGAATAATTCATAACTCTTCCTATGAACATCGACAACACAAATAATTACAAAATTAAAATTACCCTCCAAAAAATATTTTGGTCAAAATGATTTTAAAAATGATATAAATCAAAATTCCCAAAAGTAGGTGCCAAAAAAATTGAAGTTTACCTGTGTATAAGAAAATGATACCAGCTTAGAATTTCCTAACCACCGAAGTCCCCTAACAACACCATTATGCACAGATAAACTTGAAGCAACAGCATTAGCAGAGACATCAATAACATCAATAGTTCCATTCTGAGTTCCCAAAGCAACCAAAGGAACAGCTACAGCAGGTTGGTTTCCTCCACCTACATACAAAATAACAACAGTAATTAACAAAGTGAGCATGGTGTGAATGCAGCTTCTATCAAAAGAAGATTCTAAGTATACTAAATTATAAAGATGTTTTAGAACATAAACTAACGTGCCAAAGTTGACATTAGAGAAGGAATCGGTACAGCCAATGTAGTCACCGTGGAAGAAAGCAACTGAAGCTGTCCAACTAGGCTCATCTGCAACATAAGGAAAAGGAAAAACCATTATCAGATGTCCGCCAATTTCGCAAAGTTTGATAGTTTATTTCAGAAGCTCTCAACCTACCAAGAAAATCAAAATGGTTGCACTCAAGAACTAAGATGCAATTCACAACACAATAAATAAATATATGAATATATAAATGAATAAAGTGGAATGCACTAGTCTAGTTATTTCTTGCTATTTATATCAGCGCTTCTATTTCTTGTTGGACTCGAGTTTCTCTTTGACAAGTTCCAACCTTCACTCATTAACAGCATATGAAGGTTTTCCCTATTAACATATTCAAGTCTTCCATGATTCGATCTACTTGTTTGAGGTTCAAGCTTCTAAGTTCAGGTTCTTAGTACCCAATCTCTTGTTTGTACATAGCATGAATTGATGGAGGTCAGTTATGCATAATTGGTGAGCTCAAAAATGCAAATTTATTAGATGGAAGTTGTCAATAATGAGTTTCCACTAAGTTCACTGTGTCACTAAAGCACTATAGGGAAACCACTAAACAATTTGTTAAGCCATTTAGTTCAGTTGACTTCCTCAATATTTATTTTCATGTTTTATCTTTCTTTTTCCTACCTCAATACGATAAGGAACTTTACTAAAATATTAAAAACATAATTCTAACATAAACATCTCCTACAAGTTTACCTAATACGACTTCCTAATAACTTAATTTCCTAATACTATAATTGATAATTATGACTAAGATTCTACTAATACAAAATAGGAAACACCAATATCAATTCTATAACTCAAACACTCCCCCTCAAGGTGAACTATGGATATTTACTATATCCAACCTGCTTACAAATATTCATTTTTCAATGAGAATGTTTTTCCCATGTACGTGGGGAATGACTGTCCCATCAGTACATCCTTATACGTGGAGAATGATCGTCATGTCCCATCGTACACACTCATGCATAGGGAATGACCATCTCATCACTACAACTTTTTAAATGTGAGGAATAACCATCTCACTAAAAACAAATTATATGAGGAGAATGACCGTCCCATCACAATATACATGCACATGTACGTGAGGAATGACCATCCCATTGTATTATACTCTTCAACACTGCCAATCATCTCCACCAATGAGAGATTCTTTTTGAAGAAATGAGGCAGACACCTTCTACTTGACCTGCATACCTTTCAATGTATCAATGATTTGAGCTAATTGCTCATTACTGACAGATATAGCTTTCTATGGGTATGCCACTAAACCACCATTCTCTTAGAGCACTTGTTTTGCTCTACAATTGCCTTTATGAGGCTTGCAGTCCATGGGCTTCCCATAAAAATTCCAACCCATAAATTTTCCAACAATTGTTGGGGTATGTTTCACCTTATTACAATGATCACAGGATGGCTTTTCAAATAGATCAAAGAGGACGAATTTGTTTAATTTTTCCAGAGTGGAAAGAGAAGGAACATTTTTTTTTTAGTTTCTTAACATATTAAACATAGCAAGATATTATGAATTAAACAAACTCGACAAACTGGTTTTATTCAATTAATTCATAGCATTTTGATACAATGGTTTAAAGCAGGAAAGGCGCAAAACAACTTGCTACTCCATTCAAAACATTGAAGAGAATCAAGGATAAGAATACTCATTGCAGATTGTAGAGTAACAAACAATAAAAGTATCCCCATATATTCTGTGAGATAAAAGGAACTAAATGCAAGATAATGGGCCAGTGTGGTAGGCTCAATAAAGGCCACATGAATTTATAGAAATTTTGTAATATTATTATCAAAAGAAGGAAAATAGAATCATATATGTGTACTTAAGATCTGTGGAATTTCACTGGGAAATGTGAACCCATAAATGTCAGGTACAAACTCCAGCACAGACACATATACTTACCTTTAAAAGAATATTTTCAGGGTTGAAAGATGAGCTTGATGGACAATTTTTAGAAGTCATTGTGGTATTAGCACTCGTCCCTACTAATGATGTGCTGTCATCTTTGATCAAATTTGACTTTTTATCATCCTTTTGAGTATCTGGTTTCCCTTCGGCAGTCAAAATCCAGTTCCATAATTTTCCATCATCAGAAATAGAGATCAAATGTGTCTCAGAAACAATAAAAGACTTGTCACAGAAATCAAAATGATTGTCAGGATCATTGTCGAGGTAGTTAGAATTAGGTGCATTAGTCTTTGCAATGTTCTGAAGAATGGAATTTGACTGGTTTAAAACGACAGCAAGCACTGAAGGGGAAGGGACAGAGGTCCCAAGCGAGGGCATTAACTCTTCCATGGAGCTCATGGCATACACCTGTTCCCCTCTGTAATGACACATAAGCATATAATATGAGGAAATGGATAGGGGAACTTAAGTTACGACAATTGTCTATGTTTTCCAAGGCAAATTTGTGCAGGATATTTGAATATTTGTAAGGATCATGTGTTATATGTCCAATTAAATGGAGATGTAGCATTTACTAGGACACAATAAGAGATGCCTTGGGTCTTGAATACCAGTGCAAATCCAACAACCCTAATCTAAAAGTGTCTTTGAAGATCTAATTAGAGATTACCCAAAAATTCAAATACAAAAACAAACACAATAACAGGTTGCAAATGCATTTTGAAAAATACTTCATATACAGATCGCTGAAATGGTTGAACAAAACACAAGAAACAGTTGAGTCAAAAGTTTATTATGGAATCTGATAAAAAAAAGTAGATTATGGACAAAACATGAACTACTTATAGTTTCTACTTTATCCCATAATTACAGTTGAATTGATGACTAAATCATCCTCAAATAGCTTAAAATAGAACATCTATGACTATTCTAGAATCTACTTTATGATCTTTATTTCGTTTCTGTACCTTTGGCAATTTACTGAAAGCCATAAGATTGATCCGACAACTTTCCTTGACATGTGACCAACACACATGAAAGTTTTTTTTCTCCCCCAACTACATCAGGAGTATTCGCCTCCATCTATCCCACCTCACTCTTTATAATCACATATGAAGGTATTTTTTCCTTTTTTTTGGTGAATGAAAGTATCATTTATGTACTCAAAAGCAAGGATATTTTGAATTCCAATGCACCCTATTCCCTAAAGGTTGCCATTGCATATATGGAAATTCAAGATAATTAAGTATCTATTTCACCAGTGAGAAAATGCTAGCATAACAATCACAAAGGGCAAAGGTACACCTAGTAGCATGACAATTTCTAAAAAGTGCACCCAGTAGCATGGTAATTTCAGGGGTGCAAATTAGGCACTTGTAATTTGAAATGGGACACCCAGCAGCATGATAAGCTCAAAGACCGTAGTTGCCACAACACTTGCAATTATTTAGGATGCATTCAAATCAGTCTCAATTTTAAATGACAATATAAACACTGTATTCTATACCATTACATATTGAATTGCCAGAAACCACTCCAAACAAATTCTAAACAAATAATTGTGCTTACAGTCATTATGATGTGTCATCAAGCTAAGCATTCATAGTTGTTGCCTCAATAGTCGTTATAGCATTCTTTAACTAATCTAATATAAAACCTCAATAGCTAATAATTACTACCTTGAACAATGTATGCTTAATTAACACCTAATTAATAACAGAGACATCCGATATTTCATAACTAAAGGCAAGAAATGCTTACGGCTTCCTATGCCAAGTACTGAGCTTCCCATCAAGATGAACACAATAAATCCACTCATTATCCAAATCAACCAAAACATCAACAAACTTCGCGCAACCGCGTGGCAACGCAGCAGCAAAAAGCTTAGTCTCATACTGCAAATCAAACACAACTAACTCCCTGGGAAACACAACAAACAAAACATGCCTCCAGCGCTGCGAAAACGCAAACCTCGCACTATAAACCGGAAACAACACCGAAGCCGGTGACGTCATCAACGCCTCACCACTCACAGTCACATCCCTCTCCAGCCTACTCAACTCACCACCACCATCACTAGTCCCAATCCTAAAATCCCTCACCACAAAGTCACTCTCACTCTCACCCTCACCATGAACCACAACACTCAACAACAATCCTCTCAACCCTAGCGCGCTGACGTGGCGAGAATCGAACGGATCGCGCCTCAAGCAGGACAAAAACTCCGGCGAGGCGTCGTACTTCCACACGCACCGTCCAGTGGTGGTGTTATAAATTGAAATCATGGACGGTCCGTTGATGGCAATAAGTAAGTAAGAATCGTTCTTCGATTGGACCCAAGCGAGGTCCTGGATCCCTAATTTGGGGTCGGTTAGGGTTTCGAACCACATGGCGGGAGTTTTGGTTTGGAGGTGGAGGAGGGCGATGCGGCCCTGGCGGTCGCCGGCGGCGAGGAGGAGGTGGGAGGAGGAGGGCTCGGAGGAGAGGAGGCGGCGGTTGAGGGGGAGCGGGGTCCATCGGACGGAGGTGACGAAGGGGGAGAGGAGGGAGGAGGAGGGAGGGGGCATGGGGAGGGAGGAGAGGAGCTGCATGGAGCGGGTGTGGACGACGGAGACGGCGCTGCCGGAGGGGAAGGCCAGGAGGTCGTGGGGGCTCAGGTCCGCCGAGGCCAGGTTGTTGCGGCTGGGTGGGCCCGGGAGGAGCGAGTTCCATGAGCTAGGGGTTGACATTGTGGTGTGGTGGGTGGTTGGTTGAGTTGGAGTGGTTAATGGAGGAGGATGGGGATGGAGTGAGGGGTTTGAGGAGGTTTTGATTTGAAGTGCTCACTGTTTATGGCCTGTTTGGTTGCATGAAAAAATCACAAAGAATGTGCATTGTTAGGGCCAATTTGGTGAAAAGTTGGGAAAAATTAGAATGAGGTATCAAACTAATTTCTTTAAAAATATTTTATATTTAGGAGCGGAAGAACTAATAATTAGGCAAACAACATGTGAATTGATTACTTTAAGCATGTGGGAGAGCCAATTTTTTTATACACTCGCGGGGGAGCCAAATTCTTGTTTGACATCTTTCAGGTCTGAAATTAGGGGAAATTGCTCAAAAGATCTAAAATTTTATGAAATTTATCTTCACATTAATTATATTCGTCCCAATTCATGGAAACATATTACTCCTGACTAAAAATTACAGTCAAACAGGGAATTTATTATAATGTTAAATCAAAATCACAATCCGCTTTATTCTAAATTTCTAAATTTTTTTCCAAAATATTTGTATTGATTGCACGTAATAAATAAGTTTTCCTCAAAAGTAGTTACCATTCACAACTCAATTAGAAAAGATATTCTAGGAAATCAACACATATATTGATATATGTTATAAATAAGGAATTTCACTATTTAAAAGGTAATAAAAAGGAATTCAACTATTTTTTTTTTTTACATGATCAAGGTATCCCCACTCGACAAGTGAGAGACTAATTCCCCGCTGATTTGTAGGCACCTCAAAGGGTGGGACTGCTGGCCTGGGAGATTTAATGCTTCTCCATACCCAACGCCAGGGATCAAACCCCAGACAATTGGTTAAGGGTGAATGAGTCATTGTCACTCAACCACACACCCCAGGTTTTAATATTTTAATATCTGTAAATCAGTTGTTTACTTATTTACCTCCTCACATAATGATTGGAAGTATTACCTTCTATGTAAATATATTTATATAATATTACCACATAACCATAATGGTGTGAGATTAAATAATTATTTATACTCTCTCCGTTCCTAAATATAAGACCTAGATAACTTTTTTTTGGAAAGATTAAGGTTGTGAAATAGGTTATTAAATGATGACATATTTGATATCTTTTTAGATTATCCATTAGCTTATAGGTAAAATAAACTAGTTTAAGAGAAAAAATTAGGTAAATCAATTTATAATTAACTTATTTTTTGCTTTTTTTAGGATTTTTCAAAAAAGTCATCTAGGTCCTATATTTAGGAACGGAGGGAGTATAATATATTAATATAATATATTTAAATTATTAGGTTTTATTCCAGAGATATTGGTGTGAGATTAAATAATTGGATTCTCCTTTAATTTAGGGATAGTTAATAAATAATCCAAGAAATTGAGCAAAGCGATGGACTGATGGCAAAAATGACAGTGTCATTTTTCATTTTTTGATCAGAAACAGTGTCATGTTATCAATCAAGGTAATGGCATGTTTTGTGCGTGTGTGTCTGCATATTGATTTCATTGAAGTCAACTAGTAATATCGGTGTACATTTGTTCTTAAAGGGAAATTTTTAGTATTTTTATAAGTTTATTATCAATTGAGGAAATCCATTTTTATTTGCTTTTATTATCTGCAATCGATTATCCATCAGTCATTTATATGCATAATTTAATTTTAGTTAGTTTATGTAATTTCTTAAAGCATTGATTTGATCCTTCACAAAAATGCATTTATTTGATTTCCCTAATAATCAGGATTGATTAAATGAGATTAATGGTAGAAAACAAAAAATTTATTATTTTCGTTAGTGTTAATGAAATGCATTATTTGATTTGCCTAACAGTCAAACGATAATTGATGAACAAACGAATTAGTGTTATTCTTAATTTTGATTATTGTTATTGATTGATATATTATATGAAATATGGAGTGGCAACAAAGGGAAATCAATTTCTGATCTCTACACAAAAAACAAAGGGAAATCAATGAAAATAAAATTGGAAATTAGAGAGATAACACAAAATTAATTGATGTAGATAATATCTTATTAGTTTATAATGAATTGATGTAATAAAAACGGTAATGTTTATAATCAGAAATTATCATGGTAATTAATTGCAATTGCAATGACAATGAATATTTTCCATAGTACAGAAAACCCAAAGGTGAATGGGTTACACATAAATCAAAACATCAATTTTATTAAATATTAATTATATTTGTTATACAAGTTATGTTTGAATTATATATTTGAATTATATTTGTTATCAGAGATGTATGTTATATTGAATTTAAAATTGGCTCATGGTGCAGGGTATGATACTAGTTCATATTAGTCTCTGTTAATGATGTACATGAAAGATGAAACATTCCCTTGGATAACAAAGGAAATATCCATAATAAAAAGGTTCAAATTTCATTTGTTTCCTATAAAACCACACATTGAAAATTTCTGGATCAAATTTGAGATTGACCAATAAATTAAAATGGATTAGCTTCATTTCCAAGAAACCAGAAAACGAATTTGGAAGGTAAATTTCAATCAACAATATTGAAATTTAGGCATTGATTAAGGCCTTATGAATAAAAATATTTATATTTGCTCAGAAAAATAATAAACCCTAATTAACAATTCTTCTGAAACACAATAGCTTGCTATAGCTTGTAAGAAATCTTGTTCCTCCAGTCACGAATAAGCAATGGCGGTGAGTTATTTCATTTTTGAAACTCTCCTTTTCCAACGGTTTTATGTTGATGCATCAAGTCATTTTCCCCTGATCGTTTCTCTTTGATAATGGTATATTATTTACTCTACCTTTATCCCATTGAGCTATACAGAATGATATTTCATGTGTTTTCTGTTTGATATATGTGTGTGCATGAAGATAAATGCTCGATCGTACCATGTGCTATATTATTAAACCATTTAATATTCAAAAGTTACTTTATATTTGAAGAATGAATGAGTGAATCAATCACTTTATTTGTCTGAACACAAGAGTTTTGGGTGGGTTGATGAACCAGGGAATCAATCCCTTTGATTGTCTGAACACAAGAGTGTTGGATGGGTAGATATGATTAGATTTTACATGTTTCACCTCCTTACCGGCCCACACAATGATGTTTTGAGTTTAAAAAACAACACAAAAATTCATCATATTTGTGCTTCAGTAGACTTAGGTGAGTACCTTTCTAATATTAGGATCCTTCCAAATCACCTAAATAATGTCATCATATGGTACCAGATTGAACTGCAGCTCAATGATTATGAGCCAATTCTTTTAACCAAATAATAAACCAATCTTTGTTGTTGGCTGTCTTTTAGAAACTTTTTCTGTTTAATTGTGAGCAGTTTACACATGAATGTTTTATTTATTAGTGGATGGATTAACTCTTATTTGTTTTAATATTATTCTTTTCATGTTTATAACTTTATATATGAATATTTTTATATATTTTAGTTAAATTATACTCAATTAGTTCGATTAAAATTGTAATAAGTACGTACTTCCCTATGAATTTTAGGACGAGCAATCAACAACGAGCAATAACTTGAAGGTAGTGTTGAGGCTAGTGGCTCTTATGGCTAGTTTTTGTGCAGCATCGTTAACTTATTTCACTCATCAAACAGACAACTTTGGTGATTACTCCACTAGCGTTGAATTTAGTGACTTGACCCCTTACCGGTCAGTTAATATCACAGTTAAAATCGGGCCGGGTTTCAGGCCGGGTTTAAATTACCTTGATTCATGCTAAGTTGGATTTAAATTATTTAATTTCATTTTATTTTCTTATTTTTTCGGTGATCTCAATTCTCAGGTGCTTCCGAGTTACACATTTTGTAGCAGGTGCATACAGCTTTGTGGTGTCTATCATCCTCAATTTCTCCAAGAGTCAACTATGGAAACCTGTTGTTGCTTTTGATGTTGTAAGTAAACGTGCACTTTCTGCTCTGTAATATTTTCTTCTTGTTCATTTTTGTATTAAGAGAGTAGTTGTGAAAATTTAATTTCTGTTTACATGTTTCATAAAATAAATGCATGTCTACATTATAATTCGCACTATTAAGTTAGGTAACTATTTTCTTGATTTCAATATGATTTCTGATCATGCAAGCCCTAGCTACAAATAATTAAACATGGCAAAACCTGTCTTTCCTCTTAAAATTATTTATCCGAGAAATCCGGCCCGATTGGACTTCACTAAAATATGGTCATTTTTTACATATTGATTTTATTATCGAAATTGGTTTTGATCAACCTATAGTATTGAAATTAACTGGATGGGTCATTGTTGAATACATATTGCGCGCGGATAAATAATACTAAACAGTATAAGTAGGCCATGCTTTATATTAAGCAAACACAATTTTTTTTCCTTTGTTATTATCATAAAAATGCTGTGCTAGATCTTAAGTAACTACCCAGTTGTCCCGAACATAGTGCTAGTTTAAAGGTTCGGTACTAAGTGAGTAAGTGTAAACGTCAATCCCATTTTTGGTGCACAGAATTCAATACATTTTCCCCTGAAATTTATAATATTTCTCATATAAATATTCATATTGATTGCATAAATAATTAAAGGGATTTTAATCAAAGTAAGAATGTTCTAATGCAAATGATTAAATATGATAATTAGAAAAAAAATCAAACGTACATACTTTTGACAAATAATTAGTTAATTGTATTTCTATAAATTAGTCATATATAAACTTGTACACACTCATAGGAAATATCATTTTAGAAGACAAAGCATAAAAACTTCGGATACAACTATTACTAATACTTTGATGATATGATGATACAGCTTTTGATGGTATTATTGTGGTCAAGTTGCTCAGCTGCTATGACAGTGATCTGCATGGAAAATTATGGAAACTTTCATGCAAGTTGGACCCCAATCTGTTCACGAGTTCAATCTTATTGTGTGTATGCATTTTCAGCCATTTCTGTAGGCTATGTGGGAGCCCTAGCTTATCTTGTCTTGAATTTGGTTTCTATCCAAGAAGCCTTCAATGCTCTTCTTATTTGATTAAATTAACTAGGCATGCACGATTTATGTGTTACAATTATTGTACAAATTTTGGGTTGACCATTATTGTGCTCTCATGATTAACTGATTAATCCTGCTTGAATTAATACACTTACTTGCAAGCTAGCTTGGGGTTGAGCTGCTATTTATGGAAGTAGAATATTCTTCTAGTGGATTTAAAATTTTTTGCTTGAAAAGTGTGTGTGTAGTTTTGCCCATTTTTATATATCATTTTATCCTTAGCAGCTATATCTATATGGCTTTAAATGATTTTTATTTGGCCTGTATCATTAATTCTTACATGTTATTTTGATTCGCTAAGTGCATGTATGATAAGGAAAAAAACAAAGAAAAAATAACAACCTGTTGATTAGGAAATTGTTGAATATATTTCCAAGAGTCACATACCACCAACCCTATAAGTTCTTCCATTTCAGATATCACATAAGCAAGAATGAGTTCCAAGCAAAGATGGTATAAATACTTGTTCAGAAACAAAAAAAAAAAGTGCAATATTTATGATCACACACAACTCCTTTAACATACAAGAGGTTAAAACTCATAATAAAGTTAAGCAAGGAAGCAGAAGATCAAACTCTCAATTACCAAAATAATGGAAAGAGAAGTTTGTTGAAAAAACAAAGATGGTACATAAACTATTAAAATTGCAAACAGTTAAGAACAAAATAGGTAGAAAATCTTATTCTTCTTTTTGGGTAAACAAAATGGGTAGAAAATCTTATTCTTCTTTCTGGGTAAAAGTATTTCATGGCTCATTGCGAAATAACCCAAATTAATCAGCAACAAATCTGATAGGTATGAAGAAACAATTATTTCCCCCACCGAACATGAATATTCTATTAACATGGGGTTGATTCTAGCGGAATACTATAATTAGTGATTGGAAACAGAAGTGAAGCAAAAGAAACTTACCCCCCCCCCCCGTGCAATGCACGAGTATTTCTTTCTTTTTTTATGTAATATCTTATACTATCATAATATGAAAGTATTTGGATTTTGAAGGTCATGATTATATTAATTGATATTTGATATGTTATTCGACCATCATTATGTAAATTTCCATTCCCATTTTTTTTAAAATCAAAAAATGGATTATTTTGATATAAAATAGCACATATAGTCTCAATTTGAGGATATTTTCACGTTTAGTAAACTTTGTAAGTAAATTTAAATATATAATACTTAAAAATCCCATCAACTTATGTTACATCCAATATTCAACTCGGTTGAGAATCAAACTCTCATTACATATAATAAATATGAAATTAGTAGGATATTCAACTCGGTTGAGAATCAATCCCCCTTTCAATCCCTTACCCCTCCACTGCAACAAAAACACGAAACCCCCCACTGGGAATTAATAGGAAGGTATTTTGATGAAATTATTTGAGCAACAGGATGTTTTAGAAGATAAATTGAATTTAAACTACATGTAATATTTAAAGTACTATGATTACTATCGATGAATTGTTTTAAAAAATATAAATTTAGATTACATGTAATATTTTCAACTTAAAGCAGAATTAAACTCTCCCATGTATTTCATTATAAAAAACTCTCCCCTGTATAAAAACAAAAATATAGTAAAACTCCATCCCTAACCTCCCAATCCCCCCCCCCAAATAAATCAAGTTTCCCTTGGTAACGAATCTGACTCACCTGTTAATAAAAAAAAAGAGTAGAATTCAATCTCCAACATCCCCCATCTACCCAAAAAAAAAAACAATAATTCCTGGGCACCTCCACATCTGAAAGTATAAATTATTTTGTACTCAATTTTTCCAAATAGTTTCAATATGTAATATGTTTAACATGCCCAAGAATCATACTCATCCGTTTGTAAAAACAAAAAAGTGAAACTCCATCTCAAAACACTCAATTGGATTGGAGGTAGGACTCCTCTAGGCAAATAGATTAAATGTAGTTGTATATAGAAAATTGTCAAATAGATCAAAGATGAGTGGAATGAGTTGTACTTACATTGGAAGTCACTCAACTCATCAGTGATGTGGTCAGTTTGTTATATTAAATATATCAACTAATTTAGGTATTTATGGTTATCATATATATCCCCTTATTAAGGCTAATAGATCGAATGTTGTGGTTGCATGGGAATCTGTCGTTAGATACAGCTTACATGTAGTACTAAGATGTGAAGGCTGATTATGTTGGAATTATCACAATTCATCAATAATACCGTTATATTAGAATTATCACATTCATCAATAATACCATTATATTGGAATTATCGCAATTCATCAACAATGCCCTATCTAAGGCTAATTAAATAAATGCAAAAGTTGCATTGAAATCTGTCTCTAAAATTCAAATGACACTGAAGATTGGATAATGAATGCAATTACATTGGAATGAACATTATTCATTAAAATATAGTTGGTTACTTAATTTCCATTGGAAACACAGCATAGGTGGCCAATTAAGAATCAACAAAACCCACTATAATTTAAGGCTAATTGATTAGAAGTAGTTGTGGCTTAGGAATATGCACAACAACTATTTCGGCATTTAATGATATTGAAATAAATACACCTATCTGGGAAATGTAGCCCCTATTTGGGGCAATTCTTGCATGTCAAAGATGATTCTTTCAATGGTCTATTATCTGTATAGTAAACCATGTACGATATCAAATTGAAAGTCATAACATTGTCATTCTAATATTAGCAACCATATTAATCCAAAAGACAGTCCTCAGTTGTGATCTTGAAATTACAGTACCTCATTCTTGTTTTGGCTTCTTTGCCGTATAATTTTCATAAGCCAATTCAGCCACTAAGTCACAGGACCTTACAGGGTAAGATGCATATCATGTTTCTACTCTTCGATGCTGACTTTGATGCCTTGTTACACTCATAGACACCAGGGAGGTAGTAAGTGCCTGCTTCTCCATCATCCTCACTATATACATTTTCTTTTGACTCAAACTATACATTTCATTTTAAATGAGTGTAATAAGTTTCAGCCTAATCATTGATTCACTTTCAAAGCAAAATGCATTGAGAAGATGGCACTTAGATGTGGGTCAGTATCATGTAGAAGAAAAATAATTATCAGTACTTAAGCACCATAGGATTGAACAATAATAAATCATAAAAAGGAAAGTTTCATTTGTGGGTTGTGAAAGAGGATAAAACAGAGATCCCATAACTCCATGCTGTCAAATCTAATATAAATCTCACCTTCTAGTGCATTATTTGCTTGCTTCTCCATCATCCTCATTATATGCATTGTTTTGCTGTCAAATTGTTCAGCTTTTAAAACAAATGGAAAACACAAAAAAATCATATTCCAACCCACATTATAAAAGTTATATAACAATTATATTGGCACATGATTGTATCATTACATACTTGCAATCAAAGATATGCTCTGAAGTTAATAAATTCGTGTGAATCCAACTGCTTTAGTTTAACCAAGTTGCTATGTGCTAACAAAATATGACAAACAAAAATAAGAAACAAATGTTTTTATATGTCATTTATAGTCAGTCTGACTTTAACCATGAAGGAGGAAGCTATACATCAAACTGAGAGCAGTTTGGAAGAGAACCTAAAGAGCAATAATCAGAGAAAGGAAAGAGAAATATCCATACTCGTCCACTGAAGCATTGCAATTCAGTTACTGTCAGCTTCTTATTACTCCTACCTTCTTCCCCTTCATGGTTGAATATAATTAAACACCTAAACTTACACTTCTTTTCCTTCAACCCTAAGGTTCCCTCAATGCTTGTCCAATGTAAATCTATATTTCATCAAACTGTAAAAGCAAAGAGAACATAAAAGAAATCAGAGAAAGGAAAGAGCCATATCCATACTTTGTCTAAAGTCAATCTCCATATCTCAGTAGGAAAAAATCTCAAACCGCCACAAAGCAAGAAAACCCCAAAGTTGCCACATAACCAAGCCAATGCTTCATAGCAATTTAAAAAATGAAGAAAAATAAATTAGAATTAATATATTTGGAAATAATTTTTTTTTAAAAAAAAAAAGAAAATGGAAGAAACTCATTTACGCCTAGCTAGATAGAGTAGGTATTTCAATAGGTTTTGATAAAGCATTGGAAGCACATTTAGGGGTTTCAAAATTGTTTCCCCCAAACTTAGCTCATGAAATCAGAATAAAAAACTTTATAATGTCCACTTTAGTAAGTGCCCACACCTTGAAGTTATCAAATCAGAATGAATTCTAGCATGTGGGTTTCCACAGATTGAAGAAAAAGAGTAGGAGAAAGATAAAAAAAATTAAAATAATCAAGCATGTGGTTTTCCATAGATGGGCAGGAAAAAACCTTGAACCCCAAATCGGATCCTCACCTAAATAGCCATAATCAATGAAATGAAGGGTGGTTAATGAGGAAAGAATGGTCACCTGAGGCTTGCATGGCACGGAGCTTTAACATCTCTATTCTTACTTCTCATTAACGATCTCTGGAAGATGAGAGGAGAGGAGAGAAGAGTAGATCAGACGGAGAGGTGAGGCAAGAATATGAAGAAGAGAGGGAGAGGTACTTGATGTTGATGATTGTGGGAGGGAGGTGGGAGACGAAGTGAGTTAGGGTTTTAGGTGATTGATTTGGGATTTTTTTATCAGACAAATTGTCAATTGAGGAGTTATAAACGTAAAAAGGCCTACAGTGTGAAAGAACAGCAGGGTTTATTTTGGGATTTACAGAGTTTAACAAATCAGGTTTATGTGTGAACACAAAGTGGTTCAAATAGGAGATTTAGAGGTAGATATTAGATAGATAGAGTAGGTATTTCAATAGGTTTTGATAAAGCATTGGAAGCACATTTAGGGGTTTCAAAATTGTTTCCCCCAAACTTAGCTCATGAAATCAGAATAAAAAACTTTATAATGTCCACTTTAGTAAGTGCCCACACCTTGAAGTTATCAAATCAGAATGAATTCTAGCATGTGGGTTTCCACAGATTGAAGAAAAAGAGTAGGAGAAAGATAAAAAAAATTAAAATAATCAAGCATGTGGTTTTCCATAGATGGGCAGGAAAAAACCTTGAACCCCAAATCGGATCCTCACCTAAATAGCCATAATCAATGAAATGAAGGGTGGTTAATGAGAAAAGAATGGTCACTTGAGGCTTGCATGGCACGGAGCTTTAACATCTCTATTCTTACTTCTCATTAACGATCTCTGGAAGATGAGAGGAGAGGAGAGAAGAGTAGATCAGACGGAGAGGTGAGGCAAGAATATGAAGAAGAGAGGGAGAGGTACTTGATGTTGATGATTGTGGGAGGGAGGTGGGAGACGAAGTGAGTTAGGGTTTTAGGTGATTGATTTGGGATTTTTTTATCAGACAAATTGTCAATTGAGGAGTTATAAACGTAAAAAGGCCTACAGTGTGAAAGAACAGCAGGGTTTATTTTGGGATTTACAGAGTTTAACAAATCAGGTTTATGTGTGAACACAAAGTGGTTCAAATAGGAGATTTAGAGGTAGATATTAGATAGATAGAGTAGGTATTTCAATAGGTTTTGATAAAGCATTGGAAGCACATTTAGGGGTTTCAAAATTGTTTCCCCCAAACTTAGCTCATGAAATCAGAATAAAAAACTTTATAATGTCCACTTTAGTAAGTGCCCACACCTTGAAGTTATCAAATCAGAATGAATTCTAGCATGTGGGTTTCCACAGATTGAAGAAAAAGAGTAGGAGAAAGATAAAAAAATTAAAATAATCAAGCATGTGGTTTTCCATAGATGGGCAGGAAAAAACCTTGAACCCCAAATCGGATCCTCACCTAAATAGCCATAATCAATGAAATGAAGGGTGGTTAATGAGAAAAGAATGGTCACCTGAGGCTTGCATGGCACGGAGCTTTAACATCTCTATTCTTACTTCTCATTAACGATCTCTGGAAGATGAGAGGAGAGGAGAGGAGAGTAGATCAGACGGAGAGGTGAGGCAAGAATATGAAGAAGAGAGGGAGAGGTACTTGATGTTGATGATTGTGGGAGGGAGGTGGGAGACGAAGTGAGTTAGGGTTTTAGGTGATTGATTTGGGATTTTTTTATCAGACAAATTGTCAATTGAGGAGTTATAAACGTAAAAAGGCCTACAGTGTGAAAGAACAGCAGGGTTTATTTTGGGATTTACAGAGTTTAACAAATCAGGTTTATGTGTGAACACAAAGTGGTTCAAATAGGAGATTTAGAGGTAGATATTAGATAGATAGATAGATGCAACCTCATTGATTATCATAATAATAATTAGTCATTATGAGTCATATCCCAGTTATAAATAAAAGAACAATCACATGACCAATTTGAATTTAAACCTCATTAATTCGCAGCACAATTCGGCTATTTGAACGTTTTCATAATCTGAAAGAATTACGTAATTACTAAAATCACTGCTAATATCAATTATATATAATTAGTTTTCACTTACCCAATTAAAAAATTTAGACCAAGTTAATTGAAATTATTTAAAAGATCGGCTATCAAAAAATGTAGACCAAGTGAACTTTTAGTTGAAGGCTATGCCTAGGGAGAAATTTGGTTTATTTTTTGGAGGGGGTTTTGGATAAAGAAAGTTGTTGGGATGAAATTTAACTCTTCTATCAATGTACTATTTAAAATGTGGGTTTAAACCCTTTGAGCTTTCACACCTAAACCAATTCCAAATGAGGTTTTACCAAAGTATCTCTCAAATCAAACTATACTAAATGTATGAAAATTACCTAAAACATTTACATTGAACACATAAATGGAACTTCATTAATTCTCTTAAATTTTGAGCACAATTCGATGCACATTCATAGTTTACATGATCTGAAAAATATTACAATAAGCAATTACCATTATCACTTATAATGTCAATCGAAAGTTTCATTCTGAGCAAAAAAAAATTCCAAAGTTCCAAACTTCAGTGTTTGTATAAAGCTTCCAACAGACATTATTTTATTTGCGTGTGATTCATTTTGTAGTACTAAAAAAATGCTGTGTTCAAAACAAGTTCAAACGTCAAAAAATAATGTGAATAAAATTTCTCCATATGAGAGAGAAGGAAGAGAAAAGGGAATTTACAAGCTAAGTTACCTAGGGTGTAACTGAGAACTAAGGAAAGAAGGTAATGAAGCTTTGAGTACTACAAAATTGTTTTTACAATTGTTTACAAGTTAATTTACAATTGTTTTTCTTTAATTTGTAGAATTAACTATGTATCATCTTGTCAATCAGAATTTAAGTCTCATAAATGCTCACTCCAATTGAATGCTCATCTACAATTTCATAAAATGAAAAAAAAAATACAGTAACCAATTAATAAAATTCTTAATAATATAAATCATAAATACTTAGATTTCAACTACCCAATTAAAATTTAGTCCTCATTGTTTCAATTACTCAACTATTGCCCGTTCATGAATATTGTGCTGAACATATATATAAAGCAATTTTCAAACTTTTACATTTCCAAAGTTCCAATCTTTACTTTTTATGTAGACTTTCTCCCAAATCGTAAAATTCTTAGTGTGATTCATTTTGTTACACTAAAAAAATAATGTTGTTCAGAACAAAGAAACCTAGCCAATTGGAATCCAAGCCTCATAAATAAGAACAATCACTTGACCAATCAGAATATACGCCTCAGTTATTTCTGGTACATTTCATCCCTCAGGCAACGTTTCCATAATCTGGAAATAATTACAGTAAGTGATTACCCAAATCACTGATAATATCAATCATCCATAATTATATTTCACCTACCCAATTAAAATTTGTCACTCAATAAATCAATCAATGTGATGTACATAATTCATTGTTCATAACTTTGAAAATAAATTATTTCCAATTTTCTACTTGTCCAAAGTTACAAGCTTCAATTTGAAAAAAGAAAGTTACACACTTCACACTTGCACCTTCTCCCAGACAATTTAAAAAATAAATCAATCAATCTGATGTACATAATTCATTGTTCATTGTTCATAACAAAAAAATTGCATTTGCCAGAAATCCAAGGAAAGGTAATTTCTTGATGTATATGAGAATTAGTGTCATGAGTTCATATATTATTCCTAATAGAAACTAATCTAATGTATTCATCAAGTTAGAGCAAACTTGCAAATTTCCCTCTAAATGTATAGAGCAAACTAATTAAACTAATTTGTATCATCGTTTTCACTTCCCATTAAGAATTTAGATAACTTCAAAGTTGAAAAATAATTTAAATAAATATTAATTGGATATTTGTAATGTATGAGGATCTTAGAAATTGATTCCTAGGGAAATTTGGTTTTTTTTTGGGGGGGAGGGGGGGGGGAGAATGGAGTTTGGATGGGGGAGGTTGGAGATAAAGTTTGACTCTTTAACTTTATATACGGGCAAGTTTGCTTCTAGATCAAGTTAAAAATATCACATGTAATACTAATTGAAATTATTTGGAAAGAACAAATGTACAAAAAATTTAGACGAAATAAAATTTCAGATGGGGGGAGGTGCTTGGTGAACTTTGGTTTATTTTTTGTTGGGGATGGGGGGTTTTGATAGGGAAGTTGAGGATGAAGTTTTCCTCTTCTCATCCAAGAGAGAGTGGTTGAACTGAAGGGGAGTTGAAGATAGTTTGATTCTTTTGTTTTATTTACAGGAAGTTTGATTCTCAGCCAAATTGAATACTCCCTCTGTTCCTAAATATAAGATCACTTTGGTTAATTTGGAGAGATTAAGGAAGACTTTCCAATGAATTAGGATTATATAATCTTTCCAAAATACCCCTCACTTAAATTTAAAAGACAAATAGGGATTTGAGAGAGAAGTGAGGGAGCTAAGAAGTATTGGGGTAATTTGGACCAAAATTGGCAAAATAGAAAGTGATCTTATATTTAGGAACTTATCCACTTCCCCAAAGTGGTCTTATATTTAGGAACAAAGAGAGTATTATGTGTGAGTAAAATTAATGATATTTTAAAGTATCATATAAAGCACTAATGAATTAATATTATAATTTTTTATTTGATAAATGATAATATACATTGAGTTTCCTATATTGTTAAAATAGAAATCAATGTTCCTAAGTTTTTAAATATAATTTGGGTAAAAAATAATAGTCCTATCAATTATCATTGCTGCCCAAGTAAATCGACATAGATTATGGGATGAAATTTAAAATTCAAATCTTATTTCCAAAGATGATAGGAATGAATTTTAAAAAATTGAATTCAAAATATCATTATTATTGCTAATGATATCTTTTTATGTTAATGAAATTTCCCTCCATCTTCTCAATCTAAGCATATTATTGAACAAATTAAAATAGTTATTTCCCGCTGACACCCTGAACAGGAACTAATTAAAATAGGTATTTCCCACTGACACCCTGAATAGGTTAATACCCACCACTAATAAGTTTTCAAACAATATCTATTATGTGTTGCAAAGAAAATTTAGTTCTTATTTTTGTTGTGGGGAGGGGTTGGACGGTTGTAGATAGTTTAATTGTTTCTATTTACCAATAGTTTAATTTTTGGTCAAGTTAAATATTATATGTGATATAAATTAACGAAATTTTTGAATAATTATATCATTTAAATTACTTACAAAAGACACTTTAAACGTCAAAATATCATCATATAAAGACAGACCATATATGTTATTTTGTAAAAAAAATCACCTGTGCATCGCACGGGTAGAACGCTTGTTATATATATATATATATATATATATATATATATATATATATATATATATATATATATATATATATATATATATATATATATATATATATATATATTTCACTCTCCTTTAATGTTCATGGTCCCCACCTACAATTTTTAAGTACTTTTTTACTATATCACGATACTCTTTCCCCTCTCTGAATTATTGCCTTTTTAATCCCTCTTAGATGTTGCTGGTGAAGCCACTGATTTAATAAATATAATATGGGTGAAATAAACTGTTTTTAGAAAATTAAATAAATGGGGCATTGATCCATGCCCTAGATGAAATACGTATTGTAGTTTATATGTATAGCTAGTGTGAATATTTTTTTTCTACAAAACAAAAAACTGGCAATGGTGTGCTTTCCTTGTCGATGGATATGCTGGCAGCAGCAAACCGTTCACTAGTAATAAATTATCTCCTACTAGAACATTGTTATGCATGGCTTGCACTTTTGTTATATTGTTTTTTTAATCTTATTCGAGTAAAATATATATTTGTTTGATCTGTCACTTAACCATTAGCTTTTCTTAGTTAGTCGTTGTTTGTTGATTTGAAATGACTGCTCCCCAGGCGATGCACAGGGGAGTAAAATCTAGTTGGTCTATGTAAGTTAATAAAAACATGGACCGATTTACCCAATATAAAGACTAAAACTTTTTTGCTGAAACTTGAGGGTCAAAATCCAAAATAATGACAAACTTCAAAAACCAAAGATTATATTAACCTAGAAATACAAAACAACTTTTCGACTACACAAATATTTAGACAATTAGACATGAAAACCATTTTTGGTAGCCACATGGTAGTATTCTTATCCGCTTTTTCTAAAAAACCAATCCTTATGTTATCTACAATAATTATTTATCTTAGATACTGAATCTATGAAACAATATTGAGTAAAACTTAATCTTTTGAGAGGAAAACCAATAAGTATGATATATTTTTAAAAGACAAATCTTACAAAAATATTAAAAAATAAAATAATAATTTCAATCAAATAATATCGACTACTTGAGATTATATTTTTTTTTTTGATAAAATGACAATTATATTAATTCAAGTCACAATTACATAAAGACACTAACAATACATTTGTGAACAGAAACATTGAAATACAAACAGAAATTGACCATGCCAATGCAAGAGCATGAACAAGTAGTATATCTAATAAAAAATTCTTGCAATACAATGTTGCTTATAGAAGAGGTCATCAACATCAAGTTGATGAAGGTTATGCCACTATGTTCACTCACACAGGAGGAACGGACATCTGCCCTAAAAGGGTTTGAAAGAAAGGGATTATGATCCAACTTTGAGATTATATTTGTTACTTCACGATTGACATAACGAGTTTTTCCTCCCGTGCGTTGCACTGGCAACATGTGTATCATCTAAAATTTGAGTAACTTGTGGTTGTTAAATGGATGCATTACTATTTATTATATATAGATATATAGATTTGTAACATCGTTAAAGCAATAAGACTTCAAATATAATATGAACACTTTTTTAGACAAAGATATGAATAGTTTTACAGACAATAAAAACAAAAGAGCTCGAACGGGCCCTCAGCCCATTAGATTAATTTAAAAATTTGAAGCCCGATTTTGAGTCGAGACCTCATGATATTTGGGCCCAAAAGAGCTCACCCATTTAAAGGGAATCACCCCTGGGGGACTCAGGCACGCACATAAATAGAGAAGAGAACATAGTTTATAATCTTCTTTTGTTAGGACTAGTAATGATGATTGTTTTAATTATTTGTGTTTATTTTCAACTTATTTTTACTTATCTTGTATTACAAACATCTTTCATCTGCATATCATTTTCCATTTATGAATAAATAATAAAGTGACATTCGAATACTTTGCTAAAATTAATGTTATTTCTTCTATTATATTCATCTCCAAGTCTTTTCTGTCACTCAACTCTGAATGCATATTAATAGCCTTCATATATAGAATCTCTATATATCCCAACAGATTTTAAGCCTTTCTAGAATCCAAACATCTCAACAGTATTTCTGTTATTTCATAATGATGATTGTAAATTTTTATATAGCTCTTTCTCACCCTACTTATGCATTCTAGAAACCAATTTGATGATATAGTCAATTCAGAATTCGTGTATAATTCTCAGCATGAATTAATTAATATGTGAATATGTGAGAGCGTGATATATATAGTGAAAAGTGAAGTGTATTGACCAACATGATTAACCTAATCCCCTACCCTGTTTGCTTCAACAAACCCGAAGCTTCTTTATCCATTCATTTCATATATAAATGTTTGTGTGTAATGTGCACACATCGAAATAGTTTTCTGCTCTTTCAATAAAAGCGTTTCCCGGGATTCGAACAAGTATTCTCATCTTTACGGGGTGAACTCATTTACCAGCTCAATCATTTATTTATTGGTGTTTAACACGTAATTCAATTAATGAGATCGCTAAATTGGATGTGTTGTTGATTTTTATATTAATATCATATTTTGATAAGATCGGTAAATTTGCTGAAGTTCACTTGTATTGGATTGAGAGGGAATGTTTCATTATTATACGGAAAATAAATAAGGGAAAAATAGTTCATATAACGAAATACAGAGCACACAAATATGCCCTTGAGCATGTTCATGAAAACAAAAATATTGGTAAAATGGTAGATATAGTTGTCGAAGATAATCAGTCAATATCGGCAAAATAATCATAATTAAAGTTTTAAGATTATGTTTGATTACTTTCAATTCACTCCATTGAATTGGAATAATTAATACTATGTCTATTTCTGAATATAAGACACATTTACCTAATGATTATATTAAAGATGTTATTTTAATTAGTTATATTATCATATGAATTATCAATTCACCATAATCATCTATTTTTTTAATCCACGCTCTTCCATTTTTACTTGTTTACTATTTTTTTGATACATACTTGTTTACTATTAATGTGCATTGTTATGGCCAATTTGGTGAAAAATTGGGAAAAATTAGAATGAGGTCTTATATATAAGATCAAACTAATATCTTCAAAAATATTTTATATTTAGGGGTGGAAGAACTAATAATTAGGCAAACAGCATGTGAATTGATTACTTTAAGCATGTGGGAGAGCCAATTTTTTTATACACTTGCGGGGGAGCCAAACTCTTGTTTGACATCTTTCAGGTCTGAAATTAGGGGAAATTACTCAAAAGATCTAAAACTTTATGAAATTTATCTTCACATTAATTATATTTGTCCCAATTCATGGAAACTGTTATGCCTATAACATAGCAGAAGGCCCAATTACCGAAGCCCCAAGAAGAAATGGACCAGGGAAGATCAAATCATTTTGACAAAATCAGAGTATTAATATCATTGACCAATAACGCCTTGCCAACATCCAGTAACCGCAAGGCGCAACATCAATAAGGATCAAAACGGCCAAGGTTATCAATTCGAAAAATAACTACGCCAATAGGAATAGATTTTCCCAGGGCTATATATATTTCGCTAAAAGTTATGTAATTTGATCATCGAATACATACTGATATTGAATACTCAAAGCTTACAATATTATTCACTTATTTTAGCCGGGTAAGTTTAGTCGACTAACTCTTTGTACTCACCTTGATTATTAATACATTTTCTGTTACTACGATTTTATTTGATAATTTGAGTATCAACAGAAACATATTACTCCTGACTAAAAAATTAGAGTCAAATAGGAAATTCATTATTATCTTAAATCAAAATCACAATCCACTTTATCACAATCCGCACGTAATAAATAACTTTCCTCAAAAAGTAGTTACCATTCACAACACAATTAGAAAAGATATCCTAGGAAATCAACACATATATGTTACAAATAAGGAATTCAACTATTTTGATATCTGGAAATCAGTTGTTTACTTATTTACCTCCTCACATAATGATTGGAAGTTTTACATTCTATGTAAATAATATTACCACATAACCATAACATCTTCAAGGATGTGTTGTTTATTACGCCTTTCATATAATTCCTTGATCCGCGCTTTTTGGGATGAGAAAATTTGTCTCCATAAATGGCCATGTTGGATTTTAATCAAATAGGAAGTTAATGAGCAAAATGATACCTTATAGGACGTGATTCATCCTTTTTATTCGATTAATAGAGTAGTTCATCCCTGCCATCATTTTTGAAGTATATTATTGAGTTCAATAACGAAATAGGTAACTTATTAAGCTGTGTGTGTGCGCGCGTGTCTTTGAAAAAATTTGTCCCAAAAAAAAATAGTTGGTTTTTAGTTTTTAATATGATTATCTTTTTATTTAATATGTTAATAAAATTTCTTTTTAATATAATCTTTTTTATAAAAAGAGAAACATGTCTTAGTTTCGTTAAAAATAACGTCAATAATTGTTTTATTATATAACGTAATTTTAATTATACTTAAAACTCAAGTATGCTTTGACATGATTTAGCATCTATATAGTTTTCATTTACATTGGTTTGCTTGACATTTTCCATTAATAATACTAATATTCTTAAAATTATTGGACGTAAAGAACACTTTGTAAAATTAATGGATGAAAATGAAAATTTCTGTAAACTCAAATGAATAAAAATATAATGTACTCTATATAATATGATGTGCTCCACACCACAAGAGATTGAGGCCCGTTTTTTACAAGATAACAAATTATGAGTATGCGGAATAATATTTATACTTAAGAAAACTGTGAAGGCACAATAAAAAGGAGGGAACACAGTGATGTAACTATGTAAGTGATACATTAAAAGTGACGTGGATTTATAAGGTTTTCATATCAATATTTTTAATACGTTTTTCTTGAGTCTCAATTTTGTTGGGCTACAGCTAATTCTTTATTCCATAAATGGTAAATCATTATTTACAAATTTCTTTACTAACCTCGTGTTGCATGGAATAAACATATCAGTATTATATTTTATAGATTGAATTAAATATAGAATCACAATCGTATAGAATTTGAAATCATATTGCACCCTGAAGTTCGGCGCATAACTGCCATTCGGCCGCCGGTAAAGGCGCAAGTGACAAGCTTACACAATGAATAGATGCTTCCAATGCAAATCAAATAAAAAAACGTTATATTTGTTTTAATTAATTTCAAGGGCGAAGGCCCAAAAATGATACATAACTATTGGCTAAGGAACAAAAGTAGTACATAACTATTTCGAGGTAAAAAAATGATACCTAACTTTTCCATGTGATCAAAAATGATATTTTCACTAATATGACAATAATATTAGACATGAAATGTCCAAAATGCCCTGATAATTAAATAAATTTTTACCGGCCGGTGGTTAATTTAGGGCGAAGGCCCAAAAGTAATACATAACTATTGGCCAAGGAACAAAAATGATACATAATTATTACAAGGTACACCAATGGTACCCAACTTTTAACATAGAATCAAAAATGATATTTTCACTAATATGACAATAAGATTACACATGAAAAGTCCAAAATGCACTTATAAATTAAATAAAGTTTCTTCTCCACCCTCTCCTTCCTTAGCTTCTTTCTTCTACCAATACTTCATTCAATAAATAACTCGTCCACCAATGGCTTCAACTCTCAGCAACTCGTTAGGGCGATCAGGTTGCAAAAACATGAAAACAGAGAAGTTAATCACCCACACTTACACATCTTAAAGCACATCATTTCATTTCATTACAACAGAGAAGTTAAATGAGAGCAAAAGAGCGGTGCGCGTAGCAAAATGAAATGACATTTCTACCCATCCGTATCTAACCATGAACAAAAAAAGTATCAGTATGTCTTAATGTTTGAGGTATTGTATATATCACGGTTAATTTTGTTTCAAAATTTTGTTTTTCACTTTTTCTCGTTGAGCTTATTAGAAATTGCTGTGATATTCTTAAATGACGCCACCTTCGTTTTGTCCTTATTAAAAAAGGCCACCATTATTACAAAGTATGCATCTCAAGATTGAAATCTATGTATAGTACATAAAATGATATATTATAAAATGTTAATATTTTTTTTTTATTAACCTCCCGATACCCATTGATTTTTAAGTTAGCACAACCCTCTAGCTAGCTATCAGTAAAGTTGTGTGCGGAACCTGCATCACTGTTGAGTTTTTGGCAAGCTCTCTATGAACTTGCTATGATGTTATCGGCTTGAGGCTTAATTGGTATTTACTGCACATTCAGAAAGTAAATTTGTGTGGGGCTGGGCTGATGCCAATTTTAATGTATTTGATATGTTAAACACATGAAATAGTACTCCAAATTGACGGTTGTTTTTTACAATAGGGTGAAGGTGCAAAAGTGATACTAAATTTTACCTAAAATTGTATTTCCAATACAGTTTCGTGAGGTGCAAAAATAGTACCCGACTTAGGGTCCAGGTGCAAATATAGTATTTTCACTTGAGGGAAATAAAATTTAGACATGAAAAGACTCTTATGCTCCTCATTAAATAAAAATTTAATGAGGAAGGAATGTGGGTATATAAGAGTCTTTTCATGACTAAATTTTATTTCTCTCAAGTGAAAATACTATATTTGCACTTGAATCTCAAGTTGGTTACTCTTTTTGCACCTCGCGAAACTTTAATATTAGAAATGCAATTTTTGGTAAAGTTTAGTACTCTCTCCGTCCTAAATATAAAACCTAATTGACTTTTTTGAAAAATCCTAAAAAACAGCAAAATAAGTTAATTATAAATTGATTTACCTAATTTTTTCCTTTAAACTAGTTTATTTTACTTATAAACTAATGGATAATCTAAAAATATATCAAATATGTCATGATTTAATAGACTATTTTACAACCTTAACTTCTCCAAAAAAAAGTTATCTAGGTCCTATATTTAGGATCAGAGGTAGTATCATATTTGCACCTTCACTCTCGACAATAACTAATATTGACATATACATGAGGGTTAAACTCAGATTTTGGAAGACTCGCGACCAACATGTTTTATGGATTCTAAAAAAAATATCATATTAGTAAAAAAAAATAGCTATAAAAAACAGTTGATTAAATATTTAAAATATAAAAATGACAAGAATTTAATGTGAAAATAATTTATACTAAATAATTATAATCTAATTTCTTCAACGTTATTTAAAATTTAACATTCTCAAAATGATTCTATGTGATATTTATACATGAAATCATTGAACTTATAGTCACGATGAAAACCTTATGATTTTTACATTACCATGGTAAAATTTGTAGGTGAATTCATGAGTTTAACCTAACTTGTAGTATGTACAAATTTAAAAATAAGTTAATATGATTTTGTAAGATAGAAACACAAAGACAGTTTTAAAGTTTGACAACTATACATATAAAATAAAATTTCAAGTTAAACAATAAAGTTTTATTTTGTCAATAAAGATTGTACTTTTTCAACTAATTATTTTGCCGTTGGTTTCGTTTTTTACATGTGTCATTTTTTTTCTTCATTCCTTTTCCCCTCCGAATCGCTCTTTATATTGTATTAGAATTTCAAATAAATTTCAATATTATAGGTTTTCTTTATATTAAAATAGAAAACTAGCTAATATAGACTAAGAAATGAATTAATTAAAAATTAAAATTAAATGTGACTTTCTTTAAATGATTTGCATAAAGTGAATGAGCCATAAGATTACTGGAAAGTGGAAACCTATCAATAGATCAATTAAAATATTAAAATGAAACGGAAATTAAAATTTGAAATTCGTAATTAAGCATTAGGCATTAATTGAAGCTATTGTTTTGCCAACTGTGAACTGTTAACCAATTTACTAACTTATCCTACAATAAATTCAACTAATAACCAATATTGTCACTTCAATTTGATAGTGACCTCGACAAGGTTTTGATATAGATAGAATTTGTATTTTTTTTAATTGCTTCCCCTCCGTGTCCCACACCCTTCGAGTGCAGACTAATCCGGAGTCGCCAGCCGGGATTCCCGTAAACGGGGTGACTGACTTTCCGGGGTTTTGAACTTGACACCTTTGGACTAAATGACGGGTTCCACACCTTGGGGATCCTCTTCAAACCATCAAGCTACGCCCCCGGGCGATAGAATTTGTATTTTAAATTGTTTGAGGCTAGCAAAGTTTAAGAATTAATCAATTCAACAAATACCGAATATAATATTGTCACTTGCTCACCTCACCTCACTCGCTATTTGCCTGCCTTTATAATATGTTCCATGCATCTGTTGGAAACGTAATTATCTTATGTAAATTCCTCTCTTTTGGCAAAATCTGAAAACTAGATTTCAGTTCAACCCTATCTTTTGAAATTAGGGCAGACAAAAACACTCACGACTTTTTTCTGTCAAAACTTAATTTTCAGTTAAGTCAGATAAATACATTTTTTTCATAATAGCTTTTTTAACTGAAAATCTAGGTTTGGAGTTAAAAACTTTTAGGTTTTGCAAGAAGCTACTTTTTTCAGTTTTTTCATAAACTATTATCCAAAATTTATTTTTCAAAAAGAGTCTTTCAACTTTTTTCCCGAAAACTATTCTCCAAAAGTTTTTTCATATGGAGTGCAACTTTTTCGTAAAATGCATTGTGTATAAAATGTTAAAACTTAAAACTAAAATTTCCAAAACTTAATTAATTAAATCAGTTTATTTAAATTTATAATTTACATTGATATTTGAGAAAAAATAAATATTTTTTTCAAATAACAATTAATATGATTTTGTTCAAATACTGTGATAGGATTTAAAATATTTGTAGAAAAACCAAAGCAAGAATTCGATTCCTTTAAGCAAATTAGATGGTTCAGAACTCGTGAATATGGCTGCATATAATTTAAAATGTATAATTGAAAGTGTTTGTGCGATATATTCTTAATTAAGATTTAGTTATTCAATTTATATTACATACTTAAAATTAAATTTGGTGTAGCCAACGAAACTTTAAGTCTTAAACACTCCATCAGTTTATGGATTTATTAGAACGTAGTAAATAAAATACAAGTTAAAGTTGAAAAGTAAGCTTTAAAAATATTCTTTTAAGCGTGTTAAACGATTGGACTAAATTATATTTTTCCAAAATAGAGGGGAAATTTATGTGATTAAAGTCAAATAACGGGGAAGTAGTCAATGTATTTTTTTGTTATCATAAAACAAAACACCGACTTTCAATTATACTTTAATGGGAAGGTTTGAGTATAAAGTTCTGGAAAATGACGAGAGGGATGACCTGAAATAAAAGGGTCAAATTCAGTGGTCAAAGGCCCCAATACCGTGTGAGTATGCCATACATGCATGTTGGGTTACCTGCCACTGCACACACATTGTAGATTTCAAATTTAAGCTAAATTAAAACTTTGCTACCTTTCATCCTTCTTTATTCTTAGGTTACTTTTCATCCTAAATTTCCTTTTCTTATTTCCCTTTTCTTCCCAAGTATATATTTAAAATATTTCTTTGTATATTATATAACTATATAGAAAATGCGTCTGAATAATTTTGATAAAGTTCAAAGCATAAAATATAACAATAATGTTTTATTAATTATTACTCCCTTGACACTGATCATATAATATAATAAGCTATTGACTGATTCACAGTATTATGACAAAAGGAAAGTTATTAAATTTAAGAGATAAAATGAAATAAAGTTTTATTCATAGGATCAAAATTAATTCCCTGACTTCACATTATTTACGCCAGCTGGAGGAGTAACATATATAACTGAGCCTAATTCGATTGATAAACTATTGTATGATGTATCAAAAATTAAAAAGATAAACCCACTTTTAGCGATTTACTTGATATTTTAAAGATTATTTCTCATAATATTCTCTCATTCTGTAAAAAAAAGAAATTTGAGGTGAAGCTCTTCCCACTTTTGACAGACGAAACGAATTCGTAAAATACTGGAGTGAACAAACTATAAATGGAAAAATAGACTTTTGGATTTATCTAAGTTTTATTTCATTCCTGTAAAATTTCAGATTTGATTAATTTAAACTGCTTTTTGTATATATCTTTATCTTTCTTATAGTGATTTAGTTTTTTATAATATGATTGATTATCATATAAGAATTATATGATGTAGTGGGAGCTGAAGTTAGTCAAAGTTTAAAATTTTGTACAAGTAAGGGGCCCACAAATTAATGAAATCAAATCAAAATTTTGCTTGACGGATTTGATATAATAATTCATTAATTTGTAAGAAGAATTCAAAGAAATATTGAATTGATGGTTTCGTGTATTGGGCTAGACAAGGAAATTATTATTATTGACCACCCAAATAATAACGTATAAATCGAAGCATGAGATGCATGCACGTTGGGTTCTTTAAAATCATCGTGCTCTTTTACTCTTTTTGATATTTATGAAATTCAGCTTCCAAATATTGAACTACCCCACCTACATATATCCTTCGTTACTCTATAAGCTAACTCCTTTTTGAGATTGACTTTGCAGATCAACGCCTTTATGGGATGAGGATGAATTTGAATTCAACTGTGGGACTTAACTTAATCATGAAATTGAATTCAACATAGTGACTAAATTGAATTTTCTTAAAATAAATGTATAAAATTACTCTTATATAATCCTGAAAAGAGTAATATTAAATTTGAAAATATAGATATTGGCCAGCGAATACGTCAAACATTTATCTACATATCACATACTAGTAATTAGCCAAACATTAAACAAACTAAAGCTACTAAAATTTACCAATAGGTAGTTGGTTGAGCTGGTAAATGGGCTACAACCCCGTAAGGATGAGAATCCCGGGAAGCGCTCTTATTGGGAGAGGGGACAACCTTGTCTATGTGGGCAACACTCCTACCCCTCGAGTCCGGATTAAACCGGGCGGTGATTAACAAAAAAAAATAAAGCTAATAAAATCTGATCTACAAGAGATTGAGTATTAATTTCTTAAAACTCAAAATGATGTCATTCCGGATTCAACAAGGGATATAGAAAATATAAGTCCAATTTAGTCTACCTACTTAAAACTCTTGATCGGAACGAATATATCGGTGACACTATTTTATGGACGGTGCAACAAGGGCTAACTTAATCATGAAATTGAATTCAATATAGTGACTAAATTGAGTTTGGTTAAAATATATAAAATTACTCCTTTATAATCCTGAAAAGGGTAATATTGTTCAATTTGAAAATATAGATATTCACCAGCGAATAGATTAAACATTTATCTATATATCATATATACATAGTAATTAGCCAAACATAAAACAAATCAAAGCTACTAAAGTCAGATCTAAAATTGATTGAGTATTAATTTCTTAAAACTCAAAATGATGTCGTTCCGGATTCTCAAGGGATAAATAAAATATAAGTCCAATTTAGTCTACCTACTTAAAACTCTCGATAGAAATAAATATATAGGTGACCACTATTTTTTAGATGGGAGACAATGCAATGCAATTAGAAAAAAATTAAACGAGATAAGAGAAAAGTTAAAAAAAAAACTCCTTTTGAAAATTTTCGGGAAAAAAATGTTCCCTTATAGCTTCAATATCTATCTAGTTTTTAAGAGAACATTTTGGAAAGACATGTATGCATTTGGCCCATTTGGTAGAATGAGTGCTTGTTATAACAAGGAAGGGAATTTTTTTTGACCATAACAAGGATGGGAATATGATAGAAAGAAAGAAAATGGAAAATTGCCAGGTGACATGTTTAGCATGCATGCATTGTAATAGAAAACATGGGTGATTTTGATCAAAAAAAAAGAAAACATGGGTGATGAGAAAATTTATTTTTCATAGGCTGGAAATGATGATAAAGTAAGTAAAAAAAAGCATAAAAAAGATAGAGTAGTCTAGTATAAAGGGCTAATCTATTACAATGTACTGGCAAAGCAATGTCTGAATTTTCACAGGGAGAAGTATACACACATTTAATGACCTAAGATATCTCTAGAAATAGATTGACAATACAAAGAGAATACATATGCTTAGCTTGAAAAGAATACAAATAAGCATATTTTCAATACTTAATACTCCAATTAATAATCAAATTATTATTTAAATTTGAATAATCATTAATATTATTCAAAAACATGAAGTGAGTAAAAAAGAAAATATAAACAAAAATAAATAATGAACATCAATGTAAAATGACTCAAGGGATTTATAAATCTAATTATAATTAGATCATTATAATAATAGTACCATGATGACATTTTTTAAGATGTTGAGTCAACTATTTGATTGGGAAAATCACACTATAAGATTCTACATAATTTCTAACAAATCTTATAGCCTGTAACTAACAATTAAAAGAAACATTATTAACTAGTGAAAGACTACTCTTAACAAGTTATGTAACTTATTAGTGTATTATTTATTTTAGGTGGGATAGATCTTAATGTAACCTTCCCATTTTATTTCGACACTCATTTTTACCAACAACAATAATAATGGTAATAGTAAAATAAACAGTAACATGCCCAAAAAAATCTAAATGGATGTTGGATAATGTCAGTCTAGCTAGCCTATTCAACTATAGTTATTTTATCCCAGATATCTCTCTCCCATACTTTTATTAAGCATACGCAAATCCCTCTTCAAATGAAGCATGTGCTTCTCTTTTTCTTTTTCTCATTAAGCATACGCAAATCCCTCTTCAAATCCCTTTGGATGTTTGAGTTACTTATTTGTTCTTTTAAACATTCGGAGATATTTATTTGTCATTTTCCCATTATAAAGTGTGCCAATAACATTTTCATAGATTAATTTTATTATTAATATTTGTAATAATTTTCTAAAATATTATATCTGAAATGTGTGTGTGTATGTGTGTTGTGATCTGATGATGTAAATGAGATTTTGAAATGAAAAGAAGAAAAACAAAAAGAAAATAAGAGAACACAAACTCTTGGTGGTAGTGAAGTGGTGGTTAAGATGGATAAGAGTAGGGTTCAACGGCAGGCAAAGTGTGTGGGATATTGTGAGAAAGCCGGCGAGAAAGGCAGCTAGAGCCTTTGTCACCGGAAATATGGTTAGATTCCTCATGACTCCCATGAACTTCATCTCATACAATCAATAGCCTTGTTCGGATCAAAAGAAAATAAAAGATCATTGCCATAACTATGTGTAATGATTCAATTGAAAGTCACAATCAAACCTTTATAAGGGAAATAATCACAATTAAGTCTTGAAGAATCATAAAATTATGTTAAAATCCAAAAGACTTTATTTATATTAAATACTAACTTGTCAATACTTGTCAATAGTTGCTAATACTAGTTATTCGAATTGACAATTCATTTCTTAAAAAACTTAATTACCATTGACAATTGAATGAGTTATTCTTTTGAGCAAATTCAATGAGCTTTTACTAACAATGGTTGAGCTGTTAATAACAAGTGTTTTATGATAAAAGATACTTGTAATTTTCCCTATATCAACTTCCTTTCGGTTTCCAACCGAATGATCATGCATTTAAAAACTCTAGATTTGTACCTATGCATGTTCGTCAAATATGCCAAAATGCATGAGCGGAATAATTACGGGGTACTAGTATACAATAATTTATTGGTTTTCTTTTTTTTATTCAGAGAATTATTGGTTTTCCTTTTCCTAAATTTATTATTAGATTTTGTTCTAAACAAAAGACCTTAATATACTCCATCTTTCAAATGTATAATTTATTCTCAAAATATTATATCAATCAACTTAATTTATTACCTATTATATGCAGGAATGAATTCAAGAAATAAATTACTTAATTATACCATAAAGAATGAATATTAAAAATGAATACATCACTTAATAATTATACCATAATTTGCAAGATAGTATTTATTAAACATCTACTGCTATAGGAGTATTAGTATATATTACTCCTATATATCATTTTATAAAGGTAAATTAGTTTGAAAACAATATTTTTGGTAACAAAGGAGGGAGCTCAACTTAATTAGAAGCCTGGAAGCGCATTAGAATCTTCCGGCAATAAAGGTAAAGGTAATAATAAGAAGTCAGGCGGTGTCGATATATATACGTTGATATTCTTGAACTGCAGTAATGGCTTGTTTAGCCAGATGGTCACATCTGCATTCGCGGTTCATGGAATATGGACAAGCTCCATTTCCCACGGTACAGTAGACAACAGAGATTTTGCCTCACAAATTAGGCCAGCTCCGAATGCTCAGAAACATCTCTAAATGTACATAGTTTAAAACTTTAATTTTAAAATAATTTACTCAAAAAATTTCTCTCTGTTTCAATTAGTCAAATGGGTCTCATATACACTTAAAAAATTATTATTACCTTCATTCCTAAATATAAGATCACTTTCACATTTTAATTTTTTCTTAAATATTATTATCTAATTGTTCTCAACTTTCTCCCAAATTAACCTATTAGTATTTATTAATAATAAACAAATAAGAGATGAAAAATAGAGATAAAGGTATATGGTTGGGGCGGGACAATATCATGTTATTTTAACTAACATAACTAATATCCTTAATCTATTCAAATTAGAAAAAATGATTTTATATTTAAGAAAGAAGGTAGTAGTATTGTATTTTCATTTTTTATTGAGAAAACCATAACCAATATTTAAATGAGGAAATTAATCACAATTAGGTCATATGAATTGTCAATCCAACTTTTTTATCACAGAAATTAATTGTGATTACGAACTAATGAGTAGTTCATTGAATTAGTATGAGGACTCACTCCATAAAAATGAGAACATATGTTCAAATTCCAGTGAGTTTTCCTATTGAGATAGAGGACAAACAACTCCGCCTATATGTGTAGCACTCATTCATCTTGAGTCTAAATTAACTTATTGTTTTCCCATGTATACAACACTCCTCATACCTATTGAAACATAAGATAACCCTACCTATAGAGAGAAGAATTTAATTGTGATTAATTCTCTATTTAAAATTTAGTCTTGATTAACCTGGCTGATTGACATGAGTGATAAGTACTCTCGTCCCTTAAGCAAGTGGTTGTAGGTTCGATCTCTAACTCTTGCGAATTGAGCAAATTCTCAGGCCAGCTGTCTACCCCGTATATGGGACTTCAGAACAACGAGGGATTAGTGTCACATGCGGGTGAGACTACCCTTGGGTAACAAAAAAAATTAGTCTTGATTTTTCCCTTTTCTTTATAATAAGAATGGAAAGTCAAAAGTGGAAGACTTTGAAGGAGGGGCGGGAGGTACATGAGTGGTCACACCCACACGTTGATATGATACATACAATACAAGTACAACACAGTGACACAACACTATATAAGTGAATCCTCCACCCTTCATTTTCCTTCAATAATCAATACTAAGCTGGCCCTAGCACCTTCTGTTTCTTCATTTCTTCTTGTCTTCTCATATTTGCTTTCCTCTTCTTTTGGGTCACCTTCTTTTCTTTTCTTCTCTCACCTTCTAAAGCTTGAGTAAGGTACTTCTTCTTCATTTTCTGTTTTTTTTTCTTCTGGGTTCATTTTTTCCCCTTCCCTTTACTTCACTGCTCCATTTTCTCTTCTGATCTGGCTGTAAGGTTCTTCCTTTGTCTCTGTTATAGTGTTCATGCACTTTCTTCTGACTTTTTTTAAATGGGTTTGGTTTGTCTGTGAATTTGAATGCAAAGGTTCAAGCTTTTTGCTCATGTTGCAATGTGTATGAGTTCCCATCTTTTGTTTTTCATTTCCTACTGTTGAAAAGGCCTTATAGTAATAGTGATACCTCGTAGAGAACTGTTAGCTTTGAATGCTTTCAGATCTGCATCTTTTTTTGCTACTGATTTCGTGTTCAGTATGTGTTTGGTTATTGATTGATTAGAAAACGGTCATTCCTGGCCTTTTTCTGCGGTTTGTCTTCAAGAGGATGGATTTTGCTCACTTGTAATAGTAAAGTTTTCTTATTTGTTAGAGTTTCTCAAAATTCATGTTTTTTTCTTAAGACACTGTTTATTTGGGGATTGGGTTTGATATAATCCATTTTCTTTGATTCCTTCTTGTTAGCTTTTTAATTCTGCACGAAGTTTGATGATGACAGCTAAGTAGAGATTTCTAATAGGAAATTTCAAGAAAGTAGGGGCTTCTAGAAGAAATCTACTTTGGAAAAGTTTGAGGATTAAGTTTCTAATGGCTTCTAGGCTGGATTGGTGCCTATTCTCTTTGCAGAATATTAATAATTAGTGGCAATTCTTTATACTCAGTTATTTACTTCAAATTTCTTGTGTCATGTTGTTTTCTTTTCTCTGTTTGTTTTTGCTTGAAAGTTCACATGTTATATTGATTCAAAGTTCTCTCTTGATCTCAGTATTCTTGCCAATTTTACTTTCTTTCCACCCTTATCTCTTTGATGTGTATTAGCACTGTAGTATATTATATGTATTTAAACTCTTTTTGATGTGCATGCAGCTGTAGAATTCATTATGGTGGCAACGGCTGCTACTTCATCGTTTTTCCCGGTTACTTCTCCATCACCGGACTCCGGTACAAAGGCAGCCAAGCTTGGTGGTGGGCCTGTGAACCTAGGAGGACTCAAATCGAAATCCACGACTCATGGTGGATTGCAGGTTAAGGCAAATGCTCAAGCCCCTACCAAAGTCAATGGATCCAAGGTTTCATCTGTGGATGGCACAAAGCATGAAGATGGTTTGCCATCACCTGCTCCAAGGACATTTATCAACCAGTTACCTGATTGGAGTATGCTTCTTGCTGCTATCACAACAGTTTTCTTGGCTGCAGAGAAGCAGTGGATGATGCTTGATTGGAAACCAAGGCGACCTGACATGGACTACAACCCCTTTGGAATAGGTAGCATTGTTCAGGATGGTCTCGTATTTCGTCAGAATTTTTCCATCAGATCATACGAAATAGTAGCTGATCGAACGGCATCTATAGAGACATTTATGAACCATTTGCAGGTATGTACTATTTTTTCCTTAAAAAAAGAAGCTTGGAATTGCTTCTAAAGAGATTTTGACTGTAGGAAGACAATTTTAAAGATTGAGTCCTATTGCAGGGAAATAATATGGGGATAATGGGTTGTAGTTGATTTTGCCAGATAAGATGATTTGGATTATCTTTTTTTTTTTTTTTTTTGTAAAACAGGAAACTGCACTGAATCATGTAAAGAGTGTAGGGCTACTTGGTGATGGCTTTGGTTCCACGCCAGAAATGTGCAAGAGAAACCTAATATGGGTAATTGCTAAGATGCAAGTCGCAGTTGATCGCTATCCTACATGGTAACTCACATAGTCTTGCTCTTAATTTATATGATTTGTTCATGTATCAGCTGTTATCTGTGTAATTTATATATGTGATCTTTTGTTGTGATTTGTGGCCCTCACAATTTCTGACTGAAATTTGAAACTGCATTTTTATTTGGAGGTAAACTATATATCTGGTTCCACAGATTGGCTTGAAAATGAGATTTTTAACTTTGAATTCAATAGTAATTTTGAAATTCTTTTAGGTGATAATAGAAATAACTGCACAAGCACACTTGCACTGCTGAAAGCCTTATGTATTTGGGCTGTTGATCTGGAAGTGTAAAGCAATGCGTTATTTATTTTCTGTTAATTATCAAACCTAGTGTGTGATCATGGTAAAAAGTTGAGTGCAAAATATTAGGAAACATACTGTGTTATCTTAGAGCTAGGTTATGGTACAATTATATCCTTAGGATCTTTGTATCCCACTTCCATTTTGACTTTTGATCTATCTGAAAAGCCTTGTCCATTTAATGACTGGTGTTTTCAATTAATGACATTTTTGAATGTTCATTAGTCAGGATTATTATGGGAAGATTGTTAAACTGATTACCGAGTTGTCTGAATTTTTTGTTGTTTAGGGGTGATGTTGTTCAAGTAGACACTTGGGTTTCCAGGTCTGGAAAGAATGGTATGCGGCGTGATTGGCTTGTGCGGGACTGCGAAACTGGGGAAACACTGACGAGGGCTTCCAGGTAGAAGCCTTTCAGAATTCTTCCTTCCATCCTTCTTCCCACTATCTAAAATGACATATGTCTTGAACTTTTAGCGTGCATGACTGAGTATTGGGAACTGGGTAGAACTTTGCTATCTTTTTGTGAAGTTGTGGTAGCTATTGCTTTTTCTGATTACGCTGATATAATTTATCATAAGTAAAAATTAGATAATATTTTTTGGTTGTTCTTGAAATGGTACAAGTCTGTAGCTTGTATTCTTGTAGCATCCTGAATATAGACAGTAACTAAATGTTTGTGCTCTGCTGGTTTTGGCTTTGGCAATACAGTGTTTGTGTTATGATGAATAAACTGACAAGGAAGCTATCTAAAATTCCAGAAGAGGTTATAGAGGAGATAAAGGATTATTTTGTAGATTCTGATCCAGTTTTGGGAGAGAATAACAGAAAGCTAACTAAGCTTGATGACAACACAGCTGATTATATTCGAACTGGGTTATCTGTGAGTCAAGTTTCCTGAAGGTTTTGTTACGTGAAATGATATTCAAAAGTAACCAATAATTTTCAAATACTAATGTAATATGATGATTGTACTTGTTATCAGCCTCGATGGAATGATTTAGATATCAATCAGCATGTTAACAATGTGAAGTACATTGGCTGGATTCTAGAGGTAATCTTATGTACTTCTGTTCTATCCATTTTTTATCCTTGTATCCCATTTAATCCTTTGTTTCTTGTAGTGAATCCCTCGTATCATATTTTGACTGAGTTTGATGATCATAATTGTGTTAGGCCCAATTTTAAAACACAGTTGAGTTTCTTTGGCGTGAACATGGGGTTTGAGGATTTAACATCCTAATCTCACATGTCAGAAAACAAACCTGAAGTTGCAATACAATTAAGTGGCAAAACAAGCTTGTATGTTGATACTTATACATATAATACATTCCCACAGGGAAATGAATTAGTGTGCATATTTGATGCCTCATGGTAGCGGTTGGATCCCTCACATAACTTGTTTAATTAGTTCATGTTGCTTATATTTTTGGGGATCAAACATTTGAGTACTCTTAGAATGATGTTATTGCTGCAGAGTGCTCCACAGCCAATCCTGGAGACTCATGAACTTTCTTCCATGTGTTTGGAGTATCGAAGGGAGTGCGCTAGAGACAGTGTCCTCGAGTCTCTCACTGCTGTCTCCGGTGTAGATGTTGGTGATATAGGCCACGGTGGTAACATCGAGTGTATGCATTATCTTCGACTCGAAGATGGTGCTGAGATTTTGAGGGGGATGACTGAGTGGAGGCCCAAAAAAGCATTCAAACTTGGTCCCATGAACGAGGCTCCAACAATGAACACCTAGCATCCATGATGGCCAATGGATCCTCTTCTACCTCTTCTGGACAATGCATGTTATCTTTGTCCAATCTTCATGTACATTATATGTTCCTTCAGATTGTCTCTTAGAAAGGGGTGGGAGAAAAGTGGAAGTGGTCTCATTCTCTCTGTAATTATCTCTCTGGTACTTCCACAGTTCCATGTCTCTATTTTAGCTAGGATGTGTTCAATATTTATTGGTTTAATTATAATGAGTAGGCATGTATGTGTGTATATTATAAAATTCTTTCAAGGTGCAAATTTGCTGGCAAAGGAAGCACAATTATATTATTATTTGAATGTGTATTTTGTTGAGAACTGAGCTTGATTGCATGATATGATTGATACAGCTTGTAAATGCCACCCTCCCACATGGGAATTGAAGGATACCCAATGATAATAATGCTTGTGTTCTCTGTGGGCCCATCATGTTCATGTGGTGTCTAAAGTGTCAAGATTACCCATAAATAATTAACAATACTAATATAAAAATTTGAGAAATAAAAGAAACTATGGGTTAGAGAGAGAAGCTCCCCCTTCTCTCTAAAACCGGAATCCATGTAGAATCACTCTGGCCAACTTTATATTAGCTGCTATCCTGTCATTCACAATGCAAAGCACTCTTCTCCCTCCTTCATCATGCAATTAAATTAACTTAGTTAAACGGCAATAAGTTGTTCAGCCTATCAAGTGAGGAGGGGTTGGAATACTGAATTTATAAGCCCAAACAAAATCTCCAAACTATCTACAAGCTCCATGCAGAGGCCCAAACTTTATGGATTCACGTCCTGATGGGAAAATACAATGTCAAGCTAACTAAGGACAAACCAACAAGAGGCACTTCTTCCCACTCCTGGCATGCCATCTCAGAACATGGGAAGACACTCGAATGCACATCAAATGGGACCTAGGCAATGGAAATAACTTACGTTTTTGGTCTGACTTTTAGACCGGTGAATAAGGAAGTTTGAGCCTAGAGAGAAGCTTGGAATAAGGAACAATCACATTGGGTCAATCTATAGAAACTACCTATGGCTCAAAGGGTTAAAACATTTTCTTGGCTCCTCATGAAAAACAAGCTCCTCACCAATGTAGAACTACATAGAAAAGGACTAATCACTGATCACCATTGCTCCCTCTGCATGACTGAACCTGAAAGTGCCCAGCATGTCCTGCGATATTGCTTTCTAACAAACTCAATGTGAAAAACAATTCTGCCGCTGGATATGCATGCAGATTTCTTTAGAATGACCCCTTCTTTTTGGCTTAGGCACATTCTCAACAAATCTGCCGCAGGACATGAAAGCATCTATCCTGGAAGACCGGAGTTTGCATTACATTTTGGAAACTGTGTCATGGTAGAAACTGCCACATTTTTGAAGCTGAAGAATTCACTACATACAGCATCTTCACACAGATTTCAGTTATAGCTCAGAACACAAAAAGTTTCAAGCCATGATACAATTCCTAATCCTAAAATTTGCATTGTGAGCCCCAATTTTCAATTTACAAAGATATTATAAACTAAAATACCCAGCCTTTCTAATATACACTAGATGTGTTAGCACTAGACAGAGTTGTCAACTTCACAGCATAAAACATTCATGTTCTAGTCATTGTAGACTTTCTAACATACACTAGTTGTGTTAGCAAGGGAATTTTGTCTCCCTGAATGATTGCAAGAATTGAGCAGTAAGCCCCCGAGCTTGAACCAACCATTAATAAAACACTACATCACAATTCCTAATCCCAAGTTGCCAATTTTCAAAGACATCATAAACAATTATAAAACTATTACCCAACCATACAACACACAACAATAGTTGAGAGAGACACAGAAAGCTTATGCTTGCCTCGTCACTATCCTCTTGTCACAATTATTGAACCTTCAAAAGAAGGCCTATAAGCACAATCCAAGTAAAAATGAGAACAATACTTTATCCATTACTAATCTCAAGTTCCCAATTTTCAAAAACATCATAAACAATCATAAAACTACACCCCATTTCTCATACTTCCCTATTTTGTTTCACATAAATGATTATATGACGTTTAGAGGCTCCAATATGAAGAAATTCTCAAACTTTGGCATTGAAGAAGAAGATAAAGTATTTCTTCTAAGTCATCTTCGATTAGGTGAAGATGTTGAAAAATTAAGGTGCCCCTTATCTCCATGCATTTCTTGGGCCTTATTTTGGACACATCTAAGCTCACATCTATGAGTGAAACAATAGTCTGGTACTTAAAGCATACCTGGGAGACACACACAAATCCATTGAGTCTTATTTTAGGAGCCAAATTGAGCCGGCTTAAGCACCACACTTACTTGCACTTACCACAGATTAGGATGATTAAAACTGAAAAGGAACTTGTTGGAATTGCTTTTAATATAAGATATGATTCTATTACTTTCTTTAAATACTTTAATTCTTATATACACACTAAGATGTGTCAATTGTCAAATGGTCAAAATGAGTAACACATAACAATTAGAGTTTAAAAACGCCCCACCAAATTCCACCAAATTAGAGTGATAGACGTTCGTCATAGTTAACAAATATGACAACCTTGATCCATTTGAAAATGTTATTGTGTGTTCGTTGTTGTATTCATAGAAACTCTATTTGAAAATGTTATTGCGCATTGTTCCATTCATAGAAACGCTATGATATCTTTTGCAGAACAAAAACGCTATGATATCAAAGCCACAAAATTCTTAATGTTAGATTTGCACTATAATCTCTTACAAATTTATAATGAAAATATTTGTTAGTTAACAAATAAGTTATCATCCATGAGTAATACTCCCTCTTGTACTTATTATTATAGCTCAAAATTTTAATTGTCTTAGCACTTTTTATGAGAGATCACGTGGGGTTGTCTAATTATCTAATGTATTTTTGCCATTTTCTCCCAATCAACTCTTTTATATATATCTCCATTCTTTTGTTCAATATTACATTTTCTTATTATTACTCTATCATCTCTCTTATACTTGCCCCATTATAATTAGCACACTAAGAAAAAAATATTAATTTCTTATACGTAATTCTTTTAACTATTTTTAAATGTTTTCTTTAACAATGTAATTATTTCTATCAATCCTTTTCAAGTATAATCATGCTAAAGAGGGAGGATAGGAATTAAGTGATATCGTCAATCCTAAAGATAAGACTCTGTTGACTTTTTTTATGGGAGTTAAGGAATCATTTCAGACCATCAAATTATAACATAATTTACATTTAATTAGATTGTATGTTTTAGTTTATAAGTAGGATATACTACCTCCGGTCCTAAATATAGGATCTAATTGACTTTTTTTTGGAAAGATTAAGGTTGCGAAATAGGTTACTAAATGACGACATATTTGATATATTTTTAGATTATTCATTAGTATAAGTAAAATAAACTAATTTTAGGGAAAAAAATTAGGTAAATCAATTTATAATTAACTTATTTTGCTTTTTAAGGATTTTTCAGAAAAAGTCAATTAGGTCTTATATTTAGGACCGGAGGGAGTATTAGTTTTAGAAAAAAAATTATAAATATTTTTAAGTGATTAATTTTACATTTTTATCTCTCCAAAAAAAGAAAAAAGGGGCTTATAATAATAATGACAAGAGAGTATATGCCTTGGTAATATCATCATATGAACTTTTAACTAACTTGGCTAAATTATTTAATCTAATTCAATTATATAAATATAGGACATGTTTAGAATTGGAAAGTGTACTATTTATGAGAGCAAATAATATTGACAAAGAAAAAAATCCCAATAACTCTAACAAAGTGGACCCCAAAAGGCACTTATTAAATAATCCGAAGGCAATCTATGAGCATAAACTTTTTGGAGCAGGCGAAATAAAAAATTGAAAAGATATTATTAATCAATGGAAAAAGCTATGTATGTTAGAAAGGCACTTAACTGAAATCATCACCCTTTTCTTTTTGGAGTGTAGTATAATAATACGATTCGACTTGCATACGGAATAAAAAGACTTCGTAAAAATGTTTTATATAAGTAAAATGTCTTCTGGGTTTATTTTGTCAAAAAAATGTCTTCTGAGGTTATCTGCGAACTCTTTTATATTTCCCTCAGTTGATAATTAAAGGTTCTTTAATTTCGTGCTAATTTTAGCTTTGGTAAGCAACTAGAACACTGCCAAATTGGGCAATACCTTTTCCCTCAGCATGCAGCATTTATTATATTAGTTCAGTTATTTTTTTCACTTATAATCTATTTAAAAACATATGCAAACAGTTATGATAATAAACAAAATCAGTTAGGTTAGTTATTTATAAAACTAAATATTAATTTTTTTGAATAGTTTATTTAATAATTTATATTGAAACTATTTTTATGCTGAAAATCATATTTAAATGTGTAATAAATAGCAGTACTTTTAAAAAATTGAAAAACTTATAAACAAAATGATTTAAGGTGTTACATTTACTAATACAACATAGTGACAAACTCCTAGTTCACCCTTATTCCACTCTTTTCTTTATTATAATTTCAATTTCAACAACAGCCAAATGTGTTCTTAAGTATAAGTCAACTCAGATTTTATTAATTATTATTTATAAGCATAAATACCGTTTTAACAATGAACAACTACCCAAATATCAATTTACACAACGAATAACCAATATCAAATTTGCTTAAGGACACTTAAAATGTACTGTATTATTTTGGTTATCATCGTGAAATTTTGCCTAATTGGCATTAAATTGGTCAATGATGTAGCAAATGACATGTAAGTACGTGACAACTCTCTGGTGACAATTAAGTAAAATATGATAGCATTGGCCAAAAACATATTTTTTTTAATTGTTTTTAGGCGAAGTTGATATTGTTTGTTGTTCATTGTGTGAAGTGAGAAAAAAATAAGAAACATGAAAATAATTTATAAATGTAAAAGGGAAGGAAATTTTGAATTATGGCAGTTTAAGAAATTTTATCAATATGTGACATATTTAATTATGTAACTAACTATTCTTGACATGTGAAAATTATTTAGTATTCATTAGAATAAGGAATAGAGTGGGATTTCGAATAAGAGAGACTAATATTAAATGCAATTTATAATTTTCACAAGTCATATGCATAATTATAAAGTTTCCAGCAAAACACAAGAATTGAACTATTAAATACTAATATGGGAAAAACAATTTAACTATTACATACATCTTACATGTTAGTTGTTTAACATTAAAATACAACCTCTTTTTTAACTACTTAGTGCTTCTATTAATCTATTTTAAGGGGCTGCTAATTGAAGGGAAAAAAGTAGGTAGATCCTTCCAAAAGTAGTATTCAATCAAGGGCATGAACAAATGGATGCTTAAGGTAAAACTCCTTACTTTTACATTCTTACACACTTTATATATATATAACCAAAATTCAAAATAATTTCTACCAAAAAAAAAAACACAAAGCCCTTTAATATTCCATTAATTGACAGACAACACTTTCTTCTTATTTCCTCTTCACAGACACAAACAATATAAAAAAAAAACTAGAATTGCGGCTTGAAAATTATGGGAAATAATTTGGAAAAGTTTCATAAATATTGTGTATAGGAGCAACAAAAAATAGATATACCTACTTACTATTATTATACTCCCTCCTATCCACTGGCCAAAAAAAAAAAAAACTACTCCCTCCTATGTCCTATCCTAAATATATGACATATTTACCTAATTTGAGTAGATTAAGAATGTTTAGTTAAGTTAGTTAGAATGACTTGATATTACCAATATACCCTAACTATTCACCTTCACTCCACACCCCCCCTCTTCTTGTTTATCATTAGGGAACATTTACTCCACCCTCTCTCTCCTCTTGTCTATCATTAGGGAGTATTGACTACATCATCCCTCTCTTTTTGTCTATTATTATGACATTGATAAGGATATTTTAGTAAAAAGTTGGTAAAAGTTAGAAATAATTCTTATATTAACAAACTCATCTCTCAAATAGGTCTTATATTTGGAGCAGAGCAAGTATACTTGTGAGTTTGCTTTATTTTACCAGCGAAGGTAGAGGGAGATTGATGAGAGTGACTTGTGTATCCACAGTTTAGAGTAACATAACATGTCGCTTCCCTTATTATTCTCTTGAATCCACCAAACCAAACCCCATTTTCATTCTCATTCTCGTTTTCATTCTCCCATCACTTGTGAACTCTTTTCATTCTCCTTTCTTCCTCTAACCCACTTTCACAAATTCCTCAAAACCCACTTTTTCTTCCAAAGAAGAGGGAATTTAGGAACAAGATTATGCTATACTGACCAAAGTTCTGAGCTTGTGGGTCTGTATCTTAAGTGGGTTTTTTCTTTTTTGCTCAGTAATCAGGTTGGTGCTACTATTTTGACTTCTCCTTTGATGTTCTAATTTGAGTTTTTTCTTTTTTTTAATCTTAGTGTTTGGAGTGATCTTGACTGAATTGTTATCATAAGTTAATTGCTTTTTCTAGTAACTACTGTGCTCTTATGTTTCTCTCTATTTTCTGCTAATTTTAGCTTCAGATCTCGCTGTTTCCATGCACTGTTCATTTTTTTGCTGTGAGTGTTTGAGCTTTTTTGTGGGTTTTAACTTATCCCTTAATTTTTGTTTCAAGAATTTGTGATGATGAACTTGATCTGGCTTATTTGGGTCTGAGAAAGCCATGATATGATCCTATGTTGTAACTTAGTGTAGCTGTTCTGTTAATTGTTGTTTGTAGATTAAAAGTAATATTAATGCTGTGCTTGCTATATTTGTAGCTATACTTTGGAAAAATTTACAAACTTGAGATAGATTTGGTTGGAACTGGCCACTTTAGTTTACATTAATTACAACAATATCTTACTTTGTATATCACTTTAGTTCCTCCAATTGTCTTAAGTTCGTTGATCATAGAAAAAATGTCTTGACTTTAGCAAGCCTGTAGACACAGCTTTTGTTTTTAGCATTTATTTTGTACCTACTCCTCCCATCATTTGGTTTGTGATCTTCTTCGATAATTGGGTGTTGATTCAAGTTTTGAAGTCTCAAACTCAACTTTCTTTCCGTGATTGTGAATAATTATATAAGTTTGTTTATATAAAAGAACAGGACGTGTGTTTACAGCTAAAAGTGATAAGTTTGTTGCAGGTCTTGCTTCTGATAAGATTGTGGCACTGTTACCATGCTAAAGCAGATTCTTAGCAAATTGCCTAAGAAGGGGCCAAAATCTGATTCCTCTGACTCTGGCCGGAGTGATTCTGGGAATTCAACAAGTTTTGGAAATGTTTTTCAGTGTACAAATGTTGGGAGCACCATTTCAAGCAAATTGAATGTTGTAAAGCGAGTGTCTTCTGTGGTTTTCCCAGCAAGCGCGAATGCTGGGGTAGAAGCAATTGACTCCAATTTATCCTTCAAAGACGTTTCAAATACACAGAAGCAAAACTTGTTTATTAGTAAGTTAAATCTTTGCTGCAAAGTTTATGATATGAGTGATCTGGATAAGAATTGTGCAGAGCAAGATCATAAACGTCAGACTTTGGTAGATCTTGTTGATTTTGTTTCTTCTGGATCTGCAAAGTTTACAGAACCAGCAATTGCTGCAGTGTGTAAAATGTGTGCAAGTAACCTGTTCAGGCCTTTCCCTCCCAAGATCCGAACGAGTTCAACCGGTGGTGAAACAGAAGATGAAGAACCAATGTTTGATCCAGCCTGGTCTCACTTGCAACTTGTTTATGATTTACTCCTCCATTTCGTGAACTACAACTCTCTTGATGTTAAGTTGGCGAAAATGTACATTGACCATGTTTTTATCTTAAGATTACTTGACCTTTTCGATTCCGAAGACCCTAGAGAAAGAGATTGCTTGAAGACAATCCTGCATCGGATCTATGGCAAATTCATGGCACATAGGCCTTTTATAAGGAAATCTGTTAGCAATATCATCTTTCGTTTTGTTTATGAGATGGAGCGCTATAATGGCATTGCGGAGCTGTTGGAGATTTTTGGAAGTGTAATTAGTGGGTTTGCCTTGCCATTGAAAGAGGAGCACAAGACATTTTTGTTTAGGGCTTTGATTCCTCTGCACAAACCAAGATCACTGGGCATCTATCATCAGCAGCTAACATATTGTGTCTTACAGTTCATAGAGAAGGATCAAAAACTGGCTAGCTCTGTGATAAAGGGATTGTTGAAGTACTGGCCAATAACAAATAGCCAAAAGGAGCTTATGTTATTGAGTGAGTTGGAAGAGATTTTAGAAATGACTAGTATGCCTGAATTTGAGAAGATCATGGTCCCTCTATTTCGTCGAATATGTTATTGCCTAAATAGTTTTCATTACCAGGTAGTTTCTTCTACTGCTCTGCAAATTCTTTTACCTGCATCAACATAAAATGTAGCACTTTTACTAAGCTTCAATATTTTTGAGATATTAAAACATGAAATGTTTAAGATACCTTGTGTTACATGTGGAGATGCATATAGTTTTCATATAGAAGTTGATATTTGTGTTTGTTAATTATTGTCGTTTTGCAATAGAATCTTTTGTTATACCAACTGAAGAGTATTTATTTGGCTGATGGTTGGTAAGAATCTGAAAGTTGATACATCACCTAAATTGCATTGACTGAGTCCGAGTCGTATTAATGGTTGTTGTTATATCTTTGTTTTAATGAATCAGAGTCAGACTGATTTATCGACCTTCTGGGCATTGCAGGGAGCCAACTTTGTTGTCCTAGTTACTTAACATTTTTAAATTCTGGAACATGTTGAGTCAAATGCGTTGGATAAGTTTCAACAAAAGAATGAACCTAAGTTCTATTTTTTTGAATAGTTGCTCTCTGATCCTTCCAGAAAGACACAATAAATAAATAGATGGAGAAACTTCTGCTAACTAGTCAAACTTCTGTTCTAACAACTATACCATTTATTCCTTGCAATGCCAATTTGGCTCTTGTAATATTCAATTAGCCACTTTGTTTTTTTATTCATTCATTGGAAGTAGTCGGAACAGGCTCTTGGTATTTCATTCCGGACATTGGTTTTAATCTATGGATTTGGTCCTATTGTCTCGTTGTTAGGTGTCAAATAGGTAAGCCTTCTGATGTAGGCTAAGATGGTCAAAACGAAGTACAATGTTGGAGGAGATTTAAGGTTAAAACTTCCTAATGTAATGAACGAAACTGCTAACCAGTTAAATTCTTTCTTGTTTGTACAGGTGGCAGAAAGAGCCCTTTTGCTATGGAACAACGAGCACATCCTTAACCTCGTCAAACAAAACCGCCAGGTGTTGCTACCAATGGTGTTTTCGGCCCTTGTACATAATGCCCAAAACCACTGGAACCAAGCAGTGCTGAACCTGACTCAGAATGTAAGGAAGACTCTCACACAAATGGATGAGGATCTGGTCACTGCCTGCCAACACAAGTTGGAGGAAGAAAAGTCGGCGTTAAAGGCCACCGCGTCTGAGAGGCAGCAGACAACATGGGAGCGCCTTGAAGCCGCAGCAGCCGCCAGTAATAACAGCGGTAGCGGCGCCAGCACTGGCAGCAATGGTGATGATATAATAGTTGCAGTGAAACCTACTGCTACATGCTCAGTGGCATGCTGTTAATTGCTTAACAAGCAAGCCAAGCTGAAGTAGCAAGACCAGGAAGAGCATCCATGTAGGATTTGAAGGGTGTTTTTTTCTAGTTCACACACTGATGAGGTAGCTTTATTATTATTATTAAGATAAGATATGATTATTGTTTTCTTTTGGTTAGTATGATTCCTAAAGGTTTCTTCTATTTTTGGACGTCTTTTCTTTTTATATGCTCTTTTTGTATATTTTTTTTCCTAAGTATGTTTATTGCAAAAATTGTGTTGAGGGGTTTGATATGATTGTGGTTAGGCTCTTCCTTAAAAAAAATATTAATAATAATAATAAAAAAAGACTGGTGAGCAGAGAGGAGTAGGTAAATAAGCTGTTCACTTTTTGTTTTTGAGGTGTTTGTGTTTGTGTGTCGGTGCGGCTTGCAATTATTTGGTTTTGTCAGCACCGTCTTTCTTCTTGAGTGGTCCCCATCTGTGCTAATGGACCCCTCCTCCCCAACATCTCTCATTTTATAGTTTTGATTATTTTTAAAAATAAACAGTCCAATTTTTTTTTTAAAAAAAATAAATACAGAACTTCATAGGAACGTGGAGAGAGGAACTGATGAAAAATCTTTCTCCTTTCACTACCATTGGATATTTTATTCAATGGTTTAAACTAACTAATTTTTTATAAAAATAAATATCATTACAATTATACTTAAAATCTCTTAAATAAATTTAATCCGTTAAAAATTGGTTCAATCATTTTATAATCATAATGACAAATAAAATAAATTTGTCGTAATATACAGTCTACCGTTTTGAAATACTGTTCAAATTAAAATTTTTTGGGTTGAATTTATGTAACTCTCTTTGGTCCTAATTATAAGTCACCAACCGTCCAAATTGTACATACCAAAGAATAAAAGTTAATGTAAGTTGTATCATTATTGGTATTTTTTTTTCTTTTCCATTTTTTCTCTCCCCCACCTTTATCACTGTGGTTCTCTACCTTTTTTCTCTCTTCATTAATCCTCTATCTTTATGAGTATACAAGTGTCTTTTTCATCTTCTCTTTTTTCTTGGGAAAATTAAAGAAATATCTTTTTCAAATGATAAGGGTATATTGGGAAAATTTTAATAAATGAGTTAGTTGATAGCGGTTGGTGACTTATATTAAAGACCAAAATTTAGAGGCAGTTGGTGACTTATAATAAGGACCGGAGGGAGTAGATGATTTTTAAGTATTGTTGGATTATTATTTATTTTCATAAAAGAGCGACCTTTAAATTATATCATTGATCAAAATCTTTGATCTTATGGTTGTGGAAAGGAAAAGGATGACAAAAGAGAGGATTGAAAAAGAAGATAATTATAATCCTACGACATTATGTAATAAACCAATTTTTCCATGCTTGTTAGATTAGAAGTTTATACTGTTTTTAAGGCTAAATATTTGTAGTAATGTTAGAAGCTAGTACATCGGAATTTTATAATAAGTTTAAACAATGATTTTGTGTTGTGTCCATCTTTATTTATTTTAAAAGAATGTGTATACATAAATGTATAATATTACGTATTGTATTGGCTTTGTTTATATGGGCATGTTTAAAGTATTTTTTTTAAAAATATCTAGATCTACTAGCAACCATTTAATTCCATCACGGAAATGTAGGACTATAATGGGGAACATTGTCCGCTTCAATTTATTATATTTATTGCACACCAAGGATTTAAAGTCGATAACTAATTAACTATGTTAAATATTAGAGATTGAAATTAAAAATATGATTAATTTTAAGGTAGAATCAATGAAATTTAATCTAATCCCATTTCAACTTAGAATTAGATCTTGGTCAAAAAAAAAAAACTTGGTAAAAAAAACTTAGAATTAGATAAAAAGTTATATGTACTTAAAACATTGACTTCTTAAAATAATAATAGCATAATTAATTAATTCTAAAAGTGTTTATAGCTCCTTCACTTTAAATTAAAAAAGGCACTTATATCCTATATAAAGATTAAAGTATTTATAATTTAGGTATAAGATATAGTATTTATAATTTTGGTATATAGTTGAATTTATTTTCTGAATTTTGATGGTTTTAAATATAAAAAATTATTGGCGTTTGATAAATGTGCTTTCCAGGTCATTAGTGTTTGCTTTTATTTGAGGATTTTATTTAAATCATACTTCTAATGTTAAGTAGGTTAATTTCTTCTCTTGGTTATGTCTCATTTCTTGAAATACAAGTACTATTATTTAAATGAATTTCACATTAAAGTTGTACTGGTTAAAAAAAAAATTGCATTCATGAAGCTGACATAAAAAAACCTTGATGTATTTTAATTACAAATATTACTCCCACCGGTACTAAATATAAGACATATTTGACTTTTTTTAGAAGATTAAGGAAGCTATATAGGTTAATTAATCATATCATATTTGATATATTGTTATATCAAGTATTAGCCCATAAGTCAAATAAACTAGTTTAGAGAAAAATTTAGATAATTCAATATATAAGTGGCTTATTTAAGATTTTTCAGAAAAGTCAATTAGGTCTTATATTTAAAAATGACTTAACATAAATTATTGTAGTTATTCACGTACTGAACCCCTTCGAATTTTTAAATTTTTAAATATTCTAGAAACTTGTGGCATAGAATTAAAGAAGTCTTTTTAACATTCCTTTGACCTTCAAATTTTCTTTTCAAATGTAGTAGGCTGCGACATAGACCAGTCAACTTACCTTTTGATAATCAATACAACACATTAATTATATTAGCCTTAGGACGACAAAACTATATATTTAAACTTAGGAATTTATAGGTTCTTATCACTCTTATTTTCCGCACCAACTTTTTTTTGTGACGTAGAAATATATCAAAAGTAGTTTCGAGATAGATACGTATTGTTTTAAAATAAATGTGTATTAGTGATTAAAGAAAGTATCTTAAGCAAAATTTCATTTTAAAATCTTAAATGAAACCTAGTATGTTAAGAGTCCAATTAACCTAATTGCCAATTTGTCTAGCACATTGCTTTCTCATTTGTAATTAGGTCAATTGTTAAAAACCAACTTAATAGTGTAAGCCTTGAATGAAAATGCATTGATTCTCGTCTTCAATGTATAATTGAGTAATCTGAGTATGGATTTGGTGCTTAATCACATATGCAAACATTAAAGCAACTAACATACTAACGTGATCCAAAAGAGATTAACAATTATACCACATCAAATGCATTATATTCAACAATCAAACACTGAAATTCATCACATCAAATGCATTGTATTCAACAATCAAACACTAAGGTCCCCCATACTTCTTTCTCACGATGTTATTCAAAAAGGAGTTTTCTATTGAAGTTACTCCATAAACATGTTTCATCAGTAGAGCTGTATCAAAACTATTAAGATGATAACAAGCCTTTGAAGATTTACATTTAAAGAAACCCAGAAAAAGTCAGCCGTTCTCAAAGAAAATTTGTTGAGAGCTTGCATTGTATGATCGAGCCAATTAAGATATGCTTCTAATCACTATTCCTGTTCATTACTTTCATAATCTTGAAGCTCAGTAGTATGATATCTCCTCTAATTAAGGTTTGAGGTTGTGCTTTCGATTTCTCTTATAACCCATAATCATTAGTGTGCTCACCTCTTTAATTCAAAATCAAAAGTATGGCGATTTGATTTCCATATTTTAGACGCATGTTTTTACCTCTTCTGTTATAGTTCTTCCATTAGTATTGTTCTTTGGGTCACATCACTTTGTACTCTTGGGTTGAGTGCGTGTTAAAAGTTGAAAACTTAGAGTAAAATATATAATTAAATAAATTTACTATTTTTTTGTTTTAGTGAAATATATTGGAAGTGAATTTTACGCCCAATCCAATGTATATGAAAGATTGGATGCCATTTTACTTTACAACTACAACTCGAAAGTGGCTTAGTGTTGTAAAAGAGACATTGATAGATAATTATGGATAATGTTTTCAACATTTAGCAGCGAAAGTTACTCCATTGTTCGCAGTGATTAATCACAAATTGCGGAGCTGTTTGGTTTTATTATGTCGTCTAAAGCATCTTTTCCCTTACCTATTCTCTTCTATTAAATATGTGTCTTCCAGTTTTTCACTTAAGTTTAGTATTGGGGTAGTGCAATGATTGTGTAAGAAAAGTACCTTTTTAATAATGTTTATTTTAAAAAAACATATTATGTGTGTGTGTAATTAGGTATTTAGATTATGAAAGCTCTAGAGCCGGTTACTGCCAAATAGGGAATGACAGGTTATTATACTTCTACATAGGGATAGAGAACACATGCATGAGGCTGATTCCCTAGCAAAGATGACTCATGCCTTATCTGAACCTTTTTATATCCTTGATCAAGCTCCACCCGGTCTCAACTGCAGTAAACCTTAATGAAGGGGTTTGAATTCGTACTAGTTTATTGCTTCATCATGTATTTTTAGTGGTATCCAGTTTTATTTTAAGAAAAGCTCTAGAGCTTTTACCTAAACTTTACAATTCAAAATTAGTTGTAGGAATTATATTGGGGAAAAATATTTTGGAGACCGCTTATAGTATATTTTTATGGATAGTCATTCTATATTAATTATTCAAACTTAAATATGATTTATCTAAATATAATAGACTCATATTGTTACTATTTAAAGTTTACTATTGATCCTCTAGTCCCAATGAAAAAGGTTTACTTGAGCCTCCTTCAAATTCTTTGTACTGCTCCAGAAATTTAGTTGGGGTGTAAACTATCATGTTTTGATTACAATTGGGCCGAAAGATTTTTTTCCCAACCAAGACATAAGTTAGAGCAACAACAATAGTTTTATATTAAATACTTAAAATGATATATCATATATAATATATATTATTTTTATATAATAAATTAACTTTTTTATATTTAAAATTAATATTTTTATGATTATTTCTAATTACAATTTTTATTTGTCAAACTGAACATTTTATAAAACATTTTTTAAACATTAATCATATTGTATTGAAATACTTTTTTATAAGAAGGAAAAGCAGTAAAAATGACCTTATATTAAACGCTGAAAAAAAGTGGGCTTTTCATATAAAGTTAAGACAAGTTGGTAGTTAATGCAAGTTTGGTAAAATATTTGCTTTATAATTTTTTTCTCAGCCAAACTATTCAATCATGATAAGCCGATCGCGTTCTAGCATATTGTGGCCTTCCAAGATCGAATCCACGAATAATGCATGCCATTATTCTTGCATCTAATAAACTTAATTGAATCCATGCAAGAAAATATGAGAAGCTTAAGTTGGCGTCCTCTATCCAAATTCTTCAAATTCCAATAATTCAAGCCCGAAGTTATTACATCCAATTCAAATGTTTACTCAAACTTTCACTATTGTCTTTCTCATCTTCTTCCGCTCCTTTACCAAACATAATGAACCCAAACTAATTTCACAAAATATAATATATAATTGAAAATATATGTTCACTCTTCCTCTCAGCCATCAAAGTAATTAGGTTTGAGTATTTGGAGACGAAATGGTAAAAACCTATCAGGTGAAACTGAACTTATTCAACGAGTGACTGAAAACAGAGATCAATCTCAAATGGTAAAACCATTTATGCAAACAGAATAGAATTAAAATTGTTATTTTGATACATTTCAAAAAATAAAGAACCATACAAAATATAAATTTCCAACTGTATGCAACCATTAATCTCTACCATATTAGAGCTTATCCTAATGCCAGGGAATTTGAAAACAAGCAACAGCAACAATATTTTATTGTGAAGTGCCTTAAATTTTAAGATATCTTCTAAGGATTTTAGACTGTTAACTTCAAAACCTGAATAAAAACATAATTTCTCCTTTAAAGCATCGTTAAATGATTAAATAACTCGGGCATAGCTAACCAAAGGCAAAACAATTGATATGGATCAAGCATAAATTAGTTTCAAAATACCAAACTTGTCCAATCTACCCAAAAACGCATTGACCAATGGCAGTAAGTGCATCAATAGGCATCTTAATATAAATACAAAACTTAGTTTGAATTATTACTAATTTACCATACATGAATAACTCTCTTCATGTAAAATTACATCTAAATATAAATTCTAATTATATTAGCATTCAAGATAGGGAAAAAGATCAATAAAGACACTTTAATTTCATTTTAGACAATTCGAGACACCAAATTACACAATGGATCAATCAAGAAATTGCCTCAAACTGTCCCAGCAAAATTAAAATCAAATCATTGAAATACCCCTAGACCAAATTCTTTTATTTTACAAATTCTATGTTGGGATTCCCTTATGACATATTGACATCACCTTATAACATTTTGGAATTATTTTATCACAATTTGGTAACAATATAACATTTAGATGAGATTTGGAGATATATTGAGAATACTTCATTCAAAACAGGTATTTCCTTTTAGTATGTTGGGAATATTTTATTCAATGTTAGAACCAATTAGGACAATTTCCAATCTTATCTAAGTAAATTTTGGTAATACCAAATTGCGATAATATATTACTAATTATCACAAGGGAATTCCAACATTAAATAAAGTATTCCCAATATACTTCAAAACAACACTTAAATGTGACAAGGTTAATTATCATACTGCAATAAACTATTACCAAAGTGTGATAAAAGAATCCTAACATAACATTGCATTTGGCCCATGATACTTCGGCCATTTGCTTCTATTTTTGTTTCGAAAATGTGGGACAATGGTCTGATTGGTTCTTTGTGTAATTTGCTATCCCAAATTGTCCAACATGAAACTTGAGTGTATTTATTGGTCTTTCTCTCTTCAAAATAAGTATGTTCTTTTTATTTTTTGGTGGGAGAGCCGCCGGGGGCATCAAAGTATGAAAAAAAAAAATCTGGTTCTGTACTTCAAGTTTAATTTCACATATATCCACAGTCATTTCCAAACTACTTGGGTTCACACATCTTACTCCCCTCATTGCAACTATGATGAGGTGTAAACACATGTGGAGAAATAGTGAAGAATGATAATCACATTACATTATCTAATTCAAGAGAAGCCGTTAAGATGTAATGACTATTCTAATCTTACCAAGGCGAAATCACAAGAATCAGATCAACATTTGCGTGTAATTTAAAATCTAAAAACCCTTTATAGTACAAGGTTCCTACTTTCCATCCATCTTGGGTTGAAACTTGAAAGAGGACTAACAACATTTATAGTGGGGAAGCACATGCATTTTGGGATTTATTATAGACAACAATTGCTTAAATATGATTGACTACCACTACCATTGCACTGCAAATAAGAAGTTTAAGCTCTGAACCCCTTTCTATCCCCAAAAAAACCATTACGTACGTACTAATGAGTTTAAAAGATATACAAACAAATAATCGAAGTTAAAATTGTGGTCAACAGTATGGAGACAAAGTTCACTGCGTTGTTGTCAAGAATACTGAGACCAGAGATCCTCTCAACAGTTGGTCCCGGTTTTCCAACAATCTGCAAATGATGTAGAAAATTTTTAACATAACGAGTGTAAAACATCTTACCAAAGAAAGGACAAATACACTATGCTATCTTTCTAAGAGCAAAATTAACTATACCTTGTTTCGAATATTACAGAATCCACTGAATTGCAATGTTGCACCCAATAGAGAGTCAATTACACTTCCACCTAGTCCTACCAAGGCAGAGATAGGTATGACCAGTAGTTGCTTAAGGGCCACATCAAAATCACATCTGGTTGTTAAAAATCCCAGAAGAACGAACGACAGCCCAATGACACTTCCGGCAGCTGCAGCTGCTAGAAGTCCTGCCTTTGTCACACCACCATTTGTACCTCTCCGAACAGGCTAAAAACCAAGCATTTGTATTAAAATTCAACAATACAAATAAAAGTATATGGAGAAATCCATCCATACAATGAGAAGCCAAGTGATCATTCACCTTAAAGGTTGTGATTAGACGAGGTTGATCGTCACTTAGAATTCCAAGCTCAGAAGACCAAGTGTCTCCGTTGCAGCAGCAGTAATGGCCTATGATACCACCAATAAGAGAGGTTATGAGAGTTGAATCTTTAGAGTTTAAGCATCTGTCCTTCCCTTCAGTCAATTTCCATACAATTATGACCAAAACTGTGGCAATTCCACTATTTGATAAAACTTGTATCCTGAAAGACGCAGCAGCAAAATTATCATGAAGTTGCATTAATCACATTGAATTTTGATAGCCCATGTGAAGGGCTACAGCCTACAAGGTTCTCATGCTGGCTTAATCATATACTAAAAGAAATAGTAGCACCAAAGATATTTTGCATCTTCATACTTTTATTCTTGAGAAAAATGTATTAACCACAATTTATAGAATGCATTCATTATCTTTTTAACTTCAAATACTGAATATAAAAGGTCAAGAAAAGTTTAAAGAGATATTCCTTGCAAAAGCACGAGGCCCGAAACAGATTTTCTGTAAAAAAAATTACCTATCCAACCTCAGTATGATTAAAATTCTTCAGTACTAATACATCAAGTTCAAATCCAAGCCAAAACTAAAATAAATAATTCAGACAAAAGCACATCACACTATAAAGATGCGTCAAAGATATATGCCATGACAACCATAGTATAAAGATGTGGCTAGATGCCCATCTTCCATTAGCTCTCCATGAGAGGCAGACCTCTCTCTATCTCTTTTACTACCAGCCAATGCATGATGAAGATGGCATATATTTAGTGTACACCACTGTGAGGAGCAGAAATCTTTTTCTGATTGATTATCATTTCCTCCTGCACGTGGCATTCTCTGTGCCAATTCAAAGATGTACAAAACTCTGTGCACTCATTCATTCCTCATCCTTATCGCTCCAATTTGGCCTCCCACACAAAGAATTTCATTGAGTGTTCTCCCTCAAAGCACAACTTCGCAATGTCCACAGATAGACTGACTAAAATTCTGTATTTTCCACATTCTTATATTCTTGATTACCCACTGTCAATTCTTGATTCTTTGTCTCACTATTTCCATTTTCAAACCAAAAATATGAAATCTATCAGCTTGACATGGCTTCCTTAATACACCTTCTGTTCCTAAATTTTCCCTATCGGACTTTTTTTTGAAAAATCGCAAGAAAACCAAATAAATTACTTATAAACATTGATTTGGCTGGATTTATTGTCTAAACAACTTTATTTGACTTTTAGTCTAACATCATATCTAATACTCCATTCGTTCCTATAAGATCACTTTCCCTAATTTGATTAGATTAAGTACGTTAATTAAGGTAATTATTAACACATGATATTACTAGTTTATCGTAACCATATACCTTTATCATCACTCTCCCTCTTGTTATTATAGATAAGCATTATTAGTGTTAATTTGGAAAAAATTGGGAAAAATCAGAAAATAATCTTATATTTATATTTTATGAATAAATTAAAATTTGAAAGTGATCATATATCTACCAAGGGAGGTAGTAATACACAAATTAAGAGAGAAAAACAGTACTTAGTTAGAGATTAAGAGAGAAGAAGATACCAATTCCTTTGGCCACCTTCTTTGAATTCAGGGTCAACCTTTCGCTTCCTATCTTGTCCCACCTTGGTGAGCTTAGAGGAGGAGAAGAAGAAGGCAAGCAACATAGCTCCAAATCTTTGTTCCAAAACAACAGAAACAAAACACGTTACTCACGTTAAATCCAAAAATGACTGAAAAAAGTTAGGCACATGAAAAAAGAAAAAAGAGGGACCTGAATCCAACAAAAATGTGAATGGCCATAACGAGAAAGCCCGAAATGGCGCCAGAAAGGCTCAGAGACTTTCTCCTGTATGCTCCAAAGGCGATGAAGAGTGAAAGAAGAAAGGCGATGGAGGCTTGAAGGCATTGAGAAGATTCCATGGCTGCCTACAAAGTATGAGGAAAGAAGAAGAAAATTGAATATTGTGAACAATTTATTGAGTAGCAATTAGCAAAGTAGGAGTAGTTTATATCTTTCTTTTCATTCGCGATTCGCTATTCGCTATTCGCTATTCGCTCGTTCTGCCTAATCAGTCATGTCCACATGCCTGCCAATTCTTACACTCCTTCCTCTACTTGTTTATCTAATTATCTTCCTAAATTTGCCACCAAACCTTTTTCACATGGGAGAATTTCATCTAAGGACCAAATTTGGGAATTATTTTCTGTGAAGGACCAAAACATTCTGAAAATTCTGTGGAGGACCTAGGTCCTTGGGTGAAATAAAATGTATGTTTGAAAAGACTAAAAGGCCCTAAGTTTGGTCCTTAAATGAAATTAAATGGAAGCTAAGAGTTTTGGGAAAACCAACGAAAGCAAGCTTCTTCTTCATTCTTCTTCTTCTTCATGAAACCCAATTGCTCATTTCTTCTTCTTCTTCTCACGTGGGTAGACCCATGAAGGAAGAAAAATGAATCTTTGATAATTAAACATATAAACAACTTCTTCATTCTTCTTCTTCATCTTCATACAACTCATTTCTCATTTCTTCTTCTTCTTCTTGTCAGACGAGGCAGACCATTCATCATTGATGAAGCTCGAACTCCCCTTACCTCAAGAAGCACACACAAGAAGGAAGAAGAATGAAACCAACACACTTCTTATTTCATTTCATGGAAGCTTAATCGGTTTTAGAAGAAGTGATTATTAAAGTTTGGGTGAGGTATATTTTTGGGAATCTGTCATTCTCTCTATGTATTTGGTTTAGTTTATCTCTATCGTGTCTCTCTGTGTGTATTTGGTCTCTTATATGATATGCTTTTTAAGACCAATTATTCATTGTTGTTGACAAGAGCTTTTATTTGTTTAGAGGAGGCTTTTCGTTGTTGATAGAGTCAATTACTTGTTTGAGGTCTGACATGTGTTGTTCTTTAGGACCAATTATTGAGTGTTGTTGAAAGGAGTTTTTTGTTGTTCAGACAAGGCTTTTCTTTGTTGATAGTGTTAGAATCTTAAGTTTTGATGAAGACTAAAATGTAGAGGATTAGACCAAGTGCCTAGGAAGCAATAGGATAACATAGGATCCCAAGTAAGAGTGCTTCCGGGTGAAGATCTACTTCCGGATAGATTAGGACTTGCGCATGCGGATGAATGTTTTCATCCCCCAGCATCAGCAAGTAAATCATTGGGAAATAACTTAGTCCATGAGAATTAGGTACACAAAACCTTAAGACTAAGCTATGTTTCAATCGGAAGTGAGTTTGCTTCCTGTTAGAATTAGACTGGCGCAGAGCGACAGAATAGATATTACCCCAAGCGTCAGTGAGTCTACTTCCCCAAGTGAAAGCGCTTCCTGTTAGACTTAGACTGGCGCAGAGCAATAGAATAGTTATTACCCCAAGCGTCAGTAAGTCTACTTCGCCAAGTGAAAGCACTTCCTATTAGATTTAGACTGGCGCAGGTTGATAGACTAGATATAACCCCGAGCGTCAGCGGAAATGCAACATCAAGTGAAGTTGCTTCCTGTTAGATCTTGACTGGCGCAGACTGATAAAATAGATTTCACCCTAAGCGTCAGTGAGTTCACTACGTCAAGTAAAAGTGCTTCCGATAGCTTAGTGACTAGCGCTGAGTGTTGGGATGAAATACACTAAGTGAGAGTGAGTTATAGTGAACCAAGATCCTTCATCTAGTAGTTTTACTTCCGGATGTAAAAATGCTTCCGGATACATCATAGACCAAATCAGAACACAGTCTAAGTAAACTACTCCCCATAGCAAACAAACTTCCACAGCATGTATAATTCTTATATATATTGCTATGTTGGACTAACCAGTATGTGCAGAACATGGTCACGCTTCCGGATGCAAATGAGCTTCCGGATGGAAAGACTCTTGACATTGGGACTCAGAGCTTAACACTTGCAGAGCAAGATTACCACTTGCGGATGAAAGATGATCATCCGTCAGCAAGAGTGCAAGAGTAAAAATCACATACTCAGAAGTCAGAATGCTTTTGTCAGAGCAGAGGTGTCAGGACTACTTTTCAGAGATAAAGCAAGTCAACCCTGCTAAGCATTAATGAAGATGTACTTCTCAACGGTAACATAGGATTAACGGCACTATTCAAACGTTCATATTCAACTTGCCACCTAAGCCTATGAAGCCGAATATAAAAGAGACACTCATTCAGAAGAGAAGTATGATGGAAGAAAAAGAGAGAACAGAACAAAGTATCTGATATATCATACTCTTCATTCTACACATCTTCTACTACTCTCAGATCCAGATTTGTGATATTTTTCAGAGAGTAATTTTATTGTACTTAAGTGAGTAACATCATCCACTCTTAGAGAGAGTTAGTTTTGAGCTTAAGTGTTTAGCACAATCAGTTCATAGAGTGAACATAGTGTAAACTTACAATTTGTAAGGGGGAGCATTTAGAGGTTGTCTAAATCTCCATAGGTTGCAAGTTAGCCCGTAAAACTTGCATTTGTAAGGTTTGCAGGTGAACCCGGTGTAAAACCTGTGGGTTGTTAGGTGAACCCGTGCTCGTAAAACCTAAAGTGTAAAGGCTTCTCTTGTGCCCGGTTTAAACAAGAATAGTGGATTGAAAATCTCAGGTGGAGCCTGGGGACTGGATGTAGGTCTGGGTGACCGAACCAGGATAAATTTATGTGTGCATAAATTTACATTCAAACATTCTATTTTGCATCACATAACATACTGACTTGTGCATATCACTACTTCGTAAATATTATCACCAAGCACAAGCAGTCTTTCGAAAAGAAGATTCAAAAGATTTAATTTATTCTCTCACCCAATTCACCCCCCCCTCTTGGGTGACAGCCACGTTTATCATTTGGTATCAGAGCAAGGTCACTTGTTTAAAGGATCCAACGATCTCAAGTGCAAAGACCTAGGCTGATTTGGGTTACAAAATGTGTTTTGAAGGTTTTGATCATACCATCCCACCTGTGTTAGAAAATGCTGATTTTTACTTATGGAAGGGAAGGATGAAAAGTTTTATACTATCCACTGATTTCAAAATGTGGGATGTTTTTGAAAAGGACTCTGATTTCAAACCAAAAGTAAATTGGACAGAAGAGGACAAAAGCTTATTTTACTTAAACCTTAGAGCAATGCAAATTTTGCACAAAAGTTTATCTGACAATGATTACCAGAAAATTAAACATTGCTCTAGGGCTATAGATATTTGGAACACTCTTGATACTATGTATGCTTCTAACCAATTTCTGGATGTTAAGGCTGTCCAAAGCTCACTATGTGCTCCTTGTGAATCCACCGTTGATGAGCTACTGGATGGTGATGTAGTAGAAGCTAGTATCAGCAAAGAGAGAGTGGATCTCCGCCTAGAAGATTCAGAAGCTGAAGAAAATGAGGTACCTAAACTTGAAACTTCTGAATTGCAAGATATGTATAATGAGCTACATGTTGAATTCTGTAAACTTGCAAAAGAAATTCTAGGCTTAAGAAAAAGGAATAGGGAACTTGAGGAACTTATTCCTTCTTCTACAACCAAGGAGTCCAAAGTCCCACTCATAAAAGAAGATTTTTCGAAAGACCCTGAGATTTCAAAAGTTAATAAACATAGAGTCTTTGAAACGAAAACTGACCACCATAATAGTGATAAGAAATCTGATTCTGAACATCATCCCATTATCTGTCATTATTGTGGTAGAACTGGTCATATTTCTCACACATGCAATTTTAAGAGAAATTTAAATGTGAGAAATAAATATATATGGATCCCCAAAGGACAAGTAAGGTCCAGCGCTAACTATGTAGGACCCAAGTACAAATGGGTACCAAAACTCCCTTCTAGTGCCTTACCTGTGCAGGAAAGATCAAGAGTTCCTCTTGTCCCAAAGAAGAGAACTCGTGGTGATGTCACTACTGCAACTACCTGGTTCAATCATAAGAAGCAGTGCGCTACCACAAGGAACAAAGACCTTGTCTCAGGGATAAGCTATCACAGAGTTCCATTCAACTATCCTGAGAAGGACAAAAGAGAGAGGATGTCTCAACTCACATGGAGAAAACCTGCGAATCCTGTCTCTCCTAAGAAAGTGCTTCAGGCCAAGGATAAGTATAAAAGATCTCCTTGGGTAAGCAAGGGATTATTTAAGGTTGAAGCATGCAACAGTAAAATCTCCTATGCAAATGTAAGATGGACTTATTGAGATTTTACATTAAGCATCATAAGCATGAACATGATATGGCTTATAAGATATTTCACACAATGTTCATACTATACATGCTATCTATGACTATCATTATCAGAAGCCATGTGCATATAGTCATAGTTGATTCGCAATGCTATATTCATAGTGAATAATTCTTAAGTGCATAAGAATCACATACTTCCTACAAACTGACCAGTCAGATCCAAGTTTGGAGACTGAAAAATGGGAAAGAGAAATCATTTGCTATTTTGTAGGAAAGAAGGTACGAAGGAACAACAATTTTCATGATCATACCTGATCAGAGCAATGTATCAAATCTGAATGAGTTGTTGTTCATACTGGGCTCCGAGAGCTACTGCTCCTGAAATTGAGAAGATCAAACAAATTCTACTTGACGCAAATATGGCTTTAGTTATGAAAGCTTGATCACTGTGGATGCACAAGAGAGAACATCAACGAGTCACTCAAAGTTAAATCTTAAGTAAGTACCATCGGAAGCAAAACTACTTCCGGATGCTCTCGTGCTGACGCTGAATAACTACTCAAGGCAACCAGGAGCGTCTGTCCAACCGGAAGCAAAATCACTTCCGAATACTCTTTTGCTAGCGCTGGATGATAATTCAATATGATCAAGAGCGCCAGTGTCAGACCAAGGGACACACCACTTCAGAAAACGTTTCAACTTCCTCTATGAAACGTTGTGCCTTCTCTGAAGCAACACGTGTCATCAGGTGTGTCGTTCCAACTTAAAAACTTACGTTACCCAATGTGTGAAAATTTGAAAGACTATACCCATTCTATCCTCAGAAGCTTTACCTATAAATAGATGTAACTTTTCACCTTCACTTTTTACTTGCATTATTTTCACTCGCATCTTTTCTCTGAAAAATTTACTTCATCTTCTTCATTGCATTCTTCATTTTTACACACTTCTCGCATTTCATCTTTATTTTCACAACATTCATACAAAAAAATGGCCGGTACGAATGAACCCAACCTAGTCATCCAGAAAACCTCTTCTTCTAAGAAAAATAAATCGAAATCTGGGAAATCCTCTCACAGACATTCTGGTAAATCTGGGCACCATGAAGAACAACATGAAGAACATCATGAACGCCAAGAAGGTTCTGGGCAATCACGGGGACAGGGTGAAGACGTTCAGGGTCAGCCTGAAACCTCTGGTAGAATAGAACAGACAGTGGGTTCTGAACAAGAGCGGGATGCTCAGGGAAAGGGAAAGAAGAAGAAGGTTCATTTTTCTGAGGAGCCTTCCTCCAAGAGGCAGAGGGTTGAGGAAGAAGATGATCGCACAGTTTATAGAGATGGGGCTTTGGAGAGTGTATCCGCCAAATTTGAGACATCCATTCCCATCTTCAATCATGGCCTGTTCATCAATCTGGACAAGTTGGATGAACTAGGGTTTGCTCATCTGCGCCCTTACTTGGAAAAGTATATGCCTTGGCTGGGCATCAACCAGGACTACAACGTCAACGTCCTGCGAGTCTTTTGCCAATCCCTCTCAGGCAGAGCTAAGTACAGGAAGGTGGATGGGAAAGAGCAAGTCCACAAACTCTCCTTCACTGCCACTGTAAGAGGAAGAACCTTCAGGTTCACTTGGAGAACCCTGAATGAGATGATGGGAATCACAGAAGAGGATATGAATGAATGGATCTACCCTGAGTCTCACAAGTACAGCAAGGAGGAACTCGAGGAGTTGTATGGCACCAACAGCAAGAAGGTGTCAAAGATGTCTGATTCTAACAGGCTCTTGTACTACGTCTACTCCCGGATAATGACTCATAAGGGAGGCAACTTCAACGAGTTCACACTGCTGGACAACCCTTGGTTCCCTAGACTCCTCTCGCGCAAGTCTTTCAACCCTGGGCAGTTGATATGCCTAGAGCTTCAGCGCTGGTTAAACAATGACAAGTCAGGTTATCTTCCCTATCCCACCATCATTGCCTTCCTCCTTGAGAAGCATCTGATCAAGGCTACATCTGCTGTGGAAGAAGAGAATGTCCAGTGTAGGCCTGTGGGAGCAACCAATGTGGCAAGGATGGGGATCAAGTATTTCAAGCCTCCTAAGCCCACTCGCTCACACTCACAAGCCGGTAGTGCTTCTGGTACTTCAGCTCCCTCTGCATCTGGAGCAGGCGATCAGGAAGTTGACTCTCATGCTGGGCCAAGCCGTAGTGCAAGGGTTCCAGCTTCTGTTAGGGCCTTTGCAGAGGACATAAAGGAAGAGCTTCTGTTGAGACTGACTGATTCCTTGGTGGGTCCTCTCCGTGTTGAATGTGAAGCTGGCTTCCACCACCAAGGGGAGCGAATTCAGCGGCTTGAGGACAGAGTAGGACAACTTGAGAATCACCTTGCCAGGGTGGATGCAAAATTAGACCTCATCCTCCAACACCTACAAATTCCCCAACCTTCATCACAAGGTAACTTACCACCTTCACCTCCTCCTCCTCCTCAAAACCCTCCTCCTCCTCCTAATCACCCTCAACTACCACCTCCTCCTCCGCCCAACACTCAACAACCTCAGCCTCCACCACAAAATGACCAACAAGCTCCACCATCACCCAACAATGACCAACAATCCCAACCCTCACCTACCCATGACCACCAAACCCAAGACTCAACTCACAACTCTCCACGCCATTCTCCTAGAAACTTCTCATCCTCACCTTCCTCATCCTCATCCTCACCCATTCCCACACGACCAGGTGCCCCTACACGCTCTCCACTCCGCTTCTCCAACCCTACCCATCCAAGCCCTAGACCCATAGGATCTGAAACAGCCATTCACCCCCTCAGCCAACCATACGGCGAATATCCCCGCCTTCAACCACTCTCCGATGACCATTTACCCTTTACCCCTGACTCCGCCAACTACAAAGAATACTCCTCCACTCATCCTTATGGGGATATCTTTGTCACCACCAGCTGCTTCCCCGACCCTCCTCAAACTCCTGAACACCTATCCTCTCCCACATCCTCTACCTCTACCCTATCACCCTCCCCTCCCAAGAAATTTGGTCCTGAACCACCTCCATCCTCCTCCACATCCACTCCATCCCTGGCACTCACCCCTGTTGATGATGACAAAAGGGGGAGAAATGTTATGTCTACTCTTCGCCTAAGTATGGCCACAAGGGATGTTCTCAGCCAGCCTTCACTCTGGATTGATGAAGATATCACGGCCGCCCTGCGTCGTGCATATGAGTCTCAGAGGCTGAGTGGTGCAGAGAGCCTTATAAGAGGAGAGGCCCTCCGTTTCATGAAGCAGAAGAGAACAGCTGAGCAAAGATCACATTTGGAGATGGTTGTGTTTGGGCAGAATGAACAATCCTCACAATCTGAGTCATCATCAGAGCCTCCTCCAAATAAAACAAGTAGAGAGATGGTTGAGGAGATCATAATGAAGTGGGGACTGAAGAGACCCAACCATCCTCCCATTGTGATAGCCAAGCCTGTTCCTGCATCCTCTGGGCAAGAGTCTGAGATCCCTTCATCTGAGCAATCTTCTGATCCTCCTCCCTCGTCTGAGCCAGCTGCCAGATTCAGTGCACCCAGAAAGAAGGCCGTTGCTAGGAAACGTGCCAGAAAGTTAATTGCCACCACTGAATCTGATGAGTCTGAGGAGGAGACTCCATCTGACCTACCTGAGCAAGGAACTTCATCTGCTCAGGTTGTGCAAGAAAATCCAGTGGTCCAAGCGGTTCCAATTCTGAAGGAAGTCAAATTGGAAATTGAAGACATGACTCCTGAAGAATTTGAGAAGTATGGATTCACTGACAAGCTATCCTTTGGTCAGATGGCTTGCCTCGATGCTGAAAGAGCAAGTGCCATGCCCACTCCTCCAATTAGCAAAAGCAAAAGGAAGAGCAAAGGGAAAGGGAAACGGAAAGTCCAGGAAGTTGAGGAAGATCCCAACTTCCCTGTATGGAATGTGAGAATCCGGGCTGTCCACTATCCCAATGGAGAGATCTCCTACTTCGATGATGCTACAGGTTTCCCTGGGTATGAAGAAGTGGAGAACATGAAAAGGGCATACGAGGAGTCCATTGAATCAGAAAGGCTCAGAAGGGAAAAAGAGGAAAAAGAGCTTCAAGAGATCATTGCCCAGATAAACCAGAGTGAGCGTGAGGAAAATGAAGAGAGACAGAAAGAGAGGGAAAAGAAAAAGAGACACAGACTCTAACCCCCAATCCAAATTTTTTTGTTGATTTTGTTTTCATGCATATCTTCATTCATACTTAGTGAAATTTATTTGTATACATTCTTTACTTGTATATGTTATTTGATTGTATAACTCTGACTTGTAACTTCTGCTTGTCAATAATATTTGTCTGAGTTACTTGCTCTTAACTATTGCTTTTATTCTTCAGCTAATCCTTTCATATGAACTTAATTAATAGAACTAGGTTTGTCATCATCAAAAAGGGGGAGAATGTTAGAATCTTAAGTTTTGATGAAGACTAAAATGTAGAGGATTAGACCAAGTGCCTAGGAAGCAATAGGATAACATAGGATCCCAAGTAAGAGTGCTTCCGGGTGAAGATCTACTTCCGGATAGATTAGGACTTGCGCATGCGGATGAATGTTTTCATCCCCCAGCATCAGCAAGTAAATCATTGGGAAATAACTTAGTCCATGAGAATTAGGTACACAAAACCTTAAGACTAAGCTATGTTTCAATCGGAAGTGAGTTTGCTTCCTGTTAGAATTAGACTGGCGCAGAGCGACAGAATAGATATTACCCCAAGCGTCAGTGAGTCTACTTCCCCAAGTGAAAGCGCTTCCTGTTAGACTTAGACTGGCGCAGAGCAATAGAATAGTTATTACCCCAAGCGTCAGTAAGTCTACTTCGCCAAGTGAAAGCACTTCCTATTAGATTTAGACTGGCGCAGGTTGATAGACTAGATATAACCCCGAGCGTCAGCGGAAATGCAACATCAAGTGAAGTTGCTTCCTGTTAGATCTTGACTGGCGCAGACTGATAGAATAGATTTCACCCTAAGCGTCAGTGAGTTCACTACGTCAAGTAAAAGTGCTTCCGATAGCTTAGTGACTAGCGCTGAGTGTTGGGATGAAATACACTAAGTGAGAGTGAGTTATAGTGAACCAAGATCCTTCATCTAGTAGTTTTACTTCCGGATGTAAAAATGCTTCCGGATACATCATAGACCAAATCAGAACACAGTCTAAGTAAACTACTCCCCATAGCAAACAAACTTCCACAGCATGTATAATTCTTATATATATTGCTATGTTGGACTAACCAGTATGTGCAGAACATGGTCACGCTTCCGGATGCAAATGAGCTTCCGGATGGAAAGACTCTTGACATTGGGACTCAGAGCTTAACACTTGCAGAGCAAGATTACCACTTGCGGATGAAAGATGATCATCCGTCAGCAAGAGTGCAAGAGTAAAAATCACATACTCAGAAGTCAGAATGCTTTTGTCAGAGCAGAGGTGTCAGGACTACTTTTCAGAGATAAAGCAAGTCAACCCTGCTAAGCATTAATGAAGATGTACTTCTCAACGGTAACATAGGATTAACGGCACTATTCAAACGTTCATATTCAACTTGCCACCTAAGCCTATGAAGCCGAATATAAAAGAGACACTCATTCAGAAGAGAAGTATGATGGAAGAAAAAGAGAGAACAGAACAAAGTATCTGATATATCATACTCTTCATTCTACACATCTTCTACTACTCTCAGATCCAGATTTGTGATATTTTTCAGAGAGTAATTTTATTGTACTTAAGTGAGTAACATCATCCACTCTTAGAGAGAGTTAGTTTTGAGCTTAAGTGTTTAACACAATCAGTTCATAGAGTGAACATAGTGTAAACTTACAATTTGTAAGGGGGAGCATTTAGAGGTTGTCTAAATCTCCATAGGTTGCAAGTTAGCCCGTAAAACTTGCATTTGTAAGGTTTGCAGGTGAACCCGGTGTAAAACCTGTGGGTTGTTAGGTGAACCCGTGCTCGTAAAACCTAAAGTGTAAAGGCTTCTCTTGTGCCCGGTTTAAACAAGAATAGTGGATTGAAAATCTCAGGTGGAGCCTGGGGACTGGATGTAGGTCTGGGTGACCGAACCAGGATAAATTTATGTGTGCATAAATTTACATTCAAACATTCTATTTTGCATCACATAACATACTGACTTGTGCATATCACTACTTCGTAAATATTATCACCAAGCACAAGCAGTCTTTCGAAAAGAAGATTCAAAAGATTTAATTTATTCTCTCACCCAATTCACCCCCCCCTCTTGGGTGACAGCCACGTTTATCAGATAGGGTCAATTATCATGTTTGGGGTCTGACATATGTGTGATTATGAAATTAATTTCGTAGCTGTTCATTCAAGCTATTCTGTTTTGATATGTGCATTCTGATGTTTGTGGTGAGGAATCTGTTTGATTTGGTAAATTCAATGCATATTTCATGTCGGGGGTGAATGTGTGGTATTGTTAATTTGCTAATGGAATGTATATGATGGAAGTTGATTGTGTTCTAAGGCCTAGTGATTTATGGATTCTTTTAGGTCCCCCGATTAATTGGAAAGTCAATTACAAAGCTTAGCAGCAGGCAAAGGAGGACCATAAAGAAGAGCAAAGAAAGATTAAAGAGTAGTTAAACTTCTTTGTTAGGAGAAGAAGTCTGAGAAGAATGAAATGACCATTTGGCAGAAAATTGTAGACTGGAATGAACTTTAAGCTTTCATTTGATTTAATGTGTAAAGAGTCATTATTATTAGGTGTCATTATATAGATTGTTTATGTAATTAAGTGTCATTAAGCTATCATGTACTTGTAGTGGTCATTATATGTATTTTTGAATGAGTTGCATGATAGATAATTATGATTCTGTAATCTAATTATTACTAGATGAACAATTTCAGGATGGTACTTGGTGGAACAATGTGTCAAGTACCGGGATGAAATTTTTAATGAATAAAATGGTAGAAAGTTATTGAATGTATGTGTGTAGTTTATTTTATTGTTTTGCATTTGAGCAAGTAATAGTTATTGTCATGGACATGTTTTGCATCAGACATTGAACAAGTGCAATGCTCTTTTCAACAACAGAAACTCACATTTGAACAAGTGAAATGACCATTTAAGCAAGTAATAAGTTATATAGGACATGTTTTACTCCACACCTTAAACAAGTGCAATGCCCTTTTCAACAACAGAAACTCACATTTGAACAAGTAAAATGACCATTTGAGCAAGTAATAGTTATTGTCATAGACATGTTTTGCATCAGCACCTTGAACAAGTGCAATGCATTTTTCAACAATAGAAACTCACTTTTAAACATGTGAAATGACCATTTGAACAAGTAATGGTTCATATCCATTTCACCTGTTCAAAAGCATGTTTCTGTTGTTCACAATGGTCTTTCACTTGTTCAGGGCGTGATACATTTTTTTCCAGTCATGGCCATTTTACTTGTTCAAAAGTCCATTTCTCTTGTTCAGAAGTGGCATTCTGTTGTTCAGAATGACATTAAACTTGTTCAAGGGTCTGATGCATGTTTGTGAATGTCATTAACCATCTTACTTGTTTAAATGACCTATTCCTTGTTGAAATATCATTTTGTCCTGTTCAAATGACTCTTTTACTTGTTGAGAATCTGGTATATTTTTGTCCAATACTTTAAACCTTTCACTTGTTCAAATTGCTATTTCACTTGTTTAAACACGGGATTTACTTGTTTAAAAGAGCTTTTACTCGTTCAACAGCATCTGATGCTTATTTGTCTTTTCAATTTATTGGTAATTGAATTATAGGATATTTAAACATAAAATGTTGTAAAAGTAAAAAATTTCATGTGGCCCCTGATATATTGACATAATAATAACAGTCTACACATAAATGTTTAACTCATTTCAATAGTAACGATGTCAATTATCCAAAAAAAAAACAAATACATTTACACATTTTTCAATTCTTCAGTCTTTTTACCCCTTGAATTCTTCCAACTCTTGCTATATTGTAATCTTTGGGGCATTCTTGTCATGGTTCACAAGACACCACACCAAATCCTACCTGATGTCCATCGTTTTATGCACAACAAGAGGTCACGTGGATAGGTAAAGCAGCCTATACAATACTTTCACTTCTGTAGCTTCCTGTACATGCTGCTACTATAGGTATAAACCTGTAAATAGAAATAATTAAGTCCTGAAATTGGTAAAGGACAATGTCGCTCCAGTGGGGAATTTATTAAGATTGAAATATTGACTTACATCACAATAGCAAGAGGTGACTTGAGTTGTTTATCATGTAAATCAACTCTATATCCTTGCTTCCAGGCAAACAAAAAATGGAATTAATGTTACATAAACTTTGCACCACGTAATCCAAATTTTGGCTGGCAAAAATATAAACCTGGTCCTTAACTCGATATTTATAACTCATGAGATTAGTTGTTATTGTTCCAAGGAAACTGTCATCTGAATTGCAGAAGAGGCCTTTTACATTTTGAGCTACAATGAACTAAGACCTCCCATTTTTCCCCGTGATAAGCAACATTTAGTTTCCTATTCTGGCGACCCTGACCTTCCTGTAATTTGGATACTCCTTGAAGGTAAGGCTTTTCCGGCCCACAAAAAACAAGGCATTGATGTATATAAAAAACAAGGCATTGAAAGCAATAACAATTATATGTCCTTGATCAATAACTTCATTTTACATAACAAATCAAGTTAGTGATATTATTGACACAGATATCTATATGTAATGAACATGATACACACACTGTTATATGGTCATTATCCATTAGATAAGATTTAATTAGAAACATTGTTAGTTAATTATAGAGAATTTTTAAGTCTTAACATAAATGAAGGATCATTGAATGTCTAAGGGTGTATGGGGAAATCAAATACAGTTTCTTGTACTTTTCACAAAACAAATCATTGATGCACCTCCAACAGAACAATTGAAGGAAAATGTATTTGAAATTAATAGTCATCTCAATACAATCACTGATACTCTACTTATACTAGCTAGTAGTCCTCTCTAGCCAACTACAATCCTCATAACTAACTCTAAATCTTAATATAGTCCTAAGGATGTTTCCAAGCATTTTTCAGTTTTAAGCTAAGTTCTTACTCTTTGTCAATGTATTAAAGGTTGCTAAGACATGCAAATATGACAGCAGTCACTTCAATTCATAAATATCAGCTTGTAAGGGAGGAAAATATAGAACTATTTGTAAAGTTCACATGGTTTTGGAGTTTAATGGTATTTTGCTTTGCAATCATATTGTTTGAAAAAGATAACCAAGTAGTGCAGAAATTCACCACAATGCAGCAACTTAAAAGTTCAGATATTCAAATTTTCTTCCAATAAAACACAGAACACAGAAATATAGAATCTAAAACTATAGCTACAATTAACTTTTTTCCTTTTCCAAGTTAGATATGAAGAACCATAAACATATAGATTCATCTGTATTTCTGAAAGTATGCACCCATGCATGGCCATGACCATTATCCCATACATTATCCCAAAGATTATCCCATTCATTGCATCTGATCCACCAAAAACGTTTTTCTCAGACATTGGATGATTGAAATCATCAAATGGAATTTTCATTATGCATTGGATGCTTGAAAGCATGTTTACATTAAGAAATAGATAATCAGTACTCCCATGTAATTTGTTGAAAACATGTACTCCCATGTTTTCATCATTCACAGTGGGTCATAGTGAATAAAAATGTATAAGCATGAACACTCCATAATTTCAACAGATTTCCTCACTTTCCTCACCAAAACAACCAAACCCCAATTGGATTTTCTCTCATTCTCGTCCATAAATAGCAGAGAAAGGTAGGAGTGGGAAAAGAAAGGTCACCTGCATTCAAAGGGAGTCCTTCAATCTTCTCAACTCGCCGCCTTCTCTGCTTTAGTAACCGCCGGAGACCGAGAGGCACAGTGAAGACAAAGAGAGAGCTTGGAAAGGGAGGATGTCGGGTGAGAGGGGAGAGTGCAAAGTGAAGAACACAAAGTGGAGTGTGAGGTTGAGGAAGGAGAGCGATGAAGATGAAGATGAAGATGAAGATTTAGGAGGAAAGTGTTAGGGGAGGGTACTTTGGTCTTTGCACTTCCTCATTTAATTTCAGTTTGCCCCCAAGGTCCTCAACTGATGTTTCAATTTTATTTGGTCCTGCTTTTTAATTAATTCTCCATTTTGGTCCTTAGATGAAATTCTCCCTTTTCACATCCAATTGACTGCAAAGTGTATAATGGAATTAGAAATGGAATTGAGTGTAAGGACTAAGGAGTAAAGATGAAAACTAGAGGTAAATTAGGTAATGATGAAATGTAAAAGTTTGTGAGACCCGATTGTGAGGTGAAGAGAGAAAGCTTGAGGGCTGGGATATATGGAAATTACAATTTTGGTTTCCATTTTAGATTTTTCCTTCAAGCAAAGGTATTCCACTTTTAGGGCCGTTTGGTCGGAAGGAAAGTAGAAGATGAATATGGAAATAGAAGTGAGTATAAAAGGGTAAAGATGTAAACTAGAAGTAAATTAGGTAATAATGGGAAAGTAAATTTTGTGTGGCCAGAAAAGGTGCGAGATTGAGAAAGAAGAAAATCTGTGGGTCACAGGATATATGAAAATTACCTTTTCATTTCCCATATTCATTCTCAATTCTCAAATTTTATATATCTACCAGTTTTTGCTCATTTTCTCATATTTCTTTTGTTTATACCTTTTTGTGACATCTATTTATATTGCCTTAACAATGATTGAATAAAAAGGGTTAGAGAGTGTAATAAAAAAACAGGGTAAGAGAGGGTGTGAGAGTTCAGACATAAAGTTACGTTATTTTTAAAAAAATATCATATTTGTTGAAATTTACTATTAATTTAAAATTCTGAAAATTATGCATGCATCTAAGAAAAATTCCAGATAGATAAACTATGAATTTAAAAATTTCAAAAAATTTCCTCTAAAATCAATAATCAAGCACCACACTAAATATTAAAAAAAATCCATATTTATAATTTTTAGACTTTATTTTATGAAATTTATAAGGATTTATTTCGCATTTTCAGTATATTATCAGAAAACATAATATAAATTTGGGAAAAGTAAGGAATTTATGTATTGAGTCAATTTATCTATCGTAACAAAACAAAGATGGTGCGTAACACGTGGGTCACATGCATATTTGTTAAATCACCATATTTGTTAAAAGTTATGCATGTAAGAAATATCTACACATCAACCTGGGGTGTGTGGTTGAGTGACAAAGACTCATTCACCCTTAATCAATTGTCTGGGTTCGATCCCTGGCGTTGGGTATGGAGAAACATTAAATCTCCCAGGCCAGCTGTCCCACCCTTTGAGGTGCCTACAAATCAGCGGGGGATTAGTCTCTCACTTGTCGAGTGAGGGGATACCTTGATCATTGATCGAAAAAAGAAATATCTCCACATCTCGACAACAAAACCGGTCCAAGTTGGAGCCTAACCAGGGATCCATCAATCTGACCCAACCTTATGTAACCTTGTGTGTTGCCGGATTGGCGGATTGACATAGTTTTGTCCTTTAAATCAGTTTTTTTATTTTGTTTTAATGTGGTATGAATTGTAGAAAGTAATATTAAACAAAGTCAATGATAATTTTTTGTTTTTAGGAAGGGGTGACTCAACCCAATCTAAGGGCAGAGCACCTACTAACTCATGATCCACTGGGGCCTGTCCCTGTGGGTTCTGGAGCATGACCAGCAAACCCTTTCTTTCTGTTCACACAGGCAGGTTGCTCCCAACTTCACTTAGTTACGGAGATGTCTCCCCAAGCGCTGCGATAGAGACACAACAAAGTGTCACTCCCCAGGATTGAACTCGCGACGTGGTGGTCAACCCGACGCTCATTGTTCAATCCCTTCGCCACTGAACTCATAGACCATGGGTAAGTCAATGATAATTTTAGCATTAATAACTATTAGCTTAGTGGCTAAATGAGTGCAAACATGAATACTTTGTCATCATTTATTTATTGGATGAAGCCACAAAAATGATCTTGTAGTTTCTCTCACTAATACACCCAAGACCCCATAGTTGTTTCTAGGACAAAAGTGACCACAAAGATATAAAAGTGGTACAAAAGTGATCGCTGCGATAAAGATCCATTTAACACCATTAAAGTCAATGTTAGAGGTTTATTTTTGCTATATGGATTGTCGCCTCATTTATTTTTGCAAGGGACACATACATTTTTGTATGTTAAACCATTTATCATTTGCGTGGTTTGACAAATTTTACCAAAAGAGTGTTAGGTAAAGAGAAGAGTTGGAAGGTGCTTAATTAAAATGTTTTACAATTTAATTTCTGGTGAAGATGAAGAAAATAAAAGGGATAGGTGCAATTTTGCTAAAAACGTTTTACGCGAGAAACATCTAGCACGACAAAGTTTTGATTGGTGTCTAAATACCACTAATCTTTTAAAAATGGTGTCATTTCAACAATACTATTATCTATTTGTAAACAACTGTTACTTTTGTTTTCTTGAGTCCCATATAATTGCCACATCAATTTTTTCACTCTAATAAAAAAATATCCATTGGCCTTTTTTGTGGTCCCAACAATTTTTTTCTCACAATTCTCCTCACCTTCCCTATTGAGGCGTCCAAGGAAGAAGATGATTCCAGTAGGCCTCTAGGATAAGCCAACAAGCAAGTCAATCATGACGACAAGCGAAATCAAGATAGAAAAATGATTTCGCTTACCAAGGTTTTTTACAGTGGCATTTCGCTTTCGTTATGGACAAATTTCAAGTAGCTTGGTTTTGAATAAAGAAGAAGAATCAAAATGATTGGTTTCTTGATTAGGGGAAAGAAAGAAAGAAAGAAAGAAATTAAATATGAATGTCGAAAATGACAATGTAGTTAGGTTTATCTTGGAGATGATGCTAAGTAGTTTGTACCAGTGAAATAATATTATGCCATAAAATAGGACAAATGTGAGCAACTTCAACTAAATGTTGTTTGTGTATTGCCATTGATTTTTATTGAGAGAGGGGTTTGTGTTAAGGGTTAGAGGTGTGATGAAGATCATGTCATGGACAATGATAGGATGAAATACCAACATGCTAAAAGATTCAAGAAAGGTGGTCAAAATATTAGAAGCCCAACAAGAAGATATCCAAGTCCCATGTGGTGTACATATTGAAGAAATCACTCATTTAAACGATATGCAAGAGTGACGTGTTGGTCAAGTAAATAAGCATCAAATATGCATTTGATTTTATTTGAGTCTTTTATTTTATTTCCATAAAATAAGGCATTAGGTCATTAAATGTATTAGATTCTTTTTTTTATGTTTTTCCTATTTTGAAAAGCTGACTTTTTCTTCAAGAAAGAGTCATCTTCTTTAAAGAAGGTGCAATTCAAATTGTCAATTATCATTAATGCACCAATTATTAGGTTGTCTTTTATTTCTAGAGTATTCCATTTTTGCCTATAAATAGGCTTTGCATTGTACTACATTTAAGAGGAGAATTGAATAAATTGAGAATTATGTTTCTCTTGTGTGAGTTTTGCTCGCATCTTTGTATTCTTTTGAGAATACCATGACCCATTACACATGATTGGACAACAAATAATGATCGTGTGTTTTATCTAGCGTATTTTGAGAAACAAGCTAGCTTATTTTGAATAAGCTGACTTATTTTGGGTGTGACTTTTATCTATGTTTGGCTGGACTTATTTTTCATCCAGCTTATCTGAAATAAGCCAGCTTATTTATAAGCCACTCAAGGTAGCTTATTTCAGAAAGTAAGCCAGCATATTTTTCTACATGACTTCAAAATAAGCTAGCTTAAAAATAAGCCCCTTTTAAACAAAAAGTCATCCAAACATGTTTATAAGTCAAATGGGTAAATAAGTCATTTTTTTCAAAGTTCATCCAAACATAAAAATAAGTCAACCTAGAGCTTATTTTTCAACTGACTTAAAAATAAGGCAGCTTAAATAAAAGCCACTTTTCCACTTTTCCACAAGTCGTGTTGCTCATAAAAAGTTATTTTATTAGAGTACAAGTAACGTGACAATCGAGTATAAGCCACGGAAGAAAAGTAATTGTAGTTTATTTATAGAGGCATTGTTTAAACCATTTTCGAAACAACTTTTGGTTGAAATATTTGAGCATAATCCAAAACTTTGTTTACGAGATGCTCCTAAGCAATTTTTCTTTGGCCAAATTGCACCTTTTCCCTTTATATTTCTTCAGCTCCATCACACATCAGATGCATGCCACATAAAGACCATGTGTCATCATATAACACTCATTTGGAGACAGATAACATCGTTGTTAAATTCACACCACTTTCAAAACCTTGTGTCCAGTTAATCACTTTCCAACTCTTTTTTGTGCCTATTATTCTCTGGGTAAAAGTCTTTTGTCAAAATTGTACATTTACCCTTAAAAATAAATAAAGACGAATTTATAGTCTACTTTTCGTTCAATTTTTTTACATTGAATCCCCCATATATACGGATCCATGCATTGTAAAGAAAAATGAGACCATTCATTTGATTATAACAAGCCCTTTATTTCAAAATAACCAGGCCATTTTGCATCTATATTTTATTGGGAGAGCTACTAATTTTTCAAAGAATATCCTACGAGCCTCACTGATGTAGTTAACGATGATATTTTCAACCAAATGGCACCCTTATTCAAACTAATTAAATGTCTCTTTTTAGCCATCAATTCCTAATACAATTGTGTCGACTTTGACTTCATGTCCTAAGTTTGTAATGATTATGTAAAGGGTTAATGAAGTTCAAATTTAGTATCGAATAATTGTGTAAATTGTACTGCACTAAACATAAGCAAAAATTTTTCGGTGCAAATATTAATTAAATGAAAATGGTGCGGACATTGGAAGTCTATCAACTAACCATTAGAACTGTTAAAAATATCGAACTGGGGTCCATAATACATGATAAGTGCATAATGTATAGTGCGATTTATAGAATTATAACAAATCTGCACTTTTAATTTAAACAGTTGTTGGATACAAAATCTGTATCTTTATCGTGTATAATATATACAATTGTATCATGGAATTGTAGTTAACCTAAATATTGTAGTTTTGATTAACTACAATATTATATACAATAACCTAAATCAATACCATGTAGTCAAAGTGTCGTTAACCTAATATATACAAAAGATTAACTATATATCTTTATCCTGTATCTTTATCATGTATAATATATACAATTGTATCCTGTATAATTAAGAAAATATGTATCTTTAGTTGACTAAAATCTTCTATTTTTTCCATTTTGCTCAATTTTGTATTTGGGGGATAAAATTATAATACTGTCGTTCATGCCTTCATGGTGCTGATTTGTCACATTAGCTGATGTATGTGCTTATTATATATGACGGTGAACATTGAGATGACATTTGCTATTGAAATTTCCACAAGTGCCTGTCCCTCTTTCTATGCGATATGTCCGTTGTCGATTGATTTTATTTACATTTACAGTGATCCACAGGCAGGTGTGGTCAAAAGCAGTGTTAATATGGCTAGTGGAGAGAAAGTGGTGAAAATAGAGTAATTTAATTTATAATGTTGACCTGTTCATGAGTATGTTCTGAGAATTGCATGAATCTGTGTGTGAAGAAACTTAAGATTAGAATGAGTTGTATGATTACAATTAGATCCTATAGCTTGAAGCTATAAATTAAATTTCATGTTTTTCTCTTTTTTTTATTACAAATTTCATGTTTTTCTCTAATTACTCACATCTCTCTTAATCACTCACTATCAAATTTTTCATACAAATCACTAACTGTTATTTAACTAAGAAAAAGCAAGCAAACAAATGGAAAACTGAAAACAAGCAAATGGGATAAGTATCACGTGTTGAACTTGATAAATAACAAATCAAGTATTTAGAACAAATAAAATAAAGAATCCCACCATATCACGTATGTTGGACTTTGTAAATAACAGATCAATTATTTAGAACAAGAGAAGTGTGTGTGCACCAAGATTGAATGACAATGATATGGCTAGGCTCAGAGAAAACTAAAAACCAAATATTTTCTTAAAAAAAATAAGATTTTGAGAATCATCTTCCACGAGAACCAGCTTGAGGTTGGCCATTTAAGAAAATAGCAGCACCAGGAGAACCAAGTTGTTTGTACGAGTATATAGGGTTTTGTTTTATTGTGGAGTTCACCCAGCCTGGCCTCCACTTATTTTTAAGTTCAACCTCTGATTCATTTAAATATTAAATTTTCCTATAATTTTCTATTTGAGCAAAAGAAATTATAATTGAGTTCATTTAAGTATAATTATTTTTCATCGTTTATATTCAATCAATATCGGACAATTTATTACCTTTGAAACAAAATATTGTAGAGTAATACAAGAATAAAAATTTTTCTAGGAGAATCATTAGAAATCTAAAACCTATGAATACGATTGAATTTCAACATTACACTGGAACAAAAAGCGTTGAATTGATAAGTCTTCGGACTGATAAGAAATAACAGTTATTTCCAATTGAACACGTGGAGACTTTGATACTAAACTCAAGGAATATTAAGCTAACGCTTTTATGAAATTAATGAGGTAAAATGGAAACTAAATTTTATAAAAAAAAATTGGTTATAAAAAAAACTTTTTTTAAGCTAGGGATAGCTAAAAGAAGGGATGGTAAGAAAACCAAATATTTTAAACTCGTTTAAAGGAGTAAAACTTAGCATATATGTGATAATGTATCATACTGGGGTTAGATTTGAAAAATTGTTTTATAACATTTCATATTTTAACAACTGTTTCTTTATTCTATCACTATGTGAATCAATGATGAAAATTTTTGTAATGATAGAATAGAACTAGCTACTAGATAGATATATAAGAGACACACCACAAGAACTTTATGTGAAGCAAGAACTTCCCAGAGAACAGTAAAACAATATGAAGACGCAATTACGTCTTCATATTATTTTCAATTGAATAAAAGTAATTTTTTACATAAATTCTTATTAATTCATTTCTTTCATCTTTCTTTAAAGAAAAAACCCACACGATTCTTATACAAAATTTGTAAATATTTTACAAATTATTTATTTATTTACTCAACTTGCATGCATTGTGGTCAAAAAACTAATTATTAGACTGTTGATAGTAACTGACACTTCGCAAGGAATGTAACTTTAGCCATATATTATACTCATTAACGTGAGATCTCTCATTTCACTCGTGAAAATACATATGCACCTCACAAATTCACCAGTAAACACCCATATATGTATGTATAATTTCTTTTCATGTAACTTGGTACTCTATTTTTCAATTTTGAATTGTACATTTGTTTTTTCTTTGTTTTCATAAGTTATTTTTCTTATTAAATGTATAGATTAACACCCATAAATTATCATATGAACAATTGTTTTTTTTCAACTATTACCACACGTGCATTTATCAACCCATAGATTAACGCCCATGAATTTATAGGTCGGTATTTCTATAAACTTGATGTAATGGATATTATAACAAATTTGATCTGTGTTTTATTTATTACCTTTTCAAAAAATACCGAAAGTTTATTTATTTATGAAATGCATTTATCAACCTATAAACTTGATTTAATATGGATGTACAAATTTGTCCTCAATAGATTGAAGAAATATTGATTAAAGTATGTCCTTCTCTTTATTGAGCCCAATCTTTTTTTTGATCAAATATTTATTGAGCCCAATCCTCTCCTTAAATAAGTGGTTAAATATGTTCTTATAAAGATCAATCAATCTATCGATAAATATAAACCAATGTAATGCATGGTGATCACCCATGCTACTTTTTTTTTTGAATATAAGCAAAATGATATTAATAAGATTAAGTCATATACAAGCATTAATAACAAGCATTTTGCTTCATAAGATGAAGCAAAATACTACTTACTCGGAATCACCCATGCTACTTATGTTTGACTAATCTTCAAACTCTTAGTAACTCGTTATTTGGTTTTTTTTTTATATATCTCATTTTAACAATTGAAATAGGCTTTGTATAGTACCATCTTCTAAAAGAGGGTTGATACGCTTAAAATTATATATAACATTAAATACTGAAATTTAAAAGTATATTTCCATTCTAGTAAATGAATCATTGAATTGACTACATTTATGGTTGAAATGCTGCTAGTTTTTGAAGAAGCAAGTCTAATGATGAATTACCATCACTCTGATCCGCTCTTCTCAACACCTTATATACATAGTGACCAGTTCTCTCCTCTACTTCATCGCCATGGTAGCTGCTTTTTTTCTTTTATTTCTTTTTGTCAAATATGTGTCTTTGTTATAATAGCCAATATTTTAAATTGTCATTCTTACAATATTTATATATTTTAATTAGATCATTTATGTATAATTAAAATAGTTTATCTGTACTCTCACCATAAATCACTTTTATTATCAACTTCCATAACGTTCTCCCACTTTATTTCTTATTTTTCAAGAACTAACATGTGTACCACACTGTATTGTATTGTTTATTCTAGATTTTTCTATCTCATTGCACATGTCTTCTTGAATATTCTAAAGTTGTTTCACTTTTTATATATTAAGAAATTGAGCATGATTTCTATTCTTGATCGTAAGAAGCAATTATTACTTGTATGCATACAGATAAAAATAATTAAACTATAGTATATTAAAACAGAATAATTAGTTTTTTTCTTACTTTGAGAAATTCAATAATTATAATAAAAAACAATTTTTACAGGTTGTAAGTGCATTCATAATATAATGGACTCAACAATATTATATTTAAGTGCATAATATAAAAAATTTATCTTTAAGTACTTGTCTATGCATCTTTAAAATTTGAGAAAAATACGTTCTTTTTGGAGATTTGATATATATAAAAGTGTTTTCTAAAAAGATATTTAAAGTTTGTATCAAACCTTTTATAGGTTAGGTATCGAAATTGACGTAATTGACGTATTGATATCAAACAACAATACATAATTGATGTAATTGAAATAATTGAGAGAGGAAAAGTAAATGACCTACTTCAACTCTTCAAATAAGTGAGATAAAAGAAGTTGCTGAATCTAGTAGAGAAATAAAAGAAGATGCTGAAAGTTTGACAGGTTAATTATATGTGGAAAACTGTAAATGAAAGTGGTGAAAAAGCGGAAAAAATCGTCCACTATAGTTGAAATGCCAAATGTAGATATAGCAGAATATCAAAGCGAAATTGCAGATATTTTTGGTGATTCAGCTACTGTAAGAGTCTACTATGTGGATCAGCGTAAAGTGGTATATAGAGAAATTAAGGAGGATTTCAAAGATTGGTATAAAAATTTGAATCATCAACTTATACATTAAAGGGACGTCCACGATAATTTTGAATTTTGATAACTTGCTTTTGAGTTTGTAGACTCATTTCACTGTAACTAAGAGTTTTTTGGCGGGAATCTTGATTACTTTCATGCAAATTATCACTGCCCTTTTAATATATTTTTTAGCCTATAATCTATCCAGAAGTTACTTTTTTTTTGTTATTTTATTCATGTAGAGAAATGTCATGTGTTGCATTTAATGCACCCTATTCCAATGCATACCATGTGGGTCCCCTTGCATAACTTCTCAGACAAGATTTGCCCATTTTTTTTATTTTGTTTGACCATCACATGCAGATGCACCCCACTTAACTCTTCTATATAAAGGATGCACCTCTCATTGTGATTAACACCCACCGCTTTTAGTTCTGGCATAAGGTAGTTTCATTCTTCCAACTGAAACTTTTTAAGCATCTCATGCTTAATAGCACCTCTTATCAAGATTCAAGCATCTCATGCTTGGTAGGCCAACTTTTTAGGTATACTGCGAGATACCTCATGTCAACAGATTCAGTAGTTTTTTTAATTGTTTCCTTATATTATGCTGCTATTAATACATCGTGCATTTCACATTTCTAATTTGATCCTTACTTTTTTAATGTTTTTGTTTTGTAGGACGCCCAGTGCTTTACTCTGTAGGTCATGCCACTAAGGTTGCGTGTGACATTGAGAACCAAGATGTTGTAGAGAAGAGAGCTAAGCTAATCAGTCCATGAATGGAGATTTGTGTTTTTGGCTGGTTGAGTCTTGTCTACTTGAATTAGTCTTTTGGTGTTGAAGTTATTCTCAAGTATTTTAGTCTTATATTTTGTTTTAGTCGTGTGTGTGTTGTTTTAGCCTCTGGCTGGACTAGCCATGTCTACTTCAATGTTTTTTGGTATCTTATGAAGCATGTTTATTTCGTAGTACGTAATGGTAGCGGTTGTGGCAATGTATGGATCTTGGTAACAAGTATGATGATTAATGTTTTCACAATTGGCATATAGTAGATAACTATTTAGTCATAGACCATTATAATATGGAGGCACAGCCTCACGTACATTTGTGGATTTATTTATTTAGCCTGTATAATTTATTTAATGTTATATGGTGCCCATCATCATGTAAATGCACTTATTCGTGGAGGTATCATTTAAGCAGAATTTTTATTGCTCGAAAATTTATATAAATATAAGAATGTTGAAGGTCTCATTTTGATATAACTATCTCTATAATATGGTTGAAATATAGCGTTTGTCTCTACTTCGACGGAAATACATTGGGTGAACACAATTAAATTGCAATTTTCAGTTGAGAAGCACTGGATTCAATTGCTGTATTTGAATATATAAATATTGATTAACAAAGTCATAAAATAAAGCCTACTGATCTTGACCATTACCATGGCCCATTACACATGATTGGACAACAAATAATGATCGTGTGTTTGACTCGGCGTATTTTGAGAAATAAGTTAGCTTATTTTGAATAAGCTGACTTATTTTGGGTGTGTGGCTTTTTTGTATGTTTGGCTGGACTTATTTTTCATCCAGCTTATCTGAAATAAGCTAGCTTATTTATAAGCCACTCAAGGTAGCTTATTTCAGAAAGTAAGCCAGCATATTTTTCTACATGACTTCAAAATAAGCTAGCTTAAAAATAAGCCCCTTTTAAACAAAAAGTCATCCAAACATGTTTATAAGTCAAATGGGTAAATAAGCCACTTTTTTCAAAGTTCATCCAAACATAAAAATAAGCCAACCTAGAGCTTATTTTCCAACTGACTTAAAAATAAGGCAGCTTAAACAAAAGCCACTTTTCCACAAGTCGTGTTGCTCATAAAAAGTTATTTTATTAGAGTACAAGTAACGTGACAATCAAGTATAAGCCACGGAAGAAAAGTAATTGTAGTTTATTTATAGAGGCATTGTTTAAACCATTTTCAAAACAACTTTTGGTTGAAATATTTAAGCATAATCCAAAACTTTGTTTGCCAGATGCTCCTACGCAATTTTTCTTTGGCCAAATTGCACCTTTTCCCTTTATATTTCTTCAGCTCCATCACACATCAGATGCATGCCACATAAAGACCATGTGTCATCATATAACACTCATTTGGAGACAAATAACATCGTTGGTAAATTCACACCACTTTCAAAACCTTGTGTCCAGTTAATCACTTTCCAACTCTTTTTTGTGCCTACCGTTTTTTGGGTAAAAGTCTTTTGTCAAAATTGCACATTTACCCCTAAAAATAAATAAAAACGCATTAGGCGTTTGCCTCTTCACTCACCGAAAAAAAATAAAGACGAATTTATAGTCTACTTTTCGTTAAATTTTTTACATTGAATCCCCCATATATACGGATCCATGCCCTTTATTTCAAAATAACCAGGCTATTTTGCATCTATATTTTATTGGAAGAGCTACTAATTTTTCAGAGAATATCCTACGAGCTTCACTGATGTAGTTAACCATGATATTTTCAACCAAATGGCACCCTTATTCAAACTAATTAAATGTCTCTTTTTAGCCATCAATTCCTGATACAATTGTGTGGACTTTGACTTCATGTCCTAAGTTTGTAATGATTATGTAAAGGGTTAATGAAGTTCAAATTTAGTATCGAATAATTGTGTAAATTGTACTGCACTAAACATAAGCAATAATTTTTCGGTGCAAACATGATATTAATTAAATGAAAATGGTGCGGACATTGGAAGTCTATCAACTAACCATTAGAACTGTTAAAAATATCGAACTGGGGTCCATAATACATGATAAGTGCATAATGTATAGTGCGATTTATAGAATTATAACAAACCTGCACTTTTAATTTATACAGTTGTTGGATACAAAATCTGTAGCTTTTTTTTTGATGAAATACAAAATCTGTATCTTTATCCTGTATAATATATACAACTGTATCATGGAATTGTAGTTAACCTAAATATTGTAGTTTTGATTAACTACAATAATATATATAATAACCTGAATCAGAACCATGTAGTCAAATTGTATCATGCAATGAAATATAAGCCACGGAATAAAAGTAATTGTAGTTTATTAATTAACCTAAATATTATTTTATCATCTATTTCACAAAAAGACTTTAAAATTAAATCTTCAATCTTAGTGGTAAAAAAATATAGTTAATCTTTTTTTTATTAAGTACAGATTTTTATAATTTTACTTAATGATCAGTGATGCAAATCCATTCAGGTAATAATGGTAAATTTATGTAAATAATAAGTGAGACTAAGGACAACTTTGTCATTTCAAATAATTAAAATCAGGGTTTGTTTCAACGAAGCGAAAAATTTAGGGCCGATCTGGTTCAGGTTCAATAACCAAAAAAGAGACCGGCAATATAAGAGTCGAAAGCGAAAAAACATGCGTTTTTCGTAAGGAAAAAACGACAACTTAGATAGTGCTAAATGATCAAATATCTAATTTGATTTCTTTTTTTTTAAGGGTTAATGATATTTTAGTCAACAAACAATTAAGTAATTAACAAAGTATCAATTTGGCCAACAAACAATAAATGATCTCATTTTGGCCAATAAACAATAAAAAAGGATCAAATTGGCCAAAGAGACTTAAATAACAATCAAATTATAGGAGGGAAAGACTTTCTTGTCCCTCATCACATTAAACATGTAGTGGGCCCACTTTCTTCCTCTTCCCAACCAAGACTTCTCCCTCTAGACTCCATTGCCGCCAAAGCTTCTTTGCCATCCTCCCACCACCAACTCCCTCCGCCATGCCACAACACCAAACCGAACCTCCATGCCCATTTTCTTTTCTTGTGGTGTTATTCAAAACCAAACGATAAAGTAGAAAACATAAGGAAGAGAAAAGGATTAATCAATTTGGTTCCATTTGATTACTAATCTAGAAAAGAAGAATCTGGTTACCCAATGGGAAGATATCACTGAGGAGGAGGAGGAGGAAGAAGAAAAAAGAAGAGAGAGAAAGTGAAGGAAGAAATAACGTTCTGCTCACTTTCGCCTTTTTTCTCCTTTTCTCCGACGTCGATGATCCACCGCTGGTCGACGTGTCGGAGCTCATATTTCAATGGACCAGATCAAATCCTCTGTCCCAGATGTTCTCCTTAAAATTCTTGTGAGCTATGGTAGTAGTGGTGTTTATCGTTTTTTTAATGAAGAAGGTTGTTATTTTGATCTTAATGGAGATATGGTTTTGCAGCTTTCAAGATGTTATGATTCTAATCTTTTTGGGGTGACGGTGAGGTGGGTGCATGGGTCATGTTTGTTGGCCCTGACGGTGAGATGCAGTGGAGGAAGTAGGTGGTGGGAGGATGAGAAAGGAACGGTTGATGGCAGCAATGGAGACTGGAGAGAGAACTCATGTGATGGGAAGAGGAAGAAAGTGGGCCCACTACATGTTTAATGTGATGAGGACAAGAAAGTCTTTTCCTCCTATAATTTTATTGTTATTTAGTCTCTTTGGCCAATTTTATCCTTTTTTATTGTTTATTGGCCAAAATGAGACCATTTATTGTTTATTGGCCAAATTGATACTTTGTTAATTGTTTGTTGGCTAAAATGATCATTAACCCATTTTTTTAACAATGTAATCAATAATTCACTTGATGACTTATCATTAGGATCAGTCATCCTTTATTACATGGTTTCTCATAATATAAAATGAAAAGAAGTAATAGTATCATGTACGAAAAGATGGATAATGATAATCTAACAATCTGGCTTCGTTTTTTCCCTATTTATTACTCCCCCCGTTCCTAAATATAGGACCTAGATGACTTTTTTGAAAAATCCTAAAAGAAGCAAAAAATAAGTTAATTATAAATTGATTTACCTAATTTTTTCTCTTAAACTAGTTTATTTTACCTATAAGCTAATGGATAATCTAAAAAGATATCAAATATGTCATCATTTAATAACCTATTTCGCAACCTTAATCTTTCCAAAAAAAAGTTATCTAGGTCTTATATTTAGGAACGGAGGGAGTATTACTTATTCAGGTTTAATTTTAATCTGAAGTTGGAACAATGCATAAGTGCATTACCACTTCAAAACCGACTATCATTAAAGTAGTTGGAAGTTGGAACAATGAATAAGAGGTCAAAAGAATGCCCTCGTATATCATCAGTAAGCAGACATAAGCATGGAGGGAGCTCAAGTCCAGGATAGGTAATAACAAGGTCACAAAATCGCAAAATCAGTTCCCTACACATTCTCTGTTTGTTTTTTTTTACCAAAACATGTTCTCTGTTGTTTGCCAAACTAATAATTAGGAATATACTAGTTGGATGATCATCAAATACCATGACATACATTTTATATCACATGCGTGCACATGAAATCCAGACTTTCAGATATGTACGGAGGCTGGATAATGGAATGATCAAGCATGCTGCATGAGTCTAAGTCCAGAAAAAGTCTACTTCATATTTTCAATTCTTAAAAAAAAACCTCCAGTTAATATAAAATCCTTTTTATATCGTGAATTTGCACTACCACCTAAATCTTGTTAATATTAACAATTACCTTTTGTTGGATAAGTTGTTACCATGCATATTATAACAATCTCGCTCTATAATTTTTATTGAATTATAACTTAGGCTATTTTTTGAAGTCATATTTATCACATCGATAGATGGCTCAATTTTTAATCGATTATTTAAGTTTGATCGACCACTGGTTTAGTAATCGGCAGAGTTAGTGAATTTTAAATATATGTCTAATGTCTCAATCAAGCATTTCAGGTCTACATTCTTCGAAACATCAAGATTTGATGGGATAATGGAAAATTCTTAGAGCATTTAGCGGAATGCTTGATGGCCAGAAAAATTTTAGCATCGAGCACTAAGAGATCAAGCATGCAGATAAAATCTGAGTTTGAGCTGTAGTTTTATATGCATATCTCTAACACTTAACTTTTAATTATGGTAGCTATTTCAACGAAATATGAACATTTGAGCCAACCGCACATTACAACAAATGATGATATAAGAAAAAGCACGATTGTTTCTGTAAAATTCAAAGCTTCAAGTGTGGTTTAATATTGAAATTATGCTTGAAGAGCAAATTAAGTAACTAATCTAATTATGTGCTTGGATTTTTCAACAATGAGGATTACTGGGTGCTGGATCTTATTTAGTAATCGAAGTATAATCTTAAGTGAGTGCTAATTGAGGTGAAATGTGAGGTTTAAGAGAATAATTAATTGGATACTGTTATGACTAGTAAATTAACAAAAGCCCATTTGTCATGGGCGCAAACAGAAATGAACCCAAGAAGATCAAGTCAATATGACAGAATCAGAGCATTGATATCTTTGACTGAAACATCTTGCAAGTGTCCAGAAACCGCAACATTAATGAAGATCAAAATGGACGAAGCCAAAAATTCATGGAATAATTACACCAACGGGAAAATATTCTCTAGGGCTATATAAATCATAGAATGTAATGAGTAAGGATCATCGAATACTTACTGAAAATAGCTTATAGCAATTTCATTGTATCAGTCGACTAAGTCTAGCCGACTAACTTCTTGTATCATTCTACTGATCAATATATTTATTCATTCCAAAAAGAGTTTCAAGGTGTTGATTTATTATTTGATAATTTGTGTATCAACATTTGGCGCCGACCGTGGGGACGATAGATTTTCAGGAAACTACTGTCTTTTTCTTTGCAATTCAATTATGTTCATTATGGAGCAAACAAACCAAGGTGAATAGCTTTCACAAATTTTGGCTAAGCTGAATGAACAATCAGAAAGGATGAGTCGGCAGGAGCAATTTGTCACTCAGTAAAATGAAGCGATAGCTGTTCAAACAGAGACTTTACAACGTTTTCTACAAGAAAATCAAGAGCTGCATCAAAAGATTAATGCAATAGTCACAAAAAATCCGGAAGACCATGACCAACATGAGGAAGAAATACCTTAGGATTCCAGCATTCCTGAAGGAGGTAAGAAAAAACATGATAAAGATGAAGAAAATAACAATTCTAATCATAATACAGGATCTGAGGAGGAGGAATCCAATAAAGCATCAACTTACATGGGTGATACTCGTGTAACTGAAACGGAGCACTTGAAGAAGAAAGTGCAAACTTTAGAAAGAACCTTGTTACAAATTTCAGGAGTTAGGAAACCATTTGAGTCTGCTCGATTGGGGAATTATTCTGATAGCCCTTTTGTTGATCAAATTGCTTTAATTGACTTACCTGAGCGTTTTGTGTTTCCTGTTTTGCCTAAATATAGTGGAAAGACAGATCCAGATGAACATATGGCTCAATATAAACAAATAATGATGGCGCTGTAATTCCGGCTGAAAAACGTCAAGCTGTAATGTGCCGTGGATTTGACATCAGTTTAATTGGTCCAGCAGTGTCTTGGTGGACGAATTTAATGTCAGGTAGTATAAATTCATTCAGTCAACTAACAGAAATGTTTGTGCAGCAGTTTGCTAGTAGGGCAATCTGATAAAGACATTAGATGATTTATATCGAATTTTACAAAGGCCAAATGAAACTTCTAGAGAAATATTAACTAGATTTACTCAAGAAATGGTAAGTATCCCAAATTGTGATGACTTTATTGCTGTACAAGCTTTTCGTAGATGTTTACTTCCAGGTTCGCAACTATATAAGGAACTAACTATGCATCAAGTTAAAACATGGGTGGAGGTTCAAGCTTATGCTTGGGCACAAATAAGATGGGAGGAAGATGATGCAAAATTTAGGTTGGAATTGGCTGAGCGGCAAAAAAACACTCAAGAAGGAGGATATGTGGATAGGCGATCTCAGCAATCGAGAGGTAAAAATCGGAGATCTGAACCTTATTCTGCAGGTAACAGAGGAAATGGGCGAGGATCACAAGGAGATGATTCTAAGAAATCCACCTTTACCAAAGTTAAGTGAACATAATTTTTCAGTAAGCCCAGCGGAGTTAGTCAACACGTTGCAAAAGCTAGGCGATTCTGTTAGGTGGCCAAATAAACTCAAGCGAGAGCCAGAAAAACGTAATCCAGACAAGTGGTGTCATTTTCATGATGACCATGGACATAGAACAGATGATTGTATTCAATTGCGAAAGGAAGTGGTGGAATTAATAAAAAAGGTATGTTAAAAGATGTTATTAAAAATAATAGGAATTCATCTAGTGCAGGAGATGGACAGAAGCAGCCTAATTCAACAGCTCCCCCGCAAAATGCCCGTACTATTCATATGATTATAGGAGGGTCAGAGGTAAGTGGTAGTTCATATTCTGCTGCAAAAAGACATACTAGGTCATTGTTAAATGAAGAAGTGTCAACTATACAAGTAGAAGAGAATTCGTCGACCCGTAATAGTGGCGAACAAATAACATTTAAAAATAGTGAAAGTCAGATGTTTTCTTATCATGATGATGCTTTGATAATTACTTTGATGATAGCAAATTGTATTGTTAAGCGAGTTTTGGTAGATGCAGGCAGTTCAGTTAACATAATATATTTACAAACAGTAAGAGAATTGAACTTAGAATGTCAAATTGTGAAGGCCCCTACTGTACTAGTATTTGGAATTGGGGCACCAGACAGGACAGTGGGTGAAATTTCTTTGGTCACATTAGTTGTAGGTGTTAATCAATTAACTAAGTTTCAGGTGATGGATTGTCCTTCAACATACTGTTGCTTGGGTGACCATGGATTCATCAAATGAGGTCTGTACCATCTACTTTACATCAGTCTATTAAATTTCATACTCCTTGGGGGGTAAGGGAAATTAAAGGTGAACAAAGAATTGCTAAAGAATGTTATCAGGCAGCTTTGAAAGGAATTTCAAAGGATGCTGAATTTGTATAGCAATTACAGAATCTGTCTCCAAAGGATAAGGAGGACTTAGGTGACGAATTAGAGAAGATTTCTTTGATTCCTCAAAAACCTGAGCGGACATTATCCATTGGAGCAGATTTGAATGGGGAAAGGAAATTAGAGAAGAATTAATTTCATTTTTATCTAATAATTTAGATTGTTTTGCTTGGTCTCATGAAGATATGACAGGAATTAGCCCAGATGTGATAGTTCATGAATTAAATGTAGATGCATCTTTTAAACCGGTAAGGCAAAAAAGGAGGAAATTTGCACCTGAGAGAAATAAAATTATAAATGATGAGGTTGACAAATTATTGAAAATTGGATCGGTAAGGGAAATGCAGTACCCTGATTGATTAGCTAATGTTGTAGTTGTTCCTAAGAAAAATGGTAAGCATAGGGTATGCATTGATTTTACAGATTTAAACAAAGCATGTCCAAAAGACTCTTTTCCATTACCTCATATAGATACATTAGTAGATGCTACTTCGGGTCATGAATTATTGAATGGATGCTTTTTCTGGGTATAACCAAATTTTAATGCATAAGGATGATCAAGAAAAAACGTCTTTTATTACAGAAAGAGGAACCTATTGTTATAAAGTTATGCCTTTTGGTTTAAAAAATGCAGGAGCTACTTATTAGCGTTTAGTAAACAAGATGTTTTATCAACATGTAGGAAAAACTATGGAAGTATATATAGATGACATGTTAGTTAAATCTTTGAAGGTGACAGATCATATTAGTCATTTAAAACAGACTTTTGATTTTTTAAGAGAATATAATATGAAATTGAATCCTGAAAAATGTTCTTTTGGGGTAAGATCTGGGAAGTTTTTAGGATATCTTGTTTCTAAGCGTGGAATAGAGGCAAATCCATCTCAAATTAAGGCTGTAATGCAAATTCCTTCTCCTCAAAGTATTAAAGATGTTCAGAAACTAACAGGGCATCTAGCCGCTTTGACTCGTTTTATTTCTAGGTCATCTGAGAAATGTCAGCCGTTTTTTGATGCTCTAAGGAAAAACAAGGATTTTCAGTGGGATGAAATAGCGGAGCAAGCTCTGCAGGGTCTAAAGAAATATTTAAGTATTCCACCATTGCTGATGAAACCTTAAGTAGGAGAAGTGTTGTACTTATACTTATTCGTGGCAGAAAAAACAGTAAGTGCAGTTTTGGTAAAAGAGGATATGAGGAAACAAAACCCGGTGTATTATGTAAGCAAGTCGTTACTTGTCACACCTAGTTTATTTTTACTAATTTCTTAAAATATTAAATATAATTTAATTTAAAATAATAATTTTTGTTATGAAATAAATATTAAGAACTTTAAGATTTGTAATAGGTAACTGAAAAACCGTCCAAATTAAAACTTTTTCATGAAATGGGCTTTTTAGAATAATTCTTTATAAAACAAGTTGTGAATAAACTTTTTAAAACAAAATAATGTTACTTAAGATACGTAAGATGATCTATATTAACTTTATAAAATAAAGTAAATATTTAAAAATATATTTCTAACCACTATCTCTCACATTAAAATGTTTATCTTTTCATTTGAAATTATAACGTTTACCTTATAAAATATTATTTCTAAAATACTTAGTTTTACATATAGGTACATATAAGTCTAGATATGAATTTAAAATAATTATCAAGTACATAAAGTATCCTAGGTTTATCTACTACAAAATTTATATATAATACATGCCAAAATATAATTATACAAATTACTTTCACAATTTACATTAATAATAAAAATACACAAATAGGAGCAGACATTCGTGCATTCCTCATTTCCCTTCATCATTCCAAAATTCTCTATCTAATTTGTACCTGAAACCAAATTTACCGCAGTTTATTTCATACACTCTAATTCACCTATCATCTAATTCATTTAATCCTACTTCAGATAATGATAGTGTGCTCCTGTTGGTGATTACTACCTGTTAGTAAAACACTCATACAGGGCCCCTACCTTAACAATATGTTTGTCAAGGGGAGAAAACAGAATGCATGTGCCTATTGCACCACCTCACTACTTATAGCAATACATTTGCTTTTCATAGTAGGCATACCTGACAGGATTTTCTAGGAAAAATAAATCAACAATAATCATAATATGGTATAGGGGGAGCGACCCTCCTTATACCTGGAGTACTCCACATAAATTTAAAATGCTGAAAATAAACCCTATCAATATCTGAAGCAGTAATATTAGTGATGACAGAAAATAAACAAGTAAACCTAATGTGCATGAAATAAACCGCTACCTGTGTAAGCAATTCACCGTTTCTCCTTATCCTTACTTGAAATTTGTCTCCAAGCACCCTCCTTACTAGATTCTCGATCCTATTTTCATTCCATATAATACAGAATGTGAACAACTATCCTTGTACATGTTATCTAACGTCGCTCTCGATCCTAATAAATATAATACTACCCATCCCCTTTCAGCAAAAACAAAACAATAGGGAAAGATTTACAAAATCAGCAAGACATTCAATTTAGAGTTCAATACCATCCTTCACATAACACAACATATAAAATTGGTCATCATGACCATAAAAGATTTAAAGTTACATTTATCAAACCAACAAAAGGTGTAGGAAATTAATTAACAACCAACATGAAATGCCCAAATAATTTAATTACTATTCAAAATCAATCCTTACACTACATTAATAATCTGTAAGCAATTACTCACTTTTCATCAACCATCAATCAAATCAAAACAACAGTTACCAAACACAGCTTATCATTCGAATAAAACCAATCAATCCCATAGAAATAATATATCAAATATCAAACTAAAAATCAAATTAAGACTCTATACCAAACATCAATCAATGGCTTATCATATTCACCAATCTTGAGTATTTCACACATACACTCATTCAAGGAACTTAATTACTTGAATTAAATTTCTAAAAAAACATTAAATCCTCAAAAGGGCTCCATATAACACTACAAGATATACTAATCCTAAAAAAATATCATTCAACTTCCTTTAAAATCAGTTAGAGCTTCGACATAACCATTCAGAAGTTTTAATACTCTTTGCGCTTTCTTGTGTTTCTTTCTTCAAGAACCATACCCTTATTCTTTATGGCCATTAGAAATATTACTTCAACATATTACTTAAACTAAAGTTCCTATCCCAATTTATTTTTAAATTAACTGTTCCTTTCTCTAAATTCAATCAAACCAAGAATAAGAAATAAAACAAGCATAAGATATTTCGATCATATTTTTATCGTACCCCATATAACCAAATCCTTTGATATCAATTTAGCAATAGCAGAATATGCATCCACAAAGACAGAGAAAGGAACAGCCATAAAAACTACAAAAACTACAATTACAGAGACAACAAAATGGATAAACAATCCCATTTATTGATTAAAAACTTTAGAACAATCCCAACAACCCATTTGCACAACAAAGAAAACAAATAAATCAGAATTTCATTCTTTAAAATTAGAAACCAGAATTCACCATTAAATCCATCCCTTTCTCATACTAATCAGCAATTAAAACAGTTAGACATTGCATCCTCATCAAATCAATTTGGTCTCATAAAAAATTAGATAAAGCAAAGGTTCAGAATTTAGCATGCACGCATCCAAGAATCCAACATAATTATCTTACTTTACTTATCACAAATCAATTAAAATCAAACCCCACCCAAAACTTATTCAACAATCATGTAAAGAATGTAGAAACTAAACTCACTTCCAACAATTTTAGTATCCCAGTAAGCGATTATAATGATCAAAATCAGCAAGGAAACATTTAAAATAACTAATGAAAACAATGAGAAATATAGAAACAGAAAATTCCTAATCAATATCAAAACAGAGAAAACAAATGGAGTTCCCAAATATTCAACTCAAAATTCCAATACCCCATTCGGTCCTCTCAAAATTCCTCACCCGTTTACAGAAAACAAGTATAAAAGGATAAGAATTCTCACCAAGGTTTATGTGAAAACTTGTGTCTTTATTGCTGGAAATTTCGTCCAGAGTCAATGATGGAGGAAGTTATGTTTAATCTTCAACTTCATGAAAAACGGAGATGCTCTAGATCAAAAACGAAATGAAGCTGGACTGTGGGGAAGTTGAGTGGCCATTTATGAATGAGATGTAATGTTTGTAGAGGGAGAAGGGAGAAAAGCGACGCAAAGGTTGGGGTTGAGGGAGGAGGAGCGATTTGGCAGAGAAGGAGAAGATGAAAGAGACGCAGGAAGTGTTTGGAGAAAAGAACGATGTTTAGAGAACAAAGGTTGATGGCTAGGTTTGGGAGAGTGGGGTTAGGGTTTTCTACTTATGTCTACATATATAAATATTAGAGAATATTCCAATTATTTACCCAATTGTTTGTTATTAATTATATTTTTGACCCCGACTTCTTTTATAAAACACTCATGCCCCTTCTTTCCATTAACTCTCTTCTTCTTATTTATTTAATAAAAATAAAACTTAGAATAGTCTAATGATGATTTCATTTATATAATAACATATTTATAATACAAAAGTTTCCTAAAAGTTAATAAATGTCTTCAACAAGTTTACCTAATAATAATCCCTAATAGTAACAAACATCCTCCTAACCAAAATATTTCCTAATACTATATTTCACAGTTATGACTAAAATATACAAATAGTCTACTAATATAAAATAGGAAATATTAACATCATTTTTTTTTATAATTTCTAACAGTTTGTCCAAAATTCTCTTTTATTCCATTTTACAAACTTAAACTTATAATTTATATTCCTCATTCATATTTAATTTAATTATATTAGATAATAAAAATTTAACAAGCTGATGTATTAGCCAATTTAGGGTCAAATCTAGATAATGATAAAAATACATGCATCCCTCTGTATTTTTGAACTACATCGGTGTTAGAAAGTTCAGATAAAGTTGTGAATAATAACAACTTAGTTTGGGATTGGAGAACACCTTTAATAACATATTTAAAGGATGGTCAGTTACAAAGTGATAAAAATGAAGCCCATAGGATAGTCGTCAGGGCAGCTAGGTTTTCATTATTAGGTGATGAGTTATATAAAAGATCATATGCGGGTGGTCCTTTATTAAAATGTGTATCCCCTTCAGAGTCGAACTATATTCTTAGAGAAATTCACGAGGGAGATTGTGGGGATCATGGCGGTAGTAGAAGTTTAATCAGAAAAGTTCGTTTGGCTGGGTATTGTTGGCCAACATTACAAAAGGATGCAATAGCATTAGTTGCGAAATGTGAAAGTTGTCAAAAATGTTCTAACATAAATAGGTTACCCCCTGAAAAATTACATACTATTGCTCCGGCTTGGCCGTTTATGCGATGGGGGATGAATATAGTTGGAAAATTACCAGCGGCCCCTGGGAATGTGGTATTTTTGTTGGTAGTTACAGATTATTTTACTAAGTGGATAGAAGCAGCTGCATTCTCTCAAATTAAAGAAGTAGAAGTAATAAATTTGTATGGAGAAATATAATTTATCGATTTGGTTTACCGAAGGAAATAGTGTGTGATAATGGATCGCAGTTTATTGGCAGAAATTTTAGGCGATTTTGTGACAAATGACATATTAGTTTAAAATTTTCAACTCCTAGGAATCCCCAGTCTAATGGACAAACTGAATCTAGTAATAAAACTATAATTAATTTGTTAAAGAAAAGGTTAGGAAAAACTAAGGGTCGATGGACTGAAGAATTGCCAGCTGTATTATGGGCATATAGAACGACGTCAAGGACGTCGACAGGTGAAACACCATTTTCATTGGTGTACGGGACGGAGGCAATGATCCCAGTTGAAGTGGGAATGCCTTCATTGAGATATAAATGGGTAAGAGAAGAGAATAATAATAGAGAATTACAACAAAATTTAGATTTGTTAGAAGAACATAGAGAACAAACATTAATTAGGATAACTGCTTATCAAAATAGAGCAACCAGATTTTGGAATAAACATATTCGAGAACAGCAATTCCAGGTAGGTGATTGGGTGCTTAGGAAAGTATTTCAAAATACTGAGGAAAGTAGAGATGGAAATTTTAGCCAGACTTATGAAGGACCTTATAAAGTAGTTAAAATTATAGGACCCAGAGCATATAAGTTAGTTGATCAGCATGGGAAAGAATTGTTGCGGAGTTGGAACGCTATACATTTAAAGAAGTATTACTTTTGAAATTTAGGATAATGTTTTTATTTAGAATTTGTGATATTATATACTAACAAGTTTGTCAAGAACAATGGAAAATGATGACAAAAGAAGTACTAGCTTGTTCATGCTTGCATTGGCAGTACTTAAAGTTCTGATCCATAGTTCGCAGCAAAAACGGTTTGTTCATGTTGATAAGTGCAGGTGATAAAGAAATTATTTCAAGAAGACAAGTGATTAGGCGATCAATCCTTCAAAAGTGACTAGTTGTCAAAATTGGTAATTATCGACTAAGCTCAAGGAAGATAGTCGACCATGCTTACTCAAAAAAGGATTATTAACCAAGTATAGTTGATTAATCCAAAAGAGAGTAATGCTATCCTCCCAAACGAGAATTGGTAACCAAGCATTAGAGTATGCTAGTTAACTAATTCAAAAACGGGTAAGTTAACTTGTTATGCTTAGATTCATGACAGTTAAAATATAATTTTGCTAAGCAAAATAAAGACTAAACCAACCGAACCCAGGTTGTTCAGGTAAATATCCAGGACAAGGGAAATAAAATAGCAAGGTTTAGAAGCAAGAAGTTCTAAAGATAATAAAGCCAAACAGCAATTAAAGTCAGGCAATTGGAAGATCATCATTGCCCACATTGGTCTCGTCCTCCTGGACTGGGGGACTAACAGGATCATCTTCTGGAGAGGCTGTGGTGTCAGGAAAAGTAGTATAGTATTCTCTGATGACAGCATCGGGGTCCCAACCCAAATGCTTACCATCCTTGTACTTCATCATAAGCTCCATTTGAGCTCTCATCTCTACCTCAGCAATGGCATGTTCAAGGTATTCCTTCCTGTCTTTCAGAGCCTTGTTAGCCACAGTTAGTTGCACAACTTCTCGTGTTTGCTGGGAGATCTCCTGACTGAGGTTGGCATTCATTTGATTAAGGTCTGCAACTTTTTGCCTCCATTCTTCAATACCTTTAGTAAGGCTATTAATTACTTCAGTTTTTTTGCAATGAAGCCGACTTCATAGTGGCTAGAGCTTGTTTCTCTTTTTGAAGCTGAGTAAGCAAAGTTTCCTTTTCTTTTTCTAGATCAGATATGATTTTGTTCTTGTCTGCTTCAAGTTGAGATAGTTGGTTTTGGGAGACCAGATGCTTAACTTATTCCCTATGGAGGGACATGAATTCGAGAGCCTATATGTATATGTAAAAAAAACACATGATCAATACAATTCTTAAAAGGCGAAATAAATTGAGTTTATAACATTTACCAGAAAAAGGTATCTCATGGTATTTTCAATGTTGTTTATCACTGGTAGAGATTGAAAGGTGGCTTTGTCAATTGGAGTAGGGAGTCTTTGCAGGAAGTCAAGGGTTTTTGCCCAAGGGGTCCGATGGAATCCAGAAGCTTCAACTGGAAGTGAGAGGTCAATGCCTTTATGCTCCTCTGGAGAAATCAGCTCATGATCTTCAGAAACGCTTCTCAGGCTCCAACTTTTTTCTGGAGTGACTTTCAATTTTTTGGGCGGTGGAGGAGCTGAGGTAGCCGATGGTTCCTGGATGGAAATCCCTGACATCCCTGGTCCCTTAGCTCTTTTGCTTCTGGTAGCAGGGGGATCGGCAACAACAGTAGCAGTTTCTTTGCCCTTCTCTTTAGTCTGAACAGGACTCTCAATAGGAGGAGGTGGAGGAATAGTAGCAGCAGCGGCATTCATAGAATGTCTTTTATTGCTTCTGATTTCAGTGGCGGTTGTAGCTTTTGCTTGAGAACGAAATTGGGCTCATTCAGCAGCAGAAAGTTTTGGAAGATTTTTACTATAAAGTGCACAATGTAAGTTGAAATAAGGTAAGTTATTAAAATTAATGATATGATATTTACCTGACATAGACATAATGGCAGAAAAACGTCTTGATTCTTTGGGTAATGCAAGGATTTTCTTAATTTTTTGAGTAGAGAAGTCCCCAATAGGATAGACAAAATTGAGTTGTTTTTCACCTGTAAGAAGGAATTTAAGTAAGAATGAGTAGTGAAAGAGAATTTGAAGTAAGAAAATAGAGGTAGTCGTCTTACTTAGACGATGTCATTCCCTTCTGAATTTGACACCGGGAGGTTCTAAACTAGCAATAGGAATGATCAAAAATATTTCATCCCATTGGCGGTCATTAGGGCTTTTATTAGAAGTCCAAGTCTTGTGCCCTTTGCGGTTGCGAATGAGAGTGTAAATACCTACTCTAACCTCGCTAATAGAATAAGAAGCTAAGACATCTAAGAGGTCGAGAGGAAACCCTAAGCTTCGCCCTAAAATATCGGCTATTGTAGCCACCCTCCAGACATGGGGCATTAACTGAGAAGGAGACAGGTCAAAGTGTGTGCAAAGTTGTTCAATTAGAAGAGGAACGGGAAAACAACTAGAATAGCGAAAAGCTTCTATGATTAGGGCAATAGTACTCTTTGAATGCGAGTCAAGTCTTTCATCTTTGTTAGGAATCCTAAAAGGTACCAAAGGGTTAATCGTCACTTAGAATTCCAAGCTTAGGGTTAATCATTCACATTAGACGAGGTTGATCGTCACTTAGAATTCCAAGCTCAGAAGACCAAGTGTCTCCATTGCAGCAGCAGTAATGGCCTATGATACCACCAATAAGAGAGGTGATGAGAGTTGAATATTTAGAGTTTAAGCATTTGTCCTTCCCTTCAGTCAATTTCCATACAATTATGACCAAAATTGTGGCAATTCCACTATTTGATAAAACTTGTATCTTGAAAGACGCAGCAGCAAAATTATCATGAAGTTGCATTAATCACATTGAATTTTGATAGGCCATGTGAAGGACTACAGCCTACAAGGTTCTCATGCTGGCTTAATCATATACTAAAAGAAATAGTAGAACCAAACATATTTTGCATCTTCATACTTTTATTCTTGAGAAAAATGTATTAACCACAATTTATAGAATGCATTCATTATCTTTTTAACTTCAAATACTGAATATAAAAGGTCAAGAAAAGTTTAAAGAGATATTCCTTGCAAAACCACGAGGCCCGAAACAGATTTTCTGTAAATAAAATTACCTATCCAACCTCAGTATGATTAAAATTCTTCAGTAGTAATACATCAAGTTCAAATTCAAGCCAAAAATAAAATAAATAATTCAGACAAAAGCACATCACACTATAAAGATGCGTCAAAGATATATGCCATGACAACCATAGTATAAAGATGTGGCTAGATGCCCATCTTCCATTAGCCCTCCATGAGAGGCAGACCTCTCTCTATCTCTTTTACTACCAGCCAATGCATGATGAAGATGGCATATATTTAGTGTACACCACTGTGAGGAGCAGAAATTGATAGGTTCCTGTGCAATACACAGAAAAGAGAAGCAAGTAACAGCAATAGAAAGTTCCTTGTATAACTGAAAGAACCCTCAAGTACTCAGTACAATGCTTCCTAATAGGTTGGAAGCTTAGTGGAATTCACAAATGCTCAAAATAAAGACACACAAACAATAACCTAGGACCTTCCTAAAAGAAATGCCATCCTGCCTGTCTATTCGAGAGACTCAGGCTCCTCTCCCCAAAATAACTGACTCATTTCCTACCTCACCCTGCCTTCCATTCCTCCCTTATACGCACTATCATTCTGACATGTCAGGTGTGGTCCCCTTTTCCTTTTCCTCCTCTTATTTGTCACCATTCTGCCCTTCCCCTTGCATCCTCATATTGGGTCGTCCCCCCTTCCTCATGTAGACTCGGCCCCAATATCTTTTGGGCCCAACATTTCCGTCCCCTTCAAGCCACACCTTGTCCTCAAGGTGGAAAGTGGGAAACTGTGTTTGAATTACCTCAAGATCCTCCCATGTATTCTTGTGATCTGGCAAATCAACCCACTTAATTAACAATTGTAACTTCCCATCTGCTGTTCTTCTGGTTGTAACCACTGTCTCAGGACGCACTTGCAATTCTAAATCCGCTGTGAGTTCCTTAGGCAGGGGTTGGGCAACGACAGTGGCTTTTATAGCTTGTTTCAATTGACTCACATGAAACACATTATGTATCCGGGCAGTTTCAGGAATTTGGAGGCGATAGGCTACCTTCCCAATCTTCTCAATGATCTCATAAGGGCCATAATATCGAGGTGAAAGTGTCTCATTTGTCCGCTGTGCCAAGGACCTGAAACGATAGGGCCTGAGTTTCAAATATATAGCGTCTCCTTCTTGGTACTCCATCTCTCTCCTATGGCGGTCAGCCTGCAGTTTCATTCTCTCCTGGGCCTTCCTCAATTGCTCTTTCAACTCTTCCAAAATCACGTTGCGTTCCTGAATTAACTGGTCAACCTCCTGTACCCTGGTGCTGTCCTCTTTCCATTTAATAAGCAAGGGGGGGTCCCTTCCATAGAGAGCTTTGAAAGGAGTAACCCGAGTTGCCCCATGATACATTGTATTGTACCAGTACTCAGCCCAATGCAGGATCTGTGACCATTTCTTCGGTGATGAACTAACGAAACAGCGGAGGTATGTCTCAAGGCATCGGTTGACTACCTCAGTTTGACCATCCGTTTCAGGATGATAGGAGGAACTGAATTTCAACGTGGTGCCCGCGGCCAGAAAAAGCTCCCTCCAGAAATGACTAGTAAATGATTGATCTCGATCAGAAACGATGGATTTAGGAATCTCGTGTAGTCGCACTATCTCTCGGGCAAACAACTGGGCCACCACTTTGGCATTATAAGGGTGAGTGAGGAGAATGAAATGACTGAATTTCGTCAACCTATCCACCACCACCAGGATCAAATCAAACCGGCCACTCTTAGGGAGTCCTCCTATATAGTCCATACTAATATCCTCCCATACAGCTTCAGGAATTGGGAGAGGTTGCAACAGCCCCGCTGGAGAGAGGGAAGAATATTTGTTTCTCTGACAAGTTTCACAACCAGCCACTTACTCCAACACATCCTTCTTCATTCCCTTCCAGAAAAATATTGCGAATATCCTCTTATAAGTTCTTAAGAAACCCGAGTGCCCTCCAAAAGGTGAATCATGAAATCCTTAATCATCTCTTGCCTCTTTGGTGAATTCTTGGATAACACCAGCCTACCTTCCCAGAACAAAACTCCTCCTTTCATGGTATACCCATGCGGTACCTCACGCCCTTGTAGCACTCTTTGTGCTATATCTCTCAGTTCCTCATCATTCAACATTTCATTCTCAACTGATTCCATATCTCTGTTATGCCACACTGTCAGAGCAACCAATTCCCCTTCATTTTCTTGGCGGGACAGTGCATCGGCCACCCTGTTTTCTTTGCCCGGCTTATACTGAATCTCAAACTTGTACCCCATCAACTTCGAAACCCACTTCTGTTGGTCCGGAGCCAATATGCGCTTTCTGGTCAGTCTTGACTATAAAAGGCTTACCCGAGAGGTAGTGATGCCATTTGCGCACTGCCAACACCAATGCCATTAATTCCCTCTCATACACCGAAGCCCCTTGGTGTCTCTCTGAAAGCTGTTGACTGAAATAAGCTATTGGCCTCCCAATCTGCATTAATACTGCCCCTATCCCCATCCCCGAGGCATCAGTTTCGACCTCAAAGGGAATTGAGAAATCTGGTGTAGCTAGCACGGGCAGCGTAGTCATGGCCAGCTTGAGAGCTTCAAAAGCTTGTTGAGCTTGTGTATCCCAACGGAAAGAGTCTTTTCGAAGGAGCTGAGTCAAAGGAGCAGTTATTTTCCCGTAACCCTGCACAAATCGACGGTAATAGCCGGTGAGTCCCAAGAATCCCCTCAATGATTTGAGATTTTTGGGCACTGGCCATTGGGTCATAGCTGATATCTTGTGTAACATTGTGTTACTAATTCCCTATTTAACCTACGATATCCTTTTTAAATTCAATTATCTCTTTACTAACTATGATAGCAAAAGGATTTCCATATATCAATGTCTATCATAGTTAGAAAAGGAATTTCCTAATGACTGAATACTATTCATGATAGAAAAGAATAAACTAATACAACCTGAATACTATCATGGATAATTAATAGCTAACCATGTTAGAAAAGAATCACCTAACATGGTTAGAAAAATAAACAACCTATTGTTCAATAATATCAAATACATATAAATATATGCGGAAACGAATGCAGGCCTATACAAATTGGCAATATACAATTCCGAAGAAACTATATAACTCCTACTACCTAATTCCCTTTCCTGCTGCTTGTGTCTGTGCATGAATACCAGCAAAAATGTCAGTAATCGTGGGATGAGACAATTTGTCCCAGTAATCACCGCTTAACTCACTATAACAGTGAGATGTGCGGTAGTAAGGGCGTCTAAAGGGTACCACAGTTCTAAAATCAATAATACATATATATATTTCTCATTTCCTTTCATCCATCACTTAAATCCTTCTGTCACGTCTCAATCAACTCAAATTTATCATCTCTACTTCCCATGTATCACTCAACATCCCTCACACTCACCTAAAGATGCATTGTGCCACCACGGTGCATTCAAGCATCTATTCTTCACTATATGATTTGACACTGTGTCCCTCTCCATAATGAGGGGACAATTTCCTTCTCTGGCAATCTCCAGAGAGGGAACCCCAATTCTGTTTTCCATTACAGAACGGGAACGGTAGGGCTCTCCACTGCCAAACAACCGTAGGGGCGGTTGGGCTCTTTAATGCCAAACAACCATAGGTCACTTCTCTCAATAAGTCGACCTATGAACCCCGATCCAATCAATTCTAAAAAGGATCCTCGGTACAAATAACTGTCGATTGGCCTATCGACAGTTATCATCGCGCGATGGTACACATATATAACAGTGTCATGCAAAGCTCACCATACCTTTCAATATATTAACCACCACTATGATATTTTCCAGCAACACATCTTTTCATTCTCAACCACAATATGCAATTCTTCTAATCCACATCACTATTCCTCAATTTAACATTCCAAAGTCTTAAACTTAACACCTATCTTTCTATTTTATCCTTGTAACCTCCCAAGTCAATATCTGCACACTATATCTACATACTTTCTACAACTATTCCAGATCAATATCATCCACCAGCCAGAATAATACATATATAATGTTTCAAAATCTTTTATATAAAAATAATCGTGTTTGAAAGGCACCCGATAGCCTGTTTTGTATAAAAATACCCTTTAAAGATAATATATATATATAGAGGGTGAGAAGGGATTTTACAAAATCCCTAACTAACGTCACCCTCAATGTTATAGCAAGGGTAAGCGTGATTACCTGTCGCCCTTTAGCAATTTACGCTATTCTCAACCTCTCTTGATGCCACGGAAGTCATATCGCAATCAATCCTATAATGTAGTACAGAATGATAAATTAGTATCATTCTACTTCACGTTAAACGTCTCTCTCTCGTATCTACATTACTACCCATTTTCCCTTTTTCCTTTATTCAAATATTAACCAATTAAAATTATAAATCACATTAATCAAATATAAACACACCATCACAATCACACATTTATAGAATTCTTCAACAACTCCATCAAGAGATATCAAGATAAGCCGTTAAGCACCCTACATTGCAATTAACCACCGTTTAATTATTAACAAAGAACAATTCCATAAGAAAATCAGCTCAAATGAAACAAGATGCATTCATAGTAGTCAAGTGTTCATTATCCATCACACAAGTACAAGGATTCATCATTGAAGCATAAGTAAATATTACTTCGACTGCCTTTTTACTTCCTTATAAATTTGAAAGTCCCCAACACAAATTTCTATCATAACTAACTCTTGGTTAGCAGATAAATCATTTTCAACTCAAATCTGAAAGTTTCACATCTATTCAATTTCCCTCACTTATAGATGTGATTGCCTTTTAATTCTTTATAATTCATTTATTTTATATGAACACTTATCCATTAAATCAGCAATTTCAAACAACTAATTTGACCATTGCAGAATCTAAAATCAGGAATTATAAACTCAACATCCAAGTATCTACACACAAAATCTCACTTCACAAACCATTATCCAGTTTAGCATCACACACATAAAGTAACGCAACCATTTCTTTCCAAAAATCAATTCAGCAGTAGTAGTACCATAATGTAAATTCATATACTCATTTCCAATAATGGGTCAACAGGGCATGAAAAAGCAAGCCAATAACATACTCAAATTAATCAACTTTCCACTAGAATATTTCAAACGACTTAGGAATGAAAATTTAAAGTAAAATAATGACTACTAAGCAGCCATCCTAACTAAGCCTTCATTGTTAAAGATACCACTACATTCTCTCATCTCACCTATATCAACTTATTAGAAACACACCAAGATATTTCTTAGGAAAGGAAATCGAGTAAACAAAACACCTCATTCAAATCACATGTATTAAGAATTGGTTTCAATTGTAAACTGATTAAAACACCCAAACACCACTTTAAATTACCCAATATCCTGTACAAATTGAAGTCAAAGCAGTAAATACAAATACCATCACCAGCCCAATTAAACAAGTATCATAAACACAAAGTCTCAGCCAAAATGGGGTAAAACAACTTCCAACAAACAATTAAAACTCAGAAATTTGTCTCACAAGCTTCATGAATTCTAAAAATCTTTTTAAATCACCTTAATCATAGCATAAAGAAGGCAAAATCCTTATCAACACACATACAACAACAAATTAAAACTGAAATGAGTTTATACATATATCTATACATATACTCACATATACACTTCTACAGCAAGCCATTCGGCTAAAAAAAACCACTCAAAATCTGAGGTGTTGAAGAAATCTTATCAAGTCCCAAACTTTAGTCTCCTAATCCTTTCTAAATCATGGCAAAAGCTTGATCTTGGGTTTTACACGGTTATTCAAACCCCAGAAATCATAAACTCAAATCAGCCCCCTCTCTAATCTCACCGAAATCCAAGACTAGAAGTGATAGGAACAAGAAAACAAAGTTACCTGAGCTCAAAGATGGAACTATAAACCGAATGACATTCTCCTCCGCCGTGCTCGCCATCAACCGCCGCTGAGGGTGGTGAAATCGAAAAGAAACAGAGAGACCAAGAGGGAAAATTGAGGGCGAGTGAGGAATGGTGGAAACGAAAAGAAGAGAAGGAAGAATGAAGAAGGAAATGCTCACCCCAACCACGGCTCCACTGCGTGTGTGCCTCCACCTTCGCCGATCGTCGCCGTCACATGTGGCCAGAGGAAAGAATGAGAGGGACGGACGAAGTGGAAGAAGATGGTGGGGAAGGTTTTTCGGTGAGGAGGAGACGAAGGAAGCCAAGGAAGCCACGACGGCATCCTCCTCCATGGTCGCCGTTGACGGCGGCCAGAGAAAAATGGAGAGGGAGGAGGATGGAAGTGACGGAAGAAGAGGAGGACGAAGATGAAGAGGAAGTAGAGGGGAGGGGCGACGGGTTTTTGTAAGGAAATGAAGGGGAAGGCGTGTTTGGCTAGGTGAAATAAGGGTGGTAAATGATAATTTGTAGTCCAAACTTGTCATAGTGTACTCTTTTAATTTTAAAACAACTTAAACCAGCCTCCAATCTTTTTAAACTTCAAAATATTTTTAGCTTTATCATTCCCTCATATTTTAAACTCTTCATTTCTTAATTAATTATATGCACATTTACTGCTCACAAATTTTCAAAATGTCCCCAAAAATCACCAAAAATTCCTAAAAATTCCAAAATTCCCAATTTCTCCATTTATTATTTCCCAAAATACTCCTTGATCCTGTATTAAATTTTTAGGATGTTACATCTTGGAGGGGTCGGCCTCAACTCCGTTGGCGGAAATAATGTGGCCTAAGTATTCCAGTTGTACCTGCCCAAATACACATTTCTTCGGATTAATCACTAGCCGATTCTGCTGCATTATAGACAATGCGGTTCTCAAATACTTCGTCTTTGTCCTTAATATAGATCAATATGTCATCAAAAAAACTAGTACAAATTTCCTTAAACAATCCCGAAAAATATCATTCATCAATGACTGAAAAGTTGAGGGAGCGTTAGTGAGGCCGAAAGGCATAACCTTGAATTCGTAGTGACCATCATGAGTTCTGAAGGCTGTTTTATGCTCATCTCCTTCCTTAATACGAATTTGATGATAGCCCGATTTGAGATCAAGCTTGGTGAAGATGGTTGCACCTCCTAGCTCATCTAACAATTCATCAATGGCCGAGATGGGGTATTTGTCAGGTATAGTAATTCGGTTCACTGCTCGGTAGTCCACACAAAATCTCCAGCTTCCATCTTTCTTCTTAACCAACAAAACCGGGCTCGAATAGAGGCTATTACTAGGCTGCACAATCCCTGCCGTCACCATGTCTCTCACCATCTTCTCAATCTCTGTCTTTTGGTGATACCCATAGCGGTAAGGGCGTGAATTTGCTGGAATAGCTCCCTCTTTTACCAAGATGGCATGATCGCGAGCTCTTCTTGGGGGTAGTCCTGTAATTTGGGCACACACCTGGGGAAATTCCTTGAGGATTTTAACTACCTCTTCCTCTTGCTCAACCCTCGGCTCATTCTCTTCCACCCTCACTGTATGTAGTTCAACCATATACCCCACCCCACTGGCTCTAACTAACTGCACCATGGACTTCAAAGAGGCTTGCGCATGTGTTAGGGATGGGTCCCCCCTCAAGCAAACCCACCTCCTTTCTACCTTTATCTTCATGTAGAGTTGTCTCCAGTTCACCCGGGTTTCTCCAAGCGACTCTAACCATTCCACTCCTAGTACCAAATCGACTCCTCCTAATCCGAAAGGGTAAAAGGGTTGCGAGATGGTCATACCTTGTACTTCCAGTGTAATACACTCGCATTTGAGGTCTGAAGATTGTCGTCGCCCATCCCCAAGGGTCACATAGTACCTCGGTATCTGTGTAGTGGGTATCCCCAAGGCTCCCACTAAATCCTCCGCCACAAAATTGTGAGTGGCGCCACAATCAATCAGTACTAAAACCTTACCCAGTAGTTTCCCTTTCAGTTTGAGTGTGCGTTGGCCGGTAATCCCCACCGCCGTGCTCACCGACAATTCCAGGGTGGCCATTTCTTTCGCCCCTTCATCCTCCTTCTCTTCCCCATAGTCTTCTGTTTCCCCATCCTGGGCCAAGGCTTCGCTGCTCTCCTCCAAGAGAATTAGCTGAAATTGTTTGTTCTTGCATCTGTGGTTTGGGCTAAATTTTTCATCACACTTAAAACATAGGCCCAATTGGCGCCTCCTTTTAATTTCTACTTCAGAAAACCTTTTTCGCGGTCCACTTCCTACACTCACGTGACTGGTCCTACTTTGGGCCACAGATCCTATTGAGTGAGATGGTTTCGGCCCAATAACCTCCTTAGTGGACTCGCCTTTTCCTAGGCTCGTCGGACCCCCTCCCTTCCAGGTATTGTTGAAGCTAAACTTAGGCATCAGAGGCTTGTATTCGTGTCACCGTGATAAGTTCGTGCCCACTCGTTCCCCTCTCGTCTTCTGGTCCTCCAATCTTTCCTTGATAAGGTTTCGATCATCCACCTGTGCTGCGAAGGTCATCAGCTGTTTCAAATTCTGAGGGTGCATTAACTTAACATCACACCTTATCTCATCCTTCATCCCATTAAGGAATGCTCCGACCAGGACCTCTTTGGATACATCCTTGAGTGGGGCCGACAACATTTCAAACTTCTCTCTATATTCCTCTATCGTGCCCAGTTGCCTCAGTGCTAGGAGTTGTTCCCATTCATCCCCAAGTTGCTTACAATGGAATCTCTCCACAACCTCTGTTTTGAAATCCGGCCACCTTCATATCGGAGTTCTCGCGTCGAGCCACTGAAACCAGGTGAGAGCCTTTCCTTCGAGACTCACAATAGCCGCGTCAACCTTCTATGGTTCTTCTACCCCATTCACAGTAAAATATCGTTCTACCTTGAAGATCCACCCAAGTGGGTCCTCCCCATCGAACAATGGTAGCTCAAGCTTCCGGTGAGGGACTGCTTCCCCCTCCTTATCTTTCCCAGAACTCTTCTCCCCTTCGTAGGATGTTCTGTCTTGATCACGAGGCGGTGACGGGGTTCGCCTTCGCCTCAGGGAATCCAGAATGTTTGCCAGCGACGCCTCAATCCCTCCTAGCCTATCAGCCATGGCGGCTTACACCCGATGACTTTCCTCCACTCCCTTCTCCAACTGTTCAATTCGTCCCTCCATTCTTGTGTTAACCATGGCCAGAACCACCTGCTCTGATACCAATTTGATAGGTTCCTGTGCAATAAACAGAAAAGAAAAGCAAGTAACAGCAATAGAAAGTTCCTTGTATAACTGAAAGAACCCTCAAGTACTCAGTACAATGCTTCCTAATAGGTTGGAAGCTTAGTGGAATTCACAAATGCTCAAAATAAAGACACACAAACAGTAACCTAGGACCTTCCTAAAAGAAATGCCCTCCTGCCTCTCTATTCGAGAGACTCAGGCTCCTCTCCCCAAAATAACTGACTCATTTCCTACCTCACGCTGCCTTCCATTCCTCCCTTATACGCACTATCATTCTGACATGTCAGGTGTGGTCCCCTTTTCCTTTTCCTCCTCTTCTTTGTCACCATTCTGCCCTTCCCCTTGCATCCTCATACTGGGCCGTCCCCCCTTCCTCATGTAGACTCGGCCCCAATATCTTTTGGGCCCAACAAAAATCTTTTTCTGATTGATTATCATTTCCTCCTGCATGTGGCATTCTCTGTGCCGATTCAAAGATGTTACAATAGACAAAACTCTGTGCACTCATTCATTCCTCATCCTTATCGCTCCAATTTGGCCTCCCACACAAAGAAATTCAATGAGTGACCTCAAAGCACAACTTTGCAATGTCCTCAGATAGACTGACTAAAATTCTGTATTTTTCACATTCTTATATTCTTGATGACCCACTGTCAATTCTTGATTCTTTGTCTCACTATTTCCATTTTCAAACCAAAAATATGAAATCTATCAGCTTGACATGGCTTCCTTAATACACCTTTTGTTCCTAAATTTGCCCTATTTGACTTTGTTTCTGAAAAATCCCAAGAAAACCAAATAAATTACTTATAAACATTGATCTGTCAGGATTTATTTTCTAAACAACTTTATTTGACGTTTAATCTAACATATAATCTAATATCCCTACATTCCTAAATATATGATCACTTTCCCTATTTTGATTAGATTAAGGATTCCATGGCTACCTAACAATTCTGAGGAAAGACAAAGAAAATTGAATATTGTGAACAATTTATTGAGTAGCAAAGTAGGAGTAGTTTATATCTTTCTTTTCATTCGCTATTCGCTCGCTCTGCCTAATCACTAATGTCCACATGCCTGCCAATTCTTACACTCCTTCCTGTACTTGTTTATCTAATTATCTTCCTAAATTCCCATCAAACCTTTTTCACATCCCACTTTGCTTGACAGAAAACTGTATAATGGAATTGAGTGTAAGAGGGTAACGATGGAAAGTGGGGGCAAATTAGGTAATGATGAGATGTAAAAGTTTGTGGGCCCAAGATTGTGAGATGGATAGTGAAAGCTTGTGTTGCGGGTTAGGGATATATGGAAATTACAAATTTCATTTCCATTTTAGATTTCTCATGTCAAGCAAAGGTATTCCACTTTTAGGGCCGTTTGGTCGGACGGAAAGTGGAAGATGGATATGGATATGGAAATGGAAATGAGTGTAAGAATGTAAAGATATAAAGTAGAAGTAAATGAAGTAATAATGGGAGAGTAAAGTTTGTGAGGCCAAAAAAAGCGTGCTATTGAGAGAGATTGAGAGAGAACAAAATCTGTAGGTCACACGATATATATATGGAAATTACTATTTTCATTTCTCATATTCATTCTCAATTCTCAATTCTTTTTTTTTATATAATATCTCAATTCTCAATTCTATCTACCAGTTTTTACTCATTTTCTCATATTTCTTCTGTTTATACCTTTTTGTGACATCTATTTATATTGCCTTAACAATGATTGAATAAAAAGGGTAAGAGAGGGTGTGAGAGTTCAGAAATAAAGTTACGTTATTTTTAAAATTATATCATATTTATTGAAATTTACTATGAATTTAAAATTCTGAAAATTATGCATGTAAGAAAAATTCTAGATAGATAAACTATGAATTTAAAAATTTCAAAAAGGTTCCTCTAAAATCAATAATCAAGCACCACACGGATATTAAAAAAAATCCATACTTATAATTTTTAGCCTTTATTTTATAAAAATTATAGGGAAAATTAATTTGAGGTCCCCCACAGGGGACTTAATACTAAAAAAGTCCCAAAAGTTAAAATAATTAATGTAGGGTCCCAAGGGACCTCACTTTAATATACTTGAAAAGTGAAAAGTCTCTTTTGGCCCTCCCCTCTTATTACTTCATGCGAGTTGTCACATTGGCCCATTAGCTTGTCAAGTTATGCCCATAGAGTTGTCACGGCTGCCCATTAAGTTGTCAGGTTTTGCCCATCAATTTGTCACACATGCCCAACAAGTTGTCATATTTGTCCATTCAGTTGTCAAGTTATGCCCATCGGGTTGTCACGGCTGCCCATTAAGTTGTCAGGTATTTTCCATTAACTTAAAAGAGGGGAGGGGCAAAAGAGACTTTTCACTTTTCAAGTATATTAAAGTGAGGTCCCTTGGGACCCTACATTAATTATTTAAACTTTTGGGACTTTTCTAGTATTAAGTCCCTTGTGGGGGACCTCAAATTAATTTTCCCTAAATTATAAGGATTTATTTCGCATTTTCAGTATATTATCAGAAAATATAATACTCCCTCTGGTCCCTAATGTAAGAGCCCAAAATTTGAATGGTTTTGGTCCCTAATATAAGAGCTCACCTCACATTCTCTCCTCATTTAATGCGTTTTTTCCAACTTTGCCCCTAACTCTCTCTCATATTTATTAATGCTTGTATATTTCTCTCTCCTAAAAGTATCATAATAAATATGGGCAATATTGGAAAAGTAGCATTAACTCCAGACACCCAACTAACATTCACATATTTTCTTAAGAAGCGTTTTTTTGGCGGCTGGCTCTTACATTAGGGACCGGAGGTAGTATAAATTTGGGAAAAGTAAGGTATTTATGTATTGAGTCAATTTATTTATCGTAACAAAACAAAGATGGTGCGTGACACGTGGCTCACATGCATATTTGTTAATCACCATATTTGTTAAAAGTTATGCATGTAAGAAATATCTCCACATCTCGACAACAAAACTGGTCCAAGTTGAACCTAACCAGGGATCCATCAATCTGGGCCAACCTTAGGTAACCTTGTGTGTTGCCGGATTGACATAATTTTGTCCTTTAAATCAGTTTTTATTTTGTTTTAATGAGGTATGAATTGTAGAAAGTAATACTATTAAACAAAGTCAATGATAATTTTAGCATTAATAACTATTAGCTTAGTGGCTAAATGAGTGTAAACAGGAATACTTTGTCACCCAAGACCCAGAGTTGTTTCAAGAACAAAAGTGATACAAAGATATAAAAGTGGTACAAAAGTGATCGCTGTGATAAAGACCCATTTAACAACATTAAAGTCAATGTTAGAGGTTTATTTTTGCTACATGGATTGTCGCTCCATTTATTTTTGCAAGCGACACATTTTTGTATGTTAAACCATTTATCATTTGCGTGGTTTGACAAATTTTACCAAAAGAGTGTTAGGCAAAGAAAAGAGTTGGAAGGTGCTTAATTAAAATGTTTTACAATTTAATTTCTGGTGAAGATGAAGAAAATAAAAGGGATAGGTGCAATTTTGCTAAAAACGTTTTACGCGAGAAACATCTAGCACGACAAAGTTTTGATTGGTGTCTAAATACCACTAATCTTTTAAAAATGGTGTCATTTCAACAATACTATTATCTATATGTAAACGACTGTTACTTTTGTTTTCTTGAGTCCCATATAATTGCCACATCAATTTTTTCACTCTAATAAAAAGATATGCAATGGCCTTTTTTGTGGTCCCAGCAATTTTTTTCTCACAATTCTCCTCACCTTCCCTATTGAGGCGTCCAAGGAAGAAGATGATTCCAGTAGGCCTCTAGGATAAGCCAACAAGCAAGTCAATCATGACGACAAGCGAAATCAAGATATATAGTACATAGCAAAATGTTAACGAATGTTTCGATTACCAAGGTTTTTTACAGTGGCATTTCGCTTTCGTTATGGACAAATTTCAAGTAGCTTGGTTTTGAATAACGAAGAAGAATCAAAATGATTGGTTTCTTGATTAGGGGAAAGAAGGAAAGAAAGAAAGAAATTAAATATGAATGTCGAAAATGACAATGTAGTTAGGTTTAACTTGGAGATGATGTTAAGTGAGTTTGTAACAGTGAAATAATATTATGCCATAAAATAGGACAAATGTGAGCAACTTCAACTAAATGTTGTTTGTGTATTGCCATTGATTTTTGATTGAGAGAGAGGGGTTTGTGTTAAGGGTTAGAGGTGTGATGAAGATCATGTCATGGACAATTATAGGATGTAATACCAACATGTAAAAGATCCAAGAAAGGTGGTCACAATATTAGAAGCCCAACAAAAAGATGTTCAAGACCCATATGGTGTCCATATTGAAAAATCACTCATTTAGAGGATATGTAAGAGTGACGTGTTGACCAAGTAAATAAGCATCAAATATGCATTTAATTTTATTTGAGTCTTTTATTTTATTTCCATAAAATAAGACATTAGGTCATTAAATGTATTAAATTTTTTTTTTATGTTTTTCCTATTTTGAAAAGCTGACTTTTTCTTCAAGAAAGAGTCATCTTCTTTAAGGAAGGTGCAATTCAAATTGTCAATTATCATTAATGCACCAATTATTAGGTTGTCTTTTATTTCTAGAGTATTCTATTGTTGCCTATAAATAGGCTTTGTATTGTACTACATTTAATAGGAGAATTGAATAAATTGAGAATTTTGTTTCTCTTGTGTGAGTTTTGCTCGTATCTTTGTATTCTTTTGAGAATACTACACTTATCAAGTTTAATTATCTTTGTGGCGTCTTGGTTGTAAGAGACGAGTACTCTTCTTCCCTTTGATCATCCGGTTCCTCTTTTCTTGTCTTCTAGCCGATCCCGTCACGTTTATCCATCAAGGTGTCTATACACAGAGAATGGAGAATGAGGGGGGATGATGTGAACAAAAATCGTGTTGCTCATAAAAAGCTATTTTATTAGAGTACAAGTAATGTGACAATCAAGTATAAGTCACGGAAGAAAAGTAATTGTAGTTTATTTATAGAGGCATTGTTTAAACCATTTTCAAAACAACTTTTGGTTGAAATATTTAAGCATAATCCAAAACTTTGTTTGCCAGGTGCTCCTACGCAATTTTTCTTTGGCCAAATTGCACATTTTCCCTTTATATTTCTTCAGCTCCATCACACATCAGATGCATGCCACATAAAGACCATGTGTCATCATATAACACTCATTTGGAGATAGATAACATCGTTGGTAAATTCACACCACTTTCAAAACCTTGTGTCCAGTAGTTAATCACTTTCCAACTCTTTTTTGTGCCTATTGTTCTTTGGGTAAAAGTCTTTTATTAAAATTGCACATTTACCCTTAAAAATAAATAAAGACGAATTTATAGTCTACTTTTCGTTCAATTTTTTTACATTGAATCCCCCATATATACGGATCCATGCATTGCAAAGAAAAATGAGACCATTCATTTGATTTTAACAAGCCCTTTATTTCAAAATAACCAGGCTATTTTGCATCTATATTTTATTGGAAGAGCTACTATTTTTTCACAGAATATCCTACGAGCTTCACTAATATGGTTAACCATGATATTTTTAACCAAATGGCACCCTTATTCAAACTAATTAAATGTCTCTTTTTAGCCATCAATTCCTGATACAATTGTGTGGACTTTGACTTCATGTCCTAAGTTTGTAATGATTATGTAAAGGGTTAATGAAGTTCAAATTTAGTATCGAATAATTGTGTAAATTGTACTGCACTAAACATAAGCAATAATTTTTCGGTGCAAACATGATATTAATTAAATGAAAATGGTGCGGACATTGGAAGTCTATCAACTAACCATTAGAACTGTTAAAAATATCGAACTGGGGTCCATAATACATGATAAGTGCATAATGTATAGTGCGATTTATAGAATTATAACAAATCTGCACTTTTAATTTATACAGTTGTTGGATACAAAATCTATATCTTTATCTTGTATAATATATACAATTGTATCATGGAATTGTAGTTAACCTAAATATTGGAGTAATTTTTTGCAACATCTGGCTGAACAATAGCCACGTCTTTTCATTCTCTCTCAGATTGTGGGCCTTTTCACCGTTTCCACAAAACTTCATTTGGCGGTGATAACTGTTTCTTCACCATTTCCTTTTAATCCCCAACATTTTTCTGGTTTTATTCCCCCTCTCATCACACCAATTTTGCTTTGTGCATACATCAATTCCATTAGATTCATTTAAAACTCAGACTTTTGTTTGTTACTCTATTTTGTGCGGAGATCATTTACAGTCGCTGCATTTGCAACTTCGCCTATCAAATTACTTTTATATATTTTGGATTTCGTTTTCCTTCATTTAATCCCCTTTTACTTTTTCCAATCAAATTCTGCCCTTTTTTGTCAAACGTTTTTCACACTTATACATCATTTCGATTTTGCACACTGGTAACGTCTTTCTTTGTTCTCCAATGTCAGTTTCCTTTTCATAATCCTCACCAAACTTTGTAATTGGTGGAAATTTCTTCTTTATAGGCACTTCAATTACATTTGCACCGTTTTTCAATCAATTACGTCCAAAATTTTGCATTACAGGGGCAATTCTTGTTTCATTTCCTGTGCCCTTCCTTTCAAATTTTCTTTTAATTTTAACAGTTACGTGTCTAAATTAAGGGGCTTACAGGTTTCCATTCATTACATATTTTATTTTTCCTCCCCTTGTCCTTTTCTTCCACAATTCCCTACACATCTCTTCGTGGCGGCAATTTTGTGACACCTGATATTCATTATCATTGTTCTCCATCAATATTCACCATCATCAACGTTCAACATATCTAACCCCCGAAAATCGAAGATATCTGTTTCCTTCACTCCAACTCCTCTTTTAGTTCTATTATTGCTTTCAATTCATTTTAGTATTATCATTTTTATCATTTTCAGTATTATTTGATTTTAGTATTATCATTCTTCTCAGTTTCATCATTATCATCCTTGGCCTTTTCATTCTTAATTATTGTTTATTGTTCTCATTTTTGTCATCTTCTTTGTATTTTTACATATTCAATTATTTGTGTGTATATTCCAACTACTTTGTTTTATTTTGTCCCTTTCATATAATATATATTATAGTATATTAATTATTTGTGTTGTCAATCGTTCTTTATTAAAACCTTGAAAAATTTATTTTTATTATTTGATTTTTTAGTAAAAATACTCTGCCTATATTTATAGTCGGTCCCTAGTCCGAATAAAGGAGTAGGGTTGCGTTAGGCCTCGACAGCCATCATAAAAATATGTCGAATCTTCTGAACATGGATACACAAATTTTTTATAACAATAGGTCATTGCCTAGTAATGTGTTATTAGTTGAACATGGGGTACCACATTCTATTATGGAGGGAAGGTGGATGAAGAAAGTAGTTCAAGATAGTAAGATTAAATTTAGCACTTGGAATATTGGAACCTTGAAAGACAAATCTTGGGAGGTTGTGAGAGTAATGAAGGATAGAAAGATCAATATTCTATGTCTACAGGAAACTAAATGGGTCGGAGCAAAGGCTAGGGACATTGGTGGGTACAAGCTTTGGTACACTGGTAAAGTGCGTCATAAGAATGGTGTTGGTATAATCGTGGACGAAGAATGGAAGAAGAATGTGGTCGCAATTAATAGGATTGGAGATAGAATCATATCACTGAAATTGGTAGTTGAGGAGGAAACAATTAATGTTATTAGTGCTTATGCTCCTCAGGTTGGGGCAGATTCACACATGAAGGAACAGTTTTGGGAGGAATTTGAGACGTTGATTCAAGGAATACCTATTCTCGAAAAGGTATTTATTGGTGGTGATCTTAATGGGCATGTTGGTAGAGAAGCAGGACAATACACACAGGCACATGGTGGTTTTGATTTTGGTGAGCTTAATAATGAAGGACAATCTATTATTGACTTCTACATGGCTTATGACCTCAAAATCGTCAACACTTGTTTTAAGAAACGAGAAGAGCATCTGATCACATATAAGAGTGGAGCTAATAGATCACGGATTGATTTCTTTTTAGTGAGAAATTCAGACAGAAGAATGTGTACAAACTGTAAGGTGATTCCTGGTGATGGTGTGACAACACAACACAGACCTCTAGTTTTAGATGTACGTATGACGTTTAAGCGGCCGAGGAGGCGAGCAATGTTACAACCTCGGATTAGATGGTGGCAGTTGAAAGGAGAGAAAATGAGAAATTTTATAAATAGGTTGGCAAATGAGTGTGTTTGGGAGAAGCAAGAGTGTGCTAATGAAATGTGGAATGAAATGACTGTGATGGTTCGAAAAGTTGCCAAAGAAATTTTGGGTGAATCAAAGGGTATTATTAGGAGTGATAAGGAGACTTGGTGGTGGAATGATAAAGTCCAAGAGAAAATTAAACTTAAGAAATAGTGTTTTAAGGATATACACATGTGTGATAATGAGGAAAATTGGAAGAAGTATCGTTTAGCAAAAAAGGAGGCGAAAAACGCTGTGAGCAAAGCTCGTTCTACAACATTTGAGGAGTTTTATAAGGAGTTAGGGACAAAGTCTGGGGAACAAAAAATTTATCGGATAGCAAAGATCAAGGAGCAAAAATCGAGGGATTTAGATCAAGTGAAATGCGTAAAGGATGAAGGAGGTAAAGTCTTGGTAACAGATGATGATATTAAGGATAGATGGAAGAGTTACTTTTATAAGTTGTTCAATGACAGAGATGAAACTTTGAATTATGAGTTAGATGATTTGGAGAGTATTGACAGTAACATCAACTTCACATTCTATCGTAGGATTAGAGTTAGAGAGGTTAAAGATGCTCTTAGGAAAATGACAAGTGGCAAATCTATTGGACCTGATGACATTCCTATTGAAGTCTGAAAATGTATGGGAGAAAAGAGTCTATTATGGCTTACTAAGTTATTTAATGAGATTCTAAGGTCTAAGAAAATGCCAGAGGATTGGAGGAAAAGTACATTAGTACCTATTTATAAGAACAAAGGAGATATTCAAAGCTGTGAAAATTATAGAGGAATTAAACTTATGAGTTATACAATGAAGTTGTGGGAAAAGGTGATTGAACGTAGGTTACGAGCTGAGACTAGCATATCAAAGAATCAATTTGGTTTCATGCCAAGTCGGTCAACCACAGAAGCAATTTACCTACTTAGGGTTTTAATGGAAAAATATCGAAGTAAAAGAAAGGATCTGCATATGATTTTTATTGATCTAGAAAATGCATATGACTGTGTACCAAGAGAAGTACTTTGGAAAGCTTTGGAGAAAAAGGGAGTTCGTGTTGGGTATATTAGAGTCATTCAAGATATGTATGAGGGGGTAGTGACCAACGTTAGAACACCAGGAGGAGAAACACCTGACTTTCCAATTAGAATTGGATTGCATCAAGGTTCAACGTTGAGTCCATATTTGTTCAATATAGTTTTGGATGTTCTAACTGCAAGTATTCAAGAAGAAATTCCTAAATGCACGCTTTTCGCGGATGATATAGTCCTTTTAGGAGACTCAAAAGGAGAAATCAATCAAAAACTTGAGTTATGGCGGATGACTTTAGAGTTAAAGGGTTTTCGTCTAAGTAGGGGTAAGACAGAATATATGCATTGTTGCTTTGATGATACACAAACTCATGAGGGAACCGAAATTAAATTGGGAAACCAGACTATACAACAGGTGGACAAATTTAGGTATTTGGGATCAATTATACAGAAAGATTGTGAAGTTGACAACGACGACGTTAATAATAGAATTCAGGCTGGATGGGTTAAATGGAGAAAAACTACTGGAATTATATGTGATCGTAAGGTAAAAGATAAGATAAAAGGGAAGTTTTATCGGACAACCATTAGACCTGCGATGTTATATGGTAGTGAATGTTGGGCTCTTAAAAGGAAACATGAACATAAGATGGAGGTGGCAGAGATGAGAATGTTGAGATGGATGTGTGGTCATACAACAAAAGATAGGATTTACAATGATCATATTCGAGAAAGAGTTGGGGTAATATCAATTGCGGAGAAAATGGTCGAAAGTCGCTTGAGGTGGTTTGGGCATGTTCAAAGAAGAGAATTAGATAAACCAGTAAGAACAGCGGATCAAATGGTTTGGAGTCCTTACAAGAGAGGGAGAGGGAGACCAAAGAGAACTCTTAACGACATTATCCAACGAGATCTTTTGATCAATAATATATCACCAAGAACACAGTGGCGCCGTGTAATCCATGTAGCCGACCTCACCTAGTTGGGATAAGGCTTTGTTGTTGTTGTTGTTGTTGATTAACTACAATATTATATACAATAACCTAATCAGCACCATGTAGTCAAAGTGTAGTTAACCTAATATATACAAAAGATTAACTATATCTTTATCCTGTATCTTTATCCTGTATAATGTATATATACAAGTCTAGGGTTCAAAATCATTTGAAAAAGCTTTCCCAAGTCAAGATCAAATTTATGGTAGCATTTATTGCACAATCTCTTGTCACAATAAATGCAAGCTCTTTTCCTCAACCACCCTAATTATGACTATGTTAGGTCAATAACTATAACTCTATGTTATCAACAAACCATCCATTTAAAACCATAAGCTTCAAGTCCAACATGCTTTTATCCAAGTTCTAAAACAAAATACACTTTCTCAAGTCATATTTCATTTAACTAATTAAGTGGTGATCAAGCACTTAAAACAAATGGAGAGCAAGATAAAAACTACACATATACTTCATTAATTACTTAAAGAAAGAAAGAGTAGATGGTTCAATCCATAAATAGGTTCATAACAACCCTAGATTAGAGTTTTAGTTACACATAAATGTAAATAAAACAAACCCTAAAACTATGAAGGAGTTCATTGAAGAGATATGAAGAAGAGGGAAGAAGATATACAACCACAAATGAAGAAAGCTCAAATCTCTCCAAGCTTTCCACTTGAATCCCAAGCTTTTCCCAAGATCTTCAAGCTCTTCAAGACTCCAAAATATGCCCTTAGAAGTGTGCCAAGTCGGGTTTCTCCACCCTCTCCTCCAAAATGCCCAAGTTTGCTTATTTATATGCTGAGAAATGGGTTAAAACACGCAGCAGCGAATGGGCTCGCCAGTTGGCGAGCCACTGACGAGAACCGCGAACATCAAAAGGTCTTTACTCGCCAACTGGCGAGTCACTGACGAGATCTGCTAACATCAAGGGGTCTTGCTCGCCACCTTGCTCGCTAGTTGCTGGCCAGCGGGCGAGCCACTGACGAGAACCGCGAACATGCAGCATTATGATTATCCTTTTTAGAGTTTCTTCCTGCTTCTTCCTTGTTCCCTTTTTCTTCCTTGATGTCTCACATTGGCTTTGTAGAGCTGAAAGCACCTGTCCACCTCCTACTACACAAGCTAGAAAGAGGGTTGAAGATTTTCTATGCCTCATAAATACACACATTAAACTCCAAATTTCACACAATTGAATTGTTTTCTATTTGGATCAATTTCTATCAGTATTTGTGTGTTTTGTCATCTATGTATCATAAAAAAGAGTGTGAACTAGAAGGAAATAGAGATGAAATGTGTGAAATTATGGAGTTTATCAGAGACACACCACAAGAACTTTATGTGAAGCAAGAACTTCCCAGAGAACATAAACAATATGAAGACGCAATTATGTCTTCATATTATTTTTAATTGAATAAAAGTAATTTTTCACATAAATTCCTATTAATTCATTTCTTTTATCTTTCTTTAAAGAAAAAACCCACACGATTCTTATACAAAATTTGTAAATATTTTACAAATTATTTATTTATTTACTCAACTTGCATTGTGGTCAAAAAACTAATTATTAGACTGTTGATAATAACTGACACTTCGCAAGGAATGTAACTTTAGCCAAATATTATACTCATTAATGTGAGATCTCTCATTTCACTCGTGAAAATACATATGCACCTCACAAATTCACCAATAAACACCCATATATGTATGTATAATTTCTTATCATGTAACTTGGTATTTTTCAATTTTGAATTGTACATTTGTTTTTTCTTTGTTTTCATAAGTTATTTTTCTTGTTAAATGTATACATTAACACCCATAAATTATCATATGAACAATTATTTTTTTCAACTATTATCACACGTGCATTTATTAACCTATAGATTATCGCCCATGAATTTATAGGTCAGTATGTCTATAAACTTGATGTAATGGATATTATAACAAATTCTGTGTTTTATTTATTACCTTTTCAAAAAATACCCAAAGTTTATTTATTTATGAAATGCATTTATCAAATTATAAACTTGATTTAATATGAATGTATAAATCTGTCCCCAATAGATTGAAGAAATATTGATTAAAGTATGTCCTTCTATTTATTGAGCCAATCCTCTCCTTAAATAAGTGGTTAAAACATATGTTCTTATAATGATCAATCGCTAAATATAAACCAATGTAATGCATGGTGATCACCCATGCTACTTTTTTTTAATATAAGCAAAATGATATTAATACGATTAAGTCATATAAAAGCATTAATAACAAGCATTTTGCTTCATACAATGAAGCAAAATACTACTTATTCGGAATCACCCATGCTACTTATGTTTGACTACTCTTCAAACTCTTAGTAACTCATTATTTGGTTTTCTTGATATATCTCATTGTAACAATTGAAATAGGCTTTCTATTGTACCATCTTTTAAAGGAGGGTTTGATACGCTTAAAATTATATATAACATTAAATACTGAAATTTAAAAGCATATTTCCATTCTAGTAAAGGAATCATTGAATTGACTCAGTTGAAATGCTGTGAGTTTTTTAAGAAGCAAGTCTAATGATGAATTACCATCACTCCGCTCTTCTCAACACCTTATGCATAGTGACCAATTCTCTCCTCTAGGTCATCGCCATGGTAGCTGCTTTTTTCTTTTGTTTCTTTTTGTCAAATATGTGTCTTTGTTATAATAGCCAATATTTTAAATTGTCATTCTTACAATATTCATATATTTTAATTAGATCATTTGTGTATAATTAAAATAGTTTATCTGTATTCTCACCATAAATCACTTTTATTATCATCTTCCATAACGTTCTCCCACTTTATTTCTTATTTTTCAAGAACTAGCATGTGTACCACACAGTATTGTATTGTTTATTCTAGATTTTTCTATCTCATTGCACATGTTTTCTTGAATATTCTAAAGTTTATTTCACTTTTTATATATTAAGAAATTCAGCCATTATTTCTATTCTTGATTTGTAAGAAGCAATTATTACTTGTATGCATACAGATAAAAATAATTTAACTATAGTATATCAAAAAAGAATAATTAGTTTTTTTTACTTTTAGAAATTCAACAATTATGATAAAAAACAATTATTACGGGCTGTAAGTGCATTCATAATATAATGGACTCAACAATATTATGTTTAAGTGCATAATATAAAAAAATTATCTTTGAGTACTTGTTTATGCATCTTTAAAATTTGAGAAAAATAAGTTTTTTTGGGAGATTTGATATATATTAAAGTATTTTCTAAAAAGATATTTAAATTTTGGTATCAAACTTTATAGGTTAGATATCGAAATTGACGTAATTGACGTATTGATATCAAACAACAATACATAATTGACGTAATTGACATAATTGAGAGAGGAAAAGTAAATGACCTACTTCAACTCTTCAAATAAGTGAGATAAAAGAAGTTGTTGAAAGTAGTAGAAAAATAAAAGAAGATGCTAAAAGTTTGACAAGTTATGTGTGAAGTGGTCAAATGAAGAAGTGGAAAAAAATTCATTCATTCAATGGAGTGAGTTGTTGGTGGTAACACGTGAAGTTTCCTTTGATAGAGCTACTAAGTAACACATTTTTTAACGAGTATTTGTTTATTATTTATTTTTATGTTAAAATGTTGATAATTATTATGACGATATTAGCACATGAAAAATTTAGAAAATATATGAAAATTTTAAGTAATACTAATAATAACTACTAATAATAAAAGAAAGCATTTATAATTTTATATTAAATATAGAGCATTTCCACATTATTTGATATTCTTTTTTTAATTGAAATGAGTATATTAATACATATGTATATTTTTTTTTTATTTATACAGGGGCACTACTGTAATTGATGGATGGAGAGGGGAAACTTTTTAATATGAGATGTATGTGGTAAGTGTATTAACCTTTCATCCTATTCAAAATTAAATGTTTTATTAATTTGTTAGTTTTTTTATGAAACCCCAATCCCTTAATAATCCCAAAAACATCAGAATCCAACAAACCCCATCAGAACAGGAAAAACCACCCAATATTTCATCCAAGTCCTTCAAATCAAAAGATGAGTCAATTAGAATTTGGAGAATTTCCTCACCTTTAGGTGAAATTCTATGGTTAGACCATGGTTTTCCTCTGTTGGAGTCAAAGGACTTGCCTATGCGGCTTCTTGTCCTTGTTTTTGTTCTTGGAGGGTCATGTGGGTATTGAGAGAGGGGTTTGTGTTAAGGGTTAGAGGTGCCTATACACAGAGAATGGGGAATGAGGAGGGATGATGTGAACAAAAATCGTGTTGCTCATAGAACGCTATTTTATTAGAGTACAAGTAATGTGGCAATCGAGTATAAGCCACAGAAGAAAAGTAATTGTAATTTATCTATAGAGGCATTGTTTAAACCATTTTCAAAACAACTTTTGCTTGAAATATTTGAGCATAATCCAAAACTTTGTTTGCCAGGTGCTCCTACGCAAATTTTCTTTGGCCAAATTGCACATTTTCCCTTTATATTTCTTCAGCTCCATCACACATCAGATGCATGCCACATAAAGACCATGTGTCATCATATAACACTCATTTGGAGATAGATAACATCGTTGGTAAATTCACACCACTTTCAAAACCTTGTGTCCAGTAGTTAATCACTTTCCAACTCTTTTTTGTGCCTATTGTTCTTTGGGTAAAAGTCTTTTATTAAAATTGCACATTTACCCTTAAAAATAAATAAAGACGAATTTATAGTCTACTTTTCGTTCAATTTTTTTACATTGAATCCCCCATATATACGGATCCATGCATTGCAAAGAAAAATGAGACCATTCATTTGATTTTAACAAGCCCTTTATTTCAAAATAACCAGGCTATTTTGCATCTATATTTTATTGGAAGAGCTACTATTTTTTCAAAGAATATCCTACGAGCTTCACTAATATGGTTAACCATGATATTTTCAACCAAATGGCACCCTTATTCAAACTAAATAAATGTCTCTTTTTAGCCATCAATTCCTGATACAATTGTGTCGACTTTGACTACCTGTCCTAAGTTTGTAATGATTATGTAAAGGGTTTTCAAATTTAGTATCGAATAATTGTGTAAATTGTACTGCGCTAAACATAAGCAATAATTTTTCGGTGCAAACATGATATTAATTAAATGAAAATGGTACGGACATTGGAAGTCTATCAACTAACCATTAGAACTGTTAAAAATATCGAACTGGGGTCCATAATACATGATAAGTGCATATTGTATAGTGCGATTTATAGAATTATAACAAACGTGGAATTGTAGTTAACCTAAATATTGTAGTTTTGATTAACTGTTAATAATACATGATAACTGTTAATTTATACAATTGTTGGATACAAAATCTGTATCTTTATCTTGGAATTGTAGTTAACCTAAATATTGTAGTTTTGATTAACTACAATATTATATATAATAACCTAAATCAGCACCATGTAGTCAAATTGTATCATGCAATCAAGTATAAGCCACGGAAGAAAAGTAATTGTAGTTTATTAATTAACCTAAATATTGTTTTATCATCTATTTTACAAAAAGACTTTAAAATTTAGGGTCAATATGCAAATCCACCCCGGAAGTATACCAAAAGGTGCAGATCCGCCCCTGACATATTTTCATATGCAATTTTAACCTGGAAGTAACAATTCAATGCAATTTTACCCTTTTTGTCAGTCAAAACTGTTCTTTTTTGTGCAAAATGACTCAAATGCCCTCCTTATTATATTTTCTCTTATCTTCAACCCTCCTATCCCAAATCCCAACCACTATCACCACCACCACCTCCGCCCCAACCCCCAACCACCGTCACCACCCCAACCCTCCCCACACCACAACCACCACCGCCCCAAACCCCCGTTCTGCGTGTTAACGTTCTACTCCTATTAAACAAGATCTTCGTTTCATTATTTTAATATCATATTACGAGGAAGGTGCAAATAATGTGATCCTTAAAACATTCTGCGTGTTATTGTTCTGCTCCTATTAAACAAGATCTTCGTTTCATTATTTTAATATTTCTTGTCGATTATTCACCATTTCAATTTAATGACCCCATCGTTGCGTTTGAATAAATCATACCACAACTTGAATTACTATAGGGAAATTTATCCTTGCGATCCTCAAAGACAGCACTTTACAAGCGTTGGTCGAGATAGAATATCTAGAGCTTATCCTGATGGTAAGTGTCGAACCTATGTGTATGCCTAGACGCCACAATTTTTTTTTATAAAAAACTCCCTCTCCTCCTCGATTTTTGGGGCGGTGGTGGTTGGGGTGGTGGTAGTGGTGGTTGGGGCGACGACGGAGGTTGGGGGTTTGGGGCGGAGGTGGTGGTGGTAATGGTTGGGATTTGGGGTGGGAGGGTTGAAGAGGAGAGAAAATAAAATGAGGAGGGTATTTGAGTCATTTTATACCAAAATAAACAGTCTTGACTGACAGAAGGGTAAAATTGCATTGAATTGTTACTTCCATAAAAATATGTCAGGGGCGGATCTGCACCTTTTGGTATACTTTCGGGGTGTATTTGCATATTAGCCCTAAAATTTATTAAATCTTCAATCTCAATGGTAAAAAAATATAGTTAATCTTTTTTTATTACGTATAGATTTTTATAATTTTACTTAATGATCAGTGATGCAAATCCATTCAGGTAATAATGGTAAATCTACGTAAATAATAAGGGAGACTAAGGACAACTTTGGCATTTCAAATACTTAAAACTAGGGCTTGTTTCAATGAAGCGAAAAATTTAGTGTCGGTCCGGTTCAGGTTTAATAACCAAATAAGAGACTGGCAATATAAGAGTCGAAAGCGGAAAAACATGTGTTTTTCGTAAGGAAAAAAGGACAACTTAGATAGTGCTAAATGATCAAATATCTAATTTGATTTTTTTTTTAACAATGTAATCAATAATTCACTTGAGGACTTATCATTAGGATCAGTCATCCTTTATTACATGGTTTCTCATAATATAAAATGAAAAGAAGTAATAGTATCATGGACGAAAAGATGGATAATGATAATCTAACAACCTGGCTTCTTTTTTCCCCTATTTATTATTACTTATTCAGGTTTGATAAATCTGAAGTTGGAACAATGCATAAGTGCATAACCACTTCAAAACCGGCTATCATTAATTTGAAATTTAAAGTAGTTGGAAGTTGGAACAATGAATAAGAGGTCAAAAGAATGCCCCGTAGTCGTATATCATCAATAAGCAGACATAAGCATGGAGGGAGCTCAAGTCCAGGATAGGTAATAACAAGGTCACAAAATCGCAAAATCAGTTCCCTACATATTCTCTGTTTGTTTTTTTTTACCAAAACATGTTCTCTGTTGTTTGCCAAACTAATAATTAGGAATATACTAGTTGGATGATCATCAAATACCATGACATACATTTTATATCACATGCGTGCACATGAAATCCAGACTTTCAGATATGTACGGAGGCTGGATAATGGAATGATCAAGCATGCTGCATGAGTCTAAGTCCAGAAAAAGTCTACTTAATATTTTCAATTTAAAAAAAAAACCCAGTTAATATAAAATCCATTTTATACCGTAAATTTGCACTACCACCTAAATCTTGTTAATATTAACAATTACCTTTTGTTGGATAAGTTGTTAGCATGCATATTAACAATCTCGCTCAATGATTTTTATTGAGTTATAACTTAGGCTATTTTTTGAAGTCTTATTTATCACAATGATGACTCAATTTTTAATCGATTATTTAAGTCCAGCACTGCTTTAGTAATCGGCAGAGTTAGTGAAATTTTAAATATATGTCTAATGTCTCAATCAAGCATTTCAGGTCCACATTCTTCGAAACATCAAGTTTTGATGGGATAAAGGAAAATTCTTAGAGCATTTAGCGGAATGCTTGATGGCCAGAAAAATTTTAGCATCGAGCACTAAGAGATCAAGCATGCAGATGAAAACTGAGTTTGAGCTGAAGTTTTATATGGATATCTCTAACACTTAAATATGAATTATATTGTGTTCGTTGGAGCTATTCCAACGAAATATGAAGATTTGAGCCAAGCGCACATTACAAAAAATGATGATATAAGAAAAAGCAGGATGGTTTCTGTAACATCCTAAGCTTCAAGTGTGGTTTAATATTGAAATTATTCTTGATTGGAGCAAATTAAGAAACTAATCTAATTATGTTCTTGGGTTTTTCAACAATGAGGATTACTGGGTGCTGGATCTTAGAAATCGAAGTATGATCTTGAATGAGTGCTAATTGAGGTGAAATGTGAGGTTTAAGAGAATAATTAATTGGATACAACAAAATTTATGACTGGAAATTATGTTTAGGATTTCTTAGAGTTTTGTTGAGAAGAGTTTTGAGGTAACAAATGATATTATTTTTGAATGATTCATCTTTACATAGAAAAGCTAATATTCTAAGCTTTACTACCGAAGTAGAGTTGTGTTGAGAGGAGTTTAGAATATTAGCTTTCTAGAGTTGTGTTGAATGATTCATCCTAAAAATGACAAAATCCGAAGACTGACCAAAACTTCAATTTGAAATGATGAGTTCAATTACAAAATTGCATAACTCACCCTAAATAATCTCCAATCACTGGTTTATCTGGTCAATTATAATAGGTTTTCCTTCTTTATTGAGAGATCTATGACAGTTTTGAAAAAGTTGTATACATTTTTAATTTCATTTTCCAAATATGAGTTATAAGCTGCAAGAAATTAAACACGAATAGCTTTATAATCATTGCCAACAAATTGTAGGAATATTACTATCAATAAATTAGTGTCACACTGACCTTCATCATTATAGCATCGGCCCTGTGGAACGCTATTGAACTATCTCCTCCAACATGCTTCATTACTTCAATTATACAAAAATCTTATAAGAAGCTCAAAGAAAGATATTACATGCAGGAGTTTTGAAAATTATTATAAACTCTAGATTATTAATTTTTGGCATAGAAGTGTTTATATGTAGGGCATGCGTGTGTGTATCTCACAAAGTTTTGGCACTTTAGTGTGGACAATCCATATGAGATTCGAACAATCTAATTAACATTCTTTCCCTTTTAATTTTTTCAAACTTTTTACTGTGTAGAATATAAAATAAGGGTCATATCTTAACAATCAGTTTTTTTTTGAAAAAAAAAAACAATCATTAGTTCTATTTTTAAAATCATCCATTGAAAATTATAAGTTTGAATCGTAGAAACTGTATTTCGATTATATGCACATATTTAATCATACATTCACTGTGCTCATCCGAAACTGGTTTTGCAAATTATTAATGGATGAGATGATGCATGTTGTACTACTTCTGGCAAGTCAATGTTAATGCCTTGAATTGACTGATACTTGGCGATTATTACTTTGAGGTTCTGACCAATGCCACCAGCCACATCGACAAGTGTTGATATTCCCTCAAATACTGATTGACAAATCAGCCATTGCCTCATGAAAAATAGATAGATTTGAATGTTGGGTCTTTTTCCATATAATCAAAGAGTGACATCCCGTGAACTTTCTTGAATAGGCCCACTTACTCATCAATAATCACTTGCTTGAAGTTTCGTCTAATTAACTAGCATTATACATTATACTACAACACACGCATAGATGGACAGATACACACAAAACGACAGATAGCCAAACAGGCATGGTTTTAAATAAATATAAACAAAACGTGGTTATTATGAATTAAGACTCCGCATATATACACTTTACCGATTAATCTAGACTCGAAGGTTAGGAGTGATGTCAATATAGGTAGAGTCATTCCCTCTCCCAATAAGAGTGCTTCTCGAGATTCAAACACAAATTCTTATCTTTACAGGGGTTAAGCTCACTTACCAACTCAATCAACTATACTTCTCTACTAACCCTCATTGTGAATTGAAAATATTGAAAAGAATAAAAGATTTAGACACAAGTTGTTTTTGAATGTTTCTAAAATCTATATACTTATATAAATTTGAGAAGAAAGTTTATATCACAAACCCTGTTAAATTTGGACATAATTTTCAATGAAGCCAATACAGATTTTTAAAAAGATCGTTACACTTTCTTCTATTGGAGGCATTAATAATAATATCTATATTTGAGCTGATTAAAAACCAAGACCAACAATTACAGATGAGGAGAACAATAAGAATCCAAATAATATGGATAAAACTACAGGACTTGAATAAAATTATAAAAATGAGGTTAAATTATAGGAAGGGTCACATAAGTTACGAAATTAAAACCAAACGAGATACGGTTTTTCTATTTCTCTTGTATAGTTTGCATAGTCTCAAAAAATCATCCCACCTATTTGGAAAGTAATTACATCTAGTCATTCCATATATTGTTTTCCCAAATACATCAAATTCATTTTAGTGTATATCTTCCCATCCCATCCCATTTCACATACTTTACAAGGCCGCAGAAAGGAGAGCACAGACGTTCTGAAATCAGTAAATAATGACCTCAAAATGGATGAGAATAGAGCAACATGAATAATCTGATATTCACCATCCTCTTCCTCTCCCTCTACCTCTGCCACTTCCTCTTCCTCTTCCCCTCCCCCTCCCCCCTCTCCTTCCACCTCCATATCCCATGTGATAGTTGTTATCATCTCTTTCATAATTAAACATACTCATTCTAATATCTTCTGCATTAGTATCGTTATGATAACCGCTCTGTACCTAAACAAGTTGCACAATGAGCGTTGTAAGAAGCATGACAAAATTGAAGAGATGAAAGTGGAGGATATACAAGATAATATAACAAAATTACGGGGAGATAAGATGCTGACCTGACAATCTTCCACGTTCAATTGATTCTGAAGCTGCCAAGCAAGATTTTCATCCTGACTAGTATCAGGAAAACTGTGTGTCATGTTATGCTTTGCCTGAAGTTTTCTATTTTCATATTCTTCCAGAGTAAAGACATTTTCATCTTCTTGCTTTTCCTTGCCTCTATGTCTTTGACCCTTGCGGTGCCGATGCTCCTGATTTGGTTGATTCAGTTTCTGAAGTAATTTCTGGGAAGCTGCTTGATTTTGAATAGGAACAGATTCCACAACTACATGAAAGAAGAAGAATAAAAGTCAGATATTACAAATTAAAGTATGCCTGTAATTTTACTTTTATATGGCTCACTTAATTCCAATCATTAATACAAATTGAAAGAGATTGAAGCCAATTCAGAAACTTAAGTTAGCTAGTAAGCATTTGGCATTTTATATAATCTAAAGGATGCTTATAATTCAAATTTTTTACATCTATTCGAATCATACGAATAATTGTCCAAAGAACATGTCAAATGGACGTAAAAATTAATAACATGTAATAAAAAAATCCCAGGATTATATATTGACGATTTTCTATGAGCCTTTCACTATTTTCGACATCTGTCTTAACCTTCTCATCTTGTTCAATCCACTGCCAACAATCAACTCCAAGCTCCAAACTGTATCTTAGTTTTCTTGACCATTCTCAGTTTGGGTACTCTCAATTGTTAGTGGAAGTATACCCATGAACCTGAAAGATTCTTGGTTCCTTATAACATCATTTAGAATATTTCAGAGTATAGTTAAGGCAATGTTTTATAATAATTTTGATAAGATTAGACTACATTTGAGTGTATCCGACTCTAGCTTTAATTATAAGTATGTTACATTCAAGGTTGTTTCCCGTTAAATAACGTATCTTAATACAAGCAGGGTTAGTCTAGTTACCACAAATCATAGTGAACTTACGAACCATGGGTAAAAGTAACTCATGGATAATGGGAGAATGACATTTGTATCTTTGTAAGGGAATTATGAATTTTCAGTTCCATAAAAAAATTGCTAATACAAGTTGCTTATCTCAAAAGGAGAACTGTTTCATGAGACCAAAGAATAGTCCTTCCAAGTAACTCAAATTTCATTCCCCTGTGAATAATTTATCTACCCCAAATAAGCATAGCGTTAATAAACTCCACAAACTTAATCTTTGTACAGCATTTAAGATTGGCATTCATTCAAATTATAAGGTTTTTTGTATTTATTAAGCCTATTTTAAAGAAGTTTACGTACTTCACTCCGAAAAAAATAATTGTAAATAATCAGAACAGGCAATGTATATATTCCTTGGTTCCAAAGTGTATTAGTATAAATTCTCATATAACTTCAAACTCTAGATACGGGCACTCCTCATTTCAAAATGCATCAAGGTTGTTCTCAGAGAAAAATGAGTTCACTATTTTTCTTTGATCAATTCACATTTCTTTGGTGAATTCACCTTGGTCCAAATTATATCTTTTATCCATGTTTCCTTTCACCACAAAAATACATTAACTCTAAGTGACACATTATTCTCAAACTATAATTATAGAAACCGAATTACAATTTAAATAATATTTCTGGGGAAATAGGAGCATTCGATGGATAATGGATTTATTACCCATTAGCAAAGTCATCCACAAACTGCAATTTAGCAAAGTTGTTTCCAACAGTCTTCCTAATGAATATATGGGTTGCAACACATGAACTATTTTATGTAGACAATCTTCTTTCAGTTCATAATAGCATTAGCAACAGAGAAGGGTTGAAGATATCAATTCCAGATGAGTTTTAAAATTGGCGAATCATAACAATATAAAGTAATCAGTTAAAAGAATGAGAGAAAATAAGCACCTTCTTTTGGTCTTGTCCCTGAGTGGCTTGGCTTTTCTTCATCTGTTTTAGGAGGCAATCCAGATTTTTTATTTACATCCACGCTATCTGATTTCTGACCAGGATATTTTTGGCTACCAGCTGATCCAGTTCCAATTTTGCCAGCCACAGCAATAGGCTTACTGGTCCTAAAGTTAGATTCTCCATAACCTGCATGAGATCACATTCATAGTCAGCTCTATCCAGCTATTCATGTGTTAAGTGCGAGCAATCCATTAGGTGTTCGTATGTTCATTGAAAGTTTAAAACAACGAAGAATTCACAATACAATCGAACTTTTTTTTTGATCAAAAAATACATTCGAACTTTGAATGCTAACAATAATGGATTTAAACAAAGTTAACAGCAAACTAGATCTAGGACATCATCAATTTAGGAAAAGCGCTTATAACCCAAACAAGCTTCCAAAATGGCTTAATCAGGGAGAACAATGACCAATAACAAAAAAACCAACTAAAAGGTCAAAATAACAATACCTAACTGCAGTTAAAATGCTAATAGTAGTTCCATCATAATTTTCCAAGCGATGAATAACCATTTAAAAATGAATAAAACACTCAATGCACTAATGAAATAATTACTTCTGGATTCTGGCGCAGAAGAGTAGGGAATACAGTGTTTTTTAAACCACATTTCTCAAGTCTTAAAGCTAGATAGTTATAGAGCTTCACAGAATATCAAGCTCAATAATACTTTGTTCATGTATAGACAATGCGTTAGAGAACATTTTACATTTACTTTTGAATAAATCAGAGGCTGAATGAGATATTTTTTCTGTGTGTTTTGTTTTAGAAGTCCGTTCAGTAGAATGAGGGACCATTATATCTGTTAAGAAATCCCCAATGTTCAATGCTGTTATATCTTTGGTATTTGCAACACATTCTGTTTAAAGAATTCAGGGGACTTTTTTCTAAGTTTATTTGATAGTTTAAACATGTTATCGCCACTATATATGGGTAAGAACTTCGGAAACTAGACAGATTGAAATAAAAATTCTTTTATTCATATTTGGAGATTCTGCTTCCTTGATTGGTCTGTTCTCCCATTGAATAAGTAACTCAAGAGTGACATGTTTTGTCTAGAGATGAGCCAAAACTTGTGCAAGTTCCAAATGCAATTAAAAATCTGCAGAGAGTGGGAGAGAAGCAAGTGGAGATCACCAGAGTGAAACATGGAAAATATGATGCATTTAGGAATCTGGAGGTAATTCCAACCCATATGCAACCTGTCAGACCTTCCTTAAAATTTTAAATGGCCGGAGAACCTTGAAGACAGCTTCTCGTCATTTTTAGGTAAAATGATGGGAAGACTTTTTAGGTAAAGCTCCACCATCACAGATAATGTAGGAAAACATTAAGAGTGCACCAAAATATGTAAGCTTGACTTGGCTAAAATAAAAAAATTCATGATGGGGGAAGCTGTTGCTGAGGGCTCTTTCTAAGTACCACATGCAAGGGCTTTCTTGATATATATACTTGAATGTGTTATTTTTTTTTTAGGTTGTCAAGGTATAAGATGTCATAAGGTTTTCTTCCCGTAATTTATTGATGTTGGATGTAATGTACTTTTTTCAGGTACAATAATTGAACATGCTAATTTCCTTGTTAAAGACGCCCTTATATACTTGTACTTTTAGCAACAAAACCAACATGCTTTTGAGCAAAACTAACCAGAGGAAGATCCAACATGCAGCTTCACAAATTGTGGAGGTCGGTCTGCATCACTTTCCTCTCGCTTGTTTAAAGATGATCGAGTAAATCCAGAATACTTTCTGTTCATCTCCCATTCTTCATAAAGCGATTGAACAACACCTCCTAATATAGTCACTACTTGAGAGTTTAAACAAATGATACCACTACGAATCACTGTTTTATCTTCCAAACGAATCTGGCAAATAGAAGATAAGAGCAATATCAAATAATTAAAAGTGATAATAATCAATAACATGCACACAATAAGGATAGATGCAGACTAACACATACAAGAGAAACACGGAGAGAACAGATTAAGCATTGCACAAACATAGAAAATATAATTTTACCAACACAATATATATTTAGGCTAATGATAATTGAAAATTGACAAATATTGACAATATCAATTAAAATTAAAATATTCCATTATGTAGTCACGTTTACCATGTAGATCTATCTATAAGAGAAAACCTATGAAGATGCATGCATGAGGAAAGTAACTTTTGAGTGGTCAGTGGGTTGACTAAGATTTTCACCATTATGGAGAAAGCAGCAGGGAGATAGGACTTATATAGGGTGTTTTAAGCAATCAATTGACGCTAAGTAGAAAATTTCCCAAAAGACCCCAATTATTATGGGACCAATTCAAAGGGCCGGCTTGGCTCAACAGTAAGCAATCTTGCTTACCGTGGGGTCTAAGGATGTAGGTTCAAATTAGCCTCCCTACATAAAGTAAGGGTAAGGCTAAGGCTGCCTAGTATATTCCTTTCCCGAACACTCTCAACAAGTGGGGACTAGAACTGGGTTGACCCTTTTATCGTGGGACAATTCATCCACTAATAGCATTGAAAAAAAGAAAATTGCCAGGGACCAGACCACCTTCTTTAACATAAATAGTCTCCTATCTGACTTAAACAACAGGATTATAAAGGTGGAGGAGCTTTAAATTCCGGCTGTTGCACCTCTTCTACATCCAAGTGCTATTATTTCCAAACACAAGATTTCATGACAAAACTAGACTGACACTCTAAAATTTTCCACATTAACAAGATACGACTTTTGACCAGGGCAAGGATCAGAATATTTAACAACCAAGTTTACTTCACTCATCTGAAATTCAAGTTATTGACAGTAGTCAAACATCTACTTTTATGGACAAAAAATGTTGAAATACTCATACAATAGACCATGTACTCAAATTACATTCCCTTACCTCAACACACATTAAAACAAAACATGCTTGCCACATTACATCCTCTGTCCTAAGTTTGATCTACTATGAAAACAAAGTATAAACAGAATTTTGGTACCTTAGTCCCAGGAACAACATTATCGGGTATCAGTGGGATGTGAGAATATTCAATAGCAGTTACATCAGAGTGCCCATCTGTAAGACCTAATCTAAGAAGCCGCTTATCATCTGAGCTTCTTGAAAATTCATGTACAGCGCTTCTAGAAATGTCCCTTACTGAAGATATCTGCTCAAATAGACCAGATGCAAAAGGTCATGATGCATAGAGAAAATTCAAAAAAATCAGTTCCCCAATACATTCAGTTTATGGTGTGAGAATAATGATCGAACTCAGTTCAAGTCTCTAATTAGTGAGGGTAAACAAAGAAATCCAAAAAACAAATGGAAATAGTATACCTGTGGCCTTTATTGTTTTTCAAATTTTAAATCTAAATTTAATCCGAATAACCTGTACCCCTCCGTTCCAACGTTACATATAGGACCTATTTAACTAATTTAACTAATTTGATTAAATTAAGCATGTTTGTTAGTGTTTATAACTCCATTTCTTCCTAAATATAAGAGCTAGTTGACATTTTTTAAGAATCCTAAGAAAGCGAAATGAACCACCTAATCATAACATATTTTGTATATTATTATGTCATTTTATAGCTTATAAGTCAAATAAACTAGTTCAGAAAAAAAAATTAGGAAAATCAATTACCTTATTTAGCTTCTTTAGGACTCCAAAAAAGTCAACTAACTCTTAGGGTCTGTTTGGTACTAGGGGAGGGGAGGGAAAATTTGTGACATGAATTTATAAAAATTTGAGAAGTGGGGTTAGAAATTCTATATTAATATATATAACTCTTATATTTAACAACTTTTATTAAAATATCACTACCCCACTTCTTCAATATTTAAAAATTCATCTTACAAAACTTTTCTTCCCCCTCCCCTTCCCTCCAAATCCCTGGTACCAAACAGACCCTTACAGTTAGGAAGGAATCAGAGGGAGTATATTTTTCTAAAATACCTCAATCATCTTCCCTTATTGAAGCCAACTCCCACATAGGTCCAATATTTAGTAACTTAGGGAGCAAAATTGTACTTAAATCTTTGTAGTTTGAACAATTCTTAGTGTACTCACTCGTCACATTGTTAATCTACTTCATTGTCCACACTTCTATATCTTCTATAAGTATACATCATCTATTTCGGTAATGTCGAGTAGAATGACATCATATAGTTACTCCCTCCAGTCCTAAATATAAGACCTAATTGTATTTTTTGGAAAATCCTAAAAAAGCAAAATAAGTTTCCTTAGACTAGTAAACAAATGGATAATCTAGACAGATATCAAATATGTCATGCCTATTTCGAAACCTTAATGTCTCCAAAAAAATAAGTCAAGTAGGTGTTATATGTAGGATGAGAGCTAGTATTAATTTACATGAATAAAAATGAAAAAATAGAAGGGTAATTAATTTGCCTGTAAGATTGTGGGGCCCGGAAGATAGGAAGAGGAGTTGCGAAGAAGAGAAGGGTGAGGCAAAGAGTTGCCTCCGATTGATCGAAGGTCCAAATTCAAAAGCTCACACTCCACACAGTCAACCACTTTCGTTGCGTCATTCGCTAGAGCGTACTGAACGTTGATTGTGGCCTTTACTGAATTCGAATCTCCCAAACACCATCCTCTTCTTCTTAGGGTTTCTAACACTATTTCTGTCTCCTTCGATGCATTCCAAGTCGACGTCTCCATGAAATTGAAGAAGGCAATCAAAGGAGGAAGCTAGCTTCTTCAAGTTCCTCGCGTTTCTACCAACTGAGCCTGTGATTTCTTTATATGTGAAACTGCTTGATAGTTTTGGGCCTATTGGGTTATATACGCGACCCAATAGGTTTTCTTATAAAAGCTTTAGTATTTTTTTTCCCGTATTAAACTACTCTCTTCATTCCTAAGTACTACTATATAATACTCCTATCACTTTTGAAATTCAACTTGTTCCTAATTATAAGTTCACTTTCTAACTTTTTCTAAATTAACCTTGCAATGTTTATCTATAATAACAAACAAAAGAGAGGGAGTAAGGATAAAGGTATACAGTTGGGATAAATTGGTAATATCATGTATAAATAACTAATTTAACTAACTTCCTTAATCTACTCAAATTACAGAAAATGATCTTATATTTAGGAACGGAGGTAGTATTAATTACTCAAAAAATTTATAAACGCCCGGGGCGGTACTGATACAAAACAAGTGCATGGTGTGCTGTACAATAAATATATAAGCTTTAGTTCATTCTCAAGTCCAAATCCTTTGCCACGGGCATTATTTTTGGTATTGGTAGGACTATATATCACCCCTATTAGTTATAAGGGGTGTTCAAAAGTTTTCCGTTCCGTTTCATTCCCAATTGTTTTGGGAAGGTGAATTCATTCTCCAAAATTTTTGGGACGAGACAAATTTGTGTCGCAAGACGATATAGGGTCATCTCATTCACATCATGTCGCGTCAATATTATTATTTTTTAAAATTTTTATTAAAATGGACATGGATGAAATACCAAATCAATTTATCATGCAATTTTTTTTGTTTTGCATCAGATATGTGGCAAAGAAAAAGGAGGAATGCTCATGTGAATGTGGTCTTGTTGAAGTCTTGGAAACATGTTTTTAATTTAAAATTTATGTATTAGTATGAAAGTTGTTATTTGTTGACTTTGGTTATGTTTTGTTATCTTGTATATAAAACAAAAAAATTATTAGAATAATACTAGTTTGCTTTTTCATTTCATATTGGGCCCAAATTTTCCTACCAAAACCTCTTTTCATATTTGCGAAAAATAAATTAAATGGGAAAGTCCCGTCTCAGCCCGTCAAGAAAAGGACACAGAAAGGAAAACATAGATGTTTTCTTTTTAGCTTTTTGCTCCTAGCCTTCTATCTTTTGAGTTCTCTTCCAATATGGCTCCTTCTTCATGTGATCTCCAACACAAAACCAAGCTAAGGCAATATCAACTATCCTGGAAAGTTGCTAATCAAAACAAATAAGTAATTATACCATTTTACCCTAATTAACACAAGTCCCAAAACTGATTGTTTCAAAATAAAAACATTTTCTAATTCAATGTAAAAATTCCTTTATGATAACATATAGATTTATGGTGTGATGACGGGTGTAATCGATATTCAGATATTTTTATTTTATCTTGAGGAAATTTGTCACGAACTTAAATTTCAAAATATGCATGGAATTGGTGGATGTGAATTAATTAAGTTTAAAGAAAAATGTTACTCGGCTTTGAAGTTGCTATACAACATTCTTCCTAGGGGTCTCTCCATTATATGTATAGGACTATAGCGGTATAGCCTCTCCAAATCATCTTCATTAGCATCTCAACCTTAAGATTTGATTTTAATGGTCGGGATATATTGTAATTGAAAAATATTACTACCTCTAGTCCTAAATATAAGACCTAATTGACTTTTTTTCGAGAGGTTAAGGTTGCGAAATAGACTATTAAATCATGACATATTTGATATATTTTTAGATTATCCATTAGGTCATAGGTAAAATAAACTAGTCTAAGGGAAAAATTAGGTAAATCATCAATTTATAATTAACTTATTTTACTTTTTTAGGATTTTCCAAAAAAGTCAACTAGGTCCTATATTTAGGACCATAGGGAGTATTTAATTAATAATAAATAGATAATAATATTTTCTAATTGTAATATATCTTCATCACTGAAAGCAAATGCAATGTTTTAAATGCTAAGTAGAGAGGAAGTGGAGAGACTATATAGTTGAGAAGCCCCCTGATCGCTTCTTTATCTCTTGCATTTTCATTCTTCATGCCAACAATTAAAACTTACTCTCTTGTTCTATATATAGAGTATTTCATATTTGTTTCACACAAACTAAGAAAAAAAATAAACATCATTAATTTCCCACTAAAAACAAACAAATTTTATTTTACCCATATTTATATCCACTATATTACATGAAAACAAAGTCAACATATAGTAAATGAAGGGTGATCAAATTTATAAATTTATAATGAAGTGATATACATACACACACACAAACACAAAAAAAAAAAAAAAAAAACTTCTCTCTCTATCATATAAATAGGACCAAAGGAGTATTTATTTTAGTTTAAAGTATAACTTATAAGATTATAAATGCAAAGAAATACTTAATCTTACCCTAAATTTAATATTAAGTTGACTTTTTTGAGATAGACAAGGAATTATGTTGTAAAATAACTCACTTTAAAGTATTTAAATTTATCATATGTTTTCTAAATACTAATTTACCTTCGTAAAATAATGTATCATCTAATTAGATATGTTAAAATTAAGTGGTTTATTTGTTACCTAAAATCCTAAATGTTACTTGAAAATGGAAACTAACCATTTTTCTTCAAAAAATTGTTTTGGCCAAAGAGTACACTATCTTCTTATTAAAACTAACATGACCCAATGTTGTTAGGAGTAATTATTATGAATGTAAGTATAATGCTTGCCCTTTTACCAAGGTATTCGGTTGATTATTGTCAACGTGACTCTGACGGGGAGCTAGCGAGGACAATACATTAAATAGACAAAGATGTGTTGTCTATGAATTAGGTCACACTGGCCGGATCCACCTTGCGAATGCGAGATATGCAATATACATAGTGACAATTATTTCTCATTTATTAGTTTGATTTTTAGCTCGAAGACACTTTAAATCAGAAATTCAGGATCAATTGAAGGATCAACGCTAGAAACATATTTCTTGAGCCAGCTATATGATGAAACTCCATCAGTAATCATTCCCTCTTTCTACTCCATTTGGTATTTTAAATAAAACAAAACAAACAACTATTTCTTAAGAATTGAAATATAGTTAAGTTTAGTTATATTAAAAATATAATTAAAATATAATTTTAGAAATATTAGGTATCAGTCTCATTAAAATATTAAATTATTAGTCTGATCAAATTATGTTGACCAAAAAAATAAAGACATATAAGAAACTTTTCAATAAATAGTATAGACCGAAAAATTGATGTTTCTTGCAAATAAGAATAAGAAAATCCTTTAAAGCAAATGTCTTTTGTATCATTAATTTCTCACAACCACCACGTCTTGATCAGATCTCGTTTTTTTCATGTGGATATAGAGTAATGTTGAATTTAATTTCCCAAAATTGTAAATTCAGACCAAATGTGTGGAAATAAGAAATATGCTGTCATGTGAGATTTAAATGCGAAAACGGGAACGCTTATGTTATGTGAATATAAGAAATTGCATTTCAGATATACAACTGGTAAAGTGCTTCTTGAACTATGATATCTATTCAGGCCAAAAGAAACACTATGATTTCTAACTGATATTCTGATTAATTTTTTTATTTAAAAATTTCATACTTAGGATTTGTTTTAATCGATTTATTAAAAATATCAGCAATCATATTTGATTTAATAGGTATAAATTTAATTTTTGAAAATATTATTTAAATGAAAACAATTCAATTAATGAGAACAGTTTGAATTTTGGAAAATGACTGAAAATACCTTTTGAAATTCACAATCCCAAATAGGAGATTTAAACTAGTAAAGTAGAGGTATTAACTACTTGAGTATGGCATTATCAACTATTTCTTATAAGAAAAGATAAGTAGAGAGAATTAAGTATATATAAACTGATTATATCTAATATGAAAGGTCTAAATTTAATTTCATGTTAAATATATATCTATGATAAGATTAAATATAAAGAGTCTAAAATAAAATTTACTATATTATTCTTATTTATTTAATTATTGAAGAAACATGGTCCAGTTTAATTAATAGTGAGAGCTCAAATAAATATAATTGAGCCCAAAAAACTGATAATAAAACGCATATGTTTTGTTTGTCTAGTTTTAATAAAATACAATATTCCAAAATTTTGCTTTTACAGTCCATTGAACATAAGGGATAAGAAGGATATATATGAAAGAAAAACATAAGAGATAAGAGGCTGCTTTTTTGTTTGAAAAAAAAAAGTAGTAATACAATTAAAGCTCCGATAACAATAATTTCTCTTATTCGCCCTCTAACTTTTTGCTGCAAAATTTTATGCCCTAGATGTTTCGCAAATACTCCCTTCAATTCATAATATTAGAGATAGCATGAAATATATTTTTGTCCACATTATAAAAGGTAGTATGGAAAAGTCAAGTAAATGCTTGATTTTATTTTACTTTTGTATATTAAATTTATTTGCTTGATAGTAAATACTTGCATCAACACAAATAAAATTGTTGTTAACATCAGGATTGTCTTTTCCTTCATTTTGCTCTTCTTGGTTGAGGAGGTGCTTAGCAGAGTGCATCTTGTCTCTAAGATTTTCAAGTGGATGCATTCTGGGAATGTCTCGTGTTGCTTGGAGGCGACAAGAGCATTCCTTTGGACATTTTAACTCTGTGATCTGCCACTGCAGCCCTCATTTCTCATCCCGCAGGGTGTTCAGCATCCGAGATTGTTGGTCTTGGGGGCACTCTAGTGATATCAGTATGTGTTCCTCAGTTGTAGGTGAGGCTTCAACATTCATTTTCCATCAGGATGGATTCTTCAAGATGCTTAGCTATTAGAGATCTTGGAGGAATTTGTTTTAAACCGCTAGTCCCATGGTTGATGCCAAAATGTGTTGCCCAAAAAATGTAGTAAATAGGAATAAAACTGAATATTGCGTTGCTGAAGTGATAAATGTAAGGATTAAAATAAAAAGGGGAACCAAAAGGGTGGATGAAATGATATCTGTTACAAATATAAAGATGAGAAAGAGACACAAGAAGAGAGAGTGAAAGAGTATCTTATTCAAGTGTGATCATATACAATGGTGAGCCCTCTATTTATAGAGGAGAATTAGGGTTACATCATTAATATGGAATAATGTTTATAGCCCAAATACATGGAGGAATGAAGGGAATGAAAATGGACATTCACAATATGAGGGATTTCATAACACTTCCCCTTGGATGTCCAAGACTAAACATAAGTATCATTAAAAAAAACTCTTACTAAGTAAAATCCAATGGGACAAAAACTTAATGGAAGAAAAAAAAAAGAGTACAATGCTTAGTGATACACTTATTGGTGTTGCCTCATTGAAAACCTTGTTAGGAAAACCCAGTGGGAAAAAACCATAGACAAGGGAAAAAGAGTACAGCGTGTATCATCTCCCTCTCTTGACCACTTTAATTAATATCTCTGAGTCGGCGAAGTCCAATGCCATAAGTAAGCTTCTCAAATGTTGCAGTAGGAAGTGACTTCGTGAACATATCTGCTAGATTTTCACTTAATCGGATTTGGTGAATATCAATTTCACCATCTTTCTGGAGATCTCGAGTGAATATCAATGCTTAGTTCTGTCTCCTTTGATGTAGTCTTCTTTGAGTTGAGAAATACACGCGGTATTATCCTCGTATATGATAGTGGGACTCATTTTACTAGAAGATAAATCACAAGTAGACCGTACATGATGTATCAATGATCTCAACCAGACACACTCTCGGCTTGCTTCATGCATTGCAAGAATTTCTGCGTGATTAGATGATGTTGTTGATATGGTTTGTTTCATGGATCTCCATGAAATCGCTGTACCACCACAGGTAAATAAATAACCTGTTTGTGATCTTCCAACATGTGGATCAGATCTAAACCCAGCATCTGCATAGCCAATAAGGTTTGTCTTGGTTTTATTCGGGTAAAATAATTCCATATCTAAAGTACCCTTGAGGTAACGAAGAATATGCTTAACACTATTCCAATGCCTTCGAGTTGGTGAGGAGTCATCTCTTGCTAACAAGTTAACAGCAAATGCTATATCCGGCGTGTGTGATTAGCAAGATACATTAGTGCCCCGATTGCACTAAGATATGATACTTCTGGACCAAGTATTTCTTCATTACCTTCTTCACTCATTTCTCGAGGTCTAAAAGGATCTTTGTCTTCCTTTAATGATCTTACAATCATTGGAGTACATAATGGATGTGATTTATCCATATAAAAACGTTCCAGAACTTTTCTAACATAGATTTCTTGGTAAATGAAAATTTCATTTCTCAGATACTCAATTTGTAACCCAAGACAAAATTTTGTTCTTCCTAAGTCCTTCATTTCAAATTCTTTCTTCAGACATTTTATTGCCTTATCTAACTCTTCAGGAGTTTCAATGATATTTATATCATCAACATATACGGAAATTATTCAAACTCATTTCCAGATCTTTTCATGAATATACATGGGCATATTGGATCATTTTTATATCCTTCTTTCAGGAGATATTCATTAAGTCAATTGTACCACATACGCCCAGATTGCTTTAATCTATACAAGGACTTTAGTCTTATCGAGTATTGTTCTCGTGAATTCAAAGTGTATGCTTCTGGCAGCTGGAATCCTTCAGAGATTTTCATATGTTTATATATAAATCTATACATATATGTAATCATTTTTCATAATACTTCTAGTATTTGAAATCCTTCTATGATTCAACTCACAATATCTACCCATGGTTTATTATCATATTCTCAAGACGCATATCAAAATTTCATATATTGCCAGACTACCAAATCAAAACATGAATGTTCATTCCATCACGAGACAACATATATCATTATTATATTGAATTACTGCGAAAATCATTCTAACCATACTTCTCCCCCTTTTGGCATAAGTGTTCTCATTTTTATAATTCAAATAGCACTTTAGGTGCACAGATTCATGTTGTCACATTTCATATAGCTTCTTTTTTTTCTACTAGCTAGTCATTTTATGTCTACTGATGACATTTATATACTGGATCCTCCATTTATCACGTGATATTATTGTCGACAAATTTATCCTTTCACGGTTTCTTTTCCTTATGAAAACATATTGAGCTCTCTTATTATTTCTTTCAGGTACCTGAACCACTTCTGGGGTCTTACAAATAGTTATGTCTCAAGTAAAGCCTCCTCAAAATGATCATCATAATTATTCGCCTCATTTTCATTTTCTTTTGGAACCGATCATTTTCTCATGCTTCAAGCATGTTTCATTCTCATATATAATTATTGGAGCATTCTTCAACTGGATCATGAGATATAAAAATCTTTATTTGTTCAGTGATAGCGTCTGGCAAATATTTTGCAACATTTGATAAACTTCTAGTTCACATTACTAATATTTGAGAATCCACATTTGTTGCAAACAACTTATATCTCTTCCAGCTATTTATTTCTCCCCCTCACTGGGAACACCAATATTTAACTCCAAATTGTATTTGATATCCATCTATGAGCATTGTTGTGGTGGAACAATATTAATACAAATTTCAAGACATTAGATGGAAAATATTTGGCTATTGACAAGAGCCAATGGGAAAATTCATTCTCTTTTATTGGCATGATACAAATATAGTTGGATTACATTTTACCCAACTCTAAGATTGAAAATTTTGTTCTCACAAATATTAATCTAGCTATTCAGGGAAGCTTTGCTAGACATGTATGCTCTCACATAGCATATAAACATTAAAAACAAAATTAACAATCACTAGTAATTTCAATGAAAATCATATGAGTAATGTTCTTAACTGAACAAATTTGCAAACTTCAGGTTGCAAGTTGATCATGTAACATGGACACCACCAATGTGACCATTTCATAGATGCATCTAATATTCATAAAGTATCATTTAGTCCATATGATATCTGTATGAGCCCATATATAATTCATACTATACACATCTACATGTGTATAATCTCAATCAAAACTAGTGATGTTTCATATTTCATTCTTTTGAGAACAAGTAACTGAATCTTCTGGTTCATTAGTGAGTATTGACATTATTTTGCATCATTATGATCCAGGATGATCTGACCGGTCATTGCCAAAAATTACATGCACAAACTTCAGGTTTGTTGCAATATTATTCTCATTGTCAAACTAACTACTGGTTATATAAGGGTAAAAACTTTATACAATATGACTCATACTTGTATTCCAATAATTTCCTCTCAAGTGAGTCATATAAAATACTTTCCACTCACAAATATATTATTAGTTCTTCAGGAATTAATACTGTTGTATCTAATGCATATAGTTCTTCAGGAACTAATATCGTTGTATCTAATGCATATAGTTCTTCAGGAACTAATTTCATTGCTTGCTATGCACATAAATTTATGTGGTTTCATGTCATTGAATGCTTGAGTAGAATATAAGTGTTTATAACTATTAGTCATAAAACTAAAGTTTTTATGGCTTCAGGCCATAAAATTAAATTTTGTATTTGGCTTCTTGCCACTTTATATGACTTTTTGGTCATAAAAAATAGAATTGTCATTTCTTCAGGTCAATATATGATGACTATAGGTCATTGGACTCTGACCACTTAATACTTAATTAGAAAATTATTTTATGTGATTACTGGTCATAAAAATAAAATCTTTATCGCTTCGGGCCATTGAGCTTTGCACATTTAACAATTAAGGAGAACATTTATAAAATTTATATGACTTCTGGTCATAAAATCGAACTTTTATAGTTTCATGCCGTGAGAATTTGACCACTCGATCATGTAAAAACTTACTTTTATAACTACAGGTCATAATAATACAATCTTTATGGTGGTTAGACTCTCAGTATTTAATAATTAAATACAAAACTTAACTTTTATGACTACAGTTCATAAAAATAAGATCTTCATGTTTCAGCCATAGTGCTGTAACCATTTTAAAAAAATGTTATATGACTACAGGTAATAAAAATAAAATATTTATTGTTTCAAGTCGTTAGCTCTAAACATAAATTGATATATTTATATAATGGAACTTCAGGTTCCATCAAGTATGGCTTCAGGCCATTATGTGATAAAATTTAATTTCAGGTTCCATCAAATAGGCTTCACGCCGTTAGGCAATGGAACTTTAGGTTCCATCAAATAAGACTTCGGACATAAAATGAAATACTTATGTGATGAAACTTGAGGTTTCATCAAATATGGGTTTCGGCCGTTAGGCTCTCGCCATAAAAATGAAATCTTGAACGGATGGAACTCCAGGTTCCATCAAATATGACTTCTGACCATTAAAAAATGAAATTATTTAATAGATGGAACTTCGGGTTCCAACAAAATCAAATCCGACTTCACGCCGTGATTAAAAAATGTTTTTTTTTTTCAAATTACAACTATATTTTAGGCACATCACGATATTAAATATCTCAATTATATTTAGCAATTACAATTCTAATTGAATTAAAATCTTACCATGTAATAATATCATTTATGATAAAATTACAAAAATTTCAAACTTTATTTCACAAATAAATCTATTCAAACCACTCATAAATGTGAGCAATATGAAATGGTCCATTAGTATTCATAGATACATAAATATGTTTAAAGCTCATTAACACCAAAATAATAAATCTCCAGCATTAATTTGTGAAATAATCAAGTCCTTTAAAACACCAATATAATGTTTAATATAATTTTTATGGCATTTCGAAATGATAAAGGCGTTGGATTGGTTACAAAATAATAAGCATGTATTTGAAACCATAATATTCAATCATTTTGATCATAATGTGAGTGATTTCTGATAACTTAATTACTTTAAATGCAAGGGAAACAAAGTCTCATTGTGTAAAATCTTCATTTTCATTTTAAAATGAATAGGAGAAAACTCTAGAAATTATAAAACAATCTTATTGTCTACAACCAAGATTAGAGAAATAAACAAACATTAGCCTCAAAAATATTTCAATGCAAATTTATAATGTAAATTGTTGCATAGTCTCTTTAAACACATATATTGTGTCAATTATTTCTTCATAATTGCACGTCACCTATGATTGAGATTTTCCATCCAAAGATTCATCATATTATTGTGTCAATTATTTATTCATAATTGCACATCATTCATGATTGGGATTTTACATCCAAAGATGCAGTATTTATAAAGTCTTAAATGAGTCCAATTCAAAAGAAAAATTTTGCTTTTTTGGTGCTCATTATCACCATAGCCCTCATCAGCATATGTCACATGCCTAACAAGTAACAACCCAATTTTGTTTATATAACAATAATGGACTCAATGCTTTAACACATATTTTCATCAGATTCATGTCTACCACCAAGGATACTTTGTCCGAATATCTCTTAGAGTTAAAACTCAATTTTCATATCATCTCTAGCCCCAAACAATTTTCTAGAGGTTTACAAATTTTCATCTCAATCCACACAAAAATGAAATTCTTAGCAGATGGAACTTCAGGTTCCATCAAACATGGCTTCAGGTCAAATCTTTACTATGTGGAACTTCAGTTCTACCAAATATGTCTTCAGGCCATAAAAATTGAAATTTTACTAGAAGGAACTTCAAGTTTCATCAAAATCAAATACGGCTTAAGGCCGTAAATAAAAATTGGAACTACAGATTCCGTAGAGATGACTTCAAGTCATCATTATTTTGGAACAACAGGTTCCACAAATAGCAAAATATAAGATAAAAGAACAAGATGAAGAAAATGATATTATTACCAATATTACCTTGGTGAGTCTCGTGCTCGGTTAGAGCTTCGTGCTCATAACGTGTTACAAATATAAAGATGAGAAAGAGACACAAGAAGAGAGAGTGGAAGAATATCTTATTTAAAGGTGATCATATACAAGGGTGAGCCCTCTATTTATAGAGGAGAATTAGGGTTACATCCACAATATAAGGGATTTCATAACAATATCTTTATTATGGCTGAGTAATTGCAAGAACAAATGATGAAACTTGTACTACAATTACAAGAGAAAACAATTATGGCTGAGTAATAGCTTAGCGAATGCTATATTGGTGTAATATGTGATCAATGCTTATTTATTTGATTGGATATCAATAAGCTATTATTACTAATTGGCGCCATAATGAGATGCAATTATGACAGTGATATATATCCATTCATCAGTTGTAATTCACCTTATCCATTGTAATTTATGGCTTTTCTTCTTATAGTTTTTCCTGAAAGGGTGATTTGTTGTTTGAATCAAATTAGAGTTCTAGTATGTTATCTAGTGTTGCGTGATCTGAATCTTTCGAGAACCTTGGCTCCAAGTTAAGTTTTATCCCGACTTTGTTTATTCTTGTTTCATTATCCGGGATCGGAGAAAACTCGTGGGTGAGCAGGTAATAAATTCCTTCAGAAAGTGACAGAAAAATTATACTAAATAGCCTTCAATGGATGTGACTACGACGAAGGGTACGTAAGAGAGGAAATGGAGAACTAACGTTTTTATAAGAGAAACAGTGTCCCCAAATATTACAATTGGAGACATGATTACTTATGACACCACCTATTAAAAATGGGTAACGTCGTTTCTTATCGATCACTTTATAATGTCTCATTTTTTAATGAGACATTGTAAGTAACGAAGTCTCTCATTAACATATTTATTTAGAGATGTTGTTTCTTCCTTTACTATATTTCCATAATTACAAAAATGTACAATTTTGTAATTGACTACATGTTAAAAGACGATGTTAAAAGCATTTTGTGTAGTAGTGTGGTCATCAAATTTTCCAATGTGGTTTTCTTTTTACTCCCACAATGATTAATTCTTGCTCTGTTATAACAAATTTATTTACGTACTTTTAAAAAACACTTGAAGCCATCGGCCTTGTAAAGAGAAATGGAAAAGGGGTTTTCTAAATTTAGAAATGGCCATCCATAATAACAAGCGCATAAATGTTCTCTCTAAATGCCCATTGTCCTAGATAGACCAATATTCATGTGAAATAATTGTTAAGATTTTGAAGGGAGAGGCAACTAGATGCTTTGTTTTGTTTGTTCTTTACACATGCACATATACATATATCACAAAGCATGTTCTCCCACCACCCCGAAAAAACTTTATTTTGGCAAGCAAAGGGGATCATTCAATTTATAGCAACTGTTTTTGGGTATTCATTATTGTTACATGAGAAATCTATTCTCGCAACTAAAAGTATGGTTAATATTAAATACAGTATTATGTTTGGCACCAAATCTACGAGCTAATTGATGACTTTGTTTGATGTTAAATAAAAGATTATAATTTACTTTTTTTTTATACATCGGAAAATAAAGATTATAATTTACTTTATCTCCCAAATCTAATAATTTTTTTACTTAACCCTATTGATTCCATATAAAAGGGTTTTCGATCAATGATACTTTCAAATACAAATGTCAAAGAGACAATACTTTTTTTGGCCAATCAAAGAGACCATACATACTTTAAAAAACCACCACATTTTAATAAATGACTAAATTAATTAGCTAATTTTCATTTCAATTAGCCTTTAATGGTTGACACCCCACCATTTTATAATTGAAAGTAGCCAAGCGTGGAGTTGTGATCTATCCATTAAGCATCTTTATTATTGTTTCCCGATCAAGCCACATGTTTCACTTGCTATATTCAAGCATATATGCCATTTTTTATTCATTTATTTGTTTATGTGATATATTGTCAGTTATATAAGGATTTAGTTGAAAATTTATTTGTTAAACTTTAAAGAATAAAGTTTTAAGGTTAATTTTTTATCTGTGTCAGGCATACTGTGAATAACTTATTCATTCAGACAAAATAATTACTGGTAAATATATAAGACACGAAGAGAATTCACATTTCGCAAGTTACCTGCCTTATGTTGTACTCCCTCCGTTCCTAAATATAAGATCACTTTGGTTAATTTGGGGAGATTATTAAGGAAGACAATAGAATTTCATGATCTTCCCAAAATCCCCTCAATTACTTAACTTTAAAAGGATGAGGGTTTTTCAATGAAAAGAGAGAGTATAAGGGTAGTTTGAGCAAAACTTGAGATAAAATAGGAAGTGATCTTATATTTATGAACTTATATCCACTTACCCAAAGTGATCTTATATTTAAGAACGGAGGTAGTATTTAACTATTTATTTCAAAACCATAAAAATAAAAACTACATTTTTTAAGAAAATGATCAAACCGTTATAAAAGGATATCGTGATCATCGAACTATTAATGGACACAATTTGTTCCAAAATTGTAATATTGTTACTGGTATTTTACTTCCTTCAACTTCATTAAAATCTGGCAAACGAAAAGTTCATTTAAAAGGATCCTAATTCCATGCTCATCACTTGGATGAGGAAGTTTGCTAATTAAATCCTCATTTTTTTCAACCTTTGCCTTTTGCAATTATTTGAACTTACAATTCAGTGCATGGATGAAACCGTTCTCGATCACGTTTTACTGCCTCCATTGGCAAGTAAGAAGAGGCTTGAGAGTTCGCTTAGCTTGTTTAATACAACAAAGGCTAAAATACATTTAACTCCTCTCAATTGTATATCATGTGTATAACTTCCTTGGCTTTCAAAAATTTAAGCAAACCCTTTGATATTTCATATTTTGACCCTAACTCATTAAAAAAACTGTTAAATCTAACGGAATGTGTAATGTCATATAAATTTGATTTTTTTAAAATATATTAATTATAAATTTTAATATTTTGATTAATTATTAAACATATACACCTTATCTATCTCTGGATCATACATAGTTCACGACTTACACTCCCGACACAAATGTCTTCTTTAGGACTCTCATTTGAGACGACCTTACAACTATGTCTTGGTATTAAACATAATTTTTTTTAAAGAGTAACTTTGTCATTTCCCTGCCCATCCCTAATTCCCTTCTCACCCATCGTGATTCGAATCCCTCCTCGCCCACAACCGGCCAAAAAGGGAAGGACAAGAAGTGTATCCACGGCTTCTTGTACCAATTTCTCCTGACACATTACTAATTCTCCCGGCGTCGATCTACTTATTGTTAATAGATCGATAAGTCTATTTTTTTTTCTTAATTATTTATTCAATTCTAATTATCAATTACGACATAAAATCAAAGAAATGAGATGTGGTACAACCCAAAGTCATCATTCTATTTGGTTTGCACAACGAAAAATTTATTCCGAGATAAGCATAGATCCGGAGATTCCCGAATAGGTCAACCTTTCGAACTGCTGCTGAATCCATGGGCAGGCAAGAGACAACCTGGCGAACTGAAACATCTTAGTAGCCCATCATCAATCATCATCTTCTACCAAGCCCACAAGTAACGTTTCGTCATCAGCTACTTTCAACTTCTTCTATCCATGACCTTCTAGTCCACACATCAAGTTCTTCATAATCTCTACAATTATTTGGACTTATCATCAAACTTTGTCTTGGGTCTTTCCATTACCCTGTTGCTTCCATGCAAACTTAATACGTCCACAAAGTTTCCATGCCCATTAATCTTGTTTCTCTAGCAGGTTGATTATTAACAAGTGATGTTTTAATGTGTACTCTACTTATCAAATGTGTTATATCAAGAATGATTACTTGTCAATCTTCATTTGAAAACGATGCAGAAGCCATGTTAGGAAGCTCACCAGCGACTGACTGACATGGTAGAGCTTGCAGGAGAGTTTTTTTCCTATTTAGCCTCATTTGGCCGTTTAAACACATGCATCAAGATACACGGTGGACAAAAAATTAGACTAGAAGAAATTGGCATAGGTTTAATTTAATGCTTTGAATTTTGATGGAGGAGGTGATAATAGAGAGCATAAAGAGTAAAGATGGAAAATGTGACAAAGAGGCATGAAGAACTATTAAATAATCGACTCAAATTAAAGTGAAGGGGTGTGTGTTATTTGTATATTTTTGCTTTTAAAGAAATAATTGTACTTCAAAAGTACTTTGTCCTTGATGAATGAACTAATCATCCAATTGAATTCAGTTAATGATTTTAGTTCCTTTAGTTAATACTACCTCCGGTCCTAAATATAGGACCTCATTGACTTTTTTTTTTGCAGAGATTAAGGTTGCGAAATACGTTATTAAATGATTATATATTTGATATATTTTTAGATTATTCATTAGTTTATAGGTAAAATAAACTAGTTTAATGGAAAAAATTAGGTAAATCAATTTATAATTAACTTATTTTATTTTTTTAAGAATATTTTAGAAAAAGTCAATTAGTTCTTATATTTCGGATCGGCGGGAGTGTAAGTTTTATCTAAAGCTGTTTATACAACTATATATCTTTCTTAAATCTCTAATTCCCTTTCTCATCAAGGATTGGAGGGAGTATAAATTGTTATAATTTTATTTACCTAATTACAAAAACTAATAAAAAAGGATGAATTATTTAAAAAACTAAAAATGTTTTACGCAACACGAGAATGGCAAGAGTAATCTTGACTTCTAGTTGAGTTAAAAAAGTACAGTACAACTTACAAGAAAAAAACAACCTTAAATAACGTGGGCCAAATCCGAAAGTAGAAAAACAACCACCCCACCCCAAGCGAGTAACACAAAACATGACACACTCGCGCGTGGAACAGCAAACACCATGCACGTACTTTGTCTCTCCCGCGGCTATTGAATGAGAGAGAGAAGACTATCCACACCTGTACGTGATCATTCACCATTCACTTGCATCACTCTTTAACGTACACAACCAACTCCTAAGAAGAAATATAAAAATGTTAAGAGCGGCCATTAATGCCAACCTCAACCACCAATCTATCCTATCCACCCTTAGCCTTGAATAATGTATGTTATGTACATTGTACAAGCACTCACTACAACTACTACTCATACTCAGATCACCACATACAACATATATACACTGTACTACTTTCTCTTTCTTTCTTTGCTTGAAAGTGGCCTAGCTAGGGGTAGATCTGGGCCATGATGTGGAACTCGGCGAGGGATGCATTTGGGAGGACGGCGTCGTTTAGGGAGGAGGTGGATGATGAGGAGGAGCTGCGGTGGGCTGCACTGGAGAGACTTCCGACGTACTCGCGAGCACGGAGAGGTATATTCAAGGATGTGAGTGGTGAGAAGAAGGAGATGGAAGTGAGTGAGCTTGAGGCGCAGGAGAGACTTCTTGTTCTTCATAGATTGTATGACTCCCTTGGTGATCAACCTCACGTAATCTTTGACCACATGAGAAGTCGGTTTGACCAGTACGTAGTTTTCTCCATCTTTTCATATTCTTATAGTTTCAATTCCTTTTACTTGCTCCGTCAAGATTAAAGAAGTTGGCTACATGGGAGTAGCTATAGTAGTTAGCTTGTTTCCATGGTAATAATGTGAGATTTGAGCAATTCAAGTATGTGGAGTTTGAAATATTACTAGGGATCAAGAATTTCCCTCCGGTCTCCTGTCTGTATAAGTCCTAACCGACAAAACACGCTTCTTAAGAAAACATATAAAAATTATGTGGTTGTTTGAAGTTAATTCTTTATTATAATACTATCAAGAGAGAAAAGTGTAAGCGTTAACAAATATGGACGAGAGTTAGAGGTAAAGTGTGGAAACACACATTGAATAACGAGAAAATGCAAGGGTGAACTCTTACATTTAGACTAAAACTATTTAAATTGTGACTCTTATATTACGGAGTGGAGGGAGTATTAATTTTGAGCTCAATGTACTCAATGAATGATCTCTGATCGCTCAGGGTAAAGCTGAGGTTTCCGAAGATTCAAGTTCGGTTTCAACACTTGACAGTAGAAACTTGTGTTCATGTTGGAAGCAGAGCCCTGCCTACAATTCCTAATTTTATATACAACATGACCGAGGTATTTGCTCTTGTTTTTGTTCATTTTTGTTTACTGAAATTCTATTTAATAAGGAGTTGTTGTGTCGTCATCTAACATGATAGTTGTGTGATTTTTCTGTCAAATTATCAATTAGGCTCTTTTAAGACAAGCGCGACTATACAGGAGAAAGCGAAGTAAATTGACAATTCTAGCCGACATTAGTGGGATTATTAGACCTTCAAGGTGGGTGGTAGTACATTATTTTTATTACGTTTGTGCTTTGTTTTGGTTGTAGGCACTATAAAATGACAAAGACTATTTATTTATAAATGCTTGGTTTATTATAAGTGGGATTATTATAAGTGCTTTGTTTTCGTTGTACGCACTATAAAAGAAATTAAAACTCTTTTGCACAATTTTTATAGACCAAACCATGCACATTTTATGGTTCAAAATTTCTGAGTAAAATGGAGTAAAGCACTTAACTGCGATTTTTTAAATTCATCGTTTTGTTCAGGGTTTCTCATAATTTGTGTTACTTGGCATATTTATGCATTAAATAATACTTGCCTTGAAATTAGAAAAGTTTCATTTTTGATAAGCTAAGCTAACAATTGTCTTATTTTTCTTAAAGATTGACTCTTCTTTTGGGTCCGCCAAGCTCTGGAAAAACAACTCTACTTTTAGCTCTTGCTGGCAGGCTGGGACCTGGTTTGCAGGTATTCAGATTTTTAGTGGCCTATATGAGATGGAATTAGATTTTCAAGTCAAGCACAATCAAGCATACAATGATACACATCATATTATGTTAATTTATGAGAAACTATTGCATGAATTTAGTTCACCACGTCATTTATAAATGACTGACGACTAATTTCAACCAAATACTTAAAGAATATTTTAATTTGAAAATTTTAATAAGATGTAGTATTATGGAGCTTTGATTTCGTTTACCCGATAGAAAAAAATAGTAAATGTCGCCTTCCTTTTTACCCCACTAAAGTGCTACATCAAATTAAAAAAATTTCAAATTACTTTAAAATATGCCTAAGGTGTTCGGTTGTGACGCATGACAGAGTATGTTGGAATGAGATTAAGTTGGAATGAGAATTTCTCTTTTTTTTTAGTAACGCAAAATCATATTAATTAGCGAAAAGGTTACATGGTTCTAATGTCTCCAAAAGAATATTAAAAGCATTAGATAGATTGATAGGAAGCAAATGAATGGAAATAAAGGAGAAAGACTTCAACAACAATGTAGTATTAGTAACTCGATTGTGTGCTTCACTGAAGAGAGCCCAACCGGAGAAATCAATTGTTCGTCTTCCCATGTTCCATATGGTGAGACTGTGCTTTGGAAAATCTGAATGATGAATCTAATTCAAAGCTAAACAGAAGCATCCTAAAGCGATGAAATGTCCATGTGACAAGAATTTCTCTTCAATTGTACGGTTCTGTTATAATTTGAGCTACTATGCGCCTAAGCTTTGATGCACTGGGTTCCAAGTCATCCTTAATACATTCATTTACATTGAGGTTTTGGATATCCGCCTTCTCTAATTGATTTACATTGAAACATTCTAAGCAGCCTAATTTATAGATATATAGACTAAATGTTAACCTATAATACACCTTTTTCACCTGTGTCTTCTTTGGTATTCTTTCTCTTGCTTATTTATATTGGTATGCCCTTTGAAGATGTCAGGGAGTATCACATACAATGGACATACTCTGAATGAGTTTGTTCCTCAGAGAACAGCTGCTTATGTCAGCCAACAAGATTCACATGTGCCAGAGATGACTGTAAGGGAAACTCTTGATTTTGCAGGCCGCTGTCAAGGCGTTGGATTTAAACATGGTATGGTCCAATGAGACTGTTTCAATCTACACATTTAAATGCTGAATTCTAAATTCTCAACCCTTAACAGATATGCTGCTGGAACTAGCCAGAAGAGAAAAGAATCTTGGGATAAAGCCTGATGAAGATCTTGATCTACTCATGAAGGTGCTTCCTATATTGTTGCTTTCTTGGTTAATTACTGTAACTTATGGACATGACTTAATCAAATGTAATATTTTTTTTTTGGCAGGCATTAGCACTCGGTGAACAGGAAACAAATCTTGTGGTTGAGTATGTCATGAAGGTACTCACTAACTACTGTTAAAGTCTTGAATGCATAAACAGCTGCCTTGATAATTATTACCAGAAATATTTCATTGACTTTACACCCAATAAGGGAAAAAGAAATATTTAGTAAACTAACTTATTATGGACATCCTTAACGTTCCTATTAATGTTGTTCTTTTGACTCTGGCTAGCCAAAGAAATGAAGAAAAAAGTGTCTTAGAATGTGTTAAAAGGGGATGTGAGGATTATATCATATATGTGTTGTGATTCATTGTTAAGTTTTATAAATCATCCAAGGTACTAAAATAATTATGACAAAGATATTAGGTATGGACATTTGTGCTGACACATTGGTAGGTGATGAAATGCTCAAAGGCATTTCAGGAGGGCAAAAGAAGCGTCTTACAACAGGTATGTATGTACGTATAGCTTTGATTGGTGCATCACCAAGTCAAATGTATTTAAAAGATTTTCACATGGTGTGCGCCTTGTTACTAGGTGAATTACTTGTTGGTCCAGCAAGAGTGCTGTTCATGGATGAAATATCAACTGGTCTTGATAGTTCAACTACTTACCAAATTATCAGATATCTTAAGCATTCCACCCGTGCACTTGATACAACCACTATCATATCTCTTCTACAACCAGCTCCTGAGACATATGAATTGTTTGATGATGTAATTCTTTTGTGTGAGGGGCAGATTGTGTATCAGGGACCTCGGGAATCTGCTCTTGATTTTTTCAAATCGATGGGATTTAGCTGTCCGGAACGAAAGAATGTGGCAGACTTCTTGCAAGAAGTAAGTGGTTATGATACTAGAACATTCTCATCCGGTCTCAAATATAAGATTAAGTTGACTTTTCCGTGGAGATTAAAAAAGTAAAATATGCCTATAAATTCTAGCATTTGTTACATGTAATCAGATTATACGTTATTATATAAGTAAAATAAATTAGTTTTAGAAAAAGAGAGAGATATAAGCAATTTAACGTCATATGTTTTACATTCTTAATTTCTCTAAAAGTAAAAGTCAACTTGATCTTAGAGTTAGGATAGGATCGGAGTGAGTAGCTTTCTATTCTTATTAGTTATGAGTATGCTTTGAGTCATTGATGGAATTCTGCAAAACAGGTTACATCCAAAAAGGACCAAGAACAGTACTGGTCTGTCCTTGACAGTCCCTATCGCTACATACCTGTTGGGCAGTTTGCAGAGGCTTTTGCTTTATACCGTGGTGGTAAAAATTTATCTGAGGAACTAAAAGTTCCTTTCAATAAACGCTTTAATCATCCAGCAGCCTTGGCAACTACTAACTATGGAGCCAAAAAGCTTGAACTTCTCAAAACCAGCTACCAATGGCAGAGGCTGCTCATGAAGCGAAATTCATTTATTTATGTTTTTAAATTTGTTCAGGTAAGTTACCACTAGTAACCAAAAATAATTGCTGATTTATGCAGGTCATTTTATTAATGTGACTTTAGTGGTTTTTTCACTTAAAAACAAACAATTCTGTGCTTTTGATTCATTAGTTGCTTTTCATTATTTCATATTTTGACTATCCAACAGCGCATGTTTTTATACGAATTTGACTAATACAGTAATGCATATTTTAAAATTTTGAATTTGTCAATGCTGTTTACTTTTGTTTCAGTTTTGAATCAATTACACTCTAGATGCAATGATTTTTAATGTTGATATCAAGTTCCTTGATATTTTCAGCTTCTTTTGGTTGCTTTGATCACAATGAGTGTTTTCTTCCGGACAACAATGCATAAAAACACAATAGATGATGGAGGCTTATATCTTGGGGCATTGTACTTCTCTATGGTTATTATTCTCTTCAATGGTTTTACGGAGGTATCCATGTTGGTTGCAAAGCTTCCAGTACTTTACAAACACAGAGACTTGCATTTTTATCCTAGCTGGGCTTATACACTCCCTTCTTGGCTCCTCAGTATCCCAACTTCACTCATGGAAGCTGGATGCTGGGTGGTAGTCTCATATTACACCATTGGATATGATCCTGCCATTTCTAGGTAAATCCAGAATACACTCTACCTTATTCTATATTACTTCTTCCATTCCTGAACATAAGACCTATTTGACTTTTTTGTTTGGAAAAATTAAGAATGATAAATGAGCTAATTAATCATAACGTATTTTGTGTATTATTATATCATATGTCAGCCTGTAAGTCAAATAAACTAGTTTTGAGAAAAAAAATCGTACAAATCAATTTATAAGTAACTTATTTCACTTTCTCTTAGAATTATCCAAAAAAGTCAACTATTTATTATATTTTTGGAAATGGAGATATATGAGCATGTGACAAGTGACTATTACATGCCATGCAATTATATGTGTGTTTATTTCTGATGACAATTATGTATTTCTGGATGTGCAGATTTGTTAAGCAGTTTTTGCTATATTTCCTTCTACACCAGATGTCAATTGGTCTCTTCCGTCTGATAGGATCCTTGGGCAGGAACATGATTGTATCAAACACCTTTGGATCCTTTGCTATGTTGATTGTGATGGCTCTTGGAGGATACATAATTTCAAGAGGTCAAACTGGCTCTCAATCTTTTCTTGTAATTTAATTTATATTGACAACCTAATTTTATACACTTCAAATATCTTCCTGTTGTGCAGACCGTATACCTCCTTGGTGGATATGGGGCTTTTGGATTTCTCCATTGATGTATGGACAAAATGCAGCTTCTGCTAATGAATTCCTTGGCCATTCATGGCATAAGGTATAACCCTTTCTCCTTAGTAGCTATTATTACTTGTGGACTATTATTTACAGCTTAGAGTACCTTGAAAGCATCATTTTTGGCTCGTCCAGAGATTCAGTGACATTTTTCTGTTTAGCATATCTTTTTAACTGCATTGAAGAACACTCTATTTTCTTGTTCTGTAGAAAGCTGGAGATCACTCCACCCTTTCGTTGGGTGAAGCATTATTAAGACAGAGAAGTTTGTATCCAGAGAGCTATTGGTATTGGATTGGTGTTGGAGCAATGGTTGGATATACAATTTTGTTCAATACACTTTTTACTATCTTCCTAGCTTACCTTAATCGTAAGACAAGTTCCTATTTGTTAAGCCCTCAAATAATTTAATTTTACTTTGCCTTCTGTTGCTTCATTTATTTGAAGTATTAAGCTTAAATGATCTCTTATATTCTGGTTAGCCTGGGGAAGGCCACAGGCTGTCGTCTCAAAGGACGAGCTGGAGGAGAGAGAGAAAAGGAGGAAAGGAGAAAGTTCTGTTGTTGAGCTGAGAGAGTACTTCCAACATTCAACATCAAATGGTTTGTAAACTATTCATCTCATATTTATACTTCTTCCTGTTCTACTTCTATACATAACAAGCACGACCTCCTGTGTATTCCGCGGAAGAGGTATTTCAATAGATTATAGACTACACTCTTGGAAGAATAGAGAAGAGGGACTGAAAGCTTTACAAAAAAAATGGTTGAAAAAACTCCAATTGTAGTGACAGTTGAATTGTGATTTTATAGGAAAACGTTTTAAGCAACGAGGGATGGTCCTCCCTTTCCAACCACTTTCAATGGCTTTCAGCAATATCAATTACTACGTGGATGTCCCTGTGGTGTGTAAAAATGACTCATTCTTTTTATAATTGTTCTTTGTTTTTTCAATTCTTTGGATTAATTCCTGTTTTTGCAAATATTACTTCAGGAACTGAAACAGCAGGGGTTATCTGAAGACAAGTTGCAGCTATTAGTTAATGTTACTGGAGCTTTCAGACCTGGTGTACTGACAGCATTGGTTGGAGTCAGTGGTGCTGGAAAAACCACTCTCATGGATGTATTAGCTGGAAGAAAAACTGGTGGAACCATAGAAGGGAGCATATACATATCTGGTTATCCAAAAAGACAAGAAACTTTTGCAAGAATTTCTGGATATTGTGAGCAAACAGATGTTCACTCTCCATGCTTAACTGTCTTGGAATCCCTACTATTTTCTGCTTGGCTTCGATTGCCTTCTGATGTTAGCTTGGAGATACAAAAGGTAAGAAAACTGAAACATGAACTAGCCATTTTCCTAACCATATGTGCACATAATAATTCTTTTTTGGGAATTTTGATTGTCAGGCTTTTGTTGAAGAGGTAATGGAACTTGTAGAGCTCACTTCATTGAGTGGAGCACTTGTGGGTCTGCCTGGAATTGATGGGTTGTCAACAGAACAACGGAAAAGATTGACTATAGCAATTGAATTGGTTGCCAACCCTTCAATAGTCTTCATGGATGAGCCCACATCAGGGTTGGATGCTCGGGCTGCCGCAATTGTGATGCGAACTGTGAGGAATATAGTAAATACTGGAAGAACTATTGTGTGCACAATCCATCAGCCTAGCATAGAAATTTTTGAATCCTTTGATGAGGTATTGTTCAGGATAGAGATTTTTCAGATTTGTTTCATTTAATAACAACTTCCTGTGGCAGTATTTAACTATGGCAGTGTCTAGCTTATGTGTGAATTTAAGATGATGTTTTTGAGATGGCTTGATATGATTCCGTCATGCTTTGCTACGGAATTTCAACTTATAGATGTTTTATCTTTATTTAGTGTATAATACTTTCAGTTATCCAAACCACCCAAATGATTTTGTACCATTTTCTCACTAATAAGTGTCATTCCAACTTGTTCGTATATATGATCATTATGAATTTCATCTTTTTTTTTGTATGACCACTTGTCCATCTTAACATCCTCATCTCGGCTACATTTTTTATTCAATAGTCCCTAAACAGTCCAAAATTCATTATCATGTTGCACTACTGGTTTTATAGCAATGCAATTATACTGAGAGAGCATAATGACACTGATACATGTAGTCGACCCCACCTAGTGGGATAGGCTCTCCTGTTGTTGCATCCAATTAGATAAATAGTTCCAGGGATCGAATTTTATCCTTCATAAATTTCTATAAGCATTTCTATCTACTATGGTTCTAATCATTTCCCAAAATTTTTGCAGCTTCTATGTATGAAGCGAGGAGGTGAGCTAATATATGCTGGTCCGCTTGGCCCCAAGTCTTGTGAGCTAATAAGTTATTTTGAGGTCTGTAAATGCCACTTAGTTTTTATAGAACAATTATTTCACTCATTGGTGACGAAGATAAATTCATTATTTCTCATAACTTATGTTGCTATTGTAGTCCGTTGAAGGTGTTCCAAAGATTAGAACTGGAGATAACCCTTCTACATGGATGCTGGAAGTTACTTCTTCACTGGAAGAAAGCCGTCTAGGCGTTGACTTTGCTGAAGTTTACAGGGGATCAAGCTTATTTATGTAAATGCAATTCTTCACTCAACTTTTCTGCACAAACTTACCATTACATATGCAACGGCTACTTTCTTATTGATACTGTATTTATTTTCTTCTTATTCAGGCGAAACAAAGAGTTGGTTGAAAGCTTGAGCAAACCAAGTAGTAATTCAAAAGAATTGAATTTCCCTAGCAAGTATTGTCGGTCATATTTTGATCAGTTCCTAACTTGTCTTTGGAAGCAAAGTCTTTCGTATTGGCGTAATCCGCAATACACAGCAGTTCGCTTCTTCTACACCATCATTATCTCATTGATGCTTGGTACTATATGCTGGAGATTTGGTGCCAAAAGGTAGTTTACTCTGCATATTACATTGTATCATTTTCAATCTTGACACTTCCTTGGAAATTTAATTGGTTTTCAATTTTAGAAAGGTTAAATATCTCTGTTGCCATAAATTAATCTGAAAGTATTAATTTGGCCAACAAATAATAAAAAGGCTCATTCTGGCGAATGAACAAAAAAATGACCCATTTTAGCCATTAAACTACTGAAAAATACTAAAATACAAAATGGGGTTGTAGCCCACTTACCAGCTCAACTAACTACCTATTGGTTGAGACCTTTTATTGTTCGTTAGCCAATTTGATATTTTCGAAATAGTTTATTGGACAGAATGATATTTAACCCTTTTTACAATCTCAATATACCTATCACGGGCTCTAATGCATTAGCACATCATGCATTTTTTTCTTCTCAGAATTTTGTTTGATTCTAGCTAATATCCTGTATCAACTGAATATTTTTTTATTTACACAGGGAGACACAGCAAGATCTATTTAATGCCATGGGATCTATGTATGCTGCAATCCTCTTTATAGGCATCACAAATGGACAGTCTGTTCAGCCTGTACTTTCTGTTGAAAGATTTGTTTCATACAGAGAAAGAGCAGCAGGGATGTATTCAGCCTTACCATTTGCATTTGCTCAGGTTTTTTCATCAGAATACACATCTTTCTGCAATTTTATTATTTGTAAAATCTGCCAATCAGAATGTTGATGAACGTGTTGTATATTCCATTATGCAGGGTGCTATTGAGTTTCCTTATGTATTTGCCCAGTCTCTTATATATTGCTCAATATTCTATTCCATGGCTTCCTTTGAATGGACTGCTGTAAAGTTCATTTGGTACATATTCTTCATGTACTTCACAATGCTGTATTTTACATTCTATGGAATGATGACCACGGCCGTCACACCAAATCATCAAGTTGCTGCCATCATTGCTGCACCATTTTATATGCTTTGGAACCTTTTCAGTGGTTTCATGATCCCTCATAAGGTATGGTAACTCATTGCTTTTGAAATATGTCGAAGCTTTATGTTGATTAGGAAATAGTAACTTTTTAGAATCAATGTTTATATTTTTGGTCTAAAAAAAATGTTAACATTTAAATAGCAATCACTTCCCGCGGTGACCATTATTTCTGAAATCTCATAGGGGGACAATTTCTCTAATAATTAAAATGATACCACATCTTATCCTAAATATAGGACATTTTCAAGGAGATAGATGACTTTGATTCTAATTGTAAGACCACTTTATATTTTCTCAAGTTTTCCCCAAACTAACCCTAACAATGTTCATCAATAATAAACATGAGAGGGAGGATTGAGAGATATAAAGGTAGATGATTATAGTGATTTAATATAATAACTAACTCAATTAACATCTTAGGTTACATTGTTTTTAAAAGGTGTACCCAGTAACATGGTAATTTTAATTTACAAGTGCTGAATTTGAGCTCTCAAAATTACCATATTACTAAGTGCACCTTTTAGAAATTACCATGTGGATTCACCTTTGCCCTTTTAATAATTTACTCACTTTTTATAATGATGATTATATTTTATACTGATATTTATACTTATTAGTTGATTCTGGTCTCATTCTCAGAGAATTCCAATATGGTGGAGATGGTATTACTGGGCAAACCCCGTAGCCTGGACTCTCTATGGTCTAATAACTTCTCAGTATGGTGATGATTATAAACTTGTGAAGCTATCAGATGGAATAAACTTGAAACCCATAAAGCAGGTGCTGGTTGAAGTGTTTGGTTATAAGCGTGATTTCTTATGCATTGCTGCAATAATGGTGCCCGGTTTCTGCATATTTTTTGCAATAATATTTGCCTTCGCTATTAAATCCTTCAATTTCCAAAGGAGATGACAGGGCTGGAATTGCATGCCATATAGTTTTGTTACTATTATTATTGTTGTGTATCATTTTTCCAATTGTATTTGACATTTGTTATTTGTATAGTAAATTATTACCTGATGCCAAATAAGAGTGTTTTTAGTTAAGGTATGTATAAACTAATAAGATTTTTTTTTATGTTTAAAAAATTGTGTGTTACTTCAGCTTCAAAAGTATAATTTACTGTAAAGAGACATTAATTATCATTATCCTTCGTCACAAATTTATTATTCATGATATCCTTGCTTGCTAGTATTTGAATTGATGTTTTGATTTTCCGTGTTGGGACTTTGTTAGACCAATGTAATTCTTAATTAATTAATATTATTTTGTCGTCTTTATTATGAAACCTTTCACCATGATTTCATTTAGACAACTTCCTGCTTGTGTTCAAAAACTTCCTGCTGATAAGTTTAATGTGCTTTTAATTTTTCGTTTTTGGATTTTGTTAGACCTATGTAGTTTTTGATTATTCAATATCATTTTGTATGTTTATAAAGAGTATCTGAATAGATCAAAAGGGCATGACCAAATCATTATTTCAAAATCATTTCAACATATTTATAATATTATCTAACCATATGTAGCTTTTAAATGACAGCATTAATGTATAAAGAAATGAAAAAATATTAACATTTAAAATTAGATGTAAAGGCCTTCATCTTTTAAATTATATGATATTGGCCGTTAAAACATATAGCAAATCAAAATTTCAATTTAAATTTTTTTCTCTATCAAGATTTTAATTTATTTTGCCTTACAAGTTTCTACCTATGAGTATTGGGTGTCATAAAACTAAAAATTAGTACGTATTTGCCCTAAATGTATCACATGTGGATCAATTTGTCATTGACTAGACAGACTCACCAATGAACGCCGTTCACGTATCAGTATTACACTTACCAGAAGGTAAAATAGAAGTACAAGTGTTACTTATGGGGTAAAATTAATATGCTCCCCTCATTAGTTCAGGACATTCAATGCTCCTAAATGGTTACTTTCGGGGCAAAAAATGACTCTTACCCTTTAAACTTTGACATGTTGAATATGTGATGTGAAACTAATACAAAAATTAAATTATAATATTTTATTCTTTAGTATTTTACTTTAATGTATATTAAAGTAAAAATACACGTGATTTTATCAAAAGTTCATTGCCATCAAGTGCTTATTTAAGGAAAAAGGTAGCTTTGAATTTCTAGATTTTGGATTCAAAAAAATTACATTTACAATAATGGTCAAATGAAAACTGTTGGGATTAACTTTTGACTGAATCACACATATTTTTAACCCTTACTTAAAGGTAAGTGTGACTTTTGAGTTTTAATCTCAATTTGGAAGTTTATATTTACTTTTTATATAAAAAAAGAACTTGTTGTTAGACAATTTTTTGACCAAATCATATGTATATTTTTAAACTCTTTAACATTGTTCACAAAAATGTCAGTGCAAGTGTGCGGGTCATATTTAGTAGTATAGTGATAAATAAAGTTTCATTCTGCAAAGGACTATATTTTAAGTAAGTTCATCATTTATGCACATTATAATCTAATTACCTTTGGTAAAAATCAAGTGATTAGTTTAAACCTAGTTACTACAAAAATTTCAACAAGAATGTACTTTTTGAAATTTAATTTAATTAATACAATGGGAAAAAACTTAGGCCTATTTTCATTTTGTGTTGTGTGGTCCCAATTCTTCTACTATATGCGCATATACTGAGAGTACTAAGAATGACTTCCCCCTTTTGGTACCCCAAGTTCTCTTGTTGTCTTAAGCATCTGGTGTTGTGGGTGCTAATCACACAAATTTGCAACAGTGTTTCGGAAGGTAGCACATGTTCAAAGGCTTCCCGTTTCCAATGCAGCTCTGGTGTGACGAACTGAATAATTGTCTTTTGAAGCTCATGGTCATTGAGAAAAGTGGGTTCTAATTGTATTACTCATCACATTCTCATCATCACAAATAATACGCACGTGGTGGGTCCCATAACTTTTCTCCTATTGGAGCCCATCATGTGCTTAATTATCTGTGTGTATTTGTGGTGATGAGAAATTGATGAGATGAACATAAAATCAAAGAGCAGACGCTAGTAATTTTAGTGAACCCAATATGCAAACACCCAATCATCGGCGTAGAAACGAGTTTGTTCACCATTACCCATAGTCCATCGTATTCCCCCGTTGGTCTCATCCCAAATAGCTAGAAGGCTTTCTCCATAGGTGTGAGCCTCTCTTGCATGGTTTCAGCTCAGCTTTAGTATTTTCCCATCTATATTTCCTTTTGAAAACCTTTACCCTAAGGAGATGTGGCTTAGTTAGAAGGAGAACATAAGTGTCATATTTAATGTTGAATTTTGAGTTCTAGTATCCTTGAGTCTGGCTCCTCAATGATCTTAAGGTTGGCACAGATTCTCCTATTTAGCTAAATGAACCCCTTGTGAGTTTCAATAGTGCCCCATGCAAATTGCTTAATGGTGTTTGAATGGTTGTGCATGTCAACTGTGAAAATCTGGTTGACTGCATCCACCCACTTGTGCCGTTTTTCTTCCTCATTGAGTGGATCAACTCCTGTGTTATAATCACAATGTCAGTTAGGACTGTCCTTTGACGAAGCTGGATTGATTTGGAAGAATTAAATCGGGCATGAATTGGCTGAGGCAATTGAAGATGACCTTAGTTATTACTCCCTCGGGTCCTAAATATAAGACCTAATTGACTTTTTCTAGAAAATCCTTAAAAAAACAAAATAAGTTAATTATAAATTGATTTACCTAATTTTTTCCCTTAAACTTGTTTATTTTACCTATAGACTAATGGATAATCTAAAAATATATCAAATATGTCATCATTTAATAACCTATTTCGCAACCTTAATCTCTACAAAAAAAAGTCAATTAGGTCCTATATTTAGGACCGGAGGTAGTATTATTTTATAAATTGTTGAGCAGAGGCTTATTGCAAAACTACTTTAGTGTTTGAGGATGTTCTACTTTGGTATTAGTGCAATGTGTGTACAATTGAGGTTGGCATTTGGTGACCTCCATTGAAGATGTCATGCACTACCTGGGATATCGATGGGCCCACCATATCCTACTCTGTCATGGGTGAAGCTTTGTGGGCCGGCTATTGATGGGCCTGATCCATCTTGGGCTTATTATAAATGAGGCCCAAAGCTATAGGTGACGGAGCTAACAAGACAGAGTAGGCGCAACTGTTTGTTACATGTCATTAGTATGATTAGGATTAGGAGTGTATAAATAGAAGTTGGTTACAGAGAGGAGAGGTTATGCATGTATTCAGTTGAGAGTGGTTAGGAAATTGTGTGCTTCTTAAATTGCACATAGGCCTTGTATATGATTCTGTAATCCTCTTTTAATGTGATACTTTGATTATTGAATAATGCTACAATGATATATTTTTCATCGGTTTATGATAAATGTAATTATAAAAAGTCTACTCTTTATTCTAACTTATAAAAAGAAAGTCTACTATTTACCCTTTCCAATGAGACATATGTGTTAGAATCTTAAGTTTTGATGAAGACTAAAATATGAAGATCATAATGAACACTTAGGAAGAATAATAGAAGAATAGAAAGTTAAAAATCAAGTATAGTAGAACACGAATAGATGTAAAATCACAACTGAAAGTGAGGATGCACAAGAGGAGGGGAGATGAATAATTGAATACCAAATAAAACAAATTAAACACAAGTCGTTTCTTGAACTGGTACCGATACTCCTCAGTCATTGAGTTCTCAATCTACACCAAGGTTTATACTGGTTCGGTCCAACTGACCACGTCCAGTTCTATCACCCAGATTGAGTTTCCCCAGGTTTTACAAATGGGTCAACTGGAACCTTACAACCGCAAGTTTTAGCAGACAGAGACACTTGCAACCTTACACCACAAGTTTTTACACCAGGTTCACTTGCAACCTTACAGACTCACTCCCCCTTACACACCTGTAAGGTTCAACCTTTCAAATAAAGAATTTTCTAAACTTAGTTCTCTAAAGAACAAATAATGTTACACACTTAAGTACAATGTAAGTATCAATAATGAGATAATAAAGAGACATAACAACAAGAGTAAGATGAGATGAAAAGAACTCTCAATGTATTAAGTGCTCTCTTGCTTTTTTGGGCAGCTTTGAATGCTTGAAGATATTCTCAGTTTCTCTCTCTAGATTTCTGTGATTTCTCCAAGTTATCTCATAAATGAAGAAGCTTCTTCATATAGTGTCTTCAAGTATTCTCTCTCTTGGTATGTTACAATGCCGTTTGAATATAACTGTTATTCCCATGTTACCGTTGCTCATTAATGCTCAGCAGGGTTGACTTTGCTTTATCTCTGAAAAGCAACTCTGACAACTCTGCTCTGCCAAAAAGCACTCTGACACTGCACTGCTGTACGTTCTGACATTCTGATTGCTACCGGAAGCAACTCCACATCCGGAAGCAACTCCACATCCGGAAGCAACTTCACTCAGTAATGCATTTGAACGTTAGTCTAGCAATATTAACACATAGTCACATGCAGTGAGAGTTCATTTTGTCTAAGGAGGCTCTCTTACTTCCGGAAGCAATTCCACATCCGGAAGTACTCCTACTAGACTTTAGTTATGACTTAGAGTTATATTCACTGACGCTCGGTGTTGCCTAATCCAATAGGCAGCGCTAGTCACTAAGCATCCGGAAGCATTCCTGCATCCGGTTGCGTCCTAACTTAGTCTCAAGGATTTTATACTCTTAATGTTCCTAGACTGAGTTATGACTTAGTGTATTACTTGCTTCCGCTGGGGGATGAGTCATTCATCAGCGAGCGCTAGTCCTAGTCTATCCGGAAGTAAATCCACATCCGGTTGTTCTCTTACTTGTTGTTCTATATTAACCTAATTTTTTTCTAAGTGTTTAACTTATTCTTTCATATTTTAGTCTTCATCAAAACTTAAGATTCTAACATTCTCCCCCTTTTTGATAATGACAAACTAAGTTATCTAATTAAGTTCATACTAAGTAAATAATTAAATAACACACAGATGAACTCAAAAATGAACTTCATTAGTAAATCAATTACAAGATAGAAATATAATAATAATCAGATTTACAAATAAGCAGATAACTATGCATGAGAGAATATGAAAAGGAAAAAATTCTAAGTTAAATGCATGAGGGGTTTGGGTTCAGAGCTGGTGTCTCTTTTTCCTTTCCCTCTCTAACTGTTTCTGATTACACTCCTCTTGCATCTTAGCCAACTGAGCATCCTTCTCACTCTGATCAATCTGAGCAAGCAATTCTTGAAGCTCTGCCTCGGCTCTAGCTCTTCTCTGTCTCTCTGACTCAAGGGATTTCTCAATGGCCCTCTTCAGGTCATTGACTTCAGTAAGCCCAGCAAATTCTCCAAAAGGCGCGTCAGAGATAGGCATGGATCCAAAGGGATAATGGATGACTCTGACCTTGGCATTCCACACAGGATAGCTGGGGTCATCACCTTCACTTGACTTTCCTTTCCCCTATACCTTGCCTTTCCCTTTCCTTTTAGCATTAGCCCTCTCAGCATCCAGAACGAAGAATTGCTCTTGTGTGAGTCTATCAGTGTAACCATAGCGCTCAAATTCTTCGGGAGTCATATCTTCCACCTCTATCTTAACTTCCACAAGTGGAGGAATTTCTTCTGGAGGCGCTTGGTGTTAGAATCTTAAGTTTTGATGAAGACTAAAATATAGAGGATTAGACCAAGTGCCTAGGAAGCAATAGGATAACATAGGATCCCAAGTAAGAGTACTTCCGGATGAGGATTTACTTCCGGATAGATTAGGACTTGCGCATGCGGATGAATGTTTTCATCCCCCAGCGTCAGCAAGTAAATCACTAGGGATTTAACTTAGTCCATGAACATTAGGTACACAAACCTTAAGACTAAGCTATGTTTCAATCGGAAGCGAAGTTGCTTCCTGTTAGACTTAGACTGGCGCAGAACGATAGAATAGATATTACCCAAAGCGTCAGTGAGTCTACTTCGCCAAGTGAAAGCACTTCCTGTTAGATTTAGACTGGCGCAGGTTGATAAACTAGAGATAACCCCGAGCGTCAGTGAAAATGCAACATCAAGTGAAGTTGCTTCCTGTTAGACTTAGACTGACACAGGCTGATAAAAGAAATATATCCCTAAGCGTCAGTAAGTTCACCACGTCAAGTAAAAGTGCTTCCGATAGCTCAGTGACTAGCGCTGAGTGTTGGAATGAAATACACTAAGCGAGAGTGAGTTATAGTGAACAAAAATCCTTCATCCAGTAGTTTTACTTCCGGATGTAAGAATGCTTCCGGATACACCATAGACCAAATCAGAACACAGTCTAAGTAAACTACTCCCCATAGCAAACAAGCTTCCCACAGCATGTATAATTCTTATATATATGTATTGCTATGTTGGACTAACCAGTATGTGCAGAACATGGTCACGCTTCCGGATGCAAATGAGCTTCCGGATGGAAAGACTCTTGACATTGGGACTCAGAGCTTAACACTTGCGGAGCAAGATTACCACTTGCAGATGAATGATGATCATCCGTCAGCAAGAGTACAAGAGTAAACATCACATACTCAGAAGTCAGAATGCTTTTGTCAGAGCAGAGGTGTCAGGACTACTTTTCAGAGATAAAGCAAGTCAACCCTGCTAAGCATTAATGAAGATGTACTTCTCAACGGTAACATAGGATTAACGGCTTTATTCAAACGTTCATATTCAACCTGCCACAGAAGCCTATGAAGCCGAGTATAAAAGAGACATTCATTTAGAAGAGAAGAGAATGGAAGAAAAAAAGAGAGAACAGAGCAAAGTATCTGAAATATCATATTCTTCATCCTACACATCTTCTACTACTCTCAGATCCAGATTTGTGATAATTTTCAGAGAGTGATTCTATTGTACCTAAGTGAGTAACATCATCCACTCTTAGAGAGAGTTAGTTTTGAGCTTAAGTGTTTAACACAATCAGTTCATAGAGTGAACATAGTGTTATCTTACAATTTGTAAGGGGGAGCATTTAGAGGTTGTCTAAATCTCCATAGGTTGCAAGTTAGCCCGTAAAACTTGCATTTGTAAGGTTTGCAGGTGAACCCGTTGTAAAACCTGTGGGTTGTTAGGTGAACCCGTGCTCGTAAAACCTAAAGTGTAAAGGCTTCTCTTGTGCCTGGTTTAAACAAGAATAGTGGATTGAAAATCTCAGGTGGAGCCTGGGGACTGGATGTAGGTCTGGGTGACCGAACCAGGATAAATTTATGTGTGCATAAATTTACATTCAAACATTCTATTTTGCATCACATAACATACTGACTTGTGCATACCACTACTTCGTAAGTATTATCACCAAGCACAAGCAGTCTTTCGAAAAGAAGTTTTAAAAGTTTTTATTCCCTCACCCAATTCACCCCCCCCTCTTGGGTGACAGCCACACTTATCATTTGGTATCAGAGCCAGGTCACTTGTTTAAAGGATCCAACGATCTCAAGTGCAAAGACCTAGGCTGATTTGGGTTACAAAATGTGTTTTGAAGGTTTTGATCATACTATCCCACCTGTGTTAGAAAATGCTGATTTTTACTTATGGAAGGGAAGGATGAAAAGTTTTATACTATCCACTGATTTCAAAATGTGGGATGTCTTTGAAAAGGACTCTGATTTCAAACCAAAAGTAAATTGGACAGAAGAGGACAAAAGTTTATTTTACTTAAACCTTAGAGCAATGCAAATTTTGCACAAAAGTTTATCTGACAATGATTACCAGAAAATTAAACATTGCTCTAGGGCTATAGATATTTGGAACACTCTTGATACTATGTATGCTTCTAACCAATTTCTTGAAGTTAAGGCTGTCCAAAGCTCACTATGTGCTCCCTGTGAATCCACCTTTGATGAGCTACTGGATGGTGATGTAGTAGAAGCTAGTATCAGCAAAGAGAGAGTGGATCTCCGCCTAGAAGATTCAGAAGCTGAAGAAAATGAGGTACCTAAACTTGAAACTTCTGAATTACAAGATATGTATAATGAGCTACATAATGAATTCTGTAAACTTGCAAAAGAAGTTCTAGGCTTAAGAAAAAGGAATAGGGAACTTGAGGAACTTATTCCTTCTTCTACAACCAAGGAGTCCAAAGTCCCACTCATAAAAGAAGATTTTTCAAAAGACCCTGAGATTTCAAAAGTTAATAAACATAGAGTCTTTGAAAAGAAAACTGACCACCATAATAGTGATAAGAAATCTGATTCTGAACATCATCCCATTATCTGTCATTATTGTGGTAGAACTGGTCATATTTCTCACACATGCAATTTTAAGAGAAATTTAAATGTGAGAAATAAATATATATGGATCCCCAAAGGACAAGTAAGGTCCAGCGCTAACTATGTAGGACCCAAGTACAAATGGGTACCAAAACTCCCTTCTAGTGCCTTACTTGTGCAGGAAAGATCAAGAGTTCCTCTTGTCCCAAAGAAGAGAACTCGTGGTGATGTCACTGCTGCAACTACCTGGTTCAATCATAAGAAGCAGTGCGCTACCACAAGGAACAAAGACCTTGTCTCAGGGATAAGCTATCACAGAGTTCCATTCAACTATCCTGAGAAGGACAAAAGAGAGAAGATGTCTCAACTCACATGGAGAAAACCTGCGAATCCTGTCTCTCCTAAGAAAGTGCTTCAGGCCAAGGATAAGTATAAAAGATCTCCTTGGGTAAGCAAGGGATTATTTAAGGTTGAAGCATGCAACAGTAAAATCTCCTATGCAAATGTTAGATGGACTTATTGAGATTTTACATTAAGCATCATAAGCATGAACATGATATGGCTTATAAGATATTTCACACAAAGTTCATACTCTACATGCTATCTATGACTATCATTATCAGAAACCATGTATAACCATGTGCATATAGTCATAGTTGATTCGCAATGCTATATTCATAGTGAATAATTCTTAAGTGCATAAGAATCACATACTTCCTACAAACTGACCAGTCAGATCCAAGTTTGGAGACTGAAAAATGGGAAAAAGGAATCATTTGCTATTTTGTAGGAAAGAAGGTCCGAAGGAACAACAATTTTCATGATCATACCTGATCAGAGCAATGTATCAAATCTGAATGAGCTGTTGTTCATACTGGGCTCCGAGTGCTACTGCTCCTGAAATTGAAAAGATCAAACACCACATGCCAAGATCAAACAAACTACTACTTGACGCAAATATAGCTTTAATTATGAAAGCTTGATCGATGTGGATGCACAAGAGAGAACATCAACAAGTCCCTCAATGTTAAATCTTAAGTAAGTACAATCGGAAGCAAAACTACTTCCGGATGCTCTCGTGCTGACGCTGAATGACTACTCAAGGCAACCAGGAGCGCCTGCCCAACCGGAAGCAAAATCACTTCCGGATACTCTTTTGCTGGCGCTAGATGATAATTCAATATGATCAAGAGCGCCAGTGCCAGACCAAGGGACACATCACTTCAGAAAACGTTTCAACTTCCTCTATGAAACGTTGTGCCTTCTCTGAAGCAACACGTGTCATCAGGTGTGTCGTTCCAACTTAAAAACTTACGTTACCCAATGTGTGAAAATTTGAAAGACTATACCCATTCTATCCTCAGAAGTTTTACCTATAAATAGATGTAATTTTTCACTTTCACTTTTTACTTGCATTATTTTCACTCGCATCATTTTCTCTGAAAAATCTCTTCATCTTCTCCATTCTTCTCTACACACTTCTTGCATTTCATTTTACCATAACATCTATACAAATGGCCGGTTCTCATGAATCCAACCCAGTCTCCCAGAAAACCTCTTCTTCCAAGAAACACAAGTCAAAATCTGGGAAATCCAGTCACAAACATTCTGGTAAATCTGGGCACCATGAAGAACTTCATGAAGATCATCATGAACGCCTTGAAGGTTCTGGGCAATCACAGGGACAGGATGAAAACGTTCAGGGTCAGCCTGGAACTTCTGGACGAGTAGAACAGTCAGTGGGTTCTGAACAAGAGAGGGATGCTCAGAGAAAAGGAAAGAAGAAGAAGGTTCAATTTGCTGAGGAGCCTTCCTCCAAGAGGCAGAGGGTTGAGGAAGAAGACGATCCCACAGTTTATAGAGATGGGGCGTTGGAGAGTGTATCCGCCAAGTTTGAGACATCCACTCCCATCTTCAACTATGGCCTGTTCATCGATCTGGACAAGTTGGATGAACTAGGGTTTCCTCATCTGCGCCCTTACTTGGAAAAGTATATGCCTTGGCTGGGCATCAACCAGGACTACAACGTCAATGTCCTGCGAGTCTTTTGCCAATCCCTCTCTGGCAGAGCGAAGTACAGGAAGGTGGATGGGAAAGAGCAAGTCCACAAACTCTCCTTCACTGCCACTGTAAGAGGAAGAACCTTCAGGTTCACTTCGAGAACCTTGAATGAGATGATGGGAATCACAGAAGAAGATATGAATGAATGGATCTACCCTGAGTCTCACAAGTACAGCAAGGAGGAACTCGAGGAGTTGTATGGCACCAATAACAAGAAGGTGTCCAAGATGTCTGATTCTAATAGGCTCTTGTACTACGTCTACTCCCGGATGATGACGCATAAGGGAGGCAACTTCAACGAGTTCACACTGCTGGACAACCCTTGGTTCCCTAGACTCCTCTCGCGCAAGCCTTTCAACCCTGGCCAGTTGATATGCCTAGAGCTTCAGCGCTGGTTAAACAATGACAAGTCAGGTTATCTTCCCTATCCCACCATCATTGCCTTCCTCCTTGAGAAGCATCTGATCAAGGCTACATCTGCTGTGGAAGAAGAGAATGTCAAGTGTAAGCCTGTGGGAGCAACTAATATGGCAAGGATGAGGATCAAGTATTTCAAGCCTCCTAAGCCTACTCGCTCACACTCACAAGCCAGTAGTGCTTCTGGCACTTCAGCCCCCTCTGCATCTGGAGCAGGGGATCAGGAAGTTGACTCACATGCTGGGCCAAGCCGTATTGCGAAAGTGCCAGCCTCTGTTAGGGCTTTTGCCGAAGAAGTGAAGGAAGAGCTTCTCCTCAAATTGCCTGAGTCCTTGGTGGGTCCTCTCCGTGTTGAATGTGAAGCTGGCTTCCACCACCAAGGGGAACGAATCCAACGGCTTGAGGAAAGAGTAGGACAACTCGAGAATCACCTTGCCAGGGTGGATGCAAAATTAGACCTCATCCTCCAGCACCTACAAATTACCCAACCTTCATCACAAGGTAACTTACCACCTCCTCCTCCTCCTCCTCAAAATCCTCCTCCTCCTCCTCAAAACCCTCCTCCTCCTCAAAACCCTCCTCCTCCTCCTAATCACCCTCAACTACCACCTCCTCCTCCGCCCAACACTCAACAACCTCAGCCTCCACCACAAAATGACCAACAAGCCCCACCATCACCCAACAATGACCAACAATCCCAACCTTCACCTACCCATGACCACCAAACCCAAGACTCACCTCACAACTCTCCACGCCATTCCCCTAGAAACTTCTCATCCTCACCTTCATCATCCTCATCCTCGCCCATTCCCACACGACCAGGTGCCCCTATACGCTCTCCACTCCGCTTCTCCAACCCTACCCATCAAAGCCCTAGACCCATAGGATCTGAAACAGCCATTCACCCCCTCAGCCAACCATACGGCGAGTATCCCCGTCTTCAACCACTCTCCGATGACCATTTACCCTTTACCCCTGACTCCGCCAACTACAAAGAATACTCCTCCACTCATCCTTATACGGATCTCTTTGTCACCTCCAGTTGCTTCCCAGACCCTCCTCAAACTCCTGAACACCTATCTTCTCCCACATCCTCTACCTCTACCTCTACCCTCTCACCCTCCCCTCCCAAGAAGTTTGGCCCTGAACCACCTCTATCCTCCTCCACATCCACTCCATCCCTGGCACTCACCCCTGTTGATGATGACAAAAGGGGGAGAAATGTTATGTCTACTCTTCGCCTTCGTATGGCCACAAGGGATGCCCTCAGCCAGCCATCACTCTGGATTGATGAAGATATCACGGCCGCCCTGCGTCGTGCATATGAGTCTCAGAGGCTGAGTGGTGCAGAGAGCCTTATAAGAGGAGAGGCCATCCATTTCATGAAGCAGAAGAGAGCGGCTGAGCAAGGACCACAATGGGATATGGTTGTGTATGGGCAGAATGAACAATCCTCACAACCTGAGTCATCATCAGAGCCTCCTCCAAATAAAACAAGTAGAGAGATGGTTGAGGAGATCATAATGAAGTGGGGACTGAAGAGACCCAACCATCCTCCCATTGTGATAGCCAAGCCTGTTCCTGCATCCTCTGGGCAAGAGTCTGAGATCCCTTCATCTGAGCAATCTTCTGATCCTCCTCCCTCGTCTGAGCCAGCAGCCAGATTCAGTGCACCCAGAAAGAAGGCCGTTGCTAGAAAACGTGCCAGGAAGTTCATTGCCACCACTGAATCTGATGAGTCTGAGGAAGAGACTCCATCTGACCTACCTGAGCAAGGAACATCATCTGCCCAGGTTGAGCAAGAAAATCCAGTGGTTCAAGCAGTTCCAATTCTGAAGGAGGTCAAATTGGAAATTGAAGACATGACTCCTGATGAATTTGAGAGGTTTGGATTCACTGACAAGTTATCCTTTGGTCAGATGGCTTGCCTCGATGCTGAAAGAGCAAGTGCCATGCCCACTCCTCCAATTGACAAAAGCAAAAGGAAGAGCAAAGGGAAAGGGAAAAGGAAAGTCCAGGAAGTTGAGGAGGATCCCAACTTCCCTGTATGGAATGTGAGAATCCGGGCTGTCCACTATCCCAATGGAGAGGTCTCCTACTTCGACGATGCTACAGGTTTCCCTGGGTATGAAGAAGTAGAGAACATGAAAAGGGCATACGAGGAGTCCATTGAATCAGAGAGGCTCAGGAGGGAAAAAGAGGAAAAAGAGCTTCAAGAGATCATTGCCCAGATAAACCAGAGTGAGCGTGAGGAAAATGAAGAGAGACAGAAAGAGAGGGAAAAGAAAAAGAGACACAAACTCTAACCCCCAATCGAAACATTTCTGTTAATTTTGTTTTTCATGCATATTTTCATTCGCATTTAGTGAAATTTATTTGTATACATTCTTTACTTGTATATGTTATTTGATTGTATAACTCTGACTTGTAACCTCTGCTTGTCAATAATATTTGTCTGAGTTACTTGTTCTTATCCATTGCTTTTATTCTCTTGCTAATCCTTCCTTAGGAACTTAATCGATAAAACTAGGTTTGTCATCATCAAAAAGGGGGAGAATGTTAGAATCTTAAGTTTTGATGAAGACTAAAATATAGAGGATTAGACCAAGTGCCTAGGAAGCAATAGGATAACATAGGATCCCAAGTAAGAGTACTTCCGGATGAGGATTTACTTCCGGATAGATTAGGACTTGCGCATGCGGATGAATGTTTTCATCCCCCAGCGTCAGCAAGTAAATCACTAGGGATTTAACTTAGTCCATGAACATTAGGTACACAAACCTTAAGACTAAGCTATGTTTCAATCGGAAGCGAAGTTGCTTCCTGTTAGACTTAGACTGGCGCAGAACGATAGAATAGATATTACCCAAAGCGTCAGTGAGTCTACTTCGCCAAGTGAAAGCACTTCCTGTTAGATTTAGACTGGCGCAGGTTGATAAACTAGAGATAACCCCGAGCGTCAGTGAAAATGCAACATCAAGTGAAGTTGCTTCCTGTTAGACTTAGACTGACACAGGCTGATAAAAGAAATATATCCCTAAGCGTCAGTAAGTTCACCACGTCAAGTAAAAGTGCTTCCGATAGCTCAGTGACTAGCGCTGAGTGTTGGAATGAAATACACTAAGCGAGAGTGAGTTATAGTGAACAAAAATCCTTCATCCAGTAGTTTTACTTCCGGATGTAAGAATGCTTCCGGATACACCATAGACCAAATCAGAACACAGTCTAAGTAAACTACTCCCCATAGCAAACAAGCTTCCCACAGCATGTATAATTCTTATATATATGTATTGCTATGTTGGACTAACCAGTATGTGCAGAACATGGTCACGCTTCCGGATGCAAATGAGCTTCCGGATGGAAAGACTCTTGACATTGAGACTCAGAGCTTAACACTTGCGGAGCAAGATTACCACTTGCGGATGAATGATGATCATCCGTCAGCAAGAGTACAAGAGTAAACATCACATACTCAGAAGTCAGAATGCTTTTGTCAGAGCAGAGGTGTCAGGACTACTTTTCAGAGATAAAGCAAGTCAACCCTGCTAAGCATTAATGAAGATGTACTTCTCAACGGTAACATAGGATTAACGGCTTTATTCAAACGTTCATATTCAACCTGCCACAGAAGCCTATGAAGCCGAGTATAAAAGAGACATTCATTTAGAAGAGAAGAGAATGGAAGAAAAAGAGAGAACAGAGCAAAGTATCTGAAATATCATATTCTTCATCCTACACATCTTCTACTACTCTCAGATCCAGATTTGTGATAATTTTCAGAGAGTGATTCTATTGTACCTAAGTGAGTAACATCATCCACTCTTAGAGAGAGTTAGTTTTGAGCTTAAGTGTTTAACACAATCAGTTCATAGAGTGAACATAGTGTTATCTTACAATTTGTAAGGGGGAGCATTTAGAGGTTGTCTAAATCTCCATAGGTTGCAAGTTAGCCCGTAAAACTTGCATTTGTAAGGTTTGCAGGTGAACCCGTTGTAAAACCTGTGGGTTGTTAGGTGAACCCGTGGTCGTAAAACCTAAAGTGTAAAGGCTTCTCTTGTGCCTGGTTTAAACAAGAATAGTGGATTGAAAATCTCAGGTGGAGCCTGGGGACTGGATGTAGGTCTGGGTGACCGAACCAGGATAAATTTATGTGTGCATAAATTTACATTCAAACATTCTATTTTGCATCACATAACATACTGACTTGTGCATACCACTACTTCGTAAGTATTATCACCAAGCACAAGCAGTCTTTCGAAAAGAAGTTTTAAAAGTTTTTATTCCCTCACCCAATTCACCCCCCCTCTTGGGTGACAGCCACGCTTATCACTTGGGTGGAGGACTGAGGCTCAGATGCTTCCCTTGCTTGAGATACCCTTTCTGACTCATGATCCTTAGAGCGACCACGAGGTTCCTCTTCTCCACTCTCAGAAGACTCAGAAGTACCAGCACCCTTTTTGGCACAGGACTTCTTCCTTGATCCGCTGAACTTGACTACTGGAGGAGGAGGAGCAGTGGTTGGCTCAGAATGAGGGATTGGCTTGGCTATCACAATAGGTGGATTGACTTGCCTCTTCAGCCCATATTTCATCATAATCTCTTCAAGAATGTTCCGGGCAGGCACAGAGGGAGGAGGCTCAGGCTCAGGCTCAGGCTCAGGTGGAGATGCATCAGCAGGCGGATTATACAATACCATTTCCAATTTTGACCTCTGGCTGTCTGAGCGCTGCTGTTGCATAAACCTGATGGCTTCCCCACGGATAAGGCTTTCTGCTCTACCCAATCTCTGATGATCCATGGCTCGGCGGAGTGCAACAGCAATATCCTCATCTAGCCATAAGGAGGGTTGAGTTAGCATTTCTCTCCCCCTTTTGGCATCATCAATAAGGGCGAGGGCCAGGGAGGAAGGATTTGGTGAAGTGGAGGGTGGAGGTTCAGGGCCATAGTTTCTGGGTGGAGAGTTTTCAGGTGAGGAATGAGGTGAGTTTTCAGGTGAAGGAGTGGGGTTAGGGAACCAGAAGTCATTTGACTCTGAGAATAGGTCAGGGTAGGGGAAGGTAGGTGAATAAGAAGTGGAAGATATATTTCTCTCAGGTATCCTCTGAAGGCGTGGGATATCTCTCAGGTATATGTGACTGAGGGGGTGAATGGAAGTGTAGAAGCCAAGGTTCTCGGCCTCCTGGTTGGGAATGGAAGAGAAGGAGCTAAGGTTGTATTGGGAGAGGTTGGTGGATTGTAAGTGGTTGGGGGAGTTTTGATGGTTGGATGTGTTAGAGTGGCTAGGGGAGTTGTTAGGGGAAGATGAGTTGTGAGGAGAGGGTGAGTTATGAGGTGATTGGCGAGGGGAGTTTTGAGGGGTGTTGTGAGGTGATGGGTCAGGGGAGTTGTGAGGGGAGTGGTCAGGGTCATTTCTGGGTGAAGGTGGAGGTGGATTGTGAGGGTCATTCTGTGGGGGTGGTCGAGGTGGATTAGGAGAAGGAGGTGGTGGTTGGTTGGGATGAGGTTGAGGAATCTGGAAGTGGTTGATTATAAGGTCTAACTTGGTCTCGACCCTTCCTATGCGATCCTCGAGGCCCTGGATCCTCTGCCCCTGCTGCTGGAAGGCTGCGTCACACTCAGCCCGAAGAGGAGCCATTAAGGGATCAGACATCTTGAACAGGAGCTCATTGGTCATTTCCTCAACAAGGCCCTTCATTGCAGCAGACACCCTCGGAGCACGTCTTGGACCAGCATGAGAATCCACTTCTTGATCCCCTGCTCCAGACACAGAGGGAGCAGTTGTATGCGAGGCACTCCCAGCCTGAGATCCAGACCGAGTGGCCTTTGCTGGCTTGTCATACCTGATGCCCATCTTTCCCAAATTCATCGATCCTATGGGCAGCACTGGACATTGTCATCTTCCTCAGTGGATTTGATCATGAGTTTCTCCAGGAGGAAAGCGATGACTTGAGGATAGGGAAGGTGTTTCTTGTCTTTGGTTTCACACCACCTGTGCAACTCCAAGCTGATCAATTGCCCTGGGTTGATAGGCTGCATGGTGAGGAACCTGGGGAGCCAGGGGTTGTCTAGCAGGGTGAACTCATTGAAGTTCCCCCCCTTGTGGGTCATCAAGCGAGAGTAGACATACTGAAGTACCCGCTTGGAGTCAGGCATAGCAGAGACCTTCTTCCCCTTGGTCTCATAGACTTCTTCAAGTTCCTCCTGGCTCAGCTTATCAGGGAAGAGCCACTGGTTCATACCCTCTTCAGTGACCCCGAGCAGGCGGTTGATATCTCTCCAAGTAAATTTGATTTTCCTCCCCCTTACTGTGGCTTTGAAATCAACTCTGCCAATTGTCTCTTTCTCATTCACCTTCTTGTACTTGGCCTTGGCTGTGAGAGACTGGTAGAACACCCTGAGGACATTGATGTTGTACTCACTGTAGATCCCCAGCCAGCACATGTTGTAACATCCCAAATTTTAAATTAGAGATAATAAATAATTTTAAAAGGTCTTGAGGTTTAATTTAGGAAATTTAAAGTTTTAGAAAGGAATTTTAAGATATTATGGGCAATTCAAGAATATTAAATCTGATTTAGTTTGGAATTTGAAGAAATATAGTTAAAATAAGTATTTGGGATAGTAGATAATGTTATGATGGAAAGAAGGAGATATAGTAATATATACAAACTTCTGGGCTAGAAATATAATTACGAATAAACCTTAGGGTAGTAAATTGTAATTTTCCCTAAAAAAAAATATAAAATACATCATCATTATCTCCTTCCTTCCCACTTCTCTCTCTGTCTCGGGCTCCCTCCGTTCTCTTTCCCTCTCATCGGTCTCCTCCCTTCTCTCCTCTCCTCCCCATCCTCTTCGTTTCACTTCTCCGGCGGCCTCCTCTGTCGGGTGTCACGGCGGAGACCACCGCCACTCCTTTCTTCATCTCTTCACTCCCTCAAACTGAGACCTTCACCTCTTCCCTCACCTTCAATTCGGTTTTCTTCGTTTTCCAGCAACAAGCCACGGCGGACGGCGGCAGAAGAAGGTAAGGTCCAACCTTCTTTTCATTCCCTAAGTATTTTCCCATCCACCATCATTTTCTCACTATCTCCTTTTCATTCTCGTCATTTTCACTCCTCACCGTCGGTCTCCTTGTTTTTCCGGCGAAACAGCGACGGCCGGCGATCAGAGACAGACGACGACGCATAACTCACACGCCTGATCGGACTTGGCCTAAGGTGACTTTCCCTTTTGATTTTATCATTTTCCTTCGATTTATGTGAGTTAGAGAGAGAGAGTCCGATGTGGGGTTGTGAGTGAGAGGGCTGGACTAAATAGAGGATTAGGATACCAAGAACTTCAATTTTAATTGTATTTGAAATTTACTTAAGCTTGAGTTAGTAATTGCTTGTTGATTTCTTGAGTTCTTGATGAACAAAAGGGAGTTGTGAACCATTTCTGTCTTGGCTGTATGATTATATCTGTTTGCTCCATTTAACTTGTTTGATGATTGTAGCAAAAGTGGTGGTCGCTGTGTAAATTGGGGATTTGGGGACTGTAGTGGTGTTATGGTAATAAAATTGATTATGATTGGAGAAGGAAGAAGTTAATTGGTTGGGTAAAAATCTGATTTGTTTGTTTATGTTTTGGGTGATAATATTATGTATAGATAGTGTGAATATTAAATTAGAAATGATAGCTTTGCTTCTTGTTTTGGCCGAATGTAATTCAGTTTAACAAAGCAATAATGAGCTGAATGATGTGTACTACATCCTCTCAACTGTCAAGAAAATAACAAATGCTGGTTGTTGTGGAAAGGGATAGAAAAATAATAAATGTAACACTGCAAATGTGTGTTCAAACCATGTGTTTATTGTTGGATTGTTGCTGAATTCTTTTGCCTTTGGATTTGTCTGTTGTGAAATTATAAATCTAGATTATATGATTCATTATGTTCAATATGCATGTTGAAATTAAAGTCCTTGTGTTAATGTCAAGCTGAAAATAGTGTGAATGGATTAGTTCTTTGTTTTTCCTGCACATTGTTGGGCTGAAGCTAGAATCTTTGAATGTTGTTGTTTTGTTTGGCTGGGTACCAATGAATCATGGACATATTTGTATGTTGAAAACTGATGCTAAAAAAAAAAATATATCTTTTCCTTTTATGCTTTGATGTGCCCTTTGTTTCTAGTTTTTTTTTTTTTTAAATCTAATCTAGGTGCAGGAAAAAGGGAAATTGGAGAAGAAAGCTATTCTCTTCCCTCTGTTTGTGCGTGTATGCATATTAATTACATGTGAAAAGTTTCAAATTTTCTATTTCCATGTTATTTTCTGTCATGGGTGAATCTTTGTGAAAGATTTGATGTACACGATGATTCATTATGTTCAAATGATTAACTTGGGTTCTTGTGATTTAATTTTATGAATGATTGTTGATGAATCTTGATGGTGGTATGAGTTGAAAATTCTGATATGGCTGAACTGATATTAGTAAATACAATGCTTCAAATTCTGATTTAAAACTGAAGAAATGCATTGCTTATTTCTCTGTTTTGCTGCCATTGTTAAATCACATTTGATTGAATGAATAGAGTGAATAAATTAAATGGTGTTTAACTAAATTCTATTTTGTAAGTTGTGTTGGAATGGAATAAATGCCAATATGCATTCCTAGTTCCAAATCATTCCAACTATCAAAGAAATTATATATGTTGGTGAAGTAATGATGAAGATATTGGAATTGTGTTTATTTAGTTGTTGACCATGTTGATTGTGAAAGATGATGTTTGATTGTTATGAATGGTGATTGAGTTGTAGTGGAAATCTGTCTGGGTATGACTTATATGAGATGTGACTTGTTAATGTTTAAAGTAGCGAATGTGGACTTTGAATGACTGTATAAAATAGTTGAATTAAGAAAGGGGATTTGGGTAGTAATATATGAATACGAGAGAGACGTAAAAGTATTACAAAAGTGAAAATGATATTAATATATCATTATGTATCATATCTTATAGGAGCATATAATGGTGATTATACTTGAAGGGAAGGAAACGGTGAGGAAAGGCAGTAAAGTGCTAAAGGGCGACAGGTAATCACACTTAACCTTGCTATAACATTGAGGGTGACGTTAGTTAGGGATTTTGTAAAATCCCTTCTCACCCTCTATATATATATATATTATCTTTAAAGGGTATTTTTATACAAAACAGGCTATCGGGTGCCTTTCAAACACGATTATTTTTATATAAATGATTTGACACATTATATATGTAGTATCCTGTCTGGTGGTGCTGGATATTTTGGAATGGTGTGATATATTTGCAGGTGTATGGTTATAATCGTTATTTGAGAGGTTGTGAGTATAGAGAAGGAATTAGATATGAGTTGAGATTTTGGAGAGTAATGTTGAGGGAAGATATTGTGGATGATATATTGATAGGGTTATGGTGAGCATTGCATGACACTGGAATTTATGTACCATCGCGCGATGATAACTGTCGATTGGCCAATCGACAGTTATTTGTACTGAGGATCCTTTTTAGAATTGATTGGATCGGGGTTCATAGGTCGACTTATTGAGAGAAGTGACCTACGGTTGTTTGGCATTGAAGAGCCCAACCGCCCCTACGGTTGTTTGGCAGTGGAGAGCCCAACCGTTCCCGTTCTGTAATGGAAAACAGAATTGGGGTTCCCTTTCTGGAGATTGCCAGAGAGGGAATTTGTCCCCTCATTATGGAGAGGGACACAGTGTCAAATCATATAGTGAAGAATAGATGCTTGAATGCACCGTGGTGGCACAATGCATCTGTAGGTGAGTGTGAGAGTTGTTGGGGTAGAATTAGATGATTGGAGTATGGAGATGTTGAATGGTTTTGGTTTGAAGGTGATTGTTGGACTTGAGTGATGAATGGAAAAAGATTTGCTATGGATATATATATATATATATATATATATATATATATATATATATATATATATATATATATATATATATATATTACTGGTTTTAAATAAGATACCCTTTAGACGCCCTCGCTACCGCACATCTCACTGTTATAGTGAGTTAAGCGGTGATTACTGGGACAATTTTGTCTCATCCCACGATTACTCACATTTTTGCAGGTATTCATGCACAGGTACAAGCTTCAGGAAAGGGAATTAGGATTTAGAGGTTTCTTACATTATTCAAAGATGTATATTGCCAATTTATAGGTCTGCATTCGCTTCCGCATGTATACATATTTATGTATTGTTTAATATCGATTAGTTGTGTTAATTAACCATGTTAGACAAATCCTTTCTAACATGGTTAGCTTTTAATTATCCATGATAGTATTCATATTGTATTAGGAAATTCTTTTCTATCATGGATAATGTATAAATGATATGAATTAAAGAGATGTCACAGGTTAATTCGTTAATTAGTAAATTAGTAACACTATGTTACACATGTACTTCTGGAGATGTTCCTTCAAATGACCAAAGTCCAGTTCTTCAATTTTCTTCATATCAATAAACATCCCATGTGTGAAGTAGGGTTTGGTCTTCTCAAACTTAGAAGAAATAACTTCGAGTGGCCCATCCTTGTACACAGAGGGGTCATCCTCAACTCTTGACGCTTGGAGGAAGGCTCTTCGCTGAACTGGACCCTCTTCTTACTCTTTTTCCCAGAACGTTCATGCTCTTGCCCAGATTTCCCAGATTGTTCATGCTGTTGCCCAGATTTCCCAGATTTAGGATGCCCAGATTTCCCAGTTTTTGATTTCTTCGAAGAGGTGGCTATTTGAGTGTTGGGGTTTGATTCATGAGATCCGGCCATTTTGTGAGTGGTTTAGGGTTTGAGTGGAATGTATGGTATGTATGTGATGAAATGCACAGAGATGCAGAAGATGAAGAAGAAGAAGATGAAGAACAAGATGAACAATGCGATGAAGACGATGAATGCTTTCAGAGGATTTGGAGGCAAGAAATTTGTGTAACAAGTGCAAATGACTGTTGATGCCTATTTATGCATGTGGTAACCGATGTGATGCACATAATGACTCTTCATTGAAAACATGCGCTGTTTATGGGAAAACGTAAACATTTGAATTGGAACGCACACCTTTTTGACACGTGTCTCTTCACAATGTCAGAGGAGGCACTACTTCCTATGGAGGAAGATGAAACGTTTTGTAAAGTGACGTGTCCTTCTTCTTCTCAGACACTGGCGCTCCCGGTTGCTTAGAGTCATCACCAAGCGGCAGCAAATTTGCATCCGGAAGAGGATTTGCTTCCAGTTGGACTTACTTAAGATTTAACATTGGGGACCTGCAAAACTAAAGATTGGCACTCTGATGCCTAAGTTAGTATAGTTGCAGGTTTTAATCAATTAAGCACAGGTTTATTTTGAAGATTAAACTTCATTTGGGTTTACCATTCCCAAATCACCTCTAATAAAAGTAAATTGATCTACCCCCAGAGGCTTGGTGAAGATATCCGCAAGCTGATACCGAGTGGGAACAAACTGCACCTTGACATCCTTCTTCTGAACATGGTCTCTGATGAAGTGATGTCTGACGTCAATGTGCTTTGTTCTTGTGTGCTGAACATGATTCTTGGCAAGGCTGATGGTGCTTGTGTTATCACAGAGAATGGGAGCCTCAGGAAACTCCAGGCCAAGATCCCTCAGTTGATTCTTCAGCCACAACACTTGTGCACAACAGCTTGCAGCAGCAATGTACTCTGCCTCTGTGGATGAGAGTGACACGCAGGTTTTCTTCTTGCTAGCCCAAGAGACCAGACAACCTCCAAGGAAGACACATTGTCCACTGGTGCTCTTTCTATCAGTCTTATAACCTGCATGGTCAATATCAGAATAAGCCCACAAGAACTCTTGGTTACCTCTGGGATACCAGAGACCAAGTTCTTGAGTTCCCTCAATGTATCTTAAAATACGTTTAACACAAGTTAGATGTGATTCCTTGGGGTTGGCTTGAAATCTAGCACACATGCCTACACTAAATTGAATATCAGGTCTGCTAGCCGTTAAGTACAGCAAGGAACCTATCATTCCCCTATACATTGGCAGGCTGACCGTACTTTCCTTTACATCAGCATCCAGTGAGGCAGTGGTGCTCATAGGAGTATCATACTCCTTGCATTCATCCATCCCAAACTTCTTGAGGAGCTCTCTGCAATACTTAGTTTGGGAGATGAAGATGCCTTCTTTCTTTTGCTTAATCTACAGGCCTAGGAAGAATGTTAGTTCTCCCATCATTGACATCTCAAATTCCCCCTGCATAGTCTTAGAAAACTCTTCACAGAGTTTTTCATTAGTTGCCCCAAAAATGATATCATCAACGTAAATCTGGACAACTAGCATGTTTCTATCCTTATGCAAAATAAACAGTGTATTATCTAATTTGCCTCTAGAGAAACCCTTTCCCAGCAAAAAGCTGCTGAGTCTTTCATACCAAGCTCGAGGAGCTTGTTTCGGGCCATACAATGTTTTCTTTAGTCTATACACATGCTTAGGGTGCTTATGATCCTCAAAGCCAGGAGGTTGCTCAACATAAACCTCTTCTTTAATATAACCATTAAGAAATGCACTCTTCACATCCATTTGATATAATTTAAAACCTTTCATGGATGCAAAGGCTAGAAGAATCTTTATTGCTTCAAGTCTTGCAATTGGAGCAAAAGTTTCTTCATAGTCTATGCCTTCTTCTTGGTTATACTCTTTGGCTACCAATCTGGCTTTGTTCCTAGTTATCTGACCAGTCTCATCCAGTTTGTTCTTAAAGACCCATTTGGTCCCAACTATGGATTGGTGAGACGGTCTAGGGACTAGCTCCCATACTTGGCTTCTTTCAAACTGATTAAGCTCTTCCTGCATGGCAATAATCCAATCACAGTCCTCAAGAGCTTGTTCAACTGAAGTTGGTTCAATTTGTGACAAGAAAGCTCCAAACTCAACTTCATTGTGAACTTGTCTTCTGGTTCTGACACCAGAAGAAACATCACCAAGCACTTGATCAAGAGGATGATCCCTGTGATGTCTCCTAGCTGTTGGCAACTGTACCTCATCAGGCACCGTCTGCACTCTAGGTTCATCACTGGGTTCATCTTCTTCCTTGGGATTGCTTGCTGGTGTTTCTTTTGGTGGTGAAGATGATGGTGGTTTTGGAAAGTTTAGTATCCCATCATCTTCTGTGGATTGTTCCCATGTAGGATTTTCATCGAATACAACATGCATTGATTCTTCTACAATTCTAGTCCTCATGTTGTATACTCTATAAGCCTTACTCCTAAGAGAATACCCTATGAAAACACATATATCAGCTTTTGGATCAAACTTACCCAGATTTACCTTTCCATTGTTATGAACATAACATTTTGATCCAAAGATTCTGAGATGGCTGATGTTGGGCTTTCTACCTTTGTACAGCTCATAGGGAGTCTTGTCCAAGCCTTTGCGAACATAAGCTCTGTTAGAGATGTAGCAAGCAGTGCTCATAGCGTCCGCCCAGAACACTTGAGAAACCTCTTTCTCATTGAGCATGCTCCTGGCCATCTCAGTCAGAACCTTGTTCTTTCTCTCAACCACGCCATTCTGCTGAGTGTTAGAATCTTAAGTTTTGATGGTGACTAAGATGTGATATGGTCTAGTACTTAAGAGAACATAATCAACACTTAGGAAGGATTAGATGACATGGTTAGAATCCTGAGTTAGATCACTTGCGAATGCAAGATCACTTCCGGATGGACTAGGACTAGCGCTCGCGGATGAATGTCTCATCCCTCAGCGACAGCAAGCACTTCACTTAGTCATAACTCAGTCTAGGAGCTTTAGATGTACAAAACCCTTGAGACTAAGTTAAGACTCAACCAGAAGTAAAATTGCTTCCTGATAGATTTAGACTGGCGCAGGCTGACAGAATAGATATATCCCCAAGCGTCAGTGAATCAGCCTCGTCAAGCGAAATTACTTCCTGTTAGACTTAGACTGGCGCAGAGCGATAGAATAGATATTACCCCAAGCGTCAGTGAGTCTACTTCGCCAAGTGAAAGCACTTCCTGTTAGACTTAGACTGGCGCAGAGCAATAGAATAGATATTACCCCAAGCGTCAGTAAGTCCACTTCGCCAAGTGAAAGCACTTCCTGTTAGATTTAGACTGGCGCAGGTTGATAAACTAGAGATAACCCCGAGCGTCAGTGAAAATGCAACATCAAGTGAAGTTGCTTCCTGTTAGACTTAGACTGACACAGGCTGATAAGGGAAATATATCCCTAAGCGTCAGTGAGTTCACCACAACAAGTAAAAGTGCTTCCGATAGCTCAGTGACTAGCGCTGACTGTTGGAATGAAATACACTGAACGAGAGTAAGTGATGGTGAGCTAGATCCTTCATCAAGTGAAAGTACTTCCGGATGTAGAAGTGCTTCCGGATACATCCTAGACTAAGTGAACTCCCACTTCATGTGATTGTGTGTTGACTTAATATACATAGCATGAACAAATGACACACTGAGTCACTTAGGAAGACTTAGAGTAAACTAACGAGACTTAAGCTGACTATTGGAATAGAGATCCCTTAGAGTCAGTAAACATTACACTAAGTCAGAACATAGTCTAAGTAAGACTACTTCCCATAGCAAACTTCCCACAACATGTATAGTTTTACTATATCTGATTATGTATATTGCTATGTTGGACTAACCAGTATGTGCAGAACTTAATTACACTTCCGGATGCAAATGAGCTTCCGGATGGAAAGACTCTTGGCATTGGATTTCAGAGATTAACACTTGCGGAGCAAGATTATCACTTGCGGATGAACGATGATCATCCGTCAGCAAGAGTACAAGAGAAAATGTCACATACTCAGAAGAATGCTTTTGTCAGAGCAGAGGTATCAGGACTACTTTTCAGTGATAAAGCAAGTCAACCCTGCTAAGTATTTAAGAAGATGTTCCTTCCAACGGTAACAAAGGATAACAGATATTCAAACAACATTGTTACCTACCAAGCATGAGGAGTATGAGAGATAAGGAGAACATAATCTGAAGATTCATTCAAGGTGTCAAAGCTCATACTGCCCACAAGAGTCAGAGTCCACGAGCTTCACTTCAGATAGCAAGAGAGCTTCCGATAGTAAGTCTCTCTTAACATCCTGGACTTATGCATGAGGAACGAAGTCCTCATCTGGACAACAAGCAAGAGTCAGACCGTACAGTGTAGAGATGTCAGAACGACTTTTGCCAGAACAGTGTTGTCAGAACAGTGTTGACAGAACAGCTGGACAAAGCACCTTTTCAGATAAAGCAAAGTCAACCCTGCTGTGCATTAATAAGGACAACGTAAACAAGGCCCCAACGGCAATATTCAAACGGCCTTATTGCCTCTCCAACGGTTGGATAATCAGAGGCTGGTATAAAAGGAACATCTACATTCAGAAGAAAGTATGAGAGAGAGAGAACAGAGCTTATTGTCTGAAACATTATTCTACATTCCTCTCATCTTCTACTCTCGGACTTAGATATGTAATATTATTATGAGAGAGTCAGTTGTACTTAAGTGAGTAACATCATCTACTCTTAGAGAGAGTCATTCGTGCTTAAGTGTTTATCACAATCAGTTCATAGAGTGAACATAATTGTAATCTTACATTTTGTAAGGGGGAGCATTTAGAAGTTTTTCTAAATCTCCATAGGTTGCAAGTTAGCCCGTAAAACTTGCGTTTGTAAGGTTTGCAGGTGAACCCGTTGTAAAACCTGTGGGTTGTTAGGTGAACCCGTGGTCGTAAAACCTAAAGTGTAAAGGCTTCTCTTGTGCCTGGTTTAAACAAGAATAGTGGATTGAAAATCTCAGGTGGAGCCTGGGGACTGGATGTAGGTCTGGGTGACCGAACCAGGATAAATTTATGTGTGCATAAACTTACATTTAAACATTCTATTTTGCATCACATAACATACTGACTTGTGCATACCATTACTCAGTAACATCATCACCAAGCACAAGCAGTCTTTCGAAAAGAAATAAAGTTTTATTCCCTCACCCAATTCACCCCCCCCTCTTGGGTGACAGCTATGCATTTCATTTGGTATCAGAGCAGGTCACTTGTTTAAAGGATCCAACGATCTCAAGTGTAAAGACCTTGGCTGATTTGGGTTAAAATATTTTCCAAAGGCTTTGATCATACCATTCCACCTGTGTTAGAAAATATTGATTTTTGTTTGTGGAAAGCAAGAATGGAAAGTTTTATACAATCCACTAGTTTGAAAATGTGGGATATTTTTGAAAATGATTTTGATTTCAAACCCAGAGGAAACTGGACTGAAACGGAGAAAAATTTGTTTTCCTTAAACATTAGAGCAATGCAAATTTTATACAAAAGCTTAACTGAAAATGATTTCCAGAAAATCAAACATTGCTCTAGTGCTAAAGACATTTGGAATACTCTTGATGTGATATATGCTTCTAACCCATCTCTTGAAAGCACAGCTGTCCAAAGCTCAACTAGTGCTCATTGTGGATCATCTACTGATGAGTTTCTGGAAGCTGACATTGAGGAAGCAGGCTTCAGTGAAGAGAGTATCCATTTCTGCCTAGAAGATTCAGAAAGTGAGGTATCTGGATCTGAACTTGAACCTTCTGAATTGCAAGATGCATACAATGAGTTATATACCTAATATTGTAAACTTGCAAAAGAACTTCTGGGCTTAAAAGAAAAAGGTAGAAAACTTGAAAAACTAATTTCTTCTTCTACGTCCAAAGTTTCCAAGGTTTCTTTTAAAGAACTAGAGGTTCCGATAGTTAGCCCACGATCGGCAGGGAAAACTTCAACATGTCTTGAAAAATGTTTTGATTGTAAACACTTGTTGAAGGAAAAAGAAAAACTTTCAAAAGAAACTGAGATTTCAAAGGAACAAAAAACTTTTCTAAAGAAAACTAATCATGATAATGATAGAAAACCCCATTTTGATTATCATTCCATTATCTGTCATTATTGTGGTAGATTAGGACATATTTCTCACACATGCAGTTTTAGAAGAAATTCAAATGTGAGAAATAAGTTTGTATGGATTCCTAAAGGACAAGTAAGGTCCAGTGCTAACCAAGTAGGACCCAAGTACAAATGGGTACCAAAACATCCTCCTAGTGTCTTACTTGTGCAGGAAAGATCAAGAGTTCCTCTTACCCCAATAAAGAGAACTCGTGGCGATGCAACTGCTGAAAACTCCTGGTACAATCATAAGAAGCAATGCGCAACCACCAGGAACAATGGTTCTGTCTCAAGGATGAGCTATCACAAAGTTCCATTCAACTATCCTGAGAAGAACAAGAGAGAGTGGATTCCTCGATCAACATTGAAAAGGCACTTGAATCCTAACTCTCAGAAGAAAGTGCTTCGAACCAAGGATAAGTATAGAAGATCTTCTTGGGAAAGGCAATTCCGAGGTTCAGCAAGACTCAGGACTGTATCTCATCTGAACAATCAGTCAAGTCTTGATAAGCATTCGTCACGCATAGATTTTGGTGCTGCTCTGAAAATAGAATCCTTGCATTGCCAACCAAAATCAAGCGAGCTACTACCTGATGCGAATGAAGCTATGGTGATATCATTCCTACCTTCCTCTTTACTTGAATAATCACTTGGGTAGTAAATGCATGATAGGCTTAACAGTTTTACTCATATATGCTTAGCGAATCTTTTTAAGAGCGCCTTTCATGAAAGAAAATAGTTTATGCATTCACCTTGATTTTTGAAAGATCATTTTTGAAATGCAAACTTTCAAAACAGATTCCGATCTTTTTTAAAAACTTACATAACAACCATACCTCATGATAGCATTCAAAAGTTATTTCTGATTTTCCATTTCATGTGGTATCTCGTGCATCAAGTTTTTTTTTTCAATACATAAGCAGCTATGGTTTCGAGAACAATACATCCCTCTTAATTACATCTTTAAGTTCTCAATCCACTAATGATCTCGTTTCAAGTTTGTGGTTTAAGAATGTTGACACAGATTATTGAAGCTTGAACAATGAGAATAACCAAGAGAGAATGACAACGAAAATGCCCCTTATCAAGATGTGTGGAATGGCTATACTAAACCGGAGAAACTCTCGCCAATACACATGAGCATTTCTATCCCTTACATATTCTGTTGTGAAATTAAATGGATAGTCTCTCTCTTGTCTGACATGCATTAGAAATCCTAGGAAATGCCTTGAATTAAACTCTGCTAGATCCGTAAAACATGGCATAGTATCACAAGCATGCTATAATCTGTATTAATTTCAAGCTTGTTGATATCCTAAGAACAATGAGATCACACTGAGCATATCTAGAAGAACTTGAGCTAAAATTTGGAAATTATTCTCGTAATCATATGCTGAAATTTGGTTGTCTTTGTAAACCGGATTTAGTTTTAAAATCAAACTATTCTGTGAGCATGAAGATTTCCAGTATTTCATTTTTGTGAGGATGAAGATTTTTCAAAATTTCATTATAATTCACATGTCTTCATGATCTAACATGAACATCCTTAAGGCATATTTATTGAACTATATTTGCTTATGAAACTCTGAAAATATGCCACCTGTTTGATATTCTCTGTACTATCACATTGATATTTATCCATGAGAGTATAAATAGAGTTCATGTCTTGATAGTGAAACTATGTGAACGTATAGATAATTTCAAAATTAGTTTTCACATAATCATTACTCATATTCTCTTAAACCAATTAGCAAGCATGATTTCTTAAAATTATTAACTTGTGCTGATTAACACAGATTGACTTGAATGTCCTGTGGATGGTCTCCAATGTTAAATCTTAAGTTCTTTCACTGACCATCAGGAAGCACTTGTTTCCTCAAGCACATGCAGGACCAATCATCAAGTTTGAGCAAGGTTGCTTTCGCAACAATCAGCGTCTTCGATAGCAGGCCAACTATTGAACCATGGGAAGAGTAGAGTGACTGCTCAGTCATGTCTGCTTGTGGTTGTAGCTCAGCTTGCCGAAGCGAATCATCAAAGCACTTGCGCTAGAGGTTTCCACTTGAGATAGCACACCTCTTGAAGATGTCAGGAAGCATGCTTATCTGTGTATGATTCAGATTCCTAAGTCTAATAGAGTATGAGGATTCCTCATCTGTGGTAACATCTACACCTTACCATCTCTTATATATGATGCATACATGGCATTGGTAAGGGTGTCAATTTAGGATGTTTTTTTTTTCCTCAATCTGCATTGACTTCAAAATCATTCACTGTCTTAGAAAATCATCCTAGCTCACACATCTGTATTCTTTATATGACATGCTGGAAAGTAAATTGATAACATACCTCTCTTATATGCTTCCTTTCTTGATTCAGTGATGATTAACCTTAATATAGAAGAGAAGTAAAGGACATTACTCGATAATGATCCCTTGAAAATAGAGAGTTACATGCTGTCATCGATAATAAACTCTTGAGATGCTGTGATGCAATTTATTTGGAAATTACTTTTGGTACTTTAAAACTCACAAATTTCATTTGACTTGATTTCATTTTCATATGGTATCACAAATTTCACTTGGCATTCAATCATTTCATTTGATATCACAAGTTCAAACTCACATGTTTCATTTGATTTCATTTGGTATCAAAAATTTAAAATCACAAATTTTCAATTGATATCATAATCATCATTTTAAACGCACCAAAATTATTTTGATATCATGTTAATCATTTCAAGAGGGTCAAAATTACTTTTGATGTCTTTTATACTTGAAAAGAATTTTCACCTTCAAAAAGAGAACTGTTTTTGTATGTTTTGATCTAAGACTTAATCCTTGCAAAACATGTTCTGTTATCTTGCATAATGCTTAGGGAGAGTAAACACACTTAGAATACTGAATCAATATTTTCTTCCTTCTGTCTCACACTGTTTAGTTATCCTACATAATATTTAGGGAGAATAGGGAGAAATATTAGGTAGAAAGCCCATTCCTAGGAAAACGATAGAAGTATCCCCATCCCTAAGGCTAGCTTGCACTTGTTGATTTTTGATGAAGCCAAAAGGGGGAGAGAAATGAGAAGAAATGAGACACGAGATGTCTAGAGACGAGACATGAGATGTCTAGAGCTGAAAGATAAGATATCTGGGGAGAGAACTGGGAATGAAATATAGCTCTGGAAATGATCTAAGTTTAATTATGTTCTCTAGTCATCTATGGGTTTGTCATCATCAAAAAGGGGGAGAATGTTAGAATCTTAAGTTTTGATGGTGACTAAGATGTGATATGGTCTAGTACTTAAGAGAACATAATCAACACTTAGGAAGGATTAGATGACATGGTTAGAATCCTGAGTTAGATCACTTGCGAATGCAAGATCACTTCCGGATGGACTAGGACTAGCGCTCGCGGATGAATGTCTCATCCCTCAGCGACAGCAAGCACTTCACTTAGTCATAACTCAGTCTAGGAGCTTTAGATGTACAAAACCCTTGAGACTAAGTTAAGACTCAACCGGAAGTAAAATTGCTTCCTGATAGATTTAGACTGGCGCAGGCTGACAGAATAGATATATCCCCAAGCGTCAGTGAATCAGCCTCGTCAAGCGAAATTACTTCCTGTTAGACTTAGACTGGCGCAGAGCGATAGAATAGATATTACCCCAAGCTTCAGTGAGTCTACTTCGCCAAGTGAAAGCACTTCCTGTTAGACTTAGACTGGCGCAGAGCAATAGAATAGATATTACCCCAAGCGTCAGTAAGTCCACTTCGCCAAGTGAAAGCACTTCCTGTTAGATTTAGACTGGCGCAGGTTGATAAACTAGAGATAACCCCGAGCGTCAGTGAAAATGCAACATCAAGTGAAGTTGCTTCCTGTTAGACTTAGACTGACACAGGCTGATAAGGGAAATATATCCCTAAGCGTCAGTGAGTTCACCACAACAAGTAAAAGTGCTTCCGATAGCTCAGTGACTAGCGCTGACTGTTGGAATGAAATACACTGAACGAGAGTAAGTGATGGTGAGCTAGATCCTTCATCAAGTGAAAGTACTTCCGGATGTAGAAGTGCTTCCGGATACATCCTAGACTAAGTGAACTCCCACTTCATGTGATTGTGTGTTGACTTAATATACATAGCATGAACAAATGACACACTGAGTCACTTAGGAAGACTTAGAGTAAACTAACGAGACTTAAGCTGACTATTGGAATAGAGATCCCTTAGAGTCAGTAAACATTACACTAAGTCAGAACATAGTCTAAGTAAGACTACTTCCCATAGCAAACTTCCCACAACATGTATAGTTTTACTATATCTGATTATGTATATTGCTATGTTGGACTAACCAGTATGTGCAGAACTTAATTACACTTCCGGATGCAAATGAGCTTCCGGATGGAAAGACTCTTGGCATTGGATTTCAGAGATTAACACTTGCGGAGCAAGATTATCACTTGCGGATGAACGATGATCATCCGTCAGCAAGAGTACAAGAGAAAATGTCACATACTCAGAAGAATGCTTTTGTCAGAGCAGAGGTATCAGGACTACTTTTCAGTGATAAAGCAAGTCAACCCTGCTAAGTATTTAAGAAGATGTTCCTTCCAACGGTAACAAGAGGATAACAGATATTCAAACAACATTGTTACCTACCAAGCATGAGGAGTATGAGAGATAAGGAGAACATAATCTGAAGATTCATTCAAGGTGTCAAAGCTCATACTGCCCACAAGAGTCAGAGTCCACGAGCTTCACTTCAGATAGCAAGAGAGCTTCCGATAGTAAGTCTCTCTTAACATCCTGGACTTATGCATGAGGAACGAAGTCCTCATCTGGACAACAAGCAAGAGTCAGACCGTACAGTGTAGAGATGTCAGAACGACTTTTGCCAGAACAGTGTTGTCAGAACAGTGTTGACAGAACAGCTGGACAAAGCACCTTTTCAGATAAAGCAAAGTCAACCCTGCTGTGCATTAATAAGGACAACGTAAACAAGGCCCCAACGGCAATATTCAAACGGCCTTATTGCCTCTCCAACGGTTGGATAATCAGAGGCTGGTATAAAAGGAACATCTACATTCAGAAGAAAGTATGAGAGAGAGAGAACAGAGCTTATTGTCTGAAACATTATTCTACATTCCTCTCATCTTCTACTCTCGGACTTAGATATGTAATATTATTATGTGAGAGTCAGTTGTACTTAAGTGAGTAACATCATCTACTCTTAGAGAGAGTCATTCGTGCTTAAGTGTTTATCACAATCAGTTCATAGAGTGAACATAATTGTAATCTTACATTTTGTAAGGGGGAGCATTTAGAAGTTTTTCTAAATCTCCATAGGTTGCAAGTTAGCCCGTAAAACTTGCGTTTGTAAGGTTTGCAGGTGAACCCGTTGTAAAACCTGTGGGTTGTTAGGTGAACCCGTGGTCGTAAAACCTAAAGTGTAAAGGCTTCTCTTGTGCCTGGTTTAAACAAGAATAGTGGATTGAAAATCTCAGGTGGAGCCTGGGGACTGGATGTAGGTCTGGGTGACCGAACCAGGATAAATTTATGTGTGCATAAACTTACATTTAAACATTCTATTTTGCATCACATAACATACTGACTTGTGCATACCATTACTCAGTAACATCATCACCAAGCACAAGCAGTCTTTCGAAAAGAAATAAAGTTTTATTCCCTCACCCAATTCACCCCCCCCTCTTGGGTGACAGCCACGCATTTCACTGAGGAGTTCTGGGAGCTGAGAAATTGTGATCAATGCCATTCTCCTCACACAGCTCTGAGAAGCTGTGGTTCTCAAACTCTCCTCCATGATCTGTCCTTATGGCTGCTATCTTGAGATCTCTCTCGTTATGCACTTTCTTAGCCAGGACAACAAAAGCATCAAAGGCATCTTGCTTGGAGGCAAGAAACATTGTCCAAGTGAACCTAGAATAGTCGTCCATTACAACTAGAGCATACAGGTTTCCACCCAAGCTCTTCACTCCACCCAAGCGATCACCAAGGATTTGAACTTGTCTCGGTCACCAGTCATATGTCTCGAGCATCCGCTATCAATGTACCATTTTCTATTCTTGGATGCTTTGAGACAGACCTGCAAGGATTAGACAAGCTTAGGTACCCAACCTTTATTGGGTCCTCTGTCATTAATTCCCATAGCCCTCGGTCCAGTGTTGATCTTAACCTTGGGCTTGTGATTACTTTGTGCCTCTGGCCTCGTGTGGGCTCTAGGCTGTTGGACTTCCCTTGGAGAATGTTTCCAAGTTCTAGATCCTTGTCCTTCTTTAGTTTCTTTTCTTGGAGGAGGATCCTTAGTTGTCTTGGTTCCTTTTGGAACCCAGTTATAAGAGCTGTTAGCTCCATGCTTCCTTGCATTACAGGTGGACGTGGAGTGTCCCTTCCTGTTACAATAATTGCAGAAGCTGAAGGGTGTGGAAGTGTGATCAGTGGCTTTGTGGAAAAACTTTAAGTATGGTTTCATTTTAGGTTCCACCCACTTTTTCCCTTTAGGCTTATATCCTAAACCAGTTTTGTCCCTATATGCCCTTTGATTCATTAAAATAACATTTAACATTTCAGATCCATTAGTGAACTTTTGCAGGGCATTTTGCAATCTATCCCTTTCAATAGAGATCTTGCTGTAATTAGGGCAGCTCTCTGATGTTGAAGGTTCCGCTTGGGGATCTCCCTTGCCATCTGCTACCGGAAGCTTTTTGGCTTCCGCTAGCTCTTCACTTAGTGAGTCCACCTTGGACTCAAGTGATTCCTTTTTAATTCTCAACACTTTATAAGCCTTACATATGCGAAAAAATTCTCTATGAACATCATTATAGGCTTCTTGGAGTTCAGGAAGCGTTACCTCATTGCCATGGATGGAATCAAAGTCTGAGGATGCCTCCTCTCCATCTTGGTTTTAGTCCCTGAAGTTTCAAACAGGAGGTTTTGGTGCCTCAAGTTTTCTCAGTTAATAACATTAGTCTCTGGAGTTTAAAAAGGATCTGACGGTTTAAGTTTTGCTGATGTGTCAACTAACACCGTTTATTTTGCTTAGTTGACATCTGACTGGACTTATAATTTTAATTTTAAATTAAAAACACAATCTTCTTCTCCAAAGTCTGTAGATCTCGCCAACCAACCTTCATCATCCTTTTTCAACTTCTAAGATTGGGTAGGCGAGATCTACAGACTTTGGAGAAGAAGATGGTGTTTTTTAATTTAAAACTAAAATTATAAGTTCAGTCAGATGCCAACTAAGCAAAATAAACGGTGTTAGTTGACACATCAGCAAAACTTAACACCGTCAGGTCCTTTTTAAACTCCAGGGACTAATGTTATTAACTGAGAAAACTTGAGGGACCAAAACCTCCTGTTTGAAACTTCAGGGACTAAAATCAAAATGAGATCAAACTATAGGGATCAAACGTTATTTAACCCTATTAACAAAGTATAACCATATTCTTTTTTTAACCATTAATATGACCATTTTCTAAATTAAAATTAGGGGTATCTACAATTAGTGCAGTCCAATGAGTGAACATATCCAGAATTGATGAGATTGTGAATTCCCAAATGTTTAATGCATTGGAGAGACCATTGTTAAGTAAATGGAAATTGCTTAACTCTACAAACTCCACATTTTCTAGCTCACTCTTTCTTTAATAGCGATTTTTTTATTTTTCCTTTGGTATTCCGTGGCAGGCCATCTCTCGAGCACATTAACAGTCTCAGAATTAGGTTGTGGGCACCTCAATGGGTGGGACAATTGGCTATGAAATTTAATGTGTTTCATGCCCAAGTAAAGATGGAACCCCTAACCTTGGTCAATGTTGAATAAATCTTTTACCACTCAACCAGACACTCCAATTTTTAATAGCGGTTTCAGTACGTTTGATTACCCTCTCCTTCTCGGTCACCATTATACCCTCTCCTTCTCGGTCTCCATTATATCCTCTCCTTCTCGGCTACCATTACACTGGTTCGTGTCTTAAGGATCTCAACCACCACCACTGTTCCATCATTTTTTTAAATAAAGGGATGCAGTTTTTTAAATTACAAAATGACATTGTTTTATGAAATGGCTTTTATCATTTGCTCTCCTATCAAACTTCATTATCAACTGTCCTAGAGCAATTGACAAAATGCATTAAAAAGAGATAAACAACAACTATAAATATATCCTTACCAAAGACATTTCATATCCAGGAGACCATCAACTAGTGGTCAACTGGGTCACCATTATAGATAATTACTTATAATTAAACAGAAATCTATTTAGCAAAATGAGAAAGAAACTTGGCGTAATATACAGCTATATATGAGTAGTACCAAATATCATCTCGGTACAACAAGAAACTGTTCTTCTAAGGTCTAGTACTTTGATTATATACCTATTGCTAAGCCTAAACAAAAAATTGTGCAGCATTCCCTGTCGGTTGCATCCTTGGTATGTGGGTTAACAAGAGTAGGCTAATTATATGTATGTATAGAGAGATTATATATAGATATAGACATAGATTTAGAGATATAATATAGAAGGTATTAGAAAGACCTATCAAAAAAACCAACGCTATGGTGGAATTGTACTTATATTGCAAATAAGAAACCATTAGAAAGCAATGTTACGGTCACTTCCAGATCTTGACTTTGTCATGAGTAGCTGAGGCGATCAATCCAGTAGCATTTGATGCAGCCAAAGAAGATACAGTATTGTCATGTGCAAGAATAGACATCATCTTGTTCTCACTGAAGTTCCAGAGCTCAAGAGTCTGAAAAAGCAACATGATATCAAGTCAGCAGAAGATGTTTATCTGTTAAAAGCTGGCTTAAAGTTTTGCTGAAAAAATTGATAAAGCCTCCCCAGAATTTTTCTTCTTCAAAAACATGCATAGACTTTTCCCAAAAAGAAAAAGTAAATTGCATGGATAACCTCTTAATTTAGCTACAACTCCCAAAGATCTAGAGGAATTGCACAATTTTCTCTACAATTGTTCAAGAGAGGTTTGTAAACAGTTTGGAAACAAAGAGAAGGTACTTGTAACTTTGTTACATCTAAGAAAGAAATTTGTACAATCAACTCCAAAATGAAGAAAGGTTTAGATTAGATATTTGTGTAATTTTGGAAAAAATTTGACAAAATCACATTTGATCTTAAAATATTCTAGAATAATTGTAAAGAGTACAAAAATTATAAGAAATAGATAGTTAACCTCATCGTATCCAATAATCAACAAAGGGTATGAAGGATGGAAAACACAGGTGCTGAATTGCTTGCCAGATGCATTTAACTCTTGAATGCATTCCCCTGCACCAGATTTCACGGTCCATACTCTGACTAGGTTTTCACTCACAGATGCCAAATATTGCCCAGAAAAATCCCAGCATACAGAACGGACAGGGTTTTTATGACCCTAGAAAAAGCATCAAAGTATAGGTGGTTATCGTTAATCACATTGAAACTCCATCACAAAAGGGGAGGAAAGCTGATAAGTTTTCAATCATATAAAGAAAAACTGTAAATTGTTAAGATTCCAAATACTGGAAACAGCCATGTTTGTAACAACAGAAATAACACTTTTCAAGGAATCATGAGCTTCAGGTAAAACATCAGTAACTCAAATTTGAATCCTACATGCAGTTCAAGCTCTCATTCACTATCTTCCCCATAAGAAAATACAATACTGTATCTTATCTGACAGATAATATCAAATGAAAGGCAACAAAATTCGTTGAAATTTCATTATGAATGCGTGTTTTATTGACTACTTTAGTTAAAAAATCAACAACTTGAAAATATAAATTCATGCCACACCGTCCTTCAAAGGAAATGGCAACGCCACCACATTTTAGCAATTTGTTGTTGGAATATGTTAGGAAATGTAAATATGGTCAGATCAGGATTAATCCCTAGTCATTAGGGATTTCTTTTGTATGTAATTAAGATCATGATTCTCCCAGTCTTGTATAAATTTTATCTATAGAATGAATAAACCTTTTCAGAGTATTTTCTCTTCTTTACCTTCAGTTTTAAATAAATAACTGACTTAATAAATTCCAGAGATACAAATGATGAAATGAAATTATCATCAAGTGTTTCATAGAGAAGCATTACATTTTAGAAAGGTAATACAAAGCACATTACAAAGTTTTGAAGGGAACCTGAAATTTAATTCTCTGAAACGGATTTTCAACATCAATAACAGATATCTGATTATCAGCTACAGCAGAAAGAAGCGTTCCTGAAGGTTGAAATCTGATCTGAGTAGCGCCACCCTATCAAAATGAAGAACAAACCAGCATTTGTATGCTTAATGGAAAAAGTTGCAATCAATTTTAAATTTATGTTGAGACTAAAAGGTGGCATTTCACCTTTAAGACCCCAGCACAACCACCATTCTTGATACTCCAGTATCTTATCTCAATATGTTCATCACAAGAGAAGATAAGGTCCTCTTTGCAAGGATGAAAGTCCAGTGATTTTACAGTAATTGAGTGTCCAGTGAAGGTACGGAGTGAATGTACAGGCTGTAAAGAGGAACTTAATTTCAGCAATGATCATATGGCCAATAAGAGCAATGAAGCAGATAAATAGATTGTTCATGATAACTCAACAGACAAAAGAAATGGTGGGAATGAAAAATACTTGTAAAATTGGCATAATAAGATTTTGGGTAAAGCTATAAAACTACACATGATACTTTCTAAAAGATGCACGTAGTACCATGGTAATACTGAGGGTGCAAAATTGACACTTGTAACTAAAATGAGGCAACTTTGCCATTCCCATTAGATATGGAAAACTTCCATTAGAATAAGATGTGGGTCCCACGTTTTAAATTGACATGACTAAAATCTGGCATCTAGCCTTGGACAACGTGGGAGGTGAAGTAAATTTGGGTCTTTATTTCCTGAAACTTCACTTTCTTCACTATGTTGCGCCAGTTCACTTTCAAGCTTAAAATTCAAAGGTTTCAACATTTCCCATTTCAATGCACCCTCAAAATTACAAGTGTCAATTTTGCTCCCTCAAAATTACCATAGTGCCATATGCACCTTTTGGAAATTATTATGTGTAGTTTTGCATCTTTCCTTAAGATTTTCTAGTGAGAAAGTTCAAAATAATCAACTTTCCCTGCCAAATGCAACGTATCTTATCATAGGATTGGGTGAAAGATTTATGAGACATCACATTTTCATTGACAATTTTCAGTTCATATGATCCATCACATTGGGAAAAGAAATTTCATAATTAGTAAATTGAACTGTGTACTAGGTATAAGAAAATACGAGTTAGTGATAAATCAGAAACAATTTTAACATGATGGTGTTAGTTATAAAATGATCACACAACTTGTAAAGCATTAAAATGAGGATAAGATTTCTTTCAGAAACTATTGTACGCATATATAATGAAGCCAAGGAAACTGAAATTAACTGTTGAAAACAAAAAGGGTTTCACAAAAATAAAAGTCTTCACTTTATTTCATTGATGTGCTTACATACTTATAATATAAAAGTTTCCTAAAAGACAATAAACTTCTCCAGTTTACCTAATATGATTACCTAATAAAACATAATATTCTTATTCTCTAAATATTTCCTAATACTATAATTATTTCCTAATAATCTTCTAACATTAACTAAGAGGATTTCAATTAATAGCTCAATCGCATTATTCAGCTGCAAATATGGATGTAGAAAACAAAAAATTCAAGCAGTTTATTTCCCAAAACCTGAGTCAATAATTTAGATTCTTATAAAAAGTTTCTAAAAATTAGCGATTCTTATAGACAAAGGGGATGGTGAGCATATATATATATATAATACATATATGGAAAGGAAAGGTGCATCAAACTCAGTCTCAGTTCACCTACATTCATTTTTATTATTAATCAATTCAAATTTGAATTTTTGAATTCAAATAAGGATAAGAGATCAAAACTTACATTATCAATATCCCAAACCCTAACAGTTTTGTCAGCAGAGGATGTAGCAATATGTGAAACGCTTGGACTAAATCGAACATCAGTTATCCATTCAGTGTGTTCTTCGAGTGCAAACTTTAAATCAAATGAGTTGGTGCACCACAATGATGCCTGCACCACGAAATAACAGTAAACAAATTAAGTACAACAGAAATCCAAAATAATGAATAATGAAATTTCCATTAATAAAGGATTATGCATTTATACTTGAAAGGAGATCACAAGGTTCAAAAAACACAGTAACTACCTTTTTATCATGCCCAGCAATAGCAAGCAACTTTCCATCATATGAGAAATGGCAACGTTCAATTTGTTGTGTACTTGCCAATATATGATTCATCTCCTTGAACGAGAATCCTATTGCACAGTACAACATTAAATTTTAAAAATCATGTGCCAATAAAGTTCATATCTTGCAGTTATGCAACTGATTTTGAGCAATTAAATTTTCTTTTATTTCATAGTCTGTCATTCCTTTTAATTTATTGTTTGTTTAGTTTGACTATCATTTCTTTTAAGTCCTCACTATCATAAATTTCTATCCGTATTTAATCTGATTTGTCCACACAGAATAAGAAAATTTGTGCAGACAATTTGTTCTTTTTTGGGCTAAGGTGCTAAAATACCATGAACTTTGTAGATATAAGATCATTTTCTAACTTTTCTCAAATTTTTCCCAAATTAACCTTAATATTGCTTATATATATAATAATAAACAAGAGATGAAGAGTGAGGATAAAAAAATATAGTTAAGATAAATTGGTAATATCATTTGTTAATAACTAACTTAACTAACATCTTTAATCTAATCAAATTAGAGAAAATGATCTTACATTTAGCAAAGGTACTTTCTTAAGGGGCAAGATTACAATGAACTTTTTTTTTTTTTTTTTGAATAAGTACTGGATATCATTGCTAAAACAAAACTATGAAAATAGCTACAAGGTAGTGTTTTCGGATAGGGAAAGTGCCCCTTCCAACACTATAGGAGGAGTTTCAAACCAACAAAAATTAGCATCTAATCTATGGGAAAGTTTAGCAAAGTAATCAGCTAAGGAGTTGTTTTCTCTATAGATATGTCTAAATACAACTTGCCACTCCAAGTCGAGGAGGGCCCTAATATCAAGAATTAACTCACGGATAGGGTGGTTGTGGTCACAACCTCTCACACACAGGTTGAGAGCGTCAATGCAGTTGGTAAGAACCATGATGCTTCTATATCCTCTGTTCCAACACAATTGCATGCCATTAATGATACCTATGAGCTCTGCAATTGCCGGTGGAACAGAGGTGAGTTTGCAACTAAAGCCTCCTATCCAATTCCCTTGAGCGCTTCTTAAAACTCCGCCACATCCGCTTTGTCCACTGGTTAGGACAGAACCATCGACCTCAAGCTGTAAACAGTCCGCCGGCATGTGCCTTGATAATCCTGCCTGCAAGGACAAATCAGAAAAGAAATTGCACTGATTGATAAGATCATGGTCCCAGCAAGCCCTATGATATGAGTTGAGGCCATCTTCTGGACACCCCAATGTAGCAGCACCAAACACTTTATTGCATCTAGAGACCCATATATCCCAACACAAATAGCCAAATAAGATAGACCATGGAACCTTGTTAGGTCCACGGAGGCCCGCTTCGTTCTCAAGGTTCCAAAGAATCCACTCCTTGCCCCCTAAAGTGGAAAACGTTGGCCACTTGGAAGGGTGGACCACTGATTTCCACCTTAGGATGGCATTTTTGCAATCTCTGAATAAATGCATCTCGGTTTCATCTCCCTCACACCCAAAAGGGCAGGTTGTTAGAAATATTAGAATCATATTAAATTGGTCGTATCTTGTAAGTGGTTAGTAGCTCTATTGCCTATATAAAGGGTCCTAACCTAAACATTTTAGTGTGTGAGATTTATGAGAGTCTACACCAAGAGGGAGAGTTAACTTGGTCTCTCTCCTCATTACCCTAGTGTTAGGGATTTGTTTTGTAAATCCATTTCCTCAATGAGGAGTGGTCATCACCTCTATGAGGAATGTTTTAATCTAGTCCATGAGGATTAGAATATTATTGTTGTTTTCATATTCTTCTTCATCATCTATCAATATAAAGATTTGTTTAATTCTTCATCTTGTTCTCTTTCCCTACCGATTTGTCAACATGGTATCAGAGCAAATCTGGGTTATTCAGTCATCTTCATCATCTTCTTTAGTTGATATTGAGTTTTAATGTTTATCGTCCAAGAAGTCATCAAATCTTCATCAAAAATTCAGGTTTTGCATCATTATTAAGCAATATTGAGTCTTTGCTATTTGAGATGGTGGTATGCCGTGAAATCAAGATTTGAGGTGCACATCCCAATAAGCAAATCCAAGTCCAATACATTTATTCAAGATCCTCCTACCCAAATTCATCCACCGCGTTGTGTTTCACTACATAACTCAAATCATCATATCTGACTTTAAAGATTTTCGTATAAAGTATCTTGAAGACAAAAGCCCGATTCTTCTTCTTTTTATGCAATTCAACCCTTCCTTCAAATCAAGGTCAATCAACAAAGATTGTTCAAGAAGTGCTCACAATCCAAAGAATTCATCCTTACTTTGAAGATCTCTTCTACCACTTTCTTTATTTGCTGATGCAATTCCGATTCAAAGAAACCATTGTTTCACATTCTCTTGAAAGATATGAATGAGATAGATGAGGTCTTTGTCGTTGTCTTTCCATATTAAACTCTCTAACAATGACTTCTTTTCTTTGGAATGTGACATTAATTTAAGAGATTCATAGTGGCGATGCAAGAAGTTCAAAGATTGATGTTTTTTTGTTTTGAAATAGTGTTGTGAAGTGTTGAAATTTTTGGTTATATACAGAATGGAGTGTGCTTAGAGGACGAGTTTGGAGTGCCTATGAACTCATATGTGATGAATCTGTTTATTCAGCAGGTACGTGATGGAAATTGGGATGAAAGTATAACCACATTATATTGCATATTGGTTTAATGGATGAAACAATTATAAGAGTCCAATGCAAGAAGTTTCATGAGGCAAGTTACCATTATTAGTTTGTGATAGATACAATTGATATTTGCATGGTACAACAATTCGAAAGTTGGTTGCTAGAATGCAAGATTGTAAATGAAGCATCGGTCATGTAAACGGTGATGTAAAGATCGATGTCTTGTTAATGCTTGTGTTATGGCTTTGTAAGAAGTGTTTCATGAGTTTTGCTGCGGAATATCATAATATTGAAGACTAAGATGAAGAACAATGTATTGAAGATTAACTTGAAGAAAATGATGGAGAGAAAGATTAAAAGAATGTTTTTTTGAAGACAAAAGGAGGAAGTCTTCTATTTTTTTTTTTTTACAAGATCAAAAGAACTCGATCTAATTAATTCACTAAACCCTATTGATTGTATTGACAAGTTGACACTTTCATAAGTTTAAGTAGTGTCAACTTGAGGGGGCGTGTTAGAAATATTAGAATCATATTAAATTGGTCGTATCTTGTAAGTGGTTAGTAGCTCTATTGCCTATATAAAGGGTCCTAACCTAAACATTTTAGTGTGTGAGATTTATGAGAGTCTACACCAAGAGGGAGAGTTAACTTGGTCTCTCTCCTCATTACCCTAGTGTTAGGGATTTGTTTTGTAAATCCATTTCCTCAATGAGGAGTGGTCATCACCTCTATGAGGAATGTTTTAATCTAGTCCATGAGGATTAGAATATTGTTGTTGTTTTCATATTCTTCTTCATCATCTATCAATATAAAGATTTGTTTAATTTTTCATCTTGTTCTCTTTCCCTACCGATTTGTCAACACAGGTAGCCATGTCGCACAACCCTCTTCGTTGTCGGAGCTCCGTTGTGTGAGTGCGATTGTGAGACAGCAACCACATGAGGTTTTTGATCTTCTCTGGTCCTTTCCATCTCCAAATCTTCCTCCAGATGGACTCCGCAGCTCCCTGGGTACCTGCAGACAAAAATTTATATGCAGAGTTAACAGTAAAACCCCCATCGGGGGACAGTTTCCATATGAATTTATCCTTTCCTCTCTCCTCACGGGGTGGGTGTGCACACACAATGCGATCAACCGTTGAGGGGGGAAACCAGGTTAGGAGCTTGTTGAGATCCCAATTACCATATTGATCCACAAAATTCACCACTCTCTCATTCATATCTACAAAACTCTCCAACCCCATGATTACATCAAGCAAGGGTTTTTGTAGCTCGAACCAGTTGTCGAACCAAAAGGAAGTTTCTCGGCCGTTACCAATTTTCTTCCCTATTCTAACCTTAAATCTACCCCAGATGCTATAGATTCCTCTCCAAGTAAGAGAGGAATTTCTCATCTTCTTTATCTCAAGATTCGCGAGATTCTGACACTTGTATTTGGCTCTCAGAATTTGAGCCCACAGCGTTTCCTTATCAGTCAAGAGCTTCCAACACAGTTTGCAAAGAAAGGCTTCGTTTTGAGTCTTTAAGTCTCTGATGCTTAAACCCCCCTGATTCTTGTCCTTAGTAACTTGATCCCAAGCTATCAGGTGAATTTTCCTTTGATCATCATTGTCGCCCCACAGAACGTTTCTACTCATGCGTTCGACGTCCTTGAGCAAGGTTTTGGGGATAAGCATAGTCTGCATGTAATAGGCCGGAATACTAGAAAGAACAGATCGCACCAAGGTGGAGCGTCCTGCCATGTTCAAATGCTTCTTCTTCCAACCCGAGAGCTTCATTTGAGTTTTCTTTAGGACTGGGTCGAACAGAATATTGGTAGCTCTTCTGTGAATAAGAGGAATACCTAAGTACTTGCCCAAATCACCTGTGAGCCCTACCCCCATTCTTCGGCTAAGCTCGTAAGCACGGGAGAAGTGGACATTACGAGAGAAGTAAACTTTTGTCTTTGTGCTATTCATCTTTTGACCAGAGGCAGAGCAGAACATATTGATACAATTTAACATTTCATCCACTTGGTCAGTAGACGCCTCTCCAAAGAGGAGGAGATCATCTGCAAAGAATAAGTGAGACACTGGTGGACAAGCTGGAGTGATATGGATAGGTTGCCACTTACCATCCCTTATCGAATCTCTGATCAGGTGGTTCAAGCGTTCCATACATAGGACAAAGATATAGGGGGAGATCGGGTCCCCTTGCCGGATACCTCTAGAAGCTTCAAACTTAACAGTGGGCTCACCATTCCAAAGTACTTGGAACGAGGTGGAGGAGATGCACCACATTATTACACACAAAGATGTGTGCTAAGGCCAAGCTCTAGCAAAGTCTCTTTAATGAATGCCCATTCCAATCTATCATAAGCTTTCTCAAGGTCCACTTTCACTGCAAGCCACCCCTGTTGTTTCTTCCTGTTTCTCATGGAGTGAATGATTTCTTGGGCGGCGATGATATTGTCACTAGCTTGTCTCCCTGCTATAAAGCTGCTCTGATGGTTGCCAATCACCTTAGGAAGAATGTGGCGAAGCCTACTACTGATAATTTTGGTGATAATTTTGTAGCTCACATTGCAAAGAGAGATTGGCCTAAACTCCTTCATGCATGTAGGATTGTCAACCTTGGGAATCAGCACCACATTAGTGTCATTAAGCTTACGGACACCCGCAGGATTATCAAACACTTCCATAACCATCTGACAAACAGAGTCGTAGGACATCCCAATATTCCTGGTAGAAGAAGGCTTGGATCCCGTCTGGCCCAGGAGCTTTGAAAGCACCCAAATCAAAGACAGTTGTTCTAATTTCTTCTATGGTAACTCGAGCTGATAGGAATTGGATATCCTCGGTGGGTAATCTTGGAAAGGAGCTGGAAGTGGAACAGCTACCCGTGAGGTTAAGATCACTAGTAAATCCTGTAAAGAGGTCCTTGTAGAAGGATAGAGCCATGTTTTTTAGCTCTTCTTGATCATAAACCCATTCCTCATCATCATTTCGTAGGCCATCAATACAATTTCTTCTTCTCTTCATGACAGTAGTGGTATGAAAAAATTTGCTATTTCGATCTCCCCATTTCAGCCATTGACACCGGGATTTTTGATACCATAAAAGCTCTTCTTAGGCAAGGAGCTTATTGTACTCCTTCCAGAGATCTCTTTCGACTTGCGCAAGGTACTGGCTATCTCTTCTATGTCTTGATCTCTCCACTCCCTCAATTCTTCTAAGAATTTTTTGTCTCCTAGCAGGAATGTTGCCCACCCTACTTCTATTCCAATTCTCAGCTTCTCTTTGGAAGGAGGAGATTTTGTTTCCCAAGTGTCTTCCTCCCAACTCTTTTTAACAATGTCAATGAAGTCTTCTTCTAGAACCCACCCAGCTTGGCATTTGAAAGGAATATTGCGAGTTTTTGGCAAAAGAGTAGGCGTTGATTGGATAAATAAGGGCCGGTGGTCCGAACCAAATTTGCTGAGATGATGGACCTTTGCAAGGGGAAAGAGATTGATCCAATCAACATTAGAGAAGGCCCAGTCAATCTTTTCTTTAACTAAGTTTTTCTCCCAGGTAAAATGTTCGCCCACACAATCAACTTCTGTAAGATTAGTATCATCAATACAATTATTAAATTGTCTCATTGCTGGGAAATTGAAGTAGTCTCCCCCCACTTTGTCCTGCACCGATCTGTAGCTATTAAAGTCACCAGCCACAAGCCAAGGCCCTCTAACAATGAACTTTTGAAAGTAGGGAAAAAATACCATCACCGTGACACTGTTACATTTAATTAATTGATGTTACTTTTTCCGTAGGCCCCACAAGATTTAAAAAATAAAAATTCCCCAATTACTGTTCTTCACTACTCTGGCAATAATGACAGCAGAAACTTCTGCCATTAATGTCGTCTGCGAGCTCACTTCTTCTAGATCTGCTCCTCTTCCTTCATCTACTTTCAGATTGACCAGTAAGGGTGTAGAGGCGAGTACACAGTGGTGCAAAAAGCATAAAACTTGATATGGCTTTCCAGATCTGGAATCTTTGTTTGGAGTGGAAGAACTTAGCTGAAGGAATTGCTTCTCTTCCTTTTGTTTTCTACCAGCTATTTCACTAAGAAATAAGATTGTATTTTTAGGATTTTATTGATACAGAGGTTGCAAAGTTGATCAATGAATGGGTTCACAATCCTCACACTTTGATCTTCAATTGTTCTTTAATTCTGGTTTCTTTATTTATCCTCATTCATTATTCTATGTTTAAGTTTTGGTTTTATATGTAATTAATTTTATTGCTTTTGACTTAGAAATTTGGGGAAGTATTGAGGGAGTGCTCAACTTTTTACCCCCATCACCCCCTCAAAATCTGTGAACATAGACACGCATCTTTTTGAAATTCTTCATCCGGTTGGACTTACCTCTTTTTTCCTATTTTATTTATTATCATTCATTCTCTGGAACTGGGAGAGCAGACAATAACACGGTGCTGTATCAAAGGCTACCATACCTTTCCCATATCTGCTTCTAGGGTCTGCATCATCAGGAGATAAGATTGACTCAACATTGTCACCCAAAGATTCATCGGCTAAAAGATGGTTGATGTCTTCCTGCAACACAATCAGTTATTTACTGCAATATTAGGGTGCTAGAGTCATTTTCAAATAAGTAACTGCATATTAAATAAGACAAATTATAATATACAAGAAGACCCTAACCAATTGATTATGTGCCGATGAGAATGAGCCCAGATCATCAGAACCGTACATAAGGGATGACTTAGACAAAGGAACACTCTGCTGTAGAGCTGACACTGGTATCACATCTACTGTTTGTGTAGAAGGTGTTGCTGGTGAATTACAAGAAGGTCCTGTGGTGTTTGCAGTTCCAGAACTATTGGCAGGGCCAGAAGATGATATTTGCTTTCTCTTACGTCCACTATGACTTTTGGAACCCTTGAATGAACAATAATAGTAATGAAATCAATATTTGTTTGTAAACTATGCTTCTGATAACATTAATTCACAGATAGCTGATTGAAAACCTGGTCATTTCCTTGAAACATATTAGGGATACTGTCAGTGACAAAAGTTCTTTCTTGCTGCTCAAGATTCTGAGATTGTCGGCTAGAAAGGATATCACTTGAATTTTGTTGAATTTGTTGATTGCTCTGCAGCACTTGCTGCTGTTATAAAAAAAATAATATTATGCGAGGAATACTTCAGACAAGCTTGCTAGAATAGCTAGCTCAAAAACTAACTAATCAAGTCAGTCATCTCATTCAACTTCCTTTCATTTTCTCTTCTCTTTTTTTTTTCTTTTCCTTTTTTTACATTCTTATTTATTATCTGTTAATATAGTAGAGGTAATTAATCACTCTTTAAATCCCAGACTAACAAAATAGGTGTCAATTTAGCTTGGAATCCTACACCAAGAAAGAACACAGCCATGGCAATTCCATGACTAGAAGCTACCATAATCATAAAAGATAACCAAGGGGCCACACAGGTTAAGGTTTTAGGGGCTGTATTTTTCAGATAGTGATATCGAAATAACATAAGGAGCAAAGAAAATTGTGTTTCGGTGATGGCTAGGATTAGAAAGATTTCACCTCAGTGGCTTTTCAAGCCAAAAGGGCATTTCTAATTTCAATAAAGGGTTAAAATGTCATTCTAGTATTCGTTATTATCTTCCTTTTATGTGCTTTAAGTATCAAAGATATACTGAAGACTTCAGAATTAGCATTCTCTTGCTAGGGATGCATTGGTATGAAAATAAAATAATAAAAATCTGCTGGGACGAGAGAACTATTCAAGAGAACTAGGTCAACAACTTAAGGAAGATATGCCAATATAAGACATTGCTGATGAAAGTAGCTGTGAAAATGCTGAAGTGGCCGCAAATGGAAGATCAAAATTTAAGGAGTTATTTGTACCATGGATATCAAAATCTTACGATTCACGATTTGAATCTTATGATTTGTTGTACTTTTATCCCCAAGCTAGAAAATTTTATTCTTTTAAATTATGTTGGTTTTAGTGTTATTGTTGTTTACTCTTTAAATGCTAGTTTTATAAAATATAAAGTTTCATTTGTCATTAAAATGTTAACATCTACAAATATTTGATGTTTTCTTATTGGAAAGTTACAATTATATCATCTTTAATAAGTGATCATGAATCTTACAATACACAATACAATTTGATTCAATTCCCAAAATAGGATTTTCAATTCATGATTCATATCCTGATTTGATAACCTCTATTTGTACACATAGGACAACAAGAGAAATAATATAATTTGCAGAAGTTCTTGAATCAATGGCTAATTGAAAGGTGACATAGTTAATCAAAATTGAGTATGTGTGATAATGATTTATAATTGTTGGGCTAAGATTTGTATTTACAGTTATTTCCTTATGTATAAAAAAAAATTGTATTTACAGAGAAATATAAAAGGTTATATGAATTGCCTGTCTATATATGATCAGGAAAAGGTAACTATAGAGAAAGGAGCCTCAATATTATTGGCTCAAAAGACAGGTTAATCTCCTAATGGAATAAAATCCAATATTATATTAGTTAAATAGATTAGTACATTTACATTACTTCTAAATCTCATTCGTATTTAGTTAGAATTAAATGTTTTCAATGCTTAAATCATTATCAAATTAAATGGGGGAGTTAAGTTAGTGCGTCTATCATGGCTTAAGTCCTTTGAAAGCATGTTGACTGGACTAGCAGCTATGCATTGTGTTTATACACTACTTACATAATTTGGACATGAACATACATGGAGCCTGCCTATGTGAGTCAATAATGATCCCATTCTAAATCTTCTTTTTGTTTTCCCCTAGCTCCTTTATCAAATGTTCAAATGCAACAATGCCTTAAAAATCATACTAAAACACTCAACATTAATCTAGTCTAGTCAATGATGAATAGATACCTTAAATGATGTATTTGAGTCAGGCAAATCATGAACAGATGTTCCAATGCTAGGAAGTGAATCACCAACAAGATTTGAAATGCCATCTTTCCCAGGCCCCATATTTTGATTATTAAGTAGCATATTTAGTGTCCAACTATCCAGATTGTGAACAGATGTGTCAACTGAATTCTGTTGTTCTTGGAGCATGAATTGCTGCTGCTGCAGTGAAAGTTGATTGAAAGATTCTTGAGACTGCATCAACGCACTCTGCGGGAGAAACCCTGAGTCAAGCTGATCCAGTCCCTAAAATAATTGAAGATTTGATCAGGATAGAATATGAATAGCTGATAACAGCTAAAATATAAAAACCATAACCCACTGCATAGAAAGCAGATATATGAAAATTGTGGGTTAAATATTAAGTTGAAAGCAGAAACAACATTATTGCGCCTAAATTATACAGGAGAGGAAAAAAATAAAAGGAAAAAAAGAAAAGGCACTAAAAGAAACTAAAATGTTCTGTGACATCCAAAATTAAATATATTTTTAGATGTTTTTCAATTCATATGACTTCTCACAATTCAGAAATCAGAATCCATGTGGAGGAGACAAAATTCATCATACACGCACCAGATACAAATATACTCATGCTACGATTTTACCCTGCCAATTGTTAAGCTGATCGCATTTCAAAACATTATGGAATGATTCAGCGTGATTAGAAACATGCTGATACACTGCAGACTGATATGTTATCAAACAGCACTGAAACGCCAAGATTATAAGACATCAATTTGTTCATGTTTGGAACTGTGACTTCACCTAAACCCACATTCAAGCATGAAGTATTCTTTTTAATTCATCATTCATCACATTCTTCATTATTTAGATCTGTTAAAATATTAACAACACAATTTCATTCAAGCTTCAACCTTGGTCTTTGACCATTTCTTTCCTATTTTCACCTTTTTTTTTATTTTAGCCAAAAAGTTTTGCAAAACTTTACAAATCAAAAGTTGTTAGGGGTCTAAGCTACCCCCCCCCCCCAAAAAAAAAAAAAAAAAACTGAAAAGAAAAAACAATATCCAAAGTATGATTACCACATGCAGTTGGGAAAAAATGACAACACATTTTTTTGGGGCATTGTAAGAATATAGAAGGAAATGCAAATAAATCTTACCACTAGAGGCCATCCTTTCAGAGTCAAATTGCAACTGCCTTGATCTTGATTCAATCCTAAAAAGTTGAGAATAAACATCAAAATCCATAGCCATATTCTCTATATGATTGGAGAATGAAATTAAATACACACACACAGACACACACACACACACACACACACATTCATATATATCAAAGAAATATCAGCTGTGATCTGTCGTAAAATGCAAGTATGCACCAAATGTTAAGTCTGAAGAATGGTAAGCAAAGGAATAAATTTCCTCATTTTTACAATAATATACCAAAAGGCTAAAGTATACTTTTGGTCCCTTATGTTTACATTAAGTTTCAATTTTGTCCTTTATGTTTGGAAAGTGCACATTTAGTCCTTTTTTGTTAACACCGTTAGTTTAACTTAACGGGAAATGCTAACTTAACAATTTTAAATGATTATTAAATACTGAAAAAATGTTCAAATTAAAATATTTGAGTGTAAATATTCTATATTTTCAAAATTTATCATTTTTGGTCCAATTTCACTTATAAAAGAATCATTTAAAATTGTTAAGTTAGCATTTTCCGTTAAATTAAATTAACGGTGTTAACAAAAAAGGACTAAAAGTGTACTTTCTAAACATAAAGGACTAAATTGAAACTTGATGTAAACATAAGGGACCAAAAGCATACTTTAGCCTATACCAAAATGGAGATTATGTTTCAGTTAGCTATGAAATGTTTAAAAATGCCTTCAGAAAAAATATCCACACCCAAGAAAATGGGAAGAATTGGATGCTTCCAAAATATTATAAAAGAAAATATGAGACTGTATAATATTTTCATTATCTCTGTTAAAATTCGGACTTTTGAACATATATTATGATTTATTCATATTGAAATAGAAGTACTTCATATATATAAATATATGAAATTTTTTGCTCTAGGAATATGTAAACCAATCTCAGATATAGAGGAAAGAAGGAAATAAATACATAATTACAAGACATGGGGATAGAAAAAGAAAGAAATGAGTTGACTGTAACCTGCAAAATGCTGCTTGCAACTCTGAACATGTTGAAGATTCCTGGGTAAGCCCCTAGTTGCACCAAGCAAACTTGCACTGTAAATAATTTCCAAGAACTTAAAAACTCAGACCACAAGGAGAGAAGTATCTTAAATGAGATGGCTCAATTAAAAAATTTTCAGAGAAAAAGAAAATTTGATGATAAAGTCACCCTGCAGGACGTCCAACAGTTGTTGTAGCTGCTTCTGTTGCTTTCAACAGTGAGGCATTAATTGGTCTGACAAGTTGACCTACATCACCAACAATATTTCGCTGCAAAGAAAGGGGCATGAACAATTATACAAATGACATAAAAGCAGACAGACTAAATATAAGAATCACAAGATACCTTGACAGGTGCATTATCCACTGCTTCTCCATGGAGAGGAAATTTTAACCTCTCCTCATGCGCTTTCGTTTTGTTAATGGTCACATGGTTCTGCTTCATCAAAAGGTTGTTGCTAACAGGACCAGTCGTACTATCTCCGACAATTTGGGTCCCATCCCTACATTGCTGTTGCGGTGGCTGCAGTTTCAGTTGGGCATGCCTTTGCAAAAGTTGCTGCATCTGCATTTGTTCATGCTGTTTTGTTTTGTTGTGCGCTTGCTCTCTTTGCTTCTGCTTCTCTCTTCCTTTAGATTGTTGAGTCTGTCAGTTTCAAATTAACAATCAGCTTGTTTATAATCCATACAACGTATTCAACACAGAGAAATAAGTTTCCCAGCTTGGAAATTGAAGCATAACACATATGGCATATAGCTTATTCGTCTTGTTCTGATGATGATAACTGTTAAGTATGTTGTAAAAATATAAATGTTAATCAATTTAATCAGCAGTAAAATAATTATGTGGGAACAAAGGATGGGTAAAAGTCTGATCATCATTCATGATGAGAAGCTACAATTATATAATACAATGATTTTCAATCTCACCCTTGATTGTAGGGATATAAGAGATACAAAAAAATAAAATCTGATTCTACAAAATCCTAATTCTAACAAATCTCATAATATACTGATTTCTAATTATGACTAATATTAAGATTCTACTAATAGGAACTACTAAAATTAATACCCAATTAAGATTCTACTAATAGGAACTACTGATTGGACATATGCATATAGAGGTGATTTCGAATTACCAGCTCAAACAACAAAGATAAAGGCCTGATATAGACCATTATGAGCATCAGTAAGTAACACACATTTAGCTTGTGCTTCCGATGCAGCAAGCAGTTAAGAACACGTACAACATATATTGGAATGTACACATAAATCAAATAAATGAAAATTGACCCAGAGGGGTTCATTCACAAGAGAAAATGAATAAAAGTCAACTAAATACAAAGTTAAACCAAATACCCACCTCGATATAAGATAATGCAGCTTCCGAGTGATTCTGATATTTCCTGCCAGTTGTAGCCATAAAAATGTCCCAGAAGACAGACCACCACTCCAAAAGAAAACCGTTAGGCGCATCTATAGCTGAAGCAATGACCAAAAGAAGAGGTCAAATGGAAATAAACAAATAAGAGCATTTACATGAAAAGTTTATTTCTATTTAAAAACATGAGTATCTTGATCTTGCCTATAGGATCTGTTGAGACATTCCCTTCAACCTGGAATGCGCTTGCAGTAGCATGCAGTTCTCTCTTCTTGAGATAATCAAAGATATACAAATCCAACCTGATCTCCACAACAACAAAAAAACAGCTCAAGACATTAGCTCAAATGTGTATAAAACAGTAGTCAAATCATGGGAAGACAATTTGAAGGAAATGCACATGTCCCAAATGAATCAAATGAAACATAGTAGAAACAAGTCTCGATTTCACCAAACTTGACCCCTGAACTAAGTAAAGAAGGCTGTAAAAAATGGTATTCCTCTGGTCCTTAATATAAGACCTAGTTGACTTTTTTGGAAATCCTAAGAAAACAAAATAGGTCACTTATAAATTGATTTACTTTATTTTTTCTTAAACTAGTTTATTTAACCTATAAACTAATAGGTAATCTTAGAAAAAGATCAAATATATTGAAATTAACTAACCTATTTTGTTTCCTTAATATCTCCAAAAAAAAAACTCAATTAAGTCTTATATTTAGGATCGAAGAGAGTAAAAAGTATCATTCAAAGTAAGCAGCTAAACACTGAATCAAAGCTTTGCATAAGAAAGTTTCATCAAAAGTCGACCTGATTGAGCATAAGCATAGTATGTCTCAGAAGAGCTTCATTTCTTCAAGCTTAAGGAACAGAAAAAAACGCAATAAAAAGCTAACAACATTTCTCTACAAGATTACATATCTTCACTCACATTATTGGCCAACAAAATATTAAAAACAATTCCTGCATGTGATCTTAAAAAAAATCCAAGCCAACAAATAAAATCATTTTAAGCCAAAAAAAAATAAAAGTTACAGCATCATCAACACTGAAGCCAAACCCTAGAAGCAAAACATCAGAAATGGTTTACATAAACAAAACCATTAAACATAGACTCTGGAGTTAAAAAGTGCTAACTAGAGAGAAGTTAAAGTGTAAAAATATGAAGAAAATATAAAATGTGGTGGGGCTCACATTTTATCAGCTTCCCAGAGAGAGTGAGACATGATGTGAAGAAGGAAATGTGATTGAAAGTGTTTCTTGGAGAAGTATTTAGCGAATGTGACAGTGGAAGCAATTGCAATATGCTGAGTTTCTCTGTGGTCTGTTGATGATAGCCAAAGAAACTTAATACGTAAGTTGAGAGTGAAAGAATAATGGAAATGAAAAAAATGAATATTGTTGCACAAAATTTATATGCCTCATAAATCACCACCACCGTTTACAACAGTACAAATCAAGAGGTGGAATTCCAGGAGGGAAGGTAAAGTAATGCAAGTTCATGGTTTTAACTTTTAAGTATAGAGTCAAAAATTTAAGAAAAAGCTGTGATATAATAAATGATGACATGACATATTTGTTCATCAATATCCTTCTATTTTGTTTTGACTGAAATTTATAATTTAGTCATATTTAATAGGGAAAAAAAATTCGCATTCTCTCACAAAGGACTTAATAGTGGAAAAGTCTCATAAACTTCACATATTAAAGGAGATCCACAGGGACCTTACTTTAATATACTTCAAATACAAAAAGACCAGATTGTCCCTCCATGTGAAAAGGTCATGGGCAACAAATGACGAGATTATGAGCACGTATAACAATATCATGAGCAACTTTAACAAGGTTATGACCTACCCCTGTGACAAGTTCATGGGCAAGCATTGACGAGGTTATGGGCATGAATGACAGGGTCATGCACACATATAAAAAGGTTCATGGGCAGGGAAGAAGGGACAATCTAATCTTTTTGTATTTGATGTATATTGAAGTAAGGTCCCTAAGGACCCTACTTTAATATGTGGAGTTTACGAGACTTTTCTACTATTAAGTCCTTTTTTAAATTACAAATCAATTTTCCCTATTTAATATTGAATTATATTTTAGTTTAAACAAGTTACTGTACACCTTTTATTTCTTACCGCAGAAGAGTGTGAGAAAATAATAAAATCATCCGGGTGGCAGGCCTGGAAATTTCTTGAATTGGGTCTTAGTCGTTGGCACACTGACTATGACACGTTTTTTTCATTCTTATAATAGGTATAGAAGACCAGGTTGACATGAGTCACATGACCCTATGCTTTCGCTATATACAAGAAAAAGACGTGAACCTTTCCTTATTCAGAATCGTAAAGTGGTGGGATTTTCAAAAGTGTTCATTACAAATGTTTTGCCAAGCAAGAAAAAAATGTGCTCTTCTAAAAAAAAATAAAATATATTAAGAGAAAATATAGAGGACCAATTTCATTTCACCTTTTGCATATTAAGAATTGTAACGTGATGGGTTTTCCTGTGGTGTTGAATTGAAATAAGGGAAAATGACAAATAAATACTTCTGAATATCTAAAAGAACTAGTAAAGAACTCAAACTTTCAAAAGGACAAGTAAGGAAATCAAATTTCAAAAGGGCAATTAAGGAACCATACAATTGTTAATTGGTATGTTCCTGTTGTTAATTTTTCTATTTGGAAATTTGAGTTCTTTATTTGTCCTTTTAGAAGTTTTAGTTACTTACTTGTCCTTTTAAACATTCGGAGGTCTTTATTTGTCATTTTCCCTTGAAATTAACTTTTTATAAAGTCAAATACATGAAGGTAAAAATACCGATTATATAGTACCTTGAATATTTGGCACATCCACTGAACAAAAAATATTTGATGTTGTTAGAATCTCAAGTTTTGATGATAACTAATAGCAATCATAAGACATTGCAATCAGGAAATAGACATAGCATTCATAAGACATTGCAATCAGGAAATAGACATAGCAATCATAAGACATTGCAATCAGGAAATAGACATAGCAATCATAAGACGCTGCAATCAGGATAAGACAAAACGATCACAAGACATAGCAATTAGACTAAGACATAAGTGATCACTAGATAGTTACGATCATGTATAACTTAGAATTAAGTGATCATGAGATAATAAAGAATATGTTTCTAAGTTAAACTCGTGATTGGAATATCAATCAGAGCAAGTCTAAGCAAAGCTAAGAAGATTAGATCACGGACTGATCGGAACCATAATGAATTAGTGATTGGAGTATAAGTGATTGAAACTGTTATGCTTTTAACATGTGATCTAAGTGTGCAGCATCTGATCGAAGCAAGTGCAATCACTGCCTGATCGAAGTGTCGACCAAAAAGCAAATCAAGTACAAAAGCACACTGTCGCACTCAGAATGCTTTTTAGAAGACGTTAGACTCATTCCTCTGGCACATATGCTCTCAAGACAACTTCTCATCTAAAAGAAGCAACAGTTGCTGTCAAAAGCTCAAAGCTGCATTTAATGTTCATCCTCTTCTTCAAGCAACATGAGAGGATCCAAGTACCAAGCATTAAATGAGCCCAACGGATTCAAGTCTTCATCTCTTTGTGTCAAACGGCTATATCATCCATTGAAGACTATAAATAGCACAGTGTAATTTATTGCTCTTCACCGAACTAATTGAACTTGCACCTACTCTCTGTCAAACTTATAAAAGAGTTTTTAAGTCACTGCGATCACAAGCCTAAGTGTTTAACAATATCTGTTCATTTGTGAACTTAGTGAGATTAATTAAATCCTCTTCTGTTATGAGGTTGTCTTAAGCTTGGAGCTTTAGAACAGGGTTGTATCCTTACGGGTAGTAAGGGGGAGTGTTAGAGAGATTCTTTCACTTGTAAATGTTCTCAGGTGAACCTGTTGTAAAACCTGAATTTAGTGGAACCCAACGAGGAGTTGATGAACTGGACGTAGGCAAGAGTTTAGGCCGAACCAGTATAAACTGTTTAGTGTTTGTTCTTAGTTGTTTAAAGTTTTAAAGTATAGCACAATTCACCCCTCTCTTGTGCATCCTCGCTTTCAGATGTAATGTCATTCAAAGAGGATTGGGCCTTTGATATATCCCTCTGTTTAGTTGTGTTAAGGTATAATTATGTAAATATAATTTTTCCATGATTTCAGGGATTATAGGCTGATTGTTAGAATCCCTTCATATTAGAGTCATTAATGCTCTTGTAATAAAAAAATAAGAGTCATTAATGCTCTAGTATCTCTAATGTCTATATGTTTACTTATTGATCCTTTTTACAATGCACTTATTAGTTCTTAAAATGCATTAATTATTTTTCCATGCATAATAAGAGTATACCTAATATTTAATAAGGGTAGTGGAAGAGGGATTTTTTATTATAAAAAAATATTAGGTATTAGTGTAACAAGAACTTTTTAATTCGTGTGTTACACGAAACCAATTTTGCAGAGGACATTATTAAAATATGTTGAGTAAGAACAAATTTTATATCTTGAATAGATATTGGCACCGTAAGAAAATTATTAACTCAACAATATACTTTATCAACGAAAAATTATATTGTAAAATACAAAGTTTAATTATTCTTTAAATATTGGAAAACCTCTCTGTGACATCAAATATAACTAGTAGTTACCAGTGGGAAACTTGCTTGCTTTCACATTTAGAACTGGTTTGCATGTGGTTTTTTCTTCAAAATTAAAATTGATAGTATTATATATTATTTATTATTTTGTTTATGTTGCCTTCTTCGCTTTTAATGTTCTATGTTCCTTTGATTTCCACCTTCGTTCGCCTCCCAATGTCCCTCATTAATTCTTTAATTGATAATTGATTGATTCACCTCCCAAAGTCTCTTCGACATCAGCATCCTCATCTTCATCAAACTCACTCATTATTTCTGTTCCCTCACTCTCAGCCTTCTCCCTTCTCTCTGATTCCTTCTTGACCAGCCAATTCCGGCAACGATGAGGTAAGCCTTCCCTATTCGGTTTTTGCCTTCTGTTTTTCTATTAGAGCCATTTCAAGTTGGGGTTTGGGATTTTGAAGGGAGTTTAATTTATGTATATTCTTATTCTTGATTTTCTAAAGTAATTGGAGTGTTGATTGGGGTTTTATTTCGGGTTGGTTTAAAGGATCATGGTATGAGGAGAAGAAGTTGTGTTTTGAGTTTGAGAAGTTTGGGCTTAGTGCTGCAGTTATGGGAAGTCATGGTTTTGGTGCTGTGATTCGATTTGTTTATAATTTGGGTCTTTTTTGCTTACACAGACTCAACATGAGTTATATGATTTGGGCTCAACATGATTTGCTCTTTTCGATTTGTTTATATATGGTCTGATGCTCATAACTCAATTAGCTTTACCAAACAGAGTGCTTCTTTTCCAATGATTACCACATGGACGATAAGGAATGTCGCACTTTATTTTGCTGCATGACCAGTTTGGAGTGATATTTTCAAACTGGATTGAGTATGAAAAGGGGAGATAAATTTACTGTTATGTTGCAAGAGAATAAGTGAAATAGAACACAAAAGGATTTATAGCCGATCTGTACTCCTACAACACATTTCTTGATTATTCATTCTTAGATTCTTAGATTGTATGGCAAATTAAGTTACAAAAAAATGGTTTGCAAGTTGCTTTACTTTTTGGTATTAGGATTGATGCTTTGAACTAAAAAAGATTGAATGGGGGATTAGTGTTTCTAGCTATGCTGTTGTGGCAAATCTGGAAGTCAAGAAATGTCATTCTTTATTGAAGAAAATGTGATTGATCCATCTTTTACAGTGCAAAAAGCAGGACCTCTTTTGGCAGAATTCTGAGAGGTGAATTAATTCAAAGTGAAATCTTTTTATTCTCATATGTCAAGTTTTTTTCCTTAGATGGTGTTAGGTTTGGGGTTTTCTTCACAATCATCAAGTTTGTTGTTTCCTCTATGTTTTTCTCAAGCATACATGCAAGTCCTTTTTACCCTTAATTAAATGTTAGCACTTATATTGATTTTTTATTGATGGTGCTTAATAGGGGGCATTTGCACACCCTAGCTGAGATGAACGTTTAATCTTTGAACTTTTAGAATTCAAGCAGATGTTGCTGATAATGGAAGTGCTGCATGGTTTCATCAAGACCTTGCTACTTAGCATAACACTGAAGGAAGAGTGGTCTAAACTTATTTTATTTGATTGGATTAGTTATGGGATTATTAGTTACATGTTAGTCCATTGTTGACTCTAATTTTCTATTTTTAATAACTGAACTAAGCATTTGTATGAAAATTGAATTTGGAGTTCAACATTATAGATATATACCCATAGTCAATTAGAGAAAATAGATTCATTATATTGAATAGATATATGATGAATTCATTTTATGAAGGTTCTTATATAATAAATTTCAATTGCAGTCCAGAGAGAGGACCTTTTTACTGTGTGATTTACTTAAGCCTATGGACTATCATCGCATTGGTTCACCTACTGACTGGAACATTCTCGCTCGCAAGCATTTCTCAGGTAGAAATATTTTGTTTTTTTTTTTTTTTGACCATGGTAGAAATATTTTGTTCACAGCCTATGTTTTAGAAATTTTAGAATGATACCTTGTGATAATATGTTTTTATGAGGTATTTATGCCTGTAGTATGTTCCTTATCTTTGATATACTGTCATTATTTAATAATGACGCTTTTAAGACAAATGTCGGAGAAACAAAACATAAATAATTTTATATAGTATGTAAAAAAATCAATAGCTAGGTTGGCAACGGGAGAGGCACCTTATGCACCTATTTTGTACCTCTATTAACTTTTTTTTTTTTCTCTTACAATTTTTTTAACAGAAATCGTATAATTACAGATGGGGGATGCCTCTGTTGAGGTGATGAGGTGATTGATAAAGCCATGGGAGCTAATGAGAACAAAATTATTTAGGCTAATGCGATCAAGTGTTAGACATGGATGGAGCGAAGCTTGGGAGATCAAAGACCACGAATGGTTTCTCAATGAAAGAAACATATGAAAGGCATTCTTAGTCATGACCTCTGTAACATCCTGAAAATTTAATACAGGATCAAGGAGTGTTTTGATAAATAATAAACGGAGAAATTGAGAATTTTGGAATTTTTAGGAACTTTTGGAGATTTTTGAAAATTTTGAGTAATTAATGTGCATATAATTACTAAAGAAATGAAGAGTTTGAAATTTGAGGGAATGGTAAAGCTAAAAATATTTGAAGTTTAAGAAGATTGGAGGCTGGTTTAAGTGGTTTTAAATCAAAATAACTACACTATGGCAAGTTTGGGCTACAAATCATCAGAGAACCCCCTTAATTCAGCAAACCAAACACGCCCCTCCCCTTTTCTTTAAATATCGGACTCCCTCCATTCTTCTTCTTCTTCGTTCGACTCCGTCTTCTTCCTCCCTCCCTTTTGCTCGATCGGCGCGGCGGAGGCCAAGACTGGCCGGACCACCGTGGCCAATCCTCTCACCCTTTTTATTCAAACCCTTCTTCCCTTTGTGTTCTCCTTCATCATCATCATCATCCGTCGGCCTCCCTCACCTCCTGTCCTTCCTTCGATTTTGACCCCTCCCTCCTTCCTTCCTCATTTTCGGCCTCCCTCTCTGCATCTTCTTCGCCTTTTCTTTATTGCCTCATTTCCAACCATTCCTCCTTCATTTCGTCAAGTCCGGCGAACCCCAGCAGTGGTCGACGGCGAGTCACGGCAGAGGTGAAGGCCGTTCATTTCGTTTCTCTTCGTGTTTCCGGCAAGAGTAGGTAAAGGTTCAACATTTCTAGCCTAGAAAAGAGGGTTATATGTTGAGTTGAGATAGTTGAGAGTCATGTTGATGGAATATAGAATAGGGATTGTGAGTATTGCATGACACTGATTATTAGTACCGTCGGCCGATGTAACCTATCGATTTGCGCAATCGATAGGTTAATTGTACAGGTTCCTCAGATTGTAAAGGAACCAGGGATGTGTACACTTTTTATAGTGCTCCTTTTTCAGGGACGATTTCACTATTTAAAGTGCTCCCTTTTTCATGCTTTCAGATATGAGACTGGGCACAGTGTCAATCACGTTTATTTTCATCTGTTGAGTTGACTTGGAACTGACTGAGGGATTTGAGTGATATGTGGGAAGTAGAGATGATGAATTTGAGTTGATTAGACGGAGAGACTTGAATGATGAATGAAAGGCTTGACATGTATATATATATATATATATATATATATATATATATATATATATATATATATTATGATAAACGTGGCTGTCACCCAATAGGGGGGGGTGAATTGGGTGAGAGAATAAATTAAATCTTTTGAATCTTCTTTTCGAAAGACTGCTTGTGCTTGGTGATAATATTTACGAAGTAGTGATATGCACAAGTCAGTATGTTATGTGATGCAAAATAGAATGTTTGAATGTAAATTTATGCACACATAAATTTATCCTGGTTCGGTCACCCAGACCTACATCCAGTCCCCAGGCTCCACCTGAGATTTTCAATCCACTATTCTTGTTTAAACCGGGCACAAGAGAAGCCTTTACACTTTAGGTTTTACGAGCACGGGTTCACCTAACAACCCACAGGTTTTACACCGGGTTCACCTGCAAACCTTACAAATGCAAGTTTTACGGGCTAACTTGCAACCTATGGAGATTTAGACAACCTCTAAATGCTCCCCCTTACAAATTGTAAGTTTACACTATGTTCACTCTATGAACTGATTGTGCTAAACACTTAAGCTCAAAACTAACTCTCTCTAAGAGTGGATGATGTTACTCACTTAAGTACAATAAAATTACTCTCTAAAAAATATCACAAATCTGGATCTGAGAGTAGTAGAAGATGTGTAGAATGATGAGTATGATATATCAGATACTTTGTTCTGTTCTCTCTTTTTCTTCCATCATGCTTCTCTTCTAAATGAGTGTCTCTTTTATATTTGGCTTCATAGGCTTAGGTGGCAAGTTGAATATGAACGTTTGAATAGTGCCGTTAATCCTATGTTACCGTTGAGAAGTACATCTTCATTAATGCTTAGCAGGGTTGACTTGCTTTATCTCTGAAAAGTAGTCCTGACACCTCTGCTCTGACAAAAGCATTCTGACTTCTGAGTATGTGATTTTTACTCTTGCACTCTTGCTGACGGATGATCATCTTTCATCCGCAAGTGGTAATCTTGCTCTGCAAGTGTTAAGCTCTGAGTCCCAATGTCAAGAGTCTTTCCATCCGGAAGCTCATTTGCATCCGGAAGCGTGACCATGTTCTGCACATACTGGTTAGTCCAACATAGCAATATATATATAAGAATTATACATGCTGTGGGAAGTTTGTTTGCTATGGGGAGTAGTTTACTTAGACTGTGTTCTGATTTGGTCTATGATGTATCTGGAAGCATTTTTACATCCGGAAGTAAAACTACAAGATGAAGGATCTTGGTTCACTATAACTCACTCTCACTTAGTGTATTTCATCCCAACACTCAGCGCTAGTCACTAAGCTATCGGAAGCACTCTTACTTGACGTGGTGAATTCACTGACGCTTAGGGTGAAATCTATTCTATCAGTCTGCGCCAGTCAAGATCTAATAGGAAGCAACTTCACTTGATGTTGCATTTCTGCTGACGCTCGGGGTTATATCTAGTCTATCAACCTGCGCCAGTCTAAATCTAATAGGAAGTGCTTTCACTTGGCGAAGTAGACTTACTGACGCTTGGGGTAATAACTATTCTATTGCTCTGCGCCAGTCTGAGTCTAACAGGAAGCGCTTTCACTTGGGGAAGTAGACTTACTGACGCTTGGGGTAATATCTATTCTGTCGCTCTGCGCCAGTCTAATTCTAACAGGAAGCGCTTTCACTTGGGGAAGTAGACTCACTGTCGCTTGGAGTAATATCTATTCTATCGCTCTGCGCCAGTCTAAGTCTAACAGGAAGCAACTTCGCTTCCGATTGAACCATAGCTTAGTCTTAGGGTTTGTGCACCTAAAGTTCATGGACTAAGTTAAATCCCTAGTTATTTACTTGCTGACGCTGGGGGATGAAAGCATTCATCCGCATGCGCAAGTCCTAATCTAACCGGAAGTAAATCTTCATCCGGAAGCACTCTTACTTGGGATCCTTTGTTATCCTATTGCTTCCTAGGCACTTGGTCTAATCCTCTACATTTTAGTCTTCATCAAAACTTAAGATTCTAACATTCTCCCCCTTTTTGATGATGACAAACCTAGTTCTATTAATTAAGTTCATATGAAAGGATTAGCTGAAGAATAAAAGCAATAGTTAAGAGCAAGTAACTCAGACAAATATTATTGACAAGTAGAAGTTACAAGTCAGAGTTATACAATCAAATAACATATACAAGTAAAGAATGTATACAAATAAATTTCACTAAGTATGAATGAAGATATGCATGAAAACAAAATCAACAAAAATATTTGGATTGGGGGTTAGAGTCTGTGTCTCTTTTTCTTTTCCCTCTCTTTCTGTCTCTCTTCATTTTCCTCACGCTCACTCTGGTTTATCTGGGCAATGATCTCTTGAAGCTCTTTTTCCTCTTTTTCCCTTCTGAGCCTTTCTGATTCAATGGACTCCTCGTATGCCCTTTTCATGTTCTCCACTTCTTCATACCCAGGGAAACCTGTAGCATCATCGAAGTAGGAGATCTCTCCATTGGGATAGTGTACAGCCCGGATTCTCACATTCCATGCAGAGAAGTTGGAATCCTCTTCAACTTCTTGGGCTTTCCTTTTCCCTTTCCTTTGCTCTTCCCTTTGCTTTTGCTAATTGGAGGAGTGGGCATGGCACTTGCTCTTTCAGCATCGAGGCAAGCCATCTGACCAAAGGATAGCTTGTCAGTGAATCCATACTTCTCAAATTCTTCAGGAGTCATGTCTTCAATTTCCAATTTGACTTCCTTCAGAATTGGAACCGCTTGGACCACTGGATTTTCTTGCACAACCTGAGCAGATGAAGTTCCTTGCTCAGGTAGGTCAGATGGAGTCTCCTCCTCAGACTCATCAGATTCAGTGGTGGCAATTAACTTTCTGGCACGTTTCCTAGCAACGGCCTTCTTTCTGGGTGCACTGAATCTGGCAGCTGGCTCAGACGAGGGAGGAGGATCAGAAGATTGCTCAGATGAAGGGATCTCAGACTCTTGCCCAGAGGATGCAGGAACAGGCTTGGCTATCACAATGGGAGGATGGTTGGGTCTCTTCAGTCCCCACTTCATTATGATCTCCTCAACCATCTCTCTACTTGTTTTATTTGGAGGAGGCTCTGATGATGACTCAGATTGTGAGGATTGTTCATTCTGCCCAAACACAACCATCTCCAAATGTGATCTTTGCTCAGCTGTTCTCTTCTGCTTCAGGAAACGGAGGGCCTCTCCTCTTATAAGGCTCTCTGCACCACTCAGCCTCTGAGACTCATATGCACGACGCAGGGCGGCCGTGATATCTTCATCAATCCAGAGTGAAGGCTGGCTGAGAACATCCCTTGTGGCCATACTTAGGCGAAGAGTAGACATAACATTTCTCCCCCTTTTGTCATCATCAACAGGGGTGAGTGCCAGGGATGGAGTGGATGTGGAGGAGGATGGAGGTGGTTCAGGACCAAATTTCTTGGGAGGGGAGGGTGAGAGGGTAGAGGTGGAGGATGTGGGAGAAGATAGGTGTTCAGGAGTTTGAGGAGGGTCGGGGAAGCAGCTGGTGGTGACAAAGATATCCCCATAAGGATGAGTGGAGGAGTATTCTTTGTAGTTGGCGGAGTCAGGGGTAAAGGGTAAATGGTCATCGGAGAGTGGTTGAAGGCGGGGATATTCGCCGTATGGTTGGCTGAGGGGGTGAATGGCTGTTTCAGATCCTATGGGTCTAGGGCTTGGATGGGTAGGGTTGGAGAAGCGGAGTGGAGAGCGTGTAGGGGCACCTGGTCGTGTGGGAATGGGTGAGGATGAGGATGAGGAAGGTGAGGATGAGAAATTTCTAGGAGAATGGCGTGGAGAGTTGTGAGTTGAGTCTTGGGTTTGGTGGTCATGGGTAGGTGAGGGTTGGGATTGTTGGTCATTGTTGGGTGATGGTGGAGCTTGTTGGTCATTTTGTGGTGGAGGCTGAGGTTGTTGAGTGTTGGGCGGAGGAGGAGGTGGTAGTTGAGGGTGATTAGGAGGAGGAGGAGGGTTTTGAGGAGGAGGAGGAGGTGAAGGTGGTAAGTTACCTTGTGATGAAGGTTGGGGAATTTGTAGGTGCTGGAGGATGAGGTCTAATTTTGCATCCACCCTGGCAAGGTGATTCTCAAGTTGTCCTACTCTGTCCTCAAGCCGCTGAATTCGCTCCCCTTGGTGGTGGAAGCCAGCTTCACATTCAACACGGAGAGGACCCACCAAGGAATCAGTCAGTCTCAACAGAAGCTCTTCCTTTATGTCCTCTGCAAAGGCCCTAACAGAAGCTGGAACCCTTGCACTACGGCTTGGCCCAGCATGAGAGTCAACTTCCTGATCGCCTGCTCCAGATGCAGAGGGAGCTGAAGTACCAGAAGCACTACCGGCTTGTGAGTGTGAGCGAGTGGGCTTAGGAGGCTTGAAATACTTGATCCCCATCCTTGCCACATTGGTTGCTCCCACAGGCCTACACTGGACATTCTCTTCTTCCACAGCAGATGTAGCCTTGATCAGATGCTTCTCAAGGAGGAACAATGATGGTGGGATAGGGAAGATAACCTGACTTGTCATTGTTTAACCAGCGCTGAAGCTCTAGGCATATCAACTGCCCAGGGTTGAAAGACTTGCGCGAGAGGAGTCTAGGGAACCAAGGGTTGTCCAGCAGTGTGAACTCGTTGAAGTTGCCTCCCTTATGAGTCATTATCCGGGAGTAGACGTAGTACAAGAGCCTGTTAGAATCAGACATCTTTGACACCTTCTTGCTGTTGGTGCCATACAACTCCTCGAGTTCCTCCTTGCTGTACTTGTGAGACTCAGGGTAGATCCATTCATTCATATCCTCTTCTGTGATTCCCATCATCTCATTCAGGGTTCTCCAAGTGAACCTGAAGGTTCTTCCTCTTACAGTGGCAGTGAAGGAGAGTTTGTGGACTTGCTCTTTCCCATCCACCTTCCTGTACTTAGCTCTGCCTGAGAGGGATTGGCAAAAGACTCGCAGGACGTTGACGTTGTAGTCCTGGTTGATGCCCAGCCAAGGCATATACTTTTCCAAGTAAGGGCGCAGATGAGCAAACCCTAGTTCATCCAACTTGTCCAGATTGATGAACAGGCCATGATTGAAGATGGGAATGGATGTCTCAAATTTGGCGGATACACTCTCCAAAGCCCCATCTCTATAAACTGTGAGATCATCTTCTTCCTCAACCCTCTGCCTCTTGGAGGAAGGCTCCTCAGAAAAATGAACCTTCTTCTTCTTTCCCTTTCCCTGAGCATCCCGCTCTTGTTCAGAACCCACTGCCTGTTCTATTCTACCAGAGGTTTCAGACTGACCCTGAACGTCTTCACCCTGTCCCCGTGATTGCCCAGAACCTTCTTGGCGTTCATGATGTTCTTCATGTTGTTCTTTATGGTGCCCAGATTTACCAGAATGTCTGTGAGAAGATTTCCCAGATTTCGATTTATTTTTCTTAGAAGAAGAGGTTTTCTGGATGACTGGGTTGGGTTCATTCGTACCGGCCATTTTTTGTATGAATGTTGTGAAAATAAAGATGAAATGCGAGAAGTGTGTAAAAATGAAGAATGCAATGAAGAAGATGAAGTAAATTTTTCAGAGAAAAGATGCGTGTGAAAATAATGCAAGTAAAAAGTGAAGGTGAAAAGTTACATCTATTTATAGGTAAAGCTTCTGAGGATAGAATGGGTATAGTCTTTCAAATTTTCACACATTGGGTAACGTAAGTTTTTAAGTTGGAACGACACACCTGATGACACGTGTTGCTTCAGAGAAGGCACAACGTTTCATAGAGGAAGTTGAAACGTTTTCTGAAGTGGTGTGTCCCTTGGTCTGACACTGGCGCTCTTGATCATATTGAATTATCATCCAGCGCTAGCAAAAGAGTATTCGGAAGTGATTTTGCTTCCGGTTGGACAGACGCTCCTGGTTGCCTTGAGTAGTTATTCAGCGTCAGCACGAGAGCATCCGGAAGTAGTTTTGCTTCCGATGGTACTTACTTAAGATTTAACTTTGAATGACTCGTTGATGTTCTCTCTTGTGCATCCACAGCGATCAAGCTTTCATAACTAAAGCCATATTTGCGTCAAGTAGAATTTGTTTGATCTTCTCAATTTCAGGAGCAGTAGCTCTCGGAGCCCAGTATGAACAACAACTCATTCAGATTTGATACATTGCTCTGATCAGGTATGATCATGAAAATTGTTGTTCCTTCGTACCTTCTTTCCTACAAAATAGCAAATGATTTCTCTTTCCCATTTTTCAGTCTCCAACCTTGGATCTGACTGGTCAGTTTGTAGGAAGTATGTGATTCTTATGCACTTAAGAATTATTCACTATGAATATAGCATTGCGAATCAACTATGACTATATGCACATGGCTTCTGATAATGATAGTCATAGATAGCATGTATAGTATGAACATTGTGTGAAATATCTTATAAGCCATATCATGTTCATGCTTATGATGCTTAATGTAAAATCTCAATAAGTCCATCTTACATTTGCATAGGAGATTTTACTGTTGCATGCTTCAACCTTAAATAATCCCTTGCTTACCCAAGGAGATCTTTTATACTTATCCTTGGCCTGAAGCACTTTCTTAGGAGAGACAGGATTCGCAGGTTTTCTCCATGTGAGTTGAGACATCCTCTCTCTTTTGTCCTTCTCAGGATAGTTGAATGGAACTCTGTGATAGCTTATCCCTGAGACAAGGTCTTTGTTCCTTGTGGTAGCGTACTGCTTCTTATGATTGAACCAGGTAGTTGCAGTAGTGACATCACCACGAGTTCTCTTCTTTGGGACAAGAGGAACTCTTGATCTTTCCTGCACAGGTAAGGCACTAGAAGGGAGTTTTGGTACCCATTTGTACTTGGGTCCTACATAGTTAGCGCTGGACCTTACTTGTCCTTTGGGGATCCATATATATTTATTTCTCACATTTAAATTTCTCTTAAAATTGCATGTGTGAGAAATATGACCAGTTCTACCACAATAATGACAGATAATGGGATGATGTTCAGAATCAGATTTCTTATCACTATTATGGTGGTCAGTTTTCTTTTCAAAGACTCTATGTTTATTAACTTTTGAAATCTCAGGGTCTTTCGAAAAATCTTCTTTTATGAGTGGGACTTTGGACTCCTTGGTTGTAGAAGAAGGAATAAGTTCCTCAAGTTCCCTATTCCTTTTTCTTAAGCCTAGAATTTCTTTTGCAAGTTTACAGAATTCAACATGTAGCTCATTATACATATCTTGCAATTCAGAAGTTTCAAGTTTAGGTACCTCATTTTCTTCAGCTTCTGAATCTTCTAGGCGGAGATCCACTCTCTCTTTGCTGATACTAGCTTCTACTACATCACCATCCAGTAGCTCATCAACGGTGGATTCACAAGGAGCACATAGTGAGCTTTGGACAGCCTTAATATCAAGAAATTGGCTAGAAGCATACATAGTATCAAGAGTGTTCCAAATATCTATAGCCCTAGAGCAATGTTTAATTTTCTGGTAATCATTGTCAGATAAACTTTTGTGCAAAATTTGCATTGCTCTAAGGTTTAAGTAAAATAAGCTTTTGTCCTCTTCTGTCCAATTTACTTTTGGTTTGAAATCAGAGTCCTTTTCAAAAACATCCCACATTTTGAAATCAGTGGATAGTATAAAACTTTTCATCCTTCCCTTCCATAAGTAAAAATCAGCATTTTCTAACACAGGTGGGATGGTATGATCAAAACCTTCAAAACACATTTTGTAACCCAAATCAGCCTAGGTCTTTGCACTTGAGATCGTTGGATCCTTTAAACAAGTGACCTTGCTCTGATACCAAATGATAAACGTGGCTGTCACCCAAGAGGGGGGGGGGTGAATTGGGTGAGAGAATAAATTAAATCTTTTGAATCTTCTTTTCGAAAGACTGCTTGTGCTTGGTGATAATATTTACGAAGTAGTGATATGCACAAGTCAGTATGTTATGTGATGCAAAATAGAATGTTTGAATGTAAATTTATGCACACATAAATTTATCCTGGTTCGGTCACCCAGACCTACATCCAGTCCCCAGGCTCCACCTGAGATTTTCAATCCACTATTCTTGTTTAAACCGGGCACAAGAGAAGCCTTTACACTTTAGGTTTTACGAGCACGGGTTCACCTAACAACCCACAGGTTTTACACCGGGTTCACCTGCAAACCTTACAAATGCAAGTTTTACGGGCTAACTTGCAACCTATGGAGATTTAGACAACCTCTAAATGCTCCCCCTTACAAATTGTAAGTTTACACTATGTTCACTCTATGAACTGATTGTGCTAAACACTTAAGCTCAAAACTAACTCTCTCTAAGAGTGGATGATGTTACTCACTTAAGTACAATAAAATTACTCTCTAAAAAATATCACAAATCTGGATCTGAGAGTAGTAGAAGATGTGTAGAATGATGAGTATGATATATCAGATACTTTGTTCTGTTCTCTCTTTTTCTTCCATCATGCTTCTCTTCTAAATGAGTGTCTCTTTTATATTTGGCTTCATAGGCTTAGGTGGCAAGTTGAATATGAACGTTTGAATAGTGCCGTTAATCCTATGTTACCGTTGAGAAGTACATCTTCATTAATGCTTAGCAGGGTTGACTTGCTTTATCTCTGAAAAGTAGTCCTGACACCTCTGCTCTGACAAAAGCATTCTGACTTCTGAGTATGTGATTTTTACTCTTGCACTCTTGCTGACGGATGATCATCTTTCATCCGCAAGTGGTAATCTTGCTCTGCAAGTGTTAAGCTCTGAGTCCCAATGTCAAGAGTCTTTCCATCCGGAAGCTCATTTGCATCCGGAAGCGTGACCATGTTCTGCACATACTGGTTAGTCCAACATAGCAATATATATATAAGAATTATACATGCTGTGGGAAGTTTGTTTGCTATGGGGAGTAGTTTACTTAGACTGTGTTCTGATTTGGTCTATGATGTATCTGGAAGCATTTTTACATCCGGAAGTAAAACTACAAGATGAAGGATCTTGGTTCACTATAACTCACTCTCACTTAGTGTATTTCATCCCAACACTCAGCGCTAGTCACTAAGCTATCGGAAGCACTCTTACTTGACGTGGTGAATTCACTGACGCTTAGGGTGAAATCTATTCTATCAGTCTGCGCCAGTCAAGATCTAATAGGAAGCAACTTCACTTGATGTTGCATTTCTGCTGACGCTCGGGGTTATATCTAGTCTATCAACCTGCGCCAGTCTAAATCTAATAGGAAGTGCTTTCACTTGGCGAAGTAGACTTACTGACGCTTGGGGTAATAACTATTCTATTGCTCTGCGCCAGTCTGAGTCTAACAGGAAGCGCTTTCACTTGGGGAAGTAGACTTACTGACGCTTGGGGTAATATCTATTCTGTCGCTCTGCGCCAGTCTAATTCTAACAGGAAGCGCTTTCACTTGGGGAAGTAGACTCACTGTCGCTTGGAGTAATATCTATTCTATCGCTCTGCGCCAGTCTAAGTCTAACAGGAAGCAACTTCGCTTCCGATTGAACCATAGCTTAGTCTTAGGGTTTGTGCACCTAAAGTTCATGGACTAAGTTAAATCCCTAGTTATTTACTTGCTGACGCTGGGGGATGAAAGCATTCATCCGCATGCGCAAGTCCTAATCTAACCGGAAGTAAATCTTCATCCGGAAGCACTCTTACTTGGGATCCTTTGTTATCCTATTGCTTCCTAGGCACTTGGTCTAATCCTCTACATTTTAGTCTTCATCAAAACTTAAGATTCTAACATATTATTGGTTTTAAAATGTGGTACCCTTTAGACGCCCTCGCTACCGCACATCTCACTGTTATAGTGAGTTAAGCGGTGATTACTGGGACAAATTGTCTCATCCCATGATTACTGACATTTTTGCAGGTATTCATGCACAGGCGCAAGCATCAGGAAAGGGAATTAGGTAGTAGAAGTTATATAGTTTCTTCGGAATTGTATATTGCCAATTTGTATAGGCCTGCATTCGTTTCCGCATATATTTATATGTATTTGATATTATTGAACATTAGGTTGTTTATTTTTCTAACCATGTTAGGTGATTCTTTTCTAACATGGTTAGCTATTAATTATCCATGATAGTATTCAGGTTGTATTAGTTTATTCTTTTCTATCATGGATAGTATTTAATCATTAGGAAATTCCTTTCCTAACTATGATAGGACATTGATGTTATGGAAAATCCTTTTTCTATCATAGTTAGTAAAGAGGTTATTAGATCTAAAATGAATATCACTAGTTAATTAGAGATTAAGTAACAGACTGTTACAACTTGGTTATCAGTATTTGGTATACGATAACCTAGGACTGTGCTGCATTGCATATAGATTGGCAATATACATTCTTAGTATTCCCTTCCTTCTGTGCATGAATATCTGGCCTTTTTGAGAGGATTATCGCTCATCCCGTGGTGGGGAGAGAGTGATAAGAGAAATTGAATAGGTACTGTGGAGAGATTGAGATGAACATAGAAAGAATAATGAAATAATGTTGATATGTATAAAATTTAGGAAAAATAGCGAAATAAGGATGTTTCTCTGGGGTCTCGAGTATATTTATGTGCCGGCCATAATCATAGTCGAGGCATCATGAGATCCCTTATTGGGTTAAGGGATTAATGAAATTTGAAAATAACAATTAATAATGAATACAATGTGAAATAATAATTGTTGACCTTGGTTCTTGTTTAGTTATTTTTAAACTTTTTGGTTATCTGATAAATTAATTTGTTTGTTTGATTGTTTTAAATGAAATTCTATTGGAAATTCCTGTTTTGTAATCTCTAACATGATGTATGATATTGATTGTGATTTGATTTTGTTTTAAAACCAGATTGTTTCCTTTGGTTGTTGTATTAGTCATGAGGTTAATGTTTGATGCCTGTGTATATGTGTTAATGTGTGTATTGAAGTAGTGATTCTATTTTGAATGAAATTGTCTATGCTGTGTGGATAAAGTAGGTTATACTGTGTATGCATTTGTGGTTGAATGAATCATTGTATAATAGAATCCCTTCTTTGTTGTATGCAGCACACTCAGGTGCATGAATACATGAATAATATAATTTATTTCATGTTAAAAATGCGATTGAATGATGATTGGTATTAGCATAGTTTACTCTATAATTAAACACCATAAGAAATCAATTTGGGACAATTGATATTGTTTGAGAAAAATAAATAAGGGAGTAACCTTGTGTTAACAAGATAACTGTCGCATTTAGTGGCTGATTTACATAACAGGATGTTAAATGCTAATCTTAATTTCTTTGATTGAATTGAATGAAGTTTATTGCTGATTTTAAAATAGCATAAAACTGGTTGTTAAAGATTGATTGAATTGAGTAAGGATACAATGTATGAGTACTAAATTAAGTATTTGAATGTTTGAATAATGGTTTAAGTATTAATGAATTGTGATGCTAAAAGTGATAGAGAGTGATGATATATTAAATTGCTACTTGGTAATGCCTTTGTTTATTATGTATGTGCAGTTGTCATATTTCTATCTCTTTTCCAAATCTGTACATAATGATTTGTTCTGGTGGTGAGCAAAAGTTGATTATAAAAATTTAATCCTTAACTTCTGAAGTTGTATCAGTTTCATGTTGGTTCTAATTGAATAAATCTAAAAAAAAAATTATTGTGAAATTTGTGTGTTCTATTTTTCTATGGGTGTGGATTTGTGATTAATGTCATGAATGAAAAGAAATTCAGTAGGTCTTGTGAAGTAGAACCTTTATTGAGAACGATGTATGTAAGATGAGAATTCGGTGGGACATAAGGTTATGTGATGATTTTCATGTTTCAGATCAAGGTATTAGAAGGATTGAAATATTTTCAACAATTCTTTACTTAGTTGGAATCAAACAGTAGGAATTTATGATTTGAGAAATGTAGGGAGTCATGGGAAATCATGATTGTCGAGCTTGAATGGATTGAAATAGAAACAATTGAAGGGAGTTTTGACTTTAAGGATTAGGATACTATAGATTGGCTATGAACCGATGAGTAATGTATTAATACTGAAAGATATTATGACTTGGGGATGTGTTAACATTAGGCTTTTATGAGATGATTTTAATTGGTGATAAATTATAAAGTTGTGTTTATGGTTGAGCAAAATAGATAAAAAAGCTAGTGGAGTGTCATGTGATAGGTTGGAAGTTTAGCAAACGTCCTCTATCGATTTATTAGACTTGAAGGTAATCAATTACAAATTCGATGACAAAGTTGATAGGGATGAGTATATATTAAATTAGAATCGTGAGCTAAAATTAGAAATGGAATGTGAACTTGTTATCTAACAACTAAGAAGCGAGATCTTGAATTATGGTTGAGTAAACGACTAGATTTTGAAGAGGAATTTAGAGAGTTGGTTTGTTCTTTTGAATTGATTTGACATATGCGAAAATACATTAGAAGAGTTGTGATCTTAATGATTAGATGATGATTAAAGAAGTGAGAGTGATGGCTTACATGGATTGGTATCTATCAAAGTTATTGATTGTAGTTTGTTCACCAAGAGAAGATTTATGCACTTGTATGTGAAATTGGGAGAAATATTTGAAATTGTGTTGAAGATTGTTTATTTAGGAATTATGAAAGGAAGATTCAAATTTGTTTAAGTGTTAAAGAATTAGTTTCAAGGATAGTTGGTTGCTGATATGAAAAGGCTTAAGTATACATTAATTTGGTTGGAAGTGGACGCAAAAAGGACAGTGTTTTTCTGTTTTATGCAGTGAGATTGATATTGTTATGACTTGTTTATTGTGAATTTTGACAAATTTGTCCATTAATCTGCTAGTATAACAGAGTCAATTGTGATTTTGAATGGAATTTTAGTTATACTCTTAGTTTCCTTGCGTAGTACTTCTAGCCTTAATCAAAATGTTATGTATATTCCAGTCAATCTGACTTGATTTCACCTCTTTTGAATCCCTGAAAGGAACATGATAATATGTGCTAGTACACTTAACTTCACCTTTATCATAAGATAACATCTTTCATACCCCACAATTGATTATACTTTCTAGAAAATTGTGGTTAGCAGCCTCATATAGAATGTTCATAGTTTCCCTAAATCCATGATATCATCTCCATTGTGTCATATGGATGACACTCATGGCAAGAAATCCTCAATGCCAATGAGTTGAATCTCCCTAAATTATATTCAAATTTCCTTTCTTCCTCTTGAAATAGGATTATCAATCCAAGAAACTGTTCTTTTCCCTTGTATTTAATGATAATTTCTACTAATTTCGAGGACGAAATTAATTAAGAGGGGTAGAATTGTAACATCCTGAAAATTTAATACAGGATCAAGGAGTGTTTTGGTAAATAATAAACGGAGAAATTGAGAATTTTGGAATTTTTAGGAACTTTTGGAAATTTTTGAAAATTTTGAGTAATTAATGTGCATATAATTACTAAAGAAATGAAGAGTTTGAAATATGAGGGAATGGTAAAGCTAAAAATATTTTGAAGTTTAAGAAGACTGGAGGCTGATTTAAGTGGTTTTAAATCAAAATAACTACACTATGGCAAGTTTGGGCTACAAATCATCAAAGAACCCCCTTAATTCAGCAAACCAAACACGCCCCTCCCCTTTTCTTTAAATATCGGACTCCCTCCATTCTTCTTCTTCTTCGTTCGACTCCGTCTTCTTCCTCCCTCCCTTTTGCTCGATCGGCGCGGCGGCGGCCAAGACTGGCCGGACCACCGTGGCTGTAACATCCTGAAAATTTAACACAGGATTAAAGAATGTTATGGAATTTTTAGGAATTTTTGGAGATTTTTGGAAATTTTGAGTAATTAATATGCACATAATTACTAAAGAAATGAAGAGTTTGAAATATGAGGGAGTGGTAGAGCTAAAAATATTTTGAAGTTTAAGAAGATTGGAGGCTGGTTTAAGTGGTTTTAAATCGAAATGAGTACACTATAGCAAGTTTAGGCTTCAAATAACCAAAATCATCCTTATTTCCCCTTAAACAAACACGCCCCTCCCTCTATCATCATCAATAATTTCGAACTCCTCCCCCTCCTGAAAGCAAACAGCGACGCACCCCCCCCCCATTTTTCACCATTTTTCTTCTCCTTCACACCTCACCACTTCGGTTTTCTCTCTCTCTTTCCAAGATCCCCAACCATTTTGACTTTGTTCTTCATTTTCTCTTCTTCTCGGGTCTGATAAAGCCAAGTCCGATCGGTGGTTTGGTGGTGACCGGCGACGTAGTTTTCCGGTGACGTGAAGTATTGGACCAAAGGAAAGGTTTGATTTTTCTTGGTTTCCTTGAGTTGTTCTTCCATTTCCAACATTTTCTTGTCATCTTCTCAACTCCCCTTTCCTTTCCCAGTTCGGCCGGCGGCTTGGAGAGTTTTTCCGGCGACGGTGGTTTTTATTTTCCGGCGAAGTGAGTTGTTGTTGAAGGTGGGTGATAATTTCCTTAGTTCTTTTGTAATTTCTTCATGTTCCAACTTCATTTCTCATTTCCCCTTACCTTTCTCTTACTTTGATTCGGTTATCACCCAAGGGAGGTGTTTTCCGGCATGCTAGGCGGCGGCCGACGGCAGTGGTACTCTCTTTTGCACCTTGAAAACCAAGTAAGCATCTTCACCTTTGGATTTTGGAATTTTTGGATAGATTTGCCTATTGGGAGTTAGGGTTTTGGAGTACATTGGAATTTTTGACCATTAATGTCTTAATACTGAAATTGGGATATTGAAATGAAGTATTCTTGGGAGAAATTGGAATTTTTGAAAGAAGTGAAGCAATTGGAATTTTTATTTTGAGTTGGTATTGACTCTTTGAATTGGGGTATGGTTAATGAAGGTTGATTTGAATAAATTGGTGGTTAGATAAGGTTTGTCAAAGTTATATGAGGATGTTGGAATGTTAGTTTTGGTTTGATTGGTGTTTAGAAAGGAATTTAGAAGTTAAAGTGTTGATTGAAAGAAAATTTGATTATGTAAAAGAAAGTTTGGAGTTTGGTAGTAAGTTGGTGAAATTGGGAAGCCACCTTGAGTGGTAAATTTGATAGTAATATATTGTTTTGGTGGTTGGTGTTTGTTTTGCAAAATTGGTGGCATTTTTGGTTCTTTAAAGTAAATGACAATTTCGTGGACAATAGGAATTAAATTGGAGTTTAAGAAATGTTAGTGTAGATAATATGAAGGTGTTGGAGTAGTGAAATCATTTGAAATTGTGTTTGAGAAGGAGTTGGGAATTAAAGTGTAGGATTAAAGAAGAATTTGTTTAAGAATGGTATGTACGGGGGGAGATGGTGAAAGTTTGTGAGTTGTGGAGGTCACTTTGATCGGCCAATTTAATATGAAAGCGTTGTCTTAATGGAGGTTAACATGGTGGGTTGGTTTTGCAAGAGTTATGAGAAATAGTGAAGTTAGTACTTAAGGAATTCCAAATATATTGTTAAGGGAATTGTGAGGTATAAAAGTATATGAAAGAGTATGGATGTTTGAAGTAATGTATCACTTCAAAATTATTTTTGAATTAGTTTGAATGGGTGGTCAAAATCATTAATTTTATGTTTTGACTATCAGCAGCGCATTGTGTGATTGTGAACAATGGAGGTTTGAGTGGAGTTCGCGGAATGCAATAACTGAGGATATATATATTGCTGTTTTTGAGCTTGGACAGGTAATCACGCTTAACTGACTGTGATACTGAGGGTGATGGTAGTTGAGGATTTTCTGACATCCTCTTCTACTTATTTATATATATATAAATAAAATGAATTCAGATTACGTTATACATAAACGTGGGCTATAGGGTACCTTTCAACTGAACTGTACTTTATATAAATTCATATTTATATATAATCTTTTGTATGTTGCATGACACTGGTTATTGGTACCATCGGCCGATGTAACCTATCGATTTGCGCAAATCGATAGGTTAATAGTACGGGTTCCTCGGATTGTAAAGGAACCAGGGATTTTCACATTGATTAGAGTGGTCCCTTTTATGCTTTTCGGATTGTAGACCGGGCACAGTGTCACACACGTTTATTTCTGTCATTTGAGAGATGGATGCATCTGTTTTGTGTGTGTGTATATATATATATATATATATTTGTAAATGTTATAAGCTGTATGCAGGTTTTGAACTGTGGTACCCTGTAGACACCACTACCCCATTTCTGAGTGTCACAGTGAGTTACGTTGTGATTACTGAGACATTGTTTTGTCTCACCCCATTCCCTTTATTTTTACAGGTGATCATGCCCAGGGGGAGGCGCAGAGGAAGGGGAAGGGGCCGTCTGGCCCATACTGATATAGTAAGTAGGCCAGAGGTGACCTCGTTAGGGACATATATCGCCATATCACTAGGCTGCACCAGCTTCTGCATATATGAATGTTGTTTTGAGTGAATTTTATTGTATATGTGAACTGTATGACTTGTAATGTAACTTTATGTACTGTTTTGGTTGTTATATAGCGTTGTTCCTGCTACTGTGATAGTTCAAGAACTACCTTGACTAATATGTCAAGCTTGGTTGATGTATATTCTGTTGTCCAGGTGATGAGAACTGGAATGAATGTATATAGGAAACTCAGTTTTCCTAATATGTTAATGTGGTAGATGGTGGATATACTGAGTGTTTTATGTTTTCTTGTGTGTGCGATCATATTAGATGGGCCCCGCTCTAATATGGTTTATTTTTAGATAGTTTGGTTAGTTCTTTTTCTAACCATGTTAGGTGATTCTTTTCTAACATGGTTAGATTTAGATTATGATGTTGATTGTGTGATTCATTAGGTGATTCTTTTGCTAACTATGTTAGGGGATTCTCTTTTCTAACATAGTTAGATATGTAATCTCTTAACTATAGAGAAATCCTTTTGCTAACCATGTTAAGTGAATCTTTTACTAACATGGTTAGTCTCCATTGTTTTGATTAATTTGTTTAGCAATTGGTTTAGGTTAAGGTTAAGCTTTACTTTACAATTTGGTATCAGTTTTATGGTAAACGATACCCTGCCTGTTGCATTGCATATAGAATGGCGATATATAAACCCCTTCCTTCCCTTCCTTATTATTATGATCACTAATTCTTTTTATGATTATTATCATTATTCCCTAGGTGGGTGGAGAAGAAGATAGTTATAATCAATTCCAAGATTCACAACAATCTATACCGGCACAAAACTTTGGGTCAGAGTTTGTGAATCAGTTGAGGGATGTGATTTTGGAGACAATGGAAGAAAGGTTACAAAAATTTAAACAAGATATGGGCCATCAGCATCAAAGTGAAGGAGAGTTTGAAATTGGCCATGAGAGTGAAACTCATGGGACCCAACAAGAAGTTACCCAAGAAGACCGTGCTGTTAATAGAGTTTGGAAAGATGTATCTAGGCACAATCCTGGTACTTTTGAAGGGGGTCGCCAGCCTGAAATAGCAGAAGAATGGATCGATAGATTAGAGACAATTTTTCAAGCTGTTGCCTGTAATGAGTACCAGAAGGCCAGTGTTGCTATCTTACTGTTGACTGGTGATGCCTAAAGATGGTGGAAGTCAGCTGGGGGTATGGATGACTCCATGACTGTGTGGTCAGAATTTAAAGAAAAATTCCTGGAGCATTACTTTCCCATTACAATCAGACATGAGAAAGAGCTTGAATTTAATAAATTAATGCAAGGCAATATGCACGAGGATGAATTTATTGCTATTTTCAATAATTTATCACGTTATGTGACTTATCTGCAATATAAAGATGATCCTGAATGGAAGCATACTCAATTGATTCAGAAAGCTAGACCTGTGATGCGACCATATCTGTATGCTAGGCCGTTTGTTAGTTTTGAGGATTCTTGTGAGTATTTTTGTCTTGTGGCCAGAAACTTGAGAAGTTCAGGTACTTTGGATTGTGTTGACGATCAGGGTAAATCTACTAATTACTTAGGGCCTTCAGGAGGTATCTCGAAGAGTCACAGTGCTGGTACGAGTACCTCCGGTAGCTCTGGGAGAAGATCTCAAGGGCGAGGTTTTTCACAAGGGTTTAATCAGAGGGGTAGTTTTCGCAGACAACACCAGGGAAGATCTGGGCAGAGAAGTCAGTTCAGGGGTGGCAGGACCCAATCTTTTGGTGTTAGAGGTCGAGCAGGTGCTAGTCAGGGGTCTTATCAGGAGTCAGCTGCTTCAGCTTCTAGTGTGAGAGGTCCTTGTGATAGATGTGGGAGGTTTCATGTGGGAGAGTGTTGGAGGTGTTATCACTGTAATGAATTGGGCCATACTTACAAGTTTTGCCCTAAGATGGGACAGCAAGCTCAGGCAAGTCATAGCAATCGCCCTATGGCTCCTGGACGTGTGTATGTTACCACGAGAGAGGAGGCCACAGTGTCTCCTAATGTGATTCAAGGTATGGTTTCCATCCGAGGTCATAGTGTTGAAGTGTTATTTGATTCTGGTGCTACACATTCTTTTATTTCCTATGACTGTGCTAAGCAACTTGGTCTTACTTTATCTGCATTATCTTATGATTTGAAAGTAACTACCCCTAGTGGAGCTGAGTTTGTAACTGCTCACGTATGTAAAGGCTTGGACCTTCAGTATGAAGGTCGAGACTCTGTGATTGACCTTGTATGTTTACCCCTTAAAGGAATAGAGGTGATTATTGGCATGGATTGGTTGATAGCCAATAATGTCATTTTGCTTTGTAAGGAACGAGCTGTGAGATATGCGGTAAATTCTTTAACTGTTGAGGGTTCCAGTGGTTCCTTGTTACTATCCGCCACACAAGCTGAGAAGTGCGTGCGGAGGGGTTGCCAGGTGTTTGCTGTTTTCTTCTCAATTAAATCTGAGGAGGAGATTAGCATTGAAGCTATAGATGTGGTTAAGGATTATACTGAAGTTTTCGCTGATATTCAGGGTCTTCCACCTGAGCGAGAAGTGGAATTCACCATTGATTTAGAACCAGGTGCTAGTCCGATTTCTAAGGCACCATATAGAATGGCTCCGGTGGAATTAGCTGAGTTGAAGAAGCAGATTGAAGAATTACTCGAAAAAGGTTTTATTCGACCTAGTGTATCACCGTGGGGAGCTCCAGTCTTGTTTGTTAAGAAAAAGGATAGTAGCATGAGGTTGTGCATAGACTATCGTCAGCTAAATAAAGTCACAATAAAGAATAAGTATCTGTTGCCCAGGATAGATGATTTGTTGGATCAGTTAGTTGGGGCTTCCGTATTTTCTAAGATCGATTTGAGATCAGGTTATCATCAGTTGAGAGTTCGGGTAGAGGACGTTCCTAAAACGGCCTTTAGAACCCGTTATGGTCACTATGAATTCTTGGTGATGCCTTTTGGTTTGACCAATGCTCCTGCTGTGTTCATGGATTATATGAACAGAATTTTCAGGCCATACTTGGATAAGTTCATTGTAGTGTTCATTGATGATATTCCTTTATAAGGCCATCCGTATATTCTTTATTGCCTCATTTCCAACCGTTCCTCCTTCATTTCGTCAAGTCCGGCGAACCCCAGCAGTGGTCGACGGCGAGTCACGGCAGAGGTGAAGGCCGTTCATTTCGTTTCTCTTCGTGTTTCCGGCAAGAGTAGGTAAAGGTTCAACATTTCTAACCTATCTCGAGTTGTGCTGTTATTTTGATGTTATTTCCTCATAGTTTCCTTTTTCTTTTGGGTTCTTTTCGGCCTACACATTGGAGGGCGATTTCCGGCGAGATAGTCGACGGAATCCGGCGACGGTGAGCTTCATGGAAGCATTTAAGCTTGGATTCACGCATAGGTAACTTCATTTCCTTGTTCCACACTTGTTTTTCATTTTTGGCCGAGACTTAGAGAGGGGAAATCCAAAATCAACATATTGAAATGGTTAAGATGAAGTTTAGATTTCAATTTGGGGTATATGGAAGAGGTTTCAAGTCTTAAGTTAATATTTTAAAAAAAAAACAGTTTAGGTTAAAGCTCCAATTTTTCTGTGATTTTTGGCTGCAAACTTATAATCAATCAACAATATAATCTATTGGAGTTTATCTTAACAATTTCATGGTTGTTTTGATTAATTTGTAATGTTTGCAAATTCTGAGATTGCTTCTCTTGTACTGGTTGAAAGAGTGCTTGTGCTTTGGAGAAAATATGTTTTGCTTTAAGGTGTGAAGTTGTTGAAAAGGCTTGGTTCAATTTTTGGGCTATTTGGTTCAGTCTCATTTATTCTCTGCTTCTCTGTGATTGTGTATTGAGTTGAATGTGAAATGATAACTGTATGTAGTTAAGATTGAATGATGACTGTGGAATGGAATTGGTTTTCTTGGTTTTTAATGATGTGTGTTTTTATTTAAATTAAGATTGATGAAAGGATATACTATATATTATGATGTGTACAAGTTGAATTGGGAAACTTTGTGTTTGTTTCTGCATGATGAAGTATGAAGTTAGTTGAATTGATTGATTGATGTTTTTAGGGAATTGAGAGGGTGTAGAAATGATTAAAAGTTTGCATAATGAAACTGTGATGACGATGAATTCTTAGTTATTATTGTGATGATTAATATCATGGTCCATGTAAAATGAGTCAATCCTACAAATAAAAATGTTGATGATCAGAGTTTAGGTTATAGTTTATTTGAAAAAGAATTTTTGTTTGAAATTGCATTAGGCATGGTTTATTTAAGTGATTATTGATTAAATGAAGTGACTAAAGTGGTAGTTTGACTTAGTCTTGTCATTATGGTAATTAAAGTGACCTTCACGTAGGATTTTAGAAATTTCTGTGAATTGTAACTACCTTTTGGTATAGTAATGTGATTATAAATGGTGTTTGAGGAGTTTTGAATTTATGCTAAAGGAATAAAGCTAAAATTAAGAAAGGAAGGGGCATTGTTGTATTATGACTTATGAGTTAAGATTAAGAATTGATTAGTTTTACTTGCTTGATGTGGCTTATGTGGATGGAAGTGCAATTGGTCGGAAATCTTTGAGTCTTTGTTATTGATCATGTTGTTTTGTGAATGTGCATGTAGTTATGGATTGGTTTATGAATGACTTATTAAATATTACTATTGAACGTAATGGATGCACAAGAGGGGGGGGGTGAATTGTGCTTCAAAAATAAATACTCAAAGTAAATGACACAAGATTTATACTGGTTCGGTCTACCTGACCTACGTCCAGTCCTCAACCACCCAGGCCGAGAGTTTCACTATAACTCAGGTTTTAAATCGGGTTCACCTGAAACCTTACAACCGCAAGTTTTACGGGCTCACTTGCAACCTTACAACAAGTTTTACACTGGCTCACTTGTAACCTATCTAACTGTCTCCCCCTCACACCAAGCAAGGGTTTGAAGTTTACACTTGAAGGCTTTTCTGACTAAGTTCTCTTACAGAACGAATGATGTTACACACTTAAGTTCAATAAATGCTCTTTTAACAGAAAGAGACTTAACTACTGTGAGTACAGAATAGGTAGGTGAAAAATCACTCCAAGTGTTAAATGCTCTTCATTTTTTCTGGGCAGCTTGAATGAATAAGGTTTTTCTCGCTCAAGAATATTTGAAGATCATTAACTCATTCATAAATGACGTTGAGCTTCCTTATATAGTCTTCAAGCATTTTGAACTCTTGGTAGGTGGGCTAGCCGTTTGAATATGTCCGTTTTTCCCTTGTTACCGTTCGCCCATTTAATGCTTCATTAATGCATAGCAGGGTTGACTTGCTTTATCTCTGAAAAGTAGTCCTGACACCTCTGCTCTGACAAAAGCATTCTGACACTGCATCTCTTTGAACGTTCAGACATTCTGATTGCTTGCGGAAGCAACTTCTCATCCGGAAGCAACCTTACTGAGTGTGCTGCACTTGAACGTTAGTTTAGCAATATAATCATATAGTCTCATGCAGTGGGTGATCCTAAGTCTAAGGTGTATCCGGAAGCACTTCTACATCCGGAAGTAAATTCACTTGATGAGGGATTTAGTTCACCATGACTTGCTCTCGCTTAGTCTATTTCATTCCACCACTCAGCGCTAGTCACTGAGCTATCGGAAGCACTTTTACTTGACGTGGTGAATTCACTGACGCTTAGGGTGAAATCTATTCTATCAGTCTGCGCCAGTCAAGATCTAATAGGAAGCAACTTCACTTGATGTTGCATTTCTGCTGACGCTCGGGGTTATATCTAGTCTATCAACCTGCGCCAGTCTAAATCTAATAGGAAGTGCTTTCACTTGGCGAAGTAGACTTACTGACGCTTGGGGTAATAACTATTCTATTGCTCTGCGCCAGTCTGAGTCTAACAGGAAGCGCTTTCACTTGGGGAAGTAGACTTACTGACGCTTGGGGTAATATCTATTCTGTCGCTCTGCGCCAGTCTAATTCTAACAGGAAGCGCTTTCACTTGGGGAAGTAGACTCACTGTCGCTTGGAGTAATATCTATTCTATCGCTCTGCGCCAGTCTAAGTCTAACAGGAAGCAACTTCGCTTCCGATTGAACCATAGCTTAGTCTTAGGGTTTGTGCACCTAAAGTTCATGGACTAAGTTAAATCCCTAGTTATTTACTTGCTGACGCTGGGGGATGAAAGCATTCATCCGCATGCGCAAGTCCTAATCTAACCGGAAGTAAATCTTCATCCGGAAGCACTCTTACTTGGGATCCTAAGTATACTATTGCTTCCTAGGCACTTGGTCTAATCCTTTATATTTTAGTCTTCATCAAAACTTAAGATTCTAACATTCTCCCCCTTTTTGATGATGACAAACTTAGCTTTATCGATTAAGTTCATATGAAAGGATTAGCTGAAGAATAAAAGCAATAGTTCAGAATAAGTAACTTAGACAAATATTATTGATAAGCATAGGTTACAGGTCAGAGCATATAATTAGATAACATTTACAAGCAGCGAGCATATAGTAGGCAGATATGAGAACATGCATGAAAAGATGAACATTTCTAAGTAAACAAAAAAAAATTTGGGCTGGGGGTTGTTTCTTTGTTTCTTCTTTCTCTCCCTCTCGCTGAAGCTCTTCTTCATCAAGGAACTCCCAGGGTAGCAAGGCTAGTGGTCAATGCATTTCTCCCCCTTTTGGCATCATCAAAGAGTGTTTTCCATATTTGATCGCCGCAGCCTCCTCCTTAGGGATGGACTTCCTCTTCTTAGAACCCACTAACAGTTCTGCCATTCTACCAGAAGTTTCAGGCTGACCTTGAATATTTTCATCCTGCCCTAGGGCAATTTGCCGAGAAACTTCATGATGTTCTTGATGTCTTTCACGATGCCCAGATTTTCCAGAATGTTGATGGCTTGATTTCGCAGATTTGGACTTGTGTTTCTTAGATGAGGAGGGTTTCCTCGAAACTGGGTTTGCTTCAGAGGGTTCGGCCATTTTTGTGGGGTTGATGAAATGTTTATATGAAGAACATAGATGAAAATGAAGAATGTGTGAAATGAGATGTCCCTTTTATAGGTAAAGTCACTAAGGGCAAAAAGGTCATGCTCCTTCACATTATCACACATTGGGTAGCGTAAACGCCTTAAGTTGGATCGATATACCTGATGACACGTGTCGCTTCATATTGTCAGAGAAGTCGAAACGTCTCATTTGGAAGTTGAAGCGTTTTCTGAAGTGACGTGTCTTCTTGGACTTGTGCTGGCGCTCTCTTGGTTTGATCATCCAGCGTCAGTGTGTAATCATTCGGAAGTGGTTTTGCTTCCGGTTGCACTTACTTAAGATTCAACATTGAATACCTGCAAGGACATATATTGGCACTCCGATGCCTAAGTCAGTATTGTTGTAAGTGATATATATAAAAAAAAATAATTACACTTCATTTGGGTTTACCATTCCCAATTCACCTCTAATGAAAATAAACTGGTCAGTCCCCAGAGGCTTGGTGAAGATATCCGCAAGCTGTTGTTGTGTGGGAACAAACTGCACCTTGACATCCTTCTTTTGAACATGGTCTCTGATGAAGTGATGTCGGACGTCAATGTGCTTTGTCCTGGTGTGCTGAACTGGATTCTTGGCGAGGCTAATTGTGCTTGTGTTATCACAGAGGATGGGCGCCTCAGGAAACTCCAAGCCAAGATCTCTCAACTGGTTTTTCAGCCATAGCACTTGTGCACAGCAACTTGCAGCAGCAATGTATTCTGCCTCAGTGGATGACAAGGACACGCAGGTTTGCTTCTTGCTGGCCCAAGACACCAGACAACCACCAAGGAAGGCGCATTGTCCACTGGTGCTCTTTCTATCTGTTTTATAACCTGCGTGGTCAGAGTCAGAATAAGCCCACAAGAACTCTTGGTTACCTCTGGGATACCAAAGACCAAGTTCTTGTGTTCCCTCAAGGTATCTCAGAATACGTTTAACACATGTCAAGTGTGATTCCTTGGGGTTGGCTTGAAACCTAGCACACATGCCTACGCTAAATTGAATATCAGGCCTGCTCGCCGTTAAGTATAGGAGGGAACCTATCATTCCCCTGTACATGGGCAGGCTGACACTTTTACCCTTGGCGTCAGCGTCGAGTGCAGCTGAGGTGCTCATAGGAGTATCATACTCCTTGCATTCATCCATCCCAAACTTTTTGAGTAGTTCTCTGCAGTACTTGGTTTGGGAGATGAAGATTCCGTTCTTCTTTTGTTTGATTTGCAGGCCTAGGAAGAATGTTAGTTCTCCCATCATTGACATCTCAAATTCACCCTGCATAATCTTAGAGAAATCTTCACAAAGCTTCTCGTTAGTTGCCCCAAAGATAATATCATCAACATAAATTTGGACAATTAACATATCTCTATCTTTGTGAAGAATAAACAGTGTATTATCTAATTTGCCTCTTGAGAAACCCTTGCCCAGCAAAAAGCTGCTGAGTCTCTCATACCAAGCTCGAGGGGCTTGTTTCAGGCCATACAAAGCTTTCTTTAATCTATACACATGTTTGGGGTTCTTATGGTTTTCAAAGCCAGGAGGTTGTTCTACATATACCTCTTCTTTAATATAACCATTAAGAAATGCACTCTTTACATCCATTTGATATAATCTGAAACCTTTCATGGATGCAAAGGCTAGAAGAATCCTTATTGCCTCAAGTCTAGCGACTGGAGCAAAAGTTTCTTCATAGTCAATGCCTTCTTCTTGGTTGTATCCTTTAGCTACCAGTCTGGCTTTGTTTCTAGTGATTTGACCTGTCTCATCCAGTTTGTTTTTAAAGACCCACTTGGTTCCTACTATGGATTGATGAGACGGCCTTGGGACTAGTTCCCACACTTGACTTCTTTCAAATTGATTCAGCTCTTCCTGCATGGCAATAATCCAGTCGCAGTCCTCAAGAGCTTGTTCAACTGAAGTTGGTTCGATTTGAGATAGGAATGCTCCAAACTCAACTTCATTTCGAACTTGTCTTCTAGTTCTGACACCAGAAGAAACATCACCAAGCACTTGATCAAGAGGATGATCCCTGTGATGTCTCCTAGCTATTGGCAGCTGTGCCTCCTCAGGCATGGGTTGCCCACTAGGTACATCACTGGGTTCACCTTCTTCTTTGGGATAGCTTGTTGTTGTTTCTTTTGGTGGTGAGGAAGATGATGGAAGATTTGGAAAGTTAAGTGCTTCATCATCTTCTGTGGATTGTCCCCATGTAGGAGTTTCATCAAATACAACATGCATGGACTCTTCTACAGTTTTAGTTCTTATGTTGTATATCCTATATGCTTTGCTCCTAAGGGAATATCCTATGAATGTACCTACATCAGCCTTTGGATCAAACTTACCCAAGTTTACCTTCCCATTGTTATGCACGTAGCATTTTGATCCGAATATTCTGAGATGGCTGATGTTGGGCTTCCTTCCTTTATATAGCTCGTATGGAGTCTTATCCAAGCCCTTGCGAACATAAGCTCTGTTGGAGATATAGCAAGCAGTGCTCATAGCGTCCGCCCAGAACATTTGAGAGACTTCTTTCTCGTTCAGCATGCTTCTAGCCATCTCCGTCAGAACCCTGTTCTTTCTTTCGACTACTCCATTTTGTTGAGGAGTTCTCGGAGCTGAGAAGTTATGTTCGATGCCGTTTTGCTCACATAGCTCAGTGAAGCTATGGTTCTCAAACTCTCCTCCATGGTCTGTCCTTATGGCTGTGATTTTGAGATCCTTCTCATTCTGCACTTTCTTAGCCAGGACAACGAAAGCATCAAAAGCATCTTGCTTAGAGGCAAGAAACAAAGTCCACGTAAACCTTGAATAGTCATCCACCACCACTAAAGCATATAGGTTTCCACCCAAGCTTTTTACTCTTGCTGGCCCAACCAAATCCATGTGGATTAGTTCCAAGGGCCTGCTGGTGGAGACTCTCTTCTTGGTTTTAAACGAGGATTTTGTTTGCTTTCCTCGTTGGCAGGATTCACAGATAAAATCATGCTTAACCTTAAAAGGGGGAATACCTACAGCTAGCTCTTTTTTAATTAGCATGTCCAATTGAGTAAAGTTAACATGAGCTAGTCTCTTATGCCAAAGCCAGCTATTCTCGTCACTAGATATTAGACATTTTTCTTCTAGCTGTTGACATAAATCTAAGGTATATAGATTCCCATTTCTAATTGCCTTAATTTTGCATTTTAGGTTGGCCTTATCTATATTCAGATCCTGCTTATCAACTATTAAGCACTCATTTGAATCAAATATTACCCAGTTACCTTTGTCCGTGCTTTGACTTACACTTAGCAGGTTGTGACAGAGACCGTCCACTAGATATACATCTTTGACTGGTCCGACTTCTCCAACTCCAGTGATCTTGCCACTTTGATTTCCTCCAAAGGTCACTGTGGCTCCATCTTTGATCACCAGAGACTTGAACTTGTCTCTGTCTCCAGTCATATGTCTCGAGCATCCGCTATCGATGTACCAATTTTTGTTCTTGGATGCCTTGAGACACACCTGAATCAATCAAGCAATTTTAGGTACCCAACCTCTCTTGGGTCCTTTGTCATTAGTGTCTAGGACCCTTGGCCTAGCTTTGGGCTTATCCTTGTGCCTATACACATTTGGAGCCTTTGGCCTAGTGTTGGCTCTAGACTCTTGGGTTCTCCCAGTGGGATGATTCCAGGCTTGGGATCCTTGTCCTCTCTTGATTTCCTTTGCAGGTGGAGGATCCTTTGTAGCCCTGGTTCCTTTAGGGACCCACTTGTATGAGCTGTTAGCTCCATGCTTTTTAGCGTTACAGGTGGACATCGAGTGTCCTTTTCTGTTGCAGTAATTACAGAAGCTGAAAGGTGAGGAGCTATGACTGGTGGCTTTATGGAAGAACTTTAAGTAAGGCTTTACTTTTGGTTCTTCCCACGTTTTCTTCCTGGGGGTATATCCCAAGCCAGTCCTATCCCTATATGCCCTTTGGTTCATTAAAAGTATATTCAGCATTTCTGAACCATTGGTGAATTTCTGCAGGGCATTTTGCAGCTTATTATTTTCTTCTGAGATTTTGCTGCAATTTGGACAGCTCTCAGGTGTTGGGATGTTGGGTTCTGCTTGAGGAGAACCCTGTCCATCCACCATTGGAGATCTTCTAGCTTCCGCTAGTTCCTCACTGAGTGAGTCCACCTTGGACTCAAGTGACTCCTTTTTGGTTTTCAAGAATTTATAGGCTTTACATAGTTTAGAGAATTCTTCATGAATCTCATTGTAAGCCTCTTGTAGTTCAGGAAGAGTTACCTCATGTTCTTCATTGGTGAGGTCAAGATCTGAAGATGCTTCCTCATCCTCTTCTCTAGCTACCAGGCAGAGGTTGGCAACTTCTTCATCATCACTTGCTTCCTCATCTGAGCTGTTTACCCAAATGGAGGAAACGAGTGCCTTTCTTTTATCCTTGCCTTTGGACCTCTGCAGGCTGGGACACTCAGCCTTGAAGTGACCAGGCTTATTGCATTCAAAGCACACAGGGACCTTCTCTTTCTTGTATCCCCTCTTCTGGCTGGTGTCACCTTTCTGATAGCCTTCCTTCTTCCTGAGGAATTTCCTGAACTTCCTCACCATCAGGGCCATCTCCTCATCGTCCATCTCATCGTCGTCATCCTCATCATTGTCCTTGATCTCTTTGCTGGGAGCAACGAGAGCAAGGTTCTTACTCTTGGATGAGGTTTGAGGAGCTCTCATAGCCAGCAAGGTTGGCTCATATTCAGCAAGTGAGCCAAAAAGAGCGGTGACGGAGCTGGTTGATTCTCCTTGCACTTCTTGCAGAATAGTGACTTTGGTGATCCAGTCACCCTTCAAGATTTTCAGAATCTTGCTCACCTGCTCTCTTTCAGGGATATCCTTACCAAGCGAGGCTAGATTATTGATGAGATGGGTGAATCTGAGCTCTAGATCTCTGATAGGCTCGGTGGGGCTTAGCATGGCGAATTTGTGGAATTCTTCCACCAGCATCTCAACACGTCTTGCTTTAACTCCCCTGGTTCCGGAGTGTGCAGCCTCAAGAGCCTCCCACATATCCTTTGCATTTTTGTGGTGGCTGATCCTGTGAAACTCTTTGTAGCTGAGAGCACACTGGATGTAGTGCATAGCCCTATGGTTGAGTTGGACTAGAGCATAGTCCTCAGCAGTATATCTGGCTTTTGCCTTAGCAAATCCTTCCTCATCTAAGGGAGTTTGATCCCCATGTTCGATCACGTCCCATAGTCTGATATCGCTTGACTTGATATAGGTTTCCATTCTGAACTTCCAGAATGTATAGTTGTGTCCATCGAAGCCTGGGGGCTTGTTGGGTTGTACAGCAACATCTGGCAGACCATACTCCGTATCCATTACTTAGATCTTTGCTTTCCGGATTCGTTGGAATCGAGTGAGAAAGACCCGCTCTGATACCAAATGAACGTAATGGATGCACAAGAGGGGGGGTGAATTGTGCTTCAAAAATAAATACTCAAAGTAAATGACACAAGATTTATACTGGTTCGGTCTACCTGACCTACGTCCAGTCCTCAACCACCCAGGCCGAGAGTTTCACTATAACTCAGGTTTTAAATCGGGTTCACCTGAAACCTTACAACCGCAAGTTTTACGGGCTCACTTGCAACCTTACAACAAGTTTTACACTGGCTCACTTGTAACCTATCTAACTGTCTCCCCCTCACACCAAGCAAGGGTTTGAAGTTTACACTTGAAGGCTTTTCTGACTAAGTTCTCTTACAGAACGAATGATGTTACACACTTAAGTTCAATAAATGCTCTTTTAACAGAAAGAGACTTAACTACTGTGAGTACAGAATAGGTAGGTGAAAAATCACTCCAAGTGTTAAATGCTCTTCATTTTTTCTGGGCAGCTTGAATGAATAAGGTTTTTCTCGCTCAAGAATATTTGAAGATCATTAACTCATTCATAAATGACGTTGAGCTTCCTTATATAGTCTTCAAGCATTTTGAACTCTTGGTAGGTGGGCTAGCCGTTTGAATATGTCCGTTTTTCCCTTGTTACCGTTCGCCCATTTAATGCTTCATTAATGCATAGCAGGGTTGACTTGCTTTATCTCTGAAAAGTAGTCCTGACACCTCTGCTCTGACAAAAGCATTCTGACACTGCATCTCTTTGAACGTTCAGACATTCTGATTGCTTGCGGAAGCAACTTCTCATCCGGAAGCAACCTTACTGAGTGTGCTGCACTTGAACGTTAGTTTAGCAATATAATCATATAGTCTCATGCAGTGGGTGATCCTAAGTCTAAGGTGTATCCGGAAGCACTTCTACATCCGGAAGTAAATTCACTTGATGAGGGATTTAGTTCACCATGACTTGCTCTCGCTTAGTCTATTTCATTCCACCACTCAGCGCTAGTCACTGAGCTATCGGAAGCACTTTTACTTGACGTGGTGAATTCACTGACGCTTAGGGTGAAATCTATTCTATCAGTCTGCGCCAGTCAAGATCTAATAGGAAGCAACTTCACTTGATGTTGCATTTCTGCTGACGCTCGGGGTTATATCTAGTCTATCAACCTGCGCCAGTCTAAATCTAATAGGAAGTGCTTTCACTTGGCGAAGTAGACTTACTGACGCTTGGGGTAATAACTATTCTATTGCTCTGCGCCAGTCTGAGTCTAACAGGAAGCGCTTTCACTTGGGGAAGTAGACTTACTGACGCTTGGGGTAATATCTATTCTGTCGCTCTGCGCCAGTCTAATTCTAACAGGAAGCGCTTTCACTTGGGGAAGTAGACTCACTGTCGCTTGGAGTAATATCTATTCTATCGCTCTGCGCCAGTCTAAGTCTAACAGGAAGCAACTTCGCTTCCGATTGAACCATAGCTTAGTCTTAGGGTTTGTGCACCTAAAGTTCATGGACTAAGTTAAATCCCTAGTTATTTACTTGCTGACGCTGGGGGATGAAAGCATTCATCCGCATGCGCAAGTCCTAATCTAACCGGAAGTAAATCTTCATCCGGAAGCACTCTTACTTGGGATCCTAAGTATACTATTGCTTCCTAGGCACTTGGTCTAATCCTTTATATTTTAGTCTTCATCAAAACTTAAGATTCTAACAACTATGGAGCGAGTGATTTTCAAATCTAGGAATTTTGTTTTACTGAGAACGACATTAGGCTGTGTATTAGAACTGGAAATATTTGAATGGTGATTTGATTATCAAAGGAAAACATTGTGTTCTGGTTGTTAATGGTTATTTTATGAAATGATTTACTCAAGGAAGGGAGGTTCCAAATAGTGTATAAAGTCTGATGTATGAACGTTTGTACTTAATTTGCTCATTGAAGGTTGTTTGGTTTAAATCTATGCGGAAAAAGAAGAAATGAGGGTGGCTTTATATGTGGTTAATCTTTGTAAATTGTTTAAAAGTTCTATAGGTTGGACCAATATCTTAATAATGTTGATAAAGCAAAGGCTTAAGCTTATTGTGACATGGTTTAGTTCTAGGAATAATAATTTATCTTTTGTTTATGTGGAAGTCCCTAAATGTTAAATAAGTGCAGGGAGCTTTCAATACAAGAGAAATGGTGTTGCTTGATTGTAAGAATCTTGTGATTGATTGTTGTTGATTTGGTATGAAGAATTGTGGGGAACGCTGAATGAATTTCATGAATTGAGCTGAATGTGTTATATTAGGATGACAAATATAAGTAATGAAGGGGTAGTAATGCGGATACGAGAGAGACGTTAAATATTATGAAGTAGAAATGATACTAATTTATTATTCTGTACTACATTATAGGATTGATTGCGATATGACTTCCGTGGCATCAAGAAAGGTTAAGAAATAGAGTAAATTGCTAAATGGCGACAGGTAATCACACTTAACCTTACTATAACATTGAGGGTGATGTTAGCTAGGATTTTGTAAAATCCTTTCTCACCCTCTATATATATATACATTTTATCTTTGAAAGGTTATTTTTATACAAAACAGGCTATCGGGTGCCTTTTAAACACGATTATTTCTGTATAAAAGATTTTTACACATTATATATACTATTATCCTGCCTGGTGGTGGCCATTGATCTGTGTAACATCCCAAAAATTTAATTAAAGATAATTTAAAATTTTTGAAGTATCATTAAGGGAATTAAAAGTCTTAGGGAGGAATTTATGAAATTTGGGGTGATTTATTGACAATAAATCTTAATTATTTTAAATTTAATGGAATATGATTAAAAGAATTAATTGGGGATAGAAACTTTCATGAAAAGTAAAAATTAGAATTTAGATCATAATAAGATGAAAAGGAAAAGATATAGTAATATATACAAACTTTTGGGTTAGAAATATAATTAAGAATAAACAATAGGGGAGTTAATGGTGATTTTCCCTAAATCTTACTCTAAATCATTTTAATATATATATATATATATATATATATATATATATATACACTCCCTCTCTTCTGTCGCCCCCTATCTTCATCATCATCTTCTTCGATCTCCTTCCTCTTTTTCATTACCTCCGGCTTCTTCCTCCCTTTCTCGGCTCGATCGGCGGCGGCCAAGGCTGGCCGGACTGTGGTGGCCGTGCTTCCTCACTCCTTTTCTTATTCTATTTCGTTCCTCCATCTTTTCTGACGCGTGAAGCATTTTCCGGCGGCGTTAGCTCGGTATCTGGCGGCGGACGTTCGATTGGAAGGTAGGTGGTAGTTTTCTTTAGTTTTTCAAGCTAGTTTCCACCATAACTTCATGGTTTTCACCTTCTTCCCTTGATATCGACGTCCAGCTCGGCCAACCAAATTTGGAGGTGATTTCCGGCGAGCTTCACGGCGGCGGCGGCCCCCACACACTCCATACAACACCGGAATCAAACTTAGGTGACTTCCCTTTTTATTTTCTATGATTTATTTATGAGACTTGAGAGTTAGGGTTTCAATTGGGTTTTTGATTTTGGGCATAATTTTAAGATGTTTGGTTCTTGCCTTTGTTAAGTCTCTGATTGTTATTGGTTTGATTCCTTCTCTCTGTTTTGTACGCTGGTGCACATATATATGTGGATTATTTGTGATTTATGTTTGTTTTGGGGTGCTTTGGGGTGACGAGATTCATGGTAAATATATGTGTCTATAATTATTTTGGCTTGCTAGGTTCTGTATGTGTGTGATTGTTGTGAAAATTTGGGTTTTCTTTTCTGTTTTGGCCGGTTTGGTGCTGAATGATATGGATCTTATAAATTGTAAATAGATATTGAGTTGTGAAATCTTAAGATTTTAATACTTAGAGAAATTGCCACATAAGTCTGTTTTAGTGGTGAATTGGATGTGAATGTATGCGAATGTATCTTTGGTTGTGGTTGATATAATGCTTATGCAAATGAGTTTATGTGGCTGCACTTGTCTTACTGATATGGGCTGATTAATGAAGAATGATTGAAGGTTGATGATTTTGTGTAAAAACTTAAATTTTGGGGATTTTCATATTCGACGGGTTTCAAGGATTTGTGGATCAAATCTTCCTATTAAATTATGCAGGGATATTATGAAGTTGATTTGATGCAATGTATGGATGATTTAATCAAATTTGAGGCATATTCCTATTTTGCAACTTTAACTCTATGTGTGTGTGTGCGAATCTGTATATGTGTATGTATGTGTGCTTATAAATTTTATTCCATTATTTTTGCTGTTATGGCCTTTGGTATAAAGAATGAAGATTTTGGTTATTCTAAGTTTAGTTTTGTTTGTTATATGATTGAGTGATGTGCGGGTGCAAGTTACACTTAGCATGTGAAAATTTGCTTTTTGATGTATATGAGTGTGATTTGAAATGAGTTTTACTATGATGATTAAATGAATTTCCTCAAGGGTGTCTAAAGTAGGTTGTTGCTAAAATATATGTAAGTGGATGAGGAGTTGTGATATATGCATACTAAAAAGAATGGATATTGATGAAATTGTTTCTTACACGTGTGTTTAAGAATTTGCGTATGTTTTTCCTTTGTTAAATGAGTTTAAGATTGTGATTGTTTTAGAAGCTTTCAGGTGAATGTCTAAGTGATGAGAAATAATTATTGATTTTGTATATTATTTCTAAGTTGCTTGTTAAAATTGGGAGTTGATAAAATTGGTTCTTGAAGGTCTAATTCACATTTGATGATGGAATTCATTGATTTGCTAAGTACTAAGGAAGAGTAAGATTCTTTTTGAAATTATCATGTGAAGCATGGTTATAACTTATGTGTTTCAATTGATTGGGAACCTATTATAAATGGGTGGACTTATATTTTGATGACATGTGTTAATTTAGTCATGTGATGTTTGTATGAAGAATTTAAAGTTAGTTTTGTGTATATGCATGTACAGTTATTGAATGATTATATTTTGGGCTGAAAAAACATTGTTTTCTTTGTTGCTGGCATTGTTTTGGTTGGTATATGAATTTTAAACTCATAGCCGTAGGTTACAGGAAATGTTGAAGTATGTTTTAATAATATTTGAAATATAAGTGGAGTCTTTTGAGTATTGGATGATTATGAATCAAATGGTAATAAAGAGATGGTTTAAATCGTACCTAAAGTATATATGATGCGCTTAATGGTGTCCTCTTTCTCTCTGTTTGGTTTTGATTTAGAATATTCATATGATAGTATAATTTCTTTTGATTTTGATGCTGATCTTTAATTCACTACTTACTATTATGAATGCATCTTGTTTTGTTTAAGCTGCTTTTCTTATGGAATTGTTCTTTGTTAATCATTAAATGGGAGGAAATGCTAATTTTTCTGTTTCTTGAATGTTTGAGCACTTCTTTTGAAAATAGAAGATCAATGGTGAATCTTTATTTGAATAATGTGGTTTCTCTTGAATGGAATTGATGTTGTGAAACTTAGGGAACTTATGATTGAATTGGTTAAACGATTTGAAGTAAGAAAAAGGGGAAATGAGTAGTAATGCAGAGACGAGAGAGACGTTAAGTATTATAAAATAGAAATGATATTAATTTATCATTTGTATCCTATATTCATAGGAGGAACTAAAGTATTTGGAGGAAATCTACAAGAAATGGTAAGGAAGAACGTCAGAGTGCTAAAGGGCGACAGGTAATCACTCTTAACCTTACTATAACATTGAGGGTGATGTTAGTTAGGGGTTTTTGGTAAAATCCCTTTTCATCCTCTATATATATATATATATATTATCTTTAAAAGGGTATTTTTATACAAAACAGGCTATCAGGTGCCTTTCAAACACGAATATCTTCGTATAAAAGATTTCGATACATTATATATTATTATCCTGGTTGGTGATGGTGCTGGTTTTAGAATGTAGTGACATATACGTAGGTGTAAGGTGTGACAGTGAGGTTCTATTGTTGTAATTGTGACTGAGATGTATGAGAACAGGAATTGGATGTGAACTGAGATTATGGGAAGTTGTTTTGTTAGAAAATATAGAAGTTGTGATTTGAATATGGAAAGGTAGGGTGAGGATTGCATGACACTGAAATTGATGTACCATCGCGCGATGATAACTGTCGATAGGCCAATCGACAGTTATTTGTACTGAGGATCCTTTTTAGATTGATTGGATCGGGGTTCATAGGTCTACTTATTGAGAGAAGTGACCTACGGTTGTTTGGCATTGAAGAGCCCAACCGCCCCTACGGTTGTTTGGCAGTGGAGAGCCCAACCGTTCCCGTTCTGTAATGGAAAACAGAATTGGGGTTCCCTCTCTGGAGATTGCTAGAGAGGGAAACTGTCCCCTCATTATGGAGAGGGACACAGTGTCAAATCATATAGTGAATAATAGATGCTTGAATGCACCGTGGTGGCACAATGCATCTTTAGGTGAGTGTGAGGGATGTTGAGTGATACATGGGAGGTAGAGATGACGAATTTGAGTTGATTGTGACGTGACAGAAGGTTTTAAGTAATGGATGAAAGAAAATGGGAAATCTATATATATATTATTGATTTTAGAACTGTGGTACCCTTTAGACGCCCTTACTACCGCACATCTCGCTGTTATAGTGAGTTAAGCGGTGATTACTGGGACAATTTTGTCTCATTCCACGATTACTCACATTTTTGCAGGTATTCATGCACAGGCGCAAGCTTCAGGAAGGGAATTAGGTAGTAGAGTTGGTATAGTTCATTTAGAATTGTATATTGCCAATTTGTATAGGCCTGCATTCGTTTCCGCATATATTTATACGTATTTGATATTATTGAACATTAGGTTGTTTATTTTTCTAACCATGTTAGGTGATTCTTTTCTAACATGGTTAGCTATTAATTATCCATGATAGTATTCAATTTGTATTAGGAAATTCTTTTCTATCATGGATAGTATTCAGTCATTAGGAAATTCCTTTTCTAACTATGATAGATATTGATATATGGAAATCCTTTTGCTATCATAGTTAGTAAAGAGATAATTGAATTTAAAAAGGATATCGTAGGTTAATTAGAGAATTAGTAACACAATGTTACAATCTGGAATGGCGTGGAATGTATATAGGGATAGTGGTTTAAGAGGTGATGAAGATAGAAAAGAGGGTTATATGTTGAGTTGAAATAGTTGAGAGTCATGTTGATGGAATATAGAATAGGGATTGTGAGTATTGCATGACACTGATTATTAGTACCGTCGGCCGATGTGACCTATCGATTTGCGCAATCGATAGGTTAATTGTACAGGTTCCTCGGATTGTAAAGGAACCAGGGATGTGTACACTTTTTATAGTGCTCCCTTTTTCAGGGACGTTTTCACTATTTAAAGTGCTCCCTTTTTCATGCTTTCAGATTTGAGACTGGGCACAGTGTCAATCACGTTTATTTTCATCTGTTGAGTTGACTTGGAACTGACTGAGGGATTTGAGTGATATGTGGGAAGTAGAGATGATGAATTTGAGTTGATTAGACGGAGAGACTTGAATGATGAATGAAAGGCTTGACATGTATATATATATATTATTGGTTTTAAAATGTGGTACCCTTTAGACGCCCTCGCTACCGCACATCTCACTGTTATAGTGAGTTAAGCGGTGATTACTGGGACAAATTGTCTCATCCCATGATTACTGACATTTTTGCAGGTATTCATGCACAGGCGCAAGATCAGGAAAGGGAATTAGGTAGTAGAAGTTATATAGTTTCTTCGGAATTGTATATTGCCAATTTGTATAGGCCTGCATTCGTTTCCGCATATATTTATATGTATTTGATATTATTGAACATTAGGTTGTTTATTTTTCTAACCATGTTAGGTGATTCTTTTCTAACATGGTTAGCTATTAATTATCCATGATAGTATTCAAGTTGTATTAGTTTATTCTTTTCTATCATGGATAGTATTTAATCATTAGGAAATTCCTTTCCTAACTATGATAGGACATTGATGTTATGGAAAATCCTTTTTCTATCATAGTTAGTAAAGAGGTTATTAGATCTAAAATGAATATCACTAGTTAATTAGAGATTAAGTAACAGACTGTTACAACCTCCACTTCGTACCAATATGAGCATTTTGAGCTTTTTGGCTCAGACGGCAGCAGCTTGAACGTGAGAACCTTCAAATGGAGTCCAACATGAATTCAGGTTTTGGCAATGAAGAGAGTGAACACTTAGGTTTTGTGGACATTTTATCCAAGTGAACTTTGATATGAAGATGCTAGCTGGGAACATTTGGTTTAATCTTTCTTTCTTTTTTTTTTTTTTGCGCGGGAATAACGCTCAATATATACACATCTCCTGTGAAAAAAGAACATGAAATATTGAGAAAAGGAGAAAAGAATCATATCTCTCTAAAATAAAGAAAATAGTGTAAAAATGTCATTTGATCAAGCATCATTTGTAGTCACAAAACAGAATCATATCTCCCTAAAATAGAGAATAAAAGTGACAGAAAAAATGAAAGGAAAAAGAAGAAAATAATTCTAGCATTTAAAATGCAGGGAGGAAAAGAGAGAAGAATTGGTGTACCTCTCTCATTGAACTCAACCACATGCCCTTCTTGGTTCAAGTGTATGAAAACAACTTTTGCATAACTACTGAACAACAAAATGAAAAACTGATTTTAACCAAAGATTACACACAAGACCAGAAATTTAGATTACAAAAGGTTTACCTGTAGATCTTTCGGATAATATCATATTTACAAGATAACAAAATGAACCCTTGAAATGCACAAGTTTATTTTGTGTGTAACCATTCGATACATGGGGAACGTTTTAATCTCACATTTATTTAGTTCAAGTGAACTTTTGAATGGGGGAGATACACGAGGAAATTTGATTCAATATTTTTTTTGGGGGGGGGGGGGGTTGGATAGGAAGGTTGTAATGAAGTTTAACTCTTATTTTTTTTATGGTAATTTAAATAATATGCACAATATAGTTTCAATTTTTTATAATTTAGTTTGCTAAGTAATTTATTTCTGCATCACATATAAGATTCATGTTTACTTGAAGCATTTAAATACTTTCATATCAGAACATTGTGTAATATTTCATCAAAATAAAGATGTCTCTGTGCATTGCATGGGGTTAGCATTATTCATCTCAAAATGTAGACTTTGTAATACTCCCTCCGTTCCTAAATATAAGATCACTTTGGTTAATTTGGGGAGATTAAGGAAGACAATAAAATTACATGATCTTCCCAAAATCCCCTCAATTACTTAACTTTAAGAGGAGGAGGGGTTTTCATGAAAAGAGGGAGTATAAGGGTAGTTTGGGCAAAACTTGAGATAAAATAGGAAGTGATCTTATATTTAGAAACTTATCCACTTCCCCAAAGTGATCTTATATTTAGGAACGAAGGGAGTACTTATTAAACTTTGTAAATAAATTATGAAAATTAATTCTCAATGTCAATTTCTGCTTCATTTTTTAAATCAAACTTTGTAATTCTTTTTAAACCGGGTAACCCGTGCATCGCACGGGGTCAACCCTAGTTTGTAATAAGAAACTCTTAGTCCTAATATAAATAGTAAATAATCTCTCCATATGAATAATGTATGCATAAAAACAAAACTAATTACTCCTGTTCCTAAATGTAAGAGCACTTTGATTTTTTTGGAGAATTCTAAGAAAGCAAAATATAGTAATTAAAAATTATTTTCCCAAATATTTTCACTAAACTAGTTTATTTGACTTATGAACTTACATATGATCTAATAATATTTAAAATATGTTATGATTAAATTGTTCATTTTGCTTTCTTAGGATTCTCCAAAAAAGTCAAAGTGCTCTTATATTTAGGAACAGAGGGAGTATATCATTTGTAGTATCGATTAAATCTTGTGTGGGTGCACTTCCACACAGTATAGATTTTATAGAAATAAGGAAGGAAGTTTCAGTAGGAATATCAATGTCAGAGTTTTATAGAGAGTAAGATTGTGAAATTTCAGCATCTAAGGGTGACTTGTGACTTTGTAATTGTATTGATCATCATTCCTCTCTACTTCAAAGTTTTCAAAGTTGTAAATCATGTTCTCCTGAGGTTCTTCTTGGAAACGTTGTAAAGCTTGCTTATGGGTCACATATACTTCTACTCGAGTATGATCTTTGTCGACCAAAATCATCCCGACATTCCAAACAAGATGTGGAGTTGTCTTTCTCCTCACTACCCATTTGCGCAAGACCATTGCATGAACTAACCAAGCGTCACTTGTGTCATTGATCGACGAAAACGAATCCATTTGTTGACCACGTTTGAAATTTCCTTAACATGTTGTATTACAAAATCAGTGATAAAAATGTGAATCAATCATCTCTTTTATTTGTTGACTTCTTTTGAAATTTTCTTAACACATCGTATTACAAAATCAGTGATAAAAATGTGAATCAATCATCTCTTTTATGGGAAATTTCAATATGAAATTAAACTGATAATAAACTGAAGTGGGAATTTCAATATGGAGATTTTGAAATGCTTGAATCTTTATGTGAGACAATCATAATAAATTTAATAATGTGATTCAATCATCTCTTATGTAAGGACAATTCCATAGTCTTTTGTTCATCTAAAACTAATTCAAACATATAATGAGGCAATCATATTAATTAGTGTAGATTTGAAATCAGTTATTAACTAATAATAAAATGAGGCAATTATTTTACAAAATCAGAGATTAATAATGTGAATCAATCATTTCTTTCATGGGCAATTTCGATATGATGTTAAAAAGACCCAGAAACTACTGATGTGGGAATTTCGATATGGAATTAATATCTGATTTTGTTATAATGTCTAAATCACTTATTTGTGGAGATTTCAAAATGTTTGAATCTTTTTGTGAAGCAATTATCATAAATTTAATAATGTGATTCAATCATATCTTGTGTGGGTGCAATTCCAAAGTCGTTCCTTTATCTAAAAGCTAATTCAAACATATAATAAGGCAATCATATTAATTAGTGTAGATTTAAAATCGGATATTAATTCCAATATAAAATGAGGCAATTATCTATTCATCAAAATTTCTATTAAAAATTTAATAATGTAAATCAATCATATGGGCAATTCCATAGTCTTCAGTTCATCATTTAAAAACTAATTCCAACATATAATAAGACAGTTATTAATTTCAACATATAATGAGGAAGTCATCTTAATTAGTGGAGATTTTGTAAATCAGTTATTAATTTCAACATATAATGAGGAAATAATCTTAATTAGTGGAGATTTTTTAAATCAGTTATATTAATTTCAACATATAATGAGGCATTCATTTTACAAAATCAGTTTAACCTTAATATGTATGATTCGTGAAATCCCAAGACCAATCTGTATTATCTTTATTGGAATTTAAAAGTATATTAATTTTGGTATTAATGTTGCACTCACTAATTAAGGCTAAATTACTAATTTTGGAATTTGAATCAACTATGGTATTCCAACCCTTTGTAAAGAAAAGTCATCACATGTGTGTTCCAATGAAATTTCCCATGAACGATCGTGATTATCATACAATGTGACAATTTCATTTTGATCAAGGTTAAGCCAGGTTTTAGGAAAGTTATCTGGAATATCCTGAATATATGAAATTATAAAAGCAAGTGGAATCAGTGTTAAAAGTGACAATCACACACATGTTAGAAGAATCAAGGATTTGATAAAAAAATTACAACATTAAATAAACTAACCAACTGCTTTTATTGGTCTGCCATGGAATGATTACTTCGAAGAAGTATTTTGGCCAAGAAGCTAAGTAGCTATAAGAATATGCTATGTGGCAATAGCTAATTGTGTCGATGGCTTCGGTGACAGATTACTGGGTTAAGGTGTATTTTTAGTACTCTAAAATATAGTAAGGAGCACCAAACATATTATACATTTTGATTCATTTATGATAATCAATAATTATTTTCATTGCTTATGTAGTAACGGCATTAAACAAGTTAAGTTTGATCGTTAATGTATTTTGACTATTAAATGAAGAGGTAAATGAGTATTTTAGTACTCTAGAATATAGTAAGGAGCAACAAACAAAACATACCATATTTTGGTAAATTTGTGATAACCAAAAATTATTTTTGTTGCTTATTTAGTAACACATTTGCTAGAAATAACTTTCATAAGTTAAAAGTTGATGTGACAATGATATCATATATGTATGTTGAAATGAAAATTTAAGAAACATTAAGTTTGAGTTTATAACGATGTAATAAGATAGAAGTAACTTTTCTTCTATTATATCAAATGTTGTAAGAACCGGACCGGACCATACGGTTGAACCGGTCCAACCGTTGACCGCTTCACATTTCAGATCAATGGTTATCCGGTCCAACCATCGGTTTGAGCGATTTAACCGTGTTGAACCATGACCCGAAGCCTTTTCTGGCTAACCTTCCGGTCCGACTTTTACAACATTGATTATATCATATGCCGGTTCGGGCTGAGTCCATAGAGACAACCCCATTTTAACCCAAGCCAGTGGAGGGCTGAGTTTTAGATTATTTATAGGGAAAATGGGATACATGCCTATAGCTATAAGGGTCAAGGGCTTTTGTAGGCTTGCACGAGGGTTGACAAATTTTCCTCTTCTTAATTATTTGTTTATGATAGTGTGTTCCTTAATTATTTGTTTAGTTTATGATTCCTGACTTCTTTTTTATACATGTACCATTCTAATCACTTATCAATTTATACAATTGTGATACTAAGGAAGTCTATGGATCTTTAATTTAGACCTTCCTGATGTTTAATTATTTGACACTCTGAGTAATAGTGATTTAGTATTTGGAATGTTTAAATATTTTATATTATGTTTGGTGAGTACTAAAAATGCTCCTCTAATGATGGTCAAAATTTGACACTAACGGTCAAACTTAACTTATTTAATGTCGTTACTAGATAAGCTATAGAAATAATTCTTGGTTATCATAAATGAACCAAAATATTGTATATTATGTTTGGTGATTTTTGCTATATTGTAGAGTAATAAAAATGCACGTTAACCCAATATTATTTGGGGTAGTATTCATTCATGTAATAATGTTGCATCAACCATTCTTTAAAAATTAATTACAACATATAATGTGGCATCATCTTCATTAGTGGAGATTTCAACATCAGTTATTGATTCAAACATACAATGAGGAAATCATCTTACAAAATCAGTTTAACCTTAATATGTTGTGGTTCTTTACTGAGATATAATGCAGCATATGAACCAATCAATGTAGCAACTTGGAGAGCACTCTTAACCACCTCTTAGATCGCTCATCTAATATTTTATTCTTATAATGTATATGTCCACAGGATAAAAAAGTATATAATCATAACCAATAATAAATATACAACTCTCACAGTCATGTCTAACATCATTCCAATAGAAACTAAACCATGGAAATCATCATCCTGCTAATCTGCCCTGTCTTGCCCGCCACACTCATGCTTCAAGAACATCAATAATTGCTCCTTCGTATCCTTCAAAGCTGCATATACTTCCCTTGCAGGTGGGTCCCTCATAAGGAAGCGTGTGCACCGTGCATAAAATTCATGATCACAAACAACTTCAGGATTTTGTTTAAGGTGATTCATGACACCCATAATTGATATATCATAAGTACGTGCTTCTAGTGCTAGTCTATCTGCACGTGCTTCTCCTGCTCATGCTTCCTCTGGCATCCTCTTAGCGTGTGTTTCCTCTGTCATTCTTTCTACATGTGCTTCTACTACGCGTCTACGCGTGCTTCCTCTGTCATTCTATTAGCACGTATTTCCTGTCATTCTATTTACATGTGCATTATCTTTTGGTCTTTCAACACGTGATTCCCTCTACCATCATATTAAGTTACTACCACAGATTACCCCATTTACATGCGCTTATTTTGGCCTCTACATGCGCTTTATAAGCGCATGTAGAGGGGGGCGCTGGTAAAGGCTCTACATGCGCTTTTTAAAAGCGCATGTAGAGGGGGGGTCTCTACATGCGCTTAAAGCGCATGTAGAGGTATGTACCTCTACATGCGCTTTAAGCGCATGTACATCTACATGCGCTTAAAGCGCATGTAGATGTGCCTCTACATGCGCTTAAAGCGCATGTAGAGGTACATACCTCTACATGCGCTTTAAGCGCATGTACAGTGACCCCTTTACATACGCTTTAAATGCATGTATAGAATGTTTTTTTTAAAAAAAAATTATTATAAATTTACATTATTTCCCAATATAACCACCAATACTAGCTGTAGTTCATAGAACCAACTAGCATTATATCAAAAGAATTTACCAGAAAAAGTCAATTGCTTAACATCTTCAAAAATGAATTATATATCAATATCAAAACAATAACAATGTATGATTCATTTTTTATATATACATCAGCAAAAAGAACTATGTGCATCATAGTTGTTCACAAGTTAATCTAGACTAAAATATTGACAAAACAAGAAACGATTCAGAACAAAGTATATCCTAACTTTTGGCAAACTGAAATTGAAATCAGAACTGGAAGAAGTATATTTTTAATGCTTCAAAATTAACTCTTCAGATGGAGAGAGAAATCTATAAATCCAATCATACTATTAATCAAAAAAATATTTTTTGATGAGGTGTAAAAGCACTTAGTTGCAGAAGATTGAGAGACTAAGTTATGCCTTATGCTATGGCTTTCTCTTGTGCTACAAAAAATTCACTTCAGATCTGATGTTTTAAGAAAACCGTAGCCCTGCTTAGTTCTATTCAAAGAAGAAAGCAACTGTTTTTATTTTATGGATGCAAATTGAAAATCTTGTGCCACAAACAATTCACTTCAGAGGCTGAGAATGCTTGGGGCCAGAGATTCATTACCCAGGGCATTTGAAATCTGCACTTTTTCTCATCAGAAGCATTTTTGTTTATGAAGATGTTTGAAGTACTGAAACATGATTAAAACACAACTATTCAAAAAAAAAACACCAATCATCATCTCATTAAGCATTCATGAATACACTTCATTAAGAAAAGTGGGTATAGATGAATAAAAATGGGAAAAAGAAGGGGGTAAATAAGAGTTGAAATCATTACAAAAATCACCTAAGAAGTGCAGATTATGGATGCTTATGGATCGATCACACCAATAGACCCCAACCAATTTACCTCCTAAAGCACCATGCTCCTGCCCCTCACATACTCAAACACTGTATCAGCCAACATAATGTCATGAGGAGAGGTTCACTAAAAAATCAAATAGAGCACCAGAAGAAGGGTGAGAGAAATTAATGAACAAATCATCACCAAGAAGTTATGAATGAGCAAAAATTAAACACCATTCACACCAATCAAAAATTAATACACCCAAAAAAGGAAAAAAACCATATCTTTCATGCTAAATCAATGCGCTTTGTTGGAAAAAAAATACAAAACTGAGTTCCAAACATTGATTTGTTCTACTCTTCATTCTAAAAGCTAAGTAATTGATTGGCTAAATCCAAATATTGCAGCAAGAAGCATTTTATGTCGATAACATTAATCCTTATGGTGTATTGGTATGCAGAATAAAGCATATCCTAACTTCATTGGCAAACTCAAAAAAAAGAACAACCATTAGCCCCCCTAAAACTCACCAAACAATCCAGCACTTGGCTGATAACTCATAGGGACATCAGAAACCATTTTCAAACGCATAGGCAAGGGAGGAAAACTACCAACAACATCCTTAAGGACAGAATGCTCATCCAAAATCAGGTGATACTCTTCATGAATTACCTCACCGCCAACTTCTATTACGGGATAAATAATCTCATAGACACATTCAGATGAAATCAGCCATAGAAGCCTACCTCTTTCTTCCATGGAAACCAACTTGACCAACATGCGTGTCCCCTACTGAAAAATAAACACAAAGAGATTCCTTTATTGAACCTATTCATCACATAATCACAGAAGTATGGTGAGATTTTTAATTTCGTCCATTGTTAAGTAACTATGCAAGTATGAATCCCCCTACTTATTATTATCAATATGAATGCACCAGAATTTAATAACATTGATCTTCATTTATTTGAACTCCAAGTAGGTTAAGGCGTTTGTTTGCTCAAGCAATACCATGTAAAATGGTAATGACTTCAGCAAGGATCATGCTAAATAAGATTCCAACCAAAACAAAAGAAATACATTCAGCCATGGCCAGAACATGAAACACTAGTTAAGTAACCATTACCTATTTCGCAGAATTTAGTATAAAAGCTTTCAAGGCATATTAAGTCATTCCTAATTGCATTCAAACATCACTTAACTAATCAAAGAATAACACACGAGGAATAGTGAAGCCACTCAAATAGAGGAAAAGATAAGCAACAATTTCACATTCTATTCAAAATCAAACCTGACAAAGCCAATCAATAAATAATCAGGGTATAAACTCTCATGCATCCTACTTAAAACACTTATTGAGACATCACTAGCCTATGGAAAAGTTCAGCCAGCTCAAAGAAATAAGAGAAAATTTGTAAATCATCAAAACTCCGATTAATTAAGCATTCAGTTGTTGAATGAACTTCAATAGATTACTATATAACTCTATTATATGTTTTGAGTTTCAATTTCCCCAGAAAGCTATCTAATTTTATATCCTAAAAGTTAGGGTTTTACACAAACTACATAATCTTCAAGTTATAGCTCTAATTCTTCATAATACAATAAATATTGAAGCTCAATTAGTTTCAAAGTCATGAAAAACCCAAACCCTATTTCGGAGTCCTCTCAAATATCAGCCAAAACGAAAGTGAAATGAGTAAGAATGGGTAGAAGGTACTCACCGGAGTTCACAGCCATCACGTTTCGTCGGATTCTCGTCGGAAACCGACGTGCTTGCCGGATTTTGAAAAGAAAACGAAGGGAATGAGGAACGGTGAAAACGAATGAGAAAAGAAAGAAGAATGAAGGAGAGGATGCTTACCCAAACCAAAACTTCACCGCTGTGTGCCTCTCACCTCCGACCTCCGCCGTCTCCAAAGACGAAGAAAGATGGTGGAAGCCGGAGGAAAATGAAGGTAGTGAGGAAACAGAAATGGGGTACCGGAAGGCGAGTTGGTGATGGAGGGGTAGACGCCGCTGTTGTTAGCCTTGGCTGCTCTGGTGAGACGATCGCCGCTCTCGCCGACGGAGATATTGAGGACCAGCTTCTGGACCTTGATGTCCCTCATAGGGTTCGCCAGCTTCTTCTCTGAAGCCTAACCATTCACCACACAAATGTCGAGTCACACTACTGAAATAAATAAAGCATATGATAGTTTGATAGATAGAAAGATACCATTGGAATGGGAAGGTGGAGGGTGCGGCGGCAGAGAGAGGGAAACACAGAAAGTGAGAGAAGAAATGAGGCTAGGGTTTCTTTTAATAGGAAGGGCCAAGAGTATAAAATTACCATATTTTCTACTGAAAATACCATATTATTTTCTAAAAGAAAATATATTTATTCCCATTAACTTACTTACAATCCCTTTTAATTTAATTATGATATCCTAATACTTTAATTAATTTCCTATTATCTCTAATACAAAATTTGGGATGTTACAAATTACATTGATCTATAGTGAATTCTATTGAATAACAAGCCTTTACATGCGCTTTAAGCGCATGTATTGGCTTTCCTTTGTTATTTTAATATTTTATGGCTTATACATGCGTTTAAAGCGCATGTAAAGACCAATGTCCATTTAATTATATGGATATTCATATGATTTGGTGCTTTTCAACTAAATTGTTTCAATACTTCATCTTAAAATGCTCAAATCTTGTGCTTGACAATGTTATAGTGAATTCCATTGAAGAACAATCCTTTACATGCGCTTTAAGCGCATGTAGAGGCTGCAGAAACACCCTTTACATGCGCTTAAAGCGCATGTAAAGGGTGTTTCTGCAGCCTCTACATGCGCTTAAAGCGCATGTACAGGGTGTTTCTACCTCTACATGCGCTTTAAGCGCATGTACAGGGTGTTTCATCAATTTCATAGCACCCAAAAGTGGTAATCGAGCCTTGAAACACTAAGTCCAAAAGCAGGGACACCTTATGAGGTCTGAGGAGGACCTCTTATTCATGACTCCATGTTTTGCACTTCAGTAGTGCCTTTACATGCGCTTAAAGCGCATGTAAAGGGTGTTTGAACATTTTCATAGCACCCAAAAGTGGTAATGGAGCTTTGAAACACTAATTCCACAAGCAGGAACACCTTATGAGGTCTGAGGAGGACCTCTTATGCATGACTCCATGTTTTGCACTTCAGTAGTGCCTTTACATGCGCTTAAAGCGCATGTAAAGGGTGTTTGTGCCTTTACATGCGCTTTAAGCGCATGTAAAGGGTGTTTCCATATAATTTTGAGCTCTTCACCTAAGTTCATTTTATATTTTATCTCTAAATACTTAAATCCTTTTCTAGTCATTGTTTTAGTGAATTTTAATTGATGCACATTTTTATACATGCGCTTTAAGCGCATGTATAGATTCTTACCTGTACATGCGCTTAAAGCGCATGTAAAGGACACTCTATACATGCGTTTCTTCTAAGCGCATGTAAAGGTGCGCTGGTAGAGGGACAATTTGTAGTAGTGAGTGTTTTCGCTATTTTCGTCGAGGCAGACCCTTTCTTCTTCATAGCATCACCCCTCCTTACCCCTAAAGAGCTAGTTGTCATGTTTTCACATGCGGTTTTGTCTGCAACACTTGTTCCACTAAGATATAATGCAGCATATAATCAAATCAATATAGCAACTTGGCGAGCCCTATTCAACGTTAACCGTCTCTTAGATCGCTCTTCTAATATTTTATTCTCATCGACCATACTTGTTTTATCCTGTGGACATCTACATTAAATTTAGAGCTAATAAATTCATTTATGAAAGATATGCATAAGTGTATAATCACAACCAACGATAAATATACAACTCTCACAGTCATGTCTTAAACATAATATCATTTCAAATTGAAAAGCAAATTTAATAGTTATGTGTTAACAATAGCACCATTGCAAATAGAAAAACAAATTTAGTCATGTTCTAATAGTGATCCATACCAAATAGACATAAATGCAACTATAGTGGCCAAAGATTGAAGTCATAAACGCATAAGTATTATATATCATATAATACTCTTCCACCAAGTTTGCGTGTTCACATTTTGGTTTTCCTTGTACTTTTCACTGTTCACTACAACATGTTATTGTTCCATTCGGTTCTGCCCATTCTGCTGTACCATTCAGTTTTGTCTTTTCCCTTTAGTATTATCTGATATTAATAATAATAATAATATAATAATAATATTTTGTGCGTGTTCAGTTTTGATACATCATATACACTCTCCAAATGCCAAAGAATAATAATATTATATAGTAGTATTAGTTAATTAGTTATTAATTAATTAATAGTTAATAATTTTAATGTTGCACGTGAGGGGGTGCGTGCACGATTTGGTTTAAATAGAGATGCATGAGAGCAGAACAATGTTGGGCGGTCAAGATGCATGCTGCAACGTGTTGTACCAACATTAAATATTGAATGAGGTCCGTCCGTTTCACCTCGTGTGGCCTCTATAAATAGAGTGGCAATCCTTTGGTTTGATACGTGTACTTTCATTAAATCTTTCTCTCACAGTTGCAATCGTTGTCATTACTCATATTTTTTCCCTTTGTTTGCCTTCACTGTTCACTAGTGTTTTCCATGGCAGCGAAATATTCAATTGTGGTTCTCCCTGGGCTTTCTGAGGGGCTGTGCATGGACTTTGTCCATGTTAAGGTTGAAAGGATTGTTAAGAAGGAGATTGTGTGCTGCCCACTTGGTCTTTGGGGCCCATGCAGCAGCTCGAGCATGTAGGTTTGGTTGTGTTTGATAAATCGGCGAGTAACTTTCCATGCACACCTTTTTGCCCTTTTTTGTTCCACGGATCACTTACTTACGCGTTTTCCATTTGTCCAGCTCAAGCGTCGCTCACTCGTGATCGACGATGAACGTGTGTTGGCACGTTTTTCTACTGCTTTTGCTGAGGATCGTTGCTTCAAGGTCAGCCACTTCTTGGTGGTTAAAATAGGAGAGAGAGATTGTGTGAAATGGTACCTAAAAGTTAAACAGCATCCTTGAACGGGTTGTTGCTTATTGGGAAATTTGCATTCTAGTCCCTGGGAAGGGAAATTATTACTTGAAGGTCCCTACACATTCCAAAATAATTATCAAGTCCCTTGGGCCTTTCCTGCAATTATTTGCTTATGTGCAATGACCATTTTGCCCTTATGAAAGCATCAAAACCCAAAACATGCACAAGATAAAAGTCAGGGACTTGCTACAGCGGGTGTGCCTACTTGCTACCGCAGGCTTGGGGACTTGCTACTGAGACGTTAAGTGACCAATATTCCCTCCCAGTTACTGCAGGTTTGCTGATCTGTAAACACAGTAACAAGTCCTCATGTCTGCGGTAGCAAGTAGGCACACCCGCGGTAGCAAGTCCCTGACTAGTCCCTCCCATCCCATGTGAATAAAATGGTTTTTGAAAAACATGGTGTGACACATATCAGGGTAATAACAAAAAGTGGTCACTGGCTTTATTAAATGGCCCTCAGATATGAATGACACTTGGGAGGGAATGTTGGTCACTTAACGTTTCAGTAGCAAGTCCCCAAGCCTGCGGTAACAAGTAGGCACACCCGCGGTAGCAAGTCCCTGAATTTTATCTTGTGCATGTTTTGGGTTTTCATGCTTTCATAAGGGCAAAATGGTCATTGCACATAAGCAAATAATTGCATGAAAGGCCCAAGGGACTTGATAATTATTTTGGAATGTGTAGGGACCTTCAAGTAATAATTTCCCTTCCCAGGGACTAGAATGCAAATTTCCCTTGCTTATTTACCTCGCTTCTGCTTCCACGTGGTTACCTTGCCTCAAGTTCTTGCAGGCTATACTGATGGACTCAGGTTGTTTGGTATGTATGTTTATTTTCTTGTGACAATATCAACTTCCATTATGTTGTACGTGTTTTTAACATTTTATTTAATGTTGATTAAATTATATCTCAGATATTTGTGGTTTCTTGGTCGCGTTGTATGAGTCTGGTATGTCGCAAATGTCGGCTTCTGTTTCTAGAGAGCTCATTGTCGTACTTGAGGACAGATCACCATCTGGGTAAAGTGTAACATCCCATAAATTTAGCACTTAGAAATAAATTGTCTTTGAGAGATTTTAAATTATTATTTAAGAATATGCTATAATAAAGAAATAATAAGTTGTTTTATGGCTTAAAAATATTATGTGTAGATTACTTTTATATTATGAGAATAAATTTTAAATGAATTAGACTTAAATACATGAATCAAGATATCTAGATTTAAAATAAAATTATTAAAGAAGATCCAAATACATATAGCCCAATTGAAAACCCTAAGCCCAATTATATATAATTTCATTTTGCTTCTCCTTCTCACCCTTAGCCGTACCCTCATTCATTCTCTACAGGTTCTAATTCTCTCTTCCTTGCTTATCTTTTTGTATTCTGCCTTTGTTAAAATTAAATATTTTCTTGTCGGTCACCCCTCTTGTCTTTTCATTGTTGTCTTTTTGGCCAATGTCTTTTCATTGTTTTCTCTGCCATATTTCGGCTTATTTACATGATGAACTCCCACTCAATCATCTTTATACATGTGTATAGGTAATATTATAGATTGTTTTATTTTTCCTTTCTTTATGTTACCCCGCATGCATCAGTAAGTTCCATGTCATTGGAGAGAAGTTTATCAATTCCCAATATATATATATATATATATATATATATATATATATATATATATATATATATATATATATATATATATATATATATATATATATATATATATTTATGTTACCCCGCATGCATCAATATATATATATATATATATATATATATATATATATATATACACACACACACACCCCTAATACCCTTATCTCACCCACCACAATTTCGATTTTTCCTTGCCAAAGTGATTAAAAAAAATACTACTACTCTCTTACCCATTATTTCTTTTGGTGGACTACATCAGTTACTGCCTATATGTATTTTTGTTATTATATTCTTCAAACTCACCCCCACAACAATTTGTTTTAATATGTAAGTTTAATGCAAGAATAGATATATAGATTTTATCTTTTCTATAAGGATCCACGTCAAACCATTTTGTGTAAACTTATACTTTAGTCCATTAATTGTTTCGTTGAAGCTATTTCTTCTTCATTCATGCATCTAAGTATAAAGTATATTAATATACATATACACATGCATTATTAAATTGCTTGGTCTTGTCCTCACATAATCCTTTAGGCATTAGCTATAGGAGAATTCGAATTATTCTCACACTGTAGGTATGATGGTATAGATGTTACCATATATAATGTTTCTTTTTCCTCTTAACTATTTCACAAAATAAAATTTATAAATAATTAATAGTATTCCTACATGAAAATTAAAGTTTATATCTGATACATGAATATAGGGTCTAGTTTAGAATTTATAAGGTAGTGATATGATAACTTTGGTTGGTGTTGAGTAGTGTATTTATAAAAAAAAATATACTTATGCTTTTGTGTATAGCCAGTGAGAATTTTATTTGAAGTGATTTTGTGCGATACCTGTATGCTAAGGAACAACAGGTAACACTGAATGATTCTTTCGTATGCTTGTAAGTTATGTATAATTAAAATCTGACTGATTACTGATTACCTCTTAATTTAAAAATGTGCACATTTATGATTAGTTTGTTCCTTTTCAAGCATGTTTGTAGTTAAATTAGTTTGTTCCTTTCCAAGCATGCCTGTTGTTAACTGTTTTGATATGTAATATGTGAATGATAAGTATTTTGATTCTTTTCAAGCATGCTTGCTTATATGATGATATTATGTTGTGTTAGAGAATGTATTATGGTAATTTAATTCAAGTATATTTTAATTGTTGGTGAATGTATATATATCTGTCATTGCATGAACATCTGTGATGGGATAGGAATTAGAGGAGGATTATGTGATGATGAATTTTATACCACCACTCGGTGCACAGTGGTAGTGGTACTTGTCAGTTCCCTTTCTTCTATGCCTTCCTTTGCCAGGGATTGCATGGAAGTTATGGGACATGTGACACCTCCTTATATTTGTTTTTTAAGGAGGGGAGCTATAGTCCATGCTTGAGCTCTGTACCTTTGACAGAGTACATCTCAAGTAATGGTGAGCTTGGAACAATCTAGTTACTTGGATGTGTTTCTGTTTGGACTATATGTTAGCCTATAGCTCCAGTGATATAATAACGTGGGTGGATCGGCTAGAAGACAAGAGAATAGTAACCGGATGATCGATGGGAAGAAGAGTATCCGTCTCTTACAACCCTAACCACAAGACACCACAAGGATGATCTACCCTTGATAAGTCGATGATCGATGAGAAGAAGAGTACCCGTCTCTTACAACCCTAAGACGCCACAAGGATGATCAACCCTTGATAAGTCTAGCCACAAGACGCCACAAGGATAATTAATCCTTGATAAGTCTAGTATTCTCGAAAGAATACATGCGAGCAGAGCTCACAGAAGAGAAACAAAATTCTCAATTTATTCCATTATGTTCTTCTAATTGTAGTACAAGGTAAAGCCTATTTATAGGCAACAATTGAATACTCTAGAAAAAAAACAACCTAATAATTGGTGCATTAATGATAATTGACAATTTGAATTGCACCTTCCTAAAAATAAGATGACTCTTTCTTGAAGGAAAAACCAGCTTTTCAAAATAGGAAAAACATAAAAAAGAAAATCTAATACATTCAATGACCTAATGCCTTATTTTATGGAAATAAAATAAAAAGACTAAAATTAAATGCAATCATATTTGATGCTTATTAACTTGGCCAACAAGTCACTCTTGCATATCCTCCAAATGAGTAATTTCTTCAATATGGACACCACATGGGCCTTGGACATCTTCTTGTTGGGCTTCTAAGATTGTGACCACCTTTCTTGAATCTTTTAGCACATTGGTCTTCCATCCTATTATTGTCCATGACATGATCTTCATCATCCTGTCAGCGGAATAAGGGTGGAGGCGATATAAGGGAGGCATACTGCATTTATGCATAAGTGAAATCTTAATGTGAAGGTACCGTTTTTGAATTAAGAGGTTAATTGAGATGGATATGAAAAACAGAAAGTTGATCTGTACGGATGAACATGTGAATGATTTTTGTATTATAATTATATATAATTTGCTTGTGTATGTTAGGAAATTTCGGTAGTTACTGAGATGTCGATCCCACCTCATTATTAACAATTTTAGGTGAAGGGATTTAATAGCAAGCCAGGGGAAGACACTTGAATTGTAAGCACGTTGTGAGTTGTATTTATTTTGTCATGGACCTCACTATTATATTTCTTCAGTTAAACTAGTTTTAAAATTTATCTTTATGGAATTGATTTTTTTAAAAGAACTGGAAATATGTTTTTTTTATCGTGAATATTTGATATTTTCTTTGTCACATCAAAGGTATTTTCAATAAGTTATGAAATTATGGAGATATTTTTTGGGTGTTACATAAAGTCTGGCCTTTACTTAAAGTATTACATGTTCATGCAATGTTTGTTCCTAACTAATATTTTTTTCCCAGTCAAAATTTGATGCTTCATTGCGTGTTTCATGGTCCATGCATTGCTGCTGCATTACAATGTTATAGCATGTTACCAGTGGGTAGTCAGCTTTTGTGGGATTCAATACGTGACATCTAAGATATGCGAGAAAGGTAGAATCTTCAACGTTTTGTCAATTCTGAACGCTCATTTTTAAATAGAAGATGATCTCTGACTTTGTACACTTTTTTAGGAGGGCCTACCCTGATTTCCTATCAAGATGCGACAAGGGTCCACTTTAACCCTGTGCATCAGGAAGTCATTATATCATATAAAACTCATCCACCAGACACTATAGTCATAAAGGTTGAAGTCATTCATGCGGGAATCAAAGGTTGAAGTCATAAACGCTGCGGGATATAATGCTAGTTGTAAGTAGAAACTAAACCATGGAAATCATCATCTTACTAATATGCCTTGACCTGCCCGCCGAACTCATGCTTCAAGAACATCAATAATTAAAGAAACATGAAAAGTTCACCAAGATAAATTCATCCTTCTGCCATAAATGAGGGAGAAGGATTCATATTATTGTCTTGTAATGAGTTTGTTGTCTTCATCTTCTAATGTTGATAATAATCTACATGCTCAGGTGAGTGGTTCTTTACAAAATGTTAATGGTGGTTGTGAGAACCACAATCTCAATTCAATGATTCCCCAATGAATGTTATTTTCTGGAATTGTAGAGGGGTGGGAGCAAGATCTTTCACAGGATTAATAAGAGAATTACGGTATAAGTATAAAGTAGACATTGTTTTATTGTTTGAGACTCGATGTGAAGGTATGAAAGCAAAGAAGATAATCTCTAAGATGAGATTTAATGGCTCATATGTTGTTGACGCTCAAGGGTTTAGTGGAGGTCTGTGGGTGTTATGGCGTGATGAGAGTTGGACTGTTAGTATAATTGGTTCATCTGAGCAATGTGTTCATTTGAGTTTTGATCATAATGGGGAGAAATGCTTGGTTTTTGCGGTGTACGCAAGCCCTTATTCTGTGAAAAGAAGGAGTTTATGGAGAGAGTTGGAGGAGTTTGGTAATGAGGTGGAAGGTCTGTGGTGTGTAGGAGGAGATTTTAATGCTATTTTATTTGAGAATGAATGACGGTCTACTAGAAAGGAGCATTCTTTGGTGGATAAGGATTTTTCTAATTGGTATGGGGAGTCCGGTCTATCTCATATTCATACTATGGGGTTTTTTTTTTACTTGGAGTAGAGAGGATTGTGAGAGCAGACTGGATCGTATTCTAGCAAATGATATGTTCATGGATAGATTCACTGAAGCTAAAACAATGGTTTTGTATAGTTTCAAGTCAGATCATAAGACTTTGTTATTGACGATGGAGGTGTCTCATTGTTCGGTTGCTTTTGAACAACCTTTTAGGTTTGTGGCTTCATGGTTGTTACATGATGATTTTAGTGAATTTATGAAGCGGGTATGAGATAAGAATTTGTCATGGTCCCAAAATGTTATTGTTTTTACCCAGCAAGTGGAGGCGTGGAAGACGGAGGTATATGGTCATGTGGGAAGAAGAAAGAAACAAATTCTTGCTAGGCTTGATGATATTAGTAGAAGTTTAAAGAATCAAGGTTCTTGGTCTTCTCTCTCTCAGCTTCAGAAAGAACTATGGCAAGAACTAGAGACACTAATTTTGCAGGAAGATATTATGTGGGCTCAAAAGGCAAGGTGTGAGTGGTTTTATTTAGGGGATAAAAATTCGAAATATTTTCATCGAAGGGCGAATGCAAGGAGGAGGATAAATCATATTGAAGCTCTCAAGGGTGAGGATGAAGAGTGAATATTTTATCATATGCTTTTTTCTGAAGATCGTGTGCATAGGGATGTGTTGAATGTTGATGTATCTTATCCTGTGCTTACGGAGGGTGTTATTAGTAGTATGAATATTGATGTGAAAGAGGTGGAAGTTGAGACTGCTTTGAAGAGTATGGGCCCTCTTAAAGCTCCAGGTCCTGATGGTCTTAATACTCTATTCTTTCAAGCTCAATGGAAACAGGTTAGTGGAAATGTTATTGATTTTGTGCGAAAGGTGTTTGAGAATCCTTGTTTGATTAGGGAGGTTAATCAGACTTTTCTTGTGCTTATTCCTAAAGTCCCAAACCCAGAATTTATGAGAGATTTTCATCCGATTAGCCTTTGTAATGTGATTTATAAATTGATAATGAAAATCATAGTTAATCGGATTAAGCCTGTTATGTCGACTATTATTTCCCCTAATCAGTGTAGTTTTGTTCCGGGACGTTTGAGCTCCGACAATATTATTGTTGCTCAAGAAGTGATTCATACCATGAAAACTATGATGGGAAAGAAAGGTTTTATGGCTGTAAAAATTGATTTGGAGAAGGCGTATGATAGAATTAATTGGGAATTCGCTATTAATTGTTTAAGGGATGTGGGAATTCCGGAAAGCTTGATCTTCTTGATTCAGGAGTGTATATCTTCTCCCTTTATGCAACTATTGTGGAATGGTAGTAAGTCAAATGTTTTTAATCCTTCCCGAGGTATTAGACAAGGTGATCCTTTGTCTCCATTTTTATTTGTGATTTGTATGGAGATGTTGACTCATTTGATTCAGTCAATATTTCATCTGGAAACTGGAGACCAATTCGTCTTAATAAAGGGGGACCACCATTATCTCATTTGTTTTTTGCTGATGATTTGATTATTTTTGCTGAAGTTCGTTTAGATCAGGTACAAGTGATTAAAGATTGTCTTAATGTGTTTTGTGATGCTTCGGGTCAAAAAGTAAATGAAGGAAAGACAAGATTTTTCTTTTCTCGCAATATTAATCATAGTATTAAATCTCAACTAAGTCATAGTTTGAGATTAATATGTCTGCTGATTTGGGTAGATATCTTGGGGTTCCTCTTCATCATGAGAGGGTTTCTAAGTCAATGTATCAATTTACGGTGGATAAGGTAAAACAAAGATTGGCTAGCTGGAAGTGTCATTCTTTGTCTCTGGCAGGGAGGAATACTCTTATTAATTCAGTGGCTTTGTCTATTCCTAATCATGTGATGCAAACGTCTATTATTCTTGTTGCTTGTTGCGATGAGATTGAGAGGAATGAGCAGAATTTTTTATGGGGTTCAACAAGTGATAAGAAGAAAGCTCATTTGGTGGCGTGGGACAAAGTTTGTACTAAACTGTGTGGTGGATTGGGTCTCCGTCATGCTTCTCTTCAGAATAAGGCTTTTATGATGAAAGTGGGATGGGGGGTTGGTGAATAACAAGGATGCATTGTGGGCCCGAGTAATTAGAAGTAAATATAATTGTGGTCAAGATTTGATCCCTATTATACGAGTAAAGAAGTCAGGGTCAAGAGTGTGGAGTGGAGTTAAAGCTGTTTGGGAGAATGTTAAGAATGAGATTGAGGTTGTTCACAGGAATGAAGAGTTTAAAGCTAGATGGAAGCTTGAGAGGAGTGGGATGTTCTCTGTCAGATCAGCATATACGAAAGTTGCTGATTTTAATGCTCAGGAGGATCAATGTTAGAGGAACATTTGGAGGCTCAAGGTCCCTCAGAGATGTAAAATGCAGATGTGGTTTTTTATGCATGATAGACTTCCTACTAATGAGAGGTTGCTTGAATGGAGAATTCCTCCAGATGGTTCTTGCGCGTCGTGTCATTCGCAGTTGGAATCAACTGTACATGTGATAAGAGAATGTGGTAATGCTAAAGAAGTTTGGCTTAACTTGGGAATCTCTTTTGCAAATAAAGAATTTTGGGAAAGTAATTTACATGATTGGTTAAGGAAGAATGTGAAGATGCGTAGAGGGTATGGGATGGATAACTGAAATGAAGTTTTTTGTGTGTCTTGCTGGTTGATTTGGAGAAGAAGGAATGAAGTGACCCATAATAATGAATGTTCAAGTGTGTATGAAGCTATAACAGAGATCAAATGCATTATTAGATGTATGCATAGGGCGAAATCTGTCTTGCCCAATTTAAGGATGTAGGTTAATTTTTTGTTTGTATTTTCCTTCCTTTTTATAAAAAAAATGTGGAGTTTTATTTGTTGAAAATGAACAAAAAATTGAATTTATTATAAAATAAATAAATTTCGGTTTTTTCGGTTAAAACCGAAACCGAACAGAGGTATTTCGGTTATTTCGGTTCGGTTTCCAATACTTATTGGTTTCGGTTCGATTTTTAAAATAGCCATAATTCGATTTTCGGTTTTCACCGAAAAACCGAATGTTCTACCCTACTAGGTTTCATAAATCCACACATGAACAGAAATCAAATGGAACTCCAAATTTAGGCATAAAATTCATCTTTAGGCCTAAAATTCCAATTTTTTACATTCAACAAACTAATAATTTCTCAACACAACCCAAACCTTAGCAAAAAATAAACAAAAACATAAAACCCACCACATTGTTTGAAGACTGATGGATTAATAATGACCAACAATACATGACAAGAACCAACAAAAACAAATGCTTCAATGGTGGGATAAAACACACATACTACGTACATACAGGTTTCATATCATGCCAAAAGAAGAAAAAGGCAACAAGAATTGGGCTTCCAACAAGAAATTAATTTCTAGTGAAGATTTCAAAACACTCATCATCTGTTTCATTGGTCCAAGTCAGTTTAATCAGTTAAAAGGCTCTCTTCCATGGTGACAAATGAAAACCTCTCATGACCACTGCCACTTAAAAATTGCCAAACCTGAGGATAGTTATCTTCAGAGCAAACATCACCAAGAGAAGCCACTGATAATAAAGCCAATTTCTTATATTGGCCAGTATTTCAAATAATATTTTTATTTAAAACAGAACAGTTGAAAATTTTAATTTGGCCTATTAAAACTATATTTGAATATTCATAAAAAAATTATATTTGACTGGTGTGGATCTCAGTCCAAAGAAAAATCTCTCATTAATGATGAACATCATAACTAGTTCCCTCACCAGAACTAACACCCTGATGCAATTATGGTCTTTACTGCTCGTCAAACAAATAACTTAATTTTAAATTGACATATATTTATTCATAACAACAATATTAGTACCCAGCGGGGTTTGGCAAAAACTATGCTTTTGGGAGAAGACTGAAGGAATTCTGACTTTTAAAAATGCTCAACTTCTAGAGAAGTTAAGAGAGAGGGGTGTTAATGCTCTCAAGCTACCAGACGAGTTCACACTCATAGTGAAGCTACCAGAGGGGTGTTGTTAATGCTCTCAGTGTTTTGTTCGATTGGAAAAGGAGGTCCTCAAACCCAAGGAAAACCACAACTTTCTCCACTTACCTTTTTTTTTGGTTAAGTTTCTCCACTTACCTTTTTTACAACCAAAGTTCTCTAACAAGAGAGGAAGATAAAGAAACATTGTCAAGAAGAAGAAGAGACCAAGGAAACAATGACAAGGTGACACATAACACGAGTGTTACCATCGTAACAGTACTACCTACTAACTGTTTCTCTATCACACAGTATTCAAAAATTAAGAGCAACTGATCGGTGTAAAGTGCTTGTAGAGCAGCGAGCAACTGGTGAAGGAATACTGCACACAAGTTTAACTAGCAAATGAAAGCTAAGGTAGCTAATATTAGAGTTAGTAAACATCGATACGATTGAATTTGAATTAAGACCGGTGTATAATGGCGAGTTGAGTCCCATCATATTGGCTTAAGTTTTGTGATGAATTGACTCTCCCATTATTATATGCCTTTGGTCCAAACTCCCAATCTCAACACCTAATATCTTATTTATAGATATATACTCATCTCAATCCTAAACAAGATTTTAATTAGGGTGAGGTGCAAAAATGATACTTAAACTTTACCAAAAATTGCATATCTAATACTCCCTCCGGTCCTAATTATAAGTCACCTTTGACTTTTTTTTGGAGAGATTAAGGTTGCGAAATAGGTTATTAAATTATGATATATTTGATATATTTTTAGACTATCCATTAGTTTACAGGTAAAGTAAACTAGTATAATGGAAAAAAATAGGTAAAACAATTTATAATTAACTTATTTTGCTTTTCTAATATTTTCCAAAAAAGTCAAAGGTGACTTATAATTAGGACCGGAGGGAGTACTAAAGTTTCGCGAGGAGAAAAATAGTACCCAACTTGGGGTCTGGGTGCAAATATAGTATTTTCACTTTAGGAAAATAAAATCTAGATATGAAAAGACTCGTATGCCCCTTATTATATAAAAATTTGATGAAGGAGAAATAGGGGCATAAGAGTCATTTCATATCTAAATTACGTTTAAGCTTTGTAAAACATGTGTTGCTCTTAATTAAAAATAACTCATTCCTTCACATCCAAAATTACTTTTGTTGCAAAGCTTTCTTTAAGGTTGAAAAAGAAAGCTTTCTTTAAGGTTAAAAAAGGAAAGCTTCCTACCATATGCAATTAATTAAACTACTCCATTTGTTTCTAAATATAAGATTACTTTCAAATTTCAATTTGATCCAAGATATAAGAGCAATTTCTAATTGTTTTCAACTTTTTCCCAAATTATCACTTGTAATGTTTGTCTATAATAAACAAATAGGAGAGGGAGAGTGAAGATAAATGTATAGATAGGGTGAATAGGTAATATCATGTGCTAATAACTAATTTAACTAACATTCTTAATCTAATCAAATTAAGGAAAAATGTCTTATATTTAGGAATAAAAGAATATTTTGAAACATAACAATAAATCTTAAGGACAGAAAAAATTGAGACCATACATTTTGGAGCTAAAAAATACTGATATATCCTGTATCAAAACTAGACGGATAATTAATTTAACATACAAATTAATCCAAGTTTCGTAGATAACAATGTACATCGTTGGGGGCGAGGAGGGGCATTGTATGTTGACAACTTGAGAGGAGGTCCTTCCAAACCATAGTCTCAATTCATATTGAAGAATGGGTCAACCATAGTCCTCCAATTATGATTTCTTCTCAAATCCAAACAGATGCTGAGATGAACCTTAACCAAGGATAAAATACTAAAAATATCAACAATTGCCACTCATCCAAGTTCATGGATCCTAAACGCCAAGCATTGTGACATCACACATCAGGTAACTCCTAAATCAAAGTGGATTATTTGTTTTTGAACTGATGAATCAAAGTCGATGCAAACTCCCCTCCACTCAATAGATATCAAAGAGAAGAAACAATCAATAATTAGATGATAGGCAAGAAAATATTATTCCTTGAAGTCATCCTTGTCATCAAGGGGAATTGGTCTGTTCCTCCAAAACACAGCAAGAGCACTACCCCCAAGCTGCACACAACGGTGACATTCTAATAGTTAGTATTGAACAAAGAAATTATGAAACAATTTGAGCATGTGTAAGAAAATCGGAACACATCATACCGCCATGCAAACAACACTAACGGCAGAAGGAACGGCTACAAGCGGGTTTGCAAAGTGCTTCTGTGCAAGCAAAAATCCCAGTGCAGAGCTCTGCAGACCATAAATTAGAAAATGAAAGCACATAACTTCACCTAGAGTAGTTATTTTCTATGAAAGAAATCTTTGGCACATAAAACCAGACTTTAGATCATCTACAGTAGTGTAGTGTACAATACATTTGAAAAAGAGTGGCATGAAAGAAGGAGATGCATATAAGGCCCACTTCTTTTCTTTCCATTTACTCCTTAATTTCTCCATATTTTTTTAAATATATGTTGTATATGATGAAGCCAGCGAAGTCAGATTATGTTGAGGATATAAACTGGTTGAATACAGTTGCTGAGGGAAAATGAGATGATCACAACCAGGCGGAAATTAACTTTTAACTATTCTATTCAAGAACTAAGCTTAATTACTTTAAATAAGCAGAAAAATAAGCACAAGATCCTATCAAATCCTAGTTTTCGAAAACCAGGTCCTCTCCTCACTCCATTATACGGCCTACTTTCTTATATAGCATCTTCCTATACAGAAAATTTATTGTGTACTGTTTTCTATCTTATGAGTTAGGTCTAATCCATGTTCTTAATCCCTTCTCTGCTATATTTGGCCCAATAACATGGCAGACCGGACAGTATATCTATTTTTAATAAAAAAGATCCAAATCTCAGAAAATCAACTTCACTTCCTTTGTTAATATGTATTAAAAATAAGGGCGAAGGTGCGAAAATGATACTAAACTTTACCCCTAAGAGCGTTTCTAATACTAAAGTTTTGTGAAGTGAAAAAAGAGTACTCAACTTAAGGTTTAGGTGCAAATATGGTATTTTCACTTAAGGGAAATAAAATTTAATTATGAAAAAACTATTATGCCACAAGTTGGGTTAATAAGAGAGTAATTTAATGAGGGACATAAGAGTCTTTTCGTATCTAAATTTTATTTCCCTTAAGTGAAAATACTACATTTACACCTGGACTGCAAGTTGAGTACTATTTTTGTACCTCGAGAAACTTAAGTATTACAAACGCACTTTTGGGTGAAGTTTAGTATCATTTTTGCACTTTTGCCCTAAAAATAAACTTCACTTTTTTTATATATATTAAATCATGCAGTGCATGCTGCTTTATATGAAATAACATTAAGGCTGTACTAACATGTTAATATGTACACCTCTTTAATGATTATCATGGTTCACAATACCATACAAGATACTCCCTCCGTTCCTAAATATAAGATCACTTTGGTTAATTTGGGGAGATTAAGAAAGACAATAAAATTACATGATCTTCCCAAAATCCCCTCAATTACTTAACTTTAAAAGGAGGAGGGGTTGTCAATGAAAAGAGGGAGTATAAGGGTAGTTTGGGCAAAACTTGAGATAAAATAGGAAGTGATCTTATATTTAGGAACTTATCCACTTCCCCAAAGTGATCTTATATTTAGGAACGGAGGGAGTACTTAACAATTGCCGTATTATTGTAATCTTATGTACTACAAACAGATTCAGCTTTTTCTACTTATTGTGTAAATCTCACGGGACAGTTCACCCCGACATGTAAACCAATCGATCTATATTATCTTACAAGATGGCAAAGGGGCATGTATTTGAAACAGATTCTCCTCAAAGTATGAGAGACAAACCAAAGGCTTAAACTCATGTCCTCATGCAATTTGAAAGCTCTTGATGTTGAAGTTTGAAAACGCCCACTTCCAACATACTATAAATTTAAAATTCATCTACTAATGAACACATTATTTTGGCCTCTTGAGTAATTACTATGACGATCTCCTCATGCAGATAAACCAAAAAAGTATATGAAATAGGGGTTCACCTGCATCCCACATTCAATAGATATTGTGCGTGATGTTGATTCACCGAATGAGATTTTTGAAAGCCAATAACCAAGAGCAAATGCAGCACTATGCAAAAGCATAACTGGGAGGATCAATTGTGCGCCCTGAGCTTTCAAGACATCAGCGACTTGCCCAATCTGAAAGGCAAACATGTCAATTTTCAATGCCAACCATCATAATAAAAAAAAAAAAAACTGACATTACATTGCCATTTGCCAAAGCTATCAAATATTTATTACTAGTTTCAGAACACACCTATGACTTTTTTGTGGAAGTTAGAAAGCAAATTAGATCACCAAATTATAACATATAACACATGACATTAAATTATAGGTTACTTTATGAGTAGAACAAATTAGTTGAGGAAATAATATTATTGTAGACAGACATTTTAAAATAATTAATTTTGCATCCTTAATTTCTCCAAAAGAGTTAAAGAGATCTTATAATTAGAACCAGAGAGAGTAATACTTACTGGGCTAGCACAAAGAAGAGTGGTCAAAATGACTCCAATCAAAGGTGTAACTGTAATTATCTTTGAGGTGAACTTGGGGAAATATTCATTCAGCAACACTGGCACATAAAGAAGTATTATAAAAAAATGACTTCAAAGTCTTTATGACAATGCCTCACAACAGGTACATATCAGTATAAATTGATCGATTCATCTATTACCTCCCACAATTGTTGGCACTAGAACAACCTGGAATGTGCTAATAGCTAGGCCCTGAAAATAATTCTCAACCAGAGTGAAAACTCCAATAAAAAAATGATAAGGTATTGATTTTTACAAAAACTGGAGATAAGCAAGGTTTTCTCTGCTGAAACAAAAAGAGGTAAAATTTTTGGGCCCCTGCGGTCAGGTTCTCCAGTTAAACCATATCACTGTAACATTTCTAAATTTTGATTATTAATTAACCTGTTAAAAAGATACCTATATGTTATTATTATATCCATTTTAAGAGATCTCGCAGCCAAAACTACAACTTTTAAACAAGTATTCAACATCTCAATTCTCATCATGCCAAACAAGTGTCCTTCAACTTACAACAGCATCAACTGGAACAAGTTGGCCAGCAAGAAGCTTGGTAAGAAGTGGTGTCATTATAATAGCTCCAATTGTTGAACACCTATATAAGTATTAAGTATTAGTATAATCTAATATCCCATTTTTCATGGAAGGATGAAAAGGGAATCTCTTTTTATTCCTGTTCAATGTTGATTATCTCTGAAAACATTATAAATACTGTTTTTTCCTGTTTTCAAGATAAGCTACACATGCTACTTTTTATCCTCAAAATTACTTTTCCATCTATTATCACTGTGTGCACAAAATCAGCCCCTAGAGATGAACATTATTTTTCCATTTGGTAATTGCACCGATACACACCACACCTAATCAACTTCTCATACATGCACTATCACCCTTAACTTGCACTTAGTAATAACAAAATCTTTCATTCACTTTTTACAGATAACATAAAAGAGCCAAAAGCCTTACCTTATGAAATAGAAAACTCTTATAATACTCTTACTAGTAATTAGCATGACAGTAACATATTGATCCGAATTTGCAACTCTTATAGGAGTTGACATTGGGAAATAGATAAAATCGTTAAAGTAAAATTCATGAGGACTATCTATCAGTTTTTACTTAAGAGGTAAAGCAGGAATGGTAGCCAGTGCAAATTATTTTGTTTAAACAATCCAGGACAACCCCAGCCATATTACTAGCGTCAGATCTTCTAAAACAATAATCTGTTGTTGATAGAGCTTTCAACTCAAAAGACAAAATCATAAACTCCTACAAAAAAGAAAGACAGCCAAAAGTAACATTAAATACATATGCAGGTTAAACATACGTTGTCATAAGAACAGAAAGAGCAACATTTCCTTTGGATATGTAGGTAGCAACATTTGATGCCTGACCTCCAGGGCAGCATGAGACCAGAATAAGACCCGTGGCTAGAGAGGCTGGAAGTTGAAGAGCCTGACAATTAGATAGAAAATATCAGAAGATCATGCAACATAATAGTTCCCGAATGCTTCTTACCTTAGATGCTATAAGACAAATTGATATATCTTACAAATTACGAAGCCCCAATAAAAGTGCAAATACTTCATAAAGAAGGCAAGAGACATAGGATATACAAGGGTGACAAAGTGATAAAAAGAACTGAACACTCTTACAAGGTCATTTTACCATGTCCTGAAAAATGACAAGGAAATCACAAAATACTCCTAATAAACAAACAAATAAACTAGATCCTTGCACACAAGTCCAGATGAGGTGTTAACAATGAACTATGACAGATGACATGAAAAGTAATGATAGTACATTCCACAAGAATAAACAACTACAACATTGCAATGAAATTTAAGACATACCATTGATATGACAAACCCTAACATGGGCTTGATCAGATATTGTGCTAGAAATCCTACACCCACCTGCAAGGAAAAAGCAATAACCTTAGACCATAAAAATGAATTGTAATTTACTTTTCTTTAGAAATTAGTTGTCCCTTACAGTCCACGGATTTCGTAGGCATCGTCTAAAATCCTCAAATGTCAATGTTAAGCCCATAGACAGCATAAGGAAGCCCAAGCAAAGGGTAAATAGGTCTGTCTCCAGCCATGCTACCTGAAACATGACCACAACATCAAATAAATAAATCCAAAGTGCCTCTTTCCATGAAAGTAGATGAAAAGGACAGAGTTACTACAGCAGCTGGCTTGCAAATGCCAACAATGGCCCCCAATACAACCTGCCCATGAAAACAAAACAATTATCAAACCATTGATCAAGCAAGAAATGATTTCAAAGGCATGACATACTGGGCAGAAGATTCTCAATGGAGTTTGACACCCACCCACACTGGAAAAAGAGTGGTCAAGGTTTCAATTATTCTCTCAAACTGGCTCATCCCACCAGCTCTTTCAGGAAGATTTCCAGTTACATCTGTTGTAGCCTTGCACAAAATCTGAGAGTTCCTAAGCCTAACAATCAACGAATCAATTTCTATTTAAATTGAAAGATCAAGTACTAGAACACCAAACAAAAATTTCACCAGACGCTGCATGTTGAAAAAAGAATAAATTAAATTTAATGCACTATACAACAAAAGCCATTTTCAGACACAAAGAAGAACAGAGTCAGATGATCAGAATACTTTTAGTGGAAAAGATTAGATAACTCAAGCCTGCCCAATAAAGCTTTAAGTTTTAAATGGCCTATAATAAGAATTAAGAAACTGAATAAACATAAGCAACTATTACATAAGTCTGAATACATATGCAACAGACCACTAGTATGATTACAGTTCAACATTAAAACCCATCATTTGGGAAACAATTAGGAATCAAGAATTCTTTTTCAATATAAGGCTCTAGGATTTGAAGGGCTGGCTTAACTCAACGGTAAGCTCACTTGCCGTGTGAGTATGAGGTCGTGGGTTCGAATCAGCCACTGTGCAAAAAGAATAGGTTAGGCTGCCTAGTATATTCGCTTCCCCAGACCCTAGCACCCTCACCAAGTGGCGACTAGAACTGGGTTGGCCCTTTATAAGGCTCTATGATTTCTCACATGAACTAGTAAATATAAAAATGGGCCAACACAGTTCAAGTCTCCACTTGGTGATGGTGCTGGGGAACAAAATATAGTAAGCCGCTTAACCCCTGTTTTTTGCAAAGTCGCTAATTCGAACCACGACCTCGGACCCCACAACAAGCGAGCTTACTGTGGAGCCAATCCAGCCCTTCATGAACTAGTATATATCATGCCAGTATTTTTTCTAGGGATAATAAATTAGAGGTCCCTCACATGGGAGTTAATACTGGAAAAATCCCAAAAGTTGAAAATATTAATGTAGGGTCCCAGGGGACCTCACATTAATATATTTGAAAAGTGAAAAGACAATTTTGCCCCTAGCCTTAAAAAAAATTTACCCCTCCCTCACCACCCCCTCCCCCCCTCCTCTCCCACCCACCCCCTCCCCTCCAGCCGCCCCCCACTCCCAGTTCGGCCCCCCCTCCCAGTTCGGCCCCCCACCCCCACCCCTCCCCCCTCCCTCTTCGGCCCCCCACCCCCACCCCCTCCCCCCTCCCTCTTCGGCCCCCCACCCCGAAGAGGGAGGGGGGAGGGGGTGGGGGTTGGGGGCCGAAGAGGGAGGGGGTGGGGGTGGGGGCCGAACTGGGAGTGGGGGGCGGCTGGAGGGGAGGGGGCAGGTGGGGGAGGAGGAGGGGGGAGGGGTGGTGAGGGAGGGGTAAATTTTTTTTAAGACTAGGAGCAAAATTGTCTTTTCACTTTTCAAATATATTAATGTGAGGTCCCTTGGGACCCTACATTAATATTTTCAACTTTTGGGATTTTTCCAGTATTAACTCCCTTGTGAGGGACCTCTAATTAATTATCCCTTTTTTCTATCTGATTTGGAAATTAGATATAATGTCCATACTCATTACCAGACCAAACAGTATATATGCAAGGAAGTCTAAACCTTGACATTTGATGAGTCAAAGATGTTGCCATAACATCACGAATTGGAGCCTTCAACTTGCTTCTCATGGCAAGGTTTCTTCCATTAGGCAGAAAAAGCCCACCTTTCAAAAATAAAAGACAGGGAAATAAACATGCATACTAAGTCTGACACAAAATAGATAATAAAAAAATTTGATCAAAAAAAAAATAGACAATAAAAAAGACAAGTCCGAGATTGAACATACTCAAATGGGTATGAGTATGAGGCTTAGAAGTAATAGAATGATGTGGCGGAAGCTCATGATATTTGGGTATGACTCGTGAAATGGAAGCCATGAAACATAGATTGTGATAGGATTGATTTGGAATGGGAAATGGTTACTTGAAGAGGTTGACTCCGAAGGAAGGAACAGCGTTTAAGATTAAGATTTGGATAGTTCGTGGAAGCCGATGAGGGCAACAATAGTTGAGAGTGGTTGCCTCATCCATTATAGAACAAGACTAGATAGACAAGTACAAGTACAACACTCAACAGTGTACTCATCCTCATCGCCTGTGATGCACTAATGGACAAATGGTCGAGTTTTAACTTTTGTATTTGGCCATATTTCTCCATTAAATAGAGAATCATTTACCCCTGCCAACTAGATTATGATATGTATGTTATAACACATAGTATAGGTATTATGATAATTAGATAGGATTATAGGTCAATTTCGGCCAATTTCTTAGAATCATTTACCCCTGAATTATTTTTTTTACCCATATACTACCTCCGGTCTTAAGACCTAATTGACTTTTTTTGGAGAGATTAAGGTTGTGATAACTCCCCAATTTAAATAGATTTTATATATATTTTTGGTATGATTGGGGAATTATTGTGACAAAATTAAAGAGATTTTGTTGAGATTTGATATGATATCATGTTTATGCATTACTTTGGGGATGTCATAATATTTTATCAAATAAATTGCAAAAAATCAAATATTAGTAAAAGAAAACAAATCAGCATTTTAATTTATAAGTTTAATGCTTATTTTGTCTTATATGTATGGTGAATAGTCTCTTGCCAATTGAAACTTCAGGTTCGGTGGCTGCAGCACGTGGCAATTAGAAGAGAGAATATATTCAGCAAATAAAAAAAAAGAAAAAGAAAAAGGAAATTGGAAGTGAGGAGTGCTAACTGCTGCGACACCGTTTTGGAGCAGGAGAGAAATTGGAAGACCTAAACTAAAAAGGAGACACGCGTGAAGCAAGAGGGAGGCACACACGCAGGAAGAGAGGGGGCGGCCATTTTTGTTACTGTTCATCATCTTCTTCACTTTGAAGAGGTGAGGGCAGCGAGACCAAGAGGAAAACAAGAGAGGTGAGAGGCTTGTGATCTTCCATCTCCACAGGAGGACGAGAGGACTGTGGAGGTGGTTGATCCGGAGTTGCCGCCACCATCGTCGGAGCCGCCGCCGCCGCAGAAGCCACCACGCGTGTTTGGAGAACTTGAGTGAAGAGAGGAGCTTGGGCATGACTGAAATTCTATTTTCCCCTTTTGAGCAGAGATGCAGATTCAAGGAAGGATGAATTTGGTTATGTATCTAATCTTTTCTCTTTAGATTCTGGTTTTGGCTGCTGGTGGAATGAATTTGTTAGTTATGAGTAGTTAGTAGTATTTGGTTTAGGACTATTTTGACCCATTCCATGAATTGATATTTGTTTAAGACTTCTTGTAGTTATTAATGAATTTCATTTGTGGTTTTTATCTTGCTTTTTACTTGCTTAAGTGTTTGATCACCACTTACTTGTTAAATGGAATATGACTTGAGAAAGTATATTTTGTTTTAGAACTTGGATAAAAACATGTTAGACTTAAATTTATGGTTTTAAATGGATGGTTTGTTGGTAACATAGAGATATAGTTATCGACCTAACATTGTCACTAAAAGGTTGGCTTTGGAGTAGAGCTTGCATTAGTTGTAGCAAGAGATTGCACAATTAATATAAGTAGAAATTTGAACTTGACTTGAGAAAGCTTTTTCAAATGTCTATGAATCTTAGGCAAACATATGTTTTCATTAACAAAACAATTGAGAGGGTTTTAATTATATTTCATGAAATGGAATGGTGATAAATAATCCTAAACTTCCTTTTTCTTAATTTTAAGTGTTAGTTTAGTTTAGTTAAATTACTTTTAATTTAGTTCCTGTAGAATACTAAAACCCAAATATTTCCACTCAACCTAATTGATAACATAATTGTAATAATTAATCCGTTTTGCCTTAGTCTCCGTGGGAACGATAACTTTTATACTACTTTTTGACGACCCGTACGCTTACGGTAAGACCGGAAACGGCCGATAAGTCAGGTTGCTAAATAGGTTATTAAATGATGACATATTTGATATATTTTTAGATTATTCATTAGATTATAGGTAAAATAAACTAGTTTAAGGGAAAAATTAGGTAAATCAATTTATAATTAACTTATTTTGCTTTTTAAAGGATTTTCTAGAAAAAGTCAATTAGGTCTTATATTTAGGACTGAAGGGAGTATATCGTAAAGTTTAAAGGAGGATCGCCCTTTACAGTTAATATATTAATATCGTAAAGTTTAAAACACGAATTGTGAGAAGAGGGTGGGGATTAGGGTGGGTTTAGGGTAGGGTAGTAATTTGTGTTTTAGGATGGGGCAATTTTGTCTTTTCGCAAAATTTTAAAATGACAGTTAGGTGCTGGTTCCTTCATGGTCCTTTTGGAAGTTTAGGTTCCTCACTTGTCCTTTTAGGTATTGGGAGGGATTTATTTGGGATTTTCCCATCTATTTTTATAATATATATCTACATGTAATTAAATTATATATTAAATAGTTTTTAAGAAAAATAAATTGATTTTAAAGAAAACAGATAAATATAGAAAATATAATAAAATAAATTAGTTTTAAAGAAAACAAGTAAATAAATTAGTCACCAAATAATACATTAAAAGATGTCATAGTTGAAAAATATTCCTTCCGATTAGGGGTGGAAATAAGCTGAGTCGGGCCAGACTTTGCTTAAATAGGTCTAGACTTTTAATGCAATAAGAAAACAGAGAAAAAAGCGTGGGCCTGCTTGACTTAACGCGGATTTTATGCGCTTCCGTAAGCATACGGGTCGTCAAGTGTAGTATAGAAAAAAGTGTCGTTCCGCAGAGATTATAGTTTAAACAAAGTGATTAGCACTAATTGCATGCCCAATTACCTTAAGTAAAAACATATTGAGAGTTGTTGTTCAATTAAGAAAAGAGTTTGGAAAATAAGTGTAAAAAGAGTTGGAGTTTAAACATTATTTAACAATGATAATTAAGGCCTAGGGTTGCTAATCCCCTATTTACTTCATGAACCAAGATTTCCCTCTCCTCTTTAAGTGATTAAATGAAAATATGTGCAAGTCTAGGGTTCAAAGTCATTTGAAAAAGCTTTCCCAAGTCAAGATCAAATTTATGCTAGCATTTATTGCACAATCTCTTGTCACAATAAATGTTAGCTCTTTTCTTTAACCACCCTAATTATGACTATGTTAGGTCAATAACTATATCTCTATGTTATCAACAAACCTTCCATTTAAAACCATAAACTTCAAGTCTAACATGTTCTTATCCAAGTTCTAAAACAAAATACACTTTCCCAAGTCATATTTCATTTAACTAATTAAGTGGTGATCAAACACTTAAAACAAATAGAGAGCAAGATAAAAACTACACATATGCTTCATTAATTACTTAAAGAAAGAGAGAGTAGATGGTTCAATCCATAAATAGGTTCATAACAACCCTAGATTAGGGTTTTAGTTACACATAAATGCAAATAAAACAAACCCTAAAACTATGAAAGAGTGCATTGAAGAATGGTGAAGAATAGGGAGAAAGATACAACCACAAATGAGGAATACCCAAATCTCTTCAAGCTTCCCCACTTGATTCCCAAGAGATCCCAAGGTTCTTCAAGCTCTTCAAGCCTCCAAGAAGTGCCCTAGAAGTGCCCCAAGTCGTGTTTTTCCAGCTGCCTTTGAAATGCCATCATTTGCCCTTTTTATATGCTGAGAATCTGACTAAAACGCGCAGCAGCGAAGTGCTCTCGCCAGTTGCTCGCCAGTTGGCGAGCCACTGGCGAGATTCCAGAGACGGCAGGCCACTGGCGCGCCAGTTGGCTTTGTGATGATATAGTGGCTCGCCAGTTGGCGAGCCACTGGCATGCAGCTTTTGATTTTAAGTTTAGCTCTCATTTGCTCCTTTTTCTCCTTTGTTGCATCACTTGGGTTACATCAAGCATTTAACACATGTCCTCCTCTTCCTACACAAGCTAGAAAGAGGGTTGAAGAGTTTCCATGTCTCAAATATACAAGCATTAAACTTCAAATTTCACACAAATGAATGGTTTTCTATTTGAATCACTTTCTAGTAGTATTTGTGTGTTTTGTTATCTATTTATTATCAAAAAGATTGTGAACTAGAAGGAAATAGAGATGAAATGTGTGAAATTATGGAGTTTATCACCTGCGAAAATAGTGAAGGTCTGGATGCCTTTTTAAAAGCTGATTTACAATGTAGGCCTTTAAAAAACTTCAGGCCTTTTAAAAGTCTACTTACAATGTAGGTCTTTTAAAAGCTTACTTTAAACTTAGGCCTTTAAATGCTTTAAGTCTATTAAAGGCCTACATATCAAATTTAAAAGGGTCATAAATATGACACATTGGGTTTATTAATATTTTTATTTTATTAGTAGTAATATTAAACTGGTCAGGTCTAAAGGCTTTCGAGTCAGACTTTACTGAAATAGGTCTGCTCTTTTAGGTAAAAAGAATTTTAATTAGGCCTGAGCCAGGCCTTTTTATTAAAAAGACCAGGTTAGGCCTTAAACAGGTCGGGTCATAGGCCGCCTGTTTACGTGCTGCCTCATTTCCACCTCTACTTCTGATCGTCCAATAGTTTGTCTATCCATGATAGAAACAAATTTTATAAATACATCAAAACACCCACCATGGATTTTGAATAACCCTACCATTTTTAGAGGATTACCATGTTACAAAAGGGAAATAGTAACATATTAATAAAATCATAGCTATGTTATAAAAGTAAGCTACCTATCATAAAAATTAAAATTTTTCATTTAAACTTAATCAAACTAACATGTTAAGAAAAGAACTTAACTATTGACATACTCCCTCCGTTCCTAAATATAGGACCTAGATGACTTTTTTTGAAAAATCTTAAAAAAAGCAAAAAATAAGTTAATTATAAATTGATTTACCTAATTTTTTCTCTTAAACTAGTTTATTTTGCCTATAAGCTAATAGATAATCTAAAAAGATATCAAATATGTCATCATTTAATAACCTATTTCGCAACCTTAATCTTTCCAAAAAAAAGTTATCTAGGTCTTATATTTAGGAACGGAGGGAGTAACTTTTATGCATTATTTTAATGTTAAAGTGCAAAAAGTTCAATGTAATTTTCATGAAGATGTGAAAATGCCCATTTAAAATTTTTGGAGCAAAACTATCCATGAAATCAAAAGTGGGGCAAAAGTGTCCATCCTGTTAAATAATGTAACTTCTGTTTGTCATTTTAGGATAAAGTGCAAAAATGTCATGTAATGGTCATGAAGTTGCAAAAATACTCATGTAAACTTTTTCAGAGCAAAATTAAGCATAAAATTTCAAAAGTGAGGCAAAAATGCACATCAGGTTAAATATAATAAGGGTTTAAGTGCAAAAATGCTCATGTGATTGTCACGAAGATGTAAAAATGCCCATGTAAAATTTTTTGGAGCGAAACTGCCATTAAATTTCAAAACTGGGGCAAAAATGTCCACCACATTTAATTTTTGACTTTTTGACGTATCATTTTTTGTCAATTCATCTCTCACTAAAACATGTGGCAAGTTTATGTATTTCTTTGCCCATGTGTGATGATGACGGGACAGAAGATGATGAGTGAAAAATTTAAAAAGTAAATGTGATAGGCATTTTTGCCCAAATTTTGAAATTTGATGGGCAGTTTTGCCCCAAAAAAATTTACACGGACATTTTTGCACCTCCGTGACAATTACGTGGGCATTTTTGCACATTAGCCATAAATGTAAATTTTGTTTGTTATATACATTGTGCCCCACTCTCCTTTTTCTACTTTCCACTCAAGAAATCTCAATTCTTTGGCGACCCATCATCAACTCAACAAATTCCACTTAATATTCTGACTTCATCCTAGGCAAATGTAATCCAACCTATCATTTTAGAGCGGGTAACCCTCCAAAATCTGGTCTCACATTTCCAAAAACAACAATGACTTTCCATTCATTTGCTTTTAAAGTCCTCAACTTTCCTCAGTTCATTATATATTAATATTCTCTTTTCATACACTAATAGTGTTTATTATTCTACAGTCTTATTTTTACTTTCTACACGTTGTGACTTCATATTTGAGATTTTAATTTCTTACAACAGTAGTGGTAGGGGAGATGGAGAAGTCAAGCAAGAGGCAAAGGAAGAACTTATGCAGAGGAATTCGACAACGTCCATGGGGAAATGGGCAGACGAGATTCGTGATCCTGAAGAAAATGAAGGTGTTTCTGTTGAATACCATCGTAGGGACCAACCAATAATAAACTTGAACTTGGGTTGGGTTATTATCTAAGGTGTTGAATGAGATGACGGCGTACGAAAATTACATGAAGTATCATGCGAATCCATTTTGTAATGGTCAAAGCAACTACACCAAGAAATGATGTTGACAACGTGGGAAGTTGGAGATGATGGGTCAAAAAATATTTTGCATAAGTATTTTTGCACCTTCTTGACAAATACATGAACATTTTTGCACTTTACCCCTAGAATGACAAACGAAAGTTATGATGGACGTTTTTGAAATTTTATGGGTGTTTTTGCTCAAAAAAATCTTACAGGCTATTTTTGCAGATTCGTGACAATTACATGTGCAATTTTTATTTTTTTCCCATTATTTTATTCTTTCTCATAGTTTTGGAAATTTTCTTCCATAGTTATAAGTAAAATTCAACTAATTTTAAAATTAAATTTAAGTTAGGGCCGGTCTGTTAGCAAATTAATTTAGATTTTAGAGACATTTATAAATATACAAAAATAAAGCACATCATATTCTATCGCCTACTTTTCTCGCACTACGATAATAAGTATTTATTATTCATTTATCTATTAAACAATAAAATCCATATTTTAGATTTTTTTTATAATCTCTTTAAAAATGTTTTTCGATGCAATTTTTAGAAATGTTTTTGTCAAATATATACCTATAAATCTTGTGACTCATTACTCATTGGTCCAAATGTCTCATGTCTATTGGTTATTTTTTCCAACTAAACTTTGGTCATGTGTTTCTAATCTAATGTGTAGTGACATTTTATGTGGTGACCATTATTTGAGCATTACGTTTTACGGCAACTGTTGGGGAATTGCAAATTGCAATGGTTAAATTGCTGCCATTATTCTCTATCTGTTGGGGAATTGCAATGGTTAAATTGTTGCCATTATTGTCTATTAATTGCACATTCTACCACTGCGCCTTCCCATTACTTACCTTTTCATTTTTCAATGCCATTTTGCCACGTCTTTGATTGTTAGGAGGATGCATATATATCCATTTGCCTCAGCATCTTTCCCATTGTTGTTGAGCGCGTTCCCTCCGAGTCCGATGGCTGCAATACAGACATTTCAGGGAAATAGGAGAAGAAAAAGTTGTTGTCCATGGAGAGTGGAGAAAGCAAAGTTATGAATGTATTGATCATGGTACTGTATAATCTTTGAGTAATAGTTTTCTTTTGGCCAACGTCTTTGAGTAACACTATATGTGTGTTTTTTATATTTGAACTCTTGTACAATACTTTTAATTGGCAGGTAGTAAATATATGTGTTTTGCCTTGGTGGAGACATACATTCATGTGCAGGACACAATCTTGGTGGGCAAAAAACAATGGTTAGAGAAGCATCCTAGAGCAGTTTCCTTTATATTCTTCTCCGGCATTACCATGAACAATTAAAACCCAATTATAATCAATCAACAATACCATTGTATCGTAATCCTAAAAACAGCAAAGCTGAGGTAAATATCATCACTTTGCCCACTGCAATCCATCAGTTTCAGCATATTCTAATATACAACACGTGAACTCTCACCGCTTCCATGAACAAATATGAAACTGAAGCATGCTTTCATGTGGTGTTTCAATCTTTCAACAACAATGGCAAGCGGGGGTGGGGTATATCAATCTTTCAACATTGATACTTGTAATCATATTTATATAAGGGAGATGAAGGAGGGGGAGATTGTAACAACAATGGCAAGCGGTAATTGAAATTAAGAGACGTAAGATTGACCACCTCCACCAAAAGAAGAGTGAAGAAATTAAATAAGTGGCAATGGAAATGGTAGCAGAAAGTTTTTCCATTCACGGAAGCTTGAAATTGTTACTGATTTCTTATTTGTTATATGGGAATAAAGAAAATATTTGGGAGTTACATATTAAGTGTTATTTTATTACTTGAAAATTAACAATACTTTTTTTTATATAAAAAAAATTAACAATACATCTACCTACAGGCGCCCATAAATTGTTGGTTTGGTTGTGTCAACATATTAAGTGGTAGGGACCAGCAGAATGCTGATCAAAATTCATCTATTGTCTAATAAATATCTGAAATTTACAATTGCAGGCCACACAACCAAATAACAGAATTTTGGTCTTGTATTTTATATTTTTTATATTTCCACATATAAATTGAATGTTAAGATTATCACCACTACCTTAAATTGAATTTCCATGTAATTTAAAATTTAAATTATTATTTTCATTTCCAATCTGGAACCTTTAGGGCCTGTTTGTTTTCCCAGAAATGAGAATTGGAATTGAATCTAGGAATTGGGAAAAGTAATTTACATATATCCCGGGTCCCACAAACTTTCTCTCTTCATCTCACACTTTTCCTGGGTCCCACAAACTTTTACATCTCATCATTACCTAATTTACCTCTACTTTCCATCTTTACCCCCTTACACTCAATTCCATTTCCATTTCCATTACACACTTTCTATCCTACCAAACGGACCCTTACCGTTTGGTTGTAGGAAAGAAAGTGGAGAAATGGAAAGTGAAATGGTGAAAATGGAAAGTAAAGATAAATTAGGTAATGATGATAAAGTAAAGTTTGTGGACCCCAGAAAAAATGTGAGATTGAGAGAGAAAGCTTGTGGGTCCCGGAATATATGTAAATTACACTAAAACCACTACTTTCTACACTTTCTAATTTTTTATCTTACATTGTCAACCAAACAAGCCCTTAGTCAATTTGATTGATGATGACTGATGAGATTCTCTTCAATCTTTTCATTCTCTAACATAACTATCACACTGATAAATTGTAGAAGTGATAGGTTAATGTTCACCATTTTTATATGTAAAGACTCCATTTTATCCGACTCAACAAAAATTCTCAAATAAAATAGTACCAACCAATTAATCGTTTTTTATAAAAAAAATTAATAGATTTTTCTAAAACAAATTCAACCAAATAACATGCATTATTACCCCGAATTATTTGGGCTTTGATCCTTTAAAGGGTATGTAGGCCATAAGATTTTTATATTAGGTCAAACTCATCTTATTAAAAACATGTAAAACTTCTTTTGTATGTTTGATTTAGTAAAAACAAATGATTTTGTGAATTTTATGATAACTAAAATATTAATAAGTAAAACAATTTTTGCCTAATTAAATTATTTTTTTACAAAAAGGGTTTTCCAAAATCACCCCTAATTTTTAAAATTTTGTTGGCGACTCACACCCATTTTTTCCTCCCCTACATTGGGAGGATATTTTTTCAGGTGCTACATTTATCCTTCTAAGTAGACATATTTGGGTTAATAAAAGGGGATTGAAATATTTATTTTCATAATATATTAAATATTACATATAGCATAATTTCTATTTTGTTTTCTAAAACATTTTAATTCACACATTTGGTATTTAAAAATGTGTTTTCAGTAAAAAATTATAAAAAAAAAAATAAAATACTAAGTTTGGGGTTCATAACTTTATCACTGCTTTTTTTTCATGTATAGATATTTGATTTGATGGAATGATGAAGTTTTTCAAATTTAGTTCAATGACAAATAAAAAGTATTAACATTATATGAATAATTTTATATTAAAAAGGTACAAATAAATTCTGTTGGTTATCATGCAACATGTATTTGTTTTTGGCAAAACAAATAAACAAAAAACATGTATTTTGTTCAAATACTACTTATGATAGTTATAACTCATGAATGAGAACGGCATTTCAGAAAATGAAACTTATATTTATCAGGTTAAATATCATTTTTCCTAATAAACTATTTTGAAAGTACTCCATCCGGTCCTAAATATAAGACCTATTAATTTGGTAAATGAACGATAAAATGTCTCATTCAGTCCAACAAAACATAAAATGAGCCATTTTAACCTATAAACTATGGGTTAAATAGCAAATACACCCTGAAAGTTTTCCTAGAGGGGCAATCTCCACCTGGAAGTTTTTTGAGGAGCAAATAATCCCCTAAAGTTATTTTTAGGGGCAACTAAGCCCATGAAATTATTTTTAAGAGCAAATAACCTCAATTTTGATATGTGGCAAATATTTATGGTGACATGTACTTTTTTTCTTGTAATATATATATACTGACATGAATACTCCATTATAAAAACAAATTTTTTTCAATTTTAAAAAATAGTAGTCAGTTTTCCATAAAAACAATCTGATTAAGGGCATCGCTCAAAGGAGGGTTCATTATCTGATTAAGCTTCCATTATCTGATTCCTCTCCTCCATTAAAATGATTAGGCTTAGGGACGAGGTCGGCTCGGCAGATGGGACACGAGGTGAGTGGAGAGCACTCGTCCATATTCTCTCCCATCATTTCTCATGGAAACAAACCCAGAACAAAGCAGGAGAGTAGAGTTCATATTGGGAAATGCCCAGAATGAAATTATTGTTTTTTTCTATTTGATTTTGATTTGGCTTGTTTCAAGCTTTATTCTTGTTTCTATTTTTGAAATTACTGTCCTCAAATGACCACAATCACCACGTTTTGTTTCCAAGCACTCAACCCCCAATGCCTTAATAGAATAAACAAGAGAATAAGAGGGGTTTCAAAAAAGAGAAACAGAGGGATTTCAAGACGATGAAGAAGAAGAACAAACTTTTCTTTTTATACTCTATAAGGAGCCGCGAAGAAGAATAAGGGAGTATCGCATATGAATGCTCGAGGTTTGCAGGTATCCTTTTTGAAGAAGACCGAGTTAAGTATTAAAATTGAAATAGAAAATTGTTTTTATTAAGGAGTAGTCCATGTCAGTGTGTGTACATACATGTCAGCATAAATATTTGCCAAATGTCAAAATTGAGTTGATTTGCTCCTAAAAATAACTTCAGGGTCTTAATTGCCCCTAAAAATAACTTCAGGGGCTTATTTGCTCCTCAAAAAACTTCCAGGTGGGGCTTGCTCCCCTAGGAAAACTTCCAGGGTAAGTTTGCTATTTAACCCTATAAACTATTGAAAAATACTAAAATACCCTTATCACACGTAAATGAGATTTTTTCAACACATAAATGAGGAGGTGAGACCTTATTTCCTGGGTTTGGATTGCATGAGATCACCAAATATTTTATGAGAGGGTTTCTACAATTAAATCTTATATTTAGGATTAGTTAGAGATATATATGTGTGTGCGTGCGTGCCACATTTCCCACTTATTAATCCCGTGCAACGCACAGGGGGTTATACTGCTAGCGCTTGCCTATTTCGAGAAATCACCATCAATCAATTACCGCATGAAAATAAATCCAGTCTTCAACATAAAGTCGATATCATCATCATCATCATCAATGTATAACATAAAAGTCTTCCACCAAAATCACTGTTCATGAACAGTGCTTTTGGTGGAATATAATATATTATTTTTTTTGTTTTTTTTTTAAAAAAATTGCTTTTTTAAAAAAAAATTTAGTTATTATATGACTTTTTTCACCCGATATTTTAGTTAAAAAAATTTGTCATATATTATTTTAGTGCAAATTTGTTAAAAAAAAGTTAAAAAAAGTTATTTTGGCAACGTATTCTTTACTTTCTTGGGCTAATTTATTTGGGTCACATATTTTTTTTGCCTTAAAGATTTATATCTTTAGTGTTGCCATTATGATGATCTTTTTTACCTAATATATATCTGCAAATGTTTTATTGTGTCTTTTTTTTACCTAATAAACCTTGGAACTTTAGCAAGACACAACTCAAATGAATAGGAAATCCAAAATGTTTAAAGGAGAAAGCCAATAGCTTTCTTTGGCAAATGATCACATATTTTTTTTTTTTGTAAATTTGCCTTAAAGATTTATATCTTTAGTGTCACTATTATGATGATCTTTTTGACCTAATATATATCTGCAAATGTTTTATTGTATCTTTTTATTTGCCTATCTTTTCTTCATGAACAGTAATTTGGTGGAATATAATATATTATTTTTTTTGCTTTTTTTAAAAAAAATTTGCTTTTTTTTTAAAAAAAATTTAGTTATTATATTATTTTTTTCACCCGATATTTTAATTAAAAAAATTTGTCATATATTTTTTTAGTGCAAATTTGTTAAAAAAAAGTTAAAAAATTTGTTCATGAGCAAATTTTTAGTGCAGTGATTGACATTCTCTATTACTATTGTATGTGATTGTTTTCTACTTGTGCGAATTTATTTGGGCTATGTATTCTTTACTTTCTTGAGCTAATTTATTTGGGTCACATATTTTTTTGTCTGAATTTGCCTTAAAGATTTATATTTTTAGTGTTGCCATTATGATGATCTTTTTGACCTAATATATATATGCAAATGTTTTATTGTGTCTTTTTATTTGCCTATTTATTTGGGCTACGTATTCTTTACTTTCTTGGGCTAATTTATTTGGGTCACATATTTTTTTGTGAATTTGCCTTAAAAATAATATAGTATATTATTTTTTTTGCTTTTTTTTTAAAAAATAGTTATTATATGATTTTTTTCACCCGATATTTCAGTTAAAAAAATTTGTCATATACTCCCTCCGGTCCCTAATGTAAGAGCTAGCCGTCAAAAAAACGCTTCTTAAGAAAACATGTGAATGTTAGTTGGGTGTCTGGAGTTAATGCTTCTTTTCCAAAATTGCCCATATTTATTATGGTACTTTTAAGAGAGAGAAATACATAAGCATTAATAAATATGAAAGAGAGTTAGGGGTAAAGTAGGAAAAAATGCATTAAATGAGGAGAGAATATGGGGTGAACTCTTACATTAGGGACCAAAACCATTCAAATTTTGGGCTCTTACATTAGGGACCAGAGGGAGTATTTTTTTAATGCAAATTTGTTAAAAAAAATTAAAAAAAGAAGAGTTGTTTTTAACCTAATATATATCTGCAAATATTTTATTGTGTCTTTTTATTTGCATATCTCTCCCGTGCAAACTAGAAGTTGTTCCATGTAGATATAGAACACAAAAAGAAGAGTTGTTTCTTCACATAGGGAAGATGTGTTCAGTTAGATTTAATTTCGATTTTCATTATAACTTACAGAAAAATGGTCATTTGATAATGTAAACTAGAAGTTGTCATTGAAATTTTCTTCGTTCTAAAGTTAAGGTTAGATAATAGTTTTTTTGGTTAATGCTAATTTTTAAACAAAACCGCGCGGAGCTCGGGAAACCCCCGTGCAACGAACGGGAGATACCGCTGCTTTTTTTTTTTTAAAAAAAATAGTTATTATATGATTTTTTTCACCCGATATTTTAGTTAAAAAAATTTGCCATATATATTTTTAGTGCAAATTTGTTAAAAAAAAAGTTAAAAAAAGTTAAAAAATTTGTTCATGAGCAAATTTTTAGTGCAGTGATTGACATTCTCTATTACTATTGTATGTGATTGCTTTCTTGTGCGAATTTATTTGGGCTATGTATTCTTTACTTTCTTGGGCTAATTTATTTGGGTCACATATTTTTTTGTCTGAATTTGCCTTAAATATTTATATCTTTAGTGTTGCCATTATGATGATCTTTTTGACCTAATATATATCTGCAAATGTTTTTTTGTGTCTTTTTATTTGCCTATTTATTTGGGCTACGTATTCTTTACTTTCTTGGGCTAATTTATTTGGGTCACATATTTTTTTTTGTGAATTTGCCTTAAAAATAATATATATATTATTATTATTTTGCTTTTTTTTAAAAAAAAATTAGTTATTATATGATTTTTTTCACCCGATATTTTAGTTAAAAAAATTTTCATATATTTTTTTAGTGCAAATTTGTTAAAAAAAGTTAAGAAAAAGTTAAAAAAAGAAGAGTTGTTTTTGACCTAATATATATCTGCAAATATTTTATTGTATCTTTTTATTTGCCTATCTCTCCCGTGCAAACTAGAAGTTGTTCCTTGTAGATATAGAACACAAAAAGAAGAGTTGTTTCTTCATATAGGGAAGATGTGTTCAATTAGATTTAATTTCGATTTTCATTATAACTTACCGAAAAATGGTCATTTGATAATGTAAACTAGAAGTTGTTATTGAAATTTTCTTCTTTCTAAAGTTAAGGTTAGATAATAGTTTTTTTGGTTAATGCTAATTTTTAAAGAAAACCGGAGCGCGGAAAACCCTCGTGCAACGCTTGGAAGATACCCTAGTTAAGGTAATAAATTAATTCCGAAGACCTTAAGTTATACGACCGTACCCATATCAGTGATTAATTACGGTCAAACAAAACGAAAGAACAATTTTTGATCATAACTCTCATACACGGAAGCGTGTACCTCCTAACAAAAATACATTTACTAAATGCATGAACTTAGCCTCCTCTCCTATAATGAAAAGGCATTCTTTTCAATTAAAATTAAAATTAAAGTAAACTTTTTCCAACTCCCAAAACCCTCTCGTCTTCTTTTATCACCTTCTCCCCTTCACTTTTTTCACCTCGTAATACTGTCATACTCATACTTACCCACCTACTCATCAAAAAGCCCTCTATCTCTCCCTTCCTTTGCCTCAACTTCTTCTGGGTTTCTCAAAATCCACCCTCACATCCTCACATACTAAGCCTTCTCTTTAGTTGGGTGGCTCCTATCACATTGTTTTTTTTTTAATTATTTCCTCTTACTTTCTCAATGAGGATAATTTTTCACACCAAGCTTCTCATTCTGCTTCTTCTGCATTTGATTTACCTCGTTAACTCGGAGCCAACACAAGACAAAGAAGCCCTACTTTCCTTCATCTCCCAAACCCCTCACGCAAACCGCGTCAAATGGAACGCTTCCACGTCAGCATGCGACTGGTTCGGAGTCCAATGCGACTCCTCACGTGCCTCCATCTATTCCCTCCGCCTCCCTGGCGCAGGCCTGGTGGGCCCCATCCCTACGTACACCCTCGGCCGCCTCACTCGCCTCCGTGTCCTCAGCCTCCACTCCAACCGTCTCACCGGCAACCTCCCATCAGATTTCTCAAACCTAAGCATGCTTCGTAGGCTTTACCTACGAGACAACAAACTAACCGGTAACTTTCCCACCTCGTTGACTCATTTGACTCGCTTGACTAGGCTGGACATTGCGTATAACAACTTCACAGGCTCAATTCCCTTCTCTATAAACAATCTTACCCACTTGAGTGGCCTCTTCTTGGAACACAATACATTCTCTGGGAACCTTCCTACCATTACAAACAAAATGGTTAGCTTCAATGTTTCATATAATATGCTCAATGGTTCAATCCTGAAAGTTTAGCTAACTTCCCTGCTTCCTCATTCACTGGAAACCTCGACCTCTGTGGGCCCCCCTTACAACAACCATGCAACACATTCTTCCCAGCACCAACGCCCTCACCAGTAGTACCCTCAATCCCTTCTCATGTGAAGAAAAGCAACAAACTCTCCATTTGGGGCATAGTTGGAATTGCACTCGGATGTCTATTTGCTTTATTACTTGTATTGTTGCTTGTTTTTCTCTGCTGCCGCCGGGGGCGGCGGCAGGAGCCACCGGAGGTGGCGGAAACACGAGGTGGTCCGGTGACGAGGGAAGCCGTGACGTCATCGTCTAAAGAGGATGTGACAGGTGATGGGTCTAGTGAGGCTAACAAGTTGGTGTTTTTTGAGGGTGGGGTTTATAGGTTTGATTTGGAGGATTTGTTGAGGGCGTCGGCGGAGGTGTTGGGGAAGGGGAGTGTGGGGACGTCGTACAAGGCGGTGTTGGAGGAAGGGACGACGGTGGTGGTGAAGAGGCTGAAGGATGTGATGGTGATGAGGGAGGAGTTTGAGAGGAAGATGGAGATTATTGGGAAGGTTAAGAATGAGAATGTGGTTCCTCTTAGAGCGTTTTATTTCTCTAGAGATGAGAAGTTGCTTGTCTTTGATTACTTCCCTGCTGGTAGCTTGGCTACTCTTCTTCACGGTATGTGCTTTACATTCTCTGGCTCTTCCATCATCTTCTTTCATCCTTAGTTACTCAATTTTTATCTGACTAAATATTAAAATGAAGTTAATTATAGCACTTAATCCCTTATTTTTAATTAAGAAATATTATGTTGACACTTAAAAATTAAGTAACTTGTTTGATTGAATTTATCATATTACTTCAATTAGTTAATAATGTAATAGGGTAATTCAATTACTCAATACTTTTCCCCGTAAAACACTCTTATTCAATTATTGCATCGATTTGATTCATTTGTGTTATGAGTTAATCACAATTAGATAGACTTATTGGAAAACTTTTAATCGAATTTGATGTTGAAGAATTTTAATATTATGTAACCCTGCATAGTGATGATCTTTTCACTGCACAAAAAGGCGGCATTGTTTTTCCCTGCAACATATCTCCAAATTAAGTTGAAAAATGTATGGACATGTTTGCTTTTGATTTTTCTAACAACACTCCTTGATTTTATTTGATTATTGGATACTGCATAATATAATCAATCCATTTGAGGAAAATATTTAAATTTATATATTAGTCGTTCCTTTCCGTGGACCAATGACTGGAAATTGGAGCTCCGTATAGTAGCTTGATAATGGAGGTGGTGTTTAGATTTTATCCACTTGATTGAAATAATGAGACATTCTCTGATATGGATTCTTTATTTCTTTCTTTTTTATCTGGCTTTTTTTATTTATTCACAGAGCAACACACGCACTCAGTTTCTAGGATACTCACAGTCACAGGCCATTTCATTGTCGCCGACATTATTTTATGGCCTCCTCCTTTTCCCATTTCGCTTTCTCCGATAAAAGAGACAAAGAAAAAGTTCAAAGGGCAAAATTAATGACCCATTAGAACCTTTTGCTAAAAAAAAGACCCATTAGAACCCTATGTTTGTGCTCGCTACTTTACACTTTGAGGAAGAAATTTACCAAGAGTTCAAGAGAAACAAAAGAATTAAACTAATTCACTTGACAACGTGGTTAAAGTCAATATTTTATCGGAAAAAGTTAGACTCAAATTTACTAATGCATTTTTTTGTTTGTTCGTCTCATATTGTTGGGATGGGGTTTTAAGTAACTTACAACTTACAATTATATCTGTAGTTTAAAAATAAAAATTTGAAAATATAAAGATGATAGTTTAAAATAATATTTTTGTTATGTTTTTTTTTTCTTTTTATAGTATTAGCAGAGAAAAAAACAAACATTTATTTTTCTTTACAAATAGGTGTAATACATTATTTTTTTGTTTTATTTTTATTATAGTTTTGCTCTTTTTGTATCCTTTCAAAAGTCATAATCGCTTCCGGTAAAATACCCATTCATTCATCCCATTCATGAAAAAAACCGTAATGAATATAGAAATGTTTACGTTTAGTAGGTAAATCCTTTGGATGACTTTAACATAAAATTCTTGATGATTTTACAGGTAGTAGAGGATCAGGGAGGACCCCACTGGACTGGGATAAAAGGATAAGAATAGCGATAGGAGCAGCAAGAGGGTTGGCCCACCTACACGTGTCAGCCAATGTCGTCCACGGCAACATAAAATCCTCGAACATCCTCCTCCAAAACGACACCGTAGCTTGCGTTTCAGACTTCGGCTTAAACCCACTTTTCGGTTCAACCCTCCTAACCAACCGGTTCGGAGGTTACTGGGCCCCCGAAGCAATGGAAACCCAAAAACCAACATTGCAATCCGACGTGTACAGCTTCGGAGTGTTATTGCTTGAGCTCCTAACAGGTAAGGCTCCGAACCAAGTAACTATAGGTGAGGAAGGAATTGACCTTCCTAGGTGGGTCCAGTCTGTGGTTCGGGAAGAGTGGACTGCTGAAGTGTTTGATGCTGAGTTGACTTTGACTAGTCAACTCAATGCGGAGGAAGAAATGGTTCAGCTTTTGCAAATTGCTATGCCTTGTGTCTCCGTCGTGCCGGATCAGAGACCCGCCATGCCGGAGGTGGTTCGTATGATTGAAGATATGCACCGTGCTGGGGATGACGGTGGCTTACGTCAGCTTTCCGATGGTCCCTCTAAAAGCTTCCATGTTCAAACGCCACAAACTGAGTTGGGGACTGCGACTACTTCTGGGGCATCTTAGGTTTGTTTAAGAGGCATGGGAGCCACGTGGCAGTATTTGGCTTAGAGTGTGGAGTCGGTTGATGTATTGGCTTATTCTGCTTTTGTCAATTCTTTTTTTTCCTTTTAGGAAATTCCTGTTATAAATTGAATTTAAATTTTATACAACTTACATCACATTTTTTTAAAAAAAAATCTAGTCATTAATACAAGATTTCATTTTTTAATTTGATCATCGTTCTAGTTTAAGCATTTGTTTTTCCTCTTTGAGAATCGCATTGATTTTGTTTCATACAAGAGAAATTGTTTAATAGTATTATATTTCCATTGTTAAGGTGCAGAATAAGATTACAAATTCAATTGTATAATCTCTTTTTCATTCACATCTAATAAAATTTGTGCATCATTGAAAATATCATATTTTGTGGATCTTAATCTATTAGCTAGTGGTAGAGAGCCTCACTGATTTCTCTACAATTTTATATAACTGTCCGTTTTAATAAGAAAAATAGTAAATAAGGAAAAACTTTTTAAAATAAAGTATTTATTTTTTAATTCATTTAAATATTTTATTTTATTTTCAAATATAGAAATTCTGTAACAGCCTAAAATTTGTTTTGGAATAATAAATAGTTAATTAATTTTTTGGGTGTCAGTGATCAATCAAAAATAGTTATAAATAAATTTTGAAGGATAAATGTATTGTTAAGGAATTTAATATCTATTCTCTATGGAAATTATAGCAAAATAGTTTGAGGCTGAAATTTAACTTGATAATCTTAGGATAATATTTTATCAATGAAAGAACTTATAAATTAAATTGAGAATTAAATTAAATCTCTATGGAATAATCAGCGAGCCTCTTCTCCTTTTCTATACCCATTTTGTTCAAGATTTGGCTAGTTGTAGTTGAGGGAGGGAGGTCCAAAAGGGATTTTGGAATTTCGTGTTCAAAACAGACCAAAGCTTCATTTAAACTTTTATTCTTCATGTTTAAGTGAGGAATATAATCAAAGGATAATTGAGATTTGGTTGAGTTATTGAAAAAATAACCTCAAATTTGGGTGCTTTGTGTTCGACGGGTTTTGGGAAAAATCTGGCGTCAAAATCGTTAATCAATTAATGTGAGAGTATAATGGAACTGAATGTTTGTGTTGCATGATCAATTTGGTTGAGTTTTGTGTTGATTTCAGTTTTCAATTTCTGCATGTTTCTTGTCGACCGAAAAAAAATTTCTGCCTTTTTCTTTACTGTCCGAACAAGCAATGCCTCCCGTGGATGCCGGAAGATTAATCTATCTTAAGAATTTATTTTTGTTTAATATTTTTCTTGCAAAAACTAAAAAATATATACATTTTGAAGGAAAAAATGTCTGAAACATATGACAGAAATTACAGAATACACTTCGCTAACAGAATAAGGCCTATGAAATATATTTCAAGCGGGAACACTAAATAGTAGGTGTTGATACTTAAACAAAAGACAGGTTCAGTAAATAACAAAACTCCTTATGAAAAGAAAAAACAACACTATGTGTGCGTATATGCCAAGTATAAATGGCAACAAAAAAGGCAACGTATCCTGCCAATACTGCTTATACAAGCAAAAAATGATGAAAAAAAGGAGATACATGACAATGTGAGCTTTAATGAATTTGTATGTATTTTGGTGTAGAGGCAAAGGGGGGAAGCTGTGAAAACTATAAAAAAGAACAAATATAATAGGAAAAAGCAAAACTAACCCACCAAAATAGTTACTTCCTCCGGTCCTAAATATAAGATCTAAATGACTTTTTTGGAAAATCCTAAAAAAGCAAAAAATAAGTTAATTATAAATTGGTTTACCTAATTTTTTCCTTAAAATAGTTTATTTTACCTATAAACTACTACCTCCGGTCCTATATATAAGATCTAATTGACTTTTTTTTGGAGAGATTAAGGTTGCGAAATAGACTATTGAATCATGACACATTTGATATATTTTTAGATTATCCATTAGGTTATAGGTAAAATAAACTAGTCTAAGGGAAAAATTATGTAAATCATCAATTTATAATTAACTTATTTTACTTTTTTAGGATTTTCTAAAAAAGTGAATTAGGTCCTATATTTAGGACCGGAGGGAGTAATAGATTATCTAAAAATATATTAAATATGTCATCATTTAATAACATATTTCGCAACCTTAATCTCTCCAAAAAAAAAAGTTATCTAAGTCCTATATTTAGGACCGGAGGTAGTATAAACTAACAAATTTTTGCTATCAGCATTTAGTGAGATGTTATATATACGATTTCCGTGCTTCGCGTGGCTTATTTATAATGATTACTAATCTACAGTCATTGCATTATGGCTTATTTATAATGATTAATTACTAATCTACAGTCATTGCATTAATGGTGAAGTTGCATGAGATAAATCATTAGTCAATCTAGATATAACTTATCCAAGGAGCTGAACGAACCTAATGAACTTTTTATTTAATTTTGAAATACCTTACAAACTACTCATTTTGAAATAATGAAGTTGGAATTTCCGTGCAACTTTAATTTCAAGTGTTTTTCCCAAAAATGAAGTAAATGATAAGATAACTCAAAATAAGCTTATATCATTTACAAACTAATTAATTGAGAAAGTTCAACCTCTTATTATTATAAAGACAGGAAAGACTAATATATTTGGATGAATATTGGGTGAATTTTGTCTATTATGAAACCAAATCTTATATTTTACAGTTGTATTGCATTTCAGCAGCCTCAACCACAAACCTTTTATTAATTGTCATTGTATATCAGTAAACCAAAGTTGCAGAACATGAAGTTCTTTGATTGAGCATCGGTGCATGTTAACTTCCCGCTTCTTGATTAAACCACCAGTCTACTTACATTTCAACTGATGAAAATGAGAATACATTATTACATGATATAACAGTAGATTAATTAATACATAACAATCATGGGTAAACTTTGGTCAAACATCAATAGTCTTTTGTTTCAGTCAATGTCCAGTCATGCGGTTGCACATAATTATATTGTCGATTGTATACTTTCTGGTTTAGCAGAGGCAACATATCTGAAATGCAAAAAGATTGGGCCATCTCCTCTCATTACTCCCCTCAACTAAATTATTAACATTCTCCAACAATGCTCCATGAAGCCGGCACCTAACAATATCTTTGAACCTAACTTGGATTAATGTTCGAGGATGCTCATGCGTGTTTGTAGTATCTGAAACGTAACCGTACCGTCCTTGTCTAAGAATGCTTCTACAAACGACCCATGGAGGCTAAATTGTTGTTTCATGGGTTCCTAACTCATTTGCTTTTGTCACAACAGATCAGATCAAAAGTAAATGGTTGTTTCAAGTCTAAACAAACGCAATGCTTGCTACAATGGAAAATTAGAGCATGGACTTCAAAAAAGGTAATTTCAAGAATCTCAATACACATTTATTTAATTAAATTGTAATAATTAAATTTTATTTACAGAAATGGTATAAGTTTTAATTACTCAAATTTATGTGCTCAAAAAAATTACTCAAATTTCCACAATTATAATTAAATAAAATAAAGGGTAATGGACCTAATCTGGCCCCCAAGTAACCACCAAGGAGCGCTGAGCACCCTGAACTAACAACAGACCCGTATCTGTACTCCAAGTAACCAAGGTGTTTAAAAACTATGCCGGTTGGACGGTCAACAACGTTTGACCGTTATTATGCCTATGTAGCCGCCACGTGAAGACCTGTCTTGCCACCTAGCGCCTTGTCATCGCCACGTAGGATAAGTTTATGTGGGTCCCACATTTAATAAAAAACAATTTCTCCCTCTCACTTCATCACCAAAGGCCACACCAAGGGGGTGGGGGGTGGTGTGGCCTTTGGTGATGAAGTGGGAGGGAGAAATTGTTTTTTATTAAATGTGGGACCCACATAAACTTATCCTACGTGGCGATGACAAGGCGCTTGGTGGCAAGACACGTCTTCACGTGGTGGCCACATAGGCATAATAACGGTCAAACGTTGTTGACCGTCCAACCGAGGTAGTTTTTAAACACCTTGGTTACTTGGAGTACAGATACAGCTCTGTTGTTAGTTCAGGGTGCTCAGCGCTCCTTGGTGGTTACTTGGGGGCCAGATTAAGTCCATTACCCTAAAATAAAATAGTAGTTGGTAGAATAACTATTTAATAAATTTATGAACCATATGTATTTTTCAAAATAACATTTAAATTTTATAATTCATTATAGAAGCCCAATTTATGAAAGAAATTATTTTAAATAGTTTTTAAAGAGAAATGACTTATATATTTTTTGAAAATAACAAGTTTTAATTTACTTGTATTTCTGGGCTTCTAACATTTTAGAAGTGATTATGAATTAATTAAACTGTTATATTATTTTTTATAAAAGGAAAAATGACATTAAATAAAATTCTAGCTAGCTATAAAGGTTTAATAATATCCAAAGCACATAAAAATATTTAGAATAAAAGCATAAGCTGAGAAATAAAACACAGTAATGAGACAACACCAAACTCTTTTCATTCACCTGCATGCAAATTGCAATATAGAATCGATGAGATAGTCTAGACAACTAGTGACCTTCTAAAAGTAATGGGTGGTTGGAACCGGAGAGACGTGCCACTACGAGATCTAAGAGAAACTCAAAATCTCACCACAAAGGGTATTGAAATATTTAGGGGTGTCATAATGCACCAAATATTTCATTGATAAAAAACTAAAAGATTCAACATGACCTATTGAAACTTGTGTAGAACCAAAAGTTGTCAAAAATAGAACCAAACGTAGCAAAATGAAAGCATGTGTTGTTCAGAGCTAAAACAAACCAAACAAAACATAACGTCTCATGAAGACACAAAACATGCATGGTATTAATATGGGTCAATTAGCGTTTGTAAAAAAAAAAGGCTTCAAAGTATAGGTGCTACAAAGGTTAAATAATAATAATGTCCAATTATAGTAAAAAGATAGGCATTACAAATTCAAACCGCGGTATTTTAGTTGAAATTTCCCCCTTATTTTACAAATTAAAACCTTCACAATTAAAAGTTAAAACCACATGAACTAACGAAATTTGAAATGGTTTCTCAAAATTAAATAAACTAGGCGCATATTATGCATGGATCTTATTAATTTATGTCAATATTTTTGTCTTATTTTTTTCAGCTGTGTAAATTATTACCAACATGGTAAAAAAAATTAACCCTAGTATTAATTAAGAGCAACATGTTTTAAAATATGCTTCTACTACCTTCAAAGTATTGTATGTTTTACAATTTATACACATGACAACGTAAATAATTATTAGTCTATAAGGACACGACTTGTTAAATCTTTCTTACAATGTACATATAAACATTACCATGTAACTCATTAAAGTTTAGGAAGATCAACCTTATATATTTTTAAGTATATGCATTATGCCATGATCACAATTGTTTTTTATTACCAACATGATATCATTGTTGATAGATATAAAATAATGATGATTATTTTCTTCATATTAGTTATTTTTAATTGTTTATTTCATTTTAATTTAATTTTAATACTCCAAAATTAAAAGAGCTTATGGGCTTTTCTTTACTTTAAATAATTAATAATGTAAATCTGGAGAGGAAATGAATGTGAGATTAGTAATTTGATTTTTTAATTTTGATATAACATATAATTAGAGGAGAATATGGTTTTTATAAATAAAAATGGGATTTTTTTTAATCAGGAAGCATAAATGATTTTATTAAATTAAAAAGTTAGAATACAAAATAGGTCTGTTAAAAAAAAATTTAAATGATAATACAGAGAAAATTTCAAAAGGTAAACATGGATAAGAGTGAGCCGCTACCGTCGCAAAAACCCTACCATCTTCTTCATCTGTACTTTATGAGAATTTGTGGGTAGAAAAGAATCATCACCGGTAGAAAAGTTATTGAGTAGTGGTTGTTCAAAGAACCATCCCAAAAGATTTTACACCTCTTATCGGCAATAAACCAATCAAATTGGGTTTCAAAGAAGCTCCATGAGTAGATCTCACATAAACAAACATACACACAGGACTAATACATAAGATGAAAATTGGGTAGAAGAAATTTCTCTTGTCACCGAAACTACGAAACCAATTTATTTGAAAATGAAAGAAACATAAAAGCAGACCAATGAAAGTGGTGGACGTCTCCTTCCCCAGCCTGAACCGGGTAAGGACACGCCGATGAAAAACTCGTACAACGACGAGAGAAGAGATCTCACCACCACCCAAAAAGTTTGAGAGGAGAGGAGAGAAGATCTCCCAACTCAAGAGAGTCGCCTATTGTAACATCCTAAAAATTTAATACAGGATTAAAGAGTGTTTTGGGAAATGATAAATGGAGAAATTAGGAATTTTGGGAATTTTTGGGAATTTTTGGAGATTTTTGAGAATATTTTAGAAACATTAAAATAATTAAAGTGCATATAATTAATTAAGAAATGAAGAGTTTGAAATATGAGGGAATGGTAAAGTTAAAAATATTTTGAAGATTCAGAAGATTGGAGACTGGTTTGAGTGGTTTTAAGTTAAAAAGAGTACACTATGGCAAGTTTAGGCTATAATTATCAAAAACCCCCTTATTTCTTCCCATCCAAACAAGCCCCTCCTCCTTTCTTCCTAAAAAACCGACGCCCCACCCCATTTCTCTTCAAAAACTCATTCGGTCACCCCTCCCTTATCTCTTCCTCACCATTTTTCTTCACTCTTTCACTTGCAATCTTTCCCAAAACAGTCCCAACCTTCCATTTATTGTTCTTCTCCTCCCAAGCTTCACAAAAATCGCATGCTCCTTGGATTTCCTCACTGTTCTTGCGGCTTCTTCACCGTTCTTCACTCTTCATCTTCGTTCTTTCTCGTTTTCCGGCGAGCCACGGCGGCCGACTACGTGAAACGGTAAGATTAAGCCGTTTTGTGTGTTCTACAAGTGATTTCCTCTTTGCTAAGTCTATTTCTCATTTTGTTTTTGCTTCTTCCTCCTCTTTTGTCTCTGATTCGGCGTACCTTCTTCAGTGGCCGTTTTTCCGGTACAGCCGGCGGCGGCCGGCGACGAGGTTTACCTCTTCCTCTGACTTTTGAACTCCGTAAGCATTTCTACCTATTTGTGATTTTAGATTCTTGGATAAAGTTGCCTCTTTGAAGTTAGGGTTTTGGATATGCTAAAGTTTTTGAAATGTTAAAGCTTTAATATTGAAATTGAGGCATTGAATTTGAGTTTTCTTGGGAGCAATTGGATTTTCTTGTAGGAGATTGAACATTTGGGAATTTTGGTATAAGTTATGTTTCTTTGAAGCTAGGGTTTGACCATAATTAAATCATTGGAGCTTAAAACAAGAATTTGGGGATGTTTAAGTGGTAAATTGAAGAATTTTGGAAAGTATTTAAGTTTATTCAAGTTGGGAATTATTTTGGGAATTTTATAGACATTTTTAGACTCTTTGAAGTTGTGTTTTGTTAATGAAGGATGTTATGAATAAATTTATAGTTAAATAAGGTTTGTTAAAGTTATATGAGGTTGTTGGAATTTTAGTTTGGTTGGATTGGTATTTGGAAAGAAATTTAAAAGTTAAGTGTTGATTAAATTATGTAATGGACTGTTTGGAGTTTGGTAGTAGGTTTGTGAGATTGGGAAGTTACTTTAAGTAAATTTGATGTTAATATGGTGGTAGGGTGGTAAGAGATTGTTTTGCAATTTTTGGGTATTTTTGGTTTCTTTAAAGTGGAAGTTTGTTATGTGGGCTGTTTAGATTAGATTGGAAGTTAGGAAATGTTTATATAGGTATTATGAAGATGTGGGAGGAGTTAAAATTCTTTGCAATTGTGTATAGGAGGAATTTTGTTAGTTAAAGTCTTGGTTAAAAGAGATTTTAGTTAGGTAAAAGAGTGTTTGAAAGGTGGTGGAATATTTTGGTAGTTAGGGAGCTACAATAAATGCCAAATGATTATAAATGAAATAGTTTTGGTAAGTTATACATGTTTTGGTGATTAGGCAAAAGTTGGGGAAAATGATAAAGTTAATGTTTTAGTAGTCAAAGGTAAATGGACAAAGGAAATGATTAAAATGGTGGATTTAAGAGGATTTGACTAGGTAAGATATGTTTGGAGTTGGTGGAAAGTTTATGAAGTTGGGAAGTCATTTGGAGTTGTAAATTTGATATTAATATGGTGGTTGGTGGTTAGTGATTGTTTTGAAAATGTTATGAGCATAATTGGTTTCTTTAAAGTAAAAGAATGCTTTGTGGACGATATGAATTAAATTGAAGGTAAAGAAATGTTAGTGTTGGTATTATGAAAGTGTAGGAGTAGTGAAATCATTTGAAATCGTGTTTAGGAAGGAGTTGGGAATCAAAGTGAAGGATTAAAGGGAAATTTGTTAAAGAATGGTATGTAAGGGAGGTGGTGAAAGTTCGTGAGTTATGAAAGTCACTTTGAGTGATCAATTTAATATGAAAGGTTGTTTAAATTGGGGTTAGCATGGTGGGCTAGTTTTGTAAGAATTATGAAAAATGGTGAAGTTTGATACTTTAGAAGTTATAAATAAAATGGTTAAGGGAATTGTGATGGCTTAGAAGTATATAGAAAAGTGTGGATGTTAGAAGTAATTTATTACTTCCAGAATTGTTTTAGAATTTGTTTGAATGGGTGGTCAAAGTCACTGATATTGTGTCTTGACCATCAGCAGCTCACTGCGTGATTGTAGACGACGGTGACTCGGGTGGAGCACACGGAAAACAATTGCTGCTAGGATTTATGGTTATTGAGCTTGAACAGGTAATCACGCTTAACTGACTGTGATACTGAGGGTGATGGTAGTTGAGGATTTTCTGACATCCTCTTCTACTTATTTATATATATATATATATATATATATATATATAAACAAAATGAATTCAGATTACGTTATACATAAACGTGGGCTATAGGGTACCTTTCAACTGAACTGTACTTTATATAAATTCATATTTACATATATTCTTTGGTATGTTGCATGACACTGGTTAGTTGTACCTTCGGCCGATGTAACTTATCGATCTGCGCAATCGATAGGTTAATTGTACAGGTTCCTCGGATTTTAAAGGAACCAGGGACGTTTTCACTTTTTATAGTGCTCCCTTTTCAGGGACGTTTTCACTATTTAAAGTGCTCCCTCTTTATGCTTTCAGACTTGAGACTGGGCACAGTGTCAATCATGTTTATTTTTGTCTATTGAGAGATGGATGCATCTATTCTGGATATATACATCGATATATTTGCAAATGTTATGTGCTGTATGCAGGTTTTGAACTGTGGTACCCTGTAGACACTCTACTACCCTACTTCTGGGTCTCACAGTGAGTTAAGTAGTGATTACTAAGACATAGTTTTGTCTCACCCCATTCCCTTTATTATTTTTACAGGTGATCATGCACTAAGGGAGGCAGAGAGGAAGGGGAGAGGTCGTCTGGCCTATACTGATGCAGTAAGTAGGTCGGAGGTGATCTTATAGGGATATATATTGCCATTTCACTAGGCTGCATCCGCTTCCGCCTTTATGAATGTTAGTTTGAATGTGTTGTATTATTGAATGGTTGTTTTACTGGTTCTGTTGATTTAATCTGAAGTGGTTGATGATTTGTGGTATTGATCCTTATGATGATTAAGGGACTATTCTAACGAATATGTCCGTTATTACTGTATTACACTTTGTTCAGTGTAATGATGACTTGTGGAAAGGACGTGGATTTATGGATACAGGTTGACTTGGATGGATTATAGTTAGGAAATCATTTTCCTAACATGATTATGTGATATATTGAAGGTGTATTATTTGATTTTATGTTGTAGCTATATATATAATCATATTAGATGGGCCCCGCTCTAATATGGTTACCTTTTATGTAGCTGGTTTAATTTCTTTTGCTAACTATGTTAGGATATTCTCTCTTTTCTAACATAGTTAGATATGTTTTAAGCATATGGCTTGTAATCTCTTCATAATAGAGAAATTCTTCTGCTAACCATGTTAGGTGAATCTTTTAATAATATGGTTAGGGTATTTAATTTGAAATTATATCGTTTTCCTTTTTCTAACCATGTTAGATGTATTCTTACTAACATGGTTAGACACCCATTGTTTGGGTTGAATTAATTAGCAGTTGGTTTAGGTTTAGGTTAATTTTTACTTTAGTAGGTGGTTCTTTACAACTTGGTATCAGTTTTATGGTAAACGATACCCTGCCTGTTGCATTGCATATAGAATGGCAATATATACCCTTTTTCCCTTCCTATTGTGCATGATCCCTAACCTTTGTTTTGAGGATAAGTGCAGTCGAATTTTGAGGACAAAATTCGTATGGTGGGGAGAGCAGTCATTCCGTACTAAGATATTTAAATTGGAATGATTAGAATGAGGTAAGAAAATGTACTTGTGGGTAGGATTGTAAAGAAAATTTGTGTTTAGATGCATAAATGAGTGAAGTACAATTGGTGATGGATTTCGTTTTCTTCATATTTACTCGGGTTTGACACCTGCTGAAGTTGTTCGATTGCTTGTATAGGTGACTATCAAATCTTTCTTAACTTTTACTGTTTAAAGCATAGTGAAAGTGAGGGAAAATAATAGTTTTGTTATGGTGCATAAGGTTTCACTTTTCTTATGAGCTACGAGGAGGAGAAATGTTAGTTGAGATGTTTGCGAGTTAGTTGAATGCTCCTAATTCATGGACCCTTATGAAAATATAGGGGATGTCTAATATGTCTAGAAGGTACATAAATAAAACTTGTAGGAGGATTGATTTGAGTCACAATTGGAGTATGCCTTGGGTGATTCTAAAGTGAGATTTTGTAATGTTAGGAGTTGCACTTTTAGTTAAGTTATAAGTAAGAAAATATGGATTGATTGAAAGGTTGATTTGAGATGAATATTGGGAAAATTTGAAGTTGGATCTTTAAACCTGGAGGAAAAGGTTGAAATGTAGTTATATTTTAGTGATTGAAAATACATAAGAGCAATTTAAGTCCAAGAAGATATTTATGTTAGGACTAATGATAGGTGTAGAGGTTATGAAATGAGAACAAGTTGGTAGGAATTCTTCAAAAGAGAAGATGTACTAAGTGATTGATATTACTAGTGAGAGTTGTCGAGCTTGATTTTAGAAATTTGGGATTTATATTACGAATTTTCTTCGTTCAACTTAGATTTACTATTTCTTTTTGGTCATTAAGGTACTAAGGGATTGATGATTATATTCTCTAGGTTAACAAAATCCTAGCTTGAAAGCCTGACTATTATCAAGATTAAGGGACTTTTATGGTTGGATAGTTATCCTAGGTTTGAAATTTTAAGTGGGTAGCAGAATATAAAGGCAATGTTTTAATTTTAGGATGTTTAAATGGAAATTTTGTTCTAGAAGAAGGTTCAGTTCAACAATAATTATGGTTGGAATAAATTAGATGAGATTAGAGTAGGATGTGATTTTTGAAATCAAGGAGTAATCTTGAAATTCAAATTGTTGAGAGATTCATGGGGTCTATTTGAGTTAAATGAGTTTAATTAGGTGGTTTTATTGGAATCAAAAAGTAATTTATGTGGGAAAAGATTACATTAATGGTTGGAGGACTAGTGAGGTCTTAAATAGATTATTCTTGGACTTAAACGATGTTGCCTTCCGAACTTTTTATTGTGTTATTGGGATGTTGATCTGTAAAGATGGATCTACGATTTAATATAGTTAGGAAGCAAGTTAAGAGGACCCCTATAGTTGACTCTAGGTGAGACCTAGCTTGTTTGAAGTTGGATGTGAGTATGAATTTTCTCTTGGTTGTTAACTAAGCTTGGTTTCCTTTAAGGTATTTTAATTATGGGCATTTGAATTATGGTTATGTAATCTAAGGACTTATTTAGGTTCAACGATTAGGGTTGAAGAGGTTAGTTCGGCTAATTTTGTTGTAGATTTTAAGTAGGAATTTAAGAGTATCCTTATCCTTAAAATTAATTTATTTATACCAGGAAGATGAGAGTAATTAAATTTGGTTAATGTTTAGAAAAGTGGTGCATGAACGCAAATTTAGTAATTGATGTTTTCATTTGACTGGGAATTTAAATTAGTTAGAGTGATAATGATCCTAAATTCTCTTTAATCATGAAGTTTCTATGATTCTTATATTATTAAGGGTAAGGATTGGTATGAAATTAAGGAATTATATGGATGGTGTTTGAGTTGATTTTTGTGATATTCAAATGGACGTAAATTATGTGAGAGACTCAGGAAATGGATTGGAAAAGCACTTTTAGAACGTGATTCGTTGGTTCTATTCAGTTTGCATACGAAATAGAGATGAGAAGCTTTAGGTGATTATGATGAGTAGTGCTAATATTTGAAATTGAGGAATGATGGTTGGGAAATGAAATAGCAAGATTTGTGTGAATTGTTGTGATTACCATCTATGGTGATTAGATTTAGATTTAGTTCGATGGTGTGAAGGATGAAGGAGGACATGAGTCGGTAAGACCTAAGTTGTTGTGTTGAGTGAAAGGAGTTGTTGGTTATAGTTGTGTGCGTTATGATGATGATGTGACAGTATGATAAGAGAAGAACTTAGATTAATGATCAGAGATTTCTTGGGGTTTTGAGAGGACGAGATAGTTCACTATGGTATTGTATGATGCTTAAACAGTAAAGTAATAAATTGGGGTAGCCTTGAAGGCGAGTGATAAGAATAGTGAGAGAGTGTATATAAAAGGAGTATGGTGAGTTGGAAGGCACGTAATAGAAAATATTTTTTTTTAATAATAATCAAATGATGGTTTGTATGAGTTATTTTGTTTTTCAAAATCCTTTGTGGGAATATAGATAGAGGACGTATAATCCTAAATTTTAGGTTCGAATTTAATAGTTAAGCAATTGTCGTTTAAGTGATATAATGAGGGAGTAGGATATATATTAATAGAGGTCGAGTAAATAGGCAATTGTTGCAAAAGAAAGAGATCTATAAGTAACAACGTTAAATGAGAGTAAATGGTTATCGATTGAGTTATGAGGAATTAGGGAGAACCTCTAGTTCTAGAAGTGTGATTCTCTAGGATCTGTTATTCAACCAATGAATAAATTTGTCTAAATAGATTTATTAAGAATTCATGAGATTGAACATCGGTGAAATTTTCTTGAGAAACGGTTTATGCAAATAAAGGTTAAGATTAATGGATAAGGAAAGCATTACAAATTGAAAACTTCTTGTTTGAGGCTTAGTAAGAATTTTGGTTCATTTATTAAGATTATGTAAGACGTGGGAAATAGTTTAGTGAACGTGTTGGAAAATACTTCTAGCATATGTTCAAATGGAGTCCTTGTCAAAATAAGGAGTAAATTTCTAGGGAATGATTATCAGGGAATTCAGAAGTGAGAGTATAGGAATAACCTTGGAGAAACTATTGGATATAGATTTAAGTCCATCATACTGATAAAAGAACTTTATCCTAACTGGGAATATGGAATAGTGAAAACCATTTTAAGTATTAACCTCAAGATTTCAAAGTGGATAAACATGATAAGAAGTAGTATTGTGTGAGATTGAAATGAAGAAAGCTTAAGTGTTGACATTGATTGGTTAGATAGTCATGATTTCCAAGGTGATGGAATTGTCTTTAATAGGAGATCTTATCACAGGAATTGATCTAAGGAATTGGCAAGGTATGGCTATTAGGGGTGAAATTTTTGGTAGGTGGTTAATGAATGACTCTCATGGTCATATAAGTCCAGGAAATTAAACAATTAAGGTGTAGTAAGGTTGGAATATGACATGAAAAGCTGGAAATAAGAGGAATGATGTATATTAGTTTGACTAGAATTTGAAGTTTTTCTTCCCTACTCTAAGTTCATAGGCTGTATTGATAGGGTTATGCTAATTATTATTTTTAAGAGTTAAGATATAGTGAATTTTGAGGGCAAAATTACTAAAAGGTGGGGAGAATTGTAACATCCTAAAAATTTAATACAGGATTAAAGAGTGTTTTGGGAAATGATAAATGGAGAAATTAGGAATTTTGGGAATTTTTGGGAATTTTTGGAGATTTTTGAGAATATTTTAGAAACATTAAAATAATTAAAGTGCATATAATTAATTAAGAAATGAAGAGTTTGAAATATGAGGGAATGGTAAAGTTAAAAATATTTTGAAGATTCAGAAGATTGGAGACTGGTTTGAGTGGTTTTAAGTTAAAAAGAGTACACTATGGCAAGTTTAGGCTATAATTATCAAAAACCCCCCTTATTTCTTCCCATCCAAACAAGCCCCTCCTCCTTTCTTCCTAAAAAACCGACGCCCCACCCCATTTCTCTTCAAAAACTCATTCGGTCACCCCTCCCTTATCTCTTCCTCACCATTTTTCTTCACTCTTTCACTTGCAATCTTTCCCAAAACAGTCCCAACCTTCCATTTATTGTTCTTCTCCTCCCAAGCTTCACAAAAATCGCATGCTCCTTGGATTTCCTCACTGTTCTTGCGGCTTCTTCACCGTTCTTCACTCTTCATCTTCGTTCTTTCTCGTTTTCCGGCGAGCCACGGCGGCCGACGACTTGAAACGGTAAGATTAAGCCGTTTTGTGTGTTCTACAAGTGATTTCCTCTTTGCTAAGTCTATTTCTCATTTTGTTTTTGCTTCTTCCTCCTCTTTTGTCTCTGATTCGGCGTACCTTCTTCAGTGGCCGTTTTTCCGGTACGGCCGGCGGCGGCCGGCGACGAGGTTTACCTCTTCCTCTGACTTTTGAACTCCGTAAGCATTTCTACCTATTTGTGATTTTAGATTCTTGGATAAAGTTGCCTCTTTGAAGTTAGGGTTTTGGATATGCTAAAGTTTTTGAAATGTTAAAGCTTTAATATTGAAATTGAGGCATTGAATTTGAGTTTTCTTGGGAGCAATTGGATTTTCTTGTAGGAGATTGAACATTTGGGAATTTCGGTATAAGTTATGTTTCTTTGAAGCTAGGGTTTGACCATAATTAAATCATTGGAGCTTAAAACAAGAATTTGGGGATGTTTAAGTGGTAAATTGAAGATTTTTGGAAAGTATTTAAGTTTATTCAAGTTGGGAATTATTTTGGGAATTTTATAGACATTTTTAGACTCTTTGAAGTTGTGTTTTGTTAATGAAGGATGTTATGAATAAATTTATAGTTAAATAAGGTTTGTTAAAGTTATATGAGGTTGTTGGAATTTTAGTTTGGTTGGATTGGTATTTGGAAAGAAATTTAAAAGTTAAGTGTTGATTAAATTATGTAATGGACTGTTTGGAGTTTGGTAGTAGGTTTGTGAGATTGGGAAGTTACTTTAAGTAAATTTGATGTTAATATGGTGGTAGGGTGGTAAGAGATTGTTTTGCAATTTTTGGGTATTTTTGGTTTCTTTAAAGTGGAAGTTTGTTATGTGGGCTGTTTAGATTAGATTGGAAGTTAGGAAATGTTTATATAGGTATTATGAAGATGTGGGAGGAGTTAAAATTCTTTGCAATTGTGTATAGGAGGAATTTTGTTAGTTAAAGTCTTGGTTAAAAGAGATTTTAGTTAGGTAAAAGAGTGTTTGAAAGGTGGTGGAATATTTTGGTAGTTAGGGAGCTACAATAAATGCCAAATGATTATAAATGAAATAGTTTTGGTAAGTTATACATGTTTTGGTGATTAGGCAAAAGTTGGGGAAAATGATAAAGTTAATGTTTTAGTAGTCAAAGGTAAATGGACAAAGGAAATGATTAAAATGGTGGATTTAAGAGGATTTGACTAGGTAAGATATGTTTGGAGTTGGTGGAAAGTTTATGAAGTTGGGAAGTCATTTGGAGTTGTAAATTTGATATTAATATGGTGGTTGGTGGTTAGTGATTGTTTTGAAAATGTTATGAGCATAATTGGTTTCTTTAAAGTAAAAGAATGCTTTGTGGACGATATGAATTAAATTGAAGGTAAAGAAATGTTAGTGTTGGCATTATGAAAGTGTAGGAGTAGTGAAATCATTTGAAATCGTGTTTAGGAAGGAGTTGGGAATCAAAGTGAAGGATTAAAGGGAAATTTGTTAAAGAATGGTATGTAAGGGAGGTGGTGAAAGTTCGTGAGTTATGAAAGTCACTTTGAGTGATCAATTTAATATGAAAGGTTGTTTTAATTGGGGTTAGCATGGTGGGCTAGTTTTGTAAGAATTATGAAAAATGGTGAAGTTTGATACTTTAGAAGTTATAAATAAAATGGTTAAGGGAATTGTGATGGCTTAGAAGTATATAGAAAAGTGTGGATGTTAGAAGTAATTTATTACTTCCAGAATTGTTTTAGAATTTGTTTGAATGGGTGGTCAAAGTCACTGATATTGTGTCTTGACCATCAGCAGCTCACTGCGTGATTGTAGACGACGGTGACTCGGGTGGAGCACACGGAAAACAATTGCTGCTAGGATTTATGGTTATTGAGCTTGAACAGGTAATCACGCTTAACTGACTGTGATACTGAGGGTGATGGTAGTTGAGGATTTTCTGACATCCTCTTCTACTTATTTATATATATATATAAACAAAATGAATTCAGATTACGTTATACATAAACGTGGGCTATAGGGTACCTTTCAACTGAACTGTACTTTATATAAATTCATATTTACATATATTCTTTGGTATGTTGCATGACACTGGTTAGTTGTACCTTCGGCCGATGTAACTTATCGATCTGCGCAATCGATAGGTTAATTGTACAGGTTCCTCGGATTTTAAAGGAACCAGGGACGTTTTCACTTTTTATAGTGCTCCCTTTTCAGGGACGTTTTCACTATTTAAAGTGCTCCCTCTTTATGCTTTCAGACTTGAGACTGGGCTCAGTGTCAATCATGTTTATTTTTGTCTATTGAGAGATGGATGCATCTATTCTGGATATATACATCGATATATTTGCAAATGTTATGTGCTGTATGCAGGTTTTGAACTGTGGTACCCTGTAGACACTCCACTACCCCACTTCTGGGTCTCACAGTGAGTTAAGTAGTGATTACTAAGACATAGTTTTGTCTCACCCCATTCCCTTTATTATTTTTACAGGTGATCATGCACTAAGGGAGGCAGAGAGAAAGGGGAGAGGTCGTCTGGCCTATACTGATGCAGTAAGTAGGTCGGAGGTGATCTTATAGGGATATATATTGCCATTTCACTAGGCTGCATCCGCTTCCGCCTTTATGAATGTTAGTTTGAATGTGTTGTATTATTGAATGGTTGTTTTACTGGTTCTGTTGATTTAATCTGAAGTGGTTGATGATTTGTGGTATTGATCCTTATGATGATTAAGGGACTATTCTAACGAATATGTCCGTTATTACTGTATTACACTTTGTTCAGTGTAATGATGACTTGTGGAAAGGACGTGGATTTATGGATACAGGTTGACTTGGATGGATTATAGTTAGGAAATCATTTTCCTAACATGATTATGTGATATATTGAAGGTGTATTATTTGATTTTATGTTGTAGCTATATATATAATCATATTAGATGGGCCCCGCTCTAATATGGTTACCTTTTATGTAGCTGGTTTAATTTCTTTTGCTAACTATGTTAGGAGATTCTCTCTTTTCTAACATAGTTAGATATGTTTTAAGCATATGGCTTGTAATCTCTTCATAATAGAGAAATTCTTCTGCTAACCATGTTAGGTGAATCTTTTAATAACATGGTTAGGGTATTTAATTTGAAATTATATCGTTTTCCTTTTTCTAACCATGTTAGATGTATTCTTACTAACATGGTTAGACACCCATTGTTTGGGTTGAATTAATTAGCAGTTGGTTTAGGTTTAGGTTAATTTTTACTTTAGTAGGTGGTTCTTTACACCTATCCAAATAAATATGAGATTGATTATAGGGTAATAGCTGGAAGGGAATAAATATGGGATTAGTAGTATGGCAACACGTTAACATCCTAAGTTTATTTTAAAATATATGAACAAAAAAATAATCAAGTATTGGATGTGATTATTTTAGTGAACAATGCCCTTATATATAGCTCTTTTTCTTAAGAAGCTACTTGAAGAAGGTGCACATATTGCTTGTACAGTATATACCTTTAAATACAAAAATAAACTACATAGCGGGGTTTTACTAAACGCCGATAAGCGAAGGAAAAATGCCGGTAGGTATAAAATAATATTTTTTTAAAAAAAACCATGCATACCGGCGTTTCCTGGAAAAACGCCGGTAAGTATAAAATAACATTTTTTTAAAAAAAACCATGGAAACACCGGTATGCGGTATTTTTTTTAAAAAAATAAACTACATAGAGGCGTTTCACCAAATGCCGATAAGCGGAGGAAAAACGCCGGTATGTATTAAATAATATTTTTTTAAAAAAAACCATGCATACTGGAGTTTCCAGGAAATGCCAGTACATAATATTTAAATACATCTCTGCATATCGGCGTTTGTAAAATCGCCGGTAAAATAATAATACAATATCACTTTCCAGTGTTCCCATCATAAACGCCGGTATGCTCCACGTTCTCTATAAATAGCGATGCTCCCCCCTTTTCCCTTACTCATTCGTTTCTTGCTCCTTACTACTTCTTTCTATTCGTTTCTCAGTGATCATTATAAATAGCGGTTCGCCCCCCACATTGCACATTTGGTGGTTGCTTATTGTCATATCTCTTTTTATTTATATTTGCTTCATTTTTGTTCATTTTTATATCATTGCTAATTTACATATTTGATATACTTTAGTTGCTCTTATAGGTATTATTTTCTTTTAATGTGTGTAATATGATTTTTTTGTCGTTATTATTTATTAATATTTTTTAGTTATATCTATAATACTAAATTTTCGTCCCAATTTAATATTAAATTGGGATGAAAATTTATTTTTTTAATATTTTTTAAACACTTTTCGGCGTTTTTGGAAACGCCGAAAAGGTATAATAGCATACCGGCGTTTTGGGCGTTTTCCCAAAACGCCGGTATGTCAATTATTAAAATAATGGACATATCGGCGTTTCTGGAAACGCCGGTAAACTGCATATGTTTTGTAGTGTTATGAAGTGCTGTTATAAAAAGACATTAACCATATGTGTATAAAAAAAAGACATTAACCACAGTGAGTTAAGAAGTGAAACCTATATCTGATAGAAAAAAGAACTGAAAACTATTCGTGGGGCAAAAAACCATTATTGAATGTCCAATTGCAATAACCTGCAGTGTGTACTGTACTACATCGCAATATCCACATTGAGAGCATTTTTTAGACCTGCAAATATATATCTTATTGTGTAACTGTTGTATCTTACTAAGCTCACTTAATACTGATTATATAGCATAAGAAAGTGCACCGTCTCCATTAAGCTTCCTATTGGAGGGTGAGACCTAAAGAGCCATAAATATAAGTAGACACATCAGCAAGAAAGTTGTTGCAATTATTGTGAATGTAATTATTTTAGTGAACAATACCCCTATACCCCTTCATTGTATTATGTAGAGGATGATTTTGTTAGGGCTCAAACTCGAGTTTATGATAATACATTTAGGGGTCATTTGGTTCGCTGAAAGAGGTTTTGATGGAAGTGGAAGTGGAGGTGGATGTAGGAGTGGAAGTGGAGGTGGAAGTAGGGTTTTAATGTGTCTTTGGTGTGGAGGAAGTGTATATAGAAGTGAGGTATTTTTTTAATATTTATATTAAAATTTTTTTTTAATATGATTCCACCAAAGACACCAAATGGTGATTTCCACTTCCACTTCCACTTCCCTACCCCCAGTTCCAGCGAACCAAACGAGACTTAGGTGGAATCATGAACAATCAATATTTTGGGATCCAAATTATTCTATTGCTCATTGTGCATAGCATTTTGGTTTATCACCCATTTTTCATATGTAGATGAAGTTAACCCTATTGATAAGGAGAAAATCACAATAGATGACATGCTTCAATGTATCTTATAAATGACAATCAAATGAGTTATGCTAAAAAAAACAATCATTAGCTCTTCAAAATATAGCACTTCAAATAAGTGAAATTAATTCAAACCTTGAGGCTTTGAATAAAAGGGGATTTTTTATATATCAAATGATGTTTCAAAAGAAAATGAAACTTCAAGTAAAAATTTAATTATGGAGAGTGATAAGTTGTTAACAATAGCTTCTGATTATGGAGTGTCATAAAAATCTATTTGGGAGATAAATACACATTGTGCAGTCAATGTTGCTGCCCCACCTTGTTGCTCTACTACAAATTGTCCCTATACCAGTGCACCTTTACATGCGCTTAGAAGAAACGCATGTATTGAGGGTCCTTTACATGCGCTTTAAGCGCAAGTACAGGTAAGAATCTATACATGCGCTTAAAGTGCATGTAGAGATAAGACCTTTACATGCGCTTTAAGCGCATGTATAGAACTGTGCTTAAATGAAAATTCACTAAAACAATGACTAGAAAAGGATTTACGTATTTAGAGATAAAATATAAAAAGAACTTAGGTGAAAAGCTCAAAATCATATGAAAATCTTTAAAATGATATGTTAATTGGGCTTTACATGCGCTTTAAACGCATGTAAAGGGCATAGCTTACTAATATAACAAAAGGAAGCTAATACATGCGCTTGAAGCGCATGTAAAGAGATGTACTTCAATAGAAAATCACAAAAACATTGACTAGGACAAGATTTAAGTATTTTAAGTTAAAGTATTAAAATAATTTACCTCAAAAATTCAAAATGATATGAAAATCTTTAAAATGATATGGATATTGGGCTTTACATGCGCTTTAAGCGCATGTAATGGCACTACTGAAGTGCAAAACATGGAGTCATGCATAAGAGATCCTCCTCAGACCTCATAAGGTGTTCCTGCTTGTGGACTTAGTGTTTCAAAGCTCCATTACCACTTTGGGTGCTATGAAAATGTTGAAACACCCTTTACATGCGCTTTAAGCGCATGTAAAGGCACTACTGAAGTGCAAAACATGGAGTCATGCATAAGAGATCCTCCTCAGACCTCATAAGATGTTCCTGCTTGTGTACTTAGTGTTTCAAAGCTCTATTACCACTTTTGTATGTGGAAATGCTGCCTGTACATGCGCTTAAAGCGCATGTAGAGTGCATGTAGAGGCTCTACATGCGCTTTAAGCGCATGTAGAGCCTAGAGCCTGTACATGCGCTTTAAGCGCATGTAAAGGCGGCCCTGAATTTTTTTTTATATAAATTTATGAAACAAATTAATAAAAACCTAAAACATTACAATTAATTTAGAAATTTTAATTTACTTTTAGAAAGTTTGCCAAAACTTTATTTCCATTATATTACAAAAAAATTGAGTATTTGATTTTAATTTGGGAATAATTAGAAACTTTCTATCAATGACAATATTGTAGGAATTTTCATTTCGAATGTGTAACATCCCAAATTTTAAATTAGGAATAATTGACAATTAATTAAGGTATTAGGATGTCATTATTAATTAATAGGCATTGTAAGTAAGTAAATGATGATAAGTATATTTTTAAGAAAATAATATGCCTATTTTTCTTGGAAATTAAAGAAATATAGTTAGTAATTTAATTTTTGATTGAAGAAAAACATAAATGTTAGTGTATGGAGTATTTTTATAATTTGTTTTGAGATAGGAAATTAAAAATGGGAGAAGTAAATAAGTATGGAAAGAAGGACAATTGGGTAAAGTGCCCCAAAACCCTAATATATTTCCACACACCAAACACTTCCTTCTTCCCTTTCCATTATACCAAACCCGCACCCCCTCACCTTCATCATCATCCGCCTCCTCCCTCTCTCAAGCTCCGATCGTCCTCCTCCCCTCGGCTCATCGGCCTCCCACACTTCCTCTTCCTCCCTAAAACTTCGAAATCGCGTTGGTTTCTTGTGCTTCTCACTGCTTCTCGCCATCTTCTTCGATTTCATCTTCCTTCCATCATCTTCTTTGTTTTTCCGGCGAGTTCGACGTTCAACGGCGGGGGTGAGGTAAAGCTTCAACCTTTCTTGTACATCTCGCGTTCTCACCCTTACCAACATCGTTTCTCATTTCTTCCTTAGATCTTCGTCGTGTTTCAGTTCTCACCGTCGGCTTCTTCGTTTTTCCGGTGAGCTTATCGGCAGCGGAGGTCGCTATTGTCGCGTGCGACCTTGGCTTGGACCTAGGTGAACATTCTTAACCTTTTTTTTTGCATCCATTTATCTTATGTTTTGTGCGAGTTTTGAGGAGAGGCCGAGATTGGGTTTGAGTTTTGGGTTAAAAATCATCCAAAGAAATTATTAAGTTTTGGGTTAGAGTAGTCGAAGTGATTATTTGAACGTTGATTAAGGTTTTGTGAAGTTTATGCTAAACCCTAACTTTAGGGATTTTTGATTTCTCTGTTTGATTTGTTGATGCTATGTATGTGTGTGTGTGTGGTTGGTTCTGCATAGAGAAGTAAGAAGAGAATTTTGAGATTTGGTAAAGTTGGATAGTGTTGTTTGTGGGTGTATAAAGTTTCTACAAATCTTGGTCGAGATGGTTGAGTAAAAATTTAATTTGGGAAGTGATGTAGATTTTGTTTATGTTTGGATAGAAATTTGTTTTGATTTTCTTTTGGCTTGAGAGATGTATATTGTCCTTTGGAAGTAACTTTTAGTTATAAGCATATAATGACATGAATTCTTGGCAACTTATAAGAAATAGGCACAACTCTAAATTACTTCTTGGATGGTGGAATGAATAGAGCTCAGATTCTTTTCCCGGGAGTTGGTTGCTTTTTTATTGCAGTTTGTCTAGGCTCGGCTGTGCATTCATCTAACATTGCAGATGATGAGGCCAAGCTCAACAATTCATTAGATGATGACAAAGATGGAGCCAAGTATGTGTTTATTATTTACATCTCTATGTGTTTGCCACAACATATAAATGTTAAAAATTAACATATAAAACTGAATCAACATACCTACTTGTTCCTTTTGATCCTCTTAACTTCTTTTTTACCCAATGCTTGAGCGTGGATCCACTATTCAGTGATTTCAGTCTAAATCCTTTGACTGTCAGAATAAAATCAGGAAATGCATCAAACCAGCATGTTGAAGCATACTTTAAGTTATAGAATCTTCCAGGGAACGAATATAGATTAGGGACAACTAAAGTACGTCCCTTACTATTATACCAAAACAAGAAATGATGCGGTGAGTTGTTTTTGCTATATGTATACTCTAAATAAGCTAGAATTCTTAATGAAACAGTTGAAGAGTAAGGTTAGCTTGCATCAATTTCAATTAATGGCGGTAGAAATAAACCAACAAAATAAAATAATATTTTTTCCTCTTCCTTTTAAATTAAGAAAGTTAACTTAGAAACGCCACCATATCAGTTGATCGGGTGAAGCTAATTATTCTTACATGTGCTGAAGTGTTCAATAGTATTTTGTAAATGCTACTCCCTCCGGTCCTAAATATAGGACCTAGATAACTTTTCTTGGGGAGATTAAGGAAGACTTAATTTTAGATGTCTTTCCAATAATACCCCTTCTTAATTAGTTTAGTTACTTAGTAGTCATTTCTCCCCTACCAAAGGAGTTGTGAAGAAGAAGAAGGATAATTTAAGAAAAATGTGACCAAAAGTGTATCTAGGTCTTATATTTAGGACCAAAATGAAGTCTCTATCTAGGTCCTATATTTAGGACCAGAGGGAGTATTATTCTTGTGTTATGTTTGTTATCACTTTTGATAGTATTTTGTTGATCTTGCCTCCAAATTTTGTTCTTTTGCCAAATTAATTAACGCTTCCTCTGGGCAAGAAATACATAGAGGTAAGGAGGTCTGATCATGTAAAAAATTTGTACTCTTGCAGTTTTGTTTCAGTCACAATTTTACATTTATCTTAATTTTTAAAATCTGTAACTAAATCAAAAGATCTTGAGAATGGAGAGGTTGCTTCTGTAGACATTTCAAAAGCAGGAACAGCAGCTTTTCTTATAGAGCTTGAGGAAAAAAGAGCTATAAAGGCAGGTGATTATTGTTTGTCGCAGATATATTTAGTATAATACTCCCTCCGTTTCTAAATATAAGATCACTATGGTTAATTTGGGGAGATTAAGGAAGACAATAAAATTACATGATCTTCCCAAAATCCCCTCAATTGCTTGACTTTAAAAGGATGATGGGTTTTCAATGAAAAGAGGGAGTATAAGGGTAGTTTGGCAAAACTTGAGATAAAATAGGAAGTGATCTTATATTTAAGAACTTATCCATTTCCCCAAAGTGATCTTATATTTAGGAATGGAGAGAGTATTTGGGTAAAGTGTCTCGTGTATTTTATTAAAGTTTTCAATCAAATTATACATTTTAGCCATTCATTCATACTCAATCATCTTATCAAACCAATCATAAATAAACTTATATAAGTGTGTGATAGACAAGTTCTGATGTAAAGGGTGCTCCATGTGTATATGGACCTATCCGATTATACCTCAACATATTCACTGATATGTGCATTCCAATTATTTTTTAATGTTGTTTTCTCTTATTTTATCAATAGTCATAAATTTACTGCCAACTAATTGATAAATCATGTGGTGATGCTTGATTCTAAGGTCACCGTTAATTTAGTGGAGATCATATATACCTTTTACCAATTTACCTTTTTCTCTTTGTATTTATATAGGGCAACAAAGCATTATACTTTTTGTTTTTCATGTGTACGTAAGTTTTAAATTGAACTTAGAACTTTTGTGCTTTAAATTTGAATGTGATTTAATGGATTTATCCTTCAATTCCCTGTTTTATGGGATTGCTGACATATACTCTCTATATTTGATGATCATGCATAAACTGTGGACTTTGTCTGCGGCTCCATGAGGTAGGAATGTAAATTTATTAGATGAAAAGCAAAAGATTGACTTTGTCCAATAAAAGAATATATATTAAAAAAAAATATAGTTGTTCATGCGCTTTAAGCGCATGTAGAGGTAGGTACCTCTCTACATGCGCTTGCATGTAGAGGTAGGTACCTCTACATGCGCTTTAAGCGCATGTAGAGCCCCCCTCTACATACGCTTTTAAAAAACGCATTTAGAGCCTTTACCAGCGCCCCCCTCTACATGCGCTTTATAAGCGTATGTAGAGGCCAAAATAAGCGCATGTAAATGGGGTAATCTGTGGTAGTGTTGGATAAGGTATTGTTGGATTTTATTGTAAATATAAATCAAGACATAATCACAAGACATAATCACACATGTTAATGATATAAAGACAGCATAAATATATAACAATACAAATTGCACTATTGATAGAACTATACAAATAGTATGGCTTCATATAATGCATACATCATCAAATTTCTAAATCCTCAGTAGATGATCCTGCAATAGATGAACTTTGGGATGCTCAACACATCTTTTCCTTTTTCTTCATGCAAAATTTCTCATACATGAGTATGCATTTCCATTCTTTTCAGAAGTACTTCGTGTTTCCTTGATAAACAATTTCCAATTTAACCCACAATTCTTTCGCTGAATTACATGGAGAGAGTTCATAAATATACACCTCTGGCTTTACTGCACATAACAGAATGTGCAATGCTTGATTATTTAGTTGGACCTTCTTAATATCTTCTTCATTCCACCCAGTTTCATCCTTCTCAGTTGAGAAACCAAATGGAGTGACTTTTTTCGGGATGTGATGAGGGCCATTAACAACCACTTGCCATAATCGATAATCCGTTGAAAGGAGAAATGCTTTCATCCGTTCCTTCCAATAAGCGTAATTGGTCCCATTGAATAATGGTGGTCGAGTTAAAGAGTGGCCTTCTTCGACTGGGAAGGGAATTTTACCGCCAAACATTTCCTACAAAAACGTATGCAAAATATTATAATAAATGTGTACTACTAAATCAACGTACGTAATGAACAACATTAAGAATATTTCATCACTAGGTGTGATCAACCATATATAGATCACATGGTGCCACTATAACACACACACACACATCTGTTTGTGTGTGTGTGTGTATTATTGACCAAAATGTCATAGATACTATGAAGAATTGAAATTGATTTGTTTGGTCGAATGGCACTCGGAGAACTTGACGAAAGAATGAATTTTGACTGATATGGAAAACTAAGATGAAATAACAAAATATATCTCTACGATTTGAGAATCAAAAACATGTTTTCTATGTAATCAAAGCAGTAGAATGCTTAATCTGTTAATTGATAATAATGACTAGAGCAATAATCAAAATACTGATCAGATAAGTAATTATATTTACACATGTGGAAAAACAAAGATAACTTCTGAATAATGAACTATGGCCATTCAATTTTGTGTCCGAAATAATCGTTTTCAGGCTTCAAATCTTTTATTGGTCAAATAATACCATTTTTGTTTATGATAATACACTTTTAATATTTCAATTAGAGAGAATACCAAAACCAAAACCAAAATAGAGCATAAAGAGAACGAATACCGCAATATCACGAATTCCCTTGGTTTTGAAGCCCTGAACACTCACTACTCTTCTAGAGTTTAAGTGTGGAATGAGATGCATAAGAAACCCACAGATGAATGTGAATTAGAATAAAAATAATGCAGATACATGGCGAGTTGGAAGCAAAATAAGAAGGGTTTGATGTATACTCACCTTCAGTTGCTTCAGAAAATTGGGTCCTCACAAAGCAGTATTGGATCATATATATGATAGATATTTTCTAATAAGATTAACAATATTGTACTATCTGAGAGTGTATACATTGATAATTTATAATACTCCTCAGTGAGGGGATGCATTTGCGCCTTCAAATAATCTTGGGCCTGTTGAGGTACGTACATTAATAACAAATACTTTTCCAAGACAAGCCAATGAATTATATCGCCTATAATAAATTTTAAATTCAAGGAAAATAACCATATCACTTGATATTTAATGTTCATCATCAATCAATCATTATCATTATCAATATGGAGTATCTCTTAAAATTTTATCCAGCCACTTTTCCCTTTTGCACTATAAATGAAAGAGAGTTATGAGTAAGGTAAGAAAAAATGTATTAAATGAGGAGAGAATGTGAGATGAACTATTATATTTTAGATAAATCAATCATTCAAATTTTGGTTCTTATATTAGGGGTCAGAAAGAATATTTTCAAAGCCATATTTTACTTTCTTTAGCTTTCACACCACAGTGGTCTGGAGAAAGGTTTATGAGAGGTTCAATTTACATAGCAAGCAGAAAGGTACGATGCACATGTGATTGTGATTGTGATTGTGATTGCCTTTTAATTTCTCACTGATTGCTTCGTTTTAATTCCCCACTTGGCGAACACTCATTGATTGTAATCAGTTCCAATTTTCTTCCTAGTTGGCACGACACCCCAATTCATCTTTAAGGCTCCTCGATTCTGTTACTCTTTTTTTTTCCATTGATGAGTCATTTTTTATCGGAAGTTGAAGCGTCAATAACATTTGAGGAGATTGAAACTTAAATTGTGATACTTCCTCAACACTCTCTTTCATTTTGGAGATTTATGAAGCATCTAAGCGCCTGGATACGGTTCAAAGTAAATATAGAATTCCAGAAACTTAAATTGTGATACTTCCTTAACCCCTACCAGATTTTGTGCCATTGAAAAATCCGCCAATTGTGAAACCTTTCTTTGTGTAATGATTTGTCTCATAATTACTTCAGTTCAGAAACAAAATCTCATCATAATACGGTGCAATATTTTTTGATGTGATTTACCTATTCACATTTTACTAAAAAAGGAAATATGAATTATAATTAAATTGCATACTACTGTAAGACAATTTTAATTGGTTCATGATTATGAAATGTTTCGTTATTATAAAGGGAAAATTTAATTTGAAGTCCCTCACAAGGGACTTAATACTAGAAAAGTCTCATAAACTCTCCAAATTAAAGTAGAGTTCTAAGGGACCTCACTTTAATATATATTCTAAATGTGAAAAGACTGTTTTGCCCCTCAACTTAAGTAAAAAATTAATGGGCAGGGATTAACGAGGGCATGCATGAGCATGCATAACAACTCCATGTGGGCAGAGAATCACAAATTTATGGGCACTTCTAACAAGGTCATGACCACCCCTCTAACAAGTTAATGGGTAGGGATTGATGAGGACATGAGCATGCGTAACAACCCCATGGGCAGAGATTAACAAGTTCATGGACATTTCTAACAAGGTCATGACCGACCCTCTAGATGTAATGACAACTCCTCTAACAAGTTAATAAGCAGAGATTGACGAGGGCATACGCGTAACAACCCCATGGGCATGAAATGACAAATTAATAGGCTTAGGGGCAAAAAAGTCTTTTCACATTTAAAATATATTAAAGTGGGGTTCTAAAGTTTGGACCTATTACTGGGTATTATTGGATTAACAATGATTCTAAAAAAATGCCTCAATGTAAAATTTTATTCCTAAAGTGCTACTTTCTTTTTTTGATCCATGATCAAGGTATCCCCTCACTCGACAAGTGAGAGACTAATCCTCTGCTGATTTGTAGGCACGTCAAAGGGTGGGACAGGTGGCCTGGGAGATTTAATGCTTCTCCATACCCAACGCCAGGGATCGAACCCCAGACAATTGGTTAAGGGTGAATGAGTCATTGTCACTCAACCACATACCCCAGGTTTAAAGTGCTACTTTCTAATTAACAAGATTTCTGTAACTAGGGGTGGGCATTCGGTTTTTCGGTTCATAACCGAACCGAAACCGAAAATAACCGATAACCGAATTGCCTACAAATCGTAAACCGAAACCGAAACCGAATAATCAATAACCATAACCGAAAAACCGAATTAATTTCGGTTTGGTTATGGTTATTTTTCGGTTATTTTTGGACTTTTTTTGTTTTATGGACCAAATGAATTTTTTTAAGATTGGTCATGCATTTAAAGTTTCCTCCACACCTAGTTATACTTTCAACACAATCTATACAATTTTTTCTCACAAAATAAGAGCAACTAAAATTCAAAGTATCAACCATACCAAAAATTACATTCAAATAGCAAGCATTTTTAGGACAATAACCAACAAAAATAAAAGAGCCACCCAATTTGACCTAATCTTGGATAGAGGATAACAAACTCAACATAAACATCAAATTCATTGTTTACTAAAGATCCTCCAAAAGCACATAGTCAGCATGTAATTTTTTGCTTCAACCAAAGCAAAACTTTTATCCTTTACAAGTTTAGACTGAACAAATGAAAACTACAAAATGTTAAAAGTCGTCCAACATTAGTAATTTCCTCTTAATATGGAACTATCTATTGAACTCAGTAAAAGACATTTGAGGCAAACTTAGAGTATACTCTTAGACATTGAATGAGCAGAAAAATAATAAGAGGAAAAATTGAAATATGGAGAGGTTGAAAAAGGAAAAGGAACATGTTGAATGAGCCGAAAAAGCAACGAATTCCTCTTCTGAAACATATGGGTATTTTTTGGTTTTAACCAAATACATTTTATTATTGATATTGATTTATTGGGTTTTTTTAAAGCATATTGAATTTTTCGGTTTTTTCGGTTAACCAATTATTTTTTTTAAAGAAACCGAAACCGAACCAATAACCGAAATGAGAACTAAATAAAAACCGAAACCGAAACCGAAAACAAAAAAACTGAAACCGAAAAACCGATAACCATTTGGTTCGGTTTGGTTTTCGGTTTTCGGTTTGTTTTGCCCACCCCTATCTGTAACTGCTCTCAGTTTGGATTAGTTGTTGTGTACTTGTGAAAAAATTCTAGAATAAGTTTATAGTTCACGCTTATACATTTTTTTTGTCAAAATTCACACTTCTATTTCAATGACGATTATTACAATCATCTAATGTGATCTGCATAGGTGACAAAATTAAAATGGAGATATGACTCACTATTTTTTATATTATACTTAAACCTTCATATTCTTACCATAAAAAATGGGTTAAATGAAAAAAAATAACTGAATATAGTTGGCATCCTAAATTATATTAGGACGAAGTTTTCTCAATGGGATAGGAGATTTTTGCAAATTTTGTAATTGTCGAGCAAAAGAACACATGCAAAAGCTAAGTTTGCCAGATATTATCTTTCAATTTTACAATTTCATCCTAAAAAGTTACATATACGCCTAAAGTTGAAGAATAACTATGGTTTTGTTAAAAAATATCCATGTATTTGTGAATTAAGGTGAACAATTTGATTATAATGTGCCTTGTTATAAAAACGGCTGTTATCAAATTAGATAAAAAAATATTATGTAGCATAATTAACTATTAGTGAATGTATGAACAAGAAAGCAACATAGTATCAATTTCTGATAAGGTTTTTGAAGGATGGGGGTTCATATTAATAGTATTTGAAAACTTTATCAGAAATTGATACTATGAAAATTAAGAATGGTGGTTTAGGGGAAACTGTTTTTAAGAGTTATAAGCAAATATATTTTAAGGGTGACAAGTTAAACTTTGAGAAGATATATTCGGGAAGGGCGAGACTTATTTTCATAGTAGAATATGTAATATGAATTAATTTTTTACTTAATTTTTCAATTAAATAATCATAAATTCTACATCATTGATGAAGATTTAGGAGACGATATTTATAATTGTCATAAACAGATATATTTTAGTATAAGGGGTTTATGAGAAGATATTTTTGAAAGGTGAGGGATTTATTTTCATAGTAATTGAAGTAGTACATATAATATAAATTATTTTTTCCAAAAACCTTTTCACTCACATATTATAAATACTACATCATCAATAGTTATTTAGGGGACAATATTTTTAAACTTTATAAGAAGATATATTTTAATTATGTGGGGTTCTGAGAAGATATATATTTTGGAAGTGTGTGAGACTTATTTTTATAGTAACTGAAGAAACATGTAATATAAATTAATTTTCTTCCACAACTTTTTCATTAACACATCATAAATGGAGATTCAGGCGACAATATTTATAAATGTTATAAGCAAATATATTTTAGTGGTAGGAGTTTATGTGAATATATGTTTTGGAAGTGTAGGGGAGTCATCTTACAGTAGTTGAAATATTACAAGTATAAATTAATTGTTTTCCTAATTTTTTTTTTCATTATCAAATCATAGACACCACGTTGTGAATAGAGATTTTGAGGATAATAATTTTATACGTTATGAGAAGATATATTTTGGGGGTAGCTTGAGGTGTTATAAGAAGATATATGTTGGATTGGTGGGGTTTATATTCATAATAATTGAAATAGTACATATACTATAAAGATCTTAGAAATTGAAAATATATGGAAAGATCAACTGCCAAAAAAATTTAGTCAAAGTGAATTTTCATATGAGGGAGGTGCTCAAGTCAAATTAGGTTTTTTGGGGGTAGTTTGGATGGAGAAAGTTGAGGATGGAGTTTAACTCTTCTATAATTTATACACAAGCGAGTTTGATTTTTGTCCAAGTTAAAAAGATTATATGTAATCTAAATTGAAAATGTTAGTATTGAGATTTGGGAGAGACGTGGTCACATTGCTAAAATAATTTTTTTTATCGACGATCAAGGTATTTCCCACTCGACAAGTGAGAGACTAATCCTCCGCAACATGTATTATTCGAAAATTAGCAGCACAAATCAATGGAGTATTGTAATTAATTCACAAGACAAAAATATCTTATTAATAACAAAAAATATAACCGTCCTATCAATGTATTCAATGGTTCTGAAATGTGTAAAAATTGTACATTATTTTCTACCTTATTTTGAATTATATGCACAACCTTTAAATCCTTTTATTTCAACTATTTTCTTACCTCAGACAGTTTCTTTAAATTGTGCCAAACAATTAAGCAAATATTTTACAATTTTTTCCTTACTCCAATTAACAAGTGCCTAAATCTATTTGCTTCTTTATATTATGCCAAATATACTACTCTCTATCACATATAAGACGACTCACATTTACTTAGAACATCAAACACCTTCATATTATGACAATATGTGATACTACATCAATGAAAACATCCTCATACATCGAGTTTACATATTAATATATGGGCCAAATGACTTTATTTGCAAAAATATAACACAACAATGAGTTTATTGATGCTACCAAAATTTTGATAAAAATATCCGCAAGTATACGAATCGTAAATTAGTAAAGTGGTAAATCAAGGTCGATCACACAGAGATTTAGACAATTAATAACTAGGCATTAGATCTCCTATTTTCGTTCAAGTTGAGTACAAGAAATTGATTTTAATTACCTATCATCTAAGAAAATAAATAAAACAAAATATTCATACAGAAGAAATTCACGAGTCAAAAGAACAACCTAGAGTCACCTTTATCTGCTTCTTAGAATTTATTCCCACTAAATTAATTATAAATTAATTCAACTAGCTAATTTAGAGTACTAGTGTCTATAAATGCCTTTCGGCCCACTTACATCCTTGCCTAGCTTAATTACACGATATCTTGCACTAATTTACTAGGCTAATTTATACCGGTACCGCTCTAATGTGACTATGTAGCAGTTCTAGGTATATGTCTATCCTAGTCGCAAATCAGATTAAAAATTCAATCTTACACTATTTAATCTCATGGTATATTTAAAATCCTCTCTTTCGAGTTCAATTCTAAATTCTCTAAACATATCTAATGGTGATCAAACACTAAACAAGTTAATCAATAATAGCAAGATTAAATAAACTAAATCAAATTAATCATGACTAAACAGTGGGAAATAAAATATCTAAGTTACAAATAAGTTCATAGTACTCTTGGTTGTGAAAGAAAATTAGCCACACATACACATAGTTTTGAACAAAATCATCTTAGTAAAGAAGAATAACAAATCCTGAACCATATGGTAAGTAGAAACAAAATTCCTCTTATGCTTAAATATGTGATGCACTTGGTGATTGATGAAGTTGCCCCAAGAAAACACAAAACTAGCTGCCTCTCTTTCCCTTGAGAGTTAATGTTCAGCGTGTATGTGTTGATGAATGATGATTGATAATTCCAGAAACGTGTCATCTCCAGCTTTCCTTTTCCCTCCTCGCGTGTGTTTTTCCTTTCTCTTCTTTCTTGTCCTTTAGTATTTAGGCTTTAGGTACTGGAAGAATTAAAACCAGTCTCCCTTCCTCGTGTCTTGCATGTTAAACTTCTTTTCTTTCTTTTTTTTATGATGAATGCACATAATCAAATCAGTCTCTTTCTCTTTATTTCCTTTAGTATTAAATCTGCATTCATGAAGAGAAGGAAATAGGAAATAATCAAAATATCTCATTCACATAAGAATATGAAACTTCCCATTAAAATATTTCTTTTATTATTTCAAGTTTCCTATTTCGATTCCCAAATAATATTTCAAATTAATATATTTCCAATTCTCATCAAAATCTCTTAATTATTTAATTAATGACTCCCCAAATACAATAAAATATTTCTAAAAATCAACTCATCAATATGGGGAGTCATCATTTACATATTAATAACATTCCACATGACTAATTCAAATTTTTGTTTACCCAAAACATTAGTCCTTCATTATTCCTCATAAAAGAGAGATCGGAACCTCTCTTTTAAAAATTGGGGTATTATAAATGGTTTTCATGAAATTTTCCCATATATTTTTACACTAACACATAATGAATATTGCATTAACAAAACAAATTCAATAACCAACATTATCTTTATAATAATAAGGACATCTTAACCATATGTAATCGTTGTTAATTCGGAAAATATGATTTTTGATAAAAGCTAACTCATTTGAGAGATAATATTTTATTTGCAAGCCAACAATATGAACCCGTGCAAGGGGTATGCTACTAGTTGTAAATATAAATCAAGAATCACACATGTTAACGATATAAAGACACATAAATATAATACAATAGAAATTACACTATTGACATAGAATTAAACGAACAGTTGTGGCGTTACGTTTCATATAATGCATACAGCTTCATATAATGCATACATCATCAGATTTCTCTAAATCGTCAGTAGGTGATCCTGCAATAGATGAACTTTGGGATGCTAAACGCATCTTATCCTTTTTCTTCATGCAATATTTCTCATAGATGATTAGATCACCTCTAATTTCATCATAAGTCATCCAATGTAGACTACGATCTTTCCGCAGTGTATCAACTTTGCTGCTCCAAAGACTCGTCAGACTACCTAAAACTTTTTGAATTAGGTCGTAATTTGAGTATGAAAATGTTTTTCCATATGTATGAAGACCATGTATGATACGTGATAGTCTTTCAAACATGTCTTCAATACTTTCAACTTCTCTCATTTTGAAATGTTCATACTCATGAGTAAGCATTTCCATTCTTTTCAAACGTACTTCGCCTTTTCCTTCATAAACAATTTGCAATTTATCCCACACTTCTTTTGCTGAATTACATGGAGAGAGTTTAATATATTCCTCTGGCTTTACTGCACATAACAAAATGTGCATTGCTTGATTATTTAGTTGAACCTTCTTTATATCTTCTTCATTCCACTCAGTTTCTTCCTTCTCAATTGAGAAACCATATGTAGTGACTTTTTCCAGGATGTGAGGGCCATAAACAATCACTTGCCATAGTCGATAATCCGTTGAAAGGAGAAATGCTTTCATCCTTTCCTTCCAATAAGTGTAATTAGTCCCATCGAATAATGGTGGTCGAGTTATAGAGTGACCTTCGACATGGAAGGAATTTGTGTTGGCAAACATTTCCTACAAAAGCGTATATATAATATAATAATAAATGTATACTAAATCAAGGTAATAATGAACAACAACATTATGAATATTTCATCACTAGGTGATCCAACCATATATAGATCACATGGTGCCACTAATACATAGACACACACATATCTGTGTGTGTGTGCAAGTGTGTTTGTGTTTGTGTGTGTGCATTTCTTATTGACCAAAACGTCATAGATACTGTGAAGAACCTGTCTTCACCCAAAAGAAAATGAATTCATCAAGGGGCTTGCCTACTTCATCATTATTATTTCAAATTTTTGTCAATTGATTTGTTTGGTCTAAAGGCACTCAGACAATTAGACGAAAGAATGATTTTGACTGATACGGAAAACTAAGATAACATGACAAATATATCTCTAAGATATTGAAAATCAAAAACATGTTTTCTATGTAATCAAAGAAGTAGAATGCTTAATCAGTTAATTAATTGAAAATGACGTGAGCAATATTCAAAAATACTGATCATATATATAAGTAATTATATTTACACATGAAGAACAAAGACAACTTCTGAATGATGAACTATGGCCATTCAAATTTTGTGCCTGAAACTATCGTTTTCAGGCTTCAAATCTTTTATTGGTTAAAAAAAACTATTTTCTTTATGATAATATACTTTAATATTTCAATTAGGGAGTAGGTCTCACATATGCATATATAGCTTAAAAGTGATCAGATATATGCTATTAATAACAAGATAAAGTCTGTCTCTACACTTGTTTGGTAACTTGTAGAATCGTGGTTACTATGAATCGCATTTTGTCTATTTCTAAAAAACAAGTTATTATACACTTTCTTTTTAATGTTATTATTGATAGCATCGTTAATCTTCTTTCATGATTTTAAAATTTTAAGAATATATTATTTGATTAATTTTATCAAACTATTTAATATCACAATAATACATCCGGAAAAAAAGCTTCATGTTTTCTAATGAAAGATGCATTTTTGTTGCCTCTGTTTCATTTTCTTGTATAGACGTGGGTCATATCAAGACACTTGTATAGATTTTAATTAACATTTTTTTAATGATCTTGAATTAATACAATGTTTCTTCCTTACAATTTGCTTTCATTTGATTTGTTCACAAATTTTGTTTTCGTCCCTTGATGGGCAAAATGGTTTACATGCGTTATTATCTACAAGGAATAGCCTTCTAGACAAAAAGAAGAAAGAAGTTTGAAGGGAAAAACATATATAAACACTATTAGTACCAAAACCAAAATAATTGCATAAAGAGATCGAATACTGCAATCACGAATTCCCTTGGTTTTAAAGCATCTCCCCCCAAACACTCACTCACTCTTCTAGAGTTTAAGTGTGGAATGAGATGCAAATCAGCAAACCTACAAATGAATGTGACTTACAATAAAAATAATGCAGATACATGGCGAGTTGGAAGTAAATAAGATGGGTTTGATGTATACTCACCTTCAGTTGCTTGAGATAATAGGTCCCCACAATGAGGTATTGGATCGTATGATAGATTTCTTCTAAGATTGACATTATAATATCAGAGAATGTATACATGGATAATTTATAATAGTCTCCACAGTGATCATGAGGGGATGCATTTGTGCTTTCAAATAATCAGGGTTCTGTTGAGGTACGTAACCTAATTAATAACAAATATTTTTTCAAAAACAAGCCAATGAATTATATCTCCTACAATTAATTTTCCATTCAAAGAAAATAACCATATCACTTGATTTAATGTTCATTCATTAATAAAATCAAAGAATACATGCAACTCATAATATTCATTCATTATGAAATTCATAAAACATTATTTGTTTCCAATCGTTGTATATACATTAAGAATACTCCTTTTAGTTTAGTAGTCTTCCTTTCTTTGAACTTCCAAATTAGGCTCGAGAACTTATGTTCTCTTCGTCATCCCTTTGCAAGCATTTAAGCACATTTCAAGATATCCTTCTATTAATGAAAGAATGAAAGTATTAAGTATTTTTCTGCACCTTAGCTTGTACATGCCATTTAATTTAATTTTTTCCATTTGTTCCCAATATATAACTAAGCTCATACTTTTACCAAAACTCAATGTGATCAGCTCCTATGTATGAGAATTATTTAATTTTGAATTCAGTTCGGGAAGGGGAAATAAAAGTAACAAGATATGGGATGATAAGAATGTCACCTTTATTTGAGGGTTTTTGAATTCGATGAGATAAAGGATCAAAAATAAGGTAACTAAGCCATATTAATCAAAATATGGTCTAATATAGGAGTGACATAATACATAATCATTTTGATCCAATTTTCACAACAATTCATCTTTCCTAGCACATGTCTACGTACAATTCAATGAATGGTCGGTCTATCATAAACTTTCTCGCTAACAAATTTCATAAAACACCCACCTCCATTTTGTCTTTTGAATTACTTTAACATTGCTATCACCTCAATACATTCATAATATCATCATAAAATCAATGTACCTTTAACAAAATTAAATCACTATGAAATGAAGAAATTACCCTGATACATTTTTAGCCAAAGAGAAGAACAACAAACATTAGTAAAATCACATTCGAAACGTTAAAAACCAAAGAACATATATATGCATGTCTACGCTTTGGCTACGAAATCGAATAAATACAGAACAAAGCAAAAAATAGAAAAACACTTGCTTTCATACTGTTTTATCCTCTCCAAAAGCACACAATCGAGCTAATCATTTGGAAACTCCCTTCCTAAAATTAATGTTATCCTTCAGAGGATCAATAAAGTAACCATTCTCTAAGCCACATACTACATTTTGAACTACTGCTTTCTACAATTTGAGGGTAATGGCACCATCGCCTTTACTCTCTTCCCTTTGGTTCTCATCACTACTACTTTCTGACTTGGCATCTTCTATGCTCTCTGATTCATGTGATCTCTGCCTCTGTGACGTCGTTTTGTACCCATTAAAATGGTGTTGGTGGTGGATGATGTGGCTGTGTGATTGTGATGTTGAGGCAGTGTACAACAATTCTTGTGCCGGCGGAGGAAAATAGTGAGGTGGTGGCGCGTGGGAGACAGGATGTGGGCTAAACAGCGCGTTAGCTGTGCCTGTTGTGGGTGGGACCCAGATTCCTCCTAGAACTACGAGCTGAGGTGTTGTGGTCCCACCTACTTGTGGGTTTGGACCAGGTCGTCTTGTGTGGAGACGATATTTCTACATAAAGCAAATAGGAATATAAAGGAATTCATGTGGATTAATCTTTGAAATTATAAAACTGAAAACTAATATGGATTTAATTTCTTTCCTAAAAGGAGGGGTTAATATAACCTTTGTGTTTAAAACTTTCACTCAATTCTAGTTTTAATTACAATAATTCTAGTTTTGATTAGTGGACTTCCAAATTTCAACTCAATGATTTCGATCATTCAATCGGTTTCTATTTGAAATCTAAAAATTTTAAAATCGATGTTTTTATTACTTGAATTTTCAATTAATTTTGATATTAGTTCTTTAACTTTAAGTTAATTTTGTTTTTGCAAACTAAAAATAAAAAAAATAATGGTTAAAAATGGCACAATGGTCAAAGATTACAGGGAAAATATAAAATTCAGGGATTAAAACCAAAACTGACCGAAAGTATAATGACTAAAACCACTAATTTTAAATTTGTAAAACCTTAAAACAGTTGTATAAACATTTCAAAATCAAATTGTTCTTTGATGCCTTAGTTCTATATGAATCATTATTTTCTCCAATTAATTGTATAAAGTATTATTTCAATTATCTAACCAAACACATTTATTTAAATTTGTTATCTCTCGTCTTAAAATAAGCATTCTTATTTTTTTTTATACAAATAAGCATTCTTATTTTAAAGACAAAACTTATTATCCTATTATTTGAGAATATTTTACACACTTTTTATTCTTAATATGAATTCGATCATTAAAAACAAAGTGTAAGTTTATATATCTTTTTTTAATATTCATAATTACATATATCTTTGATTATAATTTTTTTAGATGATGCCTTTATTATTTAGGATTAGGATAATTTCTAATAATTAAGAAATGTTCTACATATATAAACTTACATGCAATTCTGATCTTACAATCATTTTGACCCTTTTTCATAAATTAATGAAGCAAAATAAACAACTAAATTATAATATATGACACATATATAAGATTAGATTATAAATTAGTTTAAATTAGTTTTTACAAAAAAGATAATTATACAAACAATTTAAACTGATTAATTTTTGTTATAAAAAAAAACTGATTAATTTTGCATTTTTTTTAAAAAAATTGATATTATAATTAAAACTGGAGGGAGCATATATTTTTTTTCTAGGATTATTAGCTAGTGTTATCCATAGTATTAATATTAATTACAGAGCTAATTTAAGCAGCAAAACTAGGGAACCTGGAGATGGCTTTTTACTTCATCATTGGTTAATCCGTCAACCTTCATCAGCTCCCTAATCTGTTTTGGGGTGGCTACTGTTGATTATAATAAAATTTAAATTATTAATTATATCACTCAAACAACAGAATACTGTAAAATTATAAAATTATCATTCCTAATAAAGTAGTTCACCATGAGATCCACCAAGCATCTGAAGAGCATTCACAAATCGCCTGTGCAAGTCTGGCGACCAACACCTTCTTGCTTTCCTATGGCTTTGGGTGCCTGTGGACGTTGAAGCACTTTTACTGGTTTCTTTCGCCTCACACGACGAACTTGTAAGCACTTTTCCTTGATCATCATCATCATCATCATCATCATCATCATGATTATTATTATTATTATTGCATCCTCCTTTGACACAATTCTCAATCGTCTCTGAATACAATTTCTTATCCTCCCTTTGTTTCTCTTGATAAGCAGAGACAAGTGCCAGCTCTGGAAGAGCCTGCAGTTGCGTTCTTTCCTTATTCTTATTTTTACTTGAGAATGGAAGAAAGGCTCCTCCATTGATATTTCTCTGTAGTTTATTAGGGCTAACATCGAACCCACCAATCTGATGTTGATCAATTGTGGAATTGTGTGGCTTGGTTTCTTCACTAGCCTGGCTCCATAGCTGAGCTGATATCATCCGGCTAGCTTTATCACAATTACTGTAGCTTGATGCTTTATCTGAGCTTTCACAAGTTGAATGCTTTAAGGGTATGAATTCTTCCAAGACTGCACTTTTCTTGCCTTCATTCCCACTCAAAGCCTCAAGTTTCTGCCTTGACTCCTCCATAGCTGTCACATGACAAATGATATCAATCCTTTTTTAATTTTTTACAAGTATGTTGCTTGCAATTACGGGTCGTACCCGGTGATCACAGTCATCAAAGGCTATCATACATACATGCCGCTGTACCACAAGATAAGGGTGCTGGCAAAAGATTTCAATTACATTAAGCTACATATTTGTTATGAGCACAAATATGAAAATAGTTAATATCCAAAGTCTAGCCTATTTTCATATAAAAAAGGACTAGCCTATTCCGTAGGAAAAATACTACACTTGATTCACTTGTTAATTAGGCTGCTTGTGAGAAAAACTTGTCACAATAATATTATGTGTGTATAGTGTTAGGGTGGCAGTGTCACACATTCTTATCTGCGCGCCAAGTTGCACATCGTATGTTTCCATTAGACTCTACATAAAATATGTGAAATTTATATATTTTATGAACATATGATGGTATAATTTATAACTTTTCAAAGAATAACATAATTTAATAGTATTAATTTTTTTTAAAAAAATCATAAAATGATGGAAAGATGCAATGCTTTTTCTATAAGATTTCAAAATAGCACTCGTTAATATAGAATATAATTATCAAAACAAACAAGCACACACAAAATATTTGGAAAGGGGGAAAATCGATGCAAAGCTGAGAATGAGTAGCTGACGTGTCTGTCTATTAGTTCAATAATTTGAAGGTGTACCGTTGGTAAGAAGTTGCATGCAGAGAGGAAGCTCGCGCTTGAATGCATCGATCTTGAGTCGCTCTTCTTCGAGGCGATAAACGAATTCTTCGAGCGTGAGGCTTTGAGTTTGAGTTTGAATTTGATCAGTGTGATTACTATGGTGTCGAAAAGATTTGAGAAGCATGGAGAAGCTATGGGGGGGTGGTATTGCCATAATTTTTCAAGATACGTACCAACTAGGAAAACAAATTAAGAAGCTATTTATAAAGATATGTTAAATGCCAGAATAGGCACTTTGGGATATGGTTAAGGACAAAAAAGAGAAAGATGGTGCTTGGCTTCTTGCTTCAAATATGGTGGGGACGATGTGATTGTAAACACAAGGAGGATTCGAGGGAGTATCGTCTTCTTTCTCGAGGAATAAAGCAGTTCAAGGGACCGAAAAGGGGATAGAGCATAAAGGGGAATGAAAATCCCCTCGAAGAGTTAGGAAAAAAAACACAGGGAAATCTCAAAACAAGATTGATCTAATTAATTGATAAAAAATGATAAAAAAATACATTAAGGCACAGGTTTAAAAGACAAATTATAAAAAATGATTTAATTTCATAATTAATCTCACCACTGTTTCTCGAAATATATATAGTTTATATTTCAATTATGAAATTCATTCTTCTAAGAAATTTTTTATAGGATTAAACAACAAATGCGCTCTAGAAGTTTTCCTGAAACCTCAACTACACCCTGAAAGTATTTTTTAGTCTTAATGTCACATCGGAAGTTTTAAATTGGAGCAATATTGTCCCGAAGGTTTTAAATTGGAGCAATTTACCCGAGTTCATTATTCTGTCAAATTTGACCATTAGTTTTGTAACTTTGACCGACATGTGTCAAAAAATCTTAGGTAGACGTCACTTCGTCATTTCTTATACCATCTCCATCCCCACATTGAAAAGCGTCATACTAAATCCACCCAGAAATTCATGGCAAACCTAGAATTTTTTTCCAGTGCTCGAACCCAGCACTTTAATTGAAGGTAAAAAACTGAAAAATATAATTAAAAGCAATGATTAATTATAAATAAAATACTTAAAATCTTAATTTTTACCAGCGAAGAAACAACCAGATCATCGAGATTCAGAGCCTCTTGATCTTCTTCCATAGTACTACCACCACCGGTCCTAAATATAAGACCTAGTTGACTTTTTTGGAGAAATTAAGGTTGCGAAATAGGTTATTAAATTACGACATATTTGATATATTTTTAGATTATCCATTAACTTATATGTAAAATAAACTAGTTTAAGTAAAAAAATTCGGTAAATCAATTAATAATTAACTTATTTTTCTCGGATTTTCCAAAAATGTCAACTATGTCTTATATTTAGGACTGGAGGGAGTATATCACTCTTCTTGAAAGCATAACAGCTCCAAACTCACTTCCTTCTATCTCCATCTTTTCTGTCTCGACTCAACTTTTGTGATGTATTTGGAATAAAAGTTTTGTGATTTTAAGTTTTAGTGGTTGCTTAATCTCTATGGGTAAGTTGACTGCTATTCGAAAAACACAAGAAGAACGGGGAAGAGATGGTGTGGAAAAACAAGACAGCATGCGATTGTCATGTAAGCAAAGATGATCAACTTTAACTCAAAGTAACCTCTATTTATAAAAGGGTGACATTGCTCCAATTTCAAACTTCTGGGGTGACATTGAGACTGAAAAACCTTTCAGGGTTGGATTGAACTTTTGGAAAACTTCTGGGTACGGATTTGCTATTTAATCCAACTTTTACATGTCTAAATCAATAAAACAAATAAAGGAAAGATAAAGAGAAGACAAAAGGGAATCAGTGAGTCTGACATTAGAGGTTCATGTGCATACTCGGAGCATCTCTGGCAAAAAAAAAAAGGCATACACGGAGCATCGTTGTATGTATAGAACTTTTTGTGTAGTCTTTGTAGGAATATGGCCAATATAAAGTAAAAGTGATTCTTCTTCTTACTGTCTCAAGTCCTTTAATTTTTCTTTCTCTCTTTTATTCATTGCTTTAACTTCTTTATCCCATTATATACTGTCTTTTTTCTTTTTTATCTGCAATCTTAGCGACTATATATATTAGATAGATTCTCCCGCAGCTTCAAATGAAGCTTTATTAACAATGTCTTTCTTGTCACCCTTTATTTTATTCTTCATCTCACATTGTATTTTTTTCAGGGAAATTGAATGTACGTACAACCTATCCATTATGTGGCTGGATAAGTTTAAACAAGGAGTACATTGAAGAATGCAGTAAATGAAATCATGGAAATCGAATGTACGTACAATCTATCCTTTGACTATCATTTGATTAGATGCAGAATATATAGCCAATCAAAATAAACAAAAAAATATTAACTGTTTAGATAATTAAATTGTTTATTAGACATATAGGTATGACTCCTCTCCAATTTGTTCTACTTTTTGTATTATTTCTCCAGTCTTATCCACCACAAACATACTATTGTTTCAAGAATGTTTGAATGAGAAGTAGTTAAAGTACTAAGGGGGGTGATGTTTATTACTAAGAGTTTTCATCATCATAGCTGTTCGCACCGCAAGTGCACGGGTCGCGCCAAGTAATAAAGTGAAAGTAAAGATCGTTCCCACGAGGATTGAGATACAAATCCGGTCAAACAAGAGGCTTTGTCATTTAATTAAGTTGAGCTAATCAAATATTGGTTGAGAAATTAACAACTAAAACTATTGATTGAAAGTAGAAAACAAATGCTAAAAGTGATTCTTGACTTTAAAGTTGAAATGAAACCTAGGATTATTTCTCCCCTTGTATCTTGTAACATTTAGTCAACTCCTACTCTAATTGCTTTAATGTTTATATATGTGTTAACCTATGGTTCTAACATACTTGTAAACGCTCCGTCGAGTCAAGAACAAGTGTTTAATTCTATTAATCATGCAATGTCTTGTCACAATTAATAAAACTCAATTTCTTAGTTTCAACCCTAATGTGGCTATGTGAGGCTAATAAGTATATGTCTATCTTATTAACAAAACCATTCATTTGTCATGCAAACTTCAAGTTGTCACACTATTTTACTCAAGTTCTACATTTAACCTAGCTCCCTCAAGTCATAAGTCAAGTGAACATATCAACTAAATGGTGATCAATCACTTAGAGGCATTAGGGCTGGAGTAAAATAAACACATATATATGCATTAATCACAAAAGGATAGGAGTTTTAAAGAGTTACTCCATACAAGGGTTCAAAATAATCCTAGATAAATGAGTTTAGCTACTCATAGTCAATATAAAAGCACAAATACAAGGTTAATGTATAGCCATAAATGACATGAGAAAGGAAAGGAAGATGAAGAAGAAGAAAACCAAATGGTTGGAGCTCCAAATCTCTTCCAAAGCTCCAATCTTTGCTTCAATCTCTTCAAAATCCCAAACCCTAGCACACCCACAAGATTGCAAGTCTCCAAAAGTCAGAACCCTCAGCCATTTTTGTTTTCTTCCTTTTAAACACTCATTTTCGAGTGAAAAATGTGGCAGTTTTTTAGCGACCATGTCGCGGCTCAGTAAAGTGGAACAAAATCATGCCGCGACATAGTTTTTCCCTGTAACTGAAGTTCAATTTGGGCCGCGGCACAGAAGTTCAACATGGAATCATGTCGTGGCTCAGTTTTGTTTTTGCTGAAAATTGATTTCTTCCCAAGCAAATGGGTTACTCCAATGTGTTTTGACATCCTTTAATTCATCTTGACTTCTCACCTGACCTGGCTTTAATTTCCTAAACACATTTGCCTTGCAAAACACTTAACTTATATGATTAACTTACCAAAATATTCAAAATCACTATAAACATGTGCTACCAAAAATCATGAATTAATTAGCCTTTAAAGTATGTATAATTACTTCAAAAGTGTATGCAAAAGAACATGAATCATGCTAAAAAGCATGTATTCCAAGATATTAACAATAGCGCACTGTCCAACTATAATTTGGTCGAAATATTAACTTTTTCTACTTCCATTTTTTTAATAAGATATAATATAATGTTTAGAATATAAAATAAAGATAATCATTTAATTATTAGTTTTCCTTAAAATTATTTACTTAAATATTAAGACTAAAGTACAAAAATAATGCCCATGTAATATTACGAAGCTGCAAAAACATCCATGTAAAATATTTTGAAGGTAAAGTACCCATCAAATTCTAAAAGTGTGGCAAAAGTTCCCATCACCTTTAATTTAAGATAACAACCGTTTATTATATAATAAATTGTCATGTGGGAGGTCATATGTCATCTAACATGACAAATACATACATAGATTTGCCACGTGTTTTAAATTAAATAAAACAATCCATGTATGAGAAATAAAAAATCAAAAGAAACAATATAGTCATTGCACCCATAAAACCTCATGCCTGAATTGTTGTCTGGCCACGATGTCCACTGTGGAGCTTGTTGCTGCCCCCAATACACTTGCAGTACCTAAGTCATCCTTCATATATCATCCCACGAATTGGTGGCCTTAGTAAAGCAACACTTCTTCTCTTTTTCGTGCTTCACATCATTGCCGTAGAAGATGACGACATCGAGTTTCTTCTTTTCTCTTCTTCTTGTTGCGCTTCTCAAATTTCTGTGTGGGAAGCCCCAAATTAAAGATGGGAGAATGGAAGAAGAGAGAAATAGGAAAATATTCAATAAGGTTTGATATGTGATTTCAATGAGACTTCTTTTTTATTTTAACGAGTCATCATGATCTGAAACATCAATAAAGAGTGGTGGTTGTGGATATGTCTCGAATGCAAACCTAGATCTACACCTAAAATTTTGACGGGTTTTATTGTTAATTTTGACATGATTAAGTCACATCATCTGCCATATCACCTTATTAGGTCACGTCACCTACCACATCACCGCATAATCACTCTTTTCACCACATCATCACTATCTTCTTCATTGTCCTCTCCTTCTCCCACCTACCAAATCATCACCATCTGCAGCAACTAATGGGATCGATCTTCACCACATCCTCGACATCTTCTGCATGGTCAATGTAACAAGGAACACATTGGAGAAGGCTATGTTTGACTTCTGTCTCCAATAGAGATTTGATTTTTGCATGCTTTGGCCTTGTTCAAGGAACACGTTTAATTTCATGAGATTTTAGTTAAGATTTCAGGAAAAGCAATCTCAACCATCCCTTCCCCTTTGCCTTCATCGCAGCCGCCCACTGTGACTCCCCACCACCACCAACCTCGACATCACCAAAATTGCCACTATCGTCTCATATCCTCCTTTACTCTTACCACTCACCTTAAACATCAACCAAAATCACCGTGTCAAGCTACTCCTAGTCAACGCCGGAGATTAATCCATATAATCACCAAATAATACTAATCTTGACATAGATAGGATAAATATAATTGCCATGGAGTGAGATTGATTGAGAGACGGTTCGTTGTCAATTAGGTTATGTACACTGCCGATTGTGTCAATTCTTGAATTGTGTATGGTGAATCGACAAAACCCTAAAACAACATTCTCCATAAAGTAATCACAAATCCAAACATTCACATAGGAAAAAGAAAAATTGGATCTTGGAAATGAATAATTGGGAAATAACAAGTGGGTATATTGATTTGGATATGATATGTGAAATGTGTATGTAAGAGAGTGAAAAATACTCTCTCACAGCATGCTTCGATCTTCTTCTTTATTGGATTTGACTTTGTTATGGTTTAATTACATTTTTGAGTGTGAATATAAGATTTTGCATTATGGGCCTGCTCCCCTACTACAAAAAAAGCCTTACTTCTAACAGCCACATCTCAACGGTCGCCAAAAACCCGCTGGCATGTGGGCACATCCCAACGGGCAATAAGATCCCGCTGCAATGTAAGCGTGAGTCAAAGTATTTTTTTTGTTTTTCCAAAAAAATCCACATTCCAACGAGTGGGCACACGCTGGGGTGAGTATAAAATGGGGAGGGAAAAGGGGGCAAGGGAGAACATTTTCCCCTGCTTGGTAGGAGAGAAAATGAGAGAGGAAAGAAAGTGGGGAAGGAAAATAGTGTGGACCCCATGCCCCATTTCCCCCCAACTTTTTCCTCCCAAAGTGGGAAGATTTTGGGACAAATTTTTTGTTCCCACCCCAACTCAGAAACCCCAATCAACCCTTCCTGGGTCATCTACCCAGGAAAAAATAGCCAGAAAATTGACTCTAGAATCCATTGATGTGGATCTGGCTAAAAAGCAAATCCCAGCAATTACTTATGGTGAGATTGTCACAAAAACAGATAAACAATCTGACTTAGTAGCTGCAAAATCTCAGAAACAGGTGGCTTCAATTGCGTCCTCCAAAGCAATTGTACCACACCAAAACACTCAGGGTCAAAAGAATACCACTCCTTTCATCAAGAAACAGAGATGTACAAGGAATATTATTCAGATTGAACCTGAATTTTTTAATCAAAATCCAAATCAAGTAGCTGCTAATATATTTCCCCCGGGAATGCATTACCAGCCAAAATCTTTTTCAAAATCACTAAAATTTTATGAGGCTATACTCATTCATTCTGAGTCTGTTATTATTGAACATATAATAGATAGGAATAATGAAGAACAAATAGCCTATTCTAAATTTCAGATATTGAAAGTCCTCACACCCACTATGTGGGGAAAAAACCTTTTAAAACCAAGAGGACTTCCAATAAAAGTGAAAGACTTTCCTGATACCTATAACTATTGGGACTATGTTGACGCATGGGACCATGTGTTTTGGTATCAAAACAAAAAATCACAACATACTTGGTTTATGTATTTTCGTACTAGAACTGAGTATGAATTTCCTCAATGGTTCGCTTACTGGTGGAATTTCTTTGGTCCTGCACCAGAGATATTTCCAAGACATGTAATTGAATCATTCGAGTATTTTAAACAGAAATTTAACATTGATGAGGACCCATTTCCCTTGAGTCTTCATTATTGTTCGAAACTCTCAATGTTCTGGATTTTCTCTTGGAAGTATGAAATGAGTAAAATCGATGAAACTTCCAAGTTAATTATTGCCAGTGTTACAACTAGTTCCATACTCAAGGTGGTGGGACAAGTTTGATACACGAAGAGTTGACAAGCCAGCGATTGATCAATGGTTCAGTGATAATCCTAGATATCTTTGCCAGACAGAACAAAGCAAATTCCTCAATCAAAGATCAAGGATAACCTCCTTACTATCATTAACGACAGATAAGGCGGCCCTCATGAACCATCTGACAACCTTCCTTTTGGCTCTTCAAGATAATCCAGGATCATCCTCTCAAGCCTAGCATACCTCCCCAACTGAAGAAACAGTACCAGAAGAGGAGGACTATGTAGTGGATTTATATGAGGACTAAAATCTTTTCTTTTTACATGTGTGTATTTTGATTTTAAAGTATGGTGTATTTTAGAAACAAATGTATGCTATACTCGGTTGTATTCAAAATAGACACGTGTAAAGCAGATATAGGCTCGCAGATGTTAACCAGAACTACTCAGAAACAGTACAGGTTCTAGGTTAAAAGCACAACCAGAACTGTTTAGAAACATTACCAATTCCAGGTCAAAAGCACATCAGCCTGCCTATAAAATGGAAGCCAGGAGAACGAAGAAGGCAGAGTTTCATTTTCATTACTTCTCACTAAAGTAGTTCTTGAGAGAGAAAGTCTGCTTATTTTCATTTTCTGATTTCCTTTTAAAGTTTTATATTTTCAATAAAAGTTCATGTTTTAGTTTCTGCATCTTTACTTTCCTGTACTTTTATTTACATGCATCATATCCTCCGTCTGGTCCAGAGGTCAAGGTGGCGGCTACAGTGAACGAATTGGCTGGTTCTTCTTTACCGCCTGTTCACACGCCCTTTGATACTTCCAGAACCCCTTTTCCCCTGCTCATCTTGCATGTTTTAAGAAGCGTTGCTTCTTCTCTGCTTCTCTTTCTCTATCAGTGATATATATATATATATATATATATATATATATATATATATATATATATATATATATAAGGCCATCTTTTTAATGGAGCTGATTCAGGTTTTGCATTTTTGACCAGAAAAGCGTTCAGGTTTTGCATTTATTTTCTGAAATAATATTCTCTGGAAACTGAAATATGGGAAAGCTAGTATATTAGATTTTATATTGAATAATAAATTATTATATTTATATCCTTTATTAAATTTAATTTCAAGAGATATTCCACTTATTGACTTATTAGAAAAAATAACTTTCTTTGTTAAAATATATAGTTTTCTAATAAAAATGTTACAATAAGGATATTTTAGTCATTTTGCTAATTACCTATTTTCTTTCCTCCCTGTTTTCCCTCCTCCAACGAAGCAGGAGAAGAGATTATATTTTCTTCCCAGTTTTCCTTCCTCTGTGTTTTCTTTCTTTACACTTTCTTTCCTCTCCCATTTTCCTCTCATCCAAGCACACTCTAAGGGTGTGCTTGGATGGAGGGAAAATGGGAGAGGAAAATGGGGTGGGGGAAGTATTTTCCCTTGCTTGGATGGGGAGAAAATGAGAGAGGAAAGAAAAGGGGAAACCCATTTTCCTCCCAAGTTTTTCCTCCCAAAATGGGGGGATTATATGAGAGAGAAAAATTGCACAACATTGTCCAATAACCATGTCCCACCTCACCCACCCATTTTCCTTCCTTTCTATTTTCCCTCATCCATCCAAGCATGATGAGGGATAACATTTTCTCTCCCATTTTCTTTCCTCCCATTTTCTTTTCTCTCCCATTTTCCCTTCAACCAAGCAGACCCTAATGTTGAGTGGAAAATGGGAAGGGAAAAGAGGGCAAGGGAGAACATTTTCCCCTGCTTGGTAGGAGAGAAAATGGGAGAGGAAAGAAAATGGGGAAGGAAAATAGTGTGGACTCCATGCCCCATTTTCCCCCCAACTTTTCCCTCCCAAAGTGGGAAGATTTTGGGACAAATTTTTGTTCCCACTCATTACTCTTCATAGCCCGCTTATTTCTCCCTCCCTCTTGATCACAAAATCTTCTTCCTCTTCTACTCGTTTCTTCCACAACGCAGCCCTACTCCTCACAAAAGCTCTCTTCTTCCTCTTCTCCTCTTTTCATCCACAGTGCCCAGCTTCTATACGCTGATATTTTCTCTTCTCTTCCTTTTTTGTGCTTGCTTGCTATCTTCCTTCTTCCGCTCAACTCCTCTTTGTCCGATTTGCCGTACGGTAGTTGGCGGCTGTGCCGGTCATCCCTCGGCGCCGCCGGTGGTGGTTGAGAGTGGCGGGGCGATGTAAAAAGGGAAAATAATTGTGCTTTTTGAAAAAAAATAGAGTAGATTATATTTTGTCCTGATCTATATTCTGTCAAAAAAATGTCGGGTATTTTAGTCATTCTCATATTTACCCATTTTCTTTCCTTCCTGTTATCCCTCCTCCAGCCAAGCAAATTAAAAGAGAATATTATATTTTCTTCCTTGTTTTATTTCCTCCCTATTTTCTTTCCTCTCACTTTCTTTCCTCTCTCACTTTCCTCTAATCCAAGCAGACCCTAGCTAAGACCTCATTGATTTTCTTCACTTTGTGAGAGAAGCTTTGGATCACGTACAAAGGTGAGGATGGTAACTTTGTCCGCGATGAACAACTGTAATAGCTGGTGTATGAGGATTGTAACTTAAGAGTAGGTGATGAAGGGTGTGAGTTGCAGAAGATTGAGATGGCCATTTGCAGTAGATTCATCCCATGGTTGGTTTATTAAGAGAGATTGAGATTTGGTAGGTGGGAGAAAGAGAAGGCGATGGAGAAGATGATGATGATATGGTGAATCTAGTGATGACGTGGTAGATAACGTGACCTAATAAAGCGATGTGATAGGTGATGTGACCTAATTAGGTTAATTTATTTTTAAAGAAAGACAATCATTTTAGGGAAAATCTCAAATAAAGTACTTCTAATATGTAAAAGGATAATAAAGGTACTCAAAATTGTAAAAGGACAAATCAAGTACTAGGCATTGCAAAAATAGTGAAATATCCCATCCTCCCTCTCATTCACATAACTTCAATTATTACACATTCATATATATTGTTCTAATATGTTCATTGACATGCATCAGATAAATTAGTCTATTATGACTAGGAAGTATTATACGAATATCATAATTTTTTGTATTAAAGAAAAAATAATATAACGAAAATTTTAAATAGAGAAGCAATTCTAAGATAATGTTGCCCTTTGTGATTAAGTGTATATATATAAACTCACCTATGGGATAAAGCGAGTGAATCAAATTCTTTGAGCACTTGGCTGCATTCCAACTTCACTCTTCTCCTAGAAGCTACATTCCAACTCTTACCTTTTCTTTAGATTCTCTTTGTTAGTTTTCTCTTTTTCTTTGAAGAGAGGGTATAAGAGGAATGAATATCAAAGAAATAGAAAGAACATTATTGTATCATGACTCGTGCTCGTAATATTCTTCACATCCTGCTTTTCTTCTTTGAATATTATTTGTTTAAGATCTCTCAAAATTCATAAAACAACTGAAAAACTGAATTGGAAAGATTAAATTAGAGGTAAAGATATCATGTTATGCCAAATTAAAAAAATGTTAAAAATATCCTATGATTTAAATAAATCATAATTATAATGTATTTTTTGTTTAAATACATTAAAATATAAGCTTACAACAACATCATCATCATAACTTCACTAGATGGGTTATTTACATGCTCCGCATAATGCTATTGTAATCTATTAAAAACCATATTTTAGATAAATTATTAGATAAAGGGTCTCACTCAATAACTTCATTAAATTGCTATCTTTAATTTGACATCCCAGTCCTCTCTATCTTTTTGAAGGAACCCATTCCACTTGATCAACCTCATAACATGTGAATCTAATGGTTTTCTTTAAAGGTGTCCAAAATGCTTTAAATGGTTTTCTAATATTTTCTCCTCAATACATCCTACACTACTTGTATCAAATTATTGTAAACATGCATTGTCTTTTTTCCCATATGATCACACATTCATCTTAGCACTCTCATCTCTACTACCTCACCTTTTGTGCATGTGTCACTTTAAAACCTAACATTCATTATCATATAACAATGATGATCATGTTTGATAAAACTTTCTTTTTACCTAGTATACTTTTATGATAGAGTTTTTTCCCATATTTCAATAGCTCAACTTGCATATGGTTTATATCACCACCATTACTTTCACTATTTATTTATAGAATTGACCCAAAATATATGAATTTTTCAATTTGAAGGATTCAATGATCACACATCCTTTATTTCACCGTGAACACATCTCTTTTCAAAACTTCAAATGAATTTACTTTGTCTTGCTCTTATTTAGGTGTAAATAAACCTTTTGACTATAGAGTTATTCTCCAAAACTTGGGTTTAGAGTTTACTTTCTCTCTTTACTCAACCAAAAGGACAAAAACTACTGCAAAAGTTATGTACTTATGGATTTCTTCATTGATATGCTTAGTTACAATGTCTAACAATAGGTTGAACAAATATGCAGCTAAATATAGACCCGAACATAATCCAACCTATTTAGAGAAGTTCTTTGTTTCTTCTCAAATACCAGTCATTACCGCCTCATACATGTCTTGAATGATTTGATATATTCATAACACATACATATTTCTTTTCAAAAGCTCTCAAAAGTATTTTCCTGGCACACGATCTCAATTCATTTTAAAGTTAATAAAATTTATATGCAAGTCTCTTTTCTTGCTTGGATATCTTTCCATCAACCCTTTTAATAAAATATTTGTTTCACCTATGTTTACAAACTCCGCCTACAATTATACAGCCTATGTTAGTCCTAAAGAAAGGGAGGATCCTGTTACCTCTGTCAATCAAGGAAAATGTTGTCGAATCTTATTAACATGATCTATATACCATATATAATTATTTATTGTCATGTTTCCTATCTTTCATTCAAGAATAATATTTCTTTTTTCATGTCTTTTCAGCAAAGGAAAACTTTTTTTCTTTAGAGAAAAATTCCTGCTGTCCCGGTCTCATATTTTGGAACGGATACTATGGGCCACATCTCCCCAATGAAACTTGAATGGGCTTTTATCGTATTTTCTTGATTCATAAAATGTTTTTTGGGCTTTTGAATTTAGCCCATTTTCGTTAACTCTCAATCTCTCAGAAGCAAGCAGAAAGCATGGTACTAATTGTATGCTCACCATTCAAATACTCCCTCCGGTCCTAAATATAAGACCTATTTGAGGAGATGAGTTTGGTCCTAAATATAAGACATATTTTTAACTTTTACCAATTTTTTCCCAAAATATCTTTATCAATGCTCCCTAATAATAGATAAGAAGAGATGTAGGGTGGAGTCAATGTTATATTATTATAATAATATATTATTGTAATTATAATATATTATTGTAATATAATATATATTATTGTAATATAATTATACAATATGAAACTAAAAAGAAAAGAACTGGCCTAAAAATTTAGTATTATAGATATATGAATAAAAAATATTAATAAATAGTAACGAAAAAATTCATATTATACATTAAAAGAAAATAACAACTATAAGAGCAACTAAATGAATGATGAATGAAGTAAATAGAAAGAAGTGGGATGGATAACAATGGATATAAAAATAAATAGAAATGAAGCAAATATAAATCAAAACAGATAAGGAAAAAGCAACCACAAACATTAAATAACATAACCAGAGACCAAGGCAAAATGAGGAAGGAGGGAGAAGTGGGAAGGAGGAAAAACGAAAATGAGCAAGGCAAAATGAGGGGGAGCACCGCTACTTATAGGAGAGTTGGAGCACACCGGCGTTTATCAGTGGAGCGTCGGTAAGTAATATTAAAATAATGCATACCGGCGTTTCCCGGAAACGCCGATATGCATATTAAATATTATTTAATGCATACCTTCGTGTTATAGAAACGCCGGTATGTATTATTTTATTATTACTTTATTTTGCGGCGATTACAAAAACGCCGGTAAGTCTAAACATGTTACGAAAAACTTTCTAGACAGTGTTGCTTTTGGTAAACACGGAAAAGTTAGGGCATTGACTATAAATATGCGTATGTAGAATTTGTGAGTCGTCATAATCTTTCTCAAACCTCTCCTTTCTTGTTTCATATTTCTGTCGTTTTTTTGTGAAACACCAATATCAATAATGTTGGATAAATCGTGGATCTCTTTACCCAGATTGTCACCGCAATACATGGCGGGGTTGAATCAGTTTTTAGAGTTTACTTTCTTGCGCGGTAGTGATGTTCAGGGTAAGATACGGTGTCCGTGTGAAAAGTGTAAGTTCGACAAATGGAAGACTCGAGAGGAGGTATTTGCCCATTGTATGGATAAGCAGTTTCCAAGGTATTACCTCAATTGGGCGTTTCATGGAGAGGGTGAATTACACGACAACACCGGTGATCTAGAAGTCAGTTCGAGTTCTCACATTGGAATGCATGTCGAAAGCAGTGACGATGACGCCGACGGTGGCGGCCATGCAACTAATTCGGGTAACAACACTATGATGGAAGCATTTGGGCAGCATGAAGTAGGAGACGGCGGGGATGTAGTGGTCGATGAACCAGTCATGGAGTACTTACGCACTGAGGTGGCTAGAGATTTCTTTGAACTCATGACGAAAGGTGACAAACCGCTGTACCCAGGTACAAATGAATTAACTATTCTAACTGTTTAGCCGACTTATTATAATATGCGATGAAATACATATATTAGGTACGTGGGATGACAATATATATGCATGTGTTTGTGCAGGGAATGAAAGATACTCTAAACTGTCATTTTTGACCAAACTGTACAGTATAAAGTGTAAACATGGCGCCTTCGATGCGAAAATGTCGGACGTGATTGAGCTGCTGTCAGACGCCTTCTACAATATTGGAGCCGAGCTACCGTCATCCTTCTACGAAGCGAAGAAAACAATCACAAAGATGGGGTTAGGGTACATTAAAATCGATGCCTGCCTGTATGATTGTATGTTGTTTTGGGGCACTGACGTTGCGTTAGATAAATGCAGACTTGACCGATACACGGTGGAGGGTGAGGGGCATAATAAGAAGAAGAGACAATGGGCCATTAAAAGCATGAGATATTTTCCGCTCCGTCCAAGGCTTCAGAGACTATTCATGTCCCCAAAGATGACTGAGCAAATGCGGTGGCACGCGACAGAAGCTAACCCAGATGACAAGATGAGACATCCTCGAGATGGTGATGCATGGAAAGCTTTTAAAGGCGAATTCCCCGATTTTTCCTCAGACCCAAGAAATGTCAGGCTAAGTCTCGCTTCTGATGATTTTAATCCATTCGGCTCCTTCAACCAACATTACAACTTGTGGCCAGTTGTGTTGATACCATATAACCTCCCCCGTGGTTGTGCATGAAGTCCACCTCGTTCATTCTATCGACAATTGTTCCAGGGCCGACATCTTCTGGAAACGATATCGATGTGTACCTTCAGCCGTTGATACAGGAGCTCAACGAGTTATGGAGCAATGGGGTCGAGACGTTTGATGCCGAATCTAAGACGTTGTTCAGATACGCTCTGCTGTGATGTGGACTGTTAGCGATTTCCTCGGACTCGACATGTTATCCGGCTGAAATACTTATATAGCGATGACATGTCCGTTCTGCAACTCCGACCAGGAGCCCCGTAGACTACCGCACAGCAGGAAGTCATGTTTCATGGGTCATCGACGGTTCCTTCCACCCGATCATCAGTTCAGGCGGCAGAAGAGCAAATTTGACGGTACACGAGAACGCAGAGATCCCCCTCGACGGGTGTGTAGGTTTCAGATCTTTGACCAGATCTGTGATGTGCAATGTGAATTTGGCAAGGACCAGCCGCCGCCGGATGAAGAGGCCCCTAGCACAAGCCGCGGTGGAAGGCCAGCTCAGCGGAGGCCGCCGCCGGTGGCCCGTAGAACTGACCTAGCACCTCAATGGAAAAAGAGAAGCATATTTTTTTGTCTGCCGTACTGGAAGCACAACTTAATGCGCTACTGTTTGGACGTCATGCACATTGAAAAGAACGTTGGGGAGAATGTCTTATACACCATTCTGAAATAGCCAGGAAAGTCAAAGGATCTTCTTGGAGCGAGGAAAGATCTAAAGGCCATGGGAATACGTCAAGACGCCTGGCCTGACGTGAACGATAAGTTTGCCCCGGCTCAGTTTGCTTTGACAAAAAAGAACAAGGAAGTATTTCTAACCACGCTAAAGGGTATCAGGGTTCCTGACGGATATTAAAGTAATATCTCGAGGGGCGTGGACCTATCTTCAAGAGAGCCAAAGATTTCCAGGTTGAAAAGTCATGACTATCACGTTTTGCTCCAGCAGTTCCTTCCTCTAGCTTTAAAATACACCCTTCTCGAAGATGTTTCTATGGTCTTGGCCGAACTCAGTTTTATACTTAGGCAGTTGTGCGCAAAGGTGTTGGATAGGTAAGAGCTCAACGACCTACAGGCCAAAGCTGTTCTGATGCTATGTCGCATGGAGATGACATTTCCTCCATCATTTTTCACCTCACAGGTCCATCTCATTGTTCACCTTGTTGAAGAAGCAAAGATGCGTGGACCGGTGCACTATCGTTGGATGTATCCCATAGAAAGGTACTTGGGGAAAATGAAGTCGTTCGTTAGGAACAGAGTAGCGTCAGAGGGTTGCATTGCTGAGTGTTACGTGGGGGACGAGGTAGTTGCATTTGTTGAAAGATATTATGGTCAGAACATTCGTAATGAGCATATACCCAGAGTTGACGATAACCCGAATAATGTCAATCCCATCTCTGACACGTTGTTTCCCCCCATTGGAAAGCCAGTAGGAGCAGGGCACTTCCACCAGCTGAGTCCTGCCGAGATGTTGCAAGCACACAGACATGTCCTTACACGCAGCACTGCCGTGGACTCCTATCGTGAGAAAAATACGCAACGATCCAAATCCACCACCATCACTGGTAAATCTCGCGCATGGGCCTTTTGAATATGCAATGAGATACTTTTGAAAGGCGAGAATGCACAAGAGGGGGGGTGAATTGTGCTTATCAAAAATTTAAACAATTAAAACTTTAACACACGATTTTTATACTGGTTCGGCCAACCACTTGCCTACGTTCAGTTCACCAACACCTCGTTGGGTTCCACTAACTTCAGATTTTACAACAGGTTTACCTGAGAACTTTTACAGTGTAAGAAACTCTCTAACACTCTCTTTTACTACCTGTAAGGTACTAACCCTTGTTCTAAAGCCCCAAGCTTCAGAACAACCTCAAAACAGAAGAGGATTTAAAACAAAAGAATAAGTTCACTAGATGAATAGATAATGATAAACACTTAAGCTTATGACCGCAGAAAAGACTTGAATGCTCTTTAAGATTTTTGACAGAGAGTAGGTGCTTGTTCGGTGTCGAGCAATAAATTCCATTCGCCTATTTATAGTCTTCAATGGAGGATATAGCTGTTTGATACATAGAGAAGAAGACTTATGTTCGTTGAGCTCAATCAATGCTTTGTACTAGGTTCTTCTCATGTTGCTTGAAGAAGATGATAAACATTAAATGCAGCTTCAAACTTATCAGCACATTTTGCTTCATTTAGGAGAGAAGTTGCCTTGAGTACTTATATGGCGAAGGAACGAGTCTAACGTCTTCTGAAAAAACATTCTGATCATGACAGTGTACTTTTGTACTTGATTTTACTTTCTGGTCGACACTTCGATCAGACATTGATTAACCGTCTTCAATTGTTCACTGCACACTCAGATCAATGGTTAAGCGCATAACAATATCAATCATTCGATACTTCGATCACTACTAACTTTGATGATTCGATTACTTCGTGTGATCGAAGGTGTCCTTTTACTTCTCAATTTAGTTTGGCTCAGACTACTCTGGTTAATAATGGAAGTTGTTTGATGCTACCAAAATTTTAAAAAAGACTCCGCAAGTGTACGGATCGTAAATTTAATAAAGTGGTAGTTCAAGGTCGATCCCACAGAGACTCGGACAATTAATAACTAGGCATTAGATCTCCTATTTTCATTCAAGTTGAGCAAACAAGAAAACTGATTTTAATTACCTAACATCTAAGAAAATAAAATAAAACGAATATTCACACAGATGAAATTCACGAGTCAAAAGAACAACCTAGAGCCACTAATCCCTTGTATGCTTCTTAGATTTTATTCCCCACTAAATTAATTATGAATTAATTCAACTAGCTAATCTAGAGTACTAGTGTCTATAAATGCCTTCCGGTCCACTTACATCCTTGCTTAGCTTAATTACACAATGTCTTACACTAATTTACTAGGCTAATTTATCTCGGTACCGCTTTAATGTGACTATGTAGGGCTTCCAGGTATATTCCTATCAAATCAGATTAAAATCCAATCCTACACTATTTAATCTCATGGTCTATTTAAAATTCCCTCTTCCGAGTCCAATTCTAAATTCCCTAAACATGTCTAATGGTGATCAAGCACTAAACAAGTTAATCATTAAAAGCAAGATTAAATAAACTAAATCAAATTAACCATGACTAAATAGTGGGAAATAAAATACTAAGTTACAAACAAGTTCATAGTACTCTAGGTCGTAAAAGAAATTAGCCACACATAGGGTTCAACATAAGAATTGGGTGAAAATCCAAAAACATACTACAAGTTCACAAAGGAGTAAGAATTGGACAAGATTGAGGAGCTGCTTCCTTCCTTTTGTGTGTTGATGTCAATACATATGTGTGTGTGCCTTTGTAGTATGTCCCTGGTGCCTCCTTCTTCTTTTCCTTGCGTCAATACTATATGAACGTGTGTGATCTGCTTCCTTTCGTCTTCAATTTCTTCGTGAATCTCGTGTAGGCTATAGGAATTGGAAGAATTATGACCAAGCCTCCCTTCTCCTCAATTGCATGTGTATATTTATAATAAAATAGTCCAACACCATATTGCCTTTGCCTTGCATGTAAGTTTCTTTTCTTTCCTTTTCTTGTATGATGAATGCACATAATCAAATCAACCTCTTTCTCTTTATTTCCTTTTTCATTAAATCTGCATTCCTGAAGAGAAAGAAATAGGAAATAATCACAATGACTCAATCACATAATCTCATTAATAGGAAACTTCTCATCAAAATATTTCTTTTAATATATTAAGTTTCCTATTTCAATTAAATTTCAGATTTTCCAAAAGAATCACTCATATGATCTCAAATTACTTTCTTTCCAATTCACAACAAAATCACTTAATTACTTAATTAATGACTCCCCAAATACAACAAAATATTTCCTAAAAACCACTAAATATGGGGAGTCATCATTGTTCTTGATTGATATTTCGATCATTCTCTTAACTTAGAAAAACATTTGTTCTTGACCCTTGATCGCATCTTCTAAATGTGAATGATATGTCTATATTAGATGAATGATCACAATGTCATAGTTCCATATTAGTTTAGTAATCGTACTGTCTAAGTCCTGTATTAAACACAGTGATTGCTACGTCTTAGATTTATGTCAGTTTGGTGATCGCACTGTCTAAGTTCTAAATTAACTTTAATGATCGTTATGTCTTAGTCTTATATTAGTGATTGCTTTATCTTATATTAGTGATCTCATTGTCTATAATCTATATCAGTTATCATCAAAACTTAAGATTCTAACAACTTTGCCTACAATGTCAACGGCTTTCACTTCCGTACTGTTGCGCGCGATGACTCTCGTTTAATGCAAAACTCGGGTGTGTTTGGTTCATTTGGAACAAGGAGTTATGCTAGTAGAGACGATGCGCAAGCGCTTTTAGGGGAGGTTCAATATTATGGGAAACTTGTTGATATACTTGTGCTCAACTACAATGGTGCATTTCTCGTTCCGCTATTCAAGTGCGATTGGGCAGACACTAGGGGAAAAAGAGGCAAGAAAGTTGACGCTCTCGATATCACCTCAGTGAATTTCTCGAGACTCTTCCACACAGGGGCATTACCTGACGATGAGTCATACATTGTTGCTGATGAAGCATAGCAAGTTTATTATGTTCCTGATTCTAAAAACAGATTGACACATGGTGATTCAGGTGAAACCTCGCGATATGTACGATATGGGGGACGAGGATTTTGACGCGAAAATTGAAACTGCTCAACTGGTTGCTCCTAATAATTCCAACTACCTGATCCCGAAAGGGGATGAACTGGTACCTACTGTTAGAGGGCGTGAAGATGGTGATGAATGAAACTTTTATTGTATATATAAATAAATAATCGTTGTTGTATTTTACTGTTTTCATGGTCTATCTATTGTATTAATTGATTTTGTTCAATTTTCTTATAACATTTAATTAGTAATTAAACAAACTAAAAATAAATGCAATAACAGTTGCTTAACTAAACAATAAACTTGTATTTACAAATATATAAAAAAGTACAATAAAAAATGAAGCTAAAATAAAAATAAAAGTACAAAACAAAATAAAAATAAAAATAAAAAGTCCAAACAAATAAAAAACCTAATCTACTTGTCATCTTCGTCGGAGGATCGTGGAGAGCGTTGGCGTTTGTGATGAGGAGACTTGCTGCATTTCCTGCCACCTCTGCTCTTGCACCCTAAGGAAGTCCTCTTGCTGGCGCCTCCACTCCGCGCGCCACTCAGAGACCTCTCGCTCATGCTCCTGTCGCCAGGCTATACGCTCGCGCATCAACCTCTCCTCATCTGAACTCAGCCGGGCTTCATGCTCGCGCGCCAGCCTCTCCTCTTCTGCCTTCAGCCAAGCTTCTCATTCTCTAAGCTCTCGCTCGCGTGCCGCATCCTCTCCTCTTGTTGCCGGGCCTGTTGAGTCGCCCCAGTGGATGTAGCTGAGTAGCTCTGGGTCGCGCGACTTCCGGAAGAAGGGAAGAGCTGAGTAGGTCTGGCTCCAAAGCCAAGACCTGGAAAGCATCCGGCACGATCCGGAGTCCCGAGCTGCGCGCGGATAGCAGCGACCTCGGCAAAGGGGCTCATGCTCTCCCCCTCTTGAGACTCGGGGGTCCCCCTGGCCTCCACATCCGCCTGTGCCTTCGCAACTTTCTTGATCTGCTCGGCAGCCTTTTGGGATACAGGTTTCCCATCCCTGCGGCGTTTCTGAGAAACACCGATGCGCATTTAATTATTTTTTAAAAACTAGTAAATACATATCGGCGATTCTTAAAACGCCGATATGCATTATTTTTTTAAAAAAAAATGACCAAGTTTTTTTTAAAAATAAAATATACATATCGGCGTTACTTTGTCCAGAAACGCCGGTATGTAAGCGCCGGGAAGATGGCGGGAAGCGTGCGCCAAATTTTACGGCGCTTCTTTTAGGCGTTTTTTGTAAAACGCCGAAAGATATGTTGTTACCGGCGTTTTTGGTGAAAACACCGGAACGTGTTCGCTGGAAAGGGCCGTTTTTTTGTAGTGACTATAGACAAGAAAAGAGAGAGAGTGAGGGTGAAGGTGGATAGTTAGGGTATATTAGTAATATCAGTTCATTTTAATTAACTTAACTAACATCCTTATTATAATCAAATTAAGTAAATATGTCTTATATTTAGGATTAGAGGGAGTAGTTAAAAACGAAAATTCTTCTTTCCTTGAAAAAACATATAGGAATCTATATGTATTTTATATCTGATTAAAAATACAAGTTATATTGATATACATTGTTCAAGTTATATATTGATATACATTAATGCAAAATATCATTTTTCATTGTAGCACTCACAATACCACTTATCATATCTTGAATATTCGGCTTGGTAGTTCAATAACAAACCCTTTCAAAAGTCTTCCAAGTCCGATTGTGTGGGTGTTAGGGATGTAAATATGCTTGGATGAGCTAAACTTTAGTTAAATAGGTATGAGTCTGCAAAAAAAATGTCAAGCTTGAGCTTATACTTAAACTTGCATGTAAAGTTTCTTTTCTACCAGAGCTTGAACTTTCAAAAGACTTGACAAAGTGAAAGCCTTTTTTCTAAGCCTACTCAAATTCAAACATTTTTTTATAACCAAGCATTAAACATTTAAATAAGCTTAAAACCATATACCTCTGATTCTATATATTAGCTTTTCTAAATATCTAAAGGCTAATATATTTCTTTAAAAAAATTTATAGCCATGCATGAAATTAGATTTTTTTTTCTCCTCCTTTTATCATAGAAACTATAGAATACCATTGAATAAAAGAATTGAGTTTTGTGTATGGATAACATGGTGTTAAAAATGAATTAAAGTTAAGTTGATCATGTTATAAATAATTTCTATAATTTATTTGTTTTATATTATACTACGTCCGGTCCTAAATATAGGATCTAATTGACTTTTTTTTGGAGAGATTAAAGTTGCGAAATAGGTTATTAAATGATGATATATTTGATATATTTTTAAATTATCCATTAGTTTATAGGTAAAATAAACTAGTTTAAGGGAAAAAATTAAGTAAATCAATTTATAATTAACTTATTTTGCTTTTTAAGGATTTTTCAGAAAAAGTCAATTAAGTCTTATATTTAGGACCGGAGGGAGTATATCATAATATAGTTAAAAAGATATAAAAGGGCATGCTAATAGGCTTGTAGACTAGGCCTTACCGAAAAAGAATGACAAATTTACTCAAATAGGCCTAAAAGGATATCAAAATATGAGCATGACATATTTACCAAATAAAGGCTATGTTAAGCTTAAAGTAGATTAGGTCATAGGCCCTTGATAGGGTTCTGCCCTATTCCCACACCTTAGTGGGCTTAAATTAAAAATGTAGAAGAGTTTTAGAAAGTCAGGTTCTTGAGGATTGAATAACAAATAAACATTTTTTGAGTTAATGTAAGAATCTCCATAGAGACCATGAGAAAGTCCTAGGGCTGAAATGAAAGGGAGTACTATTCCAACTCAAGTTTTTTTTGATAAAAAACAGCACATTAAGACAAAATAAAAATTACATATTAATTATATTGAGTCCATCTATACCAGATATTACAATACAAAGCATAATAATGGGAGTTCAATGAAACTAATTTAAAGATGCATAATAGAAACATAAAATACATATAGGTAGATTGATCCAATCTTTGTCAATCTAGCTTCAAAAGAAAGGGCCCATAGCCCATCTAATGGAACATGTCCATAAGTGTATGTCATTTTGATTGTAGCTTTGCAAACAACAGAAACACAGAAGCCAGAAGAGAATCTCATTTATTACGATTTGAAGAGTCATGCCTCCACATAAAACCAATGTTGTTGAACTCTTCATGGCATCTAACTGTTATAAGTGTTTGAAACTACAATGATTATAAAAATCAAGGGCAGCTGAGTAGATGATTCTATGCTAATACTACCATATACCCTGCATAATTGTAGATAATACCACAAACAACATAAACATAATTATAGAAACAGCTACTATGCTGCTTAATTTGTGATGAATATCTTAAGAAGCCACATAAATAAATATAGGATGATCAAATAAAATCAACATAAACTTAATTATGAAGGAAAAAAGTTCCAAATTAAAAAAAAATAAGAAGTTTGCATTGCCCTAGTTATAGGAAGCTTGAGTTATTAAGTATAAAAATATTTCTACTTATAAGGTTCTTTATTGTCCAGAAAAACAATAAAGAGGAGGAGAGAAACTTTTGATGATAAATGATGTGAAATATGTTACGCTACCAGACACGACAAGTAGTTTCTCCATTATGTCGCGCCACCACGGCATGTAGCTTTATTAAAAAAACAAATTGCATGTCACTCTTGGAGGCATGATATGAATACTTTTAAATTAAATACTCATGTTGCGCCAAAAAACACGACATGTGAAAACATTATGTCGTGCTTGGAGTATGAATATTTTTAAAAAGTTAAATAAGTCATGAGGTCTAACTACAACATTATTCTTTTTTAAGTTTTAAAACAAGACATGTTGCTAAAACATTATTTCGTTAAGGGAGGGAGGTTGAAGAAGAGAAAAATTTAATGAGGGGTATAAGAGTCTTTTTATATATAAATTTTATTTCCTTAAGTGAAAATACTATATTTGCACCTGGATCGCAAGTTGAGTACTATTTTTGCACATTACGATACTTTAGTATTACAAACGCACTTTTGGGTAAAGTTTAGTATCATTTTTGCACATTCGCTCTATAAAAATAGGGAGAACTAATTAGAGGTCTTATGGAAGAAAGATAATTAAAATGAGGTCCCACGAGTTGTAAATTACAACTTTTAGGGCTAACAATAACAACTTGTTGGCTTCGCATAACAACTCGTTGAACCTCATTTTAATTATGTTTCTTTCATTGGACCTCTAATTAATTCTTTCTAAAAAATATTTTTCTTAAAAAAGTAATACACTTTGCCTATGCTTAAAGCACTTATAAAGGTGTGTTTATTTTTTTAAATTTTAAAATAAATACCCCTTTCACACACTTCAAGCGCATGCTAATGGCGTCTTTGCACGTGCTTTTAGAGTGGGTAAATGTTGTTTATTTAAAAAATAAATACCTTTACACGTGCAAAAAACACATGTAAACTGGGTACCTTTGTATGCGGTTTAAGCGCATATAATCTAGAACCTTTATCAGGGCCAGCTATATTTGCACTCAAAAAGCATGTGTAAAGGCCCTAAATTGAGTGTGTAAAGGGTTTTCTTGGATAGTGTTAGGCTTTGTAATATTCCATAATTTAATAAAATAATGTCATTTGTTCAAAAAACAAATTGACTCACTTGATAAAAATGCATTTTTAAATTGGGTAAAGAAGCAAATCTGGCCCCCAAGTAACCACCAAGGAGCGCTGAGGACCCTAAACTAACCACAGGCCCGGATCTGTACCCCAAGTAACCAAGATGTTAAAAAAATACCCCAGTTGGACGGTCAACTACGTTTGACCGTTACCTTGCTTATTTGGATGCCACGCGAGCTCCTGCTGTGCCACCTCTGCATGCCACGTGACATGTTAGTTTAGGGTACTCAGCGCTTCTTGGTGGTTACTTGGGGGCCAGATTTGCTCCTTTACCCAAATTTTAAATTTGTATCCATCAAATTCTTTTGATAAAATTCAATTAAATACTTAAATATTTAGGAAAAGTAATTAGAATTAGTTAACTTATGATTAAGTTTGACATTAGATAAAAGATGTTAATTAACACTATAAATGTTATATTATGTTACAACATTCAAATTTCATTTGTACATGCTTTCAGTAGGGAAAAAAATTGAGCGAGAAATGACAAAAGAAAACTTGTTAAATTATTCTTAAAAATAGTTTTATTGCTATAAAACAAGAATTCCTACTTAGTATATCCAATCTATAGCCACTTAATATCAAACCTCATTCGAGTAATTTGAGTAATTACCTACGTTTCTCAACTAGTTATTTGAGATATATGAGTAGTTAATGGGGTTTTGAAATGTCTCAAAGTAATGGAAAATTCTAGCAATTAAAAGCGATACTCGAGTAGTTACCTATGTTACTAAACTAGTTATATGCGATACATGAGTAGTGAATGGATTTTTTTCATTTTTCCTAAATTTCATTTTAGACAAATTGACGACTATATCTTATTTGTGAAATGAAAAAAATCCATTCATTACTCATGTATCGCATATAACTAGTTTAGTAACATAGGTAACTACTCGAGTATCGCTTTTAATTGCTAGAATTTTCCATTACTTTGAGACATTTCAAAACCCCATTAACTACTCATATATCTCAAATAACTAGTTGAGAAACGTAGGTAATTACTCAAATTACTCGAATTAGGTTTGATATTAAGTGGCTATAGATTGGATATATTAAGTGGGAATTCTTGTTTTATAGCAATAAAACTATTTTTAAGAATAATTTAACAAGTTTTCTTTTGTCATTTCTCGCTCAAATTTTTTTCCCTACTGAAAGCATGTACAAATGAAATTTGAATGTTGTAACATAATATAACATTTATAGTGTTAATTAACATCTTTTATCTAATGGCAAACTTAATCATAAGTTAACTAATTCTAATTACCTTTCCTAAATATGTAAGTATTTAATTGAATCTTATCAAAAGAATTTGATGGATACAAATTTAAAATTTGGGTAAAGGAGCAAATCTGGCCCCAAGTAACCACCAAGGAGCTCTGAGTACCCTAAAATAACATGCCACGTGGCATGAGAGGTGGCACAGCAGGAGCTCGCGTGGCATCCAAATAAGCAAGGTAACGGTCAAACGTAGTTAACCGTCCAACCGGGGTATTTTTTTAACATCTTGGTTACTTGGGGTACAGATCCGGGCCTGTGGTTAGTTTAGGGTCCTCAGCGCTCCTTGGTGGTTACTTGGGGGCCAGATTTACTCCTTTACCCTTTTAAATTTGGTTTATTGACTTGTTATTAATTTCATGTGTACTGTTAACAGTCTTGTGTGTAGATTTGTTCCACCGCGAACCAAATTGTGGAAAACGTTGATTTTTCACAAGTAAATTAAACCAAGGAGGATAATACCTTATTTACTCTTTGATTCAAGTCATGTCAACAAAAAGTCATGGAGGTAAATTGAAAATATGGGTGATAGCAAGAATATCCTCATCCTTATAAGCATATAACTTTTTGATTGATTGATTAAACCTAGTAGGGGTCATGCACAACCATTATTGTTAAATTCACGAGTTGACACTCCAATTTTACCGATTTTACGGCTCTCTACCTAATCAAAAAGTGTCTCGAGTTATTCAAATTCTAAGAGAGAATAAATCCAGTAGAAACTTAAATGTTTACATGCTAAATTCACCGTTTTTATATTTTCACCTTACAAAAAATTGCGTTAAATTGCTCATAAATTCATTTAATTATTTTTATTTGACTAAATTCATTGAATTTTTATATAAATTAAATAACAATTTCTCTATTAAAGTTCATAAAATATGAGTGTTGATATATTTAATATCAACTATTTATATTTTAAAACATTTTGAGTCAAATTATTGTTAATTTTTACATGAAACATGTTTTATTAATAAAAGTATACTCTTACGAGTTTGTGATTCGAGTCTACGATCCGATTTCACCTTCTTTCCACGAGTTTACTTAAACTCACGTGTTTAACAACCTTGTGCACATCCCTCTATATCTTATCATTTAGGAAAGTTGTTTGATCAAAATGATGACTATATAAGTATTGTTAGATCTAAATGGAGGGAAATAGAGAAAGACCTTCAATAGCGCGACTCTTCACTTGCCTTGTACCCTTCCGTGAACAATCCACAGGGTGAAACATAATTGATTGATTAACCAATCATAATTTAATTAATTAAAAAGAAGGGTGAATGTGCAAAAATGATATTAAACTTTACCTAAAGTTGCATTTCTAATACTAAAGTTTTGTGAGGAGCAAAATTAGTACCCAACTTGGGGTCCAAGTGCAAATATAATATTTTCACTTGAGGGAAATAAAATTTATATATGAAAAGACTCTTATGCCCCTCGTTAAATAAAATTTTAATGAGGGAGGAATGGGGGCATAAGAGTCTTTTCATATCTAAATTTTATTTCCCTTAAGTGAAAATATTATATTTGCACTTGGACCCCAAGTTGGGTACTAATTTTGCTCCTCGCAAAATTTTAATATTAGAAATGCAACTTTGGGTAAAATTTAGTATATTTTTGCACTTTCGCCCTAAAAATAAACGAAAAGGTAGGAAACCACGTTTGCGTTTTTTCACATTTACATTTGCGTTGAGGGAATACCTAGACAGCATTTTTTTCTGGCCCAAAATACAAAACCGGGCTTTAAAAATTTGGGTGAAACATTAAAAGTGAAAGGATAATTTGTTTTCCTTTGTTGGCCGAGGATAATATTCTCATATCGATCCTTCTCATTTTTTCCTAGTCTTTTTGAGTGTTTCAAATTTAAAATGTATAAGTCTTAATTTACACTTATCTTGTTGATAGAAAAAATTTAATAACTTTATAGGCCATTGAAATTTGATATTAAGATGTTATTCATAAATTTTAAAAAAATTATACAAAGTTACAAACAATCTAAAAATTGAGAAAAAAGGGGTGAAAGAAATATGACGACAAAAGATGTAAATTTAGCAACATATTTACTCCTTGTTATTTAATAAATGATTGATTTTTTATCACAAAAAAGAAAAACTCACATGAAGAACCTAAATTGATATTGTGAGGCATCATTCTGTTTCCTTCTATATACTCTAGATCTCTCTTTAATTTTTAAAATATTTTGAAAAAGAATAGAGAATAAAATCCCGACTTTTAGTAAACTTTTGTTTTATTTTTGTGAGAGAAAGAAGTAGAGGTCAAGCAAGCTAATTTTAGAAAAGGGGTAAAGAAAGGGAAAATGAAAAGGAATAATGGAAAATTAATTAACATTCACAAGGACAATATGCATAATATGCATGTAGGTTCTTTAACCTGAACCTTTCACACGATGATACTCCCTCATGTCCTAATATAGCATTACTTTAAATTTTTTGTGGAAGTTAAGAAAGTAAATTAGATCACTAAATTATATTTATGTCACATGTAATAAGATTATAGATTAGTTTAGAAGTAGAATAATTTAGTTTATAGAAAAAAAGAGATAAATACATATAGTTTAAAATGATTAATTTTACATTTTTAATTTCTCTAAAAAAGTTCAAATGATTCTATTATAATTATAATTACGTCCAGAGAAGATAGAGGAATTCTTTTCAGGATCCTTTTTCACTTAAACACGAAAACCTTTTTCCATTCAATATTAATTCATAGCCCCTCATGCTTCTTTCTTTCCTTTCGCTCTCATTTCTATTTTTCTTCACTTGCTTCTTACTCACCCCTTTTCCAATTTCTTATATAAACCTTTTTCTCAATTAGGTTTCTCTCGGTCTACAAATATAGAAATTTAAAAGAATATAATTTCCTTACTTGCTTTATACTTTTTTTTCGGTACTGAAACTTGCTTTTTACTCACTCATTTCAGTTGTACAATTTATTTCTTTTTTAATAAACTTTTTTAATATCAAATACTCACTCATATCAGATAAAATTTTGAGTCTTTCAACATCACATTTTCCGTTGATAAGGGTGAAACCATCATCATTACTTAAAATAGAATAAGTCCCTTGTGTTTAACCAGACTATCATCTTCTCTTTTCTTTTCCTTTTTCTTTATCTAATAATAATTATTTAATGCTCAAATATTAGGAAATAGAATTCTACTCAGTTTTTAAATATAATAAATGAATTATTAAGTAATAATTATTTATTAGTAATAAAGAAAAACAAATAAATTGTTAATTATGACTATTTGATGCTCGAATACTGGAAACAGAATATAAAAATTAATTTTCATATTTTAAATATGAAATGAATGATTAAGTAATACTACTGTAATAGTAATAAAGGAATCAAATAAAAGAATAGAAAAATGGTCATACAGTTGAACAAAAAAGAATTAACCGTTTCCTTTATTAAGGTTCAAACTTCGTGAATATAAAATTTAATTTGAAAGTGCTACCTCCAACTAACCTACTCGACAATTCTAAATACAAAATATATGTGTTAAAAATTGTTATAAGTGATGGTAATTTAAAGGAAAAGACAAAACTTATGCCCATATTTCTAATTGAATTGGACTCACAATGCTTGAATTTGCCACTATCATATAACTAATTAAAAATGTATGTTAAATTACTTACATTCATGAGGTTAATTTAATTCTTCAACCAATGCCTGATTTTTAATGATGGTCCAACAGAGAATTTTGATTTTCATCAATATCAGTTATAATTTTTAAGAGATATCCACGTTAAAAGATTTGATTGGCGAATTAGATGTGTAGTACAGTGTTCTAGACTTACTAGATCTTGAGTTATAGAAGAAAAAGAGTATATAAAACACTACTGAATTCAAAGAGATCTATAACGAATTCTGGAGGAACTAATAGTTTACCATGAATTTTTATGATTAACTTTCTCAAGCACTCATCTCAATGGGTTATATAGAGATTCAAATCAAATATATATTTAGAGAGAACAATCTTTCTTGACCTATGTTCTTTCTACTTGTGTGCCAATCTAAATGGGTTTGGGCCTCAATTCACCAAGGGTAAAATAGGTGTATTCCTTTTCTTATATGGAGGTATCCATATATCATATATGCCTGAATTGCATCAAGCAAGATTCCAGTGAGACCTAAAGAATCCATTCCATCAGCAACATTAAAAGCTTCCTTTGTCAATTTATCGGCTACCCATTGGCAGCTCGACTGCACCATTCCACGAATGCCTCAAAATCTCGATTTAAAAACGCTTTGATATCCATGAGGAGCTCGACATCATGATGGTCAACAGTCAACACTCCATCTCGTTCTAAGAACTTCCATCATCTTGCAACAATATGTCTAAACCATGATCTTCCTCCAATTTCAACAATCTCATGCTCTTTTTGCAATAATAATCCCCACAACACAGCCCATACATAACATGTAAGTTGTAAACCCTTCTTTTGCTTGTTAGACATAAAATCATTCAACACCTTCCATGCGTGATCTAGATTTGTCCATGAAAGTTCTTGAACCGTGCCTAAACTTTACCATCTCATTTGTGACATAATTAACTAGTACAATAGTAGTTGATAAGTTGACCCACCAACCAAGTCACCTCGAAAATACACAGATTCCAATTTACCTTGAAGTTGATTGACTCGTGGAAGTGAACCTAAGTGCATAAAAAAGGTTACATAAATTATTTCTTTTTACGCCAAAATGTGTAAAAGAATTCTTTCAGAAAAAAAGAAACAAAAACAAATCTCAGCACATACATAAAAATAATTGATTATTTTTATATACTTTCAAGCTTGAATATATTTTTATTTAAAAATAAAAAATTATAAAATGTAAACTATTTGAATTAAATATAAAAAATCTCAATTTAAACCTAAATTTTAAATATTTTTTAGTATATATTCGATATCTAAATTGACACAAATTATTATTTATAAACTCTTATTATAAATAGAACAATATTCACATTTAGACAAAGATATCACAGTAAAACCGGATAAATGTTTAGTATTGAAATATTACCTAATTATAATTGCAAAATTTTTTTAAGGAAATTCTTCGTACTAGTTTTTATACTACTTAAAAGATTCATCCTTTAACCTGGGGTGTATGGTTGAGTGACAATGACTCATTCACCCTTAACCAATTGTCTGTGGTTCGATGCTTGACGTTGGATATAAAGAATAAAAGAAGCATAAAATCTCCCAAACTAGTTGTTTCACCCTTTGAGGTGCTTACAAATCAGCGGAGGATGAATCTCTCACTTACCGAGTGGAGGATACCTTGATGGTTGATAAAAAAGATTTCTCCTCTAAACTTATAAAGTTATAATATATTAATATTTTATTTTTAAAATACCACGGAAGAAGTAAGTAAAAGAAAGTATAGCTTTCCTTTAATCCATTCCTTTTCGAGACCCTCATATTAGTACTTGCTCCCTTATTTTCTTCTGACTCATTCACCAAATATAGAGAACGCCCCAAAAAGGAGTGCCTAGCTAAAGTTACGGCATTATCAATTCTGACCCCACCCTTCTCACACACACACACTCAATAATTCACTGACCTCAACCTTGCAATGTCATTTTGGTAACACGTACCCTTCAAACAGTCCCTTGATTAAGAACTCAATTATATAAATTAAATGATAGGAGTATCATATTCAAATGAATGCCTCGTGTGGCTTACAATTTTTAGGCCCATCATTAATTCAAATTTAAATTAAAGTACAAACCTTTAACGATGGATTATCTGAATTATTTCCCGACAATCCTCCCCAACCACCTCGTAATTAACAGGCACACCATCTTTTTGTCAACATTTAATTATTCAAGTGCGTTTTCTCCATTGACAAATTGACAAGATCACTACATATTCTAATCTCTTTCATTTGGAAAAAAAATATCGCCAAAACAAGTTATTATACGTAAAGCAAAGATAGATAAAAGAAAAGAAAAGAAGTGACGAGAGGATGATGAAGCACTCCATAAGGCTATAACCATTAACCAAAATAGAAATTTACAATACTATCCTTCCCCTCCTTTTGTTCAAGCCACCTCATACTCCGGCGCGGCTTGCCAAGCCGAAGCCGCTATGAGCGGTCGGCTATGCCAACCCAAAGTCAAACATCCTTCATTCTCTTCCACACAATAACCCTCCGCTGAGAACAAAGTCAACAACATGCTAGCCTGCTTAAAAGCATTCGACCCCAAATGTAGAGCCCTGAACCCGGCTTTACTGAGCCGATCTCTCCACTTCCCCAGCGGCTCATGCCTCTCCACCCTAGCCGATCCCTCACAGCACACAACATTACATATCTCCTTCTGTATATACATCTCGGCTAACGCCTTATCCGGCTGCTGCAGCGAGCAAGCCTCAAGCGAGTCAAACATAGTAGAGTAATAATACAACGCTTCCGTGAACCGGTCCAGAAAACCGGGTTGGTTATGATTGGAGTCTTGTTCCACCACAGTCATGATTTTCGGGTTCAAGCTACGGATCCAGCTAAGCACTGATTCAATTACTATAGAATCGGACCCAAGAAGTCTGTGAAGTTGCATGATGGAGTTAACGGCCACGGCTTCCTTGGGGCCCACCTGAAGCATCCAAGGCTTAACATCTTCAAGCCTTGTGGCTGCGACCCCACGGAAAGCGAAACGGACGTTAACTGAGCGTGCCAACTCAGCGAGCCGAAGCCCGATTTCACGGAGAGTGTCACGGCCGTCAGGTGACGGTGGGCCAATGCCAGTCAGCCTCAGCAAGGGGGGCCCACCAGGACGCAAAGCCAAGGCTTGAATCAAAGCCGGCCACTGAAGACCATGCATGAGATTAAAATCGATGACGTGGACACAATCATGACCGTTGAATGCCTCGAGGATGGCCTGATTAGCCGTGAAGTGAGCGAACTTGAGATAAGGGCATGCCTCGTAGTAATGATGGTACAAAACCTCGTCCTCGTACGGCGAGCTGACGGCGGCGGAGGTGGCGCGTGGGGAGAAGATCCGGCGGCTCAGGGCGTCGATGAAATATCCGGCGACTTTCCCGATGCCACAGCTGGTGTTCACGTGCACTAGGAGATTCTGCATGTCCTCGATGAGTGAGCTGGCAAGAGGAAACTCGCCACGTTGCAGAGAATCCGCACACGTCATCAACATGTGGACCAGCCTTATCCCGGAGTTCTCTTCCATAGATGTCACCACCGTTAGTTGCTGCTGCTGCAAAGACATAGGATTATTATTATCATTATTATTGTTATTGTTGTTGTTGAAGAAGAAATGAGTGTTGTTTATGTTGGTTTCTATTATGGTTGGAGGGGATGGTGTAGATGTGGTTTCTTGAATGAAGGGACAGGAGGAAGGGAGATCTGGGAGTTCTAGGAGGTCGCAGGGGAGGGAGATGGTTTGGTTGAGTTCGGTGAGGAGAGTGTCGACCCATGAGCCGATGTCGGAGGGGTCGTAGTGGACAGTTTCGTGAGCGAGGTGGGAAATGTTGGCGGCGGAGTTGACCATGATGACATTTTCTAGGCGTTCGATGCGGCGAGCCACTTGGTGGAGCTCGGCTGACTTGACTTTGTAGCCTGCGCCGGCTAGGAGGCCGTCCATAATCATCTCTGGCGGCGGCTTGGTCCCTGATGAGCTGGAGGAGCTGCCATTGGATGAGACGGCTGATGCTTGTTGTTCATAGGACCCCATGACATGAATGAATGATGGGAAATTTTGCAGGCAAAATAAAATAAAAATCTCTATACACTACTAGCTCTCATCACCCACAAGCCAAAGTCGCGTTTTTTCTTTGAGGGACTGGTTTGATCATGGCGTAGCAATTAAGAGACAGATAAAGCTAAGAGAAAGAGACTAGTTTTATGGGTGTGATGGCTAGATGGAGAGTGAGTAGGTATTTTATTTGGGAGTGAAAAGTGAGTGATGAAAAAGAGGGAACGGAGGGAGAGAGAGGGAGAGGGAGGGATTGTGAATTGGTGATGGTGAGAGAGGGAGAGAGATGAGGGGGAAAAAGGGGAGTGAGTGACAGGTATAATGTATGACAATGAGGTGTAGCTATCTATGAAATTGATAGATAGATGGATGGATGGATGAGTATAAGAGAAAGGAGTGTATGTAATATACTATTAACTCTGCTTTTTCCCACAGGTGCCCTAATCTAAGGGGGAAAATGGACCCTCCATGTTTTACCTATTCCCGATCTCGAATTGACTCCGAAACAACAAGGCAACCTAAGCTATAATTAAAGTAGGACCTCACGAGTTGATATGAGTGATAAATACTTTCGTCCCTTAAGTGATTGAGGTTCGATCTCTAACCCTGAATGGAGCAAATTCATAGGTTAGCTGTCTACCTCAAAATGAGATTTAAGAACAGCGAGATATTAGTCTCACTTGTCACGCGAGTGAGATACCTTGAAAAAAAAAGTTAGGACCCCTACCCTACTTGCTGCTCTCTCTTTTTCTCTTGGGATTTGGGAGGTGCACTCACCAAAACAAGTGGGATGATGGATGATTCTGTTTCACTTCTCAGGTCTCAGGAGTACCACAATGTAAGAAGAAAATGAAACACAGTCACACACACTGTAAAAGAGTGAATTATTACTGTAGTTCACCTGACTTAAATTTCAGTGGAATATCCTGACCTTATCCTGCTGTTAAAAGTTAGAAATTAAAAACCTGTAATTTTCACATTGCCAATAAGGGTTTAGAAACAGTAATTTTGACATTTCACTTGCACCATTCGTGTTATTTTAATCTCTGACGACAATTCTAATTGGATTCACGAGTGACTTTTTTGTTTCTTGATATAGCATACTGTGTGCAGTAGGTGGTGTGAAACTATACTTCAAATTTCAGAAGCTATCTTACCCTAAATATGGTATTGGTCTTTTATAAATATACATCTATATATTTATGGTTTCTACTATATGATAGAGCATATTTTAGTTTCCTCCAGAGGTTAAAGGGTCGTTTTTAGAGTTTCCTAGTTTCCACCATTATCTAATCCCTAAAGCTTATTTACTATGACACACTAATTGCAGCTGATGACCCATTTTGGTGCTCCAAAAAATTGAAACATGGTCACTTTCATAATTAAAACTTGTAATCATCTTATTGCAGTCTTCGTTATGAAGCGTACAGGTATCTCTAACCCGTGCCTTATAACCACTTTTTATTTATATTTTTTATTTTTCTTTGAGGGCTTAAATGTGAGATCTGTGTTAAGTTGTCACTGTCCATAGTATTTATTTCTGTCCCCAATCAAAATTATCTTCATCTAAAAAGGTTTGTAAAGTTAAAATATTACTCCTCTGTGTAGTCACTTTGTGTATGGCTTCTGTTGGAAAGTCTTGAAGAAAGCATTCATTTTTGGCTTGTCTTTTCCTTGACTATGCACAGCTAATAATTTACATGCTTTCTGCCATGCACATACACATATTATTCAGATTTAAAAGGTCCCGTTATAATAGCTTTGATCAAACTTTGCTCCAAATCTTACAGGAATGTGGCTTTTCCCCCCAAATAAGAGTGTTTGTGCCACTGTATGCTATAAGGACTTTAATTAAATGCTCACAGATGTAAATTCTCTAGTTATATGATTTGGAGGAATGTAATTTTCAATTCATATTAAGAACTTGATGATATGTAGATGTTAGGTTCCTCATAAAGTACAGTGTTTTTCTTTAATGGGATGATGTCATATGGATTTAGAATATTCCTCTCAGAGACATGTGTCATACTGAGGCATCTACAGGTATATTTGCTGCTAAAATCAATAATAAATTTCCCAAGCCAACATCATTTGAAGTAACATCAGATTAAATTAAAGTATAACATATAATATCATATTTAAGACAATGATCGAGATTAAACTAGTTCATTTACGATACTCACAACTTTGCTACTTGAAGGATGTGGGTCACCCCAGCCTGCAATACCATTATTATTATTATTATTATTATTATTATTATTATTATTATTATTATTGCCGAAAAACTTTGAAGGACTAATGATAATTTATTCAATTGATGATAAGAATATCTGCCAGATTTCATAAAAATAAAATTCAATTTTAATTGTTAATTACAAGTCCCTTTGATTTTTTTTTCTTGAAATTAAGGATCAAAATTATTTACATTAAATTATTTATTATTTCTTTTTTCCTTAAAATTAATTTATTCTAATCTTAAGATTATAATCTAAAAATTACATGTGTGATATGTTATAATTTAGTGGTCTAATTTATTTCCTTAATTTCAAAAAGAAATGACAAATGAGTCTTATAATACACACAATAATATACTATGATTTTTTAAATATATTTATTAAAAATTAATGGGATTACTATCAAGCGTTTAGATCAGCTGAGCTAATTGTGATTGTTCTAGTTTAACCAGTGATCTCGAGTTTGAACCTTGGAAATGCAGTGACGATAATTGCTTGGAGGTATCGAGATTCCCTCATTGTAAATCTACATTCCCATGAATTAGATTAATTGGTTGCTAGTAGTGCTAGATACAAATAGATAAATCCAAAAAAAAATTTGGATTCAGGGCAGGTGTATATAATATAGATTTAATTTGAGAATACCTATATTTATGAAGCTCTCTTTCTCTCTCACAAGAACGTAGAGATTCAGCAGGCAATATATATAAAAAAATTAAATAAAGGAATTGATCTTGGTTATTTATTCAATGAGTCAATTTTCAATGCACGGGATGTGCTCAGATTCTAACGACTGAACCTTTGAGGGCCTCAAGATAACAACGTACTTTGGTGATATTATTGTTCACAATGGCCCAAGCACTAATTCAAGTGTTTATTCTCTTTCATCCTATAAACCATAAACTCCAGGGTTAAAAATTAAAATAGAGATCCGTGGAGTCTTGATTTCCCTACAGAAAATATACCTCTATTAACAATTTTATATATTATATAACTAATTTACATTAAAAGTATGCATTAATTATCTTGAAATATCAATTTCTAAGATTAATAGGCCTGAAAGAGTGTTTATATACACTAACAAAGACTCCACAACGGTTATTTTAAATAACAATTTTATGGTTAACAGTCAATCATTTTGCTTTTTAATCTTTAAATGTATAGGATATTTTATTGGAGAGTGTGCATATAAAATACTAGCACTCATACTATGTTCACGAGAATGAATAAATTAGTGTCATTATACCAATCCAGATTTGTGAAAAGCCATTCCAAGCATAGCCGATTGACGTGGTCCACAGAATTGAAAGGAGAAAATAAGGGACCATTTCCAAACCCCCAAAAGCTTTAAAAACCAGAGACAAGAATACTAAATGAAGAAAATAGGTGGGGAAATTGAAAACTGGAGCGGGATGAGGTAAACGAACAAACAAATTATCATATTTTAAAAAAGAAAAGAGAGAGAGAAGAAGAAAAGGAATGAGATGAAAAATGGTGAAGTGGTCCTGTCCTGCTGGGAGGGAGAGATGAAGGTGTCATGGACTCATGGGACCATATAAGATGCAAGAAAACGAAAGCTCCGATCGGCTCGGTGCATATAATTATATATTTGTAACATGCAATCGTTTTGAAGTATTGTATGACATTTTATTTTAAACAAATGATTCAAACATTGTTATATGCTTTTTTTTTTCATTTAGGAATAGTTTAGATGAACTGGTCCATAATCAGTGACAGGGCATGCTTCAAAAATAAAAAAAATTACTTATAGTTAACCCACAAGAAATTTTTTCAAGGATTAATGCTCTTAAATACCCTGAGAGTTAGGGAATTTTTTTTATCTTAAAAATATTATTTCATAGACTTGTTATCTAGTTTTAACGTTGAGAAATTACTGGTTTAAATGGACATATTGACAATGGGCAACGAAGTTACAAAATAACACTTCTAGGGCATGTAAGTCCAAAATCAAAACTTTTCTGGTACTCATTTGAGAAAAGTCGAAAACTAATATGACATTTGAAAACCTAAATGTGAGCAAGTCATCACCCATTTAACAAAAATTTAATTTGATGTGACAAACATTTGTTTTGTCCGCCCGTTAGATTTGCTTATAAAAGCTACGAAATGAGTAATACTCTAATAGCTTTTAATTAAGATAAAAAAAATCTCAAGTACATGTAACTCCTCGGTTAAAACTCCTCGGTATTTAAGAACATAAACAGTTTTTTGAAATTAACTAGAATAATATGTGAAATGAACTCATATTCAGTAGTGTCTAACTATGCCTTGAACAATTCATCTTCATATATAAGGATACATATCTCTAAAATAATCATGCTTTTGGATATATGAGTGGGCTACTTAATTGGCGAAAATTTGTACTCTCAAAACCAACCAATCAACCGAACTAATGTAGATGAAGGTTGGGATCAAAATTAAAGTCTCTTCCCGATTATATAAGTATTGAAATTTTCATTCATTTTTCTTACTTGGTGGTCTACCTGGTCATCCACAATACTAAATAGCCTTAGATCTTTATGTTTGATTTTGAGGATGAATATCTTTATTTTAATTCTAATTTTAATGATAAAAAATGTATATCCATCTCTAAAATGAGCCCTCAACTCAAAATAATCATTTATGTCATCTATAAATTGAAGCGTGTATGATATAAGATGTGTATCCAATTACCTATCAACTGAAAAGAGTCGTACAAGATCTCAATTGAAAGGAATCTCTCAAAATAAAGTTCTTTTCAATGTAACATGGATAGTGTGAATGTGAACATGGGAAACTTATCCATCAAATTACCATAAGCTTAGGCAGTAATGCTGAACGTAACAGGAGAGGGGGAGGGGGGGAATATGGGGACCAAAGAGAACGTGTTGTGTTGGGGACAGACAGCTCCATAATTCATTCATTTGGGTCTCTCTCTCCATTCCGTTCTTTTTGCTGACACCCTCACGTTATTTGCATCTTCCCCACATCCTATCTCACTCCCTCACTCACTCACTCACTCAATGAGTAGTGTGACCCATTTATACTTAGTTGTGTGTCATTGAAGTTTAGTTAAAAAAAGTAATATTGTAAATTATCAGTTCATGCTATGATCATGTCTTAAAAAGAGCCCAAAGTTTTGTCTTAATTTATTTTGTAAGATCGTCCTTCTTAAATTTTATCTGATCATTTAATGTAGTTTTATATTATTTCTTGTCTTTAATTAATTATATTGTCTAGTTTTCAATCTTTACACTTATATAAATAAGGGCACATTGAAAAAAAATAAGTTTATTATTTAACATTTTATTACTTATAACTCATTTTTATTGTTTTAAAACCATAATTTACTTATCAAGCTTTCATACAAGGGGTCGGAAGGAGTACTATATAATCTCAGTTCATTATTAATTTTGTTTTTGTAATTCTTGTTGAGTCCTAATAATTTAATTTCCTTAATTCTAGCATCTTCGTTCCTTTATGAGGCCAATGTTTCATATATCTAGTTGTGTGCATCTATCATCATGCCTCACCTATGTATTGCGAGCTTTATATATACATTAAACAAATGCCCTACGTACCACGTGAAATACACATGGATGATTTTGTTTTGATAGTATAGCACATACTGTCTCAATATAATGGTATTTGGACGTTCCAAGTGCCCTAAGTAAATTTAAATTATACAATACTTAAAGAATCTCATTAATTTATATCACATATAATATTCACTTGGTCAAGAACCGATTCCCCATAAATAAAATAAAAAAGAATAATCAAACTAACCACAATCACTTTCAGTCCAACGTACCCCTCCCCACAATAAAAAAAAGAACCAAAATTTCCTTGGGCACCCCAAATTAGATATTGTTGGAAATCTTATTAGTAGTGGATATTAACCTATTTTGGATTGTCCGAGGGAAATAATTATTTTAATTAACTTGCATAATGCTTAGATTGAGAAGATGGAGGAATTAATATTTTATCACCATAAAAAGATTGATACAATTGGCAATGATAATGATATTTTGAATAAATTTTTTTGAATTCAATCTCATTTTCAATATGTTAATTAATTAATCTTTGAAAATAAGATTTGAATTTTAAATTTCATCTCATGATCTATGCGATTTACTTGGATAATAATGATAATTGATAGGGCTAATATTTGTTTTACCCCAAATTATAGTTACTTGATATACATAAACTACCGTGTTTCACTATCATTTAAAATATATTAAAAAAATGAAAACAATTTAAATCATAAAAGTGATGGATGTGGAGAAAAATTTGGAATTTTTATTCAAGTTATAATGGTATTGTAAAGACTATCAAAGGGTGTATTTCATTATCAATCGTAAAAGTAGTAATGTTCTGTGCTGATGTTGTTTAATCAAATAGATAATAGTTTGGGTGGAATTTAATTTTCGATAAAAGGTTATTTCAATTAAATTTATCTATTGAACTAAAAATGTGGCATAAATCACGTGGCTCATGAATTGAAGCAGATAACTTCAATGAATCCCAAATCGATTGGAAGTAGTTGAGCAAATGCAACACATTATCATACTTTTTGTAATAGTTCTTGTCCTATCTTTTCACTCTAGTTTGGATATCTCACCCCTATGTGCTCTTTACTTTTCAACTTCTCCACATCTCCAGCCTTATTTACATTAAGAATAATTTTGTATTTTTAGCTATTTCATGTTGTAATGTGTAGGATTACTGTGAATTAAAATGTTCTAGAAGACAAAATAAAAATTATATTACATATAATATTTAAACTATTATCAAAATAAATGCTCCAACTCCCCCTTTTTTACAGAGTCTACCTAAACAAATACATTCAGTTTAACAATTATAATCTAACATTTACCAAAGCCAACTATTATATTAAATTTGAGATAGATCTGTTGACCCATGTTTCCAAATAATAGTATTATTTTTAAATTTTTGTTAAATCCAAGACTCTCACACAGTGGAGGAATTATTATTAATGAGAAGAATAATAATCAGAACTAAAATTCTCTTCGAAATAGGATGATGCATATAAAAAATTGGTTGTATCATAAACTCTCTTCTTTCTTTTCTTTCTCATCAATCATAGAAAAAAAAAAAACAATCTTTTTCTCCACCCCTTATATAAACACTGCTTGCTTTGAGAAGAAGCATAATCCTTTGTGGAGTTGTCCCCATCAAGAACAAAAGTCACAAGCAAAACTTCTTTATATATCATGAAAGAAAATGAACATAAGCGTATGGAAGAAAAACTTCTTTCAATTAGGAAAAATAATGTATCTACATAACAAGAATGATCTTCGTACAACAGAACAAATTCATCAAGTATAAAATAGCAAACAAGGTTTACAATGGTTCATTATCAGCATAGGCAGATTCCGTAGAAAATCAACAATCAACATGTCCTTATTTAGGAGTAACAATAACAACACAAAATGTGATATATTGGCCAGTAACTTCAAATATTCCAACTAAAAAAAACACACAAATTGAATTGTTGAGACCGTTCTTTCTAGTAAGAAGTTGATTCTAGATCAGCCACAACACTATTTCTACTTTCTACAATGCATAAAAAAACCAAAATACCTAAAGCAATCATTATTTGTTTCATTGATGAAATAAAATAGACAAAAATTTGGCCGTGTGAAAAGGATGAGCATTGTTATGCTCAAAACTATTAGCAGGCCCACAAGCTCAAAAAGGAAATAGGCCCAATTCAATAGGAAAATGAGTCAGCATCGTCATAATCAGATTTGTAACATAAAAGAGATAACGACTAGCAATTGACCCATTAAAGAAGATTACAACTGTCGGAGTCTTCATTACAGAGATATGATCTCCAATAAAATACTATCTTTGAGAATTATATAAAGAGGATCAAGTCAGGAAGGAGGGGATCATCGAGTATTGTTCTTCTAAGATCTTTCTAATTCTGTTTGATAGTCGACTATAGCTAGCTAGGCGACTACAATACTTTGTACCACCGTTGTTGGTGATCCGTATTCATATTCAATAAAGAGTCCATTTTCCAGTGTTTATTTGCTTTCCTATAATCTGTGCATCAACAAGCATGATTGGGAATGAAGCAAATTAGAGATTTAAGAATTCCAATGCTTTTAATCTCAAAAGACATGACAACTCAAGAAATAGTTGATACTTGCACAGTTGCACTATCATTAACACGCCTTTTGAAGGCAATATAAGCCACAATTAGAAACCATAAAAATGCTCTAGGAAATACAATAAATTACTAATTACCAGTAGCTTTCTAGTCAAATAAGGGATAACTTCTAATAGCATCTAAGGAGCACAACAATAAAGATCATAAATAACTCCATGGTATTGTACTAGTGGTATCATTCCATAACCGTCACCTAGACCATCCCTTGTAATAGAATATCAAATGAAAAATGGAAAGAGGGAGTACAGGATCGTAAAGGCGCCATATTAGTCGGTTGTCAATAGGCGTCAAATTACTGAGAGGTGTTTAACCAAAAAGAAAAAAAAGAAGAATTATTTACATATAAATGATGGGAAATTGGGAAGGCTTCCTATACATACTAAACATAACTGCTTTCCATTTGCCTTGAGCTTTCAATTGGTGTATCAGACATGACAAAATGTTTGAAGCAATTATATATAAATAAGGAGATAAGAAGTCACATTGACGAATACCACAGCTAGGAGACATAGAGAAGATAACCTGGCCATTTAGTTGAACATAGTTTTCAACTGATAAGATAAATTATTGAAACATTAGTATGAGCCACTTTTTGAAGACATGCAATAATGAATTTCCATGGGAGTTTGTCAAAATCTTTAGGAAAGTCCACTTTTAGAGCATCTTGTTACTTCCTTATCCCTTAAAAGTAAATTTAAACAATGGTGGCCATGGTGGTGAGCAATGGGTAACTCATTTTTTTTAAAAAAAGAAATCCATAGCGTCGGTTCTTATTAACTGATGCTATGTTACATCGTTAGCTATGATAACTAATGGTGGCCACGGTGATTAACCGTGACTAACGTTGATATTATATAAACTTAGCGACAAACCTCCATTTCTGTCACAGAGAAAAACTAGAGGGATTCATTGCAAAATACTAAAGTGTTTTTCTATATATATCAGTTTGCAACGCCTGAGAGTGAGTGTTTTTCCATATATATCAGTTTTTCTATAAGGAAAGAATGTTCGTGAGTGCGTGACAGTGAGGAAGAAGAAGCACGCCTGAGAAAGAAAACAACTCATAGTCAACCATGCATCACCCTTGATGATTTATGTGTCCAACATTGAGGTTAACCGCATATATAGGATTAAAAGCAATGTTGTAATAACCGGACGGACCGGTCGTTGACCGTTTCACATTTCACCTTAACAGTTATCCGTTCGACCTTCGGTCCAACCATTGGTCTGTGCGGTTCAATTGTGTTAAAGCATACCCGAAGCCTTTTCTGTCTCGCCTCCCAATCCGACTTTTACAACACTAGTTAAAAGTACATACTATTTGATCCTAAATATATGATAAACATGTTACGTTATGCAGAGTTTGAAGTAAGTCATTCTGCTAATTTTTATTTTTTATTTTTTTTTGCTAAATCCGTTCTGTTAATATTTTGACATATTTATTTATCATTTTTTTTTGGGAAAATTAATTATAGGTCCCTGGTAAGGGACATAATATGGAAAAATCCCAAAAATTGAAAAAATTAAAGTAGAGTCCCAACTTTTCAAAATAATTAAAGTAGAGTCCCTTGGGACTCTACTTTAATTATTTTGAAAATGCGGGCCCACAATAAATAATAAAATAATCCCACAATAAATAATAAAATAATCCCACCCTCTCTCCTCTCTCCTTTATTGTGGCATTATTTTATTATTTATTGTGGGGCCTACATTTTCAAAATAATTAAAGTAGAGTCCCAAGGGACTTTACTTAAATTATTTTGAAAAGTTGGGACTCTACTTTAATTTTTTCAATTTTTAGGACTTTTCCATATTATGTCCCTTACCAGAGACTTGAAATTAATTTTCCCTTTTTTTTTTTTTTTGAGTGAACATATTTATCTAATATTAATTTCTATGGTTGCCCATGTAGAGCAGATTACTTATCATGCCCAATCATATGTGGTATCAAGTTTGGCCAATGCCTAATAGCTGATGGCATTAAGATCGATGATCCAAAACCACGCCAACCACATACTATATCTGATGATTGAATTCCCCACCCTGTACAACCGCCACAATCAGAGACAAAATACGAAAAGAAAAATATTCAACCCCGATGGTATTATAGGTTTTATAAATGTAATTTAAACTGTTATTGATTTTTTTTTTTTAGAAAAATAAACTGGTATTAAGACTGACTAATTCAACAGATGGTTTAATTTCTTTCAGTGTCATTGAGTGATCTAATGCTGCAAACATGACTAATCTGCCAAAAACCTCACAAAATTTTCTATACTTTGCTTCTTGCATCAACACAATAACTTAAAACAGAAGCTTTCGACAGATATAAACCTCTTCAATTGTGTCTCTACATCACTTGTTTGCCTGTGACACACACAGCGATCAGCTAACTTCAACGCAACTGTGGACATGCTAGTGATGGCCAAGCAAAAAGGGTTGATAGACTTAAGATTTCAAAGGCATCACTAATTTCAAATCATCTTCTTCCCGTTTCCCCGCCTCCTCCACAAGTTCCAGGTCAACTGCATATGCATGAGCCTCAAATGTAAGAATCAAGAAAGAAGAAAGCTTCAGTTCAAAAGAAACGATTAACAATATATAATGATGGAGACGATAGAAACTGTTTGGAACCATACGGTATAGTATATTGAATGGCTAGAATTCAATGTTTAACTCACGTACGGAGCTTGAAACAGTTATCATATTCATCTTTTATGAATATATACAACAGCACAACAAAAATGACTCAAGTTCTCCAAGTTTTTGTAGGCAAAGTTATCAAAATTTCTGATCAACAACTGGGTTCTATAATGTTAGTTGCTTGGGTTGAGCGGAACATGATTGAACAATCTTCTCATCTAGATAAACAATATACATGTCTTCAAGATAACGATTTGAACTCCTGACATGCTGGATGATCATCGTTTTAGAGAAGTCTGTTAAACCGAAGTTGCCATACTTTTAGGTAACCCTCGGAAAGCAGAGAAATCATATTTAAGAGATACATGTGAAATTACGTTCACTAAAGCATCCATTCATCAAAAGATTTGAACAGTAAGCACCTTTCTCTGATGGTAAACAAGTATAGAGAAATCTACTCTTAATAATATTATAAATACATAACTTGAGAAGATTTAGTTATTAGGAACCAGCACTCAAAGCACAAAACTAGTCAGTAAGAAACGATTCAAAGCAAGGTACAAAAACCAGAATTTAATGCACCCCCCCAAATTGTTTTAACATATAGAATAGAAAAACAAAAGCTGATACTATCAACTGGAGAAACTCATCAAAGACCAAATTCTTGAAGACAAGATTGTACATGCCGCTAGTTACATATATGAAAAAATCAGCAGCATTATAAAACAGATATTTCTCTAGTCATAAGGGTGTCACTCCCAAGAACCCAATGGCATAGCCTCCTCAATTTTTAAGGTAACTACTCTAAAGACGAGTTCATTTTATGGTATATAGCTATCAGCTTTACACTTGCGTTTTGTTTGAGATGCAAAGAGAAACAAAGATCTTCTATTGACCGTAAAGAAATTAGGGCAAGACTGCTGATCTAATAATTTACTTTTTCAATTTGGGCAAAACTAATAAATGACTATTTCGGGGTACATAAATAATAATCAACTTTGTGACCCAGTGCAAAAATAATAAAACCGGTACTAAATGTTAATTTGTAGTTTTGTGTAACCTTTATAATATTATTTTCTATAGTAAAAATACATTTTTACCCATCATAATTAAAACTCAGTCATTCTTCCTTCCACCATTCAACTCAGTCCTTCTTCTTTTCACCATTCATCTTCCCATGTTAACTAGTATCAGCAAGGTTTTAGTTGGGAGGGGCAAAAATGTATTTTTCACTTTGAAAAAATAATATCAGAAAGGTTCCACATAATTACAAATTAATATTCAGCACCGGTTTTATCATTTTTGCACCGGTTCACAAAGTTAGATATTATTTATGCACCGCGAAATAGTCATTTATTAGTTTTGCCCAAATTAAAATAGTTAATTATCATATCAGCGCTTTTCCCCAAGAAACTAATACTGCATCCCTAAAGCAGGGGCCATTCCGTGTTGCTTAACAAATAACAATGGTTTTTGTGGCAATATTAAAAAAATAAAATCACAAAACAAAAATGTGTAACAATTAAAAATATTTAGTAGATTCATTAAAAAAACTAAATACAACTATATATATTATGCAGGATTAAAAAATCAGTCCTTTAGATTTACACCAATTTTAGTTTTAGTCTCTCAAGTTTCAAATAATAGGTTTTGATCCCTCAAGTTTCATTTTGCTTAAAACATTGGTCCTTAAAAGTCAATAATAAATTGGATCATTTTGACTCTAGAACGATCAAAACCTCTTTAATTGAAACTTGAGGAACAAAACTGAAATGGAGACAAAATACAGGGACTAAATATTACATATATATATATTTTTATACTTTGGGAATGAACAAGACATTACAGCACAAAAATGCTCAACAACAACGAAACAGATGCAAGGAAATCACATAATGCACATCTCCTTTAGCATATCTCTAGTAATTTTCTCCGAACATATACTAATCCAAATAAACAAATTTATTAAAATATTTTATTAAAAGATGAAATATAATGTGAGACAACTATTAAAAATATGAAACATGCAAATGTGAGATGAAAGAATGAAAACTAATCGAGAAAGAATGACAATCCTTCTAAACGTAGTCATAATTATCAATTATAGTATTAGGAAATTAAGTTATTAGGAAATCATATTAGGTAAACTTGTAGGAAAAAATTATTATCTTTTAAGAAGTTTTTGTATTATTATAAAGATAATATCATATCAATGAAATATTCATCGGACTATTAGTTTCCACAATTACTAATATTGATGCAATTAAGATTCTAAATAATGTATATAAAGCCTTGGAGGCTCCTGAATGAAAAGAGGTCGTTTTAGAGAAAATAAAGGCCCTGGAAGTAAATAACACATAGGGAATTACTTATCTACCTCAAGGTGTTTATTCAGTGGGTTGCAAGTCAGTATTTAACCCTAAAATTAATGCACATGGGACTCTAAACAAGTATAAAGCCACTAGTTGCCAAAGGCTTTACTCAAACATATGAGATTAATTATAACGAGACTTTTGAACCTATTACTAAACTAAATACAATTAGAATTCTTTCAATCGCTAGAAATCTAGGCTGGTCGATCTACAACAACTTGATATCAAAAACATATCAAGAACGTCTTTCTAAATGGTGAATTACAGGAAGAAGTGTATATGATACAACCACATGGTTTTGATGAAAACAAAAATAAGTCGAATCACAATTACAAAAATCATATTATGTTTGTCCACAAAGGTAGAACATTTATCACAATTCTGATTGTCTATGTAGACAATATAATTCTTACTCGCAATGATGACAAAGAAATAAGTCGGATCAAGCTGGCTTTGAATAGAGAATTTGAAATCAAAGATCTGGGAAATCGGACACACTTCTTGGGAATGGAAATTGCTCGATTCCGCAAGGGAGTTTATGTTTCTCAAATAATGTACATCCTAGATCTACTTAAAGAAACAAGCATGCTAGGATTCAATACTAATAAAGTGCCTATTAGTACTACAAAAAGGTCAAGAAACAAGATAAACTGACAAGGATAGAAAAATATGCAGCAAAGAAGAAGAAAAAAGACAGAGATGAAGCTCCTACTTATAAAGGAATATATTAAAGGTTGGTAATAATATTTATTTATTTATCTCACACTCATCCAGATATTGCTTTTGCATTAAGTAAGCGTTGCAAGTTAACACATGCATTCTCCAAAGAAGGAGGATTGAGATGCTACTTATAAGATTCTTAGATATATACTCGGAACTCCTGGTCAGGGACTCTTCTTCAAGAAAAATAATGAGAGGGCGGTGGAAATTTACACTAGTGCTGATTGGGGCTGCTGACCAAGAAGATAGTAGGTAAACATAAGAATATTGTACATTTGTATGATGCAATTTAGTAACCTAGCAGAGTCGAAAACAAAGAGTTGAGTCTAAAAGTAGCGCTGAATCAAAATCGAAAGCATTGGCTCAAGGAATTATGGAAGGGCTATCGTTAAAGAGAGTAACAGAAAAAGCACCAGTTGAAATCACTATCCAATAAAGCTTTATTGTGATAACAAAGCTTCATCAAACATGACATTGAATCCTGTACAACATAGTAGAAGCAAACATGTGGAGGTTGATCGACACTTCATCGAAGAAAAAGTGGGGAAGAAATAACTATCTGTTTATCCTATATGCCCTCTCAATTACAGCTAGCATATGTTCTTACAAAAGGGCTACTAGAAGATGTATTCAAGAAATTTGTATAAAAAAAAAGATGTATTCAAGAAATTTTAAGCAAGCTAGTTGGACATGATTACTATCTATGATCCACCTTGAGGGGGAATGTGGTAATTAATGTAATATTCGGTAGATAGGAATTAGGAAATCATATGATTCGATTAAGAGAAATTAATGTTTGATAGAAATTGTCATTTTTCTGTAACACTCAAATTCCTATCCTACAATCAAGGGATCGATTGAAACCTCTTGTAATATATATTGGAAGCTAATGATTAGAGAAATATATTGGACTATTCATACTCAGAAATCCTTCAGAAAGAATAACAACTAATAGTGAAAGAATGACAATCCTGCTAAATCGCAACTCACAGCCATAGAGATAAGAAGAAAAATAAATCTCAACAGTGATTTAAAAAATGGATCTAACAGCTCTTCATCTACTGATCTCAGGGCTATTGAAGCTCATAGAGAAAACAGAAACGTGTGAACAAACCATAAACTAGCAGGTAATTTCAATCAAGAAAAATAGACTAAGATTTCATATCGCTCACATAATGATAGCTCATACTTTCCGAAGGATCTCACACAATGCATTGCTCAGAAGCACAATGAGACTACAAATAGTACAAACTGTAATAGAGAAGTATGTTTACCCGATTTGCCTTTTCCTTTACTCCCATCTTCTAAACTATTGGCATCATCATCTTCATCACAGTCAATATTTGATTGCTTAGACACCAGTGTGTCAGGTTGTGTCGGAGTAGCACTAGATGCAGTGACTGATTGTTGATAAAGAAGTCCCCCAACAATTGTAAAAAGCAGACAAACTAAACCCAACGGGCTAGCATGCTTATCCCAAATAAGCACATTGATGGCCACAGTGAGAAACTTATTAACCACCCCAGTAACAGTAAACGCGGTTGCTGAAACAGCTTTTCGAGCGGCAAAGCCAAAGAAACTGATGAGCAAACCAAATACACAGGACAATGATACAGCAGAAAATGCCACTAAACCAAACAAATTCCCCGAATTCGATCTCAAAGCATCAAACACTTGAAAGTTCTCACCCGTCAGAAACCAAAATATAGGAGATATCATAAGAGACAATAGATTATTATACAACACAAAACCCCATGTGTTCAACCCAAGATTCATAACCATGTGTTTAATATAAACCATCTCAGTAGTAATTGTCACCAGATAAGCAAATGCCCATGAATAAGCTGTCACATTAAAGGCAGCATCAGTAACTACATACCCAACAGCTCCACAAAGAATGATCAACAATGATAAAAATGTGAGTTTTGATGGGCATGGTTGCTTCCTGAAAATAGTATCAGCTAAAGCAACAAGAAGTGGAGTCAAAGATCTGAACACAATGAAAGTGTCCACGTTGGCATGTCTAAGAAGATTAGTATTGGTAAATATTGCCAGATAGAAAACCAGAGCAGCAGGCAAGAATTTGATGGCCATGTCCACAGTGAAAGGGTCATGGTGCAAAAACCGTAATTTCCCTAAGCCCCAAACTCCAAGAACAGAGGTTAGGTACTGTAATGCAGTTAAAAGGCCAGGGAAATTGAACACTGTGATGGCATACTTGTTAATGATGGCAAGCAAGCTGGAACAGAGAGCATACCCAATTACAAGACTGCTTGTGGTATAGTATGACTTGGGGGAGTCAACTTGAATTGAAGACATTTTCTATGGTTTTTCACTACTGAAAGTTTCGGACTAATGTAATGAGTAATGACTAATGAGTAATGAATGATGAATTTTTCGGGGCAAGGCATTAAATGGCGAAGATATTAAAGAAACGCGTTCATTCCAAACATATCAGAAATGGTCCCACACGCTCAAATGCCATGACGTTGCATACTAGAAATCAGTTTCCAAACAAATATGGCTTCTCTCTCTCTCTTTCAAGCTACCATCTTTTGCGGGTTAAAATTGAAAAAATGTCCTTTTAAGTGATTTTTTTATTTATTGACTTTTAATACATTATAAAAAAAATATTATGATTGAAAAATAATTTATTTTATAATTGTAATTATTTTTAAATATTTAATCTTCTAACTTTAAAAAAGCAGAGGATACATTATAATTAAATCTTTGAAAATTATATAAAATTAAGAACGAAAGATATGTAGCCTATCATTTGAAAAACATTGAGGCAATCAATTATTATTAAAGCATTTCTTGAAATATGTATTTATGTTGGAAAAAGCAATGCAAAATCACAAAAAGATAAAATTGATCCTAACTAATGTTATCAAACTCATAAGTTTAAGTAAACTCATGAGAGCAAATGTAAAATCGGATCGTTAATTCAAATAGTAAATATGTGAGAGTTTACTTTTATTAATAAACACATGTTTATAGTATATAATTAAATAAAAAATATTAAAATAAAAATAAATTTTTTAGAGTAAAAAGTTTAGGTTAGTAAAAATAAGTTGATGGTAAAAAATATTTTAATATATTTATAAATATATTTAAAATAATCTGATAAAAATGTTTTTATAGTAAAAATAAAATAAGTTGACTTAAATATATTTTAAATATAAATAATCAATATTTAAATATATCAAAATTTAAACTTTACCAAACTAAGTAAAGAAATTTCTATAAAATTATATATAAATTTGTTGAATATGATTTAATAAAAATGACTTGTGAAATAAGTTAACACAATTTTCCTGAAGTATAAATGTAAAAACGTTGAATTTTATTTGTTAACTTGTGAAGGTTTATGAACCAGGGTTGTGGAAGACGATTTTGGAAGTTGGCACAGGAAAAGATTAAATTCTTTTTGTGGCAGGTGCTTCATGACAGACTTCCAACTAACTCTCTCGGAGCGAGATTCACCCCAAATGAGAGAGGAGAGTGCCCCTTTGAGTGCCACAGTGAGGAAAACATTATACACATCCTGAGAGATTGCCAAACAGCGAGAGAAGTGTGGACCCAAATTATTGATACTAACAAACTATCTAGTTTTTTCTTTGGTAATTTGCAGGACTGACTAGAGAGATGCCTAAAGAGGGCATGGAGCAATCAGAGATTCAGCAAATGGACGTGGGGTAATAAACTCTTTGGGCTTGTTTGCTGGAGCTTATGGAAAAATTGATGCAAGAAAGTTATGGAAGGACAGCATACGCAGGCCAACCAAATTATCCAAGGCGTAATTGGCATGCTGATGGAATCCGTTGTTGGTGAGACTTTGAAGCACCAGGTGTTTAAAGCCATAAAGGGGAGACCACCGCTTGGACAGATGGAAGCCACACGTGGAGGAATTCTCAGAGATTCAGAGGGAAGATGGATCCTATGCTTTCAACATCAACTGGGTCACCTGAACTCAACAGCAGTAGAGATCATGAGTTTACTTATGGGCATTCAAGTGTGCACTCATAACCAATTTCAGAAAGTTCAAATATATACTGACTCTCTTGAAGCCATCCAACTGATCCAACAAAGTAGTGACTCAAGCCACCCCATGAGACATGAAATCACGCAGATACGTGAGCTCCTATTTGCTGACAAGGAATTCCAAATGTACTATGCGTCGCGAGAAGTCCTCAAATGTGTTGACTACTTAGCGAAGGAGGCCCACTCCATGGGCATGAACAGGATCGTCATGACTGAGCCACATCCAGGATGCTTGCTCCTCATGGAAGCTGCACTAAACTCAACATGAGTTAGACTCTGCCTCACGGGCAGATTCGTTTTCAAGTTTGTCAAACTTGCCACTTGTACTCCAAAAACAAAACTTGTGAAGGTTTATCAAATTTATAGTCATTACGAAATTTAGTGACTTTTAACACGTTATATTTAGTTGGATCTATGATAACAATAAAACGGGAGGTCAAATTATGAGTTTTTTTTGAACCGAAGTCAAATTATGATTATGAGTTTGATAATAATAATCCTAACACACGTAACAGAATGTTCAGTCAGGAGAGTAATTAAATTTATATATAATAATTAATTGCATTGATTGACAATTTTTAATTTTGTTATTTCTTTAATTTCTTAATCTACTCGTAATGTGATTCATGGCGTGGAAGCTATGTTTCTTATAGTAATAAATTATAGTGGTAAATATCAAATCCACCCTATAAGTATATTCAAGATATCGCATCCCACCTTGATAATTCTTTCGGTCTCGATTAAGCCACAGAGGTTCTAAAATGGTGCAATATTGCCCTAATACGTTAACATCATTAACTTAAACTATTAATTTTCTGTGAAATCCTACCATTAATACAGTCAGTCAAAGGTCAATATTAACTAAAAAATTAGAATGGACCCAATGGGTCTATATGGAATCATAAAATTATATGGAGCAATCGGTTTATTAACACCGTTAATTTTGACAATTAATATTGATAGTTAGATACTTACATAATACATTGACATGTTAATGGTGCCACATTGGATTCCATGAAAAATCACTACAATGTCAACATCAATGTTTCAGTTGGTTAACATCGTTAATTTTTGATAGGTAATTTAGATTATTAGACTGGTGTGTTAATGATGCCACCTTGGACTCATGGAAAAGCAATACAAAGTTGACTTAATGAAACTAAAAAAGGTTAAACCAACTTTTAGTCCCTGAACTTTCACCTCATTTTGGTTTTGGTCTCTAAACTTTCAAACACATGGTATTGGTCTCTGAACTTTGCTTAGTTTAGAAGGATTGGTCCCTGAAGCTTTAAACTCTATTAAATTCTCCTATGTGGCATTTAATGTGTTAAATCTGATGACTTGTCAGACTTTTTAGGATGCTGATGTGGCAAATATATTTTATAATATTAATAAAGTTTCTATTTATTTCCACGGTCTGACGGGCGTGCATCGACTTCCACACCACGCTGACATGCATCCACTTCTCCCTCATCTCCGCCGGGCTCTCTATCGCCTCCCATCGGTCCACCGGCCCCAATTACCTGCCACACAGCGTCCAATCACATACACCCTCCCATCCACCACCCGTGTCGCCTCAAACTCCCGGCCCACACGCATGCTTGGCCGGCGCCGCCATTTTGTTGAATAATCGGCAATCCAAAATCCACACACGGGGGGAGGGGATGATATTGGGGATGGGTGTTGGGAGGTTTTTGCAGAGGGATAAGAAGAGGATGGAGGTGTGGTTGGAGTGGGGGCGGAGGGAGAGAGGAAGAAGGAGGGCTGAGTGAGGTAGAGGAGGGAGTGTGTGGAGAAGAAAAGGGAGGAGGAGAGGAGACTGGATGTGTTTGGATGTGAGGAGAGGTTTGGGGATTAGATTTCTTGCTGGCCATTCTGACTCGGGGAGGGGGAGGAGGAGGAGGAGGAGGAAGATGAATGTGATTTGGAGGAAGCAACATTCAAACAGATCAGGTGGATATGGGTGAATTTTGGAAAGGGAAAATTATTTAATATTATAAAATATATTTGCCACATTAGCATCATAATAAGCCTGACAAGTTATCAGATTTAACACATTAAATGTCACATAGAGGATTTAATAGAGTTTAAAGCTTTAGGGACCAATACTTCTAAACTGAGCAAAGTTCAGGGACCAATACCATGTGTTTGAAAGTTCAGGGACCAAAACCAAAATGAGGTGAAAGTTTAGGGATTAAAAGTTGGTTTAACCCAACTAAAAATGTGAACATTAATATCTGGTGACATGTGTGCGTTAAATAAAAAAATTGGCCAATATTATACATATTTAATGGAATATATCACTCATTGATATGTTAGAATTAAATAAAAATAACTTTTAAATATAAATATAAATATAAATATAATGGTATTAGAGAACTCATAATTAGTGAGTTGATTGATTTGGAAATACATATAATTTTTTATCATAATTTGGAAATACATATATCGAAAACTAAGAAATGTGAACCTTTAATTTTCTTTGGTGAGAAAGACATGTGAACCTTAATATCAGGTGACATGTTACAAAATTTATACTCCATCTATATGCAAATATTGGATGTAGATGATTTTTGTAAAAAATTCCTATAAAAGTCAATAATCTTTTTATAAATGTATTTAAATGAATTTTTCTCTAACTTAATATATGTGATTTATAATCTAACATATAATTTATTATAATACATAAAATATGTTATGATTATTTTCTTTATTTCAATTAATTAATTCTCCATTTAGAGTGTGAAAACGTACTCAATTACATTCAATTGATTTAGATAATGGCATTTCATACATATTTGACTTATTATATAAATCATAATTATTGACATTGATTTGATTTAGAAATAGTACATTCTGAGAAAAAAAAAGAGAAATAGTACATTACTATAAAAGTTATGAAGGGTCGGTTGCTATATATTTAATGACAAAATTAATGCGTTTTCTCTTGTTATGAATTTTGAATTGTCAGATCCAAAAAAAAAGAATTTGTGATCTTCCAAATTTAAGTGATAATTAATGGGCTGATTGTTTTTTGGGTTAAGGGTCAAATCTAGCACTCTACTATTACCAAAAGTTCACCCAACATAAACAAGAATTCGATGGCTACATCTTTTCAAAAATGGCTCAAATCTAGCATTTCCATCAACTTTAACGGGTTTGACCGTTAAGTTTGACTTGACCATGTCACGTCACCCGCCATGTCAACCAGTTTTGCCATGTGGCCTGCCACGTCAATCGCCACGTCACCCAATAATGGATAGTGAGTGGGCCCTTTGGGTGACGTGGCATGCTACGTGGCGGGTGACGTGGCATGGTCAAGTCAAACTTAACGGTCAAACCCGTTAAAGTTGACGGAAATGCTAGATTTGAGTCATTTTTGAAAAGATGTGTGCTACATTTGAGCCATCGAATACTTGTTTATGTTGGGTGAACTTTTGGCAATAATAGAGTGCTAGATTTGACCCTTAACCCTACATAAAATCCTAAAAAGGTAAACATAGATAGGAGTGAGCTACCGTCGTTGCAAAATCCCTACTGTTTTCATATTTTTTTTCATGAGAATTTATGCGTAGAAAAGAACCTTCACCGGCAGAAAAGTCATTGAGTAGTGGTTGTTCGAAGAACCATCCCAAATGAATCAAATAAATAATACACCCTAAGCTTTAGATTTTACAAATACTTCCTCCATTCCTTATTATAATTCACCAACTACCGAATCTCACATATCAAGGACTGGTAGATGATTCTTAAAATTCATGTTAAATTTGTCACTTTTTTAATTTCACTTTCATTAAATGATGTTTTTTACATTTTTAGGGGCTTGGTGACTTACAACCATATGGTGGCCATGCTGATAGATTGAATTTAAAAGAAATAAAAACTCAACATCGGTTATAATCAAAGCAAAGTTGTTTTTTAAGAAAGCAAAATTTTAGTAGTGATTAATTTGTGTCACCATGGTTTATAGCCGAAGCTAAGTGCATTTAATGTTGGCATTTTCTTTGAGGCGTTAATGACGCTTCACAACGTTTACTAATTACCATGATATTTGAACGATTGTAGCTAAGTTTTCGTTATGTATACACAATGAAACACCATTTTCATTGCTTACAAAAATTAGAGGGACCAAAACATACTTCGAAAACTATATATATATTAGTTAGAAATGGCGGATAGGGGTAAGTGTGTCGTATATGGTAGCGATGAGGAAGCAGAGTAGCACCAAGTGAGGGGTTGCAACATGGCATAGAGGCTAAATCAATTCCAACGGAAGTCATAGCCCAACAGGTGACAGTAAATACGCTCGACGATGTGAATATCAACCTTTATAGGCTACATATTTTTGCGCGAAAGGAACTTCTGATGGATTTTGATGAGAATGGTGAATTGTACACATGGTTGGGCGATGACGGTGATGAGGAGCCTAATTTGGAGGCTTCAGAGAATTAAGTCAGAATTTTAGCATTAGTCGTCTAGGAACAACTCTGACCTCTGAAATCACCTCATTGCAGAAGCCACATTTATACTTGATTTTATACAGTCTGCTAAGAAATAACAATTTAGAGTATTTCTTGCACCTTATGAAAAAAATATTTTAGCAATAATTAAGCACTCAATTCATGTGACTAATCATAAATTGTGAGTTTTAAAAATGACCTGTATATAATGGTGTATTAGCTTCCTTCATGATGTCAAATTTTTTTTTGATATCCTTATCATTTCATAAGAACTCTTGCTTTATTCCCTCAACATCTTCTCCAACGTTATCTCCTTGCACACTGAAAGCATCGTGCACAACGTCATTCATCGGTTCTTGAACATGGTCATAACTGTCACTATCCTCGATCTACATCCCTACTTATGAACTCAAACAAACTTCAGCACCAACATTGTAACCATACTCACCATGGCACGACTAAAATGGTAAATAGACGGAACTTCAATATACAATGCTCAAGCACATCACTTCTTATGTGCCACTTTTTAAACTTACATTTCGGACAGGGACATATTATTTTGCCCTTAACATTCGTTCAGTTGAAGGAAAATCTAAAAATTGATTGAGATGAACCATGTATTTGGGGGCGTACATGGCAAGAGATATATATCAAGATGAAAGACATGTGGCATTGAATATTCAAGGAAGCAGCTATTTATAGAGTCAAATGAGAAGCTTAGTTGTTGTTACTTAAGTCGTGGTCACAATTGTAAACAACGGTTAAGGCAACCAAGAAATTATTTAAAACTTATCGTTAGTAGCCATTATAAGTGTCGTTAAGTGTTTCAATTTTTTTGAAATAAACTTAAATACTCAGTTGTTGTTTCATTTCCCACAACCAAATGTGTCCTAATTAACATCAAAATGGTCTGTAATTAAAGGGTATAAAAATGTATAATATTATATAGTTCAAAGCGACGCAACATAATATAATCATAAATGTTATATAACTCAAAGCTCTTTAACAATCATATAAATAAAAATATAAAACAAATCAATGAGGTGGAACATTAAATTAATGAGTTGTGTCATACCTCACTTTTTTACCTCTATTATAGTAATTAATCAATTTATAACCAATTTTTTAATGATAAAAGTCCAAAAATACAAATAAATAAAAACTTTTTCTTTCAAAAACTATTTAAAATATTTTCTTCATAAACTGAGCTTCTATACACTTTATAAAATTGTAAGTCTAATTTGAAAATCTCAAGTTCTATACACTTTATAAAACTATTTAAAATACTTTCTTCACGTTGGATAAAGATAATGGACCTAATCTACCCTAAAAGTAACCACCTAAGAGCACTGGGCACCCTGAACTAGCAATAGACTCATATTTACACTCAAAGTAACCAAAGCGTTTAAAAAATACTCCCAGTGGATGGTCAATCACGTTTGACCGTTAATCTGCCCATATGGCCGCCATGTGGGTTGAAATTTTTCCATGTAAGATATGTCATATGGGGCCCACATATAATAAAAAAACAATTCCCCCTCCTCTCTTCATCAATTCCAAACAGCCTCACCCCTCCCCCAACACAGCAACCGCCCCACCCCCAGAGCGAATTGTTTTTTTATATGTGAGCCCCACATGACATATCCTACTTGGCAAAATTTTATCTCAAGTGGTGGCCACATGCGCAGATTAATGGTCAAACATGATTGACCGTCCACTGAGTATTTTTTTAAACACTTTGGTTACTTTGAGTGTAAATATGAGTCAATTGTTAGTTCAGGGTGCCTAGTGCTCTTGTGTGGTTATTTGGAGGGTAGATTAGGTCCATTGATCCTACGTGGCAAAAATTTAACCCACGTGGTGGCCACATATAATAAATATGGGTCTGTTGTTAGTTCAGGGTGCCCAGGGCTCCTGGGTGGTTCCTTGGAGGGTAGATTAAGTCCATTACCCGTTGTATTATTATTATATCATGTTTTAATAACTATATGTAATTGTTCTATGTAATAAGTAACGTCTCTCTCGAACCTATATTGCCACCCAATTCCCTCTTTTACATGACTTATTCTTCTAGTTCTGTAAAGAATCTCTTTTCCCTAAAGTTTAACTTAGTAAATAGTTTGCTTTTGTCCATGCACTTTATAAATAAAATATTTAAAAGATAAATTTTTTTAAAATATATGTTTGATAATGTCTTTTTGAAATAAAAATTGTAATATATTAACAATTATGCATAAAATAGAAATGATTATTTTTAAAATGATATATTACACAAAAAAAAATTTGAACAACTTAGGTTTCATCAAAGTAATTTTTAACAGAAATTTTAACATGCAGAAATTTTAACATAGGAGCTAATAGTCAAAATATGAAATGTCATTTTCGACAATAAAATGAAATCTAATCGTTGTTAAGTTCAAGCTTAAATAGATTAGGAAGTTACTCCATCCGGTCCTTATTAGAAATTACCAACCAAGGTTAGTTGTCAAACTCGTGAGTTTAAGTAAACTCATGGAAAGAAGGTAAATTCGGATCTAGACTCAAATTGTAAACTCGTAAGAGTTTACGTTTATTAATAAACATGTGTTTCTTGTATATAATTAAATAAAAAATACAAATAATAATAAAAATTTGACTTGAATATATTTTAAATATAGATCATAGATTTAAATATATCATTATTGATACTATATCAACCTCGATAGAGAAATTTCTAATATAAATTCACTGAATTTGGTCAATTAAATATAATTAAAATGAGTTTAATAACAAGTTAACACAATTTTATTTAGGGCGAAGGGGCAAAACTAGCCACTGTAATTTTTCAAATGGACAACTCTGGCACCCGTAAATTGGATGGTGCAAAACCGCACATCATAAATCAAAATGGTGCAAAGTTAGTCACGCCGTTAAGTTGAAGCTAACAGACATTTGTGTTGGTGTGGGGCCCACCTTAATTAATGTGTGTGTAAACTTAACGGCGTGGCTAACTTTGTACCATTTTGATTTATAATGTACGATTTTGCATCATCCAATTTACGGGTGCCAGAGTTGTCCATTTGGAAAATTACGGTGGCTAATTTTGCCCCTTCGCCCTTTAATTTAAGGTAGAAACGTAAAAACAGTGAATTCACAATCAAGGTTGTCAAACTCGTGAGTTTTAGTAAACTCGTGAAAAGAAGGTAAAATTGAATCGTACATTCAAACTGTAAATCGTAATCGTTTACCTTTATTTATAAACACATGTTTTTAGTATATAATTAAGTGAGAAATACAAAAATAACAATAATGGAGTTAAAATATATTTTAAATATAAATAGTTGGTGCATGTTAAATGTATCAACGTTTATACTTTATGAACCACAATAAATAAAATTTCTATACAAATTCATTGAATAAGGTCAAATAAATATAATAGAAATGAGTTTTAAGACAAGTTAACATATTTATCTATAAGGTAGAAACGTAAAAGCAGTCCATTTAGCATGTACACTCGTAAGTTTTTACCTAGTGCACTATAAATTTTAGTGACTCGTGACACATTTTGTCTATGTAGAGCCGTAAAAACAGAAAAATCATTGAGCCAACTCACGATTTTGACCACAATGTTCACAATGTAAACATGTAAGTTTCTACCGAGTTTTCAACGACTTAAAGATTAAATGACTCGTGACACATTTTTGTTAGGTAGTTTCGTAACAACAGTAAAATCGGAGTGTCAACTCGTGAGTTTCACAACAACGTGTGTGTGTGAGTGTTTGCATATTCATTATTTATGCTATAAATTATCTGCATGCTCTCAACTCTCATTCATTCAAACTCCTCTCTTACTTTCTCTGCTCTTCTTCCATATTCTTCTCTCATCACTTCATCACTTTGCTTTCTTTTGCCTTCATGGCTCCTTCTTGGATAGAACAGGCCGCTAGACTCGTTGTAACTAAATTCCTGAAATCATTTATCTCTACTGGATGTTTAACGTGGGTTCTCTTTCAAGACTGTTTTTACTAGTGAACTCATCTCAACATAAACATACATCCAATGTATATGCATACTTTTAATGTTTAGTGCTCTACAAGTAATGAGTAAGGTATTCAATATCTCGTGCCTTGAGGTGTTACAGTTTATTAGAGGAAGGAGGAACAATGTTCACATTTGAGGGACATGAACATGGAAATGGGAGCACATTAAAAAGTGTTATTATCAGGGTCCACAATACTGAATTCTATTGGAAGGTATTTACTTTGGATTCACAGTTGAATTATCAGTTGTTGTTCTTATAATGGGTATAGAATTAAAGATGTATTCCTTTTCTTCTCCGTAAAAATAAAATCACTTAAAGTGGTTTCAAGAATAAAAAAGATGATAGGATTTGTTTACATTATTTCAGGTTATGACACAAGCTGATTTAGGACTTGCAGATGCATTTATCAATGGAGACATTTCATTTGATGATCATGAGGATGGCCTTTTGAACTTGATTTTGGTAGGTAAACTTATCTCTTGATTAAACACAATTGTTTTCTTTCCTTGGTGAATAAGGTATTTTTCAAGGGTCTTCAATTAAATATTTCATGATTTTTAATGCAGCTTCTCATAGCCAACGGAGATTCTCACAACTCAAACTCAAAGAACAGGTACCCTGCATTTGGAACATATTGAATTCCACAATGAAGTTATTATTACTCACATTATGGATCCAACTTTCTCTTTTGATGGCTTTAGGGGTTGGTGGACACCAGTTTTACTCACATCTTGCATAGCATCTGCAAAGTTCTACATTAAGCATGTTTTGAGGAAAAATACTCTTACACAGGCTCGTAGGAACATCTCTAGGCACTATGATCTGGTATAAGATTACCAATTTCCTGTTTTCAGTGTTTCCAAGCACAAAATTATATAAGTCATTCAGAGGGAAAAAGAGTGAGAGAAATGTTGAAATGATAATTATACTCTTACAAACCCCCTTCAGTATTGATCTCATTCTTCTTTTCCATCATCATTTGTTGTCTATTGATTATGCCTGAAATCTCACATTTTTCTGTTGGTCTACTTCCTAGAGCAATGAATTTTTTGCACTTTTCATGGATGAAACAATGACTTACACATGTGCTGTGTTTAAGGTTAGGATATTGACTCTTTGGCTCTTGTGCTCATTATAACATATAACTTCTTTGAGGCAGCACTGATAGACTTTCATTTGTTTTATTTCCATCACTTTCTAAAAATCATCTAACAGGATGAAAACGAATGCCTAAAAGATGCCCAGATGAGAAAAATGTCGCTTTTGATTGAAAAAGTGAGTGTCTTAAGAAGCTATGTCAATATTTTAGTGGTTATCTTGGGGAAATCTCCATTAATATTTTTCCTATTCAAATAAATAAAAGGCAAGAATAGAAAAGCAGCATGAAATTCTTGAGTTAGGATGCGGATGGGGAAGCTTAGCCATTGAAGTAGTCAAGCGAACTGGTTGCAAATACACTGGCATAACATTATCTAAAGAGCAAGTGAAAATAGCAGAGGAGCGAGTTAGAGATGCTGGGCTTCAGGTACTGAACTAGTACTCTCATGTTATAAATATCAATCATATTTACTTAATTTGGTTATATTTAAGATGAGAGTTGAGTTAGTTATTACTCCCTCCGTTCCTAAATATAAGACCTAGATAACTTTTTTTTGGAAAGATTAGGGTTGCGAAATAGGTTATTAAATGATGACATATTTTATATCTTTTTAGATTATCCATTAGCTTATAGGTAAAATAAACTAGTTTAAGAGAAAAAATTAGGTAAATCAATTTATAATTAACTTATTTTTTGCTTTTTTTAGGATTTTTCAAAAAAGTCATCTAGGTCCTATATTTAGGAACGGAGGGAGTATGATATATACTCTCGAAAGAAGCTTAGTTATATTCCTTAAATCTTAATTCCTCTAGTTGGAGGAGTTTAAATAAGAGCAATTTGAGATAACATTGGTAAACCTTAAAATAGTAATTGGGTAAATAAGCAAATTTGATAACAAACTATTCAGCAATATAATGTGCACATAAAATAAATAACTTTTGGCAGGAGCGAATATGGTCATAATAAAATAAAAATGCTGCAAATATAGAAAATATGTTATCCTCCTTTGCTCCATAGTAGTAAAATGAGCCGAACTCGTGCGCTGTGAGCACATGCAAAATAATTAAAAAAACATGATGAGAAGGCTTAAAAAAATGAAACTTTCACTGTAAGGAAAAAAACTAATGCTATTATTTTTAGTCTTGAACACTATGTGTGCCACGCTATATGTGCATGCAAAATAATTTGAAAGACAAAAGATTTAACTAGATTGTCATTAACCGAAATCTTCAAATGTCAAATATTGAGACTCTATTTTATCCCTTTGTTACACCACTCTTGTGAAATTGAAGTTCCTATTCATTGTAATAGAGATAACTCAGCCTTGTCCAAATGAGTTAAGTATTAATACAAAGTACTTATGCTTCCAGGAGCATATCAAGATTCTTCTCATTGATTATCGCCAACTACCCAAGACATACAAATATGACAGGATTATAGCTTGGTGAGATATTCTCTTTGAACTTTCATAGAATCATTTCCAATATGCAAATACTTTCAACATATTTCATGATCCGCATTGGCATATTTCAGTGGGATGATAGAAGCTGTTGGTCATGAATACATGGAAGAGTTCTTTGGCTGTTGTGAATCATTATTGGCTAACGATGGACTTTTTGTTCTCCAGGTAATAAATAACATAGAATCTGAAGTAATTTTTTGTGTCTCTTAAATCTTTTACTTTGGACTGTACAATGTTCGATCTTAAGGCCAAAATAGTAATGACCTTGCCATTTAACCAATTAACTAAGCTAGATTCTTTATAGTACTTAGATGTTGCTGACTTCTTTATGTTTTTCCTTAGTTCATATCAATGCCGGATCAACGTTATGATGAACATATACGCAGTTCAGATTTTGTGAGGGAATATATTTTTCAAGGTGGTTGCTTACCCTCTCTGAGTCGAATAACATCAGCTATGGCAACTGCTTCTAAATTCCGGTATGAGTTGCATGTAATTCAAAAGTAAAGAATTGTTTTCATTCTACTTTACTAAAACAAAAGTTCTCAAATGTAGTGTGGAGCATGTAGAAAATATAGGGATTCATTACTACCGAACGTTGAGGTTGTGGAGGAAAAATCTCATGGAAAAGCAGAAGTATGGTCTTGATTCATATATAAATTTCATGCACTAGACTATATAGACTTTACCCATTGCTAACTTTGGGATTTCCCTCTTACTATGATGATAGTGAAATCCTGGCTCTTGGATTTGATGAGAAGTTCATTCGGACATGGGAATACTATTTTGATTATTGCGCTGCAGGTTTTAAGTCTCATATACTGTTGGACTATCAGGTACATCAACGCTAAATAATACCTTTATATGTCTAAACTCTGAAGTTACTGATGTGATGCTTTAAAATCATGTGGTATAATCCAACATAATCAAGTGTGTTGATTTGTTTATTGCATTTCTAAGAGAGGCTTTTGGTTTAGTAGAACCAAGAAAAGCTCAGTGCAATTAAGAAGAACCCAATGTTTATGGTCTCCTAAATTTTTAACATTCATGTAAAAGTATTTTCCTCTTATATCCAATAAAAAGGGTTTCACCTTTTAACAATCATCATTAATGCAATACTTTTGTTTCTAAAGCACATTGTTTGAAGAGAGTAGGACTTGCATAATATTTTGGTAATTCATGAATTATTCTAACATGATTGACATGCTATGAGTTAGGACTAATGCATGGGATTTGGTGCAGATGGTTTTTTCACGCCCTGGAGCCTTGAAAGATCCATATAGAAGTTGGCCGTCTCATTGATTCAATTTAAGGAAAGACTTGACATTCAAGCAAAATCGAAAGTGCCCATTTCTCTCGCCAACATTTATCTTTCATGCCCCCCATTTAATAAATTTTTTATTATCACAAGTAGATACACTCGTTTTGAGTTGAATAAAGTTCTTGATCATCAATTTTAGATTCTTCATTTCTCAGTGTGAAACAATATTAAATACTTAGTGTTGGTTTGTGTGTTATATAAGAAACATGTATCGTGTGAAAGTAATTAATTGCCTAAATTTCTATCACTCTTATTCAACTACAATCCCTAAATTTTTATATTATTATTAAGATTGGGAATGGGAATACCTCTTATCATCTGTTCATCACTAAATTTGTTTCCTTCTCCCAACAAACGCCACACTAGATTAAATTGAAAAAAGAGATAATAGATTATAGGCAATCCATTGCATCAAAATTGAAATGGTTCAATTTTTCAACAATAATAAAGGGGGCAAACATTATTTTCTATTTTTGAAAGTTAATTTATTCTATTTCTTTGGGATAAAAACAAATAAAGTTTTTCCAATTGCTAAAAGGACAATTTAGGACAATGATATAGCATAGACCTCTTCCCATAACAAAATAAAACAAATAAATCTGTAACAACAATTTAAAACGATTCAATGGTTTATCATAATCACTTGAACATTAAAAAACACTCTCACAAGAATTTTATCAAATACTTGGTAGGCAATAGCATATGAAGATATAAGATTGACCGCAATAGGATATGATAAAAAATTTTGCAGCACAAACCACGAAATTATGAGCTGAATATGTTTTCAAAGTTGAGGGGGATGAACAAAATAGAAATTGCACATCACACTTTGAGGAAGCTAGTGAGAAATGAGCAATGAGGAAGAGAAAACGAACGAATAAGAAGAACAAAAGGAGAATATAAGGAAGGAAACTTACCCAGTGTTCTTCTTTTAGAATGAAGAGGAGGAGGAAGTGTATAAGGTCATTTGCGTCTTTTCTCATAATTTGGTAATGTGAGTTAAATTCTAATAACCCAATTTGTCCTTTCAACAATTTAGCCACCTCAATTGTCCTTTTAGCAATTGAGAAGACTTTATTTATCTTTTTCCAAAAAAAAAAGATTCCACAAATATTAACCAACTATATAGCCCAATCAAGTTTACCTCATGACATTATCAATTGTATGATAAAAAAATGACATTATCATTTGTTAATTTTCATCATCATGTATACATGTGACCGTTTGAAAACCGAAATTGGTAACGATGGACATGCCAAAAGAATCAGAAGTCCCCCTCCCCCAAAAAATAATAATGATGTGGCAATGTATTTCTAAAGTTGAGAGACTAACTGTATCATTATCATAAACTTGAGGGAATAAAAACACATTATTTTTTAAACTTAAGGAATTAAAAGTAAAATTGGATGTAAGATTAAAGGTTATGTTAACCCAAACTCATATTTGGATGGCTGCTAGTGGGTCCAAGGTCGTTGCCAGTGCCACCACCAGTCATTATTTTGTGGACAAAACTGAGAGTCAAAGGAACAACGAAGCCACATCCACAAGCTCTCAGTTTAGTTCAATCACAATGAACTTACCAACCAATACACTGTCACTATGGCCACTCATCTTCCTCGTCCTTTTCCTACTCCCACCCTTTGCTTCACTTCCCGTCCACCAAATCCCACCTTACTCCTCCGCACACGATCGCACTCCACCAAAGCCTCCAAATGGGCCATTCAACTGAGCTTAGTTGAGCAGCAGAGTCCTTCCAAATCAACGGTCGATATTGGTCAGCTCGTGGGGTTCCTGTATCATGATCTTCCTCATCTCTTCGATGACCAGGGCATTGATCAGACGGCTTACGATGAACGTGTCATCTTCCGTGATCCTATCACCAAGCACGATACTTTGAGTGGCTACCTCTTTAATATAGCCCTCTTGAAGACTATCTTTAGACCTCTGTTTCAGTTGCATTGGGTTAAACAGGTCTGGCTCACTAATGTTGCACTCCCTATCTTCCTATATACTCCCTCCGGTCCTAAGTATAAGTAGTTAACTTTTTTTTTGGAAATGTTAAGTTACAAAATATGTTATTAAATTATGAGATATTTGATATATTTTTAGATTAGTCATTAATTTATATGTTAAATAAACTAGTTTAAGGGGGAAAATTAGATAAGTCAATTGATAATTGACTTATTTTGCTTTTTTAGGATTTTCCAAAAAGTCAACTAGGTCTTATATTTAGGACCAGAGGGAGTACTTATTTACTTGATTTCATTATATCAAGGATATGATATTGTCAAATGACTCTAACCTACCATTATCCCCACTTTACCTCCTCTTGTTTTAAATTATGTAGCACCGAGTAGCAATCTCAGATATACATGTTACTTAAGACCTCTTGTTTTCAGACATGTCAATTAGATCAGTTTGTAATGCTGTAAGATACTTTAATATCTTCACCTGCTGACATATATCTTTTTCTTTGAAAAATAAAGGGAGCTGAATAAGCTGTTTATTATATGTTAGTTTGTTTTTCAAATAAAATACTACCTCTGGTCCTAAATATAAGACCTAGTTGACTTTTATTTTGAAGAGATTAATGTTGCGAAATAAGTTATTAAATCATGACATATTTGATATCGTTTTAGATTATCCATTAGTTTATAGGTAAAATAAACTAGTCTAAGAGAGAAATTAGGTAAATCAATTTATAATTAACTTCTTTTCCTGTTTTAGGATTTTCCAAAAAAGTCAACTGAGTCTTATATTTAGGACCGGAGGGAGTAGTTTTAGAAAAAAATTTAAAAATATCTATTTATAAGTAAAGGATATAGTATTTAGATTTCTTAGGATTTATTCAAAAAAAAAAAAAAGTTTGTCCTGAACTTAGAAGTATGGTACTCCCTCCGTCCCTTATTATAAGCTAAAGAGGAAAAATTATACATATCAAGGAAGTTTTCATTTATACTGGTCTGTTTCAATGTCCTCATATCTTATAGTGAAAATTGTAGTTTTAATCCCTTATCTACTGGACTTGGCAAAATTCCTGGCTCAAAAGACTGTTATTCAATGCTTCTATAGTTAACTTCCTTTTAGCTATGTGAAAATAATGAACATTTCAGTAAATTTTTGTTTCGCTCCAATTTTTTCATAGTGACACAGCTTCTAAGACTAAAGATTGAAATGGGCATTTCAACTTACTAATGTTAGATTATACTAGTATTAAGGATGAAATAATTTAAGATTATGTATTAAAAATTGGAGTTGTTCCTTATTTAATAACTGATTGGATTTCTATAATAGACAGGACCATACGAGATAACCACAAGATGGACTATGATTATGACATTCATGCTTCTACCATGGAAACCAGAACTGGTGTTTACAGGAACATCTGTTATGGGAGTTAATCCAGAAACTGGCAAATTCTGTAGCCATGTGGTGAGATTCATGAACTTAATAGATTAGCTGCTGTATGTTGAATATACTTCCAGTTTATTTAGGAATTACTTATCTTTCTCTCACATTTTTCAAGGACTTTTGGGATTCAATAAAGAAAAACGATTATTTTTCATTAGATGGTCTATGGGATGTATTCAAGCAGGTATCTTCTATGTCACTCTGTTATGACTTGTATACTCTATCTCTCATTAAATTATATTTGTCTTTTCTAATTATATTGATTTTGGACATGATGCAGTTGCGGATATACAAAACTCCAGAGTTGGAATCACCTAAATATCAAATACTAAAAAGGACCGCAAATTATGAGGTCTATTTATTTTTTAATGGATATAATTATTTGATTTCTTATGTTATTCATCTGCATCTATCTGGTAGTTTGCTAAGTCCTTAATAACGCTGATTAATTATGTTTACTTTATGCTCAAGAAAATCAAATACTTCTGTGATAGCCATTTTGCAATTTTGAACCACACTCTACATATCAATATCATCCTACACAGTCTAAAATTTATTCAATCAACAGTCATACTCATAACTGAACCACTGAAACTGATTTAGAATATAACTTTTTTATGTATTTACTGATAGTGCACTTATTCTTTTGTTTGTGTTCCACGCATAATATTCATGTTTTCTTTTTTTTCGTAACAGGTTAGAAATTATGCCCCATTCATAGTAGCAGAAACAAATGGAGACAAGCTATCAGGGTCTACGGGCTTTAATAATGTTGCTGGGTTAGTTTTGTTCTTTCAAATAAAACTGCATGATTGTTCTCTTAAACTGAATTTTAAGCACCGATCAATCTCCCCTTTTCAGATATATATTTGGAAAAAATTCGACAGCAGAGAAGATACCTATGACTACTCCAGTTTTCACTCAAGCCATGGATGATGAATTATCCAAAGTCGCAATCCAAATAGTTCTTCCATCAGATAAAGAAATAACTAGGTATTTGTTGAGAAATCAAATATAGTCCCACATCAAATAAATAAAAGATGGACTATGGGTATATATATTAGTTGAGTCTTCACCACATTGGCTTAAGCTTTTGTGGTGGAATGACAAGACTGACAAGACTCATATCCTCTACCCTTAGATCCTAAATTCTAATAGTATTTTCCGTGAGGTCCCATGAACTTGACAGATTGATTCAAGTGTTGTATATACTGTTGCAGTTTGAAATTAATACACTGTTGCAGTTTGAAAACTTGAACTTGATATATCTTTCTTTGACCAGTTTACCAGATCCCAATGAAGAAAGGATCAACTTGAGAAAAATTGAAGGAGGCATAGCGGCTGTAGTAAAGTTTAGCGGAAAACCTACAGAGGAGCTTGTTTGTGAAAAGGAAAAACTACTTCGCTCTAATATTATTAGAGATGGTCTCAAACCTAAGACTGGTTGTTTGCTAGCACGCTACAATGATCCTGGTCGAACACCAAACTTCATAATGGTATTCTATGACAACTTTTATTTGAATTCCTATTTAGTAAGAACCTTTATTTGAATTATAACTACACATATAGCCTAAACGATTACCTGCGTTTTGGACCTTATCTTGAAAATGGGGACATAAAGTTTAAGCTTCGTTAACACAATAATGTAATATTGCTTTTGATCTATGCATTATGATATGACCAACTTCAAATTAACTTACGGCTTAATGCTGCACTTGGTTCCATTAGTTCTGCTGTGAATCTGTATATTGTTTTAATTCTAAATAATTATGACCCCGAATGATTTTACTCCATGTGCTGTTAAAAAACGAGAATGAGAGGAAAAATAAGGATGTATGTCCATGATTGAAACAAACTACAAATATTCTTATTGTCTAATATCACTCTCTTTATATACACTACAACATAACTGCAAAGAATCCAAGTTTTGTTGATAATTCATTTTATTAACGGAACTTGTGATGTGTCCTTCCCGCCTATCCAAGGTCTAGTTTGTTATCATAGTTAGAAGTCTTGAGGAAATGTGTAAGTCATCCTGGGCTTGGTAGTCCTTTAGACTTTACTTTCATATCTAATGATTATTAGTATGCTATTTTCTATACTTTGTCATCTTATTGACAGTAGCTTTATTTATTTTGTGCTTTATGTCATGGAAGAGGAATGAAGTGCTTATATGGCTCGAAGAGTTTTCAATGGATTAGCATCGGTGCAGTAGTCACAGGTCATTCTTGACGATCGCTTGACCGCAAATTCTCCCTTCATATTGCCATTCTATAGATGTTTAATTGAGCTTACGAAGGTTTGATTTGGCAAGAGCAAGAGGGACCTGCAGCGGTGGATTTCTCTGAGCCCACCTATCTATTTCTCTATGATTAATAATTCTCCATAGTCAGGAAAGTCTGGGGGAATACCCAAAAGGGAAAATAGAACAATAATGTGCATAATTTGAATTGAAGATATATTAGTAATTAATAATAATAATAATAATTAATTAGTTACTCTTCAAGTTTTAAAATGATTAGAGTTGATGGATATCGTTACCACTTGCACATTTTTCTGTTTTTGTTTTTGCCATGATATGCATCTGCTGCTCATATTAATCGTGTTTCTCTTTCGTTTTCAAGCCATTGTTCACATGGGACTCTGATTGCATCATTTCTTTGAACTGATCGGCTCAATAATCACGGAGTCAACCATATTTTGGAACTTGTCTCTGTCAACTTTTTCACGTATTAACCTTCATTCACGCATTGACAAACTTGTTATAAACAGTGGTTTTTATTTTTTTTTTGTAGTGAACGTGTCAAACATACTATTAGTTAACGTGTTAATGGACTTGCTTGAAAACCCTATTTTTTACCACTAAAATGCTTGGATCAATTGGTTGTGGGTTGTTCCAGTTTAATTGAGTTTGGGTCCTATGCATGTTGCCACGATAATTACTTGGAGGTAGTGAGTTTTACCGTCATTGTGAGTTTACATTCCAGCGAATTCGATTAATCGGTTGCTAAAAGTGATGGATACGGATGGATAAATGAAAAAATCATATCTTTACTTGATTTGATTTCAAGTAAAGATGGATAAAAATCATTTTTCTCAAATGGATAAAAATCATTTAAGTGTAAATGTTAATGCATTAAAAGGCTTGTTTCAATAACTTCTTTTCACTTCCTTCCACGATTAATTTAATCATGATCTACATGTTTGATTTCGAGATAAAGTATATGTTGCCCCTTATATTTCAATTTTTCTCTGAATTTTGAAAAATACACTTTTAATCATGTGGGAAAATTATAAAAATAATGTTAATATTTTCAATTTGTATTAGTAGAATCTTAGTCATAATTATCAATTATAGTATTAGAAAATTGAGTTATTACAAAATCGTATGATTATAGTAAGTTTATTATCTTTTAGAAAGTTTTTTATTATAAATATGATATTATATCAATGAAATGTTTATCAATCTATTTAGTTATTTATCTTTGTTTCCACATGGTATCAGATTAGTCCAATCCATAGACACCAATCTAAGTTATCTTTGTAGTTGGACAAAAATAGCAAAAGTCCTCTTCTTTGTCCCTCACGTTAATTACCCTACTTTAATAAAAAAACAGTTCTCTCATCTTATACCCACAAAAACTAGTCGAACAAAAACCACCCAATCATTCATCATCATCTTCATCTAGATTTGTATCGAGTTCTAGTCCAAGTTTGAGTTTCGTGTTACCAAGTGTACTTTAAGGAATCTCAAAGAAACTAAACGCAGCAGACTAGCTAAATGTAGCGGTTGCTCGTTAAGGAGTGTTTGGAGAAGATGCTCCTGCTTTCATAGCCAGTGAATGTATCAGTGAATGTGTCAATTGGAGAAGATGAGACATCCTTTCTCATTAGAAGGTATATCTCTTATTTTCATAATTTTCGTACTTTTGTTGGTGTGAATCATTGAGAAGTTATATTTTTCCATATGGTTTCATATATCATAAATATGCACTTTATGGTGTTTCTGGACTTAGGTTGAAAACACATGGCTCTCTTTTCTTCATCTCTTGGTGAAAGAATCTAGTTCTTCTAAAGGGTTAGTTTAACTGCTTCTTTAGATTAAGCATTTTTTTCAATATTCTACTATTTTGTTGTGTTCTCCTGGAGGCTCTTTTTGACCATTAATAGTGAGAAACATCTTGGTGAATAGCCTAATGTTTTTGGAAAGGGGTTATATCTTCTTAGGTTTTGTTTCTTTATTTAGTCCCACCTTTTTTATATGATTATGTATTATCTATGATAGTGAGATGGTGGACTTCTGTTTGGGCTTTTTTATTGACATAGCTTAAATTTTGCCTGTTCTTTTTGTCACAATAAATCATAAAATAGTTGGAACTCTAAAGAAGTTAAAGTCACAATATTCTCACATGATAACATTTTTTACATTTATTTAAATAATTTATAAATTTTTCATTCATATTTTATATTTATTGACATTATAATTATGAAAAACTTTTCACCCATTCATTGTATGTTGTGATACAGAATCATGAAAATTGTTTATATAATTCCTATTTAGCACACCAAAAAAGTTGAGATAAGCTAGATACTCACTTTTTATTAAAATAATGCAATTTCCATTTGATTATATATTTTAACTTATTTATTGTTTGTTTTCTTAACTATTTAATGTAAAACCATATTCTCAAAATTTATAATGTTTTAAAATTTTCATTAATTTAAATATATATTATTATATTTGAAATAATTTATTGTGTCAATTATTGGTTTTTGGAATTTAAATATAATTTTATTAACAAACAATCATTAAGGGAAATATAGTCAACTTACATCAAGTTCCTTTCTCCAGGTTCTCAAGTTCTTTTAATATAGTAGTGACATGTGTTCTTTTATAACAATCATTCATTCAATCTAATGACCAGTTATCCCTTTTTAATTGGAGAAATGGAGCACCTGGCTGGAGGAACTCTACCTAAGTAAGGTCCATTTATATTTATTTCTAACTGAAATTTTCATTTCAATCTCATTTCTTTCATGTGTCAACCAAATGAATTAATGTTCATTTTCTTTCCTTTACATTATAGTCATTTTGTTTCATTTCCTTTCTTGCAACCAAGTAGATCCTAATTGTTCCAAAATTTATAAATGACTATTTTTGGGAGAATTACAACTATGTCCTAAATATGAGAACGAATCACTATCAAGTCACATAAAGTTATCTATTTATATTAAAGTTCTTAGGAACGACAATATTGAGTTCCAAATTGACAATCGTTTAGTTATCATTGACAACTAATTTAGTTGCATTGACTAAGTTGTCAATATATATAAAGCCATTTAAATACACAAATCCAGAAGGACTACAAAGTAATTATATTGGGGTTGCTATTTTTGTAATATATATATATATATATATATATATATCTTATTATGGAAATAGTAAATGTATATTAGGAACTCTTATATTTTTTTGGCATGGTCGATCTTATCCCATTCTAAAGAATATAATTTATATACAAGAATTGCACAATTTGAGGAGGACATGATTAGCATTTTGTTTCATATCTAACATTGTTCCCTCGTGAAGTTCATATGGGGAGAAAGAGGAGGGGGAGGAGGCAAAATTTCTTGAATTTTGTAAACCAATGACGACAAGTCTTAAACAATGAAGAAGATATCGACCAAATGATGACACTGATTGTCATGCAATGCTACGTATGTGGCGGTCTTCCAAAATGAGAACGAAGATAGTAATAGTGATGCAATCTTAATGAGGGTGAGCATGAAGTGATGCCTGGGGATGAAGTTGAGTAGACTTACTAGCGATGTTGCTTTCTTAGTCAATGAACAAGACATCAACCAAATAATGACATTGATGGTGTTGTAATGCTAAATATGTGGTGGTCTACCAAAATGAGACCGAAGATGGTAATGGTGATGAGATCCTAATGAGGATGAACATGAAGTGACGATGGGTTGATGATGAGTAGACTTACCAGCGATGTTGCTTTCTTAGTCAATGAACAAGAGATCAACAAAATAATGACATTGATGGTGATGTAATGCTAAGTATATGGTGGTCTTCCAGAATGAGACCGAAAATAGTAATGGTGAGGATGATGTGATGTGACCTAACGAGGATGAGCATGAAGTGATGCATGAGAATAATGATGAGTAGACATACCTGCGATGTTGCTTTCTCCTTGGACTTTCCCTTAATTAGAAACTCATGAGTTCAATTAAGACATCATTAAGGTTGTGACCCTAAAGAAACGAGATTTCAAGCATGATTCTCATAGTCTTAATAGCTTTTTCATTTGCCCCAGCCTAAACTGAAATCCTTGAGAGTTCCTATTGATGCGATGGAAGATATGATCGCAATATAGGCCTCAAACTTGCCCCCAATATTTGAAATGACTCACAAAATATTTTAAGGCGGATGATGGTATATGTATGTAAGACTTATTGGCATTGATCAAAGAAATGACTTTAAAGTTACAATTTCTTTCTTGCTAAATTTATTGTCAAGAATGACAATATTTCTCTTTTCGCTCTATCTTCATTAATAATGCTTGCATAGTTCAAATACTTTTTTTACTTCATTTAACAATGTCAATGTTGTCCAATGAAGTGGATGCATGACAATAGAATTGGGGAGAAACCCCAAGTTTCAATTTGGTTGTCTTTATTGAATAAAAGACATGTATTGTCCGATCTATATGAGAAGTAATATGACTGTGAAAGTATCATATGCCATGTGAAATGAAGAATAGGATCGAAATGAGATATTTCTCTACTATCAAATGTTTGGAGAACAATGTGTGAGCATAGTGAAATCTTTGAGATTTTGACACACAAGTCACATGAATAGAGGATCAAAATTGCTATTAAAATCATGTTATGCACATTGAGTTAGATAGCATCTAGGTAAAGAGTTTAACAAGAATGCAATGCCCCAATGATTTTCCTCACAAGGTATAGTGTTTACTCTCATCACTCAGTGTTTGAAGGTTAGTGTTTGCTCTCAATATCCAAGTTATCCAATTCCTTTCCATAGGCTTGGCAATAATCTAATTTCTTCATCAACCTAAGATTCAAATGCATATATAGATCACAAGAACTTTCAATAGGTTAGGACATGGGAATAAGATACAAGGAGAAGATGACAGATGAAATTGAGGTGAATATTCAAGATGAATATGAAGCAAATGAAGATTCGAGCTAGTGTACACTCCAAAAACTTTATAAATAGGAGGAACTTAGAGAGCTTTATTTCTTTTCTTTTCTTAGCTCTAACTTTTGCCTCAGCTGACCTCTTAGGTTGTCAACTTAGCGAGCTTTTTTTTTTGCTCTCTCTTTTTTAAGCTCTAATTTTTGTCTAAGTCACCCATTTGAGTTTTCAACTTAGCTAGCATTTTTGTGCTTCTCTTTTTTAAAGCTCTAATTTTTGCCTAAATCGGCCATTTGGATTTTTAACTTAGCAAGCTTAGTTGTGCTCTTTCTTTTTCTAAACTCTAATTTTTGCCTAAGTTGCCCGTTTAGGTTTTCAACTGATCAAGCTTTTTGTGCTTTTTTAAACTCTAATTTTTACCTAAGTCACCCATTCAAACTTCTTTTTTGTTTTTTTCTCTAACTTTTGCCTGAGCCGCCCTTTCTGGTTTTCGGCCTCAGCGAGCTTCTCTCCTTTTTTCTTTTCTTATTTTTGGCTCTAACTTTTGCCTGAGCCGCCTTTTCGAGTTTTCGGCTCAGCGAGCTTCTCTCCTCTTTTTTTTTCTTTTCTTCTTCTTGTTTTTTTCCTCTAACTTTTGTCTGAGCCGCCCTTTCGGGTTTTCGGCCAACGAGCTTCTCTCCTCTTTTTTCCATTTCTTCTTTTTTTTTGCTCTAACTTTTGTCTGAGCCGCCCTTTCGGGTTTTCGGCTCAGCGAGTTTCTCTCCTTTTTTTGGCTCTAAATTTTTCCTGAGCCGCCCTTTCGGGTTTTCGGCTCAACGAGCTTCTCTCCCTTTTTTAGCCCTTCTTCTTCTTCTACAACTTTGTGAAGTCTAAACTTTTTTTATAGAGAGTATTCTTACAACAAAATGACATCCATGATGGTAGAAATGTGCACGGGCACCATCACCGAGAAAATTGAGTGATTGTAAGGGTAAAATGTACCCCATAATGTAAAGAAGATATTTGGTGAATGGATACGAAAGGAATGTTATGGAGCTGAAAATAGATGAAAATGTGGCTCTTAGATTTGATGGTAAAATGAAAGTTTTGATCTTTTCTATATCAAGCAAATTCACCTTAAGTTTTAGTTTGAAAAAGATACATGCTAAGTTCTAGATTGGTAAGGGATAGGTGGAACACACATTAAAATGAAATAATATCTGTAGGCTCAAATCCTCACATGGCTTATGTAATCATCATTGCATTGCGTTGAAGTTAAACAATTTACCCTTTAACTAACCTCATCAAAGTGAGATTCAAACATTAAAAAAAAAAAATAGGCATTTCTGTAGTATGCTATCACCTTTATGCATGCAACTTGTGAATCAATTTTTGGACTTAACATATTTGGAAAGACAACCATTTTACGGAGAAGGGTGAAGAAGATAGGATGACATAGACAAATGTCAAATGAATTCATTTAAGGAGAAATAGTATATGCAAACATTATTGAATGAAGATTTAACATCTTATTTCATTTATTATCGTTTGTTTTTTTCGGATGGGGATGCCTTTTAGACCAATTAAAATCTCCCTAATTATTAAAGACTTCATATCCTCAAGATATCTATTACATCATAGGGAAATGAAAGTAACAATGACCTAAGAGGATTATCATTCCCTCCTCAAGGAATTTATTATCCCATAGGGACATCAAGAGTTGATCGTTAGGCCATAAGGATATCACGTCCTATTTGGATTAAGACCTTCAATGTATGATGCGATTCTTTGGATATAATAGCTTCTAATTCCTCAGAAAATTCAATATTCTTCAGGGATTCCTCAGAGAATTTAATATTCTTCAGAGAGTTTTAGAATTGATCATTAGGCAATAAGGATTTTAACCTAAGACCTTTCTCGAATGAGACTTTGGGCGTAAGATCCTCTAATTCCTCAGAGAGTGTAGTACTCTTCAGGGATTCCTCAGAGATTTAATATTCTTCAGGGATTTCTCAGAGAATTTAATATTATTCAGGGAGTTTTAGAATCAATCATTAGGCAATAAGGATTTTAACCTAAGACCTTTCTCGAATGAGGCTTTGGGCGTAAGACCCTCTAAATCCTCAAAGAGTTTAGTACTCTTCATGGAAATTTAGAGTTGATCCTTAGAAAAGGAGAAAATTGAATTCATTCTATCTAAGATCTTATAAGAGTACATACCGAAACACGATGCATTTTATTCATTGAATGAGAATGATTATGAAAAAAAATGCCCCCTTGTGTCCTATCTTGGGAATAAACTTAGGGTGAGTCATGTACCTTATAAAGGAAAGTGCTAACTAATTGGGTAGGCTTCTAAATTCCTTCTAATAAGTGAAATGGTTTTAGGTTTTCCTAATCCTCACAAGGTTTCCTAGTTGCCCTGATCATGATGATGAAGACCCCACTAACAAAAATTAACCTTCAGGGAGTAATGAAAACTCCTCAGAGATTAACATTGTCGCATGGGTAACAACTAGGATGAAGTCTTCACAGTAACCTCAGGGTTGTAAAACCTCTGGGAAGCCGCTAGAAACTTCCTCTCACTAAGGTACTCTCGACCCGGGTATAGGGCCTAATAATGTGTGTGAGATAGTGTAAGTGAGAGTGTGTGAAGAGGGCATAAAAACCTGAGATACTACCCAAACTCTCATCTGCTAAACAAATTAAAGAGAAACAATATATATAAATAATATGAAGAATAAAAAATTAAAAAAATAAATGACAGTAAAAAATAATAAATAAATAAAAGAATAACGTAAATAAAATAAAGTTAGCATTAAGGTCATAGTTATTTTTAAACAATAAACTTAAATGGGCTTGACTCTAAAAAAATTAAATGTCCCCAATGGAGTCGCCAAACTGTAGCGCCCGGAAAATTAGGTTAAATTAAGATGTAAAAATGGAGCCGCCACCAAAATTTTTTAAAAAGGATATTTTGGAAAACCTTTTAAAATAATAAAAAATAAAAATAGGGTTCGGGAGTCGATTGTGCGTGGGGAAGGTGTTTGACACCTCACAGCACCCATTCAAGAGAACGGTTACCCTAAGTTACTTATTGAAAAATAAATATGACCTTAGTTTTAATTTTATTTAAATTACAAAGAGAAATCAATATATACAAAGAAAAATATAAATAAAACAAAAAAAGGGAGACCTAGGATTTAACCTAGGGCCTACTTACCCTTAAGGGATCAAAGCCCAAGTAGTTCGGGGTATAAATGCGTGTCACTTGGTTTTGTGTTTTTTAGGAAAATATTTTTTAAAGTTTAAGAAAAAAATTATTTTTGGTTTTTTTTTATTATTATGAAAAATGCATATTTATTTATTTATTTATTTAAGAGGAAACACTTCACAATTTTGATTGAATCGCCTGAGGAGATAATCTCTCTCGGATAAACAATCGACTTTCAACCTGAGAAAATAATTCAATCTTTCACGGCATGAAAATCATTCAACCCATTTTTCCTCTTTTATAAAAGCTATTTCATTTTATTATTTTTTATTTATGAAAAAGATTTCACAATTTTAAAATAAAATCAAAACAAAGATAGTAAATCATATATCAAACAAAGATAAAATATTGGATTTTAATAATATGATGGATGAATGATAAAAATATGATTCGACTTCTTTGCAAAAGAATTTCAAATTAAAATCATGAAAAATTTGAATGTGAGTGCATTTGTAAAAAAATATATACATATATATAAAAAATTATTTTCAAAGAAAAAGATAGAAGCACAAGAATAATCCTCACTTATCTCAAATCATTGGCTAGGTGAAGAGACAATCAAGTTGTCTTAGAGGGTTATATCACCTTTGCCTAAATGAGATTAGAGATATTATGAATGTCTCTGTCTCACAATAGACTTTCATCGGCATAAGAAAAGAAAGGTAAGAAGAAGAAGAAGAAGAAGAAGAAGAGGTTTCACAATAAATCACTCTCCAAGAAATATGTTAAGATAGTTGTCTACCTTTTCTAATGCATCTCTATTTCTTTGCTCTCAAAACCTAGCATTTTTTCTCTCAAAACTCTCTCTGATCCTCAAATGCTCTCTTGCTCTCACTTATATAGGCTACCAACTCTAGGGTTTCCCTCTTTAATTCCCTTATGTGATCAATCAAATTACCATGATGATAATTCAATCAAATTTGATGAGTGCATCATTATTTCCTTTCATTTTCTTATTCCTTTCAAAACTTTCCTATTTATCACAATCAAATCAAATTTCTATTGATTACTCACATTATTGTGATTATAATTTGTTTTCCTTTTATTTTCTAATTTCAATCATCATATTTGACTCTTATACAATTTGAATTATGCTTGCCTTACAGGAAAGAATCAAGAGAGCATATCTTATTTTATTTTACTTTCTTTTTTATTTTTTATTTTTTAGTGGGGCCCGGACAAAATAGGGTGTTTACAAATAGTTTTGGCTTGACAAGCGAGTATTTTTCTTGTAGTGGTAGGTTAAGTTCCTCCAGTCACAAACCAATTGAGGTCTCTTGAAATTGAGATGGTACGATCGATTGAGGCTTTGGTAGCGAATGGATGCTAAGAACTTATCAAAGTGTGCTCAACTTTGTTAATTATTATTTTGTTCCGCTTTGGGAGAATAGGATCATATTTAGCCCTAAGTATGCATGGAGTTTTTTCGGCTCATAATCACCTCTAAAGTATGCATGAGGATCATATTTGCTCTTTCTAGTTAAAATATTAATGGTTGAATATGATCCTTTATACATACTTTAATAAGGGCAAATATGAACATTCATATATACTTCAGGGCAGATATGATGTTTATGCATTGGGCAAATATGATCCTTGGTGCATACTTTTATGACAAATTTGGGCCAAAAAATATTTCATGTGCATATATGATTCTCCTTGCATACTTCAAAAACAAATATGAACCTTAACCTTTCAATGTATGTTCACTTTAACAGAACCGACGTGTTTACTTTAACATTTTGATGTCCCTAAAATCAATTCCTTAATATCTTTTTTAATTGTGTTAGCATTTAATAGGTTGACCATGATAAAATAACTTCAAGTTAAAAAACCATTTAACTAAATTATTATGGCTAAAAAAGAGATTTTGTTGTTTAACCAATTGAGAAGCCCTTTTTTCTAAAGGGTGGCGTGCTAATATTTAGCATCTCCATTAATTTAGTGTTATAAAGTATTTTTATGTTTCAGTGGAATGCTCTAAACAAAATTTTAAAGTGTTGCACTTGTTTATAATATACTTGAAAATAGTTCTGAAATAGCCATATCCTCTATTTAATAAGATTGGAATAATGCGATGATTCTGTTTGAAACTAACAATGCTTTAGAAAAAACCAATTATACAGTAGTAGGCAAGGGATCTACATAGAATTTATCTATTCAAGTATCATTACTTCTCAATCTGTACTCTTACAATACATGTAAAGCATATTTTCTTCTCACAGTGAGACTAAAACTGGGCATTATCATCCATTTATATATTTTTTAAAAAATTTGGATGAGGAAGGGACAAGAGGAAAGATAGAGGATAATACAACATCAACGTACAACAAAACAAGCTAAGCCTTATTTCACCAAATGATGTTGCATGGCTACATGAATCAACATCAGCTACATGAAATAAAGAAGATTACAAGCTAGATTTTTTGTTTTGGAGGTCTTTTGCCAGACCAATGGAGATTGATTGATGAAGAGGAAGATTACTTTCAGAAAATTTTCTGATGAGCATGCTATAAAACCACATTGTTTTGAGGTTGTTCATGGAAACTGAATTGTCGCATAAGACCATCAACAGACACAAAAACAAGATGATCACCATCTCTAACAACATCAATATCATCAATCTGAGCCCCATTATTGCTTAAAACCTTGACATTATCATGAAGCATTCCAAATTTTTTAACTCCAATCTCTATCAGTTCCTTGAGGCTCTCAGGCAACAACACAAGCCTCCCTCCAACCTCACCTTTTTCAGGACAAGTAATAGTAACTCTATCAGGAAAACGTGCTCCATTATCAACATCACTCTCCACATACTTCTTATTATTGACGCCAAACATTAAATCCTCCATGTTATCCCCCTTGTGAGCAGCTGACATAATCCCAAACAAAGAATTATGAAAATTATTCGTCCTCCTCCTCGGCCTACTACTCCGGCCGCCGCCACCCCATGACCGGTCGTTAACCGGAATCTGTCGATCTGGTGGGGCCACAGGCATGGATGGCTCACTAGTGAACCTCCCTAGGTACCTTATCTTTTTATTATCTCTCTCAGGAATAGCTACAGCAGGTTTGGCTTCCGCTGAAGATGCAAAAATGGCTTTAATTTCTTCATGACCTTGTTGATCTGCAAGATCTCTTGGGCTCCAACCTTCTTTATCTTGTTTGTCTATGTCAGATCCATGATGCAATAGGAACTTGACAATTTCGACATTGTCCTCAGAGACTGCCACGTGGAGGGCTGTGGTTCCATTTTGGTTTCTAACAAGTGTGACATCTCCTCCATATCGGACTATGTCTTTGAGCAAACTAAGGTTGTTTTGTTCTGCCGCAGTGCATGCATACTGACCAACATCTCCGAATTTCAAGGATGCTCCATTTTCTGCTAAAATCTTCGCTATTGATTGGTGACCACCTAGAATTGCTTCCCATAATGGTACATTCCCTTCACTATCTGCAAATGTTTGCAATTAACGAAAATGAATATACTTTGTCTGAAACAGAGAAGCTTGGTATTCACATATTTAAATTAAGAACATAAAAAAAATATAAATAAGGAAAAACGTAGTATTACTCTAGAAATCTTTTCTGAAAACATTGTTGCCACTCAATTCAAACACCTATAACCTATAAGCTTTTTAGTAACCGCATGTAAAGGTTAGGCCACACATTCCAGTGGATTTATTACCAGAATTCGCTTGCCATGTTGGAGAGTAAGGTAGCAGAGGAATGATAAATATGAGACATAAATTTATTTTATTTTGAAATTCATTATATTTTATCAAAGGGTATCCAATGTAAATATTAAAATGACAACTACTGTAAAACAATCAACACAAGGTTTTATAAAAATAGTAACTAATTAACCTAATTTTCTTAATATCTATCAATTTAATTATATTGATATCGGAAATATGAAAGAACAGGTACACACATTAACATTCAAATATGAGGGAGATACGCAAGGCTTATTTTAATGTCTGTTAATCACCCACTGGGCGTTCAGATATGGCAAGTTGACATTAGAAAGGAACCTGATCCTGTTTAGAGTGCGACTACTACCAGAAACACAACATGACCCATGTCCATGGCAACGTTTTTTTATAAGATAAAATTTAGAAAAATAACAACAAAAATAATTTTTTATTTGTTGTGAGAGCAAATGGGGAAAAATAAGGGTTGGTAAACGAGACAGACGGCTATAATTAATATTATCTCAAATCCATTATTAAGCTGACCTTACTGAATTAGGGAAGGGACGCTTTGCATTATTGGGTCTAATAAATTCTTAAGAAATGATCAAAGCACATGGCTCCAGAAAAGAAATCATAATTGACTCTTGTATACACAATATCATGTTTAGAAGCAACATGAACAATTGACTTAACTGTAAGTCGCTACTTAATTTAGTAAGATAACCGTCCTCGTTGACACAAAGTCTAGTGGATCCCATCAAACGTACAGATCGACTATGACTTTTTTCGTTTTTTTTAAAAAATAATAATAAAAAAAGATGTATTGAAATAATTCAGACATTGTGACCCTAATTAATAGATAAGGGCACCGACATTTCAGAGTCAACGAAATATATCACACGTATATTACAAGCATGTCAGAGTTTAAATTAAAAAAAAATATATGAAATAAAAAGGATAAACATTTGAATTAAAAATTGAATTTCAAACAAATATTTCAATATACAAATATATTCATTACTGTATAATAAAACCATACAATGAATTAAAATTATAGTTTTCAATTTCATCTTGTACTTACAGAGTTATATCACTATTATCTCCTTTTCTGTCAAAATACAAATTATTCAACCATCTCACCCAAAACATTCCGAACAGAGTCAATATCAATTAGAGATGCATATCAAATGATTGTGACTTCTTCTATACCATCGAATAAGATATAGAAGATGATTGAATGAAAGATAATTACCTCTTACGTTAGGATCAGCTCCATAATCTAATAAAAGCAGAACACAGTTCTCACTTCCTTTAGATGCTGCAATATGCTGAAGATGCAGAAAGTGATAGATATATCAGAACAACATGCAACAAATCAACAATTTCATTCCGAAATTCCATATATATTGCAGCATATTTTGTTGGTACAAAGTGTGTCTCATTTGCTATGCCTATAAACTCTTCCAATCCTTAATTAATAGAACAAACATATTTTGAGTTCTTGGCCCTAAATTTAATACACATTTTTAAATTTTTTCAATGTTTATGTAAATTTCCTTTATTAATACTCCATAACAATAATCAATAATAGGTAAATGAGGTAGAAGGAATTAATAGAAATGATTCCACTGTTTTAGAAAAACTATGTCATATTAATTAATTTAACTAGCATTATTAATTTGTTTTGAGAGAAGGGTAGGATTATTTATATATTTGAGGAGAGGGTAGGGGAGGAGATGGGAGGGGGAATCTTTGTAATTTAGAGGTGAAACTCTCTAAATTTTTCCTCCGCCTCCTAACAAAAATTTAAATTTATTCCTTTCAAAATTATATTATCCTCTTAAATATTTTGAAATTCTAAAATTACGCACACCCCTCCCCTCAAGCCTAATATAGAACATGAGGGGGAGTATATTATCCCGACTCTGTCAATTTTCATTTTTATGTACTGGAGTAAAGTGGTTTTGTACGTACGAGAGCTGTTCTTCCAGAGTTGTCGGATTCATTAGGATCGAAACCTCGTTTCAAATACTGATGTAACATTAAGTCGTCTGCTCTGAGAGCTGCGAAACAAAGGCTGAGTGGTAGGTCCATTCTTCCACGAGCAAGCATGTTCTCTGTCTCAACTAACACGCCCTTCATAATTGGGTCATTCTGTTCCTTCAAATGCTGTCATAACAAAAGCAAAATCATCATCATTCATTCATTCATTCATCATTACTTTACCTTTCTTTCTCTTTCGCATTTCAATGCAGTTCTCTTTTATATTTCCCCATGTGTTACCCGCCTTTGCCTAAATATATATATCTGTTTGGCAAAAAGGCAACGGAAGAAAGGAAAGTGGTGGACAAATTTAAAAGACTTCGATAAAAATTCAAGTAGAGTTAGAAAATTAAAAATGATGAAAAAAGTATAAGGTAAGAGAAAGTAATTAAAATTTTTAATCACACTTCTAATTTTTTTTAATTTGAACTCATTAAAATTTCATCTCATTCAAAATGCCAAATAAAACTTAAAATGAAGAAGCTGAGTTGAATTTGCTTTACTTTTCATTTCCAACACTTTCATCAACTTTTTCTCTTGAATTTATAATTTTTTCTCAAAAGATCCCTAGTCATTATCTATATTGACATATTAGTTTCAAATACAAATGAATAGCTGAATAACTGATTTTAGAAATAACAAGACACAGTTAATAAAGAACAAAGCTAATTTATTTAACTTTTACTAATTAGTTATCTGACTCTTATATACTCTTTATACCCACCTCAAGAAGGTTGTTCATGATTATGGTGCCATCTCCGACATTGGCCTGCACAATGTTCAGGAAAGTCGCACGGTTCAACCTGAGAAGTTGGCTCAATCGCTTGGTTCTCACGGTGAATAGTTGAGGCCTATAACAGAGAACCCCTATCTCACCACAAAGATCGCCACTGGTTGCTTCTCTTACCACTTGTTCTACCCCATTTTTCATAACTAACAGCTCCTGCCAGAAGTGTATAATTAATAAAATTAAACTGGTTTGTTTGGTAAACAAAGAAGTTAAATATACATACACAACCTACCTTCCTAAATTATAAACACGACAATATATTGTATGAGAAAAGTATATGGGTTTTAATTGATAAAGAGAAGGGACAAACGGATAATAAAACACATGTGTCTCTCTAAATTAAGAAAAACTAACAAAAGATGCATTCAACATTATCGAATTAAAAATAAATATTGAATATTAAAAATCTTGCTTTAAATACAATATCATTCAGTATTTTTTCGGCAAACTAATTTCAGGCTAAAAGAAAAAAAGAAAGTTCAGAATATCACCCATTTAAATTTATTTAAGAACAACTTAAATTGTATTTTAATTTTGTTCCAATTTCTTATTTGAAAGAAGTTTAAGACAAAATGAATATAATATTGAAGAGTCGATTTTTTTAAAAAAACTAACTTCTATTAAATACTCCCCCTGTTCCTAATAAAGACCTCATTGACTTTTTTTTTTTGGAGATGTTAAGGTTACAAAATATGTTATTAAATTATGACATATTTGATATATTTTTATATTTGTCATTAGTTTATATGTTAAATTAACTAGTTTAAGGGAAAAAATTAGGTAAATCAATTTATAATTGACTTATATTTTGCTTTTTTAGGATTTTTCAAAAAAAATAAACTAGGTCTTATATTTAGGACCGGAGGTAGAATAAATAAGTTTAAAATTCACGCTTGATTTAAGATTATAAATTATCAATATTTAAAAAATAATACTACCTCCGGTCCTAAATATAAGACCTAATTGACTTTTTTTTGGAGAGGTTAAGGTTGCGAAGTAGGCTATTAAATCATGACATATTTGATATATTTTTAGATTATATACATTAGTTTATAGGTAAAATAAACTAGTTTGAGGGAAAAAATTAGGTAATAAATCAATTTATAATTAATTTATTTTGCTTTTTTATAGGATTTTCTAAAAAAAGTCAACTAGGTCTTATATTTAGGACCAGAGGGAGTATATGATTTGTAATGTAAGGGATCCAATTTAACTTGCTGAGCCTTCTTGAATTTACACATCTTGACAAACTAGGATTATTACCACAGCACCGGTCGCTAGGATATAGAAATCAGTGGGAGCTTCATTTTGCAAGATGAGGTCTTCTTTAGGAGGAAAATACTCTGCCTTCATTTCCGAGACCTTTTTCACAAAATAAAAATCAAACAAACCATCTATTAGAAATTTAGAATATACACTTTCATAAAAAAAACAAAGAAATTTAGAATATAAAGAATACACACACACACAAAAGAGAAGTCCGAGGCAGTTACCAGTTGGAAAAGCAAGTCATTTGAGACCCCACGAAATAAATAAACCTTATCCACCAGGGAATAGAAGAGGTAATGAGAAATGCTTGATCTTATGGCTTTAGGAAGAGAATCAAGTGTCTCTTGCTGTTGTAAACCCTCTGAATCTGTTCTGAACTTTAAACACAAATGTGCAATCATCTGATCTTGCAAACGAACAGGCAATCGATTCCTCTGTCCAAAGCTTGCCGCAGCTTGTATGGTATCTCTCTGCAAATCATCAAACAAACTCCAACTTATTTAACTAATTGAGGTTTACAAGGTTGCCTTTCTGGTTTAATTTATCTTATCAGATTATGAGACACCCCATGACTTTTTTTTAATTATGTGTGCACCCCTAATTAATCTTGGCCATGATAGGACCCATTTCCTAACATCTGTTACTTAATCTCTTACATAATTATTTTTTGGGCAATGACTCTATTTTACCCTTCAAGTAACCACCCTAGGCCACTGGGCAACCTAAACTAACTGGGCAACCTAAACTAACACTGAGTACAATTTTACCTTTGAAGTAACCAAAGTGGTTCAATTTTACCCTCTGACTGTTGTTAGTTTAGGGTGTTCAGTTGTTTAGGGTGATTACTTGAAGGGCAAAATTGAGTCATTGCCCTTATTTTTTCAAAGTTTAAGACATAGGAAAGATTTGATTGACTTACAAATTGTCTAGTCCGACTTGTAAAGTGGACAACCAGATTGGTCATATTACCAATCAAGTATGCCGTTAATCCCAGGTTAAAGAGCATATAAAAGATGTCAAAGGTCATCTCTCTGGAATTCACGGGATGCAAATCTCCATAGCCGACAGTAGTTAATGTTGTAATAGACCAGTATATAGAAATCACATATCTTGACCACAAGCTACGTTTCTCAAAGTCTATCCCCATTTGTACACCTAACCACGTCTTTTCAGGATCATGATACCGAGCGGCAAGAAGATAATAGAAGCATCCAGCGCAATGAACAGCAAAAAGTGTAACCTACACAAGACATGGTCAAACTTTGTACAATAAAATAAAATACAAACTCTGCACATTAACCAGACCACTATCAAATTTAAAATTCAAGTTTAGAAACTTACACATATAAGCTTAAGACAACGAACCCAGAAATAGTTATAGCTCTTGTCCTTCTCCATTCTGATGAATAACATGAAAAAGACATGAGATTAAAATAAAAGAATTAACAATAATAAAGGTCATTGACATGGAACTGTACTAGCATGTGCGTACCTAGAAAACAAGGCACTAACACGTCTGAGACGCCAGAGGCGAAGCATGTTGAAGAATCCATAGCTTTTAAGGGGAGAAGGGGAGATTTTGCGAGCGAGTTCTGAAGGGATGGTGGAGATAACATCAAAGAGTAACCAAGAGCTTGTGTATTTCCAAGCGATCCTTCTGTGGCTATCAACTAACAGGTAGGATGCTTTGTCAAGATAAGCCACGAAGAAGGTGAGAAGTATGTCGATTAAGAAGAATCCGTTGACAATGTTGTCTGCAATGGAAAGTGGTGTTATTGGTTCCCTAAGGAATCCAAACTCAAATGGGGACACCCACGCGGTGTAAATGACCAGGATCACCAGAAAAGTTTCCCATATCCTGTGGGGTAAAAAAGAAAGATACCAAACTTTATTCGCTTCCAATAGGACGCAAGCTGTGTCCAATTAAAACATCATTTTAACATCCTTGTCAAACCAATCCAACTCGTTCGTGTCCCTCGTGGGATAAAGTATTCAAATATTTGAACCGTGAAGGATGAACAAGAAAAAAAAGGCCTATACAGCTATAGCTAGCTACCAACAACTTCTGACGGATAGCATGAAAATCTTGAACCCTCAACCAAGCTAACTAGCAAGTGGATCTGCAGTGTTGTAAGGATGGGACCGGACCAGACGGTTGGACCGGTCCAACCGTTGAAATGCGAAATCAACGTGCAACCATCAGTTTGATGTGTTGAACCATGACCTGAAGCCTTTTCCGGCTTGACTTCCGGTCCGGCTTTTACAACACTAGTGGAAGGCATTTGCAACTTTTTAAAACTAAGTTTAGTCTTTGAAAAAGATCAAAACATCTTTTATTGGGAGAAGAAGAAAGTGGCTATGCAATAATGATTAGTGTAAGCTGCAAGAGACAAGAAAAACTGAAAATAAAATAAAAGAAAATAATAAAGAGATGAAAGAAGCTCTTTATGGACAGTCACGAGAACGTATCCAATAAAATAAATACGAAGACAGCAAGAAAGAGAGGAGATCACGAGAACAGAAAGAAACAAGAAGAAAAAGAGAAATGAGAAAGTGACCTGTAGCGGCGGTCGTAGGGGGAGATAATGAGAGGCCGGAGAGTATTCCGGCGGTTACTGCGAGCACCAAGAGAAGGTAGAATTCCAGTAGAGAGACTGTATTGGCTGCCATCTCTGGATAATTCAAGTTCTTCTTGCCCACACACACCTACACTAAATACCCCTTTGTTCCTACTTCCTATCATTCTCTCTTTCTCTATCTCTTTCTTTCTTTATTTTCTGGGTTTGAGGTGGTTTTGTTTTGGTTGCTATATGGTTATTTAGGTCGGCATGGAGGTGTTATGGTGTATTTGTTGCTCTCTTTGATGGGATTTGTTGCCTTTGTAAGCTATTGCGGTGGGGATTACAGGACCGTCTGAGTTGGCTTTATATAGGGAAACGACGTCTGAAGCGGCACGTGCACTCTCTCCTCATTTCTGCTTTTAAGTCCACAAAGTCAAAGCATTTTGTTTTGGAAAAAACTTACCTCAAATACTTGACCTCAATCACATCCAATAAGCCAATAAGAATTAGACACATGTCCAACTAATCCACACCACTTTCTCCTTATTTTCTCTCTCCTCCATATGTTAGTTGTGTATGGGGTTAGTTGGACATGTGTCTAATTCTTATTGGGTAATGGATGTAATTGAGGTCAAGTACTTGAGGTAAGTTTTTTCCTTTTGTTTTTTCGTTTATATTTTTAATTTAATTGACAATTGCATTGAATGATCTAAAAAGGCACGTCATCAATATCAATATATTAATAAAGGAAAAAACTTACCTATTTGACCTCAATTACATCCAATACCCAATAAGAATTTGACACATGTCCAACTAACCCCATACACAACTAACACATGGAAAGTGATGTGAGTTAATTGGACATGTGTCAAATTCTTATTGGCTTACTGGATGTAATTGAGGTCAAGTACTTGAGGTAAGTTTTTTCCATTAATAAAAGTGTAGGAAATATTTAATTGGATAGTCCGATTGTTAAATCGGAGGCCTTTTAAAAAAACAAAAAGTTGGCAAATCAGCATTAGTAAGTGATTAATGCTGATTTATTTTAATTTGATTTCTAAATTAGTCATTATTGTTGATTGGCGTCAAAATGATCTGCAATTATATTAGCGACATTTATACCTTTCATAGCGATAAGAGTGTCACTCTAAAAAGAGGTGTCTCGTTCAATTGTTACCCACTCCACCCATTGCATTATCTGTCTGCATTATTTGTCTTTACTCTCAGGTTTTTCTGAGAGTGTGATTCGTTGTGCGAATCTGATTCGGGTTCTAGTAACTCAGTTCTGTGTGAACTAAATCATTTGAGATTCTTGGCTCTGAGTTTAAGGTTGTTATCACAGCTTTGTTTGTTCGTGTTGTTTCTATTCGAATTCGGGTTTAGGTTAGAAGCTCTGGGATCCGGGAACGCTCAGGGTCAGGTAAATTCCTTCATTGGCATCAGAGTCTGAAAGATTCTGCGACTGGAATTGAGGTCGTGCCTCAAATTAATTTTTCCGCTGTGTTTAATCATGAGTAGCATATGTTTTTAATATTCTGTGTGATTATTTTATAAAACTATATGCTTGTTTTTATGATTAATTTAATGACAATGCCTTCATTTTACCCTTCAAGTAACCACTTTAGACCACTAGGCATCATAACTTAACATCAGGTACAACTTTACCCTTGAAGTAATAATCAAAGTGACCCAATTTTATCCTTTAATAAATGTAATATTATATATATTATTAATTAGGGCTAAAGTGCAAAAATATTCATTTAATTGTCATGGCGGTCCAAAAATACTCATGTAAAATTTTTTTAAGTAAAAGTACCATGAAATTTCAAAAGTGGGTCAAATATATATCCATCCGGTTAAATAACTTAACTTCTGGTTGTAATTTTAGGGATAATAAAGTGCAAAAATGTTAATGTAATTGTCACGAATGTGCAAAAATACTCATGCATAATTATTTTATGGTAAAACTACCCAGGAAAAAGTGGGACAAATTTTCCATCCGTTAAATACTGTAATTTTCATTTGTCATATTGTATTGGGTCTCAGTGTCTCACTCTCCTTCCTCTTCTTCCTACCCACCAAATCTCAAATCTCATATCCATCTATTCCTCTCAATTAACACACCAATCCCACTCATCATCTCCGACTTCATCCCAAACAATGGTAATCGCCGCCTTACCCCTCCGAAATCTAGCCTCACACTTTCAAAAACAACGATGACTTCCCTTCTATTCCTCTCTTAAGTCCTCAACTTTCCACAGGTCATTATATATTAATATTCTCTTTTCATACACTGATACTAGTTCATTATTCCACCATCTTAATTTTACTTTTTACGTGTTATGACTTTATGTTTGAGATTTTAATTTCTTGCAATAGTAGTAGAAGAGGAGATGGAGAAGTTAGGCAAGAAGCAGAGGAAAAACATTATATACACAAGTATTTGACAACGTCCATGGGGAAAATGGGTAGCCGAGATTTGTGATCTTGAGAAAAATGAATGTGTCTTTGTTGAAGACCGATGTGGGACCAACCAACAACAAATATGAATTTGGACTTGGGTTATGATCTGAGAAAGGTTTAAGATAAGTTGGCGGCGTATGACAATTATATGAAGTATTATGAGAATCCATTTTGTAACGGCCAAGCGGCTACACCAAGAAATGACGTTGAGAACGTGGGAAGTCGGGAATAATGAGTATTTTGCACCTTTGGAATAATTACATACCCATTTTTGCACTTTTGCCCCATTAATTATTAAAATTTATTCTTTTAATATGCCCAGTTTGACCCTGAGTCGACCCTTAGTTGGATCTCTGACCCTCTGCCTTAGCCAGGTCGAACTCTGTCCGAATTTTTGAATCACGATTCTGGTCAACAAACAATTGACAAAGCATGAATTTAACAAACAAGCAATAAATAGTCACATTTTTGCCAATAAACAAAAGGAAAAAAATTAGGTCCAGTGCATTGGATCCAGTTTGTCTAATTCACCAATGACAATCTGCCACATCATTATATTTTTCTCTCTCCCATCCTCCTTCTTTATCTTCTTTCTCCAACCTTCTTCCCCACACACGGGTCCACCAACAATCTTCACCCTTCCCCTCCCTCAACTCTACCTCTCCTATCACCAGCCCCTCTCCCCCACCGTTTCCCACCACCACCCAACAACGTAACACATCCTCAAAAGTTGGCATATCATGTTGCTTTGGCTTTCAATCAATAATATCCCAGAATAACACTGAGAAGAGTTTGGTGAAGTATTGGGATTAATGATTGGAATTGCAAAGATGAGGAGGGTGGAGAAGGTGACATGGGAGGGGTGGAGTGTAGGAGATTGGAGGAAGAACAATTTTTTTAAAGAAGGGCATTTCAGTATTTTTCATTGACTTAATGGCTAAAATGAACCATTTTTATTGTTCATTGGTCAGAATGAGACCATTTATTGTTTGTTGGCCAAATTGATATATTGGAAATTGTTTGTTGGCCAGATTGATCTTTAACCCTTTGTAATTTTTATTTGGCAAAAATTTAAGACAACAAATTACTAACCTTTGAGTTATGAAGTTCGTTATATATAATAAAGGAGGATTTATCTGTAATAAACTTGTGGCTGTAGAATCAGGGGTATGTAAATGTTTATGCAACACGCTTTTCGGGGTATTTTGTAGTTCATGTTAATAAATGTGTGTGTTTGGCTCGACTTGCGGAGAAATGACTTATTTTCAAGCTGGCATATTTTTCGGGGTATTTTGTAGTTCATGTTAATAAATGTGTGTGTTTGGCTCGAATTGCGGAGAAATGACTTATTTTCAAGCTGGCATATTTTTAAGGGTGTGTTTGACTCGACTTGTGGAAATGTGACTTATTTTTTAGTTGATTTATTTTCAAGTCAGTTAGAAAATAAACTCTAGCTTGATTTGTTTTTATGTTTGGATGAACTATAAAAAATGTGGTTTATTTTCCCATTTGACTTATAAACATGTTTGGATCATTTTTTGTTGAAAAGAAGCTTATTTTTAAGTTGGCTTATTTTGAAGTCAGCTAGAAAAATAAGCTAGCTTTTTTTTCTGAAATAAGCTACAAAAAGTGGCTTATGAATAAGTTGGCTTATTTAAAATAAATAAATCCACCCAATTATAGAAAAAAGTCATCCACCTAAAATAAGTTGGCGTGTTCAAAATAAGTAGCTTATTTTTCTCAAAAAAGCCTCCTTTTCATAATCTACATGCTTGAAAAATACGCTGATAGAAAAAACTCTAGAAAATTGTTGTGTTAGTTGGAGGTGGTATTAGCACTACTACTTCTTGGACACTTTCTCGGCTTATTAGTATTTGTATGCTTTTTGTGGTTCATATTTGCGTATGATTATGATTGAGATCAAGTTTATTTCTAAAACAAACAATTAGTCATAGTCAAATAATAAGACTATCGTCAAGGAAAGGAGATGTGAAAGAATAGATCTATAAGTCAATACCTTTTTTTCTAAATAGCATAAATTCTTATCGTTCTTTGCATGAAATTCTTAGTTTATACCTTCCTTGTAGCTATAGTTTTTAAACTTGAATGCTTGTAAACTTCACATTTATGATAATCAGGATCCCTTTATTTTAGAGCCAATCAAAAAATATTGTTTCAAGAATTTTGGAATTTTAAAATTGAATACAAACGAAATAAAAATTAATAATTCAAGGAATTCGTAAAAAGGAAACTATTTCTGTTTATTTTTTTTAACTTTGAATAATTAGGTATCCATGTGTTCCAATTATATTGTGGGAAGTGGTCCAATAAGAATGTCGCCATGAGTTTTAGCATATATAATAGATTTTTTTTTGTTACCCAAGTGTATCCCTACTCGCGTGTCAAGTGAGACTAATCATTCACTGTTCTGAAGTTTCATATAGATTTATTCATTTTTTCTTCCTTCTGGGCCGTTTCATCTTCGGCCGAGTAACGAAATTTTCAGAACCTTTTGTGGGCTCTTTTTTTTAAACACGGATTAATATTTAATTATTTCATAATTATTTAATTAATTATTTCTCAAAAATATCCTTATTTTTCCCCTTTTTTAAGGTTTGTGGGTTCGTTGTTTAATTTTTTAAAACACACATAAATTGATTATGTATCAATTAAATAAGGATAAGTGATCATTTTTTTATAAGAAGGATGAGTGATCATTATTCAACTAAATTGATTGTGTATCAATTGAAATAGAAATAAGTGATTTCTATTTGAAACTAATTGATTGTGTATCAATTATATAGGAATTAATTAATTTTTAATTTATATATGTGAATATTCATAAATTAAATTTACATAAGTGATGTATTTTGCCTTTAAAATTTATTGAGATTCTTTGTGTTCCCTTAAATTTTTTATTCATGTTTAGTGTGTGTGTAGATGATGTGTCTAATTTAAAAATTTTTTTCGGGACAAATTTTTTTGTGAACCTAATCATTTTTTGATTAATAACTTTGTTGACAACGATAACCAGAAATACCCCTACATCAGTGTTTAATGCTATGAACATTAATAAAAGGTCACTGCCAATTTCACAAGATGAATCAAACGTTCCATGAGGGAACAGATCTGTGTGACTGTGGATTCTGAAAATGAACTGAAAGGACCTGACAAAGTAGACGTTGTCATTATTACGACATGTGACAATATGAAAGATAACATCGATCCTAATAATGTCAACGAGGTCATGCACACCTCTGAGGACAAAATCATGAACGCGGATGATGTAGGATACCGTGTGGATCTAAGTTTCCATTATCATGATTTAATCCAATAAAGTGAACAACCCCCTCTTCCTCAAGAGTTTTGGAAAAATGCTTTCGACCATGAGATATGAATTTATTAATTGAATTACATGTGTTGTTTTTCTAATTAATAAATTTAATACTCAAATTGAGTGAGAGTTAAATTTATTGATTGAATTACTTGTGTTGTTTCTCTATTTAGTAAATTTAAAACTCAAATTGAGTGAGAGTTAAATTTATTTACTGAATTACAAGTGTTGTTGTTCTATTTAATAAATTTAATACTCAAACTGAGTGGGAGTTAAACTCATCGAATTGAATTATATGTGTTGTTTTTTTTCTCTCTTGATGATTCAATTTATTTAAATTTAGTAATGGATTACATGTGTTGTCTGATAAACGTGGCTGTCACCCAAGAGGGGGGGGTGAATTGGGTGAGGGAATAAATTAAATCTTTTGAATCTTCTTTTCGAAAGACTGCTTGTGCTTGGTGATAATATTTACGAAGTAGTGATATGCACAAGTCAGTATGTTATGTGATGCAAAATAGAATGTTTGAATGTAAATTTATGCACACATAAATTTATCCTGGTTCGGTCACCCAGACCTACATCCAGTCCCCAGGCTCCACCTGAGATTTTCAATCCACTATTCTTGTTTAAACCGGGCACAAGAGAAGCCTTTACACTTTAGGTTTTACGAGCACGGGTTCACCTAACAACCCACAGGTTTTACACCGGGTTCACCTGCAAACCTTACAAATGCAAGTTTTACGGGCTAACTTGCAACCTATGGAGATTTAGACAACCTCTAAATGCTCCCCCTTACAAATTGTAAGTTTACACTATGTTCACTCTATGAACTGATTGTGCTAAACACTTAAGCTCAAAACTAACTCTCTCTAAGAGTGGATGATGTTACTCACTTAAGTACAATAAAATTACTCTCTGAAAAATATCACAAATCTGGATCTGAGAGTAGTAGAAGATGTGTAGAATGAAGAGTATGATATATCAGATACTTTGTTCTGTTCTCTCTTTTTCTTCCATGTCTTCTCTTCTGAATGAATGTCTCTTTTATACTCGGCTTCATAGGCTTCTGTGGCAGGTTGAATATGAACGTTTGAATAAAGCCGTTAATCCTATGTTACCGTTGAGAAGTGCATCTTCATTAATGTTTAGCAGGGTTGACTTGCTTTATCTCTGAAAAGTAGTCCTGACACCTCTGCTCTGACAAAAGCATTCTGACACTGCATCTCTTTGAACGTTCAGACATTCTGATTGCTTGCGGAAGCAACTTCTCATCCGGAAGCAACCTTACTGAGTGTGCTGCACTTGAACGTTAGTTTAGCAATATAATCATATAGTCTCATGCAGTGGGTGATCCCTAAATCTAAGGAGTATCCGGAAGCACTTCTACATCCGGAAGTAAATTCACCTGATGAGGGATTTAGTTCACCATGACTTGCTCTCGCTTAGTCTATTTCATTCCACCACTCAGCGCTAGTCACTGAGCTATCGGAAGCACTTTTACTTGACGTGGTGAATTCACTGACGCTTAGGGTGAAATATATTCTATCAGTCTGCGCCAGTCAAGATCTAACAGGAAGCAACTTCACTTGATGTTGCATTTCCGCTGACGCTCGGGGTTATATCTAGTCTATCAACCTGCGCCAGTCTAAATCTAATAGGAAGTGCTTTCACTTGGCGAAGTAGACTTACTGACGCTTGGGGTAATAACTATTCTATTGCTCTGCGCCAGTCTAAGTCTAACAGGAAGCGCTTTCACTTGGGGAAGTAGACTCACTGACGCTTGGGGTAATATCTATTCTGTCGCTCTGCGCCAGTCTAAGTCTAACAGGAAGCAAACTCACTTCCGATTGAAACATAGCTTAGTCTTAAGGTTTTGTGTACCTAATTCTCATGGACTAAGTTATTTCCCAGTGATTTACTTGCTGATGCTGGGGGATGAAAACATTCATCCGCATGCGCAAGTCCTAATCTATCCGGAAGTAGATCTTCACCCAGAAGCACTCTTACTTGGGATCCTATGTTATCCTATTGCTTCCTAGGCACTTGGTTTAATCCTCTATATTTTAGTCTTCATCAAAACTTAAGATTCTAACATTCTCCCCCTTTTTGATGATGACAAACCTAGTTTTATCGATTAAGTTCCTAAGGAAGGATTATCAAGAGAATAAAAGCAATGGATAACAACAAGTAACTCAGACAAATATTATTGACAAGCAGAGGTTACAAGTCAGAGTTATGTAATCAAATAACATATACAAGTAAAGAATGTATACAAATAAATTTCACTAAGTATGAATGAAAATATGCATGAAAACAAAATCAACAAAAATATTTGGATTGGGGGTTAGAGTTTGTGTCTCTTTTTCTTTTCCCTCTCTTTCTGTCTCTCTTCATTTTCCTCACGTTCACTCTGGTTTATCTGAGCAATGATCTCTTGAAGCTCTTTTTCCTCTTTTTCCCTTCTGAGCCTTTCTGATTCAATGGACTCCTCGTATGCCCTTTTCATGTTCTCCACTTCTTCATACCCAGGGAAACCTGTAGCATCGTCGAAGTAGCAGACTTCTCCATTGGGATAGTGTACAGCCCGGATTCTCACATTCCATGCAGAGAAGTTGGGATCCTCTTCAACTTCTTGGGCTTTCCTTTTCCCTTTCCCTTTGCTCTTCCCTTTGCTTTTGTTAATTGGAGGAGTGGGCATGGCACTTGCTCTTTCAGCATCGAGGCAAGCCATCTGACCAAAGGATAGCTTGTCAGTGAATCCATACTTCTCAAATTCTTCAGGAGTCATGTCTTCAATTTCCAATTTGACTTCCTTCAGAATTGGAACCGCTTGGACCACTGGATTTTCTTGCACAACCTGAGCAGATGAAGTTCCTTGCTCAGGTAGGTCAGATGGAGTCTCTTCCTCAGACTCATCAGATTCAGTGGTGGCAACGAACTTCCTGGCACGTTTCCTAGCAACGGCCTTCTTTCTGGGTACACTGAATCCGGCTGCTGGTTCAGATGAGGGAGGAGGATCAGAAGATTGCTCAGATGAAGGGACCTCAGACTCTTGCCCAGAGGATGCAGGAACAGGCTTGGCTATCACAATGGGAGGATGGTTGGGTCTCTTCAGTCCCCACTTCATTATGATCTCCTCAACCATCTCTCTACTTGTTTTATTTGGAGGAGGCTCCGATGATGATTCAGATTGTGAGGATTGTTCATTCTGCCCATACACAACCATATCCCATTGTGGTCCTTGCTCAGCCGCTTTCTTCTGCTGCATGAACCGGACGGCCTCTCCTCTTATAAGGCTCTCTGCACCACTCAGCCTCTGAGACTCATATGCACGACGCAGGGCGGCCGTGATATCTTCATCAATCCAGAGTGATGGCTGGCTGAGGGCATCCCTTGTGGCCATGCTTAGACGAAGAGTGGACATAACATTTCTCCCCCTTTTGTCATCATCAACAGGGGTGAGTGCCAGGGATGGAGTGGATGTGGAGGAGGATGGAGGTGGTTCAGGGCCAAATTTCTTGGGAGGGGAGGGTGATAGGGTAGAGGTAGAGGATGTGGGAGAGGATAGGTGTTCAGGAGTTTGAGGAGAGTCGGGGAAGCAACTGGAGGTGACAAAGAGATCCGTATAGGGATACGTGGAGGAGTATGCTTTGTAATTGGCGGAGTCAGGGGTAAAGGGTAAATGGTCATCGGAGAGTGGTTGAAGGCGGGGATATTCGCCGTATGGTTGGCTGAGGGGGTGAATGGCTGTTTCAGATCCTATGCGTCTAGGGCTTTGATGGGTAGGGTTGGAGAAGCGGAGTGGAGAGCGTGTAGGGGCACCTGGTCGTGTGGGAATGGGTGAGGATGAGGATGAGGAAGGTGAGGATGAGAAGTTTCTAGGAGAATGGCGTGGAGAGTTGTGAGGTGAGTCTTGGGTTTGGTGGTCATTGTTGGGTGATGGTGGGGCTTGTTGGTCATTTTGTGGTGGAGGCTGAGGTTGTTGAGTGTTGGGCGGAGGAGGAGGTGGTAGTTGAGAGTGGTTAGGAGGAGGAGGGTTTTGAGGAGGAGGAGGAGGAGGTGGTAAGTTACCTTGTGATGAAGGTTGGGGAATTTGTAGGTGCTGGAGAATGAGGTCTAATTTTGCATCCACCCTTGCAAGGTGATTCTCGAGTTGTCCTACTCTGTCCTCAAGCCGTTGGGTTCGCTCCCCTTGGTGGTGGAAGCCAGCTTCACATTCAACACGGAGAGGACCCACCAAGGAATCAGTCAGTCTCAACAGAAGCTCTTCCTTTATGTCCTCGGCAAAGGCCCTAACAGAAGCTGGAACCCTTGCACTACGGCTTGGCCCAGCATGTGAGTCAACTTCCTGATCTCCTGCTCCAGATGCAGAGGGAGCTGAAGTACCAGAAGCACTACTGGCTTGTGAGCGTGAGCGAGTGGGCTTAGGAGGCTTGAAATACTTGATCCCCATCCTTGCCACATTGGTTGCTCCCACAGGCCTACACTGGACATTCTCTTCTTCCACAGCAGATGTAGCCTTGATCAGATGCTTCTCAAGGAGGAAGGCAATGATGGTGGGATAGGGAAGATAACCTGACTTGTCATTGCTTAACCAGCGCTGAAGCTCTAGGCATATCAACTGCCCAGGGTTGAAAGGCTTGAGCGAGAGGAGTCTAGGGAACCAAGGGTTGTCCAGCAGTGTGAACTCGTTGAAGTTGCCTCCCTTATGAGTCATTATCCGGGAGTAGATGTAGTACAAGAGCCTGTTAGAATCAGACATCTTGGACACCTTTTTGCTGTTGGTGCCATACAACTCCTCGAGTTCCTCCTTGCTGTACTTGTGAGACTCAGGGTAGATCCATTGATTCATATTCTCTTCTGTGATTCCCATCATCTCATTCAAGGTTCTCCAAGTGAACCTGAAGGTTCTTCCTCTTACAGTGGCAGTGAAGGAGAGTTTGTGGACTTGCTCTTTCCCATCCACCTTCCTGTACTTAGCTCTGCCAGAGAGGGATTGGCAAAAGACTCGCAGGACGTTGACGTTGTAGTCCTGGTTGATGCCCAGCCAAGGCATATACTTTTCCAAGTAAGGGCGCAAATGAGCAAACCCTAGTTCATCCAACTTGTCCAGATTGATGAACAGGCCATGGTTGAAGATGGGAATGGATGTCTCAAATTTGGCGGATACACTCTCCAGAGCCCCATCTCTATATACTGTGAGATCATCTTCTTCCTCAACCCTCTGCCTCTTGGAGGAAGGCTCCTCAGAAAAATGAACCTTCTTCTTCTTTCCCTTTCCCTGAGCATCCCGCTCTTGTTCAGAACCCACTGCCTGTTCTATTCTACCAGAGGTTTCAGGCTGACCCTGAACGTCTTCACCCTGTCCTCGTGATTGCCCAGAACCTTCTTGGCGTTCATGAAGTTCTTCATGTTGTTCTTCATGGTGCCCAGATTTACCAGAATGCTTGTGAGTGGATTTCCCAGATTTCGATTTATGTTTCTTGGAAGAAGAGGTTTTCTGGATGACTGGGTTGGATTCATTCGTACCGGCCATTTTTTTTGTATGAATGTTGTGTAAATAAAGATGAAATGCAAGAAGTGTGAAAAATAAAGAACACAATGGAGAAGATGAAAAGACTTTTCAGAGAAAATGATGCGAGTGAAAAAGATGTAGTAAAAAGTGAAAAATGGAAAATGACTTCTATTTATAGGTAAAACTTCTGAGGATAGAATGGGCATACTCTTTCAAATTTTCACACATTGGGTAACGAAAGTTTTTAAGTTGGAACGACACACCTGATGACACGTGTTGCTTCAGAGAAGGCACAGCGTTTCATAGAGGAAGTTGAAACGTTTTCTGAAGTGATGTGTCCCTTGATCTGACACTGGCGCTCGTGATCATATTGAATTATCATCCAGCGCTAGCAAAAGAGTATTCGGAAGTGATTTTGCTTCCGGTTGGACAGACGCTCCTGGTTGCCTTGAGTAGTCATTCAGCGTCAGCACGAGAGCATCCGGAAGTAGTTTTGCTTCCGATGGTACTTACTTAAGATTTAACTTTGAGTGACTCGTTGATGTTCTCTCTTGTGCATCCACAGCGATCAAGCTTTCATAACTAAAGCCATATTTGCGTCAAGTAGAGTTTGTTTGATCTTCTCAATTTCAGGAGCAGTAGCTCTCGGAGCCCAGTATGAACAACAACTCATTCAGATTTGATACATTGCTCTGATCAGGTATGATCATGAAAATTGTTGTTCCTTCGTACCTTCTTTCCTACAAAATAGCAAATGATTTCTCTTTCCCATTTTTCAGTCTCCAAACTTGGATCTGACTGGTCAGTTTGTAGGAAGTATGTGATTCTTATGCACTTAAGAATTATTCACTATGAATATAGCATTGCGAATCAACTATGACTATATGCACATGGCTTCTGATAATGATAGTCATAGATAGCATGTAGAGTATGAACATTGTGTGAAATATCTTATAAGCCATATCATGTTCATGCTTATGATGCTTAATGTAAAATCTCAATAAGTCCATCTTACATTTGCATAGGAGATTTTACTGTTGCATGCTTCAACCTTAAATAATCCCTTGCTTACCCAAGGAGATCTTTTATACTTATCCTTGGCCTGAAGCACTTTCTTAGGAGAGACAGGATTCGCAGGTTTTCTCCATGTGAGTTGAGACATCCTCTCTCTTTTGTCCTTCTCAGGATAGTTGAATGGAACTCTGTGATAGCTTATCCCTGAGACAAGGTCTTTGTTCCTTGTGGTAGCGCACTGCTTCTTATGATTGAACCAGGTAGTTGCAGTAGTGACATCACCACGAGTTCTCTTCTTTGGGACAAGAGGAACTCTTGATCTTTCCTGCACAGGTAAGGCACTAGAAGGGAGTTTTGGTACCCATTTGTACTTGGGTCCTACATAGTTAGCGCTGGACCTTACTTGTCCTTTGGGGATCCATATATATTTATTTCTCACATTTAAATTTCTCTTAAAATTGCATGTGTGAGAAATATGACCAGTTCTACCACAATAATGACAGATAATGGGATGATGTTCAGAATCAGATTTCTTATCACTATTATGGTGGTCAGTTTTCTTTTCAAAGACTCTATGTTTATTAACTTTTGAAATCTCAGGGTCTTTCGAAAAATCTTCTTTTATGAGTGGGACTTTGGACTCCTTGGTTGTAGAAGAAGGAATAAGTTCCTCAAGTTCCCTATTCCTTTTTCTTAAGCCTAGAATTTCTTTTGCAAGTTTACAGAATTCAACATGTAGCTCATTATACATATCTTGCAATTCAGAAGTTTCAAGTTTAGGTACCTCATTTTCTTCAGCTTCTGAATCTTCTAGGCGGAGATCCACTCTCTCTTTGCTGATACTAGCTTCTACTACATCACCATCCAGTAGCTCATCAACGGTGGATTCACAAGGAGCACATAGTGAGCTTTGGACAGCCTTAACATCAAGAAATTGGCTAGAAGCATACATAGTATCAAGAGTGTTCCAAATATCTATAGCCCTAGAGCAATGTTTAATTTTCTGGTAATCATTGTCAGATAAACTTTTGTGCAAAATTTGCATTGCTCTAAGGTTTAAGTAAAATAAGCTTTTGTCCTCTTCTGTCCAATTTACTTTTGGTTTGAAATCAGAGTCCTTTTCAAAAACATCCCACATTTTGAAATCAGTGGATAGTATAAAACTTTTCATCCTTCCCTTCCATAAGTAAAAATCAGCATTTTCTAACACAGGTGGGATGGTATGATCAAAACCTTCAAAACACATTTTGTAACCCAAATCAGCCTAGGTCTTTGCACTTGAGATCGTTGGATCCTTTAAACAAGTGACCTTGCTCTGATACCAAATGATAAACGTGGCTGTCACCCAAGAGGGGGGGGTGAATTGGGTGAGGGAATAAATTAAATCTTTTGAATCTTCTTTTCGAAAGACTGCTTGTGCTTGGTGATAATATTTACGAAGTAGTGATATGCACAAGTCAGTATGTTATGTGATGCAAAATAGAATGTTTGAATGTAAATTTATGCACACATAAATTTATCCTGGTTCGGTCACCCAGACCTACATCCAGTCCCCAGGCTCCACCTGAGATTTTCAATCCACTATTCTTGTTTAAACCGGGCACAAGAGAAGCCTTTACACTTTAGGTTTTACGAGCACGGGTTCACCTAACAACCCACAGGTTTTACACCGGGTTCACCTGCAAACCTTACAAATGCAAGTTTTACGGGCTAACTTGCAACCTATGGAGATTTAGACAACCTCTAAATGCTCCCCCTTACAAATTGTAAGTTTACACTATGTTCACTCTATGAACTGATTGTGCTAAACACTTAAGCTCAAAACTAACTCTCTCTAAGAGTGGATGATGTTACTCACTTAAGTACAATAAAATTACTCTCTGAAAAATATCACAAATCTGGATCTGAGAGTAGTAGAAGATGTGTAGAATGAAGAGTATGATATATCAGATACTTTGTTCTGTTCTCTCTTTTTCTTCCATGTCTTCTCTTCTGAATGAATGTCTCTTTTATACTCGGCTTCATAGGCTTCTGTGGCAGGTTGAATATGAACGTTTGAATAAAGCCGTTAATCCTATGTTACCGTTGAGAAGTGCATCTTCATTAATGTTTAGCAGGGTTGACTTGCTTTATCTCTGAAAAGTAGTCCTGACACCTCTGCTCTGACAAAAGCATTCTGACACTGCATCTCTTTGAACGTTCAGACATTCTGATTGCTTGCGGAAGCAACTTCTCATCCGGAAGCAACCTTACTGAGTGTGCTGCACTTGAACGTTAGTTTAGCAATATAATCATATAGTCTCATGCAGTGGGTGATCCCTAAATCTAAGGAGTATCCGGAAGCACTTCTACATCCGGAAGTAAATTCACCTGATGAGGGATTTAGTTCACCATGACTTGCTCTCGCTTAGTCTATTTCATTCCACCACTCAGCGCTAGTCACTGAGCTATCGGAAGCACTTTTACTTGACGTGGTGAATTCACTGACGCTTAGGGTGAAATATATTCTATCAGTCTGCGCCAGTCAAGATCTAACAGGAAGCAACTTCACTTGATGTTGCATTTCCGCTGACGCTCGGGGTTATATCTAGTCTATCAACCTGCGCCAGTCTAAATCTAATAGGAAGTGCTTTCACTTGGCGAAGTAGACTTACTGACGCTTGGGGTAATAACTATTCTATTGCTCTGCGCCAGTCTAAGTCTAACAGGAAGCGCTTTCACTTGGGGAAGTAGACTCACTGACGCTTGGGGTAATATCTATTCTGTCGCTCTGCGCCAGTCTAAGTCTAACAGGAAGCAAACTCACTTCCGATTGAAACATAGCTTAGTCTTAAGGTTTTGTGTACCTAATTCTCATGGACTAAGTTATTTCCCAGTGATTTACTTGCTGATGCTGGGGGATGAAAACATTCATCCGCATGCGCAAGTCCTAATCTATCCGGAAGTAGATCTTCACCCAGAAGCACTCTTACTTGGGATCCTATGTTATCCTATTGCTTCCTAGGCACTTGGTTTAATCCTCTATATTTTAGTCTTCATCAAAACTTAAGATTCTAACATTGTCTTTCTAATTAATAAATTTAATTGAGTGGGAGTTTAATTAATTAATAGTATGCATGTGTTGCTGTTAGTAATTTTAAACTATTATAGATTAGAGAATATAAGAAAAGTTGAATGATAAATAATGTACTAGATTGAGTTGGATGAGGTTCAACATAGTTGATTCATGAAAACAAAACTAGTAAACTATCATTTTTTATTTTTCGGAGAATTCATAAAACTATTAATCTCAAGAGGAGATTGTTAGTGCATACTTTATAGAAAAATATCAATTTTAATGTCTATATAGGTCATCAGTGTCCTTATCAGAAGTGACAAGATGAATAGAGAAAATTATGACATGTGATGTCATAAGATATCCTATGTCATGGTGGAGCAAGAAGCCATTAATGTCTTAAACAATGTTCTTCTATGACTCGATGCAAAAAACTTTTCATGGAGGGAGCAACATGCATACAATGTTTATTATTAACATTTACTATTTAATTATCAATTGCCTTGGGTTACTTCAGTCTTGCTATGAACTGAATACATCAATCTAGCTTACCTATGGAGCTTCTCACCATCTAGAATGTTCGTAAACGTATTCAAATGCTGGGCTCTGGGCTCCTCCTATCACACATGTCATTGTGTTACCTTTTTTATCCACCCATTTAGTTTGCATTCAAATGAGTAGTTTAACTTTTTCCTGTTTTTTTCTTGATGTTTTTAGAATTATGTAATATTTTTTAACAAATATCATTTTGTTTTTTTATCAAAAACAATTTAACCTTTACTTTCAAGTGACCTATTTGTCTACTTAACCAATTGGTAGAGAAGTTAATATCTTTCATAAAAGAATCTGATACTGAAGAAGATGCAACTATCCATCAACTAGATGTAGGGTGCATGGTTGCAAAACTAAGGGAACATTCCGATACTTTGAATTTTTCTTTAAAACTTTTCTGAACATGTATAATTTCAATTTTGTTTATTGCTAGTTATATGGCGTGTCGTAATTAGACCAGAACAGCTGTGCAAAATATACTTTCTTTACCAAAACAAAATCAAAATGTTGGTATATTTTATTTTATTCTGCTCTCTTTTCATTCCAAATATTAATTCTGTTCTCTTTTGGGCCAACGGCTTTTTATTTCTCTTCTAAGCATAAGACACGTTGCTGATATATATATATATATATATATATATATATATATATATATATATATATATATATTTGAGAAACGTTTTTAAACAATCGTTTTAGATTATGAGTACTATTATTAATTTACGGTAGCATGAAATAGGTTGCAGTCAATAAATGTTGGTCCAATTTATAATAGAGTTTGACTCATAACTATGTGGTTGTGAGTTCGAATCCCGCTAATATGAGGGCTTTATTGGTGAACAATCTATAAGTACCTCTGTAAGCGTTTTCTAAGCCTCCAGAGACCTGTCTTAGTCCTAATAAGCCCCGGGATCAAACTCACTTAAACAATGTTATCAAAGACAAAATAGAAATAGGTTGCGCGGGGAGATGAATCTGGCCACTTCACATTTGGAATTTTTATTTCGAACTCTAATCAAAAGTGAAAGAGGATTCCACTTTGACCACGCTTCCTCATCATTATGATTTAGTTGGAAGATACAGAGCGATCTTTCTTTGTATGGACCCACTTCAACTAGAAAGAACCCACGTTGAAGCATGAACAGATAAAATGGAATAATGGAATTTAAAAAAAGTGCACCACACCCCCAAAAAAAAAAAGAAACACGTTTTAAGTCACTTAAGAGTATCAGAGCCAGTTCACAGTTATTTTGATCAATTACGGAGAAAATTGTAGAAAGTCGCTTGAGGTGATTTGGTCATGTTTAAATAATAGAAATAGATGAGCCAGTAAGAATAGTTGATCAAGTGGTATGAAGTCCTTACAAAAGAGGGAGAGGGAGACCGAAGATAATAGTTGACCAATGTTCCCACACATAAGTTGTTTTTGAGTGGGGTGGACCCACATAATTGTATTGTTGCAGTCTCTCCATTGGTTACGTTTGTTGTCCCTTCTTTGTGTAGAGAAGTCTCACCATTGGAGGCATAATTGATCAATTGAAAAAGATTGAAGAATGAAGATTACGAAGATTTGTTGGCAAATTGGTCCATAGTACACATGGAAAGTGTTAGAAAATATGAATATTTCCTATTGTGTATTGTGTAGAATATTTGTATATGTTAATCATAATTGTGAATTATATTATTAGGAAATTATATGAATTGATTAGGAAAATAAACGCTAGATAGAATTAGGATAGAATCTTCTTTCTGTATCACTCAAATCCTTATAAACATGGGATAGATTGAGATCCCTTGTATTATATATTGAAAGCTAGTAATCAGAGAAATACATTAGACTATTTACCCATCCTTTGTTTCTACATAAATTATTCAACGAGAACTTTTGATAAATGATTTATTTCCAAGCATGACTATTGATCGAACACAATAGCATTGTGTGATCCATGTAGCCGACCGACCCCACCTAATTAGAATAAGACTTTGTTGTTATTGTTCGTTACAAAATTTTTCCTTCTACCGATTTCCCCTCCACTCCTCTTGTACAGAACAATCCCTAAGAGTTTTTCATTAAATAATAGTATCTCATACAAATTATTTAAAATAATATTTTGAGAAAATCAATTCATTTTCTCTACTAATGAAGTGAAATTAATTACTTTAAAAAAATTTAATCCTAATCACTTTCTCATGATCAGTAACAAATCTTACATATGGCTAGTATTCAACATGCCATTGATTGAATCCAATAAGATCACTTTATAAAAGATATTTTGGGGGAGCGTTGAATTAGAAAACAATAAAATATTAATACAATATTAATTTTCACTTTCACTAGGGAAGTGTTGTGTAGTAACTAGTAAGTAACACTGCACGCACCATGAAAATGGTAGATAGGGCGTTAGAAATTTTGACAGCAAGTAGAAATTCTTTATATTTATCGTGGATAAACAAGACACCAATGTCTGTCCACTAACATCGCGTTGGTCATACATTACAGGGAGAACTTTTTGGGATTTCAAAGAAAGGCACCAACGATGTTTAATTAAGTTTATATTGTCTTTCTTTACATGAATGTTTTTTCTTTCACCAATAGGTATCACACTCTTTTTTTTTCTAAATACAATAATTTTAGGAAAAATGTTTGTCTCACCCATGATGCAAGAGGAGAGGGGCTTCTCCCTTGTCTTTCAAAAATTACTTTTGAGGTTACATGTTTTGTTTGATTCTACAATTAAATTCTATATAAAGTTAGTGACATTTTGATATTTTATAGATAAAAAAGTATTGCTTTCAAATTTATATGATTTAGTTATTTAACTTTCAAATAAATATAAACTTTTAAGCAATGAATATATAATAAATTATATAAAATTGAAAATATAACAATTTTTTGTGGATAAGATATCGAAATTCACCAATATTATGTAGAATTTAATGGTAAAGTCAAACAAAAATTATGACCTTAAAATATCCTATATATCTAAAAGTTGTGGAAAATTACTATTCATTTAACAGTAACTTCCCTTTTTTAATGTTTTATTATTACTATATTATATTATCTCTTTATATATTATATTTATATATTATTTATATGGGAAATTTCAAATATAAATTCTAAAATTAATTACATTATTTTTTTAAAAAAATTATGATTTGCCTCTCTCTTTATGTCCATCACAATTTAATATGTTTTTTTACAATTTTACCCTTTGTTAACTTTAAATATTGCAATTAGATTTTTTGTTCATTCTCTTCTTTGCTACACGCTCTATCCTTATTTTCCTATACATCTTATCTTATCAATAGAGATAAAATTGGAAAATTAAATATATTTGAGACAAATAAATATTTTATCTATTATTAATAGTTTTTTTGAATAAAAAAGTGGTTGTTTTCACATTATATTTAAGGACAAGGAGCGTATTATTACTATTGTTATCATCAAAGAATAGTACTCTCTCTGATTCATAATATAAGAGCCCAAAATTTAAATAAAATTTTTTTCAAATATAAGAATTCACCTTACATTCTTTCATCATTTGATGCATTTTTTTTACTTTGCCTCCAATTCGCTTTCATAGAAATTTTTTGGAATGTTAGCGTTTAATCTATCATTTTCCATTGTACTTTTCCTTTCCTTTAACATATCAATGTATAGGTTGCGTTTTTCTTCCGTTGGTTATTAACCACCTACCTTCCAATTATATGTGTATTTCTTTACCTTGGAAATTTTGCAACTTTACTACTCTTTCTTACCATGCATAAATTAACTATATCTAATGTCTCCCCTTATAGATTAAGTACAGTTTACCTTACCCCTTAAGAATCAATGCTACCCGGGAATCGCCCGGGTATACCATCTAGTTTCTTTTACAGGAAAGTGGAGAGAACGCTTACCCTGATCCAAGGGAGTGGAGAGAACGCTTATTACCCTGATCCAAGGGAAGCACGTATTATTCTCTATGCTCATAATGCATACAATTATGATTGACGTGGATATGAACTAAACAACATTTCAAAAATATCCCAAAATAAAAAAAATAAATGATGGAAAATTTTGTATTATCAATATAGAAATTTGAAAATGTCATGCTCAAAATCGTCTCTTGTCTGTATATAATAAGTAGTTTTATTACCATTCATGCAAACATCTTTCTCCTTCATGAATAATAACACTAGATAATCCCATGGAAACCCACTAGCTTGGACGAATATATAAGACCCTTATACAACAGGTTCTCATTCTTCTCATTAACTTAGCTAATTTTGATGAAGCTATACAAAATGGTGCTTTGGAAATCTCGTTCGAGATACCAACTCAATATTAAACTCAACACATCTCTGGCAGTAACTTGTGCATCTCATCAACAAATGCCTTCTAATTTTCTCTCTCTCACCTGACCGAAAATGACATTGAATATGCGTGGAAACCTTTTTTCACACATTTATAAACTTACACAATCGACATCAAAATCGAGCCACATTCCATTTCAACAGATGAAACCTTAATCGCATAACCCTTTTTCACTAATTTGAGCTTTCCTATTATGTCTTGGACTCTTGGGGTTCAAATGAATTTATCTATTTAACCAGGGATTGACGAGTAGATGAGTCAGTGATGTTGGTTGAGTGGAGAAATGGTGAGAGAGATAGAAAAAGATTAGGCTAAAGGACAAGAGGGACATGTGTAAAGAATAAAATGAACTTCTGTGGTTTCTCTATGCGATGGAAAGTTGGATCCCATCAAAACGGGAGGGAAACTACTTTCCCTTTCTTAATGATGGTAAAGTAAAGTTTGTGAAACCAAAGAAAAATGTGAGATTCAGAGAAAAAACTTATGTACCCTAAAATAATATGTACCATAGGATATATGGAAATTACCATTTTCATATCCTTTCCCATTTCCTTCCAATCAAGCTTTCCGTTCGAAATGGAAACTAAGGAATTTCTGCAAACCAAATGAGGGAGTATGATGGAAATGACCTATTTTCCATTTCTTGAGGACAACTTTCATGCAACCAAAGAAACGCTAAAGATGTGTGCACTTAAAGGTTCACATTTTTTGTTGGACGTTTTTTTTTTAAAAAAAAAGAGTTGGACATGAACTAACATGAAATTACAAGAGACCAACCTAAATATAGGTTCATCCGATTTTTCCCTAAATATATAGATCTAATTGGGGGATTTCTTTTGAACCTAAATTATAATATCTTAATCGATTCTACAAAATTCAAAACATACTTTTTACTTATCATTAAAGAATATTTTGTTAACATACTTTTAATTGAATTTTATCTTAGAATATAATTTTTTGTACAAATTTTTAACTAACTAATTTAATTAATTTTCTTCATATTTTTAAATTAGTTCTTTTAGCCTTTTTATATAAAAAATTAGCTGCTTGATTTAGGATGGGCTAGAATTATAAATATTTGATTACCACACTATTATCACAAAATTGAAGTAAATTTTTCCACTAAAATGCAATTCTTAAGGAAAAAAATACATTGTTTAAAACAGAACATTTATGAAAAGTTCAACTATATACTATATTGAACTATAAAAAAAATAGTCGTTTATTTTGTTTGAAATGGACAACAAACTGCAAAAAAAACCCTGCTTTGCATGAAGTTCAGAATGTTTTTCATTAGTTTCTTAGAATTTTATGATATATACAAATTGATAGCTTCTAATAAATCAAAACTCAAGGCTCATCCATCAAATTTTGACAGGCTAGACTTCCAAAACCAAAAGTAGTAATATGTATTGATAGCCACATCCTCAACAGAAAATTTAACCAAAAGTTTTCTATAAAATACGTTTTTCAGCCAGAAAAATACAACGTTTACAAGGGCATATTCATGAAAAATTCACTTATATATTATATTGAATTATAAACAAAATAGTCGTTTATTCATTTAAAACGAAGAACTACACTGCAAACAACCCCCGGGGGCCTCTGCTTGAAGTTAAAAATGAGTTTCATTATATTTTATATGATATATAAACTTATAATAGCTTCTAAAAATTAAAATTTAAGGCTCATCAACTTAACTTTGAGAGGCTTAGTCTTCCATAACCAATCAAAATTTATGATTATACCGCAAAAGATTCAGTTCTCAAATAAATACAAAGCACAAACTTTCCATGACCATATAAAAATAACACAACCAAAATTGACCTAAGCCCACCTTGGATGGTTGGCAGCAATATGGTCTAGAACTTATTGAAGTTACATGGATGGTGCCGATCTGATGAATGAATCGTTCTCCACATAATCACTTGCTCTCAATGTCGTAAAGATCAGTTCTGGATATAATCATTAAGGAGACAAGTACTAAAAAAGATATCAAAGAGAGAAGAGAAATTACTGGAATTACCAAAACAAAGACATTCCACATAAAGTCTATTGGCATGCTGATCTATTAGACTCCATTATCATTTCCTAAGATGAAAATAATAACACTATACATTGATAGATCCAAGTCCATCAAATACTGGCATAATGGGATATACAGTAAAAACAATAAGAACATATGATAGAAGAGAGAGTGGAGGGGTATAATGAGCTGTGATGATCTTCGAACTGCTTCAGTTTAATGAACATGAAGGTCTATGATGAAGAAAAATGGCTGGTAAGAATTTTAGCTAACAAGCCTTCTACTGTACTTGCAAGAATGAATCAGAAGAGGCGAAGCTAACTGCCATTGATCGTGCTGAGCCTCTGAAGACTAAAATGAAATTTAAATCCTTAACAAACAAGGACATGCAAAAAGATGGAGAAGGGAACAACGGTCCACAATAATGCTCAACAAACGAGGAGGAATATGCTAAAGGCACAGGGGTGAGTGACTAGATCTTGGAACGGGTTGAATCAAGTTTAGTATAAGTCACAAAATTGGGTCCCAGAAAAGGCTAGAAGAATAGCTAAACACTTAGCCAAAATGGGCTCTATTAGAAGGGTGATCCTAAGTAATCCATATTCACAAGTTATACAGATCATTCACAGAAAGAAAAGCACTACGCTCTATCTTCTAGCAAGGTTTATCGAATAGACAACTGAAAACATGGGTCAATGTGACCTCATATAGGAATTGACCAGCGTTGAATAGTGTGTTGAAGATTACAATTAATGCATTTTATAGGCTTACTGAAATTCATGTGTACTATATCCAAAAACTTTGATGACCCTGGAAAGCAGTTGACATGACAGCATTCACTCTTGGATGTTAAGAAGCTGTTAACATTTTGTTTGATGAATTGCATGGGATACAGATCTTTTGTTTTAAATAGAATAATAGCGTTTTTTACTCATAAAAATTCAGAGCCTGCAGTAGGGCCCATGTTGTATGAAGAGTTTTCAGCTATCTAATCAGGGCTGGAAGCTAACATTATCAAATGACAGTAAGTGATGTTCGTCATAGTTCTCACCTGGCTCAGTGTGACAAGATAATTGAAAGAGAAATTAAGATAAGAGATCAAGGAGACAATATGGACATTTCATCTTTTAAACAAAGTTCATCACCTTAAAGCAATGAAAACATGGCTGTCCTGTTCATGGCATCCTTACATAAAGATAGTCAACAAAGTAACGCAACTGGATAGCAATAATGCACAAAATTCATTAATGAAGATGTTTTTTATCAGTGTTCCAAGGCCCTGCAGTAGAGCGCACCGACTGTAAAAAATTCCTTATGTCTACCTAGGCTGGAATTACCGGCATCAGTTCACTCGATTCATTTTATTTCAGTTTTACTTCCTTTTAATATGACAAAAGGCTGGAATTACCGACTATCATTTGTAATATGAGTAGAAAATACTGGAAGAGTGTGTTGTGCGTTTTGTGTGAGAGTTTGTGAGCACTTGAGTTTCACAATGCAAGATGGAGTCAGTCTGTGGTAGAGTATATCTTTATCACTTGGAAGAATCTGGATCTTCCAAACCATTATTCCCACTATACAAAAATCTATTTCCTATCATAAGCAGAACTTGGGATGAGAGGTTATTAATCAAGCCAAATATGTCACATCAGAAAGATTTTATAACAAATGGGATAACATGAATAATTATCTCATTACAATTGGTTGAACGGTGCCAGGACAAACATCAAGAGCAAGTAACAGATCCTACAGAAACGTTTCAAAGAGCTGACATGAGATCTTGAGTGCCTCCCTATAGGAAACATAATAATGGTGATAAACAAGCATCTCAAATGTAGGTAGTATGCAACAGATCCATGTATTTCAGTGATTCTCCCAGTAGCTAGTAGTTTGGGTGAAATAGCTTTCTTAATCCAAGAGTAATAAAGGGCTTTTCATAATATTAGCAAACAAAGAACACTTCAACCACTTGAAATGGGGCTATCCAATCAAGGGAACTCGATATGGGAGAACTTGGACACTATCTATTCAAATAATAAGGAAAGTTGGTGGCGTGAAGTTCATGTAGGTAGTAGGCAACAGATACCTCTTCCATTTCTGGAACCTTCTATGATTTAAATGGAGTGAACATTTTACTACTATAGATTGATAGAGTATACTAAGATGGGGAGATGCATAAACTGCTACTTCTTCATTGCATGTGGATATTATATCATCCATTTTAGTGTATTACCGTTATTCGCACCATCCCTCTCTTGCTTGATCATTATCGAGGAGTATTGATAGGGACAAGGAAAAAGTTGAGAAAATATAGAAAGGTCTACTATTTCGGAACAAGTTCTCACACCACAAAATAGTTCTTATATTTTAAAACCGAGACAGCATAACTAACCTAATGATCATCCAAACAAATACCATGACCCCAACCTGTAGGTCTACATGGAACTCGATCAACTTCCTATTTGCTTCAACCACATTCCTCAGTAAACTACAAATGTCCTTCCATTCCAATTTGTGCTAAGGAATTCGAGCTTCGTGAACAACCATAGATGACAGACCAACATTCAAAACTAAGTTCACCTAAAAAAGGTAATGGAATGCCAACAAAGGTTGGTCCAGTTGATAAAGGGGTTTGACTCATAACTATGTGGTTGTGCCTTCAAATCCCACCGATATGAGGACCTTGTTGGTGGGTGATCTGTAAGTACCTTTGTAAGTGCTCTTTGAGCACGAAGGTCTGCCCTAGCCCTGGTGAGTCCGAAACCCAACTCACCTAAACTTTTTACGCATAAAAAAAAGGTGGCGGACCAAAGTGGACTTAAGAAGGTAAAGGTAGAATAACATGACATATAGCCGCACATTCCAGACATAACTCAAATGTGGGACATAGGTGTTATGGCACATATCTAAACAAATTAACATGTCATACCATATGAATTGTATTCACCATAAATAAATATAACATGTGAGGAAAAAAAGGATACACGAGATAGAAGCCATGAACAAAGGCCCCAGCCAGGACAGCAGTGAACAAGCGATCTCTCAAAACGGGTCTATGCCGGAGCGAAAGGCGGACTGCAAAAAGAGAAGAAGAAAAAAAGAGATGAGATGTTGAAGAATGAAGAAAAGGCAGAAATAGGGAGAGGAGGGGAATGGTGAGAACTGACTGAGAGGGAGAACGGGGGCGTATACGAGGGGAACCAGAAACTTGAAAGGGGTTCTCTTGGGTTGCCTTCTCACAGGCACACCATCTTCTCTTTTGATCCAAAAGAATGAATGAAAATATTAGAGAGATGATGTTATGTTATGTTATGTTATGTTATGTTATGATGTTATGAATGAAATGATAAGGGAATTATTTTGGGACTTACTGGGTGGAAGGAACGGAGGGTGGAGCCATGAGGGATCGGATTGGAATGTGAATGTGAGCGCCGGCGAGCTTTCAAATCGAACAATAAGACTGCGGGCGCAATTCGGTGGTCTACGCCAACTTATTTCTTTTCTTTTCTTTTCTATTCTATTCTTTTCCAGCCACGGCGCCAGCTTTGTTGGACTAATTTGTAACATTGTTTGTGCGGTTAACCCGCATAACCACCAGCGTTGGTGTTAGTTTTAGTGTGTTTTGATGTAGGAGGGGTTTGAACTTTGGTTTTGGGGGATGGGAAAGAAATTTGTTTTAAAATTCAAGCCATACAAGTATTTAGTCCAATAAATAGTGATGAAAGTTTGTTCTCTACCATTTTTGCTCCCGACAAATTGTTAGACTTCTATGTTTTTAGTAAGCTAACTATTAGCATTTTTTTTATCCATGACTAACTATTAACATTTTAAAGATGCAATATTGGTTCATTATACCTAATTGAATATCTAAACTTTTATATGGAAATTAAGTTATATATTGAATTAATTAACTAAAGAGTTGACTTGACTCAAAGGTAAACTTGCTTGTCGTGGGGCCTAAGGTCATGTCTTTGAATCAGTCACTCTGCAAAAAGTAGGGGTTAGGCTACCTCGTATATTCCCTTCCCCAGCACCCTCATCAGGTGAGGACTTTTGGGATGAAAAGTATTACTACCTCCGGTCCTAAATATAAGACCCAGTTTTTTCTCATCTTTTCCATTGTCTTCATCTTCTTCTCTTCTCTTCTCATCTAATTTCTTCCATTTTCCTTTCATAGCTTGCACCTTCCTTCATCTATCCATAACTCAATAAAGGTTCTTCTTTGCTCTTGGACTTGATGGGAGAAGGCTTAAACTTGTGGTCTTCAAAGGGGAGTCCAATTACTTTCCATTCTCTTTCTATTTTGATTTTCTTCAAAGGGGAGTCCAATTTTTTAATTTCATCTAATCATATTTGAGACTTGGATTTGATTGTTAATAGGAGTGAAAATTAGCCGAACCGAGCCAGGCTTTACCTAAATAGGTCTGGGCCCGTAATGCAATAAGAAAACTTAGGTCTAGGCCTGGTTGTAGGCTTTTTTTCAGAAAGCCTTTTTAAAAGCCTACTTACAATGTAGGCTTTTAAAAGGCTTCTGATCTTTTAAAAGTCTACTTCAAATTTAGACTTTTAAAAAGCTTTAATCTTTTCAAATGTCCACATATCAAACTTAAAAGAACCATAAATATAACACATTGCTCACTTACACCACCATCAATCCATCATTAACACCATCCTTACTGTACCAGAGGCTAGGGTACAAATTGTGTAAATGGATGTGTAACATCTTGAATTTTAAATTATAAAAAAAATTAATAAATACCCGAAATAAAAAAAAATTAGATATATAATGAGTTATTTATTACTTTCGTGTAACTTAAAAATGTAAAAGCTTTGAAAATGAATTTAGGAAATTTAACATATTGTTAGGGAAATTGTTAGAATTTTATTTCCATTATAGGTGAAGGAAAATAGTTAGTAATTGATTTTTATTTAGTAATAATTATGAATATTAATTATTTAGGAAATTTTGTTTAATTAGAATGTTGTAAAATCCTTGAGTGTAAATTAAAATAAATAATGATAATGGTAAATTTAAAGAATTAGGGAATCAGAAGTAATTTATGTTTAATGCACTAAATTAGGTATTATAAAGACATTAATAATAAATTAGTAGATTAGATAACTTTTGTATTTATGACATATTAAAGTTATTGGTTTGACACACTGAGATATCTTTAATTTATAAGGATATGATTAATTTAAGAGATTTCAATGTTGTTAATTTAATTTCCAAATAAAAATGAATCAATAATATGCTAAATGTGTGAAGCCTTTTTGGAAATTATCTCATAAGCCCTAAAACTCTAAAATCTGATTCCTCATAAATCTAATTCACTCTCTCATGTACAAAAGTGTGGTACCCTTTTCCCCAAAATTGATATGACCATTATCATATTTCTTCCCCTTTTCTATTTGGCAGTATCTTAAACTTATGGGGCTTGTTTTGCAATTTTTCCATTGGGCCTTAAACCCTAGATTTCTCTTTTCAATGTAAAATACCTTCTTCATTCTTCTTCTCTTCTTCTTCTTATTCAACTCTTCTTCATCATCGCAAAAATATTCCTTCTTCCTTACCAAGTTCTCTTTTCCTCACAAATCAAAAGCTTCCTCTTCATGGCAAATTCTTCTCCTAATCTCCCATAACCCCATTCCTCACTCCCCTTGTATTAAAAAACATAGATATATAATGAGTTATTTATTAATTTGTTTTATAATTTAAAATTCAGGATGTTACAGATAACTGTCGCTTTTATTAATATTATTATTTTATTATTAGTAGTAATATTAAACGGGCCAGGCCTGAAGGCTTTCGAGCCAAGCTTTACTAAAATAAGCAAAAGGCTTGTAAATAAGCCTGAGGCCAAGTCAGGCGCCGAGTCATAGGCCGCCTGTTTACGGCCTGACTCATTTCCACCCCTAAATTGAGTAGTTGTGATTATTTGGTTTGTAATGAGCAATAAACCATTATTAACCATTAATCACACTCACATTCTAAGGTAATTAATAACATTTAATTAAATGAGTTCATGAAATTGGGTATTAGAATTACCGGTTGGTTAGATTTTATATTTTAGGAAACATAGAAAAACTCAACATAAACCTATTGATTGCTTAAGTAACATTGTGCTTCAATATTTTGGTCTTAGTTAATTATGTGGGTTCAAATAATAACTTTAATTAAGTGGCTGATCAAGCTTATCATAGAGCTATTAAGATAACAAGAATTAACCACTATGTAGCATAAGAACCAGCCTAGGTCGATTCATTTGGATTTCAATTGTATTAGGACCAAATTTTGTTAGCTTAAAAAAATATACTAGAGATTTGAGTGAAATGTTACCTAAAACCTAAACTACCTATTCTTTTTGGTATTTTAGTATTTTGTGAAATAGAAATGGAAACAAAATAAAGATAAAGATGATTTGAAGTCACTCAATTAAAAATATTCATCTCCAATATGAAATTACTTATCCATGTTCTCTCTTTCAAAATCGTTTTGCAAATCAAATTAATTCCTTCATAGAATAAATTCACTAATTAAGTGAATATCATCAATCAATCAAGTAATCAATTCAACTTACACTAATTAACAATTGCAAATATCATTCCTGAAATGCGTGGCTGTCACCCAAGAGGGGGGGTGAATTGGGTGGCAGAATAAAAACTGAGAATTTTCCCTTTTTAAAACTTTACTCCTTGTGCTTGATGAGAGTGACGATGAATCATCCCAAGCACAAGTGAGTATGTAGTGGTGTGGTGCTTGGTGTGAGATTTAAATAAGCAGAATATGCACAAGCGAGTTTATCCTGGTTCGGTCACTCCAAGACCTACATCCAGTCCCCAGGCTCCACCTGAGATTTTCAATCCACTAAACTTCTTGTTTGAACCAGGCACAAGAAAGTCTTTACACTTTAGGTTTTACGAACACGGGTTCACCTAACAACCCACAGGTTTTATCACGGGCTAACCTGCAAACCTTTACAACCACCGGTTTTACAACGGGATCACCTGCAACCTTACAACCACAAGTTTTGCGGGCTAACTTGCAACCTATGGAGATTTAGAAAACCTCTAAATGCTCCCCCTTACTATTGTAAGATAACAATTCTGTTCTTCAAGCACAAGCTTTAGAACAGCCTCTATTAATTAGAGGATTTGGTTATATGTTCACTCTATGAACTGATTGTGATAAACACTTAAGCACAAATGACTCTCTCTAAGAGTAGATGATGTTACTCACTTAAGTACAACTGAATTACTCTCTAATAATGTTACAGATCTAAGATTGGAGAGTAGAAGATGAGAGGAATGTAGAATACAATGTTTCAGACAATAGGCTCTGTTCTCTCTCTACCTCTTTTCTGAATGTAGATGTTCCTTTTATACTCGGCTTCAAAGGCTTGGACGACAGGTTGAATATGACCGTTTGAATATAGCCGTTAATCCCAAGTTACTGTTGTGAAGTACATCTTCATTAATGCTTAGCAGGGTTGACTTGCTTTATCTCTGAAAAGTAGTCCTGACACCTCTGCTCTGACAAAAGCATTCTGACTTCTGAGTATGTGACGTTTACTCTTGTACTCTTGCTGACGGATGATCATCGTTCATCCGGAAGTGGCAATCTTGCTCTGCAAGTGTTAATCTCTGAAATCCAATGCCAAGAGTCTTTGCATCCGGAAGCTCATTTGCATCCGGAAGTGTGACTAAGTTCTGCACATACTGGTTAGTCCAACATAGCAATATATATATAATCAAATATAGTAAGAACTATACATGTTGTGGGAAGTTTGCTATGGGGAGTAGTCTTACTTAGACTATGTTCTGACTTAGTGTATTGTATACTTTGAACGTTAGTTCTCTTAGTCTATGATGTATTCGGAAACACTTCTACATCCGGAAGTAAATCAACTGGATGAAGGATTTAGTTCACTATCACTCACTCTCGCTCAGTGTCCTTCAATCCAACAGTCAGCGCTAGTCACTAAGCTATCGGAAGCACTTTTACTTGACGTGGTGAACTCACTGACGCTTAGGGTTATATCTCTTTTATCAGCCTGTGCCAGTCTAAATCTAACAGGAAGCAATTTCACTTGACGTGGCTGATTCACTGACGCTTAGGGTTATTCTATTCTATCAGCCTGCGCCAGTCTAAATCTATCAGGAAGCAATTTCACTTCCGGTTGAATCATACCTTAGTCTTAAGGTTTTGTGTACCTAATGCTCATGGACTAAGTTATTTCCCTAGTGAGTTACTCGCTGCCGCTGGGGGATAAAACGTTTATCCGCGTGCGCGAGTTCTGGTCTATCCGGAAGTAAATCCACATCCGGTTGCACTCTTACTTGGGATCCTATGTTAAGAGGGTGAGGGCCAGGGATGGACTTGAGGACGAGGAGGGTGGAGATTTGTGGGGTGAGGTTTCTGGGGAGGAGGTAGATGAGGTACTTTCTGGTGATGAGGTAGGGTCGGATGAGGTAGGGTTGGGGAACCAATTGGGGGTGACAAAGAGACCCTCAAAAGGATGAGTGGAGGAGTATTCCTTGTAGTTGGTGGAGGCTGGAGTAAATGGTAAATGGTCATCAGAGAGTGGTTGAAGGCGGGGATACTCTCTATAGAATTGGCTGAGGGGGTGAATGGCTGTGTCAGATCCTATGGGGCTAGTGCTTGGATGGGTAGGGTTGGAGAGACGGAGTGGAGAGCGTGTAGGAGCGCCAGGGCGTGAGAGAATGGGTGAAGGAGGTGGAGATGGAGAATTTAGTGGGGATTGGCGTGGAGAGTGGTGAGGTGAGTCTTGGGTTTGCTGGTCATGGGTAGGGGAAGATTGGGATTGGTGGTCATTGTTTGGTGATGGTGGTTGAGGTTGTTGAGTGTTAGGTGGAGGAGGAGGGGGAAGTTGAGGGTGATTAGGAGGAGGAGGAGGTGGGTTTTGAGGAGGAGGAGGAGGTGATAGGTTACCTTGTGATGGTTGGGGAATTTGTAGGTGTTGGAGGATGAGATCTAACTTTGTATCCACCCTGCCAAGGTGATTCTCGATCTGACCCACTCTGTCCTCGAGCCGCTGGATCCGCTCCCCTTGGTGCTGGAAACCGGCGTCACACTCAGCACGGAGAGGACCCACCAAGGATTCAGGCAGCCTAAATAGAAGCTCTTCCTTTACTTCCTCGGCAAAGGCCCTAACAGAGGCTGGCACTCTTGCAGCACGGCTTGGCCCAGCATGGGAGTCCACTTCCTGATCCCCTGCACCAGATGTAGAGGGGTCTGAAGTCTGAGAGGCACTCTCGGTCTGTGATCCTGAGCGAGTGGGCTTAGCAGGCTTGACATACTTGATTCCCATCTTCCCAATGTTGGTAGCTCCCACATGTCTACACTTGATATTTTCTTCCTCCACAGCAGATGTGGCCTTGATCAGGTGCTTCTCAAGGAGGAGGGCAATGATAGTGGGATAGGGAAGATAGTCAGACTTGTCATTGTTTAACCAGTGTTGAAGCTCAAGACAGATCAGCTGGCCGGGGTTGATTGGCTTGCGGGAGAGGAGTCTGGGGAACCAAGGGTTGTCCAGCAGTGTGAACTCGTTGAAGTTGCCTCCCTTATGAGTCATCATCCGGGAGTAGACGTAGTACAAGAGCCTGTTAGAGTCAGACATCTTGGATACCTTCTTGTTACTGGTGCCATACAACTCCTCGAGTTCCTCCTTGCTGTACTTGAGGGACTCCGGGTAGATCCATTCATTCATACCCTCTTCAGTGATTCCCATCATCTCATTCAAGGTCCTCCAAGTGAACCTGAAGGTCCTCCCCCTTACAGTGGTAGTGAAGGAGAGTTTGTGGACTTGCTCCTTCCCATCCACCTTCTTGTACTTAGCCTTGCCAGTGAGGGATTGGGAGAAGACTCGTAGGACGTTGACGTTGTAGTCCTGGTTGATGCCCAGCCAAGGCATATACTTCTCCAAGAAAGGGCGCAGATGGGGAAACCCTAGTTCATCAATCTTGTCCAGATCGATGAACAGGCCATGGTTGAAGTAGGGGACGGACGTCTCAAATTTGGCAGCAATTGGCTCCAATGCCCCATCTCTGTACACTGTAGGGTCGCCTTCTTCAACCCTTTGCCTCTTGGAAGAAGGCTCTTCAGCGAACTGAACCCTCTTTTTCTTTCCCTTCCTCTGGGCTTCCCTCTCTTGCTCATGCCCAGAAACCACTAATTGTTCTTCCACTCGACCAGAAGTTCCAGGCTGACCCTGGATATTTTCATCCTGCCCTGGTGTTTGCCCAGAAACTTCACGGAGTTCATGACGTTCATCGCGATGTTCTTCACGATGCCCAGATTTACCAGAATGTTTATGACTTGATTTCCCAGATTTCGACTTGTGTTTCTTGGATGAAGAGGTTTTCTGTGTAACTGGGTTGGATTCATGAGATCCGGCCATTTTTGTGTGGGATGATTGGGAAAAAGATGAAATGCAAAAGAGTGTTTGAAGAATGCGAAGAACACAGATGAAGATGAAGAGTTTGATGAAGATTTTTGTGCAGAGAATATGTGGGTGAAGGTAAAAAGTGAGAGTGAAAAATGACACCCTATTTATAGGTAAAGTTACTAAGGGTAAAATGGGCATATATTTTCAAATGAAACCATACGTTTACACATTGGGTAACGTAAAATGTTTAATTGAAACGGCACACCTTATGACACGTTGTTTCAATTAGTCAGAGAAGGCACAACGCCCCAGAGAGGGAGTTGAAACGTTTCTGAAGTGACGTGTCCCTTGGACTGGTGCTGGCACTCTCTTGGTTTCATCATCCAGCGTCAGCGTGTGATCATCCGGAAGTGGTTTTGCTTCCGGTTAGACAGGTGCTCTTGGTTGCCTTGAGTAGTCATTCAGCGCCAGCACGAGAGCATCCGGAAGTAGTTTTGCTTCCGATTGTACTTACTTAAGATTTAACATTGAGGGACCTGCAACACTTAAGGTTGGCACTTCGATGCCTAAGTTAGCACAGTTGGCAGGTTTTAATAATTAAGTACAGTTGTTTTTCTGGAGATTTAAACTTCATCTCAACATTCCCAAATGTCTCTTTATAAGGATAAATTAATCAACCCTCAGATTTTGGTAAAACATGAGCGTTAATAAAGTGAAAAAGATTTTGAAAATTTTGTTCACAATTTCACATAGTTTCACTCTCAAGTCATGAACTTTACTCATACTCTTTTGGATAAATACCAGTGTGATAGTACAGGGAGTATAGAATAGATTGCATATTTTCAGAGTTTCATAAACAAGCATAATTCGATAAATATGCCTTAAGAATGTTCATGCTAGATTATGAAGATATGTAAATTGTCAACATAATGAAGTTCTAAAAGCCTTACAGTCAAGAGAATAGTTTAGTTTTAAGAATAAATCAGGTTTACAAATCAACCAAATTCTCAGCATATGATCACAGTAGTTTTCAAATCTCATCTCAAGTCCTTTCAAATATGCTTAATGTGATCTCACTACTCTTACAAATTTTGCCAAAGTGAATTTAAAAGTTCCTAATCCAGGTCTGACAAGAAGGACTATCCATTAAGATGTATAATAAAATGAGTAATGGAAGAAATACTCATATGAGATTGGCGAAATTTTCTCAAGATCAAGTTCAGAACAACCATTTCTTCTCATGAGCATACTTGTCGATGTTCTCTCTTGTGCATCCATATCGCTCAAGCTTTCATAATCAAAGCTACATTTGCGTCAAGTAGTAGCTTGTTTGATCTTTTCAATTTCAGGAGTAGTAGCACTCGAAGCCTAGTATGAACAACAGCTCATTCAGATTTGACACATTGCTCAGATCAGGTATGATCTTGAATATTGTTGTTCCTTTGGATCTTCTTTCCTACAAAATACCAAATGATTCCTTTTTTCCCATTTTTCAGTCTCCAAACTTGGATCTGACAGGTCAGTTTGTAAGGAATGTAAAGTTCGTATGCATCTAAGAATCATTCACTATGAATATGACATTGCGAATCAACTATGACTATATGCATGTGGTTATACACGGTTTTTGATAATGATAGTCATAGATAGCATGTAGACTATGAACATTGTGAGAAACTCTTATCAGACATATAATGTTCATATATATGATGCTTGATGTAAAATCTCAATAGGTCCATCCAACATTTGCATAGGAGATTTTACTATTGCATGCTTCAACCTTAAGTGATCCCTTGCTTACCCAAGGAGATCTTCTATACTTATCTTTGGCCTGAAGCACTTTCTTAGGAGAGACAGGATTCATAGGCTTTCTCCATGTTGATTGAGACATCCTTTCTCTCATGTTCTTCTCAGGATAGTTGAGTGGAACTCTGTGATAGCTCATCCTTGAGATAGAACCTTTGTTCCTTATGGTGGCGCACTGCTTCTTATGATTGAACCAGATGGTTGCAGCAGTGATATCACCACGAGTTCTTTTCTTTGGGGCAAGAGGAACTCTTGATCTTTCCTGCACAAGTAAGGCACTGGAAGGGAGTTTTGGTACCCATTTGTACTTGGGTCCTACATGGTTAGCGCTGGAACTTACTTGTCCTTTAGGGATCCATACAAATTTATTTCTCACATGTAAATTTTTCTTAAGACTACATGTGTGAGAAATATGACCTGATCTACCACAATAATGACAGATAATGGAATGATATTCAGAATGGGATTTCCTATCATTATCTTGGTCAGTTTTCTTTTCAAGGACTCTATCTTTATTTACTTTTGAAATCTCAGAGTCTTTTGGAAACTCTTCCTTCAAGGATGGAACTTTGGACTCCTTGGTTGTAGAAGAAAGAATAAGTTCCTCAAGTTCCCTATTCCTTTTTCTTAAGCCTAGAACTTCTTTTGCAAGTTTACAGAATTCAATATGTAACTCATCATAAATGTCTTGCAATTCAGAAGGTTCAAGTTCAGGTACCTTATTTTCTCCAGTTTCTGAATCTTCTAGGCACAGATTGACACTTTCTTCACTGATGCTATCTTCCTCTATATCACCATCCAGTAGCTCATCAAAGGTGGATTCACAGGGAGTACATAATGAGCTTTGGTCAGCCTTAACTTCAAGAAACTGATTAGAAGCATACATAGCATCAAGAGTGTTCCAAATATCTCTAGCCCTAGAGCAATGTTTAATTTTCTGGAAATCATTGTCAGATAAACTTTTGTGCAAAATTTGCATTGCTCTAATGTTTAAGTAAAATAAATTTTTCTCCTCTTCAGTCCAGTTTACTTTTGGTTTGAAATCAGAGTCCTTTTCAAAGACATCCCACATTTTGAAATCCGTGGATAGTATAAAACTTTTCATCCTTCCCTTCCATAAGTAAAAATCAGTATTTTCTAACACGGGTGGGATAGTATGATCAAAACCTTCAAAACACATTTTGTAACCCAAGTCAGCCTAGGTCTTTGCACTTGAGATCGTTGGATCCTTTAAACAAGTGACTTGGCTCTGATACCAAATGAAATGTGTGGCTGTCACCCAAGAGAGGGGGGTGAATTGGGTGGCAGAATAAAAACTGAGAATTTTCCCTTTTTAAAACTTTACTCCTTGTGCTTGATGAGAGTGACGATGAATCATCCCAAGCACAAGTGAGTATGTAGTGGTGTGGTGCTTGGTGTGAGATTTAAATAAGCAGAATATGCACAAGCGAGTTTATCCTGGTTCGGTCACTCCCAGACCTACATCCAGTCCCCAGGCTCCACCTGAGATTTTCAATCCACTAAACTTCTTGTTTGAACCAGGCACAAGAAAGCCTTTACACTTTAGGTTTTACGAACACGGGTTCACCTAACAACCCACAGGTTTTATCACGGGCTAACCTGCAAACCTTTACAACCACAGGTTTTACAACGGGATCACCTGCAACCTTACAACCACAAGTTTTGCGGGCTAACTTGCAACCTATGGAGATTTAGAAAACCTCTAAATGCTCCCCCTTACTATTGTAAGATAACAATTCTGTTCTTCAAGCACAAGCTTTAGAACAGCCTCTATTAATTAGAGGATTTGGTTATATGTTCACTCTATGAACTGATTGTGATAAACACTTAAGCACAAATGACTCTCTCTAAGAGTAGATGATGTTACTCACTTAAGTACAACTGAATTACTCTCTAATAATGTTACAGATCTAAGATTGGAGAGTAGAAGATGAGAGGAATGTAGAATACAATGTTTCAGACAATAGGCTCTGTTCTCTCTCTACCTCTTTTCTGAATGTAGATGTTCCTTTTATACTCGGCTTCAAAGGCTTGGACGACAGGTTGAATATGACCGTTTGAATATAGCCGTTAATCCCAAGTTACTGTTGTGAAGTACATCTTCATTAATGCTTAGCAGGGTTGACTTGCTTTATCTCTGAAAAGTAGTCCTGACACCTCTGCTCTGACAAAAGCATTCTGACTTCTGAGTATGTGACGTTTACTCTTGTACTCTTGCTGACGGATGATCATCGTTCATCCGGAAGTGGCAATCTTGCTCTGCAAGTGTTAATCTCTGAAATCCAATGCCAAGAGTCTTTGCATCCGGAAGCTCATTTGCATCCGGAAGTGTGACTAAGTTCTGCACATACTGGTTAGTCCAACATAGCAATATATATATAATCAAATATAGTAAGAACTATACATGTTGTGGGAAGTTTGCTATGGGGAGTAGTCTTACTTAGACTATGTTCTGACTTAGTGTATTGTATACTTTGAACGTTAGTTCTCTTAGTCTATGATGTATTCGGAAGCACTTCTACATCCGGAAGTAAATCAACTGGATGAAGGATTTAGTTCACTATCACTCACTCTCGCTCAGTGTCCTTCAATCCAACAGTCAGCGCTAGTCACTAAGCTATCGGAAGCACTTTTACTTGACGTGGTGAACTCACTGACGCTTAGGGTTATATCTCTTTTATCAGCCTGTGCCAGTCTAAATCTAACAGGAAGCAATTTCACTTGACGTGGCTGATTCACTGACGCTTAGGGTTATTCTATTCTATCAGCCTGCGCCAGTCTAAATCTATCAGGAAGCAATTTCACTTCCGGTTGAATCATACCTTAGTCTTAAGGTTTTGTGTACCTAATGCTCATGGACTAAGTTATTTCCCTAGTGAGTTACTCGCTGCCGCTGGGGGATGAAACATTTATCCGCGTGCGCGAGTTCTAGTCTATCCGGAAGTAAATCCACATCCGGTTGCACTCTTACTTGGGATGCTATGTTAACCTATTGCTTTCTAAGTACTTGGCCTATTCTTTCATATTTTAGTCTTCATCAAAACTTAAGATTCTAACAATTCCATCCATGTAAAAGATCTCAACTAAAAATCTGAAATCCATTCACTCTAACTTTAGAACCTAAACAACTAGGTTGAAAAATTAAAGCTACAAAATTATGAGCAAAGATATACAAATCACATTACAATCATAGAATCATCATCCTCAAATACAAGAATCAAGAAAAATTGTTTCCTTCCGAAGTTCAAGAGTCAATTCAACTAGAGTCAATTGATTTTTCTTTCCTCAAATTACCAGAATTTCTGCTAGCTACATACCCCTGTGCTGCTTGAATTCATACCCATAAACAATCCTCAACGCCTAACTCCCTCAAGCCTTCTATTATTGCTAAAACAACAAACCCTCTTCCCTTGTAGAGAATTCATTTCCATGGCCCGTGTAAACTCTTTCCTTTGTGAACTTTTAATTCCTTTCCTCCTTGCTCTCAATTACAACTTTACTCCTGTCATAAGGAAACAACAAAGACAAATAAAAGGGCAAATATAGACTTCCATATTTAAAGCATTAAAAAACACATTTAATTCTCAATTTTTTCAACTATGTGCACATTCTAAATAACCATTCTACAATGCAATTTCCTCACAATTTATCCCCTAATTCCATCCACAAATGCACACCTAAAAAGGTTAAATTCATATCTTGTCAAATTTTCCCACACTAGCTCTTTGCACTTCAGGGTAAAGTCATGTAATGAATCAAAATCAAACATTTACCTAAGAACAATGTTAAATCATGCTCAACATACTAAAATAGTTTCATTGATTTTTCCCCTCAAAAGTAAAATCTCATGTTAATGCGAACTCAACACACAATATAGCCATAGAAAATAGCTTAGAGGTGAGATTCCTCACCGAGTTAAGTGTTTCGCTCTAACTCTCAAGATTTGGGTTCTTTCACTCTTATTAGTTAACTAGTGTCTACTTGTCCATAGGTTTGTACCCGGCCTCTCTAGATAGATTCGCCATAACTCATTTGTACTAAACAATTAGCTAGTGAATCTAAGGGACTTGAAAGGTTACAATGTTGGATAAGTCATAACCAATAGATTGGAATGTGTCAATGATTAATAAAAATGGAACTACTTCCAATGCACTCAAACAAATTGTCTTTAGAGATGAACATGAGACTTTACAATTCAACATGTGTTACGTGTTTCACTTAAACTACATGACTTTGCTCTTGTTTGTTGATTATCTTCCTTCTCTCTCTCTCTTTTTTTTGTGTTCATTTTTTCTTTTTTGAATTCCTTTGGCATTTTTTCTTGCTACTCTTGACCATGTTTTTTTCCTGCTTTGTTCTTTTCTTGAATGGACACGTAGCAAAAGCCCATTATTTTTAAATTTACTAACACATGGATCTCCTTAATTAATATAACAATTCAAAAACAATTGATGCAATCCTTGGTTAAGGATGGAATGAAAGAAAAGTGAATGACTCAAAAGGGTTAGCAAAGGATATAGTGTTTTAGGCTAGTGTTTGAGTCAAAAGAGTTTAGAAATGAAGGTTCTTGTCCTTTTCACATTTTTAGTGCTATTGTAGCCTTGAACAAGGAAAGGGAAATATTGGATCCACACTTGATGAATTAGAGCTCAAACTCAAGCCCAATGAGAATTGAATCATTATGTAAATATTGAAAAATATGAGTAGAAAAGAGTTTTCCTAATAAATTTAATATTTAAAACAATATGACTTTTCACACAATATGTAACTTTTCTATAACTAAGTTATATATTGAGAGTTTTGTGGCAATATTTCTCATATTTTTTGCACAAATTAGAGGAATAGAAAGTCTACTTCTTTTATCAAAAAAAAAGAAAGTCTACTTCTTCCCGTCTTAGGTCTCTTCTCTTGTCCATGGTACATCTGCTGGATATAAAGTATTCAGAGTCTTATGTAGCTTCTGATTCGTGTAGGTACCCAGTCAAGTTCTTGGCAATCCAAAATCCTATATATAGCCGTGGAAAACTCTTGTTGTAATTAATACCTGCTGCTGTGTTAAATAAAATTAATTTACAGCAAAACAAAAATTGCATGTTTTTTTTAACAAAATGAGCAGGTTGACCTGTTAAAAATTGAAACTCTCCATGGGACGTTTTAATAATATTTTGTCCACCATCGGCGCCTTATTGTCATTGTCCCAAGTTTTATTATATATAGTTTATCCAAGAATGACCGTTTCCTATCCAGTTTCTATGTTTTTACTAAACCCTTAAAATATTAAAGAAAAACCAACCACTTCCACTTGGTTGTTTCCACTTGGTTGTTTGGGTCCGGTCAACCGTTTAAACATGCAATAAATACGTTGCGACTTGCCCACAAGTGTTCTCGCCAGTAGTTTTCAAGTCATTTTCAAAATGAAGTACTGACAGCATAAAGACGACTTTTCTCTTTGCATCCATCCTCTTCTTCAACTACCTCAAGCAAAGGAAGAAATTAAAATGAAGTTTTAATGGAAGACAGAATAGTTAACACAATCGCTGTAATATCAGTGATTACTCTCATCACTTTTCTCATCATCGCTCACTTCTTCATAAAACATTCAAGAGCCTTCTTGGTCATCTTAGGAGCCGATGTTGCAGTTATCTTAGCAGTTTTCTCATGCCTCATAATCCGACTTCAACACAACAGAAGAAGAAGACTATTAGAATCCCAATATAAATCAGAAGGAAGAGAACTCAGAATAGAATACAGCTTCTTGAGAAAAGTAGCAGGACTTCCCACCAAGTTTCGATTCCAAGAACTCGAAGCTGCCACCGATGGATTCAAATCATTGCTTGGCCAAGGAGCTTCTGCCTCTGTGTTCAAAGGTATTTTAACAGATGGCACATCTATTGCTGTCAAGAGAATCTCCGGTGAAGAAAGAGGTGAAAAGGAGTTCAAATCAGAAGTTGCAGCCATAGCAAGTGTTCAACATGTTAATCTTGTACGTCTGATTGGATATTGTAACTCTGCAAAGGAACCAAGATTCTTGGTTTATGAGTTTATACCAAATGGTTCTTTGGATGCTTGGATATTTCCCAAGAAAAGTGCTGACAGTAGAAGATTTTCTCGACGTGGGTTTTTGTCGTGGAGTTTAAGGTACAGGGTTGCAGTTGATGTAGCTAAGGCTCTTGCTTACCTTCATCATGATTGTAGATCGAGGATCCTACACTTAGATGTGAAGCCAGAGAATATTTTGATAGATGAGAATTTCAAAGCAGTTGTGTCAGATTTTGGTCTGTCTAAATTAATGGGGAAAGATGAGAGTGAAGTGATGACAACAGTGAGGGGGACAAGAGGGTATTTAGCACCAGAATGGCTATTAGAGCATGGAGTTTCAGAGAAAACAGATATATATAGTTATGGTATGGTATTGTTAGAGATAGTAGGAGGGAGAAGAAATGTGAGATTAGTTGAAGATCCGAGGGATAAGACAAAGAAGAAGGCGGAGTATTTTCCTAAGATTGTGAATGAGAAAGTGAAAGAAGGGAAAATAATGGAGATTGTGGATCAAAGGTTGATTATGAGTGGGGGTGTGGAAGAGAGGGAAGTGATGAGGTTGGTGTATGTGGCACTTTGGTGCATACAAGAGAGGCCAAGAATGAGACCAAGTTTGAAATTGGTGGTGGATATGCTTGAGGGAAGAGAGAGGATTGATGAGCCTCCTGATACAAGGATGGTTATGGGTAATTTTCTTTCATTGGAAGGAGAAGAAGAAGGATGTGGTAATGGTACTAGATTGGCTGATTATGTTGCGAGTCAGAGGGCAATAGGAAATTTGGAATATGGATCCACATACTCTATGGCAACCACGGTTCTATCTGGTAGATAAATGGATGTCTTATCATTATCAACGCATCCAAATTTTTCAGGAAAAATACAATCTGCTTCAGTTTTTGTTTTGATTTCTTTTTTTATTATTATTTAAATGTATAGAAAACGATTTTAACATTGTTATTAGGCCGTATACTGTTGTTCATCATCACTTTGATTCATCTCTGCTCGTTACATCTCTCGCTGCTTTTGGGCTGTTTCTCGTGATGATCCTTTCAATCATGTTGTACACATTCAGGGTATGACCTGCTTTAGTTGCTCATTATAGAGATTATTTCTTATTAAATACCTACAGTTGATTTTTAAAAATTATCAACCTAATGATTTTGTAGGCAAACAATTATGATCTTATTACTGCATTAAATTTGTCTACATTCATTTTTTTAGAAACAAAAGATGTATTTTTGTACTTTCAAACTACACCGTTAATTACTATTAACAAAACTCATATAATGCATCAAACTAGTAAGGTTAAAGTGCAAATCTATACCAACAATTAGTCACATTGGACTGAAAAGATTTAACAATGTCAACAGGCAGATTAGTATCAATTTATTGCGATGCTGTGCAAATGTAATATCAATTTATTAGGAAGTGGTGTATATGTAGTAGTTCTTTCAATGATAACAGGATTGACCATTTGTTTATATACTTTGACCGAAGATTGCAGAGGTGACATATCCATATAGCCTCCATGTCATCTCCATTTATCCCTAGCATATTTTGTTTTTATTCTCCAAATCCCGAAATCTCCTTTATTCTCTTCTATCATCAATCTTGAACTCATATCACCGATCACAGCCAATCATATTTACACAAAGATCCCCCTTTTTCTCTTCCTCTCCTTTATTGAAAGATAAGAAATTTTGGGGGATTTTAGCATTTGAAAGTGAAAGAAAATGGAAAAGATTATGTGAACTCTAATATTAGGTCAATCAAGGTCATCTTAGGTTGGCTCCTACCAATGGGTACCATGAAACAACTGATATGACAAATCTACTAGTAAGCCAAAAACTAATTAGATGTAATTAATACTCAATCATGAAAATTATGCCTCATTAGCAAATTAAAAATCTTTAGCAGGCATGCAAGCACTAAAATTGTCCTTTTTAAATGCAAAGGCCCTAGATTATGCGTTAATCTTCTCAATCTAGCTATTAGAAAAACATAAAAATATGGTACAATTAAATGGAGTAACATCCTATGTTTTACAAAATTGTGCACTTTTAGCTACCAACTACTAAGCTAATTTTACTAAATTCTTTTGTGTTACTAACTTTGTTTTATGTGTAACAATTTTGGTTAAACACAAATAAAATTTTGGAAATTTTTAAAAATGAAAACATATTACACACCTTTTTGCAATATAATCACGGTAGCCAAGCCTTTATAGAGTGTGTTTGGCTCGACTTATTTTGAAAAATAAGTCAGTTTATTTTGAATAAGCTGACTTATTTTGGGTATGTGGCTTTTTTCTATATTTAACTGGACTTATTTTTCACCCAGTTTATTTAAAATAAGTCAGCTTATTTATAAGCCACTCAAGGTAGCTTATTTCAAAAAATAAGCCGGCTTATTTTTCTACATGACTTAAAAATAAGCTAGCTTAAAAATAAGTCTCTTTTAAACAAAAGTCATCCAAACATGTCTATAAGTCAAATGGGAAAATAAGCCACTTTTTTCAAAGTTCATCCAAACATAAAAATAAGTCAACGCTGACCTTATTTTCCAACTCACTTAAAAATAAATCAGCTTAAAAATAAGCCACTTTTCCACAAGTCGAATTAAACACAGTGAGGCGTGGATTTAAATCCTACAACCCTATACTTTATCCATTATTTTTGCGTTGCACATCTTTTTTTAGATAACATGGCAAGCCTAGGCTTGAAGGAGTTACTAAGTGACTGAGAATGAGAAAGTGAGAAACTGATAAGCAACCTGGCTTGCCAGGTGGTCAGCAAAATCCTGTTCCATGAAACTCTGCTAGATTGAGCATCTCTTGCAGTGGTCTGCTTTCCTTATTGCCTCTCTGTATGCATGGGAAATCTCTAGATCCCAGTTCAAGCCTATGAGAGTTCTAATCCTTCTAATGTCATCCTTAAGTGGATGTGAGTCACTACAACCCATCATTAAAAGCTGAATGGCCTCTTGTGAATCAGAGTACATCTTTATCTTTAGAAAATTTAAATCTTTGCACATAGCAAGACCTTCACCAATTGCCAGTAATTCAGCTAGTAACGGGGGAACATAGCTGAACAGCCTTTGAAATCCATGAATCCATCTACCTTGATCATCTCTGGCTAGGCCACCGCCTGCACTTGAATTAAAATAATTCACCGATCCATCCACATCCACTCTTGTGTACCCCGAAGGGGATGAAAGCGAGGATGCACAAGAGGGGGTGAATTGTGATACACTTAAAAACTTTAAGCAACCAAAAAGAAAACAAACACAACACAGTTTATACTGGTTCGGCCAAAACTCTTGCCTACGTCCAGTTCACCAACTTCTCGTTGGGTTCCACTAAGTTCAGGTTTTACAATAGGTTCACCTGAGAACCTTTACAAGTGAAAGACTCTCTCTAACACTCCCCCTTACTACCTGTAAGGTCGCAACCCTGTTCTAAAGCTCCAAGCTTCAGAACAACCTCAAAACAGATGAGGATTTAATTTGTCTTACTAAGTTCATAGATGAACAGATAGTGTTAATCACTTAGGCTTATAATTGCAGCGGCTTAAATGCTCTTAAAGAATTTTTTACAGAGAGTAGGTGCTTGTTCAGAATGTTCGGTGAAGAGCAATAAATTGCATTCAGCTATTTATAGTCAGGGGTGATATGTCCGTTTGACACAGAGGGAAGAAGACTTATATCCGATGAACTCCATTAATGCCTTGTACTTCTTGTTCTTCTTATGTAGCTTGAAGAGGATGATAAACATTAATTGCAGCTTCAGACTTTATCTGTATATATGCCCATTGTAGAAGAGAAGTTGCCTTGACTACTTGTGCAGCAGAGGACTGTGTCTAACGTCTTCTGAAAAGGAGCTCTGAGTATGACAGAGTACTTTTGTACTTGATCTGCTTTATACTCGACACTTCGATCACACATTAAATGCACTTGCTTCGATCAGCTACTGCACACAGTTAGATTACAAGTTAAAAGTATAACAATTTCAATCACTCGACACTTCGATCATCATATGAATAATGGTTCCTATCAGCTTCTGATTGATATTTCAATTGCTAATTTGACTTAGAAAAATTATTCTCTATTTATTCCATGATCGCTTTGGTCTAAGTTATATATGATCGCAATCATATGATGATTGCTATGCATTGTGATTGCTATGTCATTTGATTGGTATATCTTGATCTGATCGTTATGTCCCACTACTGATCGCAATGTCTCATCCTGATTGCAATGTCTCATGATCGCTATGTCTATCCTGATTGCAATGTCTCATGATCGCTATGTCTATCCTGATTGCAATGTTTTATTATAACCATATTTTATCCTGAATGCAATGTCTTATGATCGCTATGTCTATCCTCATTGCAATGTTTTATTATAACCATATTTTATCCTGATTGTTATATCTTCTGATCTTAATTAGTTATCATCAAAACTTAAGATTCTAACAGGGGAAACTTCCAATGTTGGTTGGATTGTTTGATATGGAAGATTGTGTTATGGAACTGATCATTGTGCTACATACTTCTAAACATAACAACAACAATTATATTGATAAAAAAACAAAAAGAATTAGAATAATATAAAAATTACCTCACCTGCCAAGTGGGCACCTTAGTGCCTGGACTTCGGCAGCCGGTGGTGGGCCTCTTTATTAAATATACTCATACATAGGCGTTTATGACATTAAATTTTTAAAGGACAGTTAGGTTAGGATTAGGTTGTAATCCTTTTTGGTGGCCAAAAATAAGGTTGTAATCCTTTTTATATTCTCTTAATCTAACTTTCCCTCATATATTTCGAAAGTGTATTCTACTAATTTTCCAATATACTAAACTAAGTTTTGGCCAAAAAGGTAGGGTGAAAGTGAAAAAAATGATACTAAATTTTAGCCAAAATTGCATTTTTAAAACTAAAGTTTTGCAAGGAGCAAAAATAGTATCCAACTTGGGGTCCAGGTGCAAATATAAAATTTTCACTTGAGGGAAATAAAATTTAGATATGAAAAGACTATTATACCCCTCGTTAAATAAAAATTTAATGAGGGAGGAATGGGGACATAAAAGTCTTTTCATATCTAAATTTTATTTTCCTCAAGTGAAAATATTATATTTGCACCTAAATATTAAGTTGGGTAATCCTTTTGCACCTCGCGAAATTTTAGTATTAGAAACGCAATTTTAGGTAAAGTTTAGTATTATTTTTACACCTTCGCCCAAAAAATATACTATTAACTAAGTTAAATTAATTTATATGTAATGTTTTTTTCTAAAACACTCATAAGCTAACTTATTAATATTTTTTAATGAAAAATGTCAATTAATCCCAACAATAGCAAATTGACCTCATATTACACCAATAACATTCTGAAACTCCACTTTTGCCTCCAACTAAATTAATTTTTAGCTAAAATTACCAAAATTTCCTTTTTGAAAAAAAAAACACAAATGTCTTGGAAGTTCCTTGAAAATCCAATTGTAAAATATTGGATGGATATCCTTATTGAAAGAAGCATAGATTTCTTGTAAATTCTCCAATGTGTATTGAAAATCCAATTGTTAAATGTTGAATCTTTAAATTATTGAATTTCTTTATTTTCAAGACTTGTAATTGCTGAAATTGATGCTGGAAATAAGTACAAAGGTCTTGAAGGAACTAGATTTCAATCCCCGGGCGATGCCCGGGAAGCATACACTCGATCTAGGTTGATGGTTTTTCGAGAAATAATTGTACATAACGCATAGTCTCAACGACTAATTTAGTTTTTCGAGGAATCACTTTGAATCAACAAATAACGAATACCTAACAAACAAATGTACATTTAGTTTGAAGGGGGATTGGGAAGACAATACAACATTTAGCATCTTATAGACAATAGTTAGCATAACAACTCATGCATAACAATGCTGTAAGGCAGACAAAGTCACGATAAAATAGGAGATCAAACGCTAACATTCTAGAAGATGCCCTTATATAGACAATATGTAGCACCTTAGTAGATTGCTAGTGATTACCACCTCTCCCATGATGTTAATTGTCTTGGTAAAGATTACTAACTTATATAGAAGCAGGCGATGTGCTAGCTAGCAACCTGCATGTAAGAACATATTTAGAAACAATCCTACAACTTTTAAAGGCATATTTAGTCACTCATGAAGCTAGGCAAACACTGAATGCACTGTTGCTTTCTTCTATCTGCTGTAGACTAATTGAAATCAGCAACAACAAAATTGAATTAATATTGGACAGTTCCAATCAGCATCAGTCCAAGAGAACAAATAAAAAAAGTGCACATATTATAATTACACGTATAAAGCACCGGGTAATTGACAGCCTCCAGCGGTATATAGAAATCAATAACATCAATTGATCAGTTGGTCTATGGAAGAACTCTTGGAACCAAATCCAACTATACTGGAACCACACCCCAACCTATGTTAAAAGCAATAAGTAACTTAATCAAATGGATACCAAATAAAATAAATACAACATATACATGTTTCTTTCATTGTCCATGAACAACAACCCTACCTCAATCGTTATTTCTTCATCAACTCCTACAAAAAACTGGAACTTACCAAAATCAAATATATTTCATAACCACCACACCATTGGTAGAACCTTTGCTCAAATAAGCAATTAATTCCTTCCTTATACAAATCGCATATAATGAAAATAAATGTTGTGGCACCACCACTTCTGGAAAGAACATTAACTACTCCAACAACTAAATTATTCTTATTAAAGATTACAAAGCCATTACCAAATAACCAGTGACCTGGGTTTTTCTCTTCCACCAGAAGATGCTAGTAGACCAAGCTTGGACAAATTTAACATAGTAGAATCCAAAGACATCTTATTTGAACAATAACAGACAAATTTAACAAAGAATAAGTGTCTAGAGTGAGACCAGTAAAGGGGAAATAAGAGCATTTATTCAATAGTCATTAACACCGCAAAGGGCATCAACCACAGCTAAGGGCCTCAAAATGACATTGAGGCCAATAGACATACCTATACGCTAGAACTCATTCCATACAGATCGGCAAACTCACTGCCTTAGGGTTCAATAGTTACTTCTTTCCTTCTGCATCACAAGAATTTGAATATGAGCAACCCAACAAATGACAAATGAATATTATGATTTACAGCAGATTTTATAAAATAAATTTTCCATGTTTCCATAAGAACATTAATCTAAATAATCAAGGCCACACAAAATATCTTCTGGCCTTTGAATATAAGACCAGAAAAGCAGAGCACTCCATATTTTAGCATGAACAAAAATCACAGGGCCATAGCTGCAAAGTAAAGATATAAAGTAACGTTTGAAAAAAACGGATAAAACAGCACAAATTGCTAATAGAACATTATAGTTAACCAATCACTCAACCACATGGCTTAAAGCCTAACAATGCCCCAAAACACCAAAATGAGATATCGATTTAACACAAAATAAAATGGTTAACCTGTTTTAATGAATTAGGATCCACAAAAATGGCCGCACCTTCAACATGCCTATCGTCTGATAAATGATTATCATGAGTAATAGGAAAAAACATGTTTTCTGAATAAAGTAATTGAACTTACTCATGGTTACTTCTTCTTATGCTTCAAAAACTATTTATGAGACAAATCCTACCATAGCAACCAGAAATAAGATCTGAAAAAGATAAAAAAATTGTCCTCAGAGATTCCATTCTTTTGGGTGCTGTCCAGGTTGCTGCAGTTATTGTTTATATATAACTTCTATTATGTGTGAAGCAAGTTTGCCTACATCGTTGACAATGAACATTATAAATAAGAATCACTAATGAGGATCCATATGACATGCATTGTATGTACACATTTAAACACACGAAAAATGCATGTAAGCAAATGCATTTAACAAATTCTAAACGTATTCATTGCTAAGTTATCAAATTTGCATATGCCCTCCAATCTATAAATGCCAAATCATAATTGGAAAGGAAGGAGATCCACTTCCACCGCTCATATTCCCCCTTCTCTTCCAGAAAATCGGCAACTCAACTTCAAAGTAAGCAATTCACTCAGCTTGAAAGAATAAAATAGGAAACAAAATTTCACATTTGAACTATCAAGTTACAGACTTCAAGATCACAAAACCATGAAAATCAAATAAACTCATGACCCTACCATTCACTCCCTAACATGCCAACTGAAAACGTAAGACAAGAACGATTAAGTCACAAACTTTAAAGCACAAAACAATGAAAAACTCATAAAATTATGAACCCATCATTCATTCCAAACCATGCGAATTGAAAACATAAGACAGTAAATGATCAAGTTACAAACTTTAAAGCACAAAAACATGAAAAACTCGAAAATTTAAAAACATAAGATGTAATATAGCTGGAAACACATAAATCGAAGAAAATGAACATAAAATTGATTACATTATGAGAAAAACATTGACAAAGCAAAGGAAAAATTAACGGAATTAAACAGTGGGGGATTGAAATATTTACATTGAATTGTTGGATTCAGGTGAATATGATTGCAAAGGATGGGGAAAACTGAAGAAGCGAAGGCAAAAATTGAAGGAATGGAAACCCTAACGATGAGCTAATGAACAAATAGAATCTCTTTGTTGATCCGCTTGAAGGAGGGACGAAGAGCGGGAACGACGGTGAAGGGATGAGACTGAACGACGACGACATCAGCGAGGTCTGCAAGAGCCGGAGAGATGAGATGTGATGTGAGCTTTGAGTTGGCTTCGGGGGAGAGAATAGAAGGAAAGAGAGAGCGGATCAACAGAGGGAGAAGCCGAAAATGAAACGGCGCAATTAACAGTAAGAAGCCGAATAAGAAACGGCGCAATGAACAGAAATCACGGAAAAAAGATTTATAATATATATAGATTTTGACATATATTTTGGAAATCCAATTGAGACATGTTATATGCTTTAATGTGGATCACATGATTTTTTAGCCTTGGCAATACTCATGTTGAGTTGGAAAGAAACACGAATCCATTGGAAATTAAATTCCCCACATGTCTTCGATCGTTGTTACAAAATTCAATAACGATTTCCAAGACAAATGAGCTATTTCTAAGGCACATATGAAGAACTTTCAAGTCATTTATAATTTTTTCAAAAAAGGTAATTTTTTATTTAAATAAATTTATTTTACTTTGCCCTGGAACAAAGTGAAGTTTAATACTCCCCCGTCCTAAATATAAGACCTAATTGACGTTTTGAAAAATCCTAAAAAAGCAAAATAAGTTAATTATAAATTGATTCTCCTAATTCTTTCTCTTAGATTAGTTTATTTTATCTATAAACTAATGGATAATTTATAAATATATCAAATATGTCATAATTTAATAACTTATTTTGCAATCATGTCATAATTTAATAACTTATTTTGCAATCTTGTTCTCTCCAAAAAAGTCAAGTATATTGTATTTAGGGTCTAAGGGCATATAATATGAGTCTTGTCATTCCACCACAAAAGCTTAAGCAATTGTGATGAAGACTCAACTCGTACATATACTCTTAGCCTATTTTTGATTTATTTGATGTGAGACTTATGAGTTTCTCAATATTCACCCTACTTTTTTTTCCTTTCTTTTTCTTTCTTTTTTTCCTTTCTTTTTCACCTGGGTTGTACTCCTTTATTTGGTCAGTCCTTCATGTCTGCCTGGGCCGCCTTTTTCTTTTTTCTTGGGTCAGTCCTTCACGTCTGTCTGAGCCGCCTTTTTCTTTTTTCTTGGGTCGGTTCTTCAGGTCTGCCTGGGCCGTACTTCGTTTAAGGTCAATCCCTAGATCAATCTTCATTTTTTTCCTATTTTATGTTGGGCTTTGAGTATTTTTTTTCATGGGTCCCATTGATCAAGTGACTCTGATACCATGTTGAATTTAGGGCTAAGAATATATGATATGAGTATTGTCATTCCACCACAAAAGCTTAAGTCATTGTGATGGAGACTCAACTCATATATATACCCTTACCCATCTTTGATTTATTCAATGTGGGATTTATGAGTTTCTCAATAAAGTAAATCTTATATTTAGAATCGGATGTAGTAATTTTTAGTAGGGAGTATGAAATTAATTTTCTATTTTGGGGTTCGTTCATTTCGCCTTTTTAATTTTATCTATCTTTTAATTTGATTATTGTTCAATGAAGGGTTAAAGGTCATTCTGGCCACCAAACAATTTCCAATGTATCAATTTGGCCTATAAACAATTTTCGGTCTCAATCTAGCCTACAAACAATATAAAAGACTCATTTTGGCCACTACTCTACTGGAAAATACTAAAATACCCTTGAGACATATTTAATAATAATTTTTGAAGATGTGCGTCCCACATTTAAAAATAAAAAATTATCACCCCTACCCCACCCTCTCTCTCCTCCCTCCTTCACCCCACATGACCACCACACTCCTCTATCTCTCCCAACCTCACCCACACTGTCCGCCACCTTCCCCCCACAAAAAAAAAAATATTGATATGAGAGATTGATGTTTGCTTACCTCGGAAAATTTAGCAATTTGGGCCACCTCAGTTCAAAAGGACATCTTGGGCACATTCATTCTATACACATTTGTAACAAGCTTCCTCACAAGCATCCCGCTAAAGCAATTTCCCCATTAAACCCAACACAGTATAAAATTAAAAGCGCCATTTTTATTAGAATTTTCAATTATTCGTTAATGAACAACAAAGAAGAAACAAGGAGGTTAAAGTTTGGCGGGAAATGAGGAGAATTGAAGTGGGTTGAATCCTGATAAGGCCAAATTCATACCTGTTCATCCTTGGGTGAATAATTGTTATCTCGCTCACGAGAAGATGAAGAAATTATGTTGGTTGATTAAGAAGAAAGATAATTTTGAGATAGAATAATAGAAATGTGATCACCACGCATTTTGTTAGAAATATTAGGATCATATTAAATGAGTTGTATCTTGTAAGTGGTTAGTGGTCCTATTGCCTATATAAAGGGTCCCAACCTAAACATTTTAGTGTGTGAGATTTATGAGAGTCTACACCAAGAGGGAGAGTTAACTTGGTCTCTCTCCTCATTACCCTAGTGTTAGGGATTTGTTTTGTAAATCAATTTTCTCAATGAGGAGTGGTCATCACCTCTATGAGAGATGTTTTGATCTAGTTCAAGTGGATTAGAATATTGTTGTTGTTTTCATATTCTTCTTCATCATCTATCAATATAAAGATTTGTTTAATTCTTCATCTTGTTCTCTTTCCCTACCGATTTGTCAACATGGTATCAGAGCAAATCTGGGTTATTCAGTCATCTTCATCATCTTCTTTAGTTGATATTGAGTTTTAATGTTTATCGTCCAAGAAGTCATCAAATCTTCATCAAGAATTCAGGTTTTGCATCATTATTAAGCAATATTGAGTCTTTGCTATTTGGGATGGTGGTATGTCGTGAAATTAAGATTTGAGGTGCACATCCCAAGAAGCAAATCCAAGTCCAATATATTTATTCAAGATCCTCCTACCCAAATTCATCTGCCGCGTTGTGTTTCACTACATAACTCAAATCATCATATCTGACTTTAAAGATTTTTGTATGAAGTATCTTGAAGACAGAAGCCTGATTCTTCTTCTTTTTATGCAATTCAACCCTTCCTTCAAATCAAGGTCAATCAACAAAGATTGTTCAAGAAGTGCTCCCAATCCAAAGAATTCATCCTTACTTTGAAGATCTCTCCTACCACTTTTTTTATTTGCTGTTGCAATTCTGATTCAAAGAAATCATTATTTCACATTCTCTTGAAAGATATGAATGAGATAGATGAGGTCTTTGTCGTTGTCTTTCCATATTAAACTTTCTAACAATGACTTCTTTTCTTTGGAATGTGACATTAATTTAAGAGATTCATAGTGGTGATGTGTAACATCCTGAAAAATTTAATTCAGAATTAGAGAGTGTTTTGGGAAATTTTGGAATTTTTAGGAATTTTTGGGATATTTTTGGAAATTTTGAGTAATTAATGTACATATAATTAATTAAGAAATGAAGAGTTTGAAATATGAGGGAGTGGCAAAGCTAAAAATATTTTGAAGTTTAAGGAAATTGGAGGCTGGTTTAAGTGGTTTTAAATCAAAATGAGTACACTATGGCAAGTTTGGGTTACAAATTATCATATACCACCCTTATTACACCAAACCAAATAGAGCCTTCTCCCCCTTATAAAACCAAAACCGACGGACCCCCCTCCATTTCTCCATCTCCTTCATTTTTCTCACCTTCGATTTCTCTCCCTCTCTGGCCGATCGAAGGCGCGCGCGCGGCGGCGCCGGCCCACCACCACCACCACCACCATCAAACCATTTCTTTCTCCTCGCTTCTCTTCCTCGCTGGCCTCTCTAATCCTCACTTCCTTCGTCTCTCTCTCTTCCTCCGTTCTTGCATATTTTCCGGCGAAGCTCGAGTTTTCCGGCGGGTTTTGGGGGCAGCGAACGGTGGCTTACTACGGAGCATGGTAAGCCATGTTTGTTCTTCAATCTTTTTCATACATTCAACCCTTTCAACTTCGTTTCCCTCACTCTTCCTTATTTTGGTTTTCTATTTGGCCTAAACATTTTAGTGGCCGATTTCCGGCGGGCGACGCGGCGGCCGGCGGTGTGGGGTCCATTTTTCTCTCTCCGTAAGCATTTTGCACACTCTACTTACCTTAACTTCTGCGATTTGAGCCGTTTGTGAGTTAGGGTTTCAATTGGGTTTTTGAGTTTGGGTGAACTTAACTAATTAAATGAAAGTCTGAACTTAGATGTGTGATGAATGAATTAAAAGCAATTTTGGTACGCATAAAGTTTGTTTAAAGTGGTCTAAGTTGTTGGGATTATTCAGGTTGATGATTTCTGGATGGTATTAGTAGGTGGTGTTGCATTTTATGATTGTATTGGTATTATTCTGCATTATATGGTTGTTTTGATGGTAAGTGGGGTTGCAGTGGTAATTGCTATGTAGGTTTGGTATGTGGTAGAAGTTGTTTCAGAATTTAACTAAAGTTGTGAAAGTTCTTGGGTATATGGTTGATTTTCATCTCAAATTAGATGCTCTGTTGTTCTGTTTTCTCTGGCCAACAATGGTTTAAAGTGATAAAAGAGGTGCAAGAACTGAACAAGTGAAAGTTAGACTTTAATTTCAACTTTTAGAAGAGGATTGGTATTTTGTTTCTCTTCCTCTGTTCAAATGGTTTCTGCATGCTATTTAGAAATTGTGAATTGAAATTATATATGAGAGATTATGGTTGTTTGTAATATGTATGAGTTGGTGTTATTATTGATTTTGTTTTCTTTCATGCTTTAGTTGAGATATCTGTTTGTTAAGCAAGTATATATGATTCATTGGAATAATTACAGGGTTATGACTCTTTCCTATGTCTTGTGCAATTTTCTGTTTGTTTTGTTTTATGATGGAAATGATTAAATGAAGATAGTTGATTTAAGCTACTGCTTGGAATTTAGAACTTTATGATTGGTGATCTGATTTGTACTGCTGTTTTGAGATTTTAAAGGGTTCAAAGAGTATTTTAAATTACATATTAGTAAGTTAATCTAAAGTGGAAGTTATAGTTCATGAGAATAAAAGTGGTGACATGTATTTAGCATAATCTCTAGTTTCCTTGATTCTATTTCCTTTTTCATGTTAATATTGAATGTTCAGTATGATTCTGAATTTTTCTCTTGTTCATGCGTGTCTATTTTTATTTGAATTTAAATTTTCTTATCATATGAAATATGGTTATTGAAGTAGATTGGGTTATATACTAATTAGGAAAACTGAAGCATGTTTGTATTATCTACTTCATTCATTATGTATGATTGACTGAGATGGATGTTTAAATAATGATTTGTGACTGGAATCAAGTTGATTTGTAGGATAGAAGTGGTTGTATAAATTAGTTGTTGTAAGAGTTGGTTCAAGTTATGTTGTAGCTTTACATGTTGGTTTTTCAATTGGATTGATGAATTCTTTGGAATTCTAAGATTTAATCTTTAAACTTACTTATGCATGACTATGTTAGAACTATAAGGTTGCAACTCTTGTGTTTGTTAGGATTTGGTTGTTTTATAAACCTTATAATTTCTTTTCTTGATGGCTGAAAGGTTCGTTCTGTTTTGAGTTTTCTTGATGTTTTAAGAGAGAAATAGTTTGTGGCTCTTGAGATTTAAGTATGTTGAATATTTGGATTTACATGGTGTTGGAAGGTGTTGACAAGTTGTGTATAAGAATGTTAGAATTAGAATGAATGTGATAAATAAGCATGATGTGTCATCTTGAAGTATATTGAATGGTTCTTTGGAATATAGGAAATGAATTATCTTCTTTCTCCTTTGTTTGGCTGAATGTAGTATAATTGAATGCGAGTGCAATGTGACTTGAATCTAAATTGGACTTGCCTACTTGGAATTTATGAGGTATACAATGTTTTATTTACATGAAGGAATTGATGCATATATGTCACCAATATTGGATATGCTTTGGTGAGTGAATTGATCTATGAGGATGATGCTTGAGATCATGTAGAAATGTTATGGTGTTACAAATAGCTGATTGCAAAGTAGTATATGTGCTTGATCTAATTTCTTTTAATTGAGCTTGATTGAAATTTGTGAAGAATAAACCCATGAAATATGTACTAGGAATTTAGAGATTTTACTCTCTTGAAATTGATTAATTGCTTTGATTTGTATATATATGACTTAGGAAACCATGTAACCTTTTCAAGATAATAAAATAACTAAGAAAAAGGGAAATGATGGGTAATAACTTCATTGGGTATGAGAGAGAGACGTCAAAATATTATAAAGTGGAAATGATATTAATTTAGCAATTTGTATTATATTCATATAGGTTTGAATAGTGGTGATGGTACTTGGAAGATAATCTACAAGGAAACTATAAGAAATGACAGAGAAATGCTACGGGCGACAGGTAATCACTCTTACAATGAGGGTGACGTTAGTTGGGATTTTCTTAAAATCCTTTCTCACCCTCCATATATATATTATCTTTGAAAAGTTATTCTCATATAAAATAGGCTATTGGGTGCCTTTCAAACTGGATTATGTTCGTATAAAGGACTGTGCAATACTTTGTATATATATACATATATTATATTATCCTGGTTGGTTGTGGTGGTAGTTTTTGGATAGTGTGATAGATATATAGGCATTGGATTATGACTGTGCTTTTGAGAGAATTGAGAATGAAATGAGAATGAGATGATGAGTTTGATATTGTGGATGATTAGGTTGAGGGAATGAACTGAATAGTCATGAATGACATTGTGATATTGAAGTGAATTGTGGTTAAGAAATTTAATATGGTGAATGAGATTGAAACATGGATATTGTGAGCGTTGCATGACAATGAAATATATATGTACCATCGCGCGATGATAATTGTCGATAGGCCAATCGACAATTATTTTTGTACTGATTGCCTTCTGAGTAGAGACAGGGGCATAAGGGAAATTGCCTGCTGAGTAGAGACAGGGGCACAATGGAAATTGCCTTCTGAGTAGAGACAGGGGCATAAGGGGAATTGCCTTCTGAGTAGAGACAGGGGCACAATGGAAATTGCCTTCTGAGTAGAGACAGGGACACAGTGACAAATCGTACAGTGAAGTTGAATGCTGGAATAAATGCCTACGTGATGGCACGGTGTATCTATAGGTGAATGTGTGAGTCGTGGTGGTAGTATTGTTGTATTGGAGATCGAGATGGTGAAGAGCAATGATTGGGAAGTGACAGAGTGATCAGGGTTATATGGGAAGAAGAATTGGATTATATATAATGACATAGTGATCGGGGATATATGAGAAGAAAAATTGGATTATATGTATATGAATTATTGATTTTAAACACTGTGGTACCCTTTAGACGCCCTTACTACCGCACATCTCACTGTTATAGTGAGTTAAGCGGTGATTACTAGGGCAAATTGTCTCATCCCACGATTACTGACATTTTTGCAGGTATTCATGCACAGACTCAAGCTTCAGGAAAAGGGAATTAGGTAGTGGAGGTGATATAGTTTATTTAGAATTGTATATTGCCAATTTATGTATATATATTTATTTATTGTATAATATCATTAAGTTTTGTTTATTAACCATGTTAGGCAAATCCTTTCTAACATGGTTAGCAATAAATTATCCATGATAGCAGCTGTGCTGTATTAGTTTATTCTTTTTTATCATGGATAATAATATTTAATCATTAGGAAATTCCTTTTCTAACTACGATAGGACATTGATATTATGGATATTCTTTTTCTATCATAGTTAGTAAAGAGGTTATTAGTCTAAAATGGATATTATGGTTTAAATTAAGAAATTAGTAACATAATGAAACAGAATGTAACATGATGCAAGAAGTTCAACGATTGATGTTTTTTTGTTTTGAAATAGTGTTGTGAAGTGTTGAAATTTTTGGTTATATAAAGAATGGAGTGTGTTTAGAGGACAAGTTTGGAGTGCCTATGAACTCATATGTGGTGACTCTGTTTATTCAGCAGGTACGTGATGGAAATTGGGATGAAAGTATAACCACATTATATTGCATATTGGTTTAATGGATGAAACAATTATAAGAGTCCAGTGCAAGAAGTTTGATGAGGCAAGTTACCATTATTAGTTTGTGATAGATACAATTGATATTTCCATGGTACAACAATTCGAACGTTGGTTGCTAGAATGCAAGATTGTAAATGAAGCATCGATCATGTAAACGGTGATGTAAAGATCGATGTCTTATTAATGCGTGTTATGACTTTGTAAGAAGTGTTTCATGAGTTCTGCTGCGGAATATCATATTATTGAAGACTTAATGAAGAACAATGTATTGAAGATTAACTTGAGGAAAATGATGAAGAGAAAGATTAAACGAATGTCTTTTTGAAGACAAACGGAGGAAATTGTCTTCCATTTTTTTACAAGATCAAAAGAACTCGATCTAATTAATTCACTAAACCCTATTGATTGTATTGACAAGTTGACACTTTCATAAGTTTAAGTAATGTCAACTTGAGGGGGCGTGTTAGAAATATTAGGATCATATTAAATGAGTTGTATCTTGTAAGTGGTTAGTGGCCCTATTGCCTATATAAATTGTCCCAACCTAAACATTTTAGTGTGTGAGATTTATGAGAGTCTACACCAAGAGGGAGAGTTAACTTGGTCTCTCTCCTCATTATCCTAGTGTTAGAGATTTGTTTTGTAAATCCATTTCCTCAATGAGGAGTGGTCATCACCTCTATGAGGGATGTTTTTATCTAGTTCAAGTGGATTAGAATATTGTTGTTGTTTTCATATTTTTCTTCATCATCTATCAATATAAAGATTTGTTTAATTCTTCATCTTATTCTCTTTCCCTACCGATTTGTCAACACATTTGTTATTAAGAAATTTGTTGTGTCGAGCTTAGGCGAGTGGTGAACGAGAACCAAATGGTGGCCATGGACGGTGGGTGAGGTTGGAGAGAGAGAGAAGAGAGAGAGAGAGGAGTGTGGTGGCCATGTGGGGTGAAGGAGGGAGGAGAGAGACGGGTGGGGTAGGGGTGATAATTTTTTATTTTTAAATGTGGGACCTAAAACTTCAAAAATTATTATTAAATATGTCTCAAGGGTATTTTAGTATTTTCCAGTAGAGTAGTGGCCAAAATGAGTCTTTTATATTGTTTATAGGCTAGATTGAGACCGAAAATTGTTTATAGGCCAAATTGATACATTGAAAATTATTTGGTGCCCAGAATAACCTTTAACCCTTCAATGAATATCATTTGGAATATGTTGGGGAAAAACTATTTAGAATAAGGGCGAAGGGGCAAAAATAGCCACCGTAATTTCCAAAATGGACAACTTTGGCACCCGTAATTTCGAGGGTGCAAAACCGTACATTATAAACCAAAATGGGACAAATCTAGTCATGCCGTTAAGTTGTTTGTAACAGACGTGTGTTTTGGCGTGGGGCCCACATTCATTAAACGACGTGACATGACAGTCAGCATCTGAAGTGAATCAACGTTGGAAGCCCTGCCACATCACCTCATCATCACCAAATCCCCAATCTGAAAATGTAAAACCCTAATCCCAAATCTCTGCACATCCTCACCACACTCATTTTCGAATTCGTCCCTAAAGTCGCCAGCCCCACCTCCAGTTGTTGTCGCGCTTACCATTTAATTGAGATGTGTTATATGTAATTAAGAGAGTAGTTAAATAAACAATTTAATTACGTATAGTTTAATAAGTATTTACATTTCTCTCACCAATTCCTCTTATGTATAAAACATGTGTTAGAATCTTAAGTTTTGATGAGGACTAAAACATGAAAGAACATAATGAACACTTAGGAAGAATTAGATGGAAGTTAAAAATCCTAAGTTAGAACACTATCGGATGCAAAATCACAACCGGATGACTTAGAGAAAAAACAACGTAAGTAGCGCTTGCGGATGTAGTACACATCCCATAGCGGAAGTCAATTGAACACTAAGTCTGATCCTAGTTCACCTAGTCTAAGTGAAAAGCTTCCCATAGCAAGAACCTTTATTTTCCAGTTAGACTTCCGGAAGCAAGTAGGCACATCACCAAGCGCAAGTGAATTTAACACTAAGCCTAATCCGAGTCTAAGTAGAATAGCTTCCGATAGCAAAAACGCTTCCCATTGCACTTGCTTATATTACTCTGTTGGACTAACATTTGCGTGCAGAACTTAGATTCACTTCCGATAGCAAATAAGCTTCCGACAGTGAACATTCTTTACATTATACATACTTGGACTAATGTTTGCAGAACGAAGCTCTTACTTCCGGTAGCCAAAATCCATCCGATAGCAAGTATAAGAGCCAAAATCCATCTGGTAGCCAAAATTCATCCGATAGCCAATTCCTTTTAGACATTTTGTCAAACACCTACAATCACCTTACCAAATCACTAATTTTCAGCCAATTCCTTTTGAACATTTTGTCAAACACCTTTAAGTGCATTCCAAAACCAAATTATATGGTTAATCCCTTTCACTTCAATGAACCACAACATGAACCACAACACTAAAACTTACTTGGTCCAAGAATGTCCCTTTTTATTCTTAGACCTGGGTTCCTTTTGTAGTTGTTGGTGCTGGATGCGGAGGACATTGAGCAACTCTTCAAATAACCCATGTTCTTCGTATGATTCGTAGATGATGAGGCTTCTTTCATGCTCATCGCGAGTTTGTATGGGGTCTGGGGTTGCTTCGTGTTGCTGGTTTGGGGTATGGGAATCAAGCGCGACAACAACTGGAGGTGGGGCTGGCGATTTCAGGGACGAATTCGAAAATGAGTGTGGTGAGGATGTGCAGAGATTTGGGATTAGGGTTTTACATTTTCAGATTGGGGATTTGGTGATGATGAGGTGATGAGGGGATTTAATGAATGTGGGCCCCACGCCAAAACACACGTCTATTACAAACAACTTAACGGCGTGGCTAGATTTGTCTCATTTTGTTTTATAATGTACGGTTTTGCACCCTCGAAATTACGGGTGTCAAAGTTGTCCATTTTGAAAATTACGATGACTATTTTTGCCCCTTCGCCCTTAAAATAATAAAGTAGTCATACATTTATAACCAAAACCAATTATCTAAGTACACCGAGGGAGCCAAATATTTCTAACAATGCCTTTAAGAACCTGACAATAATTTATAAGGACTAAATATCAAATTCAGTTTTCTAAACAACAAATCTCAGTTTTCCAGAAGATTTTTTTTTTGGTTTTAAATTCACCCTGAAAATTAGAAAATAGAGCAATATTACCATGATCCAATATCGCCGTTAAGTTTTACCATTAAACTTACATGTTAACAATGTCACATAAATTTCCATGAAAAATTAAAGTTCAAAATTAATCACGTTAATAAACCCAAACAACATTACTTCAATTAAAAATATAGTAACCTAGCAGATTGGCATAAGTGGTAAGTACTCTCGTCCCTTAAGTAAGTGATTAGGAGTTCGATTCCTAACTCTTGCGAATGAAGCAAATTCACAAGCCATCTGTCTACCTCCTATATGGGACTTCTGAACAGCGAGGGATTAGTCTCACTTGACACGCGGGTGGGGATACCCTTGGGAAACCAGAAAAAGAAATATGGTTACTAAATTAAGACCGCAAAAAAACTTCCCGAATGAGGTTGAGATTTTAAGTATACTTCCTAAGTGGATTTGTTCTTTAGCCCTAATCTATAATTCAAATAGTTTCAAGGCACGAGTTTCATTTACTAGGGAAAGATCCCTTATATGAATAACACTGTTACAATTACATGGGGGAGATCCCCTTACATGGATGAAACTGATGCAGAATAGCATAAGAAGACGCTCACTAATTCAGTAATTTGAAATCTTCATGCAGAGTGAACAATGAGAGAAAATTACAGAATCCCAAGGACAACAAGAATCTAACCTATGGATATGTTGAATAAAAAATAGCCTTGCTTGGCGTTTATATCACAACTGTACAATTTCAATTTCATTTGGGTGAATGGATCTCTTTAATAAAATGTACTTCCTCAGTTCCAACATGAGGTATAAGAAGTCTCTTCTCTTGCTCATCATCTATTTCTGCTGAGGTACGAGGAGTATCTGTTGAAACAGACTCTGCTGCATCATCGTCTGCAAGTTACCACCGAAAAGGGCACATGAAGATGGTTGAATTTGAATAAATGGCAGTTAAAATACAACCAAAAGTATGTGAATTAAAATAACCACCAGAACACTCGTGGTATTCAGGAGAATGTTTAACAGTAGTTGCTTGAAGACTTTCAGGAAGCAGACAGCTGCAAAGTGAGCCTGAAATTGGATCAGAAAAATGGAATTATGGTTTTCCACCTTAATTTCATAACAATGATGACTCTGTACTCCCCAACATAGGGAGAATCAAACATCAAAATTATAGAATGAAACCGCAAGAGATAAACAGGATAATTGAAAATTAAATAATCCTAACATTACAAACGAAGGAATTTCTTTTCTTTTTTTGTTCCCACAAAAAGGAACAGATTTTTCTTCAACGAGTGTATTTGCACTAAATTTAGTATTCCACTAAAATTAACTAAAACATTTTATTAAAAGGACAATTTACTTTTGAATTCGGTCCCAAGATTGTCTGTATTTTGATATTAGGTTTAAGGGTCATATTTGCCCATGAAGTATGTATGTGCAGAGGATCATATATACCCCTAAAGTTTTTATAGCTCAAATTTGCCCTGGAAGTATGCACCAAGGGTCATATTTGCTCCTGAAGTATACACAAAAGGTCATATTTGCCTCAAAAGTATATAAGAAGTGTCATATTTGCTCTTGAAGTATGTACAAAGAATCATATTTGACCATTAATATTTTAACTGTAAAGGGCAAATATGATCTTCATGCATACTTTAGGGGCGAATATGAACTCAAAAATACTTCAAGGGCAGATATAATCCACCATGCATATTTGAGGGGCAAATATGATCCTTAACCCTTGATATGTGAGGATAATATTTCTTTTCTTTTCAATTTTTCAACTCATCGTTTAAAGACCCTAAATTTCAATGTTAACATATTTCTCTGACCACATAAAAACACTAAAAAAATCGACTGACTTTTATTTTTCGACAATCCAAATATAGTCTAAATCATTAGAAATTTTCGAAATAGTATTGAAGAAGAGGATATGAAGAGAAATGGAAATTAAGATTATGCACAAATATCATAACAGCTTTACCTAACTTTGCAAGCCGATTCACCCAACCTGGGATCCGTTTTCCTGTTAATCTGTATGAGAGATCATCTGTAAAATGATTGCAATTCTTAGAGATAAGGTGATAGGTGTCTCCATGATAATCAGAAACCAAATTCTCCAGAAATGTCCGAAATTCAGAAGGATTCATATCTATTTGGCCCAAGGTGACTGAACATCTATATGTAAAACCTGGGCATTTCCTTGGCTCTACTTCAAATACTCCACTAGCAGGGAAGTCATGGGCCCCATATCCATATTCCTTACCATGCACTGCATATTATGAAGAAACCTGACAGCTTTAGCATTAAATAGTTAAAATATCAGCAATAACTGGCTACAACTGCATCATTGACAGCATTGAGTCCAACAAAATGGGAAGTTTGAAACACACTAAAATGCAGTAAAGTGAAATATTTCTGGCAGAGTGCAGACCTAATTAGTTTCTACAAAGTAAATAGCAAAGAAACACACCACTCCTCTAGCATTTGATAGGGTAGACTCTTCCAAATAACACACATTCACAATCTGCCTGACCTGTTCGAATACGCACTCCCCAAATGATTACAACTAACAACCGTTTATCTCTTCACAGTCACACCTATCTTTCCTCAACCTTTGTCTTATATGATCGGGCGAAGGTGCAAAAATACCACTCATAAATTGAAAATGTGAAGCAGGCACCATATAAAAATTGAGTGCAAAAACACCACTCGCAAATTGAAAATGAAACAAATTTATTATTGTGTTAATAATCAGAAACATTGAGCATGATATGTGCATTTTGACTAATTATATGGCACCTTTTCAACTTAACTGCGGTTAATGCATACAGACAGAAAAAGTAATTTTGTGCCAATTTCAGTTTACGGGTGGTAGTTTCGGGCCTAAAGTTTAATTATATTGCCAAGTGCCAACATCCATATGACAATTTACTAGCGGTAATTTTGCACCTTCGCCCTTTTATCATCATTTACTTTCTCCTCAGCTCATGTATTTTATTTCTATAACATTTATCATCTTATGATAACGATTCAAACATTTCTCTACTAACCTCCTTAGCACTCAATCATGTAACTCTTCATGAGAGATTCTCACTTCTTTTCACCACAGAATTGTACAGCTTTCATACCAAAATGATAGTATTCACATTGAAAGCTGTTAAATAAAGTGATATAATTCAAACATGGATAGACCGAGCCATATTCTACAAGTAAATAGCAACGAACACCACTCCTCCAGATTACAGGAAGGCCAGATTCCCACCAAAACAATACTCACGATTTGACTATCCTTTCCAAATCCTCACTCCCCAAATATATACAACTTACAACATCTTCTCTCTCTCACACTACTACATATTACACCTTAGTGCACTAGTTAACTAGCATGGCCCAGAAGCTTCAGGTCCAACAGTTTCAATAGGGCCACTTAAACTCAGATGCATTCTATCAACAATTTTGCTTAGGCTACAGAAGTAACAATATACTTCGAACAAGAATAATGACATCATGCTTATTTATAGACATACCCCTAAGCACATACCCCTAAGCTATGGAAAATAGCATATAAAATAGATAGCCTATCTTAAGAACAAGGGGTTTGCATGTAAACTAACAATCCTATCACCATCTGCTACCTTAAAACCAAAACATTAGAGTAAAACAACAAAAAAGGTATAGACAATGCAACTCCATCTGTGTCTTTCAATCACACACACAATTAGCACAAACATTGACCCAAATTATCATGATGCTTTAAGATGGAGCTTTGATGTCAAACTTCTGACAAGTATAACTTTGGTAATCACAGGGATATAACTAAAACCACACAGCTCAAACAGAAATCGGAGCAACTGGCTATGACCACAGAATAGACTGGTTGAAGTTGGAGCAACAGTAAATGTTTTAAATCAATTGCATTCTATTTATAGTTGTGCCAAGTTGTACCTGTAATTGTGAGCAAGTAGCAGTATACGCCAAACAGTGATTAAAAAACAGCTTGCTTAATCATAGCGTAATCCCAAACCATAGAAATGGCATCCCAAACATATAGTATGTCTAAATAACAGTTTTTTTATGCATATATCTTAGGAAGCATGGTAAAACTGTCTTAGAGAAAAAGCAAAGCCTATTCATTCTCAGTCCCCATTTCTCACCAACACACAAAGTACGCAGAGTAGAAAACCTGATTCAAACAAACATGCCATCAAGATTTGAACTTATAATTTTGCTCATCCCAAGGACATAGTGGGTACCATTTAGCCTAAAATCCCAAACCTTTGAAGCACCTCATGCATTTCAAGTAAAGTCAGAAAGAAAAAGAGAAGCAATTCCAACTTTACAAGTATATCCAATAAAAATGAAACCTACTTCTCTCTTCATATCTTTATAAAAAAACATGTAACAGAGGTCAAATATTAAACATATTTGAAGTAAACAAGTACAGAGATAAATAAGGAGAGAAGAGTTCCATCTTTACACATATGGATCTAACAGAAATGAAACCTATTTCTCTCTTCTATCTTTACTATAAGAAAAACTCATTTAATAGATGTCAAATGTAAAAAATCGTGTCTCATTGTACACAATTAAACATAGATAAAAAATGAATCGGATTTGACCTATTGAATTATGCAAACAACAGCCAACAAAGCATAGTGTTTGAACTATGGGCCATCTCCCTTTCACAACAACTTATGAAGTAGGAACAGTTCGGTAAATGGAAAGGAATGAAAATGAAAGCTTTACAGTAATTTAAAACATCCACCTCTCTAAGAAATAATAACAGAGAAAGAGCAACGATACTATTCAGTAGTTATTAAAGGACTATAATAGATATAACATTAATCATTTTTGTACAACATAATAAGAATGCTTTTTCATTGTTGTTAGTAGATGAGTTTGTGAATCTCTTTTAAAAGATGTGCAACTTACCTAGCCAAGGAATAGAATTTCAGCATGACATCAGTCACTAACAAACATGAAATGATTTTAACTTTCTACAGCATACTCCCTCCACTCCTAAATACAATAACTAGTTGACTTTTTGGAGAATCCTAAGAAAGCTAAATAAGGTAATCAAAAATTGATTTTCCTAATTTTTTTCTCTAAACTCGTTTATTTTACTTATAAGCTAACATATGATCTACTAATATACAAAACAATTTACAATTAAGTGGTTCATTTCATTTTCTTAGGATTCTCCAAAAAAGTCAATCAGCTCTTATATTCAAGAACATAGGGAGCATCTTGTTGTATAGCTTACTAATGACCATCCTGAAGCAGGATATTGACACACTATGTAATAGGTAAGATTCTTAAAAGTTTTTTTCCAAAATCTAAGAAATTCAGCTTGCATAGAGAAGAAAAGCAAAACAAAAAAACAAACATTTTTGCAAAACTGAGAGGAGAAACCAATTGTGAACCCAGCCAAAGCTTAAATTTAAAATATTCCAATACAAGTAAACAACAAAGGAAAACCACGGACGACAGAATGGTTAAAAATCATATTTAATCAGCGAGGAATAAAAAAGAAAGAAAGAAAGAAAGAGGAAGGGTTGTAACCTTGAATGGCGGAATGGTAAATTCCGAATCCAAGGCAATACAAGTAATTATTGATAGGGGTAAGATCGTAGACATTAAGCACGACGAGGCTTCTTTCTTTTTCTCTCACTCTCCCATCACTTTCAGATTTGGAATTATTGTGTGAGCTACCTGTTCCCATTTCCAATAATACCCTTTCTTTCAATCAAACTCACCAGGGATTCCTTTGCAGCTCATTCCAACCACAAAACAAAAGATCTTTCAACCTCAAACACACCGAAACGTTTCGGAATTTCAATCAACCATGGATGGATGGATGGACGATGGCAGTAATTGCCATTTGCCACCGCCTTTTGACGTGGTTGGTCGTCTCAATTGTCAAAGTTTAAAACTGATGTACTTTTTTTGATTTCATAAGGCTATCCCACCCGCGTGTCAAGTGAGATTAATCCTTAGCTGTTCTGAAGTCTCATATAGGGGGTAGACAGCTGGCCTGTGAATTTGCTCCATTCGCAAGGGTTAGGGATCGAACCCCCAACCACTTGCTTAAGGGACGAGAGTACTTACCACTCACGCCAAAAAACTGATGTACTTTATTAAAAGGGAAAAGGGAAAAAGACAAATAAAGTTCACTAAATATGTAATACTACCTTCGACCTAATTGACTTTTTTTAGAGATTAAGGTTGCGAAATAGGTTATTAAATGATGACATATTTGATATATTTTTAGATTATCCATTAGTTTATTGGTAAAATAAACTAGTTTAAGGGAAAAATTGGGTAAATCAATTTATAATTAACTTATTTTGCTTTTTTAAGGATTTTTCAAAAAAAATCAATTAGGTCTTATATTTAGGACCGGAGGGAGTATGACAATCAAAGTCATTAATTTCTAAAAGAACAAACAATGTCAATTAAAAACACTCTAGTTGTTTTAAACGAAAAAAAAAACACTCTAGTTGTTAATATGTATGATGCAATGGTTAAATATGCATGTGGTTAAAAGGACTTTATTTGTCTTTTTTCCAAGAGAAAAGGGCAATATAAACCTCCTGAATATCAAAAACACAGAAATGTACCTCCAATACAAGAAATATTTAAGAAGGATTGTTCCCAATTTGTAATAAAGAAATTTGGAGTAGATTGATTAATAACCTTAGTGAAATGCTTCATATCATTACTTGAAATGTTAAGAAGGTTTACATTATGAATGGAATTTTAAATAGTACTACAAAGTTTTTATTATTTTAAATACCTTGAAAATATCATTTTCATAGCTTTGTTTCTATTTTTAATTGTAATATTTTAGCAAGGTTAAGTGGATATATTGACATGACATCTCATAGACAACAAAGCTTGGACTAATAATTCTAAGTATTTAAGATTTTAAAAATCAAAACTTTTGGGTGTTGGATGCTCATTTGGGAAAAATTTTAGCGCATTTAAGAATCTTAATCTAAGTCACGTCATCGTTCATTCAATAAGGATTCAATCTGACGTGGAATATTTTGGTGTTGTCTAACCATTAGTTTTGGTCATAAAAGCTTCAAAATTTTTGATCAAAAAAAAATAAAAGCTTCAAAATAATACTTCCTAAGCATTTAAGAGCTTTAAACCATTGGTTAATATTCTTATTGAAGTAATTATTCACGTTGTTTAAGTGATTAACAATATTTACCACTCTAAAGTGAACTTGATGTTAAGATCTGATTTTGTAAAGTAATTAATGTCTTTACTTGAATGGCCAATTGAGCTACTGAAGTGGCCAATGCCCCATTTACTTGACCTAAGTTGAAATAATACATTTGTGTCTTTTCAAATTAGGCGTGGGCAGCAAGTAATCCAAAACGATATCGTAATATCAAGTTTTAACATTGCTTAAATTTAGGCACCATATCAGTAAAGTAATTAATACAAGCTTCTTGATTGTTATCTTATTTTTTGTATGTGTTTTGTCCAAAAATATAACAATAGAATAAATAGTGTCCAAAAAACTAACTACAAAAACTTTACTACAAAAATGAAGATTAATCTTAGTGTGCAATATCAACCAATAGCAATAAAAGAACGAAATAGTCTCTTTATTCCAGTATTCCCTCTACAACAAACAAACGAAAATACTTTCAAAGGCAAAATCCCAATGGGCTATGTAAGTAAGCTCAATAGATAATAATCGAAAAATAAAAATCACTACAAAGTAGATTCAAATAGAAATCCGCAGGAAATGAGTTATTGGAAAAGAGTTGATCCCTCTAGAGAGAAGGTAGATTAAACCTCTCCTCCACCTCCACTCCGTTCGTTGGTGCCCTCTCAGCTTCCTCGACTGCACTAGGATTACTACCTTGCATGCACCTGCTTACGGTTCACATCAAATGTCCCCTCAGAATCCTCATTGGTAAGTCTTCCCTCCTGATTTGATAGTATTAGTTAATTGCACTGCATTATAGTCATTATAATCTTAATGGTAGTAAGTTACCAGGTAAATTGAAATGAAGATGATGAAAGTTGCTGTGGTTGGGTTGTTAAATGTTCTTGTTTGTCTTTGTTTATTGTGACTGTTGGTTATGTTTCAAATGTAGGATTCGCTTAATGGAGAAATACTGTATAAAAACTTGTACGATCCCTATTTTGGGTTGTTAAATGTAGGATTCGCTTAATGGAGAAATAATGGAGAAATAATGTATAAAAACTTGTTTAATTTTTGTTTGATCTTTGTTTCATGGAAATTTTGGTTTTTAACTTTGTTTCATGAAAAAGCAGTTCAAATTCGGGTTTGCTGGCTGGCCCGAATTAACCCCAAATTCGGGTTGGGTTGAAAAATCTCAACCCGAGCCCGCTTCCAGTTCGGGGTCGGGCTGGGCCAACCCGTTTAAAGCGGGCTGGCCCGAAATCCCAGCTCTAATTACCTTCTCTTATTTCTCCTTCAATGACTTGGTAATAGCCATCATCAATGCTCCTTATCTAGTCTCACATGGCTACTAATTATCTTATTGGCAAGATTAAATAATAAACCCATAGTTATTGGTCAGCACACAATCATTAACTCTCCTCTGTTCCAACGCCACTCCTTCCCTTCTTCCCCCTTCTGCCTCTGCCTCCAAGAGTCGGAACAAAATCCTCCCTAGCATGCTCCTCTTGAAAATTCCATCATCATCTCTGGTCAAAGCTCCCGTTTCCCCATCCCCTCACCAGCTCCCAATGACATCTCCTTCATCAATGCAGTCGAATCCCTTCAAATCTTCATCATCATTCCCCTACCTAGTAACTCACCCACTCTCCACCACCATAATCACTCCCCTCCACCCCCATAAAAAGCAACGATTCCTAATACTATCCTCATTTACCCACATCCTCATATCTCCCATTCACCTCCTTGACCACCTCCTTTTACCCCTCATTTGGCTTCTCAAAGTATCTTACCATCCACCAATTCTCTCTACTTTTAATTTTGTATACTGATATCTCTTTCTTATTGTTTACAATTTTTCCCCTTATTATCTTCATTTATGTTCTCGAATAATAAACATGTTGGAATTAGGAAATATTTCATAAGGGAATATTTAATCGGATCCGCCCTCGATGGACCGGATCGTTTGATTACTTAATCCGACGACTTATAGGAAATAAGAGAGAATTACCTATTTGATTAGAATCAAATATATTGACAATTAGGCATTAATATGTGATTGATGCCAATTGATTTGATTGATAATCAAATCAATCATTATTGTTAATTGGCTACACAAGAATCTGCATTTATGATTGTGACATTCCTGCCTATTCTTGGTGACACTCCTGTCACTATAAATAGGGATATCCCTCATAGTTGTAGATACACCTCAGCAAACAAATTCTATGGCTTTCCTTCTCTCGGTCTTTCTGAGAGGGTGGTTCGCTGTGCGAATCAAACCCGGGTTCTAGTAACTCGGTCTTTGCGTGGGCAGAATCATACGAGATTCTTGCTCCGAGTTCGAGGTCTTATCATGGTTCGTTGTTCTGCCGGGAAGTCGGTTCGGGTCGGGTTCGTGATCGGTTCGAAGCTCTGGGATCCGAGAACGCTCGTGGGCGGGTAATTCCTTCATTGGCATCAGAGCTAGATTTTTTCTAAGGCTGGAGTAGAGGTAGGTCCTCCAAATTATTTCCGCTGCGTGGCATAAAATAATATGTTTTGTGCTTATTATTTTAATATGATAAATGAATAAACATGCTTGCTTTATGAATCTGTATGAACGTAAGTATATGGGACGCCTGAATAAATAACACTGTGTATGTTTTCTTTTCAAGAGATCCTGTTTATACAATTCATAATTTTATCTGAAGTTATAGCACTGTGTATGTGTGTGTGTGTGTATGTGTGTGTGTGTGTGTGTGTGTGTGTGTGTGTGTGTATATCAGATAAGCATGTGTTCTTTATGTATGTAGTTGTTCAACATGTGTTATTGAAACAACAGCATGTACATATATATGAATATGTGATTTTCGATTTCCTGTTAAAATCTGATAATGAAAGCATGCTCTTTATACTGTGTAGTATAATCTTCTTATTCTCTCAGAATTAATATGAACATGTTTTCAAACTATCTTATGTTTTATTTAATCTAGCCGTTGATTTTCGCCTCTGTTAATTAAGAACTTGTGTAGTCTGTTTCAATTAACGAGTGAAATCCAGAAAATAATACTCATAAGACACAAAAGAAATCGAATCGAAAATCCTATCTCCCTCTCTGTCCGATTCGCGTCAAGCTAAAATATGGAATCCCTATTTTTAGAGTTTTAGGAACACCCATATAGATAAATGCGTAGATCTCATCGAGACGGTTCCAACGGCGTAAAGAACGTGTAAAAAGGAGGTCGGATCAGAGAGTTATGGCCCTCCAAAGTTTCGGGGGCCTGCGGCGGCGGTCGGAAGTCTAGAGGTTGAAGAAGGAGGGAGGGGGCAAAACTGTAATTACGCAGGCCATAAGTGAAACGGTACGTTTCATGGTTCGGAGCAGGTTCTTCGTGAACCGGCGCGGACCGGAACGAACGGCTCAAACCGGTCCGGCCTTTTTTCCCTTTTCGGATTAATAAAAAAAAGCAGTTTTTGGGCAGTGGCCCGGAATATTAAAAAAGAAAAGTTGAAACGTTTTGGACTGGGCCAATGTGTTCGGGCCCAGTCTGTTTTTCTATTAATTATTTAAAATTGTTTGGGCCGTGGCCCATTATTTTTTAAATTAATTAATTATAAAACGTTTAGGAACTGGGCCGATGTGTTCGGGCCCAATCCGTTTTTTTTTTGCGAATTATTTTTTTTAATTTGTTTTGGGTCGTGGCCCACTAAACAAAAAAAAATCCAGATTTTTTTTCCGTGAATTTTTTTTTCTTATTTTAAAAAATAAGAAATCCTTATTTTTTCTTTTTTTATAAGGTATATGTGGGTCAATTTTTTTTAACACATAATTTTGATTGTGTATCAAATGTGATATGAGATATGTGATCTCTATCTAAAAAGAATTGATTTTGTATCAATTAAATGACATGTGGTCTATACATAAATCATGAATTAAAACTTATATAAGTGATATAGGTTGATTAATTAATTTTTTGGATTCTATGCGAGTCCTTTAAATTTTTTTTTTCATGATTCTTACATGTGTTTTATTTTTATTTTTGGACCAACATTTTTTATTATTTATTTTTAGGACTTATGGGTTCTTCAAATAATTCCGAATATGACCCTACATCAATGAGTGATGTTTTGAGCGATAACAAAAAATCTCCACCAACTTCAAAAGGATCAAACGTTCTAGAGGAAGAATTCTTTGTGTCTTCGGATTCTGAAAATGAAGTTGATGGGCCTGATATGTATGACGTAATAGTAACTAGAGGTATACGCGACATGATGAAAGTAGAACACCCTCGTGACGTGTATGAGATCGTAGAGTCCTATGTGGACGAAATCAAGCATAAAAGTGATATTGAATTCTATGTGAATTTGATAATCCGTTTTTATCAAGTTCAATTCGATCAAAAACAACGATATGCAACCCTTCCTACTCGTGACTTCTGGCAAGGCGTTTTCGACACAATAATTAAAACAATTAAAGATGTAGAACTAAGATCAGCAGTTTGGTACAAGATGACCCGAATTGGGAGTTTCAAACCTTCTACCTAATAGAAATTTAGAATTTTTTGAATGTGTTTCAATTTTAATTTTAATTTCTATCATTACGAAAGACCATTGTAGTGACTTTGGATTTATTTTTTGTAATGAACTGCTTTTCTGTTTTAATTTAGTGGGAGTTTATTTTTGAATTACATTTGTTGTTCTTCTTAAATTTAATGCTCCAATTGAGTGGGAGTGAATTACATTGATCAAATTACATGTGTTGTTATTTTCTCATCAATGTTCTTCAACATATAATAATAAGGGTAAGGGACCTAATCTGCCCCCGAAGTAACCACCAAGGAGCGCTGAGCACCCTGAACTAACAACAGGCCCGTATCTGCACTCCAAGTAACCAAGGTGTTTAAAAACTACCCCGGTTTGACGGTCAATAACGTTTGACCGTTAGTATGCATATGTGGACGCCATGTGGAGACCTGTTTTGCCACCCGGCGCCTTGTCATCGCCACGTAGGATAAATTAATGTGGGTCCCACATTAAATAAAAAAAAAAATTCTCCCTCCCTCCCCCTTCACCTCCCTTCCCAGCCCCCCACCACCAGCCCCACCCCCTCGTCACCTCCCCCCCCACCCGCCCCAGCCCCCCCCTCTCACTTCACCACCCGCCCCACCTCCCCCCACCACCAGCCCCACCCCCCCTTCACCTCCCCCTCACCACCCGCCCCACCCCCCCTTCACCTCCCTCCCCCCCACCACCCGCCCCACCCCCCTTCACCTCCCTCCCCCCTACCACCCGCCCCACCCCCCCTTCACCTCCCCCCCACTACCCGCCCCACCCCCCTTCTCCGTCACGTGCCTCACACGCCCGCCTGAGAGAATGGCCGATACACTCCACTGGGAGTGCCCTGACTGCTCTGATTTCTCCGCCGTCAACGTCGGCGAGGGCGCCGTTAACACTAACGGCTCCGGCGAACTCGTGGCGGCGATTCGCGCCATCGAAGCCGACGAGAGTCTGAACGACGAAGCGAAGGCCAAGAAAAGCCAGAGACTGTTGAGTGGAAAGGCTGTGAATGATGAAGAAGAGAGTTTTGAGAAGAAGGGGGGAGGTGAGGCGTGTGGTGAGGGGGAGGGAGGTGAAGGGGGGGTGGGGCGGGTGGTGGGGGGAGGGAGGTGAAGGGGGGGTGGGGCTGGTGGTGGGGGGAGGTGGGGCGGGTGGTGAAGTGAGAGTGGGGGTGGGGCGGGTGGGGGGGGAGGTGACGGGGGGGTGGGGCTGGTGGTGAGGTGAAGGGGGAGGGAGAGAGAATTTTTTTTTTATTTAATGTGGGACCCACATTAACTTATCCTACGTGGCGATGACAAGGCGCCGGGTGGCAAAACAGGTCTCTACGTGGCGTCCACATATGCATACTAACGGTCAAACGTTGTTGACCGTCAAACCGGGCTAGTTTTTAAACACCTTGGTTACTTGGAGTGCAGATACGGGCCTGTTGATAGTTCAGGGTGCTCAGCGCTCCTTGGTGGTTACTTCGGGGGCAGATTAGGTCCCTTACCCTAATAATAATGATAATAACTTATTAAATTATAAACATCCTCATAAAATTTAATAAGATTTAATTGAGTGGAATAAATAAATTAATAATTTGCATGTGTTGCTAATAATTGTTAATTTATTAAACTTTCATAGTTCAGAGAATATAAGAAAAACTAAGTAATGAATAGTTAACTAGAATGAGTTGGATGGGGTCAACCTAGTTGATCCCTGAAAACAAAACTAGGGCTCTAGCATTATTAAATTTTTCAACGAATTCATAGAACTATTAAATCTCATGTGGGGATTATTTAATGCATACTTTACTGAAAAATAATAATTTGTTTGTCTATAGATGCCTCAAAAAACATTCATTGCTGATCTCGTCAGAGGAGATAAGCTGAACGGAGAAAATTATGGCATGTGGCGCCGTAAAATCTCCTATGTCCTGGAAGAGCAAGACGTCATGGAAGTCTTGACTAATGTCATTCCACAGCCTCATGCAAACGCTCCAAGGAGGGAGCAAGATTCATATGCTGTCTGGAAGCGGAAAGACACCATCGCTCGAGTCACCATGCTTGCGGGTATGACCGACGATGTGATATGTCAATTTGAGGGACATGACACTGCATCTGCCATGTGGGCAGCTCTAAAAGCTGATTTTGACGGTACTTCTGAGGCACGCCTTAGAAGGATCACCGTGAAGCTTGATAACTTCAAACTGCTTCCCAATGTGACTATCAGACAGCATTTGAGAACAATGCAAAACATGATAAGGGAACTCATTGAAGCTGGTGGCACTCTTTCCGATGCACAACAGGTGCAAGTTGTGTTGAAATCGCTTCCCCCAAGTTGGGATACTATGAAGCATACGATCACACACAATGATGGCATTAGGACTTTTGCTGATGTGTCTCGTCATGTCCAGCTTGAGGATGACCGAGTGGGTCACACAAAACCCAAGGGTCAGGCACTTTTAACTGAAGGAAAAGGCTCTTCTTCGTCGAAGAGTAAGTCCAGGAATGGCAAGGGACCCCAAAAGATCAAAAGGAATCCCTTTGGCACAAAAGGAAAGAAGTCCTTTAAGAAAGAGAAGAAGCAAGCAAAGAAGCGGAATCTTTCAAAGATTAAATGCTATGCTTGCAGAAACCTTGGCCACTATGCCAAGGACTGCCCCAATAACAAGGTACTAAACAATGATTTTAGTTATTATTCGTTTGTATCTAGTACTGCTTTTATAGCAGAAGCTAATCCTGTGTGGGTTGTTGATTCAGGGGCCACAAACCATGTGAGTAGAGATCGTGGGAACTTCACAGATTTTCGCCGATTATCAACAAGAAGCAGGTGGCTTTACGTTGGAAACAATGCGAGAGTCGAGGTCAAAGGGATTGGTACCTGCGAGATTCGTTTGCAAGGAGGCCGAGCTTTAGTTTGACGTGAAGTTCTCTATGTGCCGGAGATCCAGCGAAATCTTGTGTCTGTTATTTCTTTAGTTAAATTTGGCTTTAGTGTTAACTTTCATAATAATGTTGTTGACATTTATAATGGGACCGAGTTTTTGGATCTGGTTGTATTTCAGATGGTTTCTTTATTTTAATGAATGATTCGAATTTCAGTTCTTGTTATTCAATATCTGTGAATGCTGATTACGATACATGGCATGCTAGATTATGACATATTGGTCATAATCGTATGACTAAATTGGCTAACGAAGGTATGCTAGGAGATGTGTCGAAAGGGGAAACGTCCCCATGTGAGCATTGTCTTGCACACAAGAGCACAAGGAAACCCTTCGGAAAGGGAACTAGGGCTGAGTACCCTCTTATGCTCATCCATTCGGATATTTGCGGTCCAATGAACGTTAGGGCACGACATGGAGCGTGGTACTTCATAACATTTATCGATGATTATTCACGATATGGTTATGTATACTTGATCTCTCACAAGTCTGAAGCATTAGAATGTTTCAGGAAGTACCTAAGTTTGGTAGAGAACCAACTTAACTCAAAGGTGAAAGTCTTAAGAACTGATAGAGGCCGAGAATACCTCTCTGAACAGTTCAAGACGCTCTGTGATGAAAAGGGAATTGCTAGACAGTTAACATTTCCTGGCACACCACAACAGAATGGTGTTGCTGAAAGAAGGAATAGAACCCTTCTTGACATGGTTAGGTCAATGATGTCTCAGGCAAAGCTGCCCATCTCCTATTGGGGGGATGCACTCTTGACTATGACATATGTACTTAATCGAGTGCCTTCGAAATCAGTCACCACAACACTGTATGAGTTATGGACGGGACGCAAACCGGACTTAACAGTCCTTCGACCATGGGGGTCAATGGCCTATATCCACAACTCGTCACACAAATACGGAAAGTTGGGTTCTAGAGGCAAGAAGTGTATCTTTATAAGATATTCTGAGCACTCTAAAGGTTATGTCTTCATTGGTGAAAATGAGGACGGATCAGTGACTGAGATCGAGTCTAGAGACGCAATATTCATTGAGAAAGATTTCCCTAGTAGAGGAAACCTTACAAATTCTGAAACTCTTTATGAGAGTGAGGAACTAGAAGGCGATACTCAGTTAACTGCTCCGAGTGGGAAGATTGAACCATTTTCACCAGAGGAAAACGGAAACCACAATCCAACACAGGAAAGTGAGCATATGGAAACCCCAATTCGGAAAAGCCAAAGGGGTAAAACCCCAAGAAGGCGATTCCCCGTGGAGGGAGCGGTTCTTATTCTCAGTCTAGAAGACAATGAGGAGGATCCTAAAAGTGTTAGAGATGCACTTTCTGGACCGGCTAAGGAAAAATGACAAAAGGCCTTACAAGAGGAAATGGACGCTATGAGAGCTAATAAAGTGTGGGAATTGGTTGATCTTACAAAGGGCCGAAAAACAATTGGGAATAAGTGGATTCTCAAATACAAGCGAAAGGCTGATGGATCAATCGATAAACCCAAAGCTCGACTAGTACCCAAGGGGCCCAGCGAGAAGGGGTGGACTATGAGGACACCTTCTCTACAGTGGTACGTTTTAACTCAATTAGGCTTATATTGGCTTTAGTAGCCAGCCTAGACTTGTAGTTACATCAAATGGATGTAAAAACCGTTTTTCTAAATGGAGTCCTAGATGAAGAGATTTACATGGAGAAACCTGATGCTTTTGTGCAAAAGGGTAGCGAACAAAAGGTTTGTAAGCTCCTAAAGTCCATTTATGGGCTGAAATAATCATCTAGGCAATGGTACTTGAAGTTTCATGAGGCTGTAACTTCATTTGACTTCGAAATGATCGAAGAAGACCATTGTGTTTGTATGAAACGGTTTGGAGGTAATTTTGTGATATTATCACTTTATGTCGATGACATTCTCCTCGCTGGGACTAGCCTTAAGGGAGTTAAAACAATCAAAGACTGGTTGTCTTTGAATTTTGAGATGAAAGATATGGGTGAAGCAGAATATATCTTGGGTGTCAAGATAAAAAGGGATCGTTCAAAAAGAATGTTGTCAATGTCCCAAAAGACATATGTAGCGCAGATCCTGGAACGGTTCAATATGAGAGACTGCAAACCCATAGATACCTCTGTGGTGAAAGGACATCATCTTAGCACAGATATGTGTCCTAAAGATGAGTCTGAAGTACAACACATGAAAAGAGTCTCATACTCAAGCGCTGTTGGATCTCTGATGTACGCTATGTTGTGTACTAGACCAGACATATGTTTCGCCGTTGGCTTAGAGAGCCGATTCCAGTCCAACCCAAGAGTGAAGCACTGAGAAGCTGTTAAGCGAATTATGATATACCTGAAGGGAACCATGGGTTACGAGTTGTGCTATCGAGGAAAAAGTCTTCATCTTGAAGGATACTCTGACGCTGATTGGGGAGGAGATCTGGATGAAAGACATTCAACCTCGGGTTACGCGTACCTGCTAAATAATGGAGCTATCTCCTGGAGCAGTAAAAAGCAAACTTGTGTGTCGTTGTCATCCATGGAAGCAGAATATGTAGCTTGTGCGGCTGCTGTTCAAGAAGCTGTGTGGCTTAAAAGATTCCTGGAACGCCTAGGCATAAATGGTGTGAAGAAGGATCTTATCCTTATCCATTACGATAGTGAAGCCGCGATTGCCTATGCTAAGGACTCTAAGGATCATAAGAGGACTAAACATATAGACATCAAATATCATTTTGTAAGAGATATGATCTCTAAGAAACATGTAACTGTTCAGTACCTTTCCACTCATAAAATGTTAGCTGACCCACTCACTAAGCCCATTGCTAGAGGTATATTTGTTAAACACGTAAAAGCTCTGGGCATGAGCAACATTTGATGTATTGAACAACTTTTAGTTTCTTGAATAAAATAGTGAATTTTTCAGTTCAGAATTGTTTTTCGCACATATATATAATGTTGTGTGTCTGTATATATAAAACATGAACGTAAAGTATGCAATATGTCGTACAGATCCAAGAAAGGTTGGTCCACCCACACGGACAACCGTCTTCCATACATATAGGAAATAAGAGAGAATTACCTATTTGATTAGAATCAAATATATTGACAATTAGGAATTAATATGTGATTGATGTCAATTGATTTGATTGATAATCAAATCAATCATTATTGTTAATTGGCTACACAAGAATCTGCATTTATGATTGTGACATTCCTGCCTATTCATGGTGACACTTCTGTCACTATAAATAGAGATGTCCCTCATAGTTGTAGATACACCTCAGCCAACAAATTCTCTGACTTTCCTTCTCGGTCTTTCTGAGAGGTTTGATTCGAACTAGTAACTCGGTCTTATCCCGGTTAGTTGTTTTGCCGGGAAGTCGGTTCGGGTCGGGTTCGTGATCGGTTCGAAGCTCCGGGATCCGAGAACGCTCGTGGGCCGGGTAATTCCTTCAAAACAAGTAAGAAAGGGTTGATGATAAATATAGACGATGAGAGTGCATTGTTAATATAATATGATATTAACTAAGGCAATGACCCTAGTTTGCCCTTGAAGCACCACTTTGGGTCACTGAGCATCTTAAATTAACACTGTATACGATTTCACCCTTGAAATATCTAAAGTGGTCCAATTTTACCCTCACCTGATGGTCAATGACGTTTGATTACTTCAAGGGTGAAATTGTACCCAGAGTTAATTTAATTTAGCGTTCCAGTGGTTTAGAGTAGTTACTTAAAGGGCAAATAGAGTTATTTCCCTTTTAACTAAATTGACCTTCATAATATAATCAAGTAAAATAGATATATATGTCTTATATTTAAAACTTGAGGAGCTACAATTCAAAATATCTAACAATATACGTGTATGAGGTCTCTGGTCTCATTCATGCATATTCTCTGGTTATATCCACTTGGAAGTATAAATTAAATACTTCATAAAACTTAGTCAACGACATGAAGAACTTTTATATTATTAGACCTCGCACGAGTGAATCACTAGGATTAATCCCGTTTAAAGAAGACTATCCCTCTATGTTATTTCTGCCTTTTACTATATAGACTAAAAATATCACTTACTATTTTATTATATGTATTCCAAATTTGGACATGAACTTTACTCACACACACACGAGAAATCATTAAGCTACTACGCATAATAGATATTCCAATATGGTGTGGCTAAAAAAAAATTCCTTTTCAGAATCTCTTTTTTAAAAAGTAGATGACCAAATTCAATTGTCTATATTCCGCTCAACGTCGGTCCGCCACAACCACCCTCCATATATATTCCTACGGTTTTTTAGCTTTTGCCTTCATACATGTAATAAATGATGTGTGGGAAAAAGATTGAGATATATATATATGTGTGTGTATCTATATATATATATATATATATATATATATATATATATATATATATGTATGTATGTATATATATGTATGTATGTATGGTGCAGTAGTATTGCAACGAGAGTAAGAAATAGAGCCTTATTTCTCTTTTTAAATTTCCGTCATGAAATAAAGCTTTGTAACGTTACAGGTTTGTTTAATTCCAAAACGAAAAATCAATGGGCTAGTACAATTAGGATCTTGTAACCCATCAAATTGGTTCAGGTTCCGGGTAATTTGAGTCATGCCACCAACGTGACATTACTCGATTTAAGGGTTTGTTTGGATTCAACTTTTAGAGAATAGTTTTTGGGAGAATAGCTTTATGAGAATAACTTTTGAGTAGAATAGCTTTTCTGAAAAATAGTTTTTGATGAAATGAGAGCGTTTGTATTAAACTTTTTGAGAATAACTGTTAAAAATAACTTTTGAGTAGAATAGTTTTTTCAAAAAATAGTTTTGATGAATAGCTTTTCATGTTCTTTTTATTTGAAATAAGTGTTTTCCCTAAATGAGATATCAAAGCTTTCAACTGGAAAAGGAGAAAAATGTAGTTTTTTTTTTCTCAAAATAGCATTTGAAACCTCAACCTAGCTATTCTTTTCAAAATAGCTTATCCAAAAAATTGAGTGTTTGGTGTCTTTGGGTGAAACCTAGGTTTGGGAGCCAGAATAGCTTTTAGAAATGTATCTGTTGGAAATATTTAATCGGATCTACCCTCGATGGACCGGATTTTCTGATTGCTAAATCCGACGGCCTTTAGGAAAGCAGAAAGTTAACAAATCAGCATTAATATGTGATTGATGCTGATTGATTTGATTAGGATCAAATCAGTTAACTAATCAACATTAATATCTGATTGATTTGATTAGAGAATCAAATCAGTTATTATTATTGATTGGTGTCGTAATGACTGCAATAATGACGGTGATATTTCTATCTTTCTTAGTGACACTCTTGTCACTATAAATAGAGGTGTCCCGTTCATTTGTTAGCAACCTGTGTGTGTGCTTAGACACTGGCTTTCCTTCTCACGGTTTTTCCTGAGAGGGTGATTCGCTGTGCGAATCAAACCCGGGTTCTAGTAACCCGGTTCTGCGTGAGCTGAATCCTTCGGGATTTTTGGCTCCGATTTTAAGGTTGTTATCACCGCTTTTGTTTGTTCTTGTTGTTGCAGGAACTTTGTCCAAGTTCGAGTTTGGGTGCGGGTTCAAAGCTCCGAGATCCGGGAAAGCTCGTGGGTCAGGTAATTCCTTCATTGGCATCAGAGCCATATTGATTCTGAGGCTGGAGTTGAGGTAGGGCCTCGAATTAAATTCTTTCGCTGCATGTTTAATCATGAGTAACATATTTTTATTTAATATTCTGTGTGATTATTTTATATAATTATATGCTTGTTGGCATGATTAAAATTAAAGAAAATATTGCTGGACATATATTGTATATGTTTGTTCTTTATTTTCCAGAATTTGTACTCTTGCGTTCATGGTTTGTTTTTTTTTTCATATATCACTATGTGTATGTATATATGAACAAGCATTAGTACAACACCTGTATGAATCTATACTGCTACTGTTCTTCATGCTCAGATCCTATATGCTTAGATTTGTTCTTGAAAGCTTGGTTTATCTGAATATTTTGCAAGATTAGATTCATGACATATCCCATAGGCTTCAGATCCTTTCGATTTTAATAACCTGCGTGGTCAATAAAACATCAAAGAATAACAAATCTGAAACCATTCATAAGATTTAATCACAAATCGAAAGTCGAAAACAACGTATTTCTCTCTGGCCGAACGTCTTTTTGCGAAAATGGGATGTGTGATTTTCGGGTTTTCTCGAATACCCATAGGCATGGGCTTGTAGAGCTCGTCGAGACGAATCCAACGGCGTAAAAATCGCGTCAAACGGAGGTCGGATGAGGGAGATATGGCTCCCCGAAGTTTCGGAGGCCGCCGGCGGCAACTCGCCGGAAGTCTGTCGTGGCGGACAGAGGTTGAAGAAGGGTTAAGGGCATTTTCGTCAATTCACGTGTTTAAGAGAAGCGCAGCGTTTTGTCATGTTGATGAACCGGACTGGTTTGGTTCATACCAATCTGGTTCATTCTTTTTAAAAAAAAACTCGTCGGACTAGGTCGTGGCCCAATCCGTAAATCAAAATAAAAAAAAGGAAAAAGAAAAAGAAAGGGAGTTAAACGGACTGGGCTGATGTATTCGGCCCAGCCATTGTTTTTCTGTTCTGGGACGCTGTCTACGAGCCCAGAAGATAAAAAAAAAGAAAAATTATTATTAAAATAATTATTTAAATAATATTGGGTCGTGGCCCATTTCGTTTTTATTTAATTATTTTAAAAAGGGTTTTGGGTTGTGGCCCATTTCGTTTTTTTGACCCAGTTTATTTTTTCTGGGCTTCTTTCCTTTTCAGGATTAATAATTAATTATTTAATTAATTAATAATTAATAATTATTTAATTATTTATTTTGAAGAAAAAAACTCTTTTTCCTTTATTTTTTTAAGGTATTTAGGTCCAAATTTTTGGGAATTTTTTTTTAAAAAAAACATATTAAAATTGATTATGTATCAATTAAAAATAAGGATAAGTGATCCTTATTTGACTAAATTGATTATGTATAAATTCAACTAATTGTGCACCAATTAAAATAGAAATAAGTGATTTCTATTTGACATTAATTGGTTATATATATCAATTGAATATGATAAGTTATCCTCATCAATCAAAATAGAAATAAGTGATTTCAATTTGACATTTATTGATTATGTATCCAATTAAATAAGGATAAGTGATCTTTATTTGACCAAATTGATTGTGTGTCAATTTAAACTAATTGTGCATCAATTAAATTAATTGTGTATTAATTAAAATAAAAATAAGTGATTTTTATTTTGAAATTAATTGATTGTGTATCAATTAAATAGAAATTAAGTTATTTCTATTTTACATATATATGTGAATAATCATGATTAAATTTACATAAGTGATGTAAGTGTCTTTAAAATTTATTAAGATTCTTTGTGAATTCTTTAAATTTTTTTTTATTATTCATGATTAGTATATATAAATAATGTGTTTAATTTAAAATATATTTTTTTTGATAAAAAAAAATTAAAATATTTTTTTTGAACCAATTTTTTTAATCATATGTTGATTAATAACTCCGATGGCAACGTGAATCAGAAAATACCCCTGCATCAATGTGTTTGATGCTATGAGCAACCGACTTCATAAAATGAATTGAACAAGTCTGTATGACTGTGGATTCTAAAGATGAAATAAAAGAATCTGACAAATTAAACATTGTCAAACACACAAGGACAAGATCATGAAGCGAGGAATGTAGAATACTGTGTGGATCTATTTCCATTATCATGATCTAAGCCAAATAAAATAAAAACCTCATCTTCCTAAGACACTTTTCGACCACGGGATATAAACTAAATTTATTAATTGAATTACATCTGTTGTTTTTCTATTTAATAAATTTAATACTCAATTTGAGTGGGAGTTAAATTTATTGAATTACATGTGTTGTTTTTCTGTTTAATAAATTTAATACTTAAATTCAGTAGGAGTTTAATTAAATGAATTTCATGTGTTATTATTCTTAAATTTAATGCTCCAATTGAGTGGGAGTTGACTACATTGATTGAATTACATATGTTGTTATTCTCTTAATGTCTTTCAACTTAATAATAATAACAACAAATAACTTCTTAAATTACACATCCTCATAAAATTTAATAAGCTTTTAATTGAGTGAGAGTTTATTAATAATATGCATGTGTTGCTATTATTAATTTAAAATATTATAGTTAAGAGAATATAAGAAAAACTCAATGATGAATAGCGAACTAGAATGAGTTGGATGGGGGTCAACCTAGTTGATTCCTGAAAACAAAACTAGTAAACTACCATTGTTGGTTTTTCAGAGGATTCATAGAACGATTAATCTCAGGTGGAGATTATTTGTGCATATTTTATAGAAAAATATCAAATTAGATGTCTATATGAGTCAAAACATATTCATCACTGTCCTTATGAGAAGTGACAAGATGAATGGAGAAAATTATGACATGTGTCGTCATAAAATCTCCTATGTCCTAGTGGAGTAAGAAGTCACTAAGTCCTAAAAGGTGTTCTTCCATAACACAATGCAAAATGTTCCATAGAGGGAGCAACATTATGCATACAATGTATGGAAGCGGAAAGATACTGTCGTATAGGTCACAATGTTTGCGGCTATGACTAACGACGTAATTTGTCTAATTGAGAGACATGCTACCGCATCTACTATGTGGTACTCTTTCCGATGCACAATAGGTGCAAATTGTCTCAAGAACGCTCCTATCTAGTTGGGATCACATGAAGTATTAGGGCTTTTACTAGCGTGGCTCACCAAATCCCGCTATGACCAAATGGATCATGTGGAACCAAAAGGTCAAACATTTTAACTTGAAGAAATGACTCTTCATTTGTTGAAGAGTAAGTCCATGAATGACAAGGGATCTTAAAAGAGGAAAGAGGATCCCTCAGGCTCAAAAGGAAATAAGTCTTTTAAAAGGGGAAGAAACAAGTTTAAGAAACATGATCTTTTGTAGATCAAGTGTTATACTTGTAGAAATCCCGGCCATTATGCGAAGGGCTACCCTTAGAAAAGGGCATACATACCATGTGATTATAGATCGTCAGAACTTCACGGTGTTTTTCGCCGGTTACCAGCAAAAGCATGTGGCTTTACATTGGAAACATTACTAGAGTTGATGTTAAAGGGATTGGTACCTCTACAAATTAAATTTGTAAGGAAGCCAAGCTTTGACTTTATGTGAAGTTCTCGACATGCAGGATATCCGGTGAAATCTATGTCTGTTATTTCTTTACTTAAAATTTGGGTTAATGTCAATATAGTTGACATAAATGATGAGACCGATCTTTTTCTAATTTGGTTATATTTCGAAAAGTTTCCTTGTTTTAATGAATGATTGGGATCATTCCTTGTTTTTTCGACATTTTTTTTTAATGTTGATAACGATACATAGCATGTTATAATTAGGATATATTTGTCATAATCGTATGACTAAATTATCCAAATAAGGGCATGTTGAGTGATGTATCGAAAAGGGAATAGTCCCTATGCGAGAATAGTCTTGCATTCAAGAGCACAAGGAAGCCTTTCGAAAACGGAACCAATGCACAGTACTACCCTCTTATACTTATTCATTTGAATATTTGCGGATAGGCATATTGTAACATCCCAGAGCCTCGTTCTCAACATTGTCCGCTTTGGGGAATCCTCACCCCTCACGGCTTTAAAACGCGTCAAGAGGGGGAGGTATCCAGGCTTATATATAGCACCTTTCGTTCTCCTCCCCAGCCGATGTGGGACTTTACAATCCACCCCCTTGGGGCCCACTGCCCTCGCTGGTACATCGACCCGAGCCTGGCTCTAGACGCGTTTTAAAGCCGTGAGGGGTGAGAATTCCCCAAAGCGGACAATTTCGAGAGCGAGGCGCTGAGATGTTACACATATCATAGAGTATGATACTTCATTACATTTATCGATGAATTTTTCACGATATTTAAATGTATACTTGATCTCAATCAAGATTGAAGCATTGGAATGTTTCAAGAATTATCTAAGTTTGGTAGAGAGACCTAACTTTAGGGTGAAAGCCTTAAGAACTGATAGAGGTTGAGAATACCTCTATGAACAGTTCAATATGCTTTATGATGAAAAGAGAATCGTTATATAGATAATAATTTTTGGCACTCCACAGCAAGATGGTGTTGCACAAAGAAGGAATAGAGTTCTTCTTGTAATGATTAGGTGAATAATGTCTATGATAGAATCGTCTATCAACTAAAGAGTGATACACTCTTAGTTGTGACATTATTATTTAATTATGTGCCTATTTGAAATCAGTCACCACAACACCATATAAGTTATGGACAGGATGCAAAATGGACTTAACAGTCCTACGACCATGCGGGTCATCGTCCTATTTCCAAAAACTTGTTCTACAAGTAGTGAAATGTTGGGGTTTAGAGGCTTGAGTATCTTTTGGGAGATATTCTATGAACTCTAAAAGATATGTCTTCAATAGTGAAAATGAAGACAGATCAGTGACTAAGGTTAAAGTCTAGAGCAATATTCATTGAAAAAGATTTCCCTAATAGAGGAAGTCTTACGTATTTCAAAACTCACAGTGAGTATGAGGAAGAAGGCGTTACTCAGTTAACTGCTCCGAGTGGGAGGGGATTGAAACTATTTTCAATAGATGACAGTGGTGACCACAATCCAATACAGTAAAGTGAGCCTGTTGAAACCCCAATTCGGAAAAGTCAAAGGGTTTTCCCGTTGAGGAAGCAGTACTTAATCCTCAGTTTGAAGACATTGAGGAGGATCGTATAAGTGTTAGAGATACACTTTCAGATCCGGCTAAGGATAATTGGCAAAAGGCCAAATAAGAGGAAATAGATTCTCAAATAAGAGCTAACATAGTGTGGGATTTGATTGATCTTCCGAAAGCCCGAAAAGCTATTGAGAATTAGTGAATTCTCAAATACAAGCAAACGGCTAATGGATCAATCGATAACCTCAAAGCTCGATTGATAACCAAAGGGTATACCTAGTGAGAAAAGGTAAATCAAGAGGATATTATCTCTCCAATGGTATGTTTTAACTGAATTAGGTTTATATTGGTTTTTGTAGCCGACCTAGTCTCGGAATTACATCAAGTGGATGTGAAAATCGTTTTCTCAATGAAGGACTAGATGAAAAGTTTTTCACAAGGAGAACCCTGAAGCTTTGCGCAATAGAGATGCGAACAAAGGTTTTGCAAGCTCCTAAAGTTCATTTTTTGGCTGAAACAATCATCTAGACAATGGTTTTTGAAGTTTCATGAGGTTGTAACTTCATTCGACTTCGACATGAATGATCGAAGAAGACCATTGTGTTTGTGTAAAACGGTTGCGAGGTAATATTGTGATATTATCTCTTTATTCTCCTTGCTAGGATTAGACCTAAGATAATTAAACAATCAAAGACTGATTGTCTTTTGAATTTTTAAGTGAAATACATGGGTAGAGCAGAAAATATCTTGTGTGTCAAGATATAAAAGGATTGTTCAAAGAGGATGCTATAATTGTCCCAACTGACATATATAGCGAAGATCCTGGAACGATTTAATATTGAGAGACTGCAAACCTATGCATACTCTTATGGTGAAAGGACATTATCTAAGAGTAGATATGTGTCTTATGAAAGAATCTGAAGTACAACACATGAAAAGAGTCTCATACTCAAACGTGATTGAAAGTTTGTACACTGTGGTGTGTGCTAAACTAGGCATATGTTTTGTGGTTGGCTTTGTAAGCCGATTTCAGTCTGTGGCGCTGAAAACAAAGTTATTTGATACTAAAAGGGTAATGAATTAAAAGTTGTGCTATATAGGAGAAAGTCTCCATCCTGAAGGATACTCAAACGCCAAATGGGCAGGAGATCTGGATAAAGGACACTCAACTTAGCAAACTTGATGACACCATCATCCATGGAATCTGAATATGTGGTTTGTGCTACTACTATTCAATAAGTTATGTGACTTAAGAGATTCCTAAAGCGTTTAGGCATAAATGTTATGGATATCCAGTGCGATAGTGAAATCGCGGTAGCCTACGTTGTGGACCCTAAATATCATAATAGACTAAATATATAGACATCAAATGTCATTTTATAAGAGATGTGCTCTCTCAGAAAGAAGTGATTGTTCAGTACTATTTCCACTCACTAAATGTTTGCTGATCCACTAACTAGCTTAAAAAGGGTTTAAGTGTAAGCAACATTTGATGTATTGAACAACTTTAGTTTCTGGAATAAAATGATGCATTTTTCAATTCGGAATTGTTTTTCACACATATATACAATGTTGTGGGTATGTATATATAAAACATGAATGTAAAGTATGCAATATGTCGTACAGATCCAAAAAGGTTGGTCTACTCACACGGACAACCGTCTTCCATACATGCTGAGAGTATGAGAACGTAAGACGTGCAAGAAATCATCATGTGTTGATTAATACTTCACATAAGTCGACCCAATAAGTTTGGGAGATGACAATTCCAGTCATGATAAGGAATACACATGTATTCCGCCGGATTTGTAGCCAGGCGTAAAATTCTCCTGTGGGAGTTTATGAGTCAGATGAGTGACTAATGTCTGTAAGGTGATTTTATTTTGAAAACGACATACGACAGTTGGTCGATCACCGTAACATGTAAATCGTATTACATGTGCTTAATTACCGAAATCGGGACATAGATGGAAAATCCCTGATCCAAACGGTGTGAGTCCCTAAATAAGAGAATGAATATTGTCTTCTCTATTGATACCCTTATGACTTAGGCGACATCAAGGACACTTGTTTTTGTGACCGCTACTCTAGCCGAAACTCCATGGTCATGAGAGATCCGACCTAACGAGTGATAGCTGGGCAAGCGACAAACTCAAGTAGAATTGATGATCAGTCAGAAAGGAACGACTTCAACTTGATAATACACATGTAACACTGGACTTCCATGATGCATCTCTTACTAGAAGTGCTAGTAAGTGTGGTTTTCCAGGTATACGTGAAGGCATTTGAGTTAATTTTCAGCTCTTGAGGGAATAAAAATGCCACTTGTGTGTAAGTTAGCCTAGGGAATCTGAGACAATCTAAGATAACTGGACCGAGAATCCATATGCATTGGTGTCCTTGCATTCTGATCCTATTCCAAGAATTTCTAGTTTGTAAGCATATGAATTTCATAGATTGTGCTCACGCGGTCACGGCGGACGCCCATACGAATACTCATGAAAAACAAATCGCTAGATGGTGTGTCCATTAAGTGCGAGTGGGAGATGTTGGAAATATTTAATCGGATCCGCCCTCGATGGACCGGATCGTCCGATTGCTAAATCCGACGGCCTTTAGGAAAACAGAAAGTTAACAAATCAGCATTAATATGTGATTGATGCTGATTGATTTGATTAGGATCAAATCAGTTAACTAATCAACATTAATATGTGATTGACTTGATTAGAGAATCAAATCAGTTATTATTATTGATTGGTGTCATAATTACTGCAATAATGACGGTGATATTTCTACCTTTCTTAGTGACACTCTTGTCACTATAAATATAGGTGTCCCGTTCATTTGTTAGCAACCTGTGTGTGTGCTTAGACACCTCAGCCACTGGCTTTCCTTCTCACGGTTTTTCCTGAGAGGGTGATTCACTGTGCGAATCAAACCCGGGTTCTAGTAACCCGGTTCTGCGTGAGCTGAATCCTTCGAAATTCTTGGCTCCGAGTTTAAGGTTGTTATCACGACTTTTGTTTGTTCTTGTTGTTGCAGGAACTTTGTCCAAATTCGAGTTCGGGTGCGGGTTCAAAGCTCCGGGATCCGGGAAAGCTCGTGGGCCGGGTAATTCCTTCAGTATCCAAACAGACCCTAAATCTTGGGAAAACAATTTAATAAAGACAACAGAAATAAACCTTGTTTGAAGATCATTTCCTATGTTTTTCAAAATATTTAGTGGAAATCATGAAAACTTTTGAAAGTCAACGAGGAAAGCTATGACAAAAATAAACAAAACCTTAAAGAGGAAGACACCAAGATTTATCCTAATTTGGTCCAAGTACACCTACATCTAGTCCCTAAGAAGCACATGGGATTTCCAAAAAGTTTTGCTCTTCTTTTTTTAATTAGGCACAAGGGTACGTCTTCCATAACCAAACAAGTTTTGTAGGCTAACTTGAAACTAACCAGACCACCCAAGCAACCTCTAGTTTTGCAGGTAACTCAAAACATCATCTTTTACATGCTCACTTAGAACCTCGAGTTTTTTGGGCTAACTTAGAACCTCAGGTTTTGCAGGCTCATCTGGAACCTCGAGTTTTGCAAGATAACTTAGAACCTCGAGTTTTGTAGGCTCACTCGGAATCTCTCAAGTTTTACAGGCTCACCCAAGCAACTTCGAGTTTTACAAGCCCACTAGGAACCTCACAGGCTTTCCAGGCTTAGCCAAGCAACCTCCTATGTTTCCCAAATGTAAGGTTACAGCCCCTTTAAGATCAAATAAATTTGGGGTTAACATTTGTTCATGCTAGTGAATATATTATGATCCTCACTTAAGCTCAAAATGAATGTTCCTAATTTTGGATGGATATGACTCTAAGTACAAATTCTAGAGAATTCTCATTGGCGTAAAGTTCTAGAACATATCAATTGAAGCTTGTATTCATCTCTGTTCATGCTCACTCTTTTGAGTTGATTTTACATTTGAGCTCACACATACAAATGTCCCTTAACAGACGGATAACTACATTTTAAGCTCACTTGCATATTTATCACTCAATGATCAGATAGATACAATTTAGCTTAGACTAACAATAATCTCATTAAATTGAGCAAATATGGCTTTTAATTCACGGACTTGGTGCTTGCTCACTTGATTGAGTGGATTTAGACATTGAAGCACCAACCTTAGGACTACCGTACTTGATTGAGCATATATGATGATGAAATTCTAATTGATTATTGACTGGCCTGAGAATAGGATCTGTCAAGATGTATACTCAGTCCACAACTTTTTCTATCCATTGAGTAGATAAAAAAGCACTCGGTACTTTTGTATTTGGTCTGGAAGTCTTCTTGTTGAGTAGATCCAAAAAACATTTTCTTTCTGTTGAATTTTCTTCTTTTTGATTGAATGATCAAAGATAATGCTTAGATCAACCCTGCATATGTTGATAATCTTGATTAGTGACCAGTAATAAATTATATCTCTTGATAAGTCCTGGATCTCCTCTTGTTAAGCCCTGGATATTTCAGTTTGATTCTAATTAAGACTTGATTATCATATTCCCTTTCGAAGCACATTCAACTGATTAACCATACTTAATGAGTACCAAAAATATTGTCTAACTTATAAAATGGTGACTCCAGTATATATATTCTTAGTCAATCCAATTTCCAGAGAATAATATTGGACGAAAACCACTTTCTAAATCTAGCTCATATATATGTCTCTAAATTTACTTTTTGATCAGTAATACTTTAGACACAGAGTCCATCCTTAAGTTGTAACATTTTCAGTACATAAGGACTATAAGAGCAATAAAGGCTTATGATCATAAGTCTTAACTTTGATCCTGATCACTTTGGGTATTTCACTATAAGTCCTTTTGATTATATACTTGTCTTCGTCATTTGTTAGGACTTAGAATTCTATCTTGTTATGGAGATATTTTAGCCCCCTTTCTTTGTCAGCGTAAAAACTTAATATTCTAACAATTCTTATGCTAAAAATGGTGTTTTGGACTTATCAAACTTGAAATGAAACTTAACGTTTAAGAAATGATGGCTTGCTTGAGTGGATGAAAATTTATTCTCATATATACAAGGAAGATCTGTTTTACATGTACTTTAAGTTTGAGGGAGATTTATACATGTCTTCAAAATTTTGTAATTAAGGTAAAATAGAGGGGTTGTGGGTATATTTTACTCTGATTTTGAAGATAAATAAATATTTTTTAAAAACAAGTGTTTTAAGGTCCCATACTTTTGCAACCTTAGCTTTAATCAATTCCGTAACAGAAAACTGAAGAGAAGATATTAGTAAAAAAATATATATACACAATATTATAGTAGACACTTTTCATATCTATTTTTAAGGACTTTTTAAGGTATTTTTTAAGGATGTTCTATGTGAGTGATGGAGAAAATTTTACTTTCCACGTCTATTTTGAAAGAGGAACTATATCAAATGAGAAAAGAGTTTCCCCCTTTTTTTCTAATTTTCTTTTCCCCTACTTTTTCTCTAATCTGAATTTATATTGTACTAAGGTTCACTTTAATTTGATCTTACTCCTATTAAAAAGGAAGATATAATAAACTATCAAGCAAAAAGGGACTGTCATGGCCCATTTTGCTTGAAAGGAAAGACTTTAATTGAATGGTGACGAAATCAATGAGAAAACTGGTTTTTTACTCACAAAAAGATAAATAAGGAAAATTAGGGGTATACAAACTATCTTATCTCATTCGGCGAACAGTCCATATTTGAGTTTACATTATCTATCTTTTAAAATATTTTCAACAGAATCAATTTCAAATCATTCAGATGAATTAATAAAGTGGTCTACATGTGTCTAACTCTCTCACTACTCATACCATGACAAGAATGTATTTTTTTATGGTAAAAAAATGTATATTTCGATCTTTCCACCTTAACTGCTTATTTTATAGTGTTAATCCATCTATCAAACCATGGAAACCACAAAATGCATTAATCCCAGCACCCAGCATTTGCCCCTAGAAAAAATAACCATTAAAATATTTGCTTAATGTATTCTCTGCGTCATTTATGTATTTATACGTATAATATACCTCTTGCGCATATATGTCTATTGGGATGTTAATCAAGAAGTTAGACATGCATATACTCGTTAACGAAGATGGGGTACAAAAGATCGGTGTTTGATAGTTAATGGAGAGGTGAATGTTCGAATAGAATTTCAATTATTGTAATAAAGTGATTGAAAAGAAGAAAAGAAATAACTTAGAAATGGATGTGCATATATAAGATAAGAATTGATTCGATCGCGCAATACTTTTGTAAACTCCTAGTTCGTCTCTCTCTTACTGCACATACTATACATCTAACCAGTGAAGGCTTTTTGCAAGATGGTCGAGTGATATCCACTGCTCGATCTGCACATGGTTGTATGGACTCAAATATGTTCCTTTTTCTATCTTAAGACTTATGGACCAGGATAAATAGTCTTAGCTACATATGACAGTTAAGATAAATACTCTATATGGAGATTAACAAAACTAGAGTTAATTATTCATTATATGTATTGATTTCCTTGATATATCCCATTAGTCATATACAATAAATTAGAGAAACTAAATGACATATTTATCTGGTACATTATTTATTATTTTTCCCATTATAATACATGTATTTATATTATTGAATATGTCTTTCTTTCTAATGAGTTAATTAGAGATAAAGACATATTTATCTCCAAATCAACTCCCCAATTAGGTAGGTTATGCGTTTTATATATTAGTTTTTTTATATATTAAACTAAAATCAAGCTCAACTTCCAAATAACATGTATACTAGGGAGATGAAGAAGTTGTATCGATTGACTCATACATATTATCAACCCAACATACATATTTGAACGTGTGTGTATGTGTGGGGTCCAAGGGGATATTAGATTCTTGTGAAGTCTTCCACATAGTTGCTCCCCCTTATAATGCCTCACGACCTGCATATGTTCTTCTCAATAATTCATAGGAATCATGTAAAAGGAAGGGCAATATGGGGGGTTTGGATTGAAAAACAATGCATGTATGCACACAAGGCTGCTATGTTATTCACTAATAAATCCTACTTTAAGGAAGTCCACATTTACCCTCTCTAGCTTTCTAAGTCTAACGAGTTATACATTGGAGCAAGTTTTTTTATTATCTACACCTTTAAAAATTTTCTAGTTATGGAATCCACATCTTAAGAAAATATATCTCCTGATCACCTGTGAATAATAAAGGAACATGCATGTCCCCCACACGGGAGTGGTCTCATAAACTAGTATATAAAGCCCTCCCAACCTAAGCATCAAACTCACCACCATCTGCTTTATATTCTCCGTTTCTCTCATATATTAGACAGCTATTCTCATATATAGCAAGAAGCCAAATTTTGGGTACCCTCGTTTTGTTCATCATTGTGAAGGTAACATCTTACTCCCATTATCTGAATTTATCTATCTTTAGTGAAGTTTAAACCACATATACATACAAGTTTCTGCTATTAAAATATAGTTGATCATCCATGTAAACACCTTTCCCAGGCTTTCCATTTGTTGTAAGAAAAACAAAATTAAAGTTCATAAGTAATTAATGCTTTGAATTGTTTTCCCATTGTGGTGTGGGTTCATGCATGAGAGAGCCCAATAAGTTAATAATGTAAGTATCAATAGAACAATACAAAGTTTTAATTCATTAGAACTGACATTTTTGGACTGTTATTATGATCTAAGGGCATATGATATGAGTCTTGTCATTCCACCACAAAAGCTTAAGACAATGTAGTGGAGACTCAATTCATATATATACCATTATTGGACAATCTCACATGTTAAAGATGTTGGTTATATAAGTCAGTCAAACTAACAAAAGAGCTATTATTATAAACAGGGAAAAAATGAGCTGGACAGGAGGAGATTGGATGTGTGGAGCTTGCCAGCACATAAATTTCAAGAAAAGAGATGCGTGCCAGCGATGTGGGTATCCAAAGATTGGTGGTCCTGACCCTGCAAGTTATGGATGCAATAGGACTGAAGCTCTAGCAGGGGACTGGTTTTGCACTGCCATGAATTGTGGGGCCCACAACTACGCAAGCCGATCTAGCTGCTACCGATGTGGTGCAACCAAAGATGACTATGGTTCTCTGCTGTATGGTGGAAACATGGTGACTTCTGGAGGATATGGATCAGATTGTAATTTCCCTCCAGGATGGAAGAGTGGGGATTGGATTTGCAATAGGTTAGTTCATAATTTACATATGCACATGCACATATTATAGCAATGACAATAGAATTCCATAAATCGTTAAATGGATCATAAAAGGCACACAAGGATCTCCCATTTGTTAACGAAACACATACACCGAGACTAGGTCTTCTAGATTTGCAACTATTCAAAAAGGCAGAACTAAATTAGGAGAAGCCTTGTGACCTACAATTGCTGCATTGTTTTTGTTTAGTTTATTATTATTAGCATTATTTTTGTTAGACAGAAGATGAAGATGGTTGAGGCAGTGTGATTATGAATGTGATTACTAATGAAAACTGATATTATTGTCATATTATTAAAGCATGGGAAAATGAAAATATGAACTGAATACACAATCCTTTATAAGGTATAGTGATAAAGTACCATCTTTTGTCTTACCATGTAAACAAACAAATATCATGAAGATATAAATACATGCATGAGACCGGCCTATTTCTTTAGTACATATATGTGACACGAAGGTTTAATTTGTTCACTGTCTTCTGATGTGGCAGATATGGCTGTGGAGTGCACAATTACGCTAGCAGGACAGAATGCTTCAAATGCAAAACGCCAAGAGATTTCGGTGAGAAAAAACGTCTACTCTGTGAATTTTCTTTTGTTTACTTTACAAAATATTTTACAAGGATTCTTATTATTAACAATCATATATTCAACACCAACAGTTCAATAATAGAGTTATTGTTACTTCTATTCAGGTGCCGCAGATTGAGAGAAAAACGATAGAAGACCTTGATTTCACTCATTTCAACTCATATCATTTCCTCCTCGAACAGCATCTACTCAGTTATTGAAGGCGGTCTATTAGAAGCTAGTCATCTTTTCATGTTAGGAAGCATTTCTAGCTTTCGGCCTGATGCTAAGCTTTCTAATAAGACTAATTTTATGACCTTCATTGTAGAGAGCTTGAGATAGATAATCTTCAAAAGCTAATGCATAATAACTATTTTGCTTCCCTCAAATTAGTTTCCCTTGTTTTCTTCTTCACTCAAAGTTCTCTGGAGAATGTTTATATTTATATATATATATATATATATATATATATATATATATATATATATATATATAGATATATAACATGCAATGGTACTCCCATTTGTTTAAGCGGGTAACAACAAAAGCCAGAATTTAATTGGGTAACAAAATTCGGGTTACCTTTAAGCATAGAGCCCTATAACGAAATTAATTTGTGGATAAAAATTAGATGCCTCTGTCCAAAAACTGAGATACGACATATTGAAGTGCCAATAAGTTTTGAGCAAGTCAAATAGAAATCTACCAAAAAGTTTGTCTCTGGCACAAGCTAAGTTGCCGTTGTAAATTTCAGAATTAAAAGAAAAATGATTCTTTTTACTACACAAAAGGATACTAAGTAAATAAACATCGGATTATCTTAACTTGGTTAATGGAAATAGTATTTTACTATTTTTAACTAAAGAATTTTGGGCAAACCTGGAATCCAGTTAAGTTGGTCGTGTAACCATATGAATTCAGAAAACCAATTGCGACTTTGAATGAGTTATAGATAGAAGACACTAGATGAGAAGATTCCAAAATGTTTTTATTGAGTAAGGGAATTAAACTACTTGCAAAAAATCATATCACTAGAGAAAAGTAATATTGATTTGAATTTAAAATCCCTTGGAGAATATCACTAGAGAAAAGTAATATTGATTTGAATTTAAAATCCCTTGGAGAAAATTACACCTAAAAACCCATTATTTTTTCATATTTATATGACAGCTCCAATTCTCATTAGGCTTGAGTTTGAGACCTAATCCATTAAGTGTGTACCGAATATTTTCCTACATTGACGATTATATGGGTCAATGTGTGCGACAATTTTCAGTTTTCTCTATGTACCCCATTTGTTTTAGCTTGAAAAGTATATTTCGAGCTTTCTATAGGATTGGTTTTAACTTATTGCTTTCGAGGTGTTAAGCAAGGACTCCGCTTTAAGGGAACCAGTTCCCTAAGCACATTGCAAGGATCCAAAGTGCGGGACCAGTCAATTGCATTATGTCGGATAGATGCCGATGCTGAAGCCTTTCAACATCACCAATTATAATCTTTTTATACATGTGTGTATGTACGTATCTTGCCAATCCGAAAGCAAGTCATATAAGGGTGTGTTTGGATTGCCGGTGGAAAAGTGATTTTTTTCTATCTGACTTTTTTAGAAGTAAGATTGAAAAAAAGTCAGATTGTGTGTTGTGATTATGTTTGGATGTGTTATTGGTATAAGTGACTTCTTTTCAATCTGACTTTTAGAAATGTGTTTGAATAGTTATTTTAAAAAAAGTAATATTAGATCAAAACATTAATTTTATTAGATAATACATACAACATATGTAAATATTGTTATAATTTATAGAGAATACATGAATTAAAATTAAAAATTTGAAAATAGTAATTTAAAATAAAATACATATAAATTAGAATACACACACTACATTCAATCCTTATTATAAGTCACCAACTACCTACAATTTTTTTGCTTAATATAAGTCATCAACCGCCGCATTAAATGTTTTTTTCCCACTTTACTCATGTTATAATGTAGATTCAAAATTAAAATTGCGAAACACATATCATTTAATGAGGGGTGAAGTTGGAAAAATGGCAAATTTAAATGAATTTTAAGACTCAACTATCATCCTTTAATATGCAATAAATGAGTAGTTGATGACTTATAATGAGGACCGGGGAGAATAATGAGGACCGGGGAGAGTGTGTGTGTATAATATTAGAATAGCAAACATTAATCAAAGTCTATGGTTTTTTCGACCCAAAAAAGAAATCAAAGTTGATGGCTTTGAAACTTCTGAACAAGAAATAAGTTAAAAGTATGGGTCAAGAAATAAGTTAAAAGTATGGGGCAAGAAAAGAAAATTGGTTGGTTAGCAACAGCTTTAAGTTAGAAGTTAAAAGTGAGAAGAAGAAAAAAGCAACTCAAGGGTACTTTTGCTCTACCTTGCTTTTGAGGCAGAAGCAATTTGCATTTTATTTGTTCCCAAGCATATCCAGAAGCAAAAAAAAGCAAAACTTTTGCTGTGCAATCTTGCTTATGGCTCATGCCAAACACACCCTAAAACTGTAGGCCGAGATTCAAACATGAATTACTTTTTCTTGGTCCTTGTTACTAGGAATGGAAATAAAACAGGGTTTTTTTTCAATAGACCAAAATCTGGAGTTTTGGATTGTATTTCTAGAGCTTAGTTCCTGCCTCGCATTATTTACTCCTTATAGCTTATGGACAAATTATAACTATGACTTAAGTATACTTTTGGTCCTTTATATTTGTATAAAGTTTCAATTTAATCCTTTATATTTGGCAAGTACACTTTTAGTCCTTTTTTGTTAACACTGTTAGTTTAACTTAACGGAAAATGCTAACTTAACAATTTTAAATGGTTATTAAATATTGAAAAAATGTTCAGATTAAAATATTTGAGTGTAAATATTCTTTTATTTTCAAAATTTATCATTTTTGGTCCAATTTCATTATAAAATAACCATTGAAAATTGTCAAGTTAGCATTTTTCGTTAAGTTAAACTAACAGTGTTAACAAAAAATGATTAAAAGTGTACTTTCCAAACATAAAGGACTAAATTGAAACTTGATGCAAACATAAGGGACTAAAAGTATACTTCAACCTACAACTATTGTCTTAATCGATACACAAGCCTCAATTTTGGTGCATGAGGATTAGAAATACTGAAATTGGGATTGGAGTTTGATTGATGCTTTAAAATCCAATTGCTATAAATAATATTTTGAAGAGAATGTTTTCAATACTTTTACTCTTTAAGCATACATTAATCAGGATTAATCACGAAAAAGACTATAATACCCATTATCCTAAATCCCAAACTTCAACTAGCACTATATTAGACCTTTACCTTCGCTCTCCATGGCCCTAATTTGACCTATACCTAATGCCTTTTATGGTCAAACGCAAACTACTTTTTTCTACCAAGGATATATGACTAGTGATGTTTTCTTATATTGTCTCATGAAGAGATGATTGATTAACCTATACTAAACTAAATGCAATCAGAGAGCTATGAAACAAAATGAGATTTGTCAAGGAAATGAAATTTTTTAATATCTATTGGTTGGATTTGAAAAATGTTTGTTCTTATATTGGTGATGGGAAAAAGCTTTGTTGTTATTTTAAGTACATCTTTTATTTGGATTCATTTGTGTTTAAGATTATAGACCATATAATTTTTGAATTTCATATATGCGTTTGTACTGAATCTAGTTTGGTTTCAATTATCTATCCATTTGACATTATCTCTAGGAGCGTTGATTTTATTGTCTATCATTACGTGTGTTGATTTAGTCCAATTAGTTTGTCTTGATTATGCCATTTGTATGATTGATTTTTTTTAGGTCTATTTCCATCTATATCGAAATCAGCTTTAGCCGAAAAATTAAATATGAGCTAGACACACACACACACATCAAGTAAAAGTTACTCATGAGAAGTAGAATCTCTTGTTTTTTGAGATAAAAGAATTACTATAATTGCTTTTATTAATAAATGACCAATAATGGTGCTTTTGAAGTTGAGTTTGGTCTCTAAACGCTTAAGTAATTTCATCAATTTATTTTGATAAAAAAAAATTTTATCAATTTATCTCACCTAAAGGAATTGTGTCATTGATCTAATATAATCATATGAGTGTAATTAGGTAAAGTTTTATAATAGGAAGGTTTGACTATAAGCTAAGATTAACTAGTTATTGCATCTGAAGGGTAATGATTAATTTGGATGGGACCTAAGTCATTCTATCTAACGGAACTCATTTCTAGCTAATGTTCGATTATAATTAATTTATTTGGTCATTGAGGTTGAACGGTGTCTTAGTTGACATATTCCTTTAATAAGGCTAATTACATCTACCGGAATAAATTTGGCCCAATTATCTCTTAATTTTCCAAAACTTTGAAAGATATGTTTTCCACATGTTAACCTGCCCAAGAGAGAATCTCATCATTATTATTTCATCACTCATCTATTTTTATTATAAAAGTACCAAAAATATGTAGTTTAGCTTTTACTCATCAAAACCAAAAACCACAATGCCCATATTTATAGCTTTTGCATATATTGACTTAAAATTTGATGAGTCAACAATCTCTGTCAAATAATAGACTAACAGTGTTAAATTTGAAGTATTAAAAGCGTACATTCCAATTATAAAAGCTTAAAATGAAATCTATTATAAACATAAAGGAGTAAAGCTACATTTTAGCCTTGTCTTACTCATTTAAAAAATAGTACTAACTCGTTATATATATTGTAAGTTCAAAATTTGAATCTTGATCCTTTTTATATATTGCAAATCAATATTTATAGCTATAATAAATAAGGTTAAATATTTAATACCTTTCGTATCATATAATAAATATAAAGACACCAATGGAGAAAGGTTGTATGTTTATCATTTTGTATATATTATTTATCCAATAAATCTAAAAAACAAAAATAATGGAAAATGTAAAATATTTATTCAATTTATTAATAATCTATGAATATCTTCACACTATATATATATATATATATATATATATATATATATATATATATATATATATATATATATATATATATATATTAAAGTCACATGGAATCATGAAATATATTAGCACACCCACACTCTTGTAAGTAGAATCACCATGTACTAGATGGGAATTTTTAATTTGCTCTTTTTTGGAAAAATAAATGATGATTTTTTTAGGGACAATTGCACCTAGGTTCCAAATAACAGACTTAATTTCAAAGAAATCCCAAGAAATTGTTACAATTTGTTAATGAAGACTATTGCAATTGTTAATAGTGGTCATTAACTGTAACAATGTGTTACTAATTCCCTAATTAACCTGTGACATCTCTTTTAGTTCAATAATATCTTTACTAACTATGATAAAAAAAGGAATTGCAATAATATCAATATCTCTATCATAGTTAGAAAAAGAATATCCTAATGATTGAAATATTATCCATGATAGAAAAGAATAAACTAATACAGCACAACTGCTATCATGGATAATTTATTGCTAACCATGTTAGAAAGGATTTGCCTAACATGGTTAATAAACAAAACTAGTTGATATTTAACAATAAATAGATATATACATGCGGAAACGAATGCAGGCCTATATAAATTGGCAATATACAATTCACATTAGTCTATATAACTACTACTACCTAATTCCCTTTCCTGATGCTTGCGCCTGTACATGAATACCTGCAAAAATGTCAGTAATCGTGGGATGAGACAATTTGTCCCAGTAATCACCGCTTAACTCACTATAACAGTGAGATGTGCGATAGCAAGGGCGTCTAAAGGGTACCACATTTAAAACCAATACTATATATATATATATATATATATATATATATATATATATATATATATATATATATATATATATATATATATATATATATCAAGTCTTTCATTTATCGTTCAAGTCCCTCCTTCTAAATCAATTCAAATTCATCATCTCTATTTCCCCCATATCACTCAAATCCCTCAGTCAGTTCCAAATCAACTCAACAGACGAAAATAAACGTGATTGACACTGTGCCCAGTCTCAAATCTGAAAGCATAAAAATGGAGCACTTTAAATAGTGAAAACGTCCCTGGTTCCTTTAAAATCCGAGGAACCTGTACAATTAACCTATCGATTGCGCAGATCGATAGGTTACATCGGCCGACGGTACTAATAATCAGTGTCATGCAATACTAACAATCCCTATTCTATATTCCATCAACTACAACCTCATTCAATATTTCAATTTCACATTTCATGTTTTCCACAACATAGCTCACCATAATCTCAAACTCAACATCTATCACTCTTTTCTATTTCCATAATTTCTCAAGTCACTGTCTAACACTACACTATCTATATACCTTCCACAATCATTCCAGATCAATACCAACCACAGCCAGAGTAATATATATGTAGTGTTTCAAATTTCTTTATATGAAAATAATCGTGTTTGAAAGGCACCCGATAGCCTGTTTTGTATAAAAATACCATTTTAAAGATAATATATATATATATATATATATAGAGGGTGAGAAGGGATTTTTACAAAATCCCTAACTAACGTCACCCTCAATGTTATAGCAAAGTTAAGAGTGATTACCTGTCGCCCTTAGCACTCTGTTGCTCTTCCTTACTCTTCCGTACTAGATTCACCTATTATTACATAAAGTAATAATAAAGGTAAACAACCATGCTTATATATATGTATAATGAATAACATCTCTCTCTCTCTCTCATACATATGTTACTACCCATTTTCCCCATTTTCCAAATCATATTCCCTTGATTTTTAAATAATCAATTGTGTTTAGTCATTCTAATTTCCAAACACTAGTGGAAAACATTAATTTCGCTACATAATTTCGCATTAGTTCCTTAAGGAACTGAAGTAATAATAAATATAACATATTTTCACTTCTGTTGTACAAGGAACTGAAGTCATAATGTATATTACGACATCACTTAAATAGGCAACTGAAGCAATGATTATACTAGCATATTTTCACTTCTATTGTACAAGGAACTGAAGCTATAATGTATATTACGGCTACATTTAAATAAGCAACTGAAGCAATATTTAAGTTTGTAATATTTTTGCTTCAATAGAATTGCTTAGGAATTTTGGCAATATTATGTAGGTTGCTTGTAATTTTGTTTTTTTTATACAATTGTTTTTTTTTATACAATTGGTTCCATGATTATTTTTTTGTTTTTGTTGAATATTCTCATAGGCTGAGTTTGTTCACGTATATTCCCTCCGGTCCTAAATATAGGACGTAATTGACTCTTTTAGAAAATCCTATAAAAAAGCAAAATAAGTTAATTATAAATTGATTTGCCTAAATTTTTCCCTTAGATTAGTTTATTTTACCTATAAACTAATGTATAATCTAAAAATATATTAAATATGTCATGATTAGGTCTCATATTTAGGACCAGAGGTAGTATAAAATTTACACTTGGATATTTGAAAAGAAAAGCTATAAAATAGGTATTCTTGTATAGTGAAATCAGTTATATATATTTTGATCAAAAAAATCAGTTATATATATATATATATATATATATATATATATATATATGTGTGTATATGTATATATATGTGTGTGTGTGTGTGTATGTATATGTATATGTATGTATGAAAAGAAAAGCTATAAAATAGGAAAAATTGTGATGTAAAAATCAGTTTTTTATTTTTATGACAGAAGTTACATTTTACATAGATCTAGTTCCATTTGTTAGAGAAATTATATTTCTTCAGCCCCACAAACACACACACGTGATTAAAAAATGTACCATTTCGTTGCAACTGAATATATAATGGTTTCGAAGGTAAAAGAATATATAATGGTTTCATTCAAAAAATTGATGTAAACAATATACCTTTTTAAAATTAAATACATTTTAAGTAACTAGTTTATCAACATTACAATAATAATCAATAAAAATAAAAACATATAACTTCCCTCCCACGTACCGATCGGCACTCACACTAACTATTTCTAGTTTCATCTTGCCGCTCATTTTTTGCCTTAACCGTTTCTAATCCTTTATCTGTATATTCTCTTCTGATTGAAAAATCTTCATACTCTCCTTTTAGTTTCGGGTATAAAACACATTGTTGCAGACTTGGTGGATTGGAACTCGACTTCCAGTGGTAGTGGGGGACTCCTTATGCTTTCCTCTTTTTTTTTGATCAGCCCTTATGCTTTCCTCATTCCTGTTATTTCTACAGCTTTCTCTACAAATCTTATCATCTACAAAGATCCTCATGAGGTAAAAATGTAGCCCCTCTTTATTTGTGAACTTAATTCAGCATTTCTGCTTTATTCAATGGCTTAAGTAGAGTTGTTCTTGGAATTGGCTGCATTTTGATTGAATTTTCACTCATGTTTCTTGAACTTTGATTGGAAGTTCACCTTCATGGCGTATGTAATTTGTTTAGAGAGAGAGAGAGAGAGAGTAAAGCCATGATATGATGATTGATGAGTTTTTAAATTGTGCTGATTTTTTTTATTTTTGCATTTGGAATGTTGCCTAAGGGATACTTCTTGGTTTTCAACGCTACATGGTGATGCTTGGAACAACGAACAACTGTTATTGTTTCCTCTCTACTTGTTCCATTGATGGGTGGAGGCAATATAAGAAAATAACATAGTTGGAGTTATTGAAAGTAAAGTTTGATGCTTTAGTGTTTTAAAGGCTCTGGAATGTAATAACCAAAGTTGAAATCATTAGGTGGAGAAGACTGAAGTGATACAGATCAGAATCTGCCTTTTTGGTTGGGTGTGTGTGTCTATATATATATATAATAATAAATAATATGACTTCACTACCATAAATCCATAATAAATCAATATGGAAATCAGTTCTTTGACAATTAATTCGTAATAAATATAATTACCACTTCAGTTCTTTAACAATAGATGTCATAATAAATATAATTACCGCTTCAGTTCTTTAACAACAGATGTCATAATGAATATAATTACGGCATCATGTCCATTATAATTGAAGCAATAATAGTTTATTTTCCGCTACACCTACTTCTACTACACCCTCTTTGGTGTAGTGGAAATGTCATTTTAACTGAAGCCAAATATACTATTTTGCACTAGTGAAAGTTAACCATTAGATGACTCATGTTGAGTTCAATTCAAGTATCACATAAAACAAATCACTTTATTAAGACAAAGCAAGTATATAGAAGGAAGCTCATATTCCACCAATTTCAATCATTCAAACAAGCAAATCACATAATCATTCTTTATCATTCCAAAGAGCAACTATTTAAAGTTAATTCAATTATTACAAATCACAATGAACTTGGTAAATACCAATATGACTTATCTCACCAATCAATAAGCCAACCTCAATACTCATAAGGAACTCAATTTACTTTTTCAATAGTTATTCATACAAACCAGCATGTAAATATATATTCAATCTTAGTCAAATTTCACAATTAAATAACCAATAACATCAACTGTCATAACATCAACATTCACGCACCCTATTTATATAGACACACATTCTTGCATTAAACAGACATCATGATTATATTACCATTCAATCCATTATTACTTCATTACATCATACTGCATTCGGCCAAACCAAAGACATAGCTATCATTTCTGATTCAATTTATACACTACCTATACATCCTGTTATCACACCAACATAACCCAACAAAGCTAGATTTTTACCCAACCAATTAACTTCTTCATTTTCTAGTACTAATCAGCTCTAATGTGAAAATATTGAAATACTTAAATTCTAGATATATTAACATTACTACAGCCCCAAAATCCCTAATCTACACATATTTCACTACTTTTTGCAGCACCAATACCCATATCAGATTTACAAAAACAGATCCCATTCAGCCATAGCAAGAAGAATTCACCACATTTGCATTTCAACACCACTCAAGTCCTCACAACATTATATACCCATCTTTTAATCTAATTAAACTTTCGCAACAGCTAGCTCAAAGCTTTTGTACCCCAAAATCCTATGTTCAAATTGGTAACCTACCCAACTCAACAAATCAAACAAGCATAGGTTAAATTCAGCTCAAATAACCACCACTGCAAAACCAGACTACCATACCAGAAAAGAGATAACAAGATCTCCCCTCATTAATATAAATTATTGAGTACTTCATATAAAAACTTTTGATCCAAATTTATCACTCTCAATTGCCTTCCAACCTTTGCTGCATTTCACTGAACAGAACAAGTAGGAGCAGATGAGGAATACATCACCTTCATAGTCCATCAAAATTCAAACATACATTGTCAAACACTAAGAAATACAAAAAGTCAACCAAAACAGTATAGGAGCTAATAGAAACTAATAACATTTCAAATCATCCAGCAGCTTAACATGCATTGTGCACAAAATTATAAATTTCATATCTATATACAAACTGAAACCATAATTTTATTTTTGCACTAGAATCACTCACAGACAGAATAAGGAAGAATAAGAAAATCTTTAATTCAAACATGCCATGATCAACTTCAATTTACAATCCTACGCATCAACCAAAACAAACATCTCCCCGAAAAGCCCCAAACTGAACCGCACAAAGAAGAGGGAAAATGCCAACATAGAAGAGACCAATATTCACAAGAACAACACATATACAAGGCCTAGCAAACCAATATAGATTCACATACATATATTTACTAATACCTAACCATTTCCTGCCTAAACATAATTAAATATGCAATGACTTCTTTAATTAAGGCTTATTCCTAAACAAATTAAGTCAGACTATGACAGCAGCCAAACATTGCCCTAAACAAACAGAGAAAAGAATCAAAACTTCAGAATCACATACAATCCTTATCACCAAACCTGAACTGATTCAAACGGGGAAAACAAAGGTAACATGGAAAACCGAAATCAACTAAAGCTGAAGCAAATTGGACATACAGTGCAACTAATCAATTCCAATATAGTCCTACATGTAATACTTAGAAATTTTGACCTTAGAATCTCTAAAACTAATCGGTCCTAAAGTACTAAGACCCTAGGGTTTTCACCAATTGCTCCAAACTTCAATCAAAGTTCAATTTCTCATTCAATTCAACAAGAATTAAAGCTAAGGCTTTAACTTTTACCGATTAGCAAACTAAACCCCAAAACTAAAATTGAACCCTCTCTTAACTCGCCCAAAATCATAAGAAAGAAGGGTAGAACGAAAAGAAATGCTCACTCACTTCAGCTCATAAGTTCCTACACCGGTCAAACTTGCCGCCGCCGGAAACTCGCCGGAAAAAGGAAGAGGCCGCCGGAGTTTGGAGGGTAAGAGGAAAAGCTTGCATTTTTGGGAAAGGGAGGAAAAAGGAAGCGAGGAATCACCATTAGAATGAAAATATAACACAAGATATGTTAAAAAGGTTGAAGCTTTACCTATTCTCGCGTCAACCACCGTGGCTCGCCGGAAACATTGTCGGAGGAAGAGAGAGAGGCGAAGGAAGTGAGGATTAGAGAGGCCAGCGAGGAAGAGAAGTGAGGAAGGAGGAATGGTTTGATGGTGGTGATGGTGGTGGGGCCGGCGCCGCCGCCGAAAATCGCAGAAGGAGAAGAAGAACGAAGAAGCAGATCACGGAGGGAGGGAGAGGGAGTCGACGGAGGGAGTTCGCTGGTTTTATATAAAAAGGGGGAGGGCGCGTTTGTTTTGTTGTAATTAGGGGGTTCTCTAATGATTTGTAGCCCAAACTTGCCATAGTGTACATATTTTGATTTAAAACCACTTAAACCAGCCTCCAATCTTCTTAAACTCCAAAATATTTTTAGCTTTACCACTCCCTCATATTTCAAACTCTTCATTTCTTAATTAATTATATGTACATTAATTACTCAAAATTTCCAAAAATATCCTAAAAATTCCTAAAAATTCCAAAATTTCCCAAAACACTCTCTAATCCTGAATTAAATTTTTCAGGATGTTACATTAACAATTCCTTGGGACCTCTTTAAAATTAACTCTCTTATTTGGGACCTATGTGCAATTGTCCCTTTTTTTACTAGGCTAAAGTATGTTTTTTGTCCCTTAAGTTTGCACAAAGTCATGTTTTGGTCCCTTAACTTTGAAAAGTGTGTTTTTGGTCCTTAGCTTTGTAAAATGTATTTTTTTTCCTTTAACTTTGGATAAAGTAATGTTTTTAGTCCTTTGAAAAAATGATAGAAATGTTTTTAGTCCCTTCCTTTTCAAAATTAAGGGATTAAAACATGACTTTTTGTAAGCTTAAGGCACCGAAAACATACTTAAACCGAATTTAAAAGGACTAAAAACACACTTTTCAAAGTTAAAGGACTAAAAAGATGACTTTGTCTAAAATTAAGGGATCAAAAACACACTTTTCAAAGTTAAGGGACTAAAACATGATTTTCTCCAAAGTTAAGGGACCAAAATCATACTTTAACCTTTTTACTTAAACAAAACAACGAGGAAATGATGAAGGGTGGTGGTAATTAAGGTGGCGACCTAGAAGATGCATGACTTCGTAACAAAACGTTCAAGTCCGTGTGTTCATCCACCAGCCTTTGGACACGTGCACAGAAAAATCGAATGGCTTCTCTATTGTCATTGTTCGTCCTTATCAACTCAGCTTGCTCATACAAATTACCCTCCGCCACCTTCAAAATCCTTAACCTCGTTTCTCCCATCTCAACCTCCACCTTCTTCTCCTTCTCTGTTGCTTTTCTCTGATCACAAACCAAATGCCTCCTTCCATTATCAAAAATAGCATCAGAACAAGAAGTTGACGACGAAGGTAGTGATGAAGTCAATAAAGATGAAGATGAGTCGTTCTGTATATTTAAAACTGGACTAGTAAGTTGCTGGTATCTTTGAGCTAGGGAACCATAGGATCTATGCATGTCCCGTATCGTGCCTACTAGCTCGGGTCTTCTCAAGTAAAACATTTCAGCTCTCCTCGCGAACGAATCTCCATCATTCTGATCGATAATACTCACCATCACTTCTGTCTTCTCGTCAAGATCTGTTCATCATCATTCGTATTATCACACATATATCCCAAATCAGTTTACCAAAGATGAAAAACCAATCTACATATTAAGTATAAACCAAAGCAAAAGCATCCATGCATGTAGCCTTAGTTTCAAAGTTGAAACAGAAAGCTAAGGCGGTGGGTTTTGATTTGGTTCTCATCACCTATATTGCTCATGACATTCTCATCACCACAAAAATCTCTCTCCTATTGGGTTTCACCATGTGCTTATATATTTGTGGTGATGAGAAGGTGATGAGCAATGTAGGTGATGAGCACCGAATCAGAACTCAAGGTTATGTAAAAGGCATTAGACACACACGCACGCACATATATCTCTCTCAATATATGAAATATTTCATCAAACTAGTTGAAAGACAAAGGACCTGAGAGCGTAGCAAGGAGCCATGGTGATTGGGGAGGACGACTATGGCTATCCTGCCACCATGAGAATGAAGCAGCTTTATCCTCTTCTTTTTCGTGCTTCATTTATTATTATGAACTTGTTCGATCGTTTGTTGGCCCTTGTGCGTTTTATTGTCTTTGCTGTTATTCTTTTTCTTTCACGGCCCTTTCTTGTACGGCTATGAAAAACCATGCAATACCAATCTTAATTGCTGCCTATCTCATTTCCCATTCGCATAGCCTCTCTTTTTCAAATTTCAAATCTGTAATTTCTTGTACCGTAAGCATTCATTACTTATCACCTTCCTAATTTTGAGATATCATATTGACACATTTCGTTGACATGTCGTGGCAAATCAAGTTATCATCATCTCCACTCATCTCATTTTTTACACACAACCGGAATATGTTGTGGCAACTTGACGTACTATTACAAATCCTTATTATAAGTGTTTTAACATTTTTCTTACTCTGAAACCAAAAAAAAAAACATTTTTCTTACTCTTGATCAATCATTGGCAGTCATCTGTACAATAAAGGTGTTTGTTTGCTTCCATTATAAGTGAGGTAGAGATGAAATTTCTTACAAGGCACGTCTAATAACCTCATGATAGGAACACAGCAACTAAAATTTATAAATACTCTTTATATGAATAAATGCCTACTTTTTTTTAGCAAATTACCAATTATAGAGATTGTGCGAAAGTGTTGCTCAATCCTTGTCTTTAAAAAGATGTTTAACAGAACACCTTAGGATTAGACTTCAGTCAATAATCCTTTAAATTAATATACTAGTCACTTTCATGCAAGATGTATTCAGTTTTTTTCCTTTTGAACTTTCTATTTTCCCATGCATAATTTAGCAAACAAAAACTAGATCCTTTCTTTTCGTGATTTTTTGAAACAGACTGATCAGCCTTTGTCCGGCATGAGGTTTTTCTTTCTTTTATTTCTTTCTAATTATTTTTTTATATATATGTTCTATTTTTGAAACTGAAATGTTTGGCAGGGTTCATGAGTGTTCACAAAAGCAATCAGCTTAAAAATTGGGCATTTTAAAACATGGTAGGGCTAAACTTCGAAAATGGAAATGCTAAGCGTGGGGGTTATTAAAATGAAGAAAAAGAAGACAGAGATTGGTGTGGTCCTTTGTATTGTGCCAGAGACAGGGTGCAAATTCTGTGGTCCTTTCAAAGCACTGCACTCGAATCTACTACTCCACTGTCGGGCATAAATGAAATCACAAGCTATTACTCTTTTCTCATCCATCTCTTCACCTCTCTCACTTATAATAGAAACTGTAATCCAGGGCTCTATTACCCAAATACAATTTGCAGTTAGCAAATAATGTTAATCATTATCCCGAGCTGAATCAGCCGTCACTTGAATTTCACACTTGATAGGGGCATTTCAAATTATCATCAATGAGTTAACCTCAAAGTTAGGTGCGGTTTATATATCCTCCTCTTTTTCTTTTTTTAGCCAACAGTGGATCCTCTATTTATTGCAAGCTGACCCCCAACAAATATGGGACCCACACGTTCCAGTATGAAATGACATTTATCTTGGGATGGAAGCTCTTTGTAACTCTCACATGCCCCTAGTCCCCCAGTAACCAACTCTTCTTGAACAAACTGGACGATGTTATCCTCACAAGTGAGTGTGCACTCTTGACCTCCTATACTATGATGAGCTGGCATGATGAATCAAAATTGGCTCTTGGCCACTCCCACCAAGCCAATCTCACCCGAAATCAATGTGATTCCTTGATTTATGTTTCACGTATTTTAGATTACAAGAGATAATTTGTTGGTGGATTTTAAGGTTTAATGGAAAAATCCTGCTCATTTGCCCTCCTATATAGCAAAGCCGATGCTTCCACCCTGTTTTTCACAAGGCATGAGAGAAGCAACACACGCCACACTCGTTAGTAAAGTAGAAGCAAAACTGGAGAGCGGGTTAGCATAATAAAATATCAGATATCCTCACCAGCCAGGATGGACAACAAATCTTCCAGTGGAAAGAGCCCAGTTCACCTGCTCAAGACAAGCCACAAGAAAGGGAAATTTAATTTTGTTAAAATTAAGAATCATTTAACAAGCAACAAAAATTACCCTTACTGCTCCTACAGATAGTAAGGTGTTGTTGGTTCAGTCAATTGTCTTTAAATTTGGTGTGACCAGTGGACATTTAAATTTGACTTCTCTAAAAGTTACTTGACGTTGAAAGCATTTTTTTAAAAATTACAAGTGAGAAGACATTGGGTTTCTTTCTACTTTCTTTAATGAACATGTCAACTTTTTTCCCAAGAAAAATCAGAATTAAGAAAGTCCAAGATTATCTAAAAGATTAGAGATTTGAGAATAAAGCCCCTCAATTGAAGCTATCCAAGTTCTAAAATGTAGCCTTCGCACCATGTTTGATCTCAGTGCAAACTTGAAGAACAAGAGTTGGAGTGGACTATCAGATTTTCTCGCAATTTTTTGCCAGATAGGTAGAAGATCCACTATTTCCGGTCTTAATATAGTTAGAACCAAAAGGGAAGAATGAAGGACATGAAATTTGATATTTGAAAAAAAGTAATACAGAAACATGAACACTAGCCCATAAGAACATACTACTATACCTTGTCAGTCCCAAGGGAATTGGCAACTACATGGGTAACCTGGTCATCAATCTGGTTTGTGCAGACAGCACCAAATTGTTCGGCTGTCTGCCACAATGGATGTAAATGAGGATTGGCTTCACCAACAGGAAACACCCTACTAAAAACTATACGACAACCAGCCAAAATCCTCCTCTGCTCTGAAGCAAGAATATTTCTGACATCTGCTTCTTCTAAGGATTGAGAAGCAAAAAAATGCTGGTGGACCCTCTCAATCACCTATTTGAGAATGGGAAACAATATTAATAACAAATTAATATGAATAAGCTGCCACAATTAGAAAAAATTAAGTAGAAAATCTCACCGCCAAAGAGGATGCAAGAGTCCCAGCTTCAGGCCTCTCATCATGGTCAATCTCAAGAAGAGAAGGCCCAGGGAGTCCAAATTGACGTCTACTACAAGGGAAGTATGTATACCTACAATACCAATAAACTTAAAGGAATGAAACAGCCAATCAGTATATGGAGCGACGAGATGTGTTTAAGTTTCAACCCAAGGTACACTAACCTCTCCACCACTATCAAGTTCAATTTGTTATGAGGCCATACTTTCACAGAATCATCTATAATTACAACAGCTGATTCCATTCCCAAAACACCTTCCAGATCCTTGATTTTGGGAACCCTCTCATCACCATCAATAAGATCAGCGTCATCACCCCTTGAGAGAACTCTACCGGCAAATAGAACTCCTTTTGGATCAAGAACCTTTGCCATTTGGGTTGCGTATAACTTGTTTCCCATGGTGTAAAGATGCAGCTCAAAAAGCTTACTAGCCTATAATTCATATGGCAAATAAGTGCTTGAGTTTATAATTTAATGTCAGCCCAGTATCCCAACTAAAGCATATTTTCATAAATTATATTACCTTCTCCAAGAAATTCCAGATTCCTGGTCTTAGTTTTGTCCACATCCCCATATGAGGAAATCGAAAAAGGTGTCTCTGAGGCTTCTCACGGTCTTGTTCTTCTTTCTTTCTCAAGATTTCATCATGCACAGGATCTACCTCCACAAACTAAAAGGGACAAAGTTAATATGGAAACACAAACTTTCATCTACAAAACAATTCATTCCACACAAACTACCTTGGCTGAATTGAGAAGTGTGTGATCTAGATCCAAGACAAGGCATAACTTTCTCGCAGCAAACATTTTCTTCTGTTCTTCAATCCTCCTGGCTCTTTCTCTCTGTATTGCAGCTTTTTGCTGCTCATCATAGCCCACAAAAAGATGTTCAACATCTCCCCATGTACAAGGAGGTTGAGAAGAACCTGCTACATCTACTTCAGCAGCTGACCCTGGACCAGTATGTTGATTCTCAGAGTTTGACACTACAGGTTTCTGTTCTCCTCTATCTGATTCAAGAGATCCTGATGCAGAAGAAAAGCTTTGACTAGTGGCAGAATAGCTTGATGGCGTTTGAGAAACAGACATAATACCAGCTATATTTTTCAAATTCCTAGTGAATTGCCGAGCAATATCAGGAGGTGAAATTGTTTGAGAAGGCGCCAGTTTTGAGTCTACCAAACCATCCTCAGGCCTTGGAGCATTTCCATTGTTCCCTATACTCTGCATGCTTGATGCAGGTGCTACAACGGTCTTAAGTTGCTCACTACCCACACTACCACTCTTTTGGAGAGTATTAACATGCAGAATGCGTCGTGGATCACGAGGTTTCATGTGAATCCTTGCTGAATCATCCTGTAGGACCCAAGTATTAAAAAGATGCAAAAAGGTAAACTCAAATTAGCCAGATCAAATATCCATAAATAAAATATATCTAATTTACAGTGTCTAGGTCATCCAAGTATATAAACAAGCATTTCAAGTCAAATCAGATTTTACAATAATCAAGGCAAATGGTAAAATAAATAACGTTAAAATAATGACATCATATATATAGGATGTTAATTGTCTGTTCAAAGAATTTTACCAAGTTAGTAAATTGTGAGGAAGCAAGAATTCCAGAAGAATTCTGCAAGAGCCCAGTGGTCTTTGATGGACCAACAGCAACAGTTGAGTCTGCTCCTATCATGGAGCATGTGCTTGAAGTATGTGGTGCAGTTGCAGCTTCATTAGATTTCTGTGTGGCTTCTGCTAATCTTTGTTGTCCTACAAGTATGTTTAGGAGAATAGATGGATTTACAGCGAAACCTTTCAACAAAGCAGGCAAGGAAGTTGTAGCATTAGAAATTGGTGCCGGCTCATTTCCACTGCTTGAGGTCACATTGAATGTGCCAGAAACAGGACAAGGACTAGTCACTGCACCAGTAATCATTTTGCTTTCAGTTTCCCCATTCTCTAACAACTGGCTCGTATTTATCAACTGAGATCCAGCTGCAGGAGTCTCCTCCAACCAACCACCAACTCCAGATGCAGTTGTTACCTCCTTTGTATCATTCCCAGGTTTTTCCAATCCATATTTCTGTCTTTTTACAACAACATCTAAACATGGAGCTTCAATAGCCTTTTGCTTCTTTGAAATTACTGTTTCCACTTTAGTTGAATTATTCGTAACTGGATGTCGATTAAGATCCAACACACTTGCATCAGAATTAATGAATCGAAGCCGTGGATCCCGATTCTTTGCTGACGATTTTACTGGGTTAGACACATATCCTGTTATTGCATCATTTTTAGAAGTAGTCAGTCCATGTATGCTTGATCTGTCCACAGATGTAGAAGATGTCGGTTGATCCAAAAGAGAAGGCTTAACAGTTCCTAGAGAACCAACCCTGGAAGCACTAGATACCTCCTCATTTGTATCAACAATCCCTACATCACCATTGTCTGACGGAGTTGGACTTGGAAGATCATCATTCATAAAAAACGAACTTCGACCAAACTTCTGTTGATAGGTGGAAACAGCTTTCAAAGCGTCAGTCTCATAATGACGCAACTTAGAATCCTCACTTCCCTGTACTATATTATTAGAAAGCAAGCAGGAATTAACCAATTCTTCATTTATAGAAAATGTTTTGTCCACAAAAAAGCAAGTAGGGGCTTCACGAGTTGGTGATGGTAGGCTATCTGCATCGTGATCCTTATGAAGGTCTAGCAAGGGAAGCAGAACCCCTCTACCTTTTACATTAGTTTGAGAAGATTTCAAAACTTCCGGTACTTCAATAGCACTACTATTAACCGCAGCCTCAGGACCCACCGGGTCTAAAGGCTTACTAAAAGAAATACATTCACCAGAAGAACACAAGGCAGATACTTCCTTGTCTCCAACCTCATCACTGGACAATTCCTTTTCCTTACTGTTTTCTCCACTAGTCAATGACGAGTTGCAATCAATAGAATCCAAAGAAGTGACCATGGATTGAATCTGCGAAAACCAAATAAAAATCCATGTTTCAGAGACAATCACATCAAACATTTCAAGATAGAAAACATTGAGGGGGTCACTGCCAAAAACAAGTAGCAATAAACAACACCTCTTCCATATGCTCAACAGAAAATATAACAGGCTCCTGATTCTTCACAAAAGACAGTAACCTGAAATCAAAATTGCAGTCAAGGTATCAAGTTAGTCTGAGCAAGGCAATCAATTGCCTCAAAATATAAAATCAAATCCGAAAAAACCTTAATAGACTGTCCTTGTTCTGCTCCCTTAGAGAATCACCCATGGATAAAAATACCTACAACAAAGAAAGCAAGTATCTGAGAATCACAAAACCACCCACATTGAGAGAATGTGCAATACCCCTCCAATCAATGGAATGCTGGAATTCTTACAGAATTAACAACTTTGATTGCATGGAGTGACATTTGAATGAGTTCATCCTTTTTAACAGATACACAATTCAGTTCCATCAAGCTCTCCAAGGCATGCTGAAGTTGACAACAAGTTTCATCAAATGATCTACAACAACGCACAAAATCAATTCACAATTCACAAATGTTTGTTTTCCATCACTCAGCAAAAAGGAATCCAACTACTACTTACTTCTCAGCATTCACAATGGTAACATTCTCAATCACGTCCCGTACGGACACTTCCTTGGCCTGTGAATCACTATCCAAACCTTCATCAACAACATTCAAAACATCATTCTTTTCAGCATCCATATCAATCTCACCCTCTTCCAATTCACCATCCTCCTTCTCAACATCCACAACTTCAATTCCACCATCCTCATCCGTCAGCATTACACCATTATCATCAACAACAACTTCCGTTTCCTTGACATTACTTTTTTCTTTAGCATTGACCGAAGAAGAGGAAAAAGAAGAAGAACAATTCGAGTTAGAAGAATCAAGGTCCATCACAAAAATATCATTTAACGGCTTATTCTGAACGGCCTGAGCCCAAGCTAGATTATACAATCCAGAAGCATAGCCACGACAAAAATTAGGGTATTTCGCATAGAGATCACGCACAGCCCAAACCCTAGCGTCCTTCTTGCTTCGTTTCACGAGATTAGGATCTTGATTTTTGAAATCCTCTTCACTAATCTCTTCCACTGACGCCGCATCAGAAATTTCTCCCTCCTCTACGTCTTCTGAAACTTTAGGGTTCGGATCTTTGCCCATCTTAACGAGGATTTCGATTTCAGGAAAACGAATCTCTTCGAAATTATTATTCCACTTATCAAAATTGGATACGCCAGTGACCATATATATAGTAAATAATACAGTAGTATATAAATATATATAGAGGATTATAGAGAGACGCGTGTATTTGAATTTGAAGTTTGGGTGAATTATAAAAAAGGAAATTGTTAGGGAGTGAAAATAATTGGCGTGAGTTAAGATTCACTTTTTTTTGTGTTTCTCTCTCTCTCTCTCTCTTAAATTCGGGCGGAGATCGCGAGGTGGCGGCGCGAAGGGAGAGAATTTGGCGGGAGATGTGGAGAGAGAAGATTGTGGTGAGATGCGAAGAAGGAAGCGAGAAGAGAAGGCAGAGAGGAGGCGATGATGGATGGTGAAATGTGAAGTGGGATCATGGGTAATGGGTAATGGGTAATGGGTTGGTTGGAATGATGGGGGAAGTTTTTTATATGAAGGAGGCGAATCTAAGCCATACACGTCAGCGATCCGGGAAGAACAAGTGGGCACTTGGAAGCAGGTGTTAGTAGGCTGTCATCCAAGAAGGGTATGCCAAAAGTCAAGAAAAAAAATTGGTACTGTATGCTTGCCAAAAACCAAAAATATACTCCTAGTCCTATGTCAAACATTTTTCTTACAACCTTCTCTTAGGAGTATATGATTTGGGAAAATCCTAAATAATTCCCACCGAATACCCAAAAAGACAAGTAAGGAACCTAAACTTCCAAAAGGACCATGAAGGAACTAGCACCTATCTGTCATTTTAAAATTTTGCGAAAAGACAAAATTGCCTCATCCTAAAACACAAATTGCGAGAAGAGGGTGGGTTTAGGGTGAGGTAGGAATTTGTGTTTTAGGATGTGAGCAATTTTGTCTTTTCGCAAAATTTTAAAATGACAGATAGGTGCTAGTTCCTTCATGGCCCTTTTGGAAATTTAGGTTCCTTACTTGTCTTTTTGGGTATTCAGAGGGATTTATTTGGGATTTTCCCCATATTTTGCCATAATCTGATTATCAGTTTTATTTTTATAACTTTGGCCAAAAAAAGTTTTATTTTTATAAATATATCATGTTGGGTTAAAGATCATCATTGATTTGGAAGTTTTGCATGAGAATCAAGTAGTCTTGAAAGTATTTTTTAAACTCAAATTAGCTTTGAAGTCATAAAATAGGCTCAAGATAACCCTTTTTTGTAGCCTACTAATGATATTTTCGGGGCTACTATGATCCAAAAAGAGTTATCTTGAAATCATTTTATGACTTTAGAGACTAATTTAAGCGAAAAATAATTCTAAATCTGTTGTGAACCACAAGCAAAACTTTCGAGTCAATAATGGTGATCTTTAACCCTATCATGTTTATTTTAGTCATTTATGTTTGAAAAGTACGTTTTTAATCTTCTTTAACTTTAACATGTTTTGTTCATTGAACGGAAAATAGTGACTAATAAAATGTAAAAGATGATTCTATAATTAAAGGTTGATAAAAATGAGAAAGTTTAAAAATATAAGAATGATTATTCGATAAAAATTAGATTTAACTATTTAAGCAATTTTTATCCACTTTTAATTGTAAAATCACCATTTAGATTTGATTAGTCAACATGTTCCATTAAATGAAAGTTATTGTGTTAAGAGATAAAATTATACTTTTCAAACATAAAGGATTAAAATATTAATGCAAATATTAGGGACCAAAGTTATACATTATCCAAACCAATGTAATTTTTTCTTTTTCACATGCACACACTTTTTCTCCTATTTTTTTATTTGAATCGAGAGAAGATTGTTGCTTTATTAAATTTGTTTAAAAATTCTCATGATCCTCATATTTACCTCTACAAAATTTTAATCAAGACAATTGTGCCTTGGGCTCTTGGCCATCTCAAGAGCTAAAACAATACTAACGGGTCATCCACCACACCACACATAAATTAAAACTTGAAAAAATGTCATCCGATTATCAAAATAAGTGAGAAGAATTCTTAGGTAGAGAAAAGTGAAGAGTTAAAAGGTGGCCATTGAGAGATATTTTTTATTTTAACTCAAGGTATCCGCCACTAATAGCAGTTAGTCATACTACTATAAAAATAGTTTTTACGTCACTTATTTTGAGGTTTTCATGTCACTTTTTTAAGCGACGTAAAAAGAAGTGACATGGAAAGTCTAGGTTTTTCACTTATTAAAGTGACGGGAACTCTTGTTTGTTATGTTTCTTATCATGAAAAAGCGACGTAGATTATCTTCATTGAAAAAAGGATCCCTCACCATGGATCCTAAGGTAAGCATTGGATCACGAAATTCATTCCATGACAATTTAGAAGATTTTATTGTTTTGCACACATAATGGTTATCTTTAAATCTTAATCATTAAATTGATTTTGGTTGCAAGTTCCAATATCAAACTAGCTTGAATGGAATGTGGTGTTGCTAGTGTCTAAATTGATCTGACTAGCTGTAGCGGCTAATTTAGTTCCTCTATCAAATTAGCTAGAGGAATTTAATTAGTGAAATATGTTAATTATTAAGTGAAGACCATTGGAATTAATAGCAAGTTTTGGCTGTGAGCTAAACTGATACTCCCTCCGTTCCTAAATATAAGATCGTTTTGGAGAAGTGGATAAGTTCCTAAATATAAGATCACTTTCTATTTTGTCTCAATTTTGGTCCAAATTACCCCTACACTTCTTAGCTTCCTCACTTCTCTCTCAAATCCCTATTTGTCTTTTAAATTCAAGTGAGGAGTATTTTGGGAAGATCATGTAATCTTAATTCATTGGAAAGTTTTCCTTAATCTCTCCAAATTATTCAAAGTGATCTTATATTTAGGAACGGGGTAGTATTAATATATAGCTCCATTTACATTCACCGATCTCTTTAATTCAAGAGATTGGTGAATGCAAATGTTGCAATTAATTGTGATATCTTGTTTTTTATACAAGAGAAAGTAATAACAACTATACTATATTACAACTAGTAAACAAATGAAAATTATGTAAAGAAACAAAGTGTAATCCATGTGGCATCTGTAAAGAACGTTTAGCAAGGATATTAGCTTCATGTTGCTTTCGCTGTGAATTTGTTCAATATGAACCAAACCAATCTCTAGAATGTGATGATTTTCCTAGATTAAATTTCAATTCTCATGAAGGTCATTATTTCCCTCTTTGATAAGCTTGATTGCATATGCAAAATCATTTCTCAGGCAGACTTTTTTATGATTTCCATCCCACACCACACCCTTCTAAGTACCATAAGACATGCCCATAATTGCGATATCTTAGTGTTATTTACCATTACGTAGTTGATATTGTATACTTGCCTTTATTGCATTCATAATTAAATATCTACTACTATGCTTTATTGTCTATATTTGTGCAAAAAAAATTATATTTTCAATTAAGCCCTCTTAGGTTTGGTTGTAACTTGTAACATTCTACCTATTTATTAATTACTGTTTTAATTTTTAACCATAGAGAACCATCATAAATGTTTGGAAATCAAATTTAACACTATTTAATTAAGATGGAAAAGGAAACCTTAAACCAAGAATGTCTATTGTAGTTAAAAAGCATTTGCAAACTTCAAATCGCTTACCATTAAGGCTATGTTTAGCTAAACCAAGAGGAGCTAGGGAAGTTTTAAGTTAGGTGAAGGGAGGGTGAGAGGTTGGAAGAATTGGGTATGAACCTTGTTTGATTGGAGAGGAGGGGAGGGGAAGATTAATTTCTTGTTTGATTTAGAAAAGGGAGGTGTCTCATCAAAAAAGAAAAGGGAGGTGATTAATTTATTAGTTGACAATTATATCCTTTATTAGTTTCGATTGTTTTGATTGGCTTCAATATTGACAAAACAAATCACATAGAAAAATTAATTGAATGTATATCCATGAATAATTAAATAATTGATATTAATATTAGAAAGTAATAGAAAAATATTAAAAAACTATTAAATCTCTTCTATGAAAACTTTAAACAAGGGTAAGAGAATCTAGAAGAAATTGAAGGTAAAGGAAAGACAGGAGAGGAGACAATTACCTAGAAGATTTGATGTTCAAAATACTCTTGAATTGAATTACTCCAGACCAAAACCTTAGCACACCCCATTTTTCCTCTTGCTCTTTTCGTTGCACAACCCCCCGATTCCTTTATTTATATGATAAGGGATCAAAGGGTCACTTGCTGCCCACTATGGCCTCACTCATGGCTCATTCATTCAATTGGCAGGAAGCTCCCGTGCCGCCCACAAATTGAATGGGCTGTGACATTTTTAAATTTATTTATAAATTTTATTATTATTTAAGTTGTAATTGACCTAAAAAAATTAAATGCTTAGGAAAGTTTTGAGCCATATCCAATTGATTTGGGAATTGCCTAAATTGTTATCTTGTAACACTCCCAAATCATTTGATGCCAATTTTCTTTGTTCAATTTCCAAACTATTATCTTCACTATAAGACCAATTTTGTCTAGCAAACCATCAAGTTGGAATAACCAACCATTAATTTAATTTCAACTCCACAATTGAACCTCTAAATCATCTTAGACCCTTAAAAATATATTTAATTAGCAATTAATTAATTGGATAAAACTGAGATGTTAAAACTCTCCCTAACTTTTAAGAATTTTGTTCATACAATTTACCACCACAAGGAATTATCCACACTGCCCAAAGGTAAGGTTAGGGAAAATGTTCAAAGACCATTCATTGTCTATATCTCACTATTCAGCAATGTCTGAAGACTTAAGAAGCACATATGTCTAGCGACTCAACAATAAAATACATCCAAAAATTAAAATAAGCCATATAGGTCTAAAGACCTAACAAATCAACAAGTTACTAAGAACTCAACGAAACACAAATGACCAACAAGTAAATTATAATTTCCAAAGACTCAACCATAGACAAAGATTCAAAGGAAACAACTCGACAATGAAAAGATGAGGGGAATCACGCCACATGCGTTCCTATTTTTCCCATGTCGCCTCTCACGTCATACACCTCCAAAAAAACCTTAACAAGCCAAATGATCTTATTTCTTAATTGTCTGACTTTCACGTACAAAATTGTTTAGCCAATGAGTAATTCTGTTTATTTACCATGTTAGACTAATTCTTTCTAACTTAGTTAACTATTAATTATCTACTCATATAATATTAGGAAATTCTTTTCTATCATGGATGGATAATGCTTAAATCAATAGAAAATTTGTTTTCTAACTATGATAGGGATATTGAGTATTGACATCATGAAAAATCATTTTTTTATCATAGTTAGAAAAGTAATTATAATAAGGGTTAATGATAATAATTAATTCAGAATTAGTAAGGAGGATTTTACGGGAAAAGTTGTGTGATTGCTTGTTTTAACATATAGATCCAATTAAAAGTCAAACCTAAATCTATTACTTCTTTTTTTTTTGTTAATCACGGTTCGATTTAATTCGGACTCGAGAGGTAGGAGTGTTGCCTACATAGGCAAGGTTGTCCCTCTCCCAATTAGAGAGCTTCTTGGGAATCAAACATGAGTTCTCATCTTTTCGGGGGTTGTAGCCCACTTACCAGTTCAACCAACTACCCACTGGTCAAATCTGTTACTTCTTGATCTCTCTAATTTTGGTAGCTATTTTCATGGTTGGATATAGTGTTGGAAAATGTGAGAAATTGGAAAGGTGTGAGTGTTCTTGTTGTGGTTGGGGGCTATGGTGGATGGTGGCCGTTGGTTGTGGTGGCCAGCTGGACAGTGGATACAGCGTTTATCGGTGGTTAACGTGAAATTATGGGGTTTTGTTGGGAAGGTTGTTTTGGGCATTTAATATTTTAAGTAACATATACTCCCTCTGATTGGGCATTTAATATTTTGATAACATATACTCCCTCTAATTGGGATTGGGATATATATAATAATAACATGTATTAATCACTATTTTAATTAACGTCTTTAATTTAAATAAATTAAGAAAAATGATCCTATATTTAAGAACAAGTATAAGTAAAAAAATTGTTATCCATTTCAACTACGCTATTGAATACGAGTTTCTCAGTCAAATGTACTATTTAGACGCACGTAAAAAATATTCTTAGCTTACAAAATAAAAAAAGTTTTTTTTACGATGACAAAATAAAAATAGTAGTTGCCACTTGCCACCGCCAAACACTATGTTGAATTTCCTTGGGCCTAATATCAAAGGCTCGTTTAGTAGGATAAAGAGTGGATGATATAAATGGAAATGGAAATGGAAATGAGTGTAAGGGTAAAGATGAAAAGTAGAGATAAATTAGGTAACGATGAAAAAGTAAAGTTTGTGGTCCATGAAAAATATAAGGTAGAGAAAGAAAACTTGTGGGTCCCGTAATATATGGAAATTATCTTTCTCATTTCAATTTTTCAATTCCTTTTCAACTTTCCTGACAACCAAACATGTCAATATTGAATATTTTTTTACCGATATTACTAATATTGAATTTTTTTGAGCATGGTCAATTTTTTTTGACCATGGTCAATTTTTTTTTTACGGACAATACTTACTCCCTCCGGTCCTAAATATAGGACCTCGATAGAGACTTCTTTTTGGTCCTAAATATAAGACCTAATTACATTTTTGGTCACCTTTTTCCTAAATTACCTTTTTTCTTCTTAACAACTTCTTCTTCTTCTCATCTTCGCGATCTCTTTCAAGGAGAATATTATTGGAAAGACATTTAAAATTAAACCTTCCTTAATCTCCCAAAAAAAAAGAGTTATCTAGGTCCTATATTTAGGACCGGAGGGAGTACTAATATTAAACTGAAAGCAAAGTACAGTATTATGTAGAAAAAAAAAAGCGAGTAAAATTTAACACAACCCGAGTTTCTTTAAGGGTCCAACGTGATTGAAATAAATGAAAAACTCAAAACAATAAATTGAAGTAGGATAAGATTTAGAAAAAAGTATACTCTCCAGTCTCCACTCTCCAGTCTCCACTCCAGTCTAACAACAGTCTCTCCCTCAAGAAATACATGCTTCCAAGATTGAATTGTATTAGCCGCTGAAACAACTTTCACAGAGAGAGAGAGAGAGAGAGAGAGAGAGAGAGAGAGAGAGAGATCGAGACAAAAGGCCACAACAACCTCTGGCATTGTCCACATGGATGGCTCTATCCGCCATTGGAGTAGCGAATCCGGCACCATCACTTCGCCTGCACGTAATAACGGCCATTCTCGCTCTTCTTCCGCCTCCGGAATTGGAATCTCCGCCAACAACATCAGACGGACTCAGAATGTGGCCGCCAAAGCCGCCGCTCAACGCCTCGCTCAGGTCATGGCTTCTCAGACGCCTGACGACGACGACGAAGATGCTTACGATTTAGGATTTCGCTTCACCGCTCCTCCTCCTCTTTCTCTCTCCAGGACTACCAAATCCTCTCTTCCTAATGCCTCTACTACTACTAGATCTCATTCGCCTGCGGTAAGTATTGGTCACGATTATTTGTTTTTTTTTTAGATTTGTTTTTAAGTTTTGTTGCAGCTTTAGCTTTATCAATGTGTGATGTAAGCTTCTTCATTTGGATTTTGTGTTGGCCAGCTGTAGATCTTACTTTGCTACTTCGCCTGCATTTCAATACATACTCCATTTTTTTACTCATGTGAAATTTTCCTTGCTTACGAAGATATCGTTATCTGTTTCGTTTAATTGAACATTTATATATACGCTTTCATTTCTAAATATAAGAACTGATTGATTTTTTATAAAGAGATTAAGGAAGTTAAATGAGTCACTTAATCATAACCTCAGTTTTCTGCATTATTAGATTATACTCCCTCCGGTCCTAATATAAGGCCTAATTCACTTTTTTAGAAAATCCTATAAAAAAGCAAAATAAGTTAATTATAAATTGATTTACCTAATTTTTCCCCTCAAACTAGTTTATTTTACCTATAAACTAATGTATAATCTAAAAATATATCAAGTATGTCATGATTTAATAGCCTGTTTCGCAACCTTAACCTCTCAAAAAAAAAAGTCAATTAGGTCTTATATTTAGGACCGGAGGTAGGAGTATGTTATATCTTATAAGCTAAATAAACTACTTTAGAGGAAAAATACAGACAAATCAATTTTATAAATTACTGTACTTCCTAACTTACTTAGGATTAACCTAAAAATTCAAAGAGGTCTTATAATTATGAACAAAGGGAGTGTGTGTGTGTGTGTGTGTGTGTGTGTGTTTTGCCAGGCTTGCCATGACATCAGCTGATGAATTTTTCTGTTAATTAGTTAGCTCGGAAATCACTAGATGAAACAACATCAGCACGATCAGCATCAGGTGGAAGACCTTCAATCTCTGTTCGTCAAGCAGCTATTATACAACCCAATAGACCACAGACAAAGGCTCCAGCTCCTGTTCCACCAATGGTGGAACCATCTCTTATTATACCCAAAGATATTAAGACTAAAGAAAGAAGGTTATGTTTCATGATCCTAATGATATTTTTCTGGTGTGTTTTCCTATTTCAAAATATTTCAGTGGATGAGTCATGTTTATATTATCATAACCTTTGTGTTATTTCTAATTCCTCTCTTATTTCCCTAGTGAAAAACATTTGACCATGTACTTAGAGAAAGAGAGAGACTACTAGCTATGCTAATTTGCTTGTTGACTAAGTGCACTACTTGGATGCTTAGTTTACCTTTAGTAATAGTCCCTCTTGAGATGTATGAATGTGCTTTAAATTGACATGCACTATGATGCCATTGCCTGTAATTAAGGAGAAAACATCCTTGTGAAGTATAACTCTTAATGTTAAGTCACTAGTACATTAGGGCTCTATAGATGCAGAACTGGTTTATATGAGATTGAAATCTTCTTGTGCTGTGTTAACATATCCAGTTTCTTTATTAGTTGTTTCAAAATAAAGGATACCTTGTTGATTCCATGTTCCAAAATCATAATGATGCTCTAAACATACGATGAACAGAAATGCAGGGTCTACAGAAATTAAGGTGGATTATATTGTGAGTACTAAGGATTGATGAGCAACACTATTCATGTTTTATGAAGATTAATAGTGCAACTTTGAATATATAGATACTATCCATCCATCTTGTTGGTGAATTGTTTAATGGAGTTAAGTATAGATTTAAATTTTCTCGTAAACAAAAGTATAGAATGAGGTTCAAATTTGGTGAATTTGCATGGGGCACCTCTGTCATTTGAAGAGATGTTTTCCTGGTTCAATGTTATTGATTGGAATTTATGGACTAGCTATGTAATTAATTTTGTTTTAGGTTCTTGGGTCCTTGTATTCAAGATTATGGACTAGCTATGTAATTTTTTTTAGGTCCTTGTATTCAAGATATACTATAAATCTTGGGTAAATGATTATTTTCGGAGAAGGTGATTTATTGGATTTTGAATGGTTGAATAATTGCTTGAAGTCTTGCTGGGATCATAGTATTTATTTGTGTGCCCTTGACCCTCTCTAGAGACGGTGGTCATTTCTCCTGAAAGCTAGATCTCCAAAAACAAATAAATCAGTTGACAAAGGACTAGATATGATGGGTCAAAAGGAAGTATAGATAGCATAAAGATAGGCATGATGGTCATTGTTAGTTATTTGTTTATTTGTCCATTTGTTATCGTTTGGTTAGTTATTCAATGGACCATTATATATGTTCGCACTCTGATCTAGGAAGGTTGTGGATTCAAGCATTGTGCAAATTATATGAAAAGATTCTTAGGCTTTGTGAAGTGTTTTGAATTAAATTTGAATTTCTATTCTAAATATTATTTCTTACCTCCCCGGCTCTTTCAGTCCCATCTCATCTTTTAACTACTCTCAAACTTCAAAATCTATCATGGCTCTAATCTATACATGGAAATGTTTGCAAATGTATGATCTATTAATTTTCTTGCATTATTCTCTTATCAATTTTATATTTGCATGCTTTCAATAATGTAAAAGCTGAAGATTTTTGATATGGTGACTTTGCAGATTTTCATCTGATCCTGGACTCGTTAGATCAAAAGAGTCTGAAGATCGCCATGAGGCTTCTGTTCTTCGTGATGAGGTATGTTAGTAGGTAAATTGGAAGCTATTTATTAAAGGAAGTGATAGAAATTAAGGTTTATGTATATGTCGTTTTGCCCTTGAGAAGTTTTGTTGAAAAACTGATTGCTGAGAACTCTGCAGCTTGACATGCTACAAGAAGAGAATGAGAGTGTTCTTGAGAAGGTGATACACACACGCAAAGATCTCTTTAATTGTGATTGGTGAATAATAATTAGCCCACTTATAAATATTGGAGTATCTCTGTAATGTACAGCTCAGACTTGAGGAAGAGAGATGTGAAGAGGCGGAGAACAGGGTTAGGGAGCTTGAAAAACAGGTACTTCATACTTGCCTTAACTTTTTATCAGTACACTCAAACATATAAATTGAGTTTCACCAAATTTACTGTGACCCTAGTCCTTGAAAGTATGTGTGCCTATTCATGTCCAATTTTAATAGTTTATGCAAGTCTGTAATCATCAGGTCATTATTTGTGTTTAGGAAACTTGTCATATTTTTTTAGTCTAGTTTTGGCATTTAAGCTGGCTTGAGTGGATAAAGTCTGAGTTCCCCTTTGACTATTCAAGTGACATGCCAGCAGAGTTTTATCCTAGCGTTGAAAATTAAGGTTCTGAATTCACTGGGATTGTTATATTCTGTAAAATGACCTTGATGTTTATATTTTGATATGTGTGTGCATGGAAGATATTACTGCATTTGATTATACAAAATGTTCAATCTTCCAATGTCTCAAAAATCTGCAGGTTGCTGCCCTTGGAGAAGGTGTATCATTGGAAGCCAAACTCTTGAGCAGGTGAATTTATGTTAAAACGTTTCCTAATGAATTTCTCTTTGTAGTATATTTGTTTAAGATGATATTCTAAGTCATGGCAAAAAATGATGATATCCTAAATAATTGAATTGCAGAAAGGAAGCAGCATTACGGCAGAGAGAGGTAATGTTGAAAATTCTAAAGATTCTGACATTTTTGAAAATTTTGACTGTACCACTCTGGCCCTTTTTAAAAGTCCACTTTGTGGAAAATTTTTGGTCATTATTATAATTTGAGTTTGGGAGTAATTAATGTAAGTGTTACAAATATTCCCTTATTAATGTAAAGAGAAGAAAGAGATGGAACACAATGTATAATATATTATTTAAATAATTTGCATAAATAAAGGTGAAACTTGCAAAACTTATTAATTTTGGGCATTTTTAATGAGTTCAGTAACTTTTCTTGGTATGTGGGAAGCAAGTAATTTGGACTTATAATGACCATAGTGGTAATAATTATCTGTAGTTAATTTCTGCTATATAGAAGTTGAGCTATTCTTCAGGTCATTGGTATACTTTTCATATTTTATTCTACAAAATACCTTTAAGAAATCTTATATTTTACAGGCTGCATTGAAAAATGCAAAAGACACTAAGGATGGAGTCAATAAGGAAATAACATCTCTGAGGGTTGAAGTTGAGGTAAATAAACATTTTTCAATATTGTCATCATATTTTATGTTAGAATTATTATTTCTTGAGAAATATTTCTCTGATGGTGCCTCATATGCTTGCCTTCCAATCTTTCCCTCATTCAGAATGCAAAAGCTGAGGCTGAAGCTGCAGCTAGTCAGCTTCAAGGGGCTGAATCTGAAGTGAAAGCTCTTCGATCAATGACACAAAGAATGGTATTGACACAGAAAGAAATGGTATGTAATATCAACGCTGCAGCACTCAATTTTGAATTTTTAGGAAGTCTATCATTTAAATTTCGTTGTTTCAGGAAGAAGTTGTTCTTAAGAGGTGTTGGCTTGCTCGTTATTGGGGTATGGCTGCAAAATATGGTAAGTTATGTATTTGATTTCCTCCATTCTCTCTTTTTTTCTTTCGGGGCAGTTTAGAGGAATCTCATTTTGGGTTGACCAGAATTATAATATCAATTGTTTTCATTTATTGATCATCTTGGGAAACCTGATTATGCTTTTAGAGTTTTATAATTTATAGTATATATCATTGATGCGCAAGTATTTGTGTATCACTATCTATGGCTTTGTTTCTATGATTCATGCATGTATCCTATGAAAGTATAATTATGTTTTGGGACTAGGAACATGAGAAAAATCAGGTTATTTGTCTACTTTTGTACAGAATGTATGTCAATATAATCCCACCAGTCCTTAATGTAAGACTTATTTAGATAGTTGATCTTAATCCTAAATTTAAAACCTATATCAAATTTCTTTAATTTTTTTCCCAATCACTCTTGTTGATGCTTCCTCAACAATAATCAGATAAAATAGGGAGTGAGAGAATTAAGAAAGATGGTTAGGGTGTTTTAGAAAAATCATGTCATGTTAACTAGCTTAACTAACATCTTTATTCTAATCAAACTAAATTATGATCAGAGGGAGTAATATTGAAAAATCTCTGAAGAGCTGCATTATTCTTCAGATTCCATGCAACACATGGTTTGTAAGTCTTGTTTATGGCACCAGTTTGTTGTATTGGTATCTAATGGCATGTTAAGTTTGCATGGTTGTTGAAGTTCATTTGGAATTCATGCTTATTCGTTGAATTAGTGTTTGGTCTGCATTTCTAGTTTCAAGTTTGCCGATTTTCTGGATTACTGCAGTTTTTGCTTAAAACATTGTATGGGTTCCAGGCATCTGCGCAGACATTGCTCTTTCCAAGCATGAGCACTGGTCATCCCTAGCTCCTCTTCCATTTGAAGTTGTTGTTTCTGCGGGGCAGAAGGCAAAGGAGGAATGCTGGGAAAAAGGCATGAAATGGAGAATTTTGACTTTGCTTTCTACATTCTATTAGTTATTTTCCTTTGAAAATTATTCTCCATTATTTAGTCAAATTGACCCGAGACTTCTCCTCATTTAAACACAGAAGGGGATGATGCAGTGGAGAAGAGGAGCAAACTTGTTCAGGACTTGAATGATCTCACGGGAGAAGGAAATATTGAAAGTATGCTTTCAGTTGAAATGGGGCTCCAGGAGCTTGCTTCCTTGAAGGTTCGTTTCAAATGCATAATTGATCTTGTTAAATTCATGATCTTTTCATACTATTATTTGCATAATTCAGTCATTATATTAAGCTTCTTTGCATCTTGTTTATTTGCATTCGTATTTACTGCGTAGGTGATATCTTTCTCCATAAGGGTTCATTTTATTTGACTAACATTTAGTTTCTGATAAGAAACAAGAACTGACTCACTGTATTAATATTAATATAATTCCCTCCACAGTGTAAAGGCAAAGAACAATGATGAAGATGCTTTGAGGCACCTCTTACTTCCCCACAATTTGCACACAATACTTTTCATGCCTCCCTGTGTTACAATAGGGCCTTTATTATATAGTCATTCTCTCTCCCTAACTGCCTCTTGCAAATTACCCTAATACACCTGGCTCACATTGCACACGCTAGTCCCCTCATCACACCTTCTGTCACTATTTTCCTGCTCTATTCCCTGTGAAGAGAAAAATGAATCAGAAAAAATGGTAAAGAAACTTACATACTTTTATTGAACCTCTTGGGTGAATTTATAATGATACTAGTAGAATAATTTGACTAATATTTGCAAAATAATTAAAAAACAAATAAAGAGAAATTGCTCTAAATCTACTGGAGGTGATCCTAATATAATTGAAATGACAGAAAAAGGAAAGAACAGTGATAAGGATGCTTTCGAGAGGCACCTCCCACTCTCCGACAATTCTCACACAATACTTTTCATGCCTCCTCTGTTACAAATTACATTATGGCCTTTCTTATATAGCCATTCTCTCTTCCTAACCGCCTCTTGCAAATTAATCTAATACCCCTGTCTCACATTGCACACACCTATTCCCCTCAACACACGTTCTGTCACTATTTTCCTATTTTATTCTCCATATTTATCTTCCTATATCATATTCTTAGTTAAAGATCCAGTTTCCAATAATTTCTTTTGCTATTCAATTAGGTTGAGGATGCTATTGTGCTTGCATTAGCCCAACAACGGCGTCCAAGTTCTGCTCGACAATCTATTTCAGGTATGCAATGTGTATTCTAGTGATTATCACACATAAGTGCTTAGTTATTTTTCTAGTTGTCATTCTTAGTTCAAGTGGTGCATTATACTATAGAAAATGCTAACATGAATATTAAGTTTCTTAAAATCAGCACAAAAAATGTGGCTACTGTCTTAGTTCATAACTAAATATGTATATCCAACAACCAACCTTGCCCTTGTTACATACGTATGTAAACACTCAAAGTGTTGATTTTAAGAATCTAACTTCACAGATTAATATGGATGAAGAATCCTGACTTTGCAAAAATCTTCAACAAGTAGTCCATGTAGAATCTTCAATGATAAAAAACGAATGATGATTTGATTTCAAGATGATTTTTTCATGCTATCAACCTAAATATGTGTAGACTGAAAAATCCTTATGATTCCCTATAATTCTGACCAACTGAAGTATGACTTGGGAAATAGAAAACAACAGGCCTGAATATGTATAGGAAATAGAAATACATAACTCACCAGTAAATAATCATTACAAATTCCATTTTTGCCTTGACTTATGCGGCATTTAGTTTAACTGCTAATGCCTCTACCCGCACAAAACAAAAACCATGACAACCTCTAAAATAAATATCAATAACTTTAAATCAGAATAATTCAATTCCAAACCACCATCAATTTACTGTGCATTCAACTAGTTTATTAATTAGTGGACTTGTATCAAGCACGTCATAAAGTAATTGATTGTGGAAGAACCTGACTGATCTTTTAGCTATTTTCTGTTGCAAATTAAATATGCCCAAGCAGGCTAATGACATTTATACACTTTTGGACTTTGCCAGATCTTAAATCTCCGCAGGATCCCAAGTTTATGGAAGCCTTTGGTTGGTTGTTCTCGCCCTTCTCAGTTTTTAGTTACTCAAACTGCTTTGTGTCATCCCCTTATTGTATTTGATAAGTTAAAGCTGATCTAAAATATTTTTGTTTTGTAGAATTGAGTCCAGAGGAGTCGGAGGATGTTCTTTTTAAGGAGGTATTTGATTCTAGAAAACTAATGATGTTTTACTACTGAAAGTTTCATGTAACATCTGTGTCCATTGTAATATATCTCACCAACTTCAAGCTGCTTGTTTTTTATGGATTCCATGTGTTCTAAAGTCAAAATTTTAACTTTTATTGCTTTAAACTCTGTAATGCCTATATATGTACTGTACATTGCTTACCCACGTCGTACCTTCTCATTTAATATTGGGGGTGTGCTTGATTATGATTGTGAAATTAGGATCTATGATTTTGATGAGTTTTTGCCTTATTATTCCATGTCTGGTATGGTTTATTGTACTATATATTTACTGTACATCACCCTGCATACTCACGTCACTACCTTCTCATTCAATACTGGGGGTTTGCTTAATACTGATTGTGAAATTAGGATCTCTGATTTTGATGAGTCTTTGCCTTATTACTCTATGTCTGACCGAACGATGCATGGTTTATTGTACTAAGCTTTTTGTGTTCTGAATGAAATTTCTTCATTTGGACGGACAGGCTTGGCTGACATATTTCTGGAGGAGAGCCAAGGCTCACGGTATAGAGGAGGACACTGCCAATGAGCGCCTTCAGTTTTGGATCGGACGTAGTAGGCATTCACCTACTTCCCATGATGCTGTTGATGGTAGTATCTCTAACATTTTGTTCTAGTTAGTTATGTTGTACTTTATCTCTACAAAAATAGTCAATTAGGTCTTATATCTCTCTGCTAATTATGAAGAAAAATATTTTGTTTGGCCCTTCTAATGAGCACTGCTTCTAGATCTCTGATATTTGCTCGTGTTAGCTGTGGCAACCCATTATTGTGTATGCTAGGATACAATAGATGTATATGCAGTGCTTTTGTTTTCCATATTTTTCAATTAAAATTTGACAAGCAGACAGTTACCAAAATATGACAATTGTACACATTAATTGAGAAACTACGTTTATGTTTGTAAATATGAAATTCTATTTTGTATACATGTTCTTTATCTCAGCTTTCTGGGCATTCTTATTGAGCTTGCATCTTGTAATTTTCTGGCACCATATCTATCTAGAATCGAGTGTGCTGGTGCTATTATATTATAGTCTACTAGTTTGATGGATTATGCTGATATGTTTTGCTTTTATGATGGCTGCAAGTATCAGTAAGAACCATTCATGTGCAATGGGTATCCATGTTCATTACTAATTATCCAAATAAGTGTATCAATAATCTAGCTTTTACATTTCAGTGGAGCACGGACTTGTGGAACTAAGGAAATTGGGAATTGAGCATCGCCTTTGGGAAGCATCCAGAAAAGTTTATCAAGATATTTACAGCAGCTGATTGCTTCGCCTCAGAAATTCTGTGGAACCTCCTTTGAGGGATATATTGATAGACTATAATATATACATTATAATTGTTGACTCGGATCTTCTTTCTGGATATTGAACACTGTCAGCCTCCTTGGCCTGGTGTTCAGAGAGGTTGCTTATAATGAAGGCCCTTATCTGATCACTTTTACTTGTACATAACTGTTGCCTATAATTAATGATGGATTCCACGATTTATTCAATTATTGTATTTTGCTTGACCGAACTGCAACAGAAAGTTGAAAAAATGATAGCTGAAACTCCAAGGTAGATGTGAGGGCACAACCACAGGAACTTACGGATTTTACAATCTAAATTCAAGTGATTTGCCTTGCAACCTTAGAGACCTTTTTTTCTTCGGGTAAAAGATTCTTCTTGTTTAAACGTAGTTTTTGAAGTTGAAAAATAAGTCTACCACTGTCAGAAGTTAACACCGTATTTTGGCATAAACAATCCAAAGGTTACTTTTGTATTTTTTCATGAATTATAAGTAATCTTGATTAGTATATGTTTTAAGCTAATGGATTTTGTTAACTTTTTGGTCAAATCTAATGGTTTTTAGTATAAGGCATCTAATATTCTGCTCAGTATCATTACTGCGGTCATGTGTTTGGCTGGATTTTTTTTAGGAATAAGTTATATTTTGAATAAGTTAACTTATCTTATTTTGAGTGTGTGACTATTTTCTATATTTGGTTAGACTTATTTTTCACCCAACTTATTTTAAATAAATCAACTTATTCATAAACCACTTTGGTAGCTTATTTCAGAAAAAAAGGTCAGCATATGTCTCAAAAATAAACCCTTTTAAATAAAAGGGTTAAAGGTCATTTTGACCACCAAACTATTTTCAAAGTATCAAATTGGCCTACAAACAATAAATAGTCTCATTTTGACCACTGAACAATAAAAATGGCTTATTTTGGCCAATGGACCACTGGAAAATACTAAAGTACCCCTCACTAATTTCTTCCTCCTCACCCACACCCCACATGGCCCCACACACTCTCTCTCCACCACAAACTCTCTCTCCCTCGCATTGTCTCACACCGCCCTCCACCACCCACATACTCCCTCTTCTCAATCCTCAAGAAGCATCCCTCAAACACCATCATCTACTTCGCGCGCCAAATGAAAGATACATTTTGCGAAAGCTGCACAAGTTCGACAAAAGAAAGTTCTTTCCAACTTGTTATCATTTACAGCGTGAGGGAGAGAGAGTATGTGGTGGATGGTATTAAGTCTTCTCCCACCTTTTAATTCTTGCAACACCCATCTCACGCTTCTCACAAACATCATCCTTATCACTTTTCCTTTTACTGGATCGTTTGGCATCGCCTCCTTTGCAATTTACAGGCCTAAAATTTTAGTATTTTGTGAGAGAAAGAAGGAGAAGTTGTGCGATACAGTGTGAGGGAGAGAGAGTTTGTGGTGGAGAGAGAGTGTGTGGGGCCATGTGGGGTGTGGGTGAGGAGGAAGAAATTAGTGAGGGGTACTTTAGTATTTCCAGGGAGAGAGAGTTTGTGGTGGAGAGAGAGTGTGTGGGGCCATGTGGGGTGTGGGTGAGGAGGAAGAATTTAGTGAGGGGTACTTTAGTATTTCCCAGTGGTCCAGTGGCCAAAATGAGCCATTTTTATTATTCAGTGGCCAAAATGAGACCATTTATTGTTTGTAGAGCAATTTGATACTTTGAAAATAGTTTGGTGGCCAAAATGACCTTTAACCCTAAATAAAAAGTCATCTAATGTTTTTTATAAGATGTATAAAGTCAACATAAAATAGATGTATAAAGTCAACACTGGATGCTGAAATGCAATGTTTCGAGTCCTCTTTCTATGGGCAGACGCTTAAAAGAGATGTAAATTTGGATGAGAATAAAAAATCCAAATTGTAAAGCGAAAGAGAAATCAAGTTGGGCACGGCACGGCTACTGCGTAGAGGGAACAAATCAAGATTGAAAATGAAAATGAAAATGAATAAATTTGAGGGAATTAAAGAAGGAATTGAAATTGAAAGTGAAGTATGGAAATGGAGAGAAAGGAGAGAGGAGTGTGGGTGGTACTGATCCCATCACCACTACATGGCCACATGGCTCCCATATTGGAGGTGGGGGAGATTCTGTACGGGAAGGGCTTCTCCATTATCATATGCCACACCCATTTCAACTCCCCCAACCCCTCCTCCTACCCCCACTTCACCTTCTCCCCCTTCTCCGACGAGCTCTCCCAATGGGAGGCCGCCACGTGTGACGCCCTCCACCTCACCACGCTTATTAACTCCCGATGCGCCCTCCCCCTCACGCGCTCCCTCTCCTCCCATCTCTCCGCCGACGCCAACATCAACATCGCCTGCGTCATCTCCGACGCCGCCCTCCACTTCACGCGCTCCGTATGCGACTCTCTCCGCCTCCCCCGCCTCGTCCTCCGCACGGGCGGCGCCTCCTCCTTCCTCGTCTTCTCTCTCTTCCCCCTCCTCAGACGCCGCGGTTACCTTCCCATTCAAGGCAAGCTCCCTTCCTCCTCCTTCTATTCATCACTCAAAAAAGAATTAAAATGAGTTCTGCATTTGGCTTAAACCAATCACAAGTACATATATACTGTCCTATTTGCTATTTGGAATTGGAATTTTTAATTTGATCCACAAATTCTTGTTTGAAGAGGATCAATTATATCATTTGTAATCTCACCAATTAGACACATACATTCTACTTAGAATTTTGAATTTCACATTACACCCAAAGTTTGGAACTAACAGATACTCCATCCGCTCCTAAATATAGGATCTAGATGACTTTTTTTGGGAGATTAAGGAAGACTTAATTTTAGATGTTTTTCAATAATACCCCTCCTTAATCGGAACCAATAATACTAACAATATTTGAAATTAAGTCACAAAAAAAAACAAGACCATTCCTAAGAAGAAGAAGTTATTAAGAAGAAGAAGGGTAATTTAGGAAAAAGTTGACTAAATATGTAATTAGGTCTTATATTTAGGACCAAAATGAAGTCTCTATTTAGATCCTATATTTAGGACCGGAGGGAATAAAAAAAATGTAAATATTAAAGTTTTCAATATTTTTTTATTTTACAACATAATTAAAAATGTTTTTCAAAGTTAGTTGAGTTTTTTCAGGTTGTCACATAAAATTAAAAATTCCAAATCGAATCTTGTGTGTCTACTTGTAATTGATTAGATCATGACATGGTGTATCGGGTTTATATAAAAATTTCTCTAATTTGATGTAATCAATAAAAAATTTAAAAGTCATGATTTCAATTTCTTTTATTTTACAATGTAAACAATAATATTTTTCAAAGTTAGTTAGTTTTTTTAGAGCGTCACATCAAATTAAAAAATTTCACGTCGAATCGTATGTGTCTACTTGTGATTGGATAGAGTACAAGTGATATGCCGCGCACTGGGTTCATACAAGAATTTCTACAACTTAATTAGTAAACTCAACTTGGATTTTATTGTAATTAAGAAAGAGTAGCTAGGAATCTATCCCACTGTTGTTTTTACTATAAGTAAGAGTGGTTGATTGCTTTCGAAAACCCAAATGAAATGCAAATGCAGATTGTAGAGGGGAAGAAGAGGTGGTGGAGCTGCCACCGCTGAAGGTGAAAGACCTTCCAAAGATGGAGACAAAAGATCCGGAGGGGTTTTATGAATTCGTTTGTCAAATGACTCAAGAGCTGAAGGCATCATCAGGAGTGATTTGGAACACGTTTGAGGAGCTGGAATCAAGCGCATTGGAAAAGCTAAGGCAGGAACTATGCATACCCATATACCCCATTGGCCCATTCCACAAGCACTCCTCAACGTCAGCCTCAAACCCAAGTTCAAATTCTTACAGCGCCCTCATGAGTGCAGACGAGAGCTGCATGGCATGGCTTGACACCAGAGAACCCAACTCCGTCCTCTATGTCAGCTTCGGCAGCATTGCATCGATCAGTGAGAGTCAGCTGCTGGAGATGGCTTGGGGGCTGGCCCACAGCGGCCTGCCCTTCCTCTGGGTGCTTCGCCCTGGCTGGGTGTCTTCACCCAATCCCCTGCCCCAAGGTTTGCTTTTCTATGTTCAATTGGTTTTATACTTTCTCTGTACGTAGTAATATGATAGTCGAGTGGTATATTGAAAAAAATGTGCACGTAATTGTCACGAAGGTACAAAAATATTCATGTAAAATATTTTGGAGCAAAGCTACTTACAAATTTCAAAACTTGGGCAAAACGTCCATCACAATTGATTTTTTGACTTTTTCACTCATCATACTTTGTCTCGTCATCATCACACAAAGCAAATAAATATATAAGTTTGCCACATGTATTAGTGAAAGATGAATCTGCATAAGATAATGCGTCACAAAGTCAAAAAATTAATTAAAATGAACATTTTTGCTTAAGTTTTGAAATTTAATGGTAGTTTTGATCCAAAAAATTTTACATGGTATTTCTGTACCTTTGTAACAATTACATTGATATTTTTACACTTTAGCCCTATAATAGTCCAACCGTTAAAACACACTGCTTTTTTTTTTTTGGACAATAAACACACTGCTTTAAAAACATGTAAAAGTTAGTTGTGTGTTTGTGTTAACTTTTTTTCCAATTGTGTTTATATTTATTATGATACTATTAAGATAGGGAAACATAAGCATTAATGAGTATGAAAGAAAGTTAGAAATAAAATAAGAAAAAACGTATTAAATGAAAAAACAAAATAATTTGAGATCTTATAACCAAAACTATTCAAGTTTTCAAGTTTTGTGTTCTTATATTAAGGATTGGACAGAGTATATACCATTACAATTACCATGTCGAAATATATGTAGATTATGAATTGTGCATATATGTGAATATAGGATTCTTGGAGGCCTTGGGATGGAGGGGGCATGTTGTGAAATGGGCCCCACAGGCGGAGGTATTGAGGCATCGGGCAGTGGGGGCGTTTTGGACACACAATGGCTGGAACTCAACGTTGGAGAGCATATGTGAGGGGGTTCCCATGATATGCACGCCATTCTTCGCGGACCAAAAGGTGAATGCCAAATATGTGAGTGATGTTTGGAGGGTTGGGCTTCAACTGCCCCATGAGTTTCGGAGGGAAGAGGTGGAGAGGGCCATTCAAAGAATGATGGTGGAGGATGAGGGGAAGGCTCTTAGGGAGAGAGCCTTGGAGCTGAAGGAGAAGGCCAATCTTTGTCTCAACCAACAAGGCTCCTCTCGTCTTTCCCTGGATCGCCTAATCACTCACATTCTCTCGCTTAATGCCCACACACAGACCCCTAGTGAGGAGCTAATAACAACTAACTAGTGAATCAAACAACTACCTCCCTCCCTAATGAACTCATTCCATGTTGTACTTGGGGAGAATATAAATAATTTCGTTGTTTCAAATTTATAACGTTTGTTTCAGTATCTTAAAACATGTATGTTGTTGCCTGTTGATTTATTGATAAAAGGAGTATAACCTATGGGAAATCAACTGACTTCCTTGAACAATGATCTCATCTGTGTGCTTCCATGCTTGAGGAAATTGTAGACATGAAGTAATTTCATTTTAACTCAATTAACTAAAACAATTTACACCTTTTATATTAAACAAATATCTCGAAATGAAAGCACCTTTTATGAGTTTATCCCACTTTGCTTTTGGTGCAAAAGCAATTTGGTGCAAAAATAAGTCATAAGTAAAAATAAGCGGGAAAAAAATATTGGTGGTACCTTTCTTATTTTGACTTGCCAAACACACACAATAACAACCCTATCCCTTATTTGGCAAAAAAAAAAAAAACCTATCGCTTATGTGGAGTCAGTTACATGGATTATATGATGTTATTGTGCTTTATGAGTAACAAAATCTTTAGATATATTATTAATTGATAGATCTTGTAACATCCTGAAAAATTTAATTCAGGATTAGAGAGTGTTTTGGGAAATTTTGGAATTTTTAGGAATTTTTGGGATATTTTTGGAAATTTTGAGTAATTAATGTGCATATAATTAATTAAGAAATGAAGAGTCTGAAATATAAGGGAGTGGTAAAGCTAAAAATATTTTGAAGTTTAAGAAAATTGGAGGCTGGTTTAAATGGTATTAAATTAAAATAGTACACTATGGCAAGTCTGGGCTGCAAATTATCAATAACCCACCCTATAAACACTAAACCAAACACTCCCTTCCCTTCATTTTCCATTTTCTTCTTCTTTCCTCACTTCTCTCTCTCTCTGTCGCTCCCTCCGCCCTCACTCTCAATCTCCCTCCGTCCTGTATGCTCACCGGCCACCAGAGGAGCCGACGGCGGCCCCCTCCACCAACACACCTTCTTCTTTTCCTTCTTCAACCACCCGATCTCCCTCCATCCTTCTTCTTCTTCTTTTTCTCCGTTCCTCTTCTTCCAGGTGAGGAACGGCGGCCACAGCCACCGTCGGCGTCGACTCGCCGGCATGGGTGGACGTATGTCCTTCCCTTTTTCAATTCCTTCCTCATTTGCCTAATTACACTCTTCGTTCCTCTCTTCCCTTCATTCCCTTCGATCCCAGCTAACCAGCGGCGGCGAATCAGGCAAAGAAGTTCATCGCCGGCGAACACCAGCCCGTCTTCAAACTAGGGTAAGCTTCTCTTTCCATTTCTTCACATTTTCTTTACTTTCTCTGCGAGTTTGGAAGAGAGAATGATTAGGGTTTGATTTAGATTTTGGGTTAGAAATTTACTAAGAGGGCGACTGAACTTTGGTTTATGGTGTATGTTGATGAACCAATTAAACTAGATTATATATTTTGTATTTGCCTAAAGTTTCTGGTTCTTGCTTGATTTATATATAGTGGTTTTTGAAGTTGGTCCCTTATATCTCTGCTTTGCTCTTGTTTGTGTCTTTGGTGTGTGAGTAGTAGGAAAGTTGAGACTCAAGCATGTTGATTCCCTTTGATTTCTATTTTGTTATGGCTGAATTGAGGTCGTGATGATTAGTGTTCAGATTTTTGCAACTAAGTCATTTTTCCAAGTATAAGTTGAATTTATGGGAAGATTAATGAATTGGGTTATGAACTTGAAATTTTAGGGCTCAATAAATTAGTTTTAAAGCAAAGCTCATATATTAACTTTGATGTTTTGTGAAAGTGGGAAAACCTTGAAGTTGGGCGTTTTCAAATCCGACGGGTTTAGAATGTCGATGTGTTATGTTGGTTGGTTGAATTTGGTCATGTATGTGACTCTTAAAGATGTTCTATGTGATTTTCTTGTTGGGATGCTTGATTTTGAATGGTGTTGTGCATATGTGATCTCATAACTATGAAGTATATATCAGTGGTTGCTGTTGTATGTCAAGATTCATTTGAGAATAAATGTATAAGGTTATTGTATTTCATTTGTGGTTGCTGATTTGTGTAATTCGAAATTCTGCACTATTACTCTGATTATTTTGATTCTATGTACAAGAGAAGTGTAATAGAATTAATTCTTGATGATGTGTGCTTTGGTGTTTTGTTTAGTTGATTTTACAAAATTTTCTCCATATACTTAGAATGTGTAGTTGAATTCTGTTTGGTTAGGTAAGGAGAATGAAGTATTTATTATTGGTTTTCAACATGGATTAAAGTTGATTATGGAGATTGATTACTTAATTTGTTATTTGAATGGTTCTCTGAACTTTGTTCCCTTAAATTCTCCTTTGATTTTGATATGTACTGTCATGAATTTTCTGTGTTTTGGGAAGTTTAAGAATTTTCTATGCTCCCTCTGTTGGTTTGAGTTTGGTTTGAGTTCAATGAAATGAAAGGGGGCTTTGAGTAAATTAAATGTTAATTGAAAGAGGTTAGATCAAGTGTATGGATTTGTAGGTTACTTATGCGGCTGAAATTGTTATGACTGTGATTGAAAAGGCAATCTGTTAGTTTCATGAATGATTGGAGATTGAGATTTTGGTATGAACATTTAAATTATATGAGGAACAGGGAATTTTTTTTTAAGACATTAAGAAGCCTTGAGTTGACTCAATTATAAATGATTCTTTGTTGTGTGATTATGGGACTGATGGCTTTACTTTAGAAATGGATGAGACTTTTCAAATGGTTAAAGGACGTGGAAATAGATTTGAAGGACTAGGAGGCGAGAGATAGTTATGTTTTGCAAGAATGTAATTGTGATGTTGGGATGACTAATAGGAATGGATTAATGAAATTAGTTTAAGGATTTTGAGATATAGGGAGTATTAGTTTTAAGGAAAAGTAGTGGTTCTTGAAATTTGTGTTTTACTTTACGAGAGTTGTTTTGAAGACCTTAGGTGGAAGGATATGTTAATGAAATCGGTTTAATTGAAGTTGAAAGTAAAAAAAAAAATTTTAAGAAATGTGTATGAGAAGTGCAATTGTTCGGAAATCTTTGAGTTCTTTATTATTGAGCATGTTATTTTGTGAATGTGCATGTAGTTGTGGTTTGGTTTTATTGCTGTAAATATTGGATTATTATGTGTGGGCCTTGAAGTGGTATGAAGTTGTCAATAACTTGTGGAAGTGTATGAGTGGACATGTTATAACAGAATCTGGTTCTTCCTTTCTCATGATCTGTGACAAAATTCATGGGAAATGATTGGAAATAGTTTTAACTACTTTTGAGTTCATAAATAAAATGTTTGATTGTGATGTGTTTGCATATGATTGGTGTGTTTCTTTTTATTGAAACTGTTGATTGTGACATTCGAGTGATTTATTATTTGAATCAGTTAATGCATTAAAATTAAGTTAAGAAGGGATTGGGTAGCATATTAGGATTTGAGAGAGACGTTAAATAGTATGAAATAGAGATGATATTAATTTATCATTCTGTATTATATTATTATAGGATTGGATGCGATGTGGTTTTTGTGGCATCAAGAAAGAAAAACGGATTAATGGATAGCTGTTGGGGGTCAAGTAATCACTCTTACCTTGCTATAACATTGAGGGTGACGTTAGTTAGGGATTTTGTAAAATCCCTTCTCACCCTCTATATATATTATCTTTAAAAATTTATTTTTATACAAAATAGGCTATCGGGTGTCTTTCAAATACGATTATTTTTATATAAATGATTGATTTACATTTTATATATATATATATATATATATATTACCCTGGTGGTGGTGGTAGTTCTTGAGTAGTATGACATACAGGTACCATATTCTGATTAAAGAGGACTGTGGTTTGAAAGGGGGTGAATTGTTGAGTTTGAAATTGTGAGGGATTTATGTAGTACTTGGTTAGGGTTAATGATAGTTAGGTGGAGGGGAGAAATTGAATGGTTGTGAATGGGATGGTGATATTGAAAGGAAATGGTGATTGAGATGTTGATTACTGTGAGATATTGAAAAGGATTTTATGGACATTGCATGACACTGAGACATATGTACCATCGCGCGATGATAACCGGTTGATAGGCCAATCAACGGTTATTTGTACGGGTCGACAGATTGGAGACTGTGACCATTGGTCAACAGATTGGAGACTGTGACCAGCAGTTTTCTGATTGGAGACAGGAACTGCTCCCTTTCTGATTGGAGACAGATTGGAGTTTCCCTCTCATGGGGTTACCAGAGAGGGAAATTGCCCCCTCACTTTTGAGAGGGGCACAGTGTCAACTCATTTTGAATATATATATAGGGCTCGAGCGTAGTGCCTCCGGGATGGCATGAGTAGAGCACCAGGTATTGTACATGAATGTACGCCGAGAAATTGGATTTGAGAAGGGTATGAATGAGTTTTATAGTAATGACTGCATAGATTTGGAGATTGGATGGTGAAGTTTATTGACGTGAAAATTGATTGAGGGGTTTTGAGTGATGTTTGGAAAGTAGAAAGGATGAACTTGATTTAAATTGGACATGATAGAGGGACTGGAGTGAATAATGAAAGGAGACTTGGCTTTATATATAAATATACTGTTTTTGAAATGTGGTACCCTTTAGACGCCCTCACTACCGCACATCTCACTGTTATAGTGAGTTAAGCAGTAGATTACTGAGACAAGTTGTCTCACCCCACGATTACTTACATTTTTGCAGGTGATCATGCACAGGCGCGAGCGACAGGAAAGGGGATTAAGTTTCAAAGGTTGTTTAGATTATTTAGACATGTATATTGCCAAAAATGTATAGGTCTGCATTCGCTTCCGCATATTTTTATTCGTATAGATAATATTGGTTAATCAGGTGAATGTACTAGGTTATTCCTTTTGTCTAACCATGTTAGGTGATTCTTTTCTAACATGGTTAGCTATTTAATTATCCATGATAGTATTCAGGTTATATTAGAAAATTCTTTTCTATCATGGATGATGATTATTAATAGGGAATTCTTTTCTAACTATGATAGATTTATTGATATTATGGAAATCATTTTTCTATCATAGTTAGTAACGATATTATTGATTTAATTCAGGAAATTAGTAACGATATGTTACAGATCTTATTCTTAAGTTTGCCGAATGTTGACTTTGGTCTCCTTATTCCTCTGTTAATCATACTTTAGATTGTTTCATCTAACCTTCTCAGTAGCTCAACTAATTGTCTCCCTCTTCCTCTTTCAAGCATTATTACATGGATATAAAGTCTTTTTTAACCACAATATTTTGTGATCTCTTGAATGAAATGGTATACACACATAAGTATAACAATACTCCTACACCATAAGCATCATCACATCCCTTGCCAGTATTCCTTCAAGATTTCCAATAATTTTTTATAGTGAGGCCAAAACATTAATGTGTGTAGAGAGAGGGAGGGAGAGAGGCCTAGTGGACATTCAAGCAAAAGGGAGAAAGCACTAATGACATCCTTGTATAGTATTTAGAACTCACAACTAAGGGTCTTGTAGCCCAGTGATATGTCTCCTCATTAAATGAAAAGTTACGAGTTTGATCACGCTTATAAACTCAAGTGATTAGTGCTTAACCTTTTAATTACAAAAAGATCTCAGAGTTCATAGTCTTTCCTTCTCATAGGAAACAACAAATTCTAACATAATTAGATAACATTGGTTTTATGGGAGAATACGTAGATATATCGATAGTGGATGCGTATGGAATATACAAAAAATATTAAATATATTTACAATAAATTTTAATTATTGTTATAAAAAACAATTTAATTACCAATTTTAATGTATTGTGATCAAATGATATATTGAAGGACTTGTAAAATTGACATATAATTTTGTCCTAAAAATTATCAATTTATAAATTTTTACATACTAAAGTAATTAGTTCATCTATTGTGTTTAGTTAGATCAAAATACAAAATGAGAGAGAACAATAAGAATCAATTATTAGACTCAACAAAATCCAAATATAAACAATAGTTATTTATTTTCTTAAAAATGAAGTTACATTTCACAACGCTGCAGGGGATGTTTGAGAAAATACAATAGGAGCTTCCACCTGCATCTTCATTTCACTGAACTTGAGGGCTAATATCGGTTTGGATAACATCACACAGGTGCTCATGTTGTGTATCTCCATTTTAATATCTCCAACATTTTCTATTTGGTCATCATTTGTTATTGTAAAAGTTTCATTTGAAACTCTCAATGGTTGCACTGCTCGCACCCTACATTTCAATAATTTATGAGATTGGAGGGAAATATAAGATATACAAAAATATAGGATAAGCACACAGACCTGCATTCAATCTGGCAAGAGTACTTGAGCAAGTTAGGATTATACTCTGTTCCCCCACTGCAATGATATATATGCAAAGACATCATTAAGTTAATTTTAAAATTGTGAAGATTAAGTGAGAAGATTCCTCCATTAGTTTTTACCTAAAACTTGGAAGCGACATTTTGATTGTTGGACCCATCCATTGGTTTACTTTCAAAGCAGGTACTATTAAATATACATATATAGATATCATCAGAGACTCACCCAGATCATATCTGTCTAAACGAAATTCAGAGACATTCAAGAAATTAAATCTACTCACCAGCATTTGAGAGACTAATGCTACACAGATCAGCACTATTGATTTCGGTTACTTGAACATCTTCCATATGATGATTGTAGGAGAAAGCATGAATTCCCATTGTATCTAAGAATCCACTCTTCCTTGAAACTGCCGTAATTCTCTGTTTCAGGGGACATAAGTCACATAACTTTAATCAAGGCTTCAATATTGCATATTTTTTATCTAATGGATATGATGACAAATGTCCTAATATTATAGTAGCAGAGATTAAGGTATTGACATTGATGAACAAGAAAAGCTATTTTGCAGATACCTACAATTTTTCATATATTTTTAATTTGATAGTACCTATGAAAATTTTTCTGTTTTTATTAAATCCTTCAACTTCGCTAGGATAGTACCTCTTAACAATACAACAAAGCAAAGTTATATGGGTTAACAATGATAATAGAATAAAATTTAAGGATATGATCAATATAAAATCTTCTCACACAAAATTAAAAATTGAGAAAAGCTTCAGGCTAAAAAAATTGAGGAAAGCAAAAGTGCCAACAAAATAAATTATAAGATGATCAAAGAAAATTTGGGGACCGGATGAAAAAAGAAATGAAAGAAGGGGGATTGATGCAACGTACACATCAAAACCCATTCAATTACTAAAGCAAAGTCTTGACCTACTTTGGAAAACCTAGCGAGGTGACTTGGGAGGCCCACCTCCTGCAAAAATAGTAGGGCATGTTATTGAGTGCATAATTGCAAAAGGGAACTGTGTGTGGAGATATGAGTATGTTAATTCAACCTTACGTCCATGATCACAAGCCCGATCACTGTTCACATACACTTTTGCAGCCCATCTGTTAAGTAATTCATAAAGTAATGTTATTAAAATTGTGATATAATAATCGCAACATGTGAATATATAAACTTTTATATACACACACGCACACACAAGTATCTTTTTATATGTACGCTACTAAGATCTAAACATGTAATGTAATCTAATAACGACTAGAAGGTGGGTTTCAGATTCCCTCTCCCCCACATCATGCTGCTGTAATTTGCTCACTCCACTTGCGCAAAACTATTGGCCGCCAAACGAAAGTTTTAGATTTTCTTTTTAAAGATGGATTCCCATCAAAGATATTGAATAATATAGTAGTGAAGTAAAATATGTGACATCGATCCAATCCAGATGCATGATTTTTTTTTATGATTAAATGCATGATAACAACAAGTATTGGGAGCAATAGCATAGATATTACCTTGGCCAAAAAAATAAAATAGCATACATATTACAGAAACGTACGCGCAAGATGTCGGGCGGTTCCATACTATTCCAGCAATCACCACTAACTAGAAAGCATTACAAATTGATTATGTTAATATCAGATAACAGTAATTCAATCATATTCAACAATATATGTACTGTGTCATTGGATAACAATATAACATCTATTTGAACGATTCATTGAACGTTATTCATGTCCCTAAATTATTATTTAGAGTAGGAATATGCAAAAGTCAGGGGAGAAATATATTTAAACAGAATTATGGATAGTATGTGCAAAATGGGATCAATTTTATCCCTACTTAGCTTTTTAGGACTATATGTAGTCACTAAGAGCCAAATGCCATTCCAGTTCTAGTCTCACTTGGTGAGGTTACTGAGAAATGGAATTTACTAGGATGTCTTACCTATACTTTATGCATAGAGGCTAATTCGAATCAACGACCTTAGACCCCATGACAAGCGAGTTTACCACTGAGTCAAGTTGGCAGTGACTAAGAATATTTGGGGAAAACTATTAAAATTTTTATGGAGAATATGGGATGTTCTTATTAATTTCCAGAGTAAGAATGTGCGTTACCTCGTCGAATTGACCGGCTGGACTGTCATCATAATTGGCGAGGAAAAAACCACCAAGTGTGTATCTGCAATATTATATGCCAATCATATATAGACGCAAAAATCAAATCCCACAAAAAAAAACTAGAAAGAATTCATGTGCAGAGAAGAGGAAATAATTCACTAAACTTAGCTCCATACCCAAACAACTCAACTAGTCTGAATTCTTTGGGAATGCATGCTCGAGCTTTTTCTGCTTTCACAAGATGAAGCTGATACAGAGCACTAAATATAACAGAGAAAGCATAGATACATCTATGAGCAACACATAATAATCGAACCCCTCGACTAATAAGCTATGATTTATCAAAATATTCAACGAAACAGAGAATAATAATCACTTACCTGCCTTTGAATTTCCAAGGAGGCTCACCATATCCAAACGAAGAATTTGAATTTCCACTCTTCATGATCCAGTAGAAAACGATTACCTCAAGGAAAAGAGATTCAGAGGAATGCAGATGAATGAGAAGAGAAAAAAACAAAAAAAAAGGTTTGATGTTTTCTATGTAGTTTGGTCGAGGAACGGGGAAAATAATGAAAGCCGTAGAAGAAAAGGATGAAGAGAGAGAAGAACCGACATATGATATAGAGGAGTGAGCAATAAAAGCTGAATGGATAAAAGTGGATAGAGTTACTATCTATATCCTATGACTATTATGAGGACCAATACAACAGCTTAACCTTTGGCGCCAACTGAAAATAACAATAGAACCAATCCCACTCAATAAACTCCTGTCAACTTCCCATTTCCCAATGTGTCCAACCTATCATATGCTTTTATTTTATTTCTTGTTTTGTCATGCTTTTACAGTTTTTATTTAGGGAAAAAGACACAAAAATAGTCACCAATTTCACTTTGGACACTTAATGCAACCAATTTTATTTGTAAAAATTAATATGAGGTCCCTAACAAGACACTTAATACTAGAAAGGTCCCAAATTAAGTCCATTTCTAGTCAACTCCATATTGAAGTAGGGTCCTAGGGACTTTACTTTAATATACTCCAAATACCAAAAAACTATTTTATCCTAGGACCTTATTAAAATGAATGAGCTTTTGTGAGTTTATACTTTAAGAGGCAAAATGGTCTTTTGGTATTTGGAGTAGGGTTAAAGGGCAAAAATGCCCATGTAATTTTCACAAAGGTGCAAAAATGCCCATGAAAATTTTTTTGGAGCAAAACTGCCCATCAAATTTTAAAAATGGGGCAAAAAATGTCTGTCACAGTTATTTTTTTGACTTTTTCACTCACCATCCTCTATCGCATCATCATCGTACAATGACAAATAAATATATAAGTCTGCCACATGTTTTAGTGAGAGATGAATTCGCAGAAAATGATTCGTCAAAAAGTCAAAAAATTAACTGTGACGGGCATTTTCGCCCCAGTTTTGAAATTTGATGGAAAGTTTTCCTCCAAAAAATTTTACATGAACATTTTTGCACCTTTGTGAAAATTACATGGACATTTTTGCCCTTTAGCCCTTTGAAGTATATTAATGTATGATACCTAAAGACCCTACTTTAACATGAGGAGTTTATGAGACCTTTCTAGTATTAAGTCCTTTGAAAGGGACCTCATATTAATTTTCCCATTTTATTTTGGACAAATTGGCACAATTTATCAAACAAGTGGTTTACCTTAAGCAATGCTCACGAGGAATGCTTTATTTTGATGAAATATGACATATTATCTTAATATGAAATGTATGTCTCAATTAGTTATCGGCGATACATGAGTAGTTATTGAGGTATTTACTTATGTATCATAGTTAAGTACCCTTGTATCGCTGTTAACTATCATTCCCAACAACTAATCATATATCGCCGATAACTACTTGAGAATTGACATTAACTACTCTTTTATCATAAAGTCAAAAACTTCATTTAGGGCGAATTGAAGGGAGGAGTGGGGGTGGGGGCGTGGAGGGAGGAGGGGGTGAGGGGGGCGGGTGAGGGAGGAGGGTGGGGGTGGGGGGGCGAGCTGGAGGGAGGAGGGTTGGGGTGGGGGGCGAGCTGGAGGGAGGAGGGTGGGGGTGGGGGCGAGCTGGAGGGAGGAGGGGGGTGGGGGTGGGCGAGCAGGGAGGAGGAGGAGGGGGGATGGGGGCGCTGATGGAGGAGGTGGGGGGTGTGGGGCCGCTGAGGAGGGGGTGGGGTGGGGTGAAGGAGGAGGGGGTAGGGGTGAGGGTGGTAGGGGTGAGGTATTTTTTATTAAGGCCGGGCAAATATGTCTTTTTACTTTTCAAATATATTAAAGTGAGGTCCGTTGAGACCCTACATTAATATTTTCAACTTTTGGGACTTTTTCAGTATTAACTTTATTGTGGGGACCTCAAATTAATTTTCCCATAAAAAAATAGAAAATAAATGAAGTTGCAAATAATTAAAAGCATAGCACAACAACAGCTTCCTTAGAGCTGCTTGGGATGAGGACCTACAAAGGAGATGCAAATTCTACAAGCATAGCCAGGACACAGGGACTGCACCCCGGGATCCTAGACCAGACTTCATGAGATTAGAGACAGACGGATCAGTACTTAGCTCACGAGCTAGTAGATGTGGTAGACTAATTAGGGACCCAAAAGGGACATGGATTAGAGGTTTCACTTTCAAGCTGACTAATACCCCTCCAGCAGTAACAAAATTGATAGCAATTATTTATGCTCTTAACATATGTTGGGAGGCCAGACATAGAAAAGTGGAGTGTTTAGAAAAGTGGAGATTAACACTGACTCCATTGAGGCTATAGACTTCCTGATAAGGGGATGCCAAGGAGATCACCCCTTCCATGACCTAGTTGAAGATGCACGCACCCTGATCATGAGGGATTGGGACGTTGCTATACACCATATCCCTAAGGAAGCCAACTCTCAGGCATACCGGCTAGCCAGATTCAGACATACCATGGAGGGACACCTCTTTTTTGAGGAAGCACCTGATTTTTTGAGATGACGACGCTTAGCTATCTACTATATATGTTAGATTTTTTCATCTAAATTTGTAAGGTCTTATTAAGCTTAGTTTCCAGTCAATACTCAACAAAAAAAGCGTAGCACAAAGCCCAACACAAAAAACAGAGCTGACACACACACTGTTTATTGAGCAGGTGAAAAGTGCCAATGTGAGGAGTCGAGTCTAGCTTCTCTCCTCATCCTCCCTCTTCTTTTCTCTTTAATACACCAATGGATCTTTGGTTCAGATTTAATATTTTTACAAAAATATTACTCCATCTGGTCCTAAATATAAAACCTAATTGACATTTTTAGAAAATCCTAAAAAAAGCAAAATAAGTCAATTATAAATCGATTTACCTAATTTTTTCTTTAAACTAGTTTATTTAATCTATAAACTAATGATTAATCTAAAAATATATCAAATATGTCATAATTTAATAACATATTTGTAACCTTAACATCTCTAAAAAGTCAACTAGGTCTTATATTTAGGACCGGAGGGAATATAATTATAGTAAAATTTTAAAATCTAATATATAAATTTGATGTGTCAAAATTTTATGTAAACTGTTTGGAGTTGTAGGTTACTATTATAAATTTATAAATTTTATTTTCATTTTTCAATATAGTCATGAACTATTGACATCGAATTTTGACATATTCGATTTATTTACGAGATTTTTAAGTATTTTAGAATTATATTCATTTATAAAAATATTAATTATGAACCACTGGATATTTGATCCAATGGTGTCAAAAGGAAAATGAGGAAAAATGAAAGGGAGGATGAGGAGAGTATCTGGACCAAGAGGAGTCAGACCAAGAGGAGTCATGGCTGCATTGGCTCAGTAAACAGTAAAAATAAAGGCTGTTATAAGATATATAGATCGTAAATAGTTCAAAACATAGCACAAAGCCCAACACAAAAAAGAGAGTTCACACTGTTCACCGAGCTGGTGAAAAGTGCCAATATGAGAGGAGCCATGACTTCATTTGCTCAGTGAACAGTGAAAAGAAAATCTTTTCTAAGATATATATATATATATATTCCTCTAATAAGTAACCTCCAATAAGAGGATGCATGTATAGAAGATAATGCAACACAGATGAGCTACACCAGAATGGTTGATTGATTTTTTCAATGCTAACACAAAGAGAAGAACGAAATAAGGAGACACCTAATATGATTGATCATTAGTTCCTATCCTCCTACACTATCCTATTTGACCATTTCACAAATTGTTGTGGTGAGTGAAAAATTAAAAGCTGTGGAGTTGCGTTAGCATGTGAACAAGTTCATCACTGGAAGGCCTATCAGAAGGCACATCTGAGAGGCATGCTGCAGCAACTCTGACAGCCATGAGCATATCATCTTCATCCCCTTCTCTCCCGGCAACAAGGCTCTTATCGAGTGCTTCCTTTGCATCTCCTGCTTGCTGCAACTGCCTTAGCCAACATGCCATGCTCCCTCCATTCCCTGCTTCTTCAAAAAATGCATCTCTTGGGTCCCTCCCAGTCAACAATACACCCATGATCATCCCAAAACCGAATATGTCACTTTTGTCACTGTACCTACTGAAATACATAACATAAATTGCAACGGATTCACTCACAGACATACAAATATAGAGAATGTATATATATGTGTGTGCATCTACCTACATTCCAATAATCAACTGTACACTATATCTCTTCTACTCTTAGCATCTCCATGCGAAATTACCTCAGTCTTTAATTAGTAAGCATGCGATCAAGCATACACTCCTTAGAACTTGTGGTTGAAAAGTAAAACTTGCGTTCATTATAAATATTTTTAGCATGAAGAACACAAGTAAAATGAAGTCTAAGAGGCAACACTAAAACCCACAAGTATGGGCTGCATAGAGCAATTGAAAAATCATCAATGTAATCACAAATGGACAGAAAATAGCAATAAAAACGCAAAGTGTCACAGGCATTAAGAAAAATATACAAAGCACTAATGTATGCCAATGATGAACCCCTTCCTGCTTTCCCAAGTGGAGTTAAAAAAAGGGACAGATTGATTATCCTAGCCAAAAATCGATCAACTAATATAACATTCAACAATCATAGTTAGTTTGGCACCTGAAATTATGGAAGCATTCAGGAGGAGTGTAGGGAGATGTGGCTGTGTGCAAGTTGGGTAGAAGCTTAATCAATCCATAATCAGACAACCTAGGCTCAAACTCAGCATCTAACATTACATTTGTGGGTTTAAGGTTGTAATGCAGAATCTGTGGCACACAAGTATAGTGAAGATACTGAAGCCCCCTAACCACCCCAATGGCAATCCTTAGCCTAACATCCCATCCAAGCCCCAACTCACTTTCCTTAGCTCTATTCATTGCATCAGCAAGGCTGCCCTTGGCAACATAATCATAAACCAAGCAAAAACTGTCAGGCTCACGAACATAGGCCCTTAAGCTCATCAAATTCCTATGCCTTAAACTAGCAAGCAGTTCCAACTCCTTCTGTATTTCTCTCTTAACCCTCTTTTTCCCAATCTCCGGCGAACCGCTTTCAAAGGGCGTTAAACTCTTGACTGCAATTGTGAGCCCATTATCAAGCACAGTTCTGTAATATTTTCCATTCAGGCTTGAACCAAGCAAGTGATTTTCTTTAGCCAAAGCTGATTGTAGTGTCTTGGGAGATATTTTAGGGGAAAATATGACAGGCCCCCTAAGTATTGGGGTTTGATTCAGATACTGAACAAAGCAGCGAACTATAAAAGCAAACAAAACAGACCCAACTAATCCAGTGACTGCTCCTAAAACAACACTAATGATAATCTTGCGCAAGTCTTCCTTGTCTTGAGAAGGCCTTGCTTGATACCCAGTTTCTGATTCTGAATAGTTCTGCTTACTCAACCTTCCCTGGCACTCCACAGTACTGAGCTGGAAGCTAAATAACAATAAGAAGAGGAAAGCAACAAACTTTTCTGTAGAATATGCAGAACGGTATCCTCTGAAAACCATTAGAGCAAGTGTATTGCCACAAATCTATGAGTCACTATTCAGGAAGAGAAAGGAACGCATTTATCCCACCTTCAAACTCTATCACCATAACTAATTGACACTTGTAAGAAAGCTTATTAAAGCAGTCAGAAAGATCAAACTTTTAGGTTGATAACAACATGTATCTAAACTTAAAGCAGCCCTTAAGAGCAAATATTATACTTATAGCAAGAAATAAGGCTCATAATGTTAGGTAGCGGATCCTTAAAAAGCGCATATTTTCAGCTCAAAATCGTCACAAGGAAGCTGCAAAAGAATCGTATTCATATTCCACAAAATCCCATAATTTATCTTACTTGAAAATCATTTGTTCCTTCCCACGAATCTGAACAAGAATAAGAATACGAATGTGTGCACTTCTAGCAGGTACAGTCAAAACAAATGAGCAGGTAGCAGAAGAAACATGAGAACCCCATTTCTTATTTATTATCTTGCCTTCATAAAAAAAAAACTGCCTCATGAGCTCCAAAAAAGGAAAAAGAAAACGCCCCACATGATAAGGCCGCGACTACTTTCCTTTCTAAAACAACAACCAAGACTCCCTCCTCCTTAAAATAATAGAATACTCAAACAGAGAATGTGTGAGTGAGTGAGAGAGAGAGAGAGAGAGAGAGTGAAGTTCTTTTTTTAGTTGGTGGCTGTTTCTCTCACACATACACACACACACACAGACACAGTCACTCATGAGAAAGGAGAGAAGGAGGGCCATACCATAATACCCCAGCGACAAAACTGGGTTCCCGCCTTTCTGAGTAGCCAGTAGTCCAGTACCAAGTGGGGCCCACGCTCCGAAAGCGAAACAAACCTCGAAACCCGTGACAACAGAACACTATTATTGACCGTCCAATGCCAACAAACGAAAAATCTTGACCGTTCAACTTTAACAGTGCGTTTATATTTATTCATTGCGAGGGATTCGTAAAGTTGCCTACTTCCTCATTTAAAAGGAAGTTAAAGTATACTTTTTTTTGGCCGAAGGGATAATATCATTGATATTGAAACATAGTACTCGCTCCGGTCCTATTTATAAGTCGCCAACCGCCCGAATTGTACATACCAAGGAATGAAGGTTAATGGAAGTTGAATCATTAAATTGGTTTTATTTTTTTGTCTTTTTCCATTTTTGCCCCTCTCACTTTTATTAATATGGCCCACTACCTTTTTCATCTTTATGAGTATACATGTGTCTTTTTCATCTTCTCTCTCTTCTCATTTTCCAATGCTGAGGGTATATTGAGAAAAATTTAATAAAAGAGTTAGTTAATGTTAGTTGGTGACTTATATTAAGAACCAAAATTTAGTGGCAGTTGACGACTTATAATAAGGACCGGAGGGAGTACATACGCTAATACTCAAAAGAAAACACATAATACAAACAATTGGCACTTTGCATCCATCCATTTGAGACACCAGGACAAATATATACAAGCCAACACACTAGCTACCATCAAAATATTTGGATTGACATAACAGACTCCAAATACTAATGCTTTTTTTTATCAGAAAAAAAAATACTAATGCTGAGACCTAACTAATGCAGGTAAAAGGTGAAGGGAGTGAACATCCATCCTATCATGATAAAGTGATGAGGGTGCAATAGAAGGTGGTAGTACAAAAACTTGCTCTCCCGAGCCCACCGACTTTGATGCAAATGCTGCATATCAACAGCTTCGAACTCACTTCCAGGAAGGTGAGGGGGCCAATGAAGTTTGTGACCAAACTCCATTGAGGTACAGATTATAGTAGGACTTAGGCAACACCCAACACAGACAAAATTAACCCACAATAGCAGGCAAAACTATATATACCAGAACACACATCTAAGAAATTTTAAAAACAAGACACACATACTACTACTAACACTTACTAGGGGTGACCAGGACTTCACTAGCTCTACCATAGGACCCCCCAAGCCCAGATAGAGCTCTGACTTAATCATCATGATGGCTACAGCCACCGGAAAGCAGAAAAAAGCATTCACAGAGCTTACCCACATACAGATCTGGACCATAGTCATAATCATCTCCGGCCACCACCATACCCACGCCAGAAACCTTCTTAGTCAGATATGAATAGCCATCCGCCTCAGTCAGATCTGGAGATCCGTCCTTCACCGCCGCGTCCATCATCTCCGGCAAGCACCATCCCCTCGCCGGAAAACCGTCGCTTCCTGCAGTCAAGATACTGCTTCCTCTCGCCGCCGGCTTCGTCCATGCACCACCCAAACTCACCAAGGCGCTAACAAACCCTCACTTACAAGAGGAGGTACTAAGAAAGAGGCAAAGTTTAGAGAGAAGTGAGACCTTCTCTCTCTTACTTTCCTCACCTGATTGCTAAAGTATACTTTTTATGCCTTATGTTTGAATCAAGTTTTAATTTAGTCTTTTATATTTGGAAAGTACACTTTTAGTCCTTTTTGTTAACACCGTTAGTTTAACTTAACGGACAATATTAACTTAACAATTTTAAATACTTATTAAATACTGAAAAAAAGTTCAGATTAAAATATTTGAGTGTAGATATTCTTATATTTTCTAAATTTATCATTTTTGTCCAATTTCATTATAAAATAATCATTTAAAATTGTTAAATTAGCATTTTCCGTTAAGTTAAACAAACGGTGTTAACAAAAAGGACTAAAAGTATACTTTCCAAAAATAAATGACTAAATTACTTGATGCAAATATAAAGGACCAAAAGTATACTTTAGCCTTTAAAAAAATAAATATCAATATCGTCATATGGTGTCCTTTTCCATACATCTTTTCTTCTCTTTAGTATTCCTAAGTTCTCTTGCTTCATCTGTTATGCGTTACTACTTTCTGAGCAAAAACAAGACATGGACTACGAAGAGGCATTAAAGTAAGTGAGGCCATTACATATCAAAGAAGACAAGCATTTTACCCCTTGCGTTGCACGGGAGGTAGATATATAGTTATCATGTAAATACAAACATGACACATGTATTAAAATGATAAAATCCATGAGTAATTTGTTTAAATGATAATTAATCTCACTTCAAAAGGTTCGATAAACTGAATTTAAACATGAGTAATTTCACTTTCATGTCCTGTAGTGACTTAATCTGTAACACAACATGATCCAAAACAATACACCTATTCCATGGTAAGTACAAAATAATATTTTCGGACTTCAATATCCATTGTCTTTGACATTTTGGAATGCCTTAATGTATACGACGTTTGTCGTTACATTAGTCGCCTCCTTCTTTTTGTTCAGTATGAGCACTTTTAATCCTTCTATAGATTTAACTCTAGATAGTACAACATACAGTTGTCCATGTGAGAATACTGGATTGGGTAAATATAAGCCGACATTTGACATCGATTGTCCTTGGCTCTTGTTGATTGTCATTGCAAATGATATAATGACTGGAAATTGTCGCCTATTCATCTTGAAGGGAAGTTTTGTATCAGAAGGATTCATATCCATGCGGTGTATCAACACTTCCTCTCCCACACTGTTTCCATTTAGAGCCACAAATGTGATGAAATGTTTTCCCACATTATGATCCTTACACTACCACAGATTACCCCGTTTACATGCGCTTATTTTGGGCCTCTACATATGCTTATAAAGCGTATGTAAAGGGGGTGCTGGTAAAGGCTCTACATGCGCTTGTAAAACGCGCATGTAGATGTGCCTCTACATACGCTTTAAGCGCATGTAGAGGTATATACACCATACATGCGCTTTAAGCGCATGTACAACTATATTTTTTTTTTAATATAATATTTATTTACATTTGCCACTTGTACTACTTTCAAAAGTCACCAGAAACATTTACTCAAAATAATGTACCATAGAATTACGTGAAATCTTGCTAACAGAATTATATATTTGATTAACCTTGTCGTGAGGTTATCAAGATTACTAAAATTAACTACTATATAGTATAGTAGCTAACCTAAGTCGATCTCTTGGATTTTGGTTTGTTTAGTATTTAAACTTGTTGATTTCTTTTACAAATTATGTCAAAATCAGATTCAAGTGTTCAACTATTACTAACTTATGCTACTTTTTATATTTTTGTATTTAGTGAAATAGAAAGAAACAAAAAGATAAACGTTGATTTGATATAAATTGAACAACCCTTCCAACATGAGATTACCTATCCTTATTCTTTCTTTCAAGAAGTCTCTTACAAGTAAAATCAATTACTTCAAAGAATCAATTTTCTAACTAAGCAAATTTCATCAATCAAGTAACCAACGCAACCCATATAAAAGAGAAATTGCAAATATCATTCCATCTTGCGAAAGATCTCAACTAGAAATCTTAGGTTCATTCACTCTAATTCCAAAACCTAAACAACTATATAGGTAGAGGAATTAAAACTACAAAATGTAAGCAAGACATACAAATTCCTTTCACAATCACAAATTTATCATCCTCTTATACAAGATTAAAGCAAAACTATTGCCTTACAAAGTTCAATAACCAATCCAACTAGCATCAATTAAAGAACCACAAAATTTAAGAGTATGATAGGATAAAAACATCCTGAAATCATAAAGAACTCAAGGCTCCTTCACATTGGAAGAGAAATTGGGGGTTTAGCCACTCATAGGACTTGGTACAACTCTGAAATTATTTTGCATTTCAAGACCCATGAGCTGTTCTTCCTTCGACTTCCAGAATGAGAATGAAAGAGAGCTTCTCTTCTTGTTCTTCAGCTAGCCAAAGAGAGAGAGAGGAGTGAATGAGTGTTCTTTTTTTTTTCTTTCACACAGTCCAGCGAGAGAGAAAAGAGAGATTTGAGTGTCCAAATGTATGTTCTGTTTTGTTCCTTTTTTCTATTGCCCGAGGGGAAATATATATATATATATCAATTGCTCTCTCTTGTAATTGAATCTTGCCTCCCCAAGCTGTTTGTAGCCTCTCAAAATTCTGTTAGAACCGAAATCTCCAACTCACTCCTTAACCAATTTCATCTATGCTTCATTTTGAGCTCTCCCTCCTTCATTTGCTTTCCCCGTGCTTTTCTTTTTCAGCTTCCTCATTTCTAGCTTCCCATTTTTTTCTTGTTGAAATTACAGCTTTGCCCCTGTTATAAAACACATAGCAAAAACAACACCAAAAGGGCAATCTGGACTTTTCTCATTTAACACATAAGAACCACATTTAATTATCAATTTTTGTCAACTAAGTGCATATTCTAATTAATTATTCTAATTAATTCACAATTAAGCTCAATTTTTGGCCAATTAAGGCACTAATAATAATCCAAAAATGCACAATTGAGTAGTTAAATTTGTGCATTATCAAATCCCCACACTTACTCTTTGAACTCCCTGCAAAGTCATGCAAGAACATTAAGCTATCACATGGCATAGTGAATGCAAATGAAATGGACCTAGACTACAAGTTGAAGTTTTGAACCTTCCCCCTACACATCACATAGGCCAAATTTAAGAATATAAAGTGGGTGAGAGTTTAACATGGAACTAAGATTAGGGAAGATTGTCAAATGAGATTTCCTCACCGGATATAAGTGTTTACACTCTAACACTCAAACTAGGAATAATGCCTAATTAGGGACTTGTCAATTCACTCTTTGGCTCAATTCTCCCTACCTCACCATAAGCTTGTAATCCCTGTAAGTTCTCCACCCATTTAATGCATAGCACACCTAAATCAAGGGGACTTTGGGGTTTGATGGAAAGGCTTATAATGAATGATGAATAATGGAATAATGTCAATGACCAATAATGAAAACAATTTTCCACCACATACAAGTGCAATACAACAAATGGTACATACTTCATAACACTTTCCATACTAGCATGCTACATGTCTCTCTTTTCTCATTTTTTTTCATGCCTTTGGCATTTATAAGCACTTTGTGCTTCTTCTTTTTTCTTTTCTTTTTCTCACTATGCCTTTGGCATACATTAGCACTTTGTGCTTTCACTCATCATTCTTTTTTCTTTTCTTTTCTTGGCCTTTGGCCACTCTCATTTTTTTTTCATCGGCCTTTGGCCATCTCTCTCTGTTTTTTTTTATATTGAAGCTCTTGGCCACTCTCTCTTTTCCACATGTAGCATGCCTTTTAAAACATACAACAATACAAAAACAATGTAAATGCAAGTGTATGTTATGAATGCATGTTTCCAAATTGGTCAAGGTGGAAGAAAAGAAAGTGAATGGCCCAAAGGGGTAAAACAAAGGATATATTTGTTGGTTAAGTGTTTGGGTCATAGGGTTTAGAAATGAACGCCCCCATCATATTTAAATATGTTATGCTATGTGGTCTCAAACAAGAGTTAAGACAAGTTCTAGGAGGTAAGAAAGTAATTGGCCCACTCATAATCGGTTGAAGGTCTTATCTCACTTTTAGTAGCTTACTCATATGATCAATCCCCCCTAAAAAGAGTTGCATGAGAAACTAACACTCTCTTTATAGTTTAAAATGTCTCACACAATGCTTCAAGTACTCAATTCAAAAATTCAACTTGCATTCTAAAAGAAAATTTCAAAGGGATTCAAGAGTCATATTCAAGCTAATCCTCCTACAAAGTCATGACATGATAGTCCAAGAACTAAGTGTGAAAACTTTGAGAAAAAATCAATTCATCCATATGCATTTTTTTACCACTTAGTCTCATTGTCCAGCACAGAATATACATATATCTTTTGTTCCAAACACACGTAGAACCCCCAGTAACACATTCAGCTCCCATTTCACATTTTAAACTCTTGAACAGCCACATTACTTAACTCTAGACACATGCATCTCCAAATCAGCCTTTCTAACACAATTCGTGAACTAGTTTACACATCAATAGTGCAGAATAACAGCTTCATAAAGCAATTAAACATGTCTTCACATACCAAGAGCCACATATTAATTCCATGAGACCGATTTCACAATTTATATCCAGCCAGCCACATCAATTAATTCAAGTTATATCAAATAGTTGAGACATAGAAAGAGACAACCTGTGGCTTAAAGAACTTGGGAATGCCTTTGTAAAACTGCACAAAATGTCCATATACATCCAGATATTTTGCCTCAACAAAAATGTTAGCAGCTAGGCAAATTTGAGAGGGACTTGAGGGGAAATTCAAAAATCTCTGAACCTGTTTGAAACTGTAGAAACAGCGTGCTACACCAAAGATTATGCAGCAGAAATACTCACAGCAAGCAAAGCACACAAGCACAAACTTATAGCCAAAAATTATATTCATGATCACAATAAATGTCCCCACACTTAGAAAAAGCATTGTCCTCAGTGTATGCACCCAAGAATTTCAAAAACCAATCAAATTCCAGCAACTCCCCAAACTGTCCTAATGCATCCTTAAGACCTCACAAATATTCTATCCATCTTTATTCAAAGAAACAAACTACCAAACATTCTAGTCCTTCCTACACATATGTCCCTCCCCCATACTTAAAATTCAGCATGCTTGTCATCATAATGAGGAGGGAAAGGAAACAACCTGATTTTACGGAGGCTTGAAATTCTCATGGTAATGCTTCAACAAGTGGCCATTTCGTCTTGAAAATCTGTCCACTTTTTCTCATCCTTTAATTCCATCATCCCGAAGTCATGAGCCTTAACAATGACATAAGGACCGTGCCATTTTTCACTCAACTTTCCACTTTCCAAAAACAAATCTTGCCTTAAAGTGTAACACTTTATCTCCCTCTTTTAATTCCTTCCTCAAGATACCTTGTCATGAATGAGTTTGGTTTCTTTCTTTATAAAGTTTTGAGTTATCATATGCTTCCATCCTCAACTCCTCAAGCTCTTGAAGTTGGAGTTGTCTTTCTTTAGCCGTTTATCTAAATCAAAGTTGCAAGTCTTTACCGCCCATAAGACGTGCTCAATTTCAACCGGCAAGTGACAAGTCTTACCATAAATCAACCGGAATGGAGACATCCCAATGGGGTCTTATAAGCGGTTCTATAAGCCCACAAAGCTTCATCCAATCTCAAACTCCAATCCTTCCGACTAGGCTTGACACCTTTCTAAAATGCACTTGATTTGCCTATTAGAAACCTCCGCCTCACCATTTGTTTGAGGATGGTATGATGTAGAGACCTTATGATTACTCCAAACTTTGCCAACAAGTTATCCATGAGCTTGTTACAAAAATGCGTCCCTTGATCACTCACCAAAGCCTTAAGAACTCCATACCTGCAAAAGATATAGCTACGGAGAAACTTGATCACAGTAAGTGCATCGTTAGTCCTAGTGGGTATAGCTTTCACCCATCTAGACAAGTAATCAACCACAAGCAAAATATAGGAGAACCACATGAATTGGGAAAAGGTCCCATGAAATCAATTCCCACACATAGGGATGGGAATAGCCAGGCCGGCCTGTTAGGGCCTGCGGCCTGGCCTGTTAAAGCCTGGTTAATTTAGGTCAGGCTCAGGCTCAGACCTTTTTTTTTAGGCTTGTTTTCATTAACAGGCCAGACCCAGGCTTTAAAAAAAGCCTGTTAAATCAACAGGCCGGCCTGATAAACTATCCCCCAAACAAAACATCCACTCGGCCCAATATTTCATCACTCTTACTCTCTTGTTACACGTGTATATGTCTCTCACCAACCACTCAAATAACCAAGCCACCAACCAACCAGTCAATGCACCACCAGTCAGTCAAGCACTTTTTTCTCACTCTCACCTCACGTTCAACTCTTCCCATCTCTCTCTTTCCTTTCCATTCCTCTCTGTGTTGCATTATTCTCTCACCTCACCACCATTCTCTCATCTCATCGTCTGCCCCTCACTGTCATCGAGTCACCATCAGATCGTGCGCATCCAAACTGGGAAGAAGAAACAAGACGAAGAAGATGAAGACAAAGATTCTTTAGATGGTGATGAAGGCCAAATTCTATTTTCTTTTCTCCATTTTTTCTCAGATTCAGCGAAGCTTTCTATTTTCTTTTCCTATTCAGCCCCATTTCATCTCAGATTCAGCGAAGGGTTACAGAGACAGCTTGATTTGATTTGGTTTGTAATGAAAATTATAAGTTTGGGAAGAAGGTTAATTTGATTTAGATTAGTGATTTGAAAATTTGGTGGCTGAGAATAAAAGTGTTGTTTTGTCTGAGAGGCCTGTTAGGCCTGTTTAATATTCAGCTTAGCCTTAACAGGCCCAGGCCTGAAAATTTTGTTATAAAAGGCCATAGGCCAGACTTAAACCACATTTTGACAACTCAGGCCAGACCTATTATGGGTGTGGCCTGGCCTGGCCTGGCCTATTCCCATCCCCACCCACACATCAAAAATTTCACAAAACAACATAAGCCTTTGGGGTCTCATGCTTCTTTCCTAGACTTCCAACATTTGACATTTAGGACATGCTTTACAAAATGAATATGAATCTTTAAACAAAGTTGGCCATAGAAACCTGCCTCAAGCACCTTCCTAGAAGTCTTTCTAGCACTAAATGTCCTGCACAAGGCAATTCATGACAAAATTTCAGCACATCATCAACATCACAATCATGCACACACTTCCTTATTATGCTATCATTACAAATTCTCCACAAATGTGGATCATCCCACAAATAGAATCTAGCCTCTCTTTTCAGTTTTTGCACTTAAAAATGATTTAAAGAAGGGGATACAATATCAGCACACAAATAGTTAACAATATGAGAATACCAAGATCTTTCACATTTAAAGCACACAAAACCGAATCAGGGAAATCATCACAAACCAACTTAGGACCATCTACCCCTCTCACATCTAAGGGCAGCCTACTCAAATGATCGGCAACTAAATTCTCAGAACCAGCCTTGTCCCTAATCTCTATCATAAACTCTTGTAGGAGTAATACCCACCTTATTAGCTTAGGTTAGTTTGAGGCTTAGACAACAATAACGGACAGCCGCATGGTCGGTGAAAATAATAACTTTGGATTGCAAGAGATATGGCCTAAACTTGTCTAACCCAAAAACTATAGCAAAAAGTTCTTTCTCAGTAGTGGTATAGTTTCTTTGAGCTCTATCTAGTGTCTTAGAGGCATAGGCAATGACCCTAGCTAGTTTACCCTCTCTTTGGCCTAGCATGACTCCTAAAGCTTCATTAGATGTATCACAAGACAACTCAAATGGTATATCCCAACTTGGTGCAATGAGAATAGGAGAGTGATTAACCTACTTTTAAGTTCATCAAAGGCAATCTTACAAGAATCATTAAAAGAGAAAGGGGATTTCTTTTGCAACAAGTGAGAAAGGGGTGAGGCAATTTGACTAAATTATTGATGAATCTCCTATAGAACCCCACATGTCCTAAAAGGATCTCAATTCTCTCACACAAGTAGGGTATGGAAGAGAGGATATCACTTCATTTTTTGCTTTATCTACTTGAATTCCCTCCTTGGACACTAAATGGCCTAACGCAATTCCCTTGTTTACATAAAGTGACACTTCTCAAAGTTAAGCACAAGGTTCTTCTCAACACATTTCATTAAAGCTCTCTCAAGATTATTAAGACACTCATCAAATTTTTGGCCATACAAAGAGAATCGTCCATAAAGACCTCTATGCCATCTTCAAGCAAATCACTAAATATACTCATCATACACCTTTGAAAGGTTCTGGGTGCATTACATAAACCAAAAGGCATTCTTTTATACGCAAAGGTTCCAAATGGACAAGTAAAGATTGTCTTTTTTTGGTCTTCCGAGCTATAGGAACTTGGAAATAGCCCGAAAAACCATCTACAAAGATAGTGAGACTTTCCCGATAGTCTCTCTAACATTTGATCATAAAAGGAAAGGGGAAATGGTCCTTCCTTGTTGCATCATTTAGCCTACGTAGTCAATACACCCCTCCATGCATTTTGAACTCTAGTAGGCACAAGTTCATCTTTTCATTCTTTACTACGGTTATTCCACTCTTTTTGGGCACTACATGGATAGGGCTCACCCATTCACTATCATTTATGGGGTAAATGATACCGGCACTTACGAGTTTGCTCACTTCTTTCTTCACTACATCTAAGATCAAAGGGTTCAACCTTCTTTGGGGTTGTCTCACTGGTTTAACCCCCTCATTCAATAGGATACGGTGTGTGCAAATAGATGGGTTGATCCCCGAATATCAGCTAGGGTCTATCCAATTGCCTCCTTATACCTCCTAAGCACACCAATTAGCTTATCTTCCTCAAGATGTGAGGGAATTAGCAATAATCACCGGAAGCTTGTCATCATCTACCAAGTAAACATACTTGAGGTTAGAAGGTAATGGTTTAAGTTCCAATTCCGGTGGCTGCTTAATGGAAGGAATCAACCAAAATATATTGTATCAAAATATATAATATAGTACTTGTTTCCAGTCATATAAACATCACCAAAATATATATGCACTGTCACTGCACCAAAAGTAGATCTACCTCATAAACCAAAATGAATATTATGCACGACCATTGCACTAAAAGAAGATCTACCTCATCACCAAAATATTTGCCACTTGCACCAAAGAATCAAAAGATATGACCCTTCATGAAAGAATAGTATAATATCAAAGATGAACTAATAAACAAGCCACAATTGATCAAAAGTCAAAACGAAATTCCACTAAGGATGTCCATAATATAAAACTACAATTCCTAAGTAGCAACTTATATCTAACAAGTAGCATTTAGTCAAAATATGTGTAGAATAAATCTTGCTAACATAATTCCATTTATATATACCAATACCTCATCCCAACACTTAAGAGTCTGTTGCATTTAATCTTACTAACATAATTCCATATATATTACACACACAACACCAAAAAATTCTATGCTGCATGCAGCAAAAGATTATATGTACCTCAACGCCACAAATGAAAATGATCTCAAGTAAAGCACCAAAAGGGATATCATCAACCTACATGAAAAAATAGCATTAATATCATGAATTAAACAAGCATGTTATTCATAACAAAATTTCATCAAGACATATCCACATTTTTTATTCAAGTAATATATGAAGATACTTAAGTAAAACCTAATAAGTAGCAGGTGGCTGAGGAAGAACAACAGGTTCAACAATGGGTTACACAAATTTGCTCCATTCTTCCATAACTTCTCCAACTTGCGTCTTGGAGAGGCTATCGAAACGACAGTCTTCATAATACTGGGTGGACAGAACATGTCAGTAGTAATCAAATTTAAGTGTGATTACCTGTCGCCTTAGCACTTTGTTACTCTTCCTTACCGTTTCCTTGTAGATTTTCCTTCAAGTATCATCACCATTATATGCTCCTATAATGATATGATACACAATGATAATTTGATATCATTTTCACTTTATAATACTTGAAGTCTCTCTCTTATTCATATGTTACTACCCATTTTCCCATTTTTCTAAATCATATTCCCTTGACTGTTTATTTATTCTAATTTCCAAAGTTAACCATTAGGTGACTCGTGTTGAGTTCAATTCAAGTATCACATAACACAAATCACTTCATTAAAACAAAGCAAGTACATAGAAAGAACCTCAAATCCTACCAAATTCAATCATTCAAACAAGCAAATCACATAACCATTCTTTGTCATTCCAAAGAATAACCTTTTTGAATGTCCATACATTACATTGTTTGTTTCATTCTTCTTTGTCTTTGTTAAAGCCATAAATGCAAACTAACACAATAATCATTACAGCCAAACAATTCCCACTTAACTACATACACATGCTCACTTATCCATAGATTATTTCATGCATTTTAACCAATAAATCAGATTTACAAATCTGACCCCGCTCACAAAACTCAAACATCACACCACTTCTCACATGCAAATCCAATTACCATTTCATTTAAGGTATCCTAGAAAAGAACAAGAAAATGTCAGGTTTGGTGCATTCACATTTTCATCACCTAATATCTCTTTATTCAATCAGTCTTATTCTCAATGTTGAGGATAAAAGACTCTTTCCATATTAGTTTTAACAGCAAGAATTTCCAAAGTCAATCACGCACATCACAACGATTTATCATGCACTTTTCTAATGTTGTTGCCATATCCAGCAACATTACCAAATCACTACACAAGTATTAAAACATGCACTACCACCTATAATACATCATAAACCAACTAAAGCCATATCCAGCAAACAGAACTTCCCTTTTTCTACTTCCCAAATTACAATAGAACCTATTAACATCATACTTACACTTCTTTGCATTCTTCTCATATCAAATTGAAAACAAATTACTAAACCATGCATCAACAACAGCCAAAACAAGTCCGCAATAGCCATGTTATTTTAAATACATATATGATTAAAGCAAATTTTTATCTTTCTTCTAACTAAAAATTTTCAATCAAGAACATAAAGCACCATCCCTTCTTAAACTCATTTAGCAAGTGAAGAACATAGGAGAAATTCTCAAGCACACGTGAAAGAAACAATTTCAGCACCACCACTTATAAAACATACACGCATCCACTTTGGGATTAAATTGATCTAGAACTAACCACAACTTCAATATACCACAAGCTTAACAAACAAAATAAATCTCAATCAACATTTATATCCTGCCAAGCACTTCTTTAAATCCCAATGACAGAAAAGCAAACCATACATATATAATTTCACTTACTAGTCATGAACCACACAGAACACCACTTTCCTATACATACATATTAATTCCACTTACTAGTCATACCATACCACTTTCAATATGCAACAACTTATATTTATTTTCATTTCATCATTGTAAACCTCTTATCCAACTTAAAAGATCAACAAACTCCTTTCCTAATGCCTAGCCGAAACAGAAATCCAACAAAATCACACAAGAAACATCCTAATATCATTCAAACGAACTTCTACAACAGCAAATCACACATTTTGAACCCCAAACAGGACCCCATTTTCGAAATCATCACAAACCCTAACTTATTAACACTTACATTTGCCTCAACATTCATTCTAACCAAAATGAACAATCCTACCCATAGACCACTTAGAAAACACTTCAATTTGATTCTCAAACATCCAATTTAATCCCAAAAAGTATAAAATCAGATGGGTGAAGGGGCAAAAATAGCCACCGTAGTTTTCAAAATGGACAACTTTGGCACCCGTAATTTCGATGGTGCAAAACCGGACATTATAAACCAAAATGGGACAAATCTAGCACTCTTAAACATAGGTGTTAAGTTTGACCGTTAGTTGTGAACGTAATGGATGCACAAGAGGGGGGGGGTGAATTGTGCTTCAAAAATAAATACTCGAAATAAACAACACAGGATTTATACTGGTTCGGTCTACCTGACCTACGTCCAGTCCTCAACCACCCAGGCTGAGAGTTCCACTATAACTCAGGTTTTAAATCGGGTTCACCTGAAACCTTACAACCGCAAGTTTTAGACGGGATCACTTGCAACCTTACAACCACAAGTTTTGCGGGCTACTTGCAACTTTTTACCTAGCTCCCCTTACACCAAGCAAGGGTTCAACCTTTATAAATAAAGGATTTTACTAACTAAGTTCTCTTTAAGAACAGATGGTGATACACACTTAAGCACAACTAATTGCTCTTATAACAAGAAGAGACTTAACTACAATGAGTACAGAATAAGTACGTGAAGAATCACTCAAAGTGTTAATGCTCTTTTCTATTTCTGGGCAGCCTTGAATGCTTTGAAGATTTCTTGTGTTTCTCGCTCTAACTTCTCTCTAGAGTATTCAAGGATAATTGTTGTTGTAATAAATGAAGTTGAGCTCCCTTTATATAGTCTTCAAGCATTTGAACTCTTGGTAGGTGGGAGTCCCGTTTGAATTTGGCCGTTTATCCCAAGTTACCGTTTGCCCAATAAATGCTCCATTAATGCATAGCAGGGTTGACTTGCTTTATCTCTGAAAAGTAGTCCTGACACCTCTGCTCTGATATAAGCATTCTGACTTCTGAGTATGTGATTTTTACTCTTGCACTCTTGCTGACGGATGATCATCTTTCATCCGCAAGTGGTAATCTTGCTCTGCAAGTGTTAAGCTCTGAGTCCCAATGTCAAGAGTCTTTCCATCCGGAAGCTCATTTGCATCCGGAAGCGTGACCATGTTCTGCACATACTGGTTAGTCCAACATAGCAATATATATATATAAGAATTATACATGCTGTGGGAAGTTTGTTTGCTATGGGGAGTAGTTTACTTAGACTGTGTTCTAATTTGGTCTATGATGTATCTGGAAGCATTTTTACATCCGGAAGTAGAACTACAAGATGAAGGATCTTGGTTCACTATAACTCACTCTCACTTAGTGTATTTCATCCCAACACTCAGCGCTAGTCACTAAGCTATCGGAAGCACTTTTACTTGACGTAGTGAACTCACTGACGCTTAGGGTGAAATCTATTCTATCAATCTGCGCCAGTCTAAATCTAATAGGAATTGCTTTCACTTGGCGAAGTAGACTTACTGACGCTTGGGGTAATAACTATTCTATTGCTCTGCGCCAGTCTGAGTCTAACAGGAAGCGCTTTCACTTGGGGAAGTAGACTTACTGACGCTTGGGGTAATATCTATTCTGTCGCTCTGCGCCAGTCTAATTCTAACAGGAAGCGCTTTCACTTGGGGAAGTAGACTCACTGTCGCTTGGAGTAATATCTATTCTATCGCTCTGCGCCAGTCTAAGTCTAACAGGAAGCAACTTCGCTTCCGATTGAACCATAGCTTAGTCTTAGGGTTTGTGCACCTAAAGTTCATGGACTAAGTTAAATCCCTAGTTATTTACTTGCTGACGCTGGGGGATGAAAGCATTCATCCGCATGCGCAAGCCCTAATCTAACCGGAAGTAAATCTTCATCCGGAAGCACTCTTACTTGGGATCCTAAGTATACTATTGCTTCCTAGGCACTTGGTCTAATCCTTTATATTTTAGTCTTCATCAAAACTTAAGATTTAACATTCTCCCCCTTTTTGATGATGACAAACTTAGCTTTATCGATTAAGTTCATATGAAAGGATTAGCTGAAAAAAAAGCAATAGTTCAGAATAAGTAACTTAGACAAATATTATTGATAAGCATAGGTTACAGGTCAGAGCATATAATTAGATAACATTTACAAGCAGCGAGCATATAGTAGGCAGATATGAGAACATGCATGAAAAGATGAACATTTCTAAGTAAAAAAAAAATTTGGGCTGGGGGTTGTTTCTTTGTTTCTTCTTTCTCTCCCTCTCGCTGAAGCTCTTCTTCATCAAGGAACTCCCAGGGTAGCAAGGCTAGTGGTCAATGCATTTCTCCCCCTTTTGGCATCATCAAAGAGTGTTTTCCATATTTGATCGCCGCAGCCGCCTCCTCCTTAGGGATGGACTTCCTCTTCTTAGAACCCACTAACAGTTCTGCCATTCTACCAGAAGTTTCAGGCTGACCTTGAATATTTTCATCCTGCCCTAGGGCAATTTGCCGAGAAACTTCATGATGTTCTTGATGTCTTTCACGATGCCCAGATTTTCCAGAATGTTGATGGCTTGATTTCCCAGATTTGGACTTGTGTTTCTTAGATGAGGAGGGTTTCCTCGAAACTGGGTTTGCTTCAGAGGGTTCGGCCATTTTTGTGGGGGTTGATGAAATGTTTATATGAAGAACATAGATGAAAATGAAGAATGTGTGAAATGAGATGTCCCTTTTATAGGTAAAGTCACTAAGGGCAAAAAGGTCATGCTCCTTCACATTATCACACATTGGGTAGCGTAAACGCCTTAAGTTGGATCGATATACCTGATGACACGTGTCGCTTCATATTGTCAGAGAAGTCGAAACGTCTCATTTGGAAGTTGAAGCGTTTTCTGAAGTGACGTGTCTTCTTGGACTTGTGCTGGCGCTCTCTTGGTTTGATCATCCAGCGTCAGTGTGTAATCATTCGGAAGTGGTTTTGCTTCCGGTTGTACTTACTTAAGATTCAACATTGAATACCTGCAAGGACATATATTGGCACTCCGATGCCTAAGTTAGTATTGTTTGAAGTATTTTGAAAAACAATTAAGTACATGGAATTTACACTTCATTGGGTTTACCATTCCCAAATCACCTCTAATAAAAGTAAATTGGTCAACCCCCAGAGGCTTGGTGAAGATATCAGCAAGCTGTTGTTGTGTGGGGACAAACTGTACTTTGACATCTTTCTTTTGAACATGGTCTCTGATGAATGATGTCTGACATCAATGTGCTTTGTCCTAGTGTGCTGAACCGGATTCTTGGCTAGGCTGATTGTGCTTGTGTTGTCACAGAGGATGGGTGCCTCAGGAAATTCCAAGCCAAGATCTCTCAACTGGTTCTTCAGCCACAACACTTGGGCACAACAACTGGCTGCTGCAATGTATTCTGCCTCAGTGGATGACAAGGACACGCAGGTCTGCTTTTTGCTCGCCCAAGACACCAGACAACCACCAAGGAAGGCGCATTGTCCACTGGTGCTTTTCCTATCAGTTTTATAACCTGCATGATCAGAGTCAGAATAAGCCCACAAGAACTCTTGGTTACCTCTGGGATACCAAAGACCAAGTTCTTGTGTCCCCTCAAGGTATCTTAAGATACGTTTAACACATGTTAGATGTGACTCCTTGGGGTTGGCTTGAAATCTAGCACACATGCCTACACTAAATTGAATGTCAGGTCTGCTGGCTGTTAAGTATAGGAGAGAACCTATCATTCCTCTATACATGGGCAGGCTAACAGATTTACCCTTTGCGTCAGCATCAAGTGCGGCAGTGGTGCTCATGGGAGTGTCATACTCCTTGCATTCATCCATCCCAAACTTTTTGAGTAGCTCTCTGCAGTATTTGGCTTGGGAGATGAATATTCCATTCTTCTTCTGCTTAATTTGCAGGCCTAGGAAGAACGTTAGTTCTCCCATCATTGACATTTCAAACTCACCCTGCATGGTCTTAGAAAAATCCTCACAAAGCTTTTCGTTAGTTGCTCCAAAGATAATATCATCAACATAAATTTGAACAATTAGCATGTCTCTATCTTTGTGAAGGATAAACAGTGTATTATCAAGTTTGCCTCTTGAGAAACCTTTGCCTAGCAGAAAGCTGCTAAGTCTCTCATACCAAGCTCTAGGAGCTTGTTTTAGGCCATATAAAGCTTTCTTTAATCTATACACATGTTTGGGGTGCTTATGATCCTCAAAGCCAGGAGGTTGTTCTACATATACCTCTTCTTTAATATAACCATTAAGAAATGCACTCTTTACATCCATTTGATATAGCCTGAAGCCCTTCATGGATGCAAAGGCTAGAAGAATCCTTATTGCTTCAAGTCTCGCGACTGGAGCAAATGTTTCTTCATAGTCAATGCCTTCTTCTTGGTTATATCCTTTGGCAACTAGTCTGGCTTTGTTTCTTGTAATTTGACCTGTCTCATCCAGTTTGTTTTTAAAGACCCATTTGGTCCCTACTATAGATTGATGAGATGGCCTAGGGACTAGTTCCCAGACTTGACTTCTTTCAAATTGGTTTAGCTCTTCCTGCATGGCAATAATCCAGTCGCAGTCCTCAAGAGCTTGTTCAACTGAAGTTGGTTCTATTTGAGATAGAAATGCACCAAACTCAACTTCATTTTGAACCTGCCTTCTGGTTCTCACACCAGAAGAAACATCACCAAGCACTTGATCAAGAGGATGATCTCTGTGATGCCTCCTAGCTGTTGATAAACGTGGCTGTCACCCAAGAGGGGGGGGTGAATTGGGTGAGGGAATAAAACTTAAACTCTTTTCGGAAGACTGCTTGTGCTCGGTGATGATGATAATAAATAATGCTATGCACAAGTCAGTATGCTATGTGATGCAAAATAGAATGATCAAGTATAAATATATGCACACATAAATTTATCCTGGTTCGGTCACCCAGACCTACATCCAGTCCCCAGGCTACACCTGAGATTTCCAATCCACTATTCTTGTTTAAACCGGGCACAAGAGAAGCCTTTACACTTTAGGTTTTACGAGCACGGGTTCACCTAACAACCCACAGGTTTTACACCGGGTTCACCTGCAAACCTTACAAATGCAAGTTTTACGGGCTAACTTGCAACCTATGGAGATTTAGACAACCTCTAAATGCTCCCCCTTACAAATTGTAAGTTTACACTATGTTCACTCTATGAACTGATTGTGCTAAACACTTAGGCTCAAAACTAACTCTCTCTAAGAGTGGATGATGTTACTCACTTAAGTACAAATGAATCACTCTCTAAGAATATTACATATCAAAGTCCGAGAGTAGAAGATGAGAGGAATGTAGAATAGTGTTTCAGATAATAAGCTCCGTTCTCTCTGTCTTTTTCAAGCCCGCTTCTTCAGAAATGAAGAACATCCCTTTTATACCAGCCTCTGAATATCTAACCGTTGGAGAGGCAATAAGACCGTTTGATTATAGACGTTGGGACCTTGTTTACGTTGTCCTCATTAGTGCACAGCAGGGTTGACTTTGCTTTATCTAAAAAGGTGCTCTGACCAAGCTGTTCTGTCAACACTGTTCTGGCAATACTATTCTGACAAAAGTCGTTCTGACATCTGAACATTTTGTACGGTCCGACTCTTGCTTGCTGTCAGAGAGGACTTCGTTCCTCAAGCATAAGTCCAGGATGTTAAGAGACTCATTATCGGAAGCTCTCTTGCTATCTGAAGCTCGTGGACTCTAACATTTTGCTTGCTATCACATAGAGGAACTTTGTCTTCCAAGCACTTGTCCATGAATGATAAGAGTGCTTTGCTATTGGATCCTCTCTTGCTATCAGAAGCTCTCTTATGGACTCTGACTTTTGTGGGCAGTATGAGCTTTGACACCTTGAGTGAATCTTCAGATTATGTTCTCATACTCCTCATGCTTGGTAGGTAACAATGTTGTTTGAATGTGTCTGTTATCCTCTTGTTACCGTTGGAAGGAACATCTTCTTAAATGCTCAGCAGGGTTGACTTGCTTTATCTCTGAAAAGTAGTCCTGACACCTCTGCTCTGACAAAGCATTCTGACTTCCGAGTATGTGACATTTACTCTTGTACTCTTGCTGACGGATGATCATCGTTCATCCGGAAGTGGCAATCTTGCTCTGCAAGGGTTAGTCTCTGAAATCCAATGCCAAGAGTCTTTCCATCCGGAAGCTCATTTGCATCCGCAAGTGTAACTAAGTTCTGCACATACTGGTTAGTCCAACATAGCAATATATATAATCAGATATAGTAAAAACTATACATGTTGTGGGAAATTTGCTATGGGAAGTAGTCTTACTTAGACTATGTTCTGATCTGGTCTATGATGTATCCGGAAGCATTTTTACATCCGGAAGTAAAACTACTAGATGAAGGATCTTGGTTCACTATAACTCACTCTCACTTAGTGTATTTCATCCCAACACTCAGCGCTAGTCACTAAGCTATCGGAAGCACTTTTACTTGACGTAGTGAACTCACTGACGCTTAGGGTGAAATCTATTCTATCAGTCTGCGCCAGTCAAGATCCAACAGGAAGCAACTTCACTTGATGTTGCATTTCCGCTGACGCTCGGGGTTATATCTAGTCTATCAACCTGCGCCAGTCTAAATCTAATAGGAAGTGCTTTCACTCGGCGAAGTAGACTTACTGACGCTTGGGGTAATAACTATTCTATTGCTCTGCGCCAGTCTAAGTCTAACAGGAAGCGCTTTCACTTGGGAAAGTAGACTCACTGACGCTTGGGGTAATATCTATTCTGTCGCTCTGCGCCAGTCTAATTCTAACAGGAAGCGCTTTCACTTGGGGAAGTAGACTCACTGTCGCTTGGAGTAATATCTATTCTATCGCTCTGCGCCAGTCTAAGTCTAACAGGAAGCAACTTCGCTTCCGATTGAACCATAGCTTAGTCTTAGGGTTTGTGCACCTAAGGTTCATGGATTAAGTTAAATCCCTAGTTATTTACTTGCTGACGCTGGGGGATGAAAGCATTCATCCGCATGCGCAAGTCCTAATCTATCCGGAAGTGATCTTACATTCTCAAGTGATCTAACTCAGGATTCTAACCATGTCATCTAATCCTTCCTAAGTGCTGATTATGTTCTCTTAAGTACTAGACCATATCATACCTTAGTCACCATCAAAACTTAAGATTCTAACATTCTCCCCCTTTTTGATGATGACAAACCCATAGATGACTAGAGAACATAATTAAACTTAGATCACTCCCAGAGCACTCCCAGAGCTATAATTAAACTTAGATATCTTATCTATCTCTCAGCTCTAGACATCTCATGTCTCATCTCTCGCTAGACATCTTATATCTCATCTCTAGACATCTCATCTCCATCTCTAGACATCTCATCTCTATCTCTCTCCCCCTTTTGGCTTCATCAAATTCCAACAGGTGCAAGCTAGCCTTAGGGATGGGGATACTTTTATCGTTCTCCTCGGAATGGGCTTTCTACCTAATATTTCTCCCTATGTATCGTTAATAAGGATTTGTTCTAGACTTATTCAATACAACGTACGAGAATTATCAAGAAAAACAATAATGATTCATGATCCTAAATGATTGTATTCGCCCTAATCATTATGTGGGATAGCTAAACATGTTTTTCAAGGATTAAGTCAAGAGCAAAGCATACAAAATGGTGATTGATTGTATTCGCCCTAATCATCAAATCGAGAGGATCAAAATTACTTTTGATATGTTTAAAAATGGTGATTATGATATCAAATGAAATATGTGATTTTAAATTCAAATGAGATGAAATCTGATACCAAATGTAATCAAATGAGATCTGTGAGTTTGAACCTGTGGTATCAAAGGAAATGATTGAATGCCAAATGAAATTTGTGATACCATATGAAATGAAATCAAATCAAATGAAATTTGTGTTTTTAAAAGTGCCAAAAATATTTTCCAAACAAATTGCATCACAGCATCTTAAGAGTTTATTATCGATGACAGCATGTGACTCTCTATTTTCAAGGGATCATTAACAGGTAATGTCCACTTACTTCTCTTCTATATTAAGATTAATCATCATTAAATCAAGAAAGGAAGCATATAAGAGAGGTATGTTATCAATTACTTTCCAGCATGTCATTTAGAGGATACAGATGTGTGAGCTAGGATGATTTTCTAAGACAGTGAATGATTTTGAAGTCAATGCAGATTGAGAGAAACATCCTAAGTTGACACCCTTACCAATGCCATGTATGCATCATATGTAAGAGATGGTAAGGTGTAGATGTTACCACAGATGAGGGGTACTCATACTCTATTAGACTCAGGAATCTGAATCATACGCAGATAAGCATGCTTCCTGACATCTTCAAGAGGTGTGCTATCTCAAGTGGAAACCCCTAGCGCAAGTGCTTTGATGATTCGCTTCGGCAAGCTGAGCTACAACCACAAGTAGACATGACTGGGCAGTCACTCTACTCTTCCCATGGTTCAATAGTTGGCCTGCTATCGAAGGCGCTGATTGTTGTGAAAGCAACCTTGCTCAAACTTGATGATTGGTCCTGCATATGCTTGAGGAAACAAATGCTTTCTGATGGTCAGTGAAAGAACTTAAGATTTAACATTGAAGACCATCCTCAGGACATTCAAGTCAATCTGTGTTAATCAGCACAAGCTAATAATTTTAAGAAATCATGCTTGCTAATTGGTTTAAGAAGATATGAGCAATGATTATGTGAAAACTAATTTTGAAATTATCTATACATTCACATAGTTTCACTATCAAGACATGAACTCTATTTATACTCTCATGGATAAATATCAATGTGATAGTACAGAGAATATTAAACAGGTGGCATATTTTCAGAGTTTCATAAGCAAGTATAGTTCAATACATATGCCTCAAGGATGTTCATGTTAGATCATGAAGACATGTGAATTAATAACATAATGAGATTTTGAAAAAGAGAATCTTCATCCTCACAAAATAATTTGATTAGGATTGAATTCGTTTTACAAAAACAACCAAATTTCAGCATATGATTACGAGAATAATTTCCAAATTTTAGCCCAAGTTCTTCTAGATATGCTCAGTGTGATCTCATTGTTCTTAGGACATCAACAAGCTTGAAATTAATACAGATTATAGCATGCTTGTGATACTATGCCATGTTTTACAGATCTAGCAGAGTTTAATTCAAGGCATTTCCTACGATTTCTAATGCATGTCAGACAAGAGAGAGACTATCCATTTAATTTCACAACAGAATATGTAAGGGATAGAAATGCTCATGTGTATTGGCGAGAGTTTCTCAGGTTTGGTATAGCCATTCCACACATCTTGATAAGAGACATTTTCGTTGCCATTCTCTCTTGGTTATATTCATTGTTCAAGCTTCAATGATCTGTGTCAACATTCTTAAACCACAAACTTGAACTGAGATCATTAGTAGATTGAGAACTTAAAGATGTAATTAAGAGGGATGTATTGTTCTCGAAACCATAGCTGCTTATGCATTGAAAAAGTTGATGCAAGAGATACCACATGAAATGGAAAATCAGAAATAGCTTTTGAGTGCTATCATGAGGTACGGTTGTCATGTAAGTTTAAAGAGGATCGGAATCTGTTTTGAAAGTTTGCATTTCAAAAAGGATCTTTCAAAAATCAAGGTGAATGTATAAACTGTTTTCTTTTCTGAGCGGCGCCCAAAAAAAATTGCTAAGCATATATGAGTAAAACGATTTAGACACCATATGAAAAACTCTGAAGAAGGTTTTTTTTTTTGTTTGTGTCAAAATTCTGAAACTAGTTCTGAATCTTCTTAACAATGTCAGAAATCTTGGAACACAATGATTCAGCATGCACAAATTTAGTAGGTTTTGAAGAAGGTTCAGTTTCAAAGTGTCAGACTTCTTGAATCTGTAAAATCAGTATGCATTATATCAGAAAATGAATTTGATATGATAGGATCATTTTTACAGAAAATAAGGTTATCACAGATAAGGGAAATCATATCAATTTCAGAGAAATAAAATCTGTTAAGCTCATCATGCATTTACTACCCAAAAGATTATTCAAGTAAAGAGGAGGGTAAGAATGATATCACCATAGCTCCATTCGCATCAAGCAGTAGCTCGCTTGATTTTGGTTGACAATGCAAGGATTCTATTTTCAGAGCAGCACCAAAATCTATGCGTGACGAATGCTTATCAAGACTTGACTAATTGTTCAGATGAGGTACAGTCCTGAGTCCTGTTGAGGCTAATAGGATGAATTGGAGCTGGTGCAGAGGGATGAATTCACTTGGTGATCACTACTACTCGCATCTCTCGCCTCTTGAACCCATACTTCTTACACAGCTCTTCACTCAGATTAGGTGCTGGCGCAGAGAGAGACACAGGTTCAGCAGAGGGTATCTCCGCAGGTTGATCACTCAGTGCTATCTCAAGCTTGCCTCTGTGCCAGCAGACTGTTGGGGGCACATGAAACAGATGGCTTCCCCAAGGGCGAGCCTTCCTGCTTGGGCAATCCGCTTCATTTCAATTTCCCTTCTGAGGGCAGCAGTGACATCCTGGTCAAGTTCGAGGGGTGGCTATCTTAGCCTATCTCTCTCTGATTTTGTTCATGTTCCTTGTTCATTTTAGCCCATAACTCATCTTCACCCTTGTCTTGCTGAACCTCCGGATTGCCTTTCCTACAAAATATCAGATAGTTCCTTCCTTTTGTATCCAAGTCTGGATCTGAAGGTCAGTTTGTAGGCTATATGTAATTCACATGCACTTAGAGATTACTTGCTATGTGTATGGCATGGTGAATCTATCATGACTATATGCACAAGGATATACAAGGTTTTTGATCAAGATAGTCATGGATCTCATGTAGATTATGAACATTACTTATTTCTTTAAGCTTTCTTCAATGATGAATATAATGTTCACATCTTAGGAAGCTTAATGTAAAATCTCAATAAGTCCATCTAATATTAGCATAGGAGATTTTACTATCAAATGCTTCGTTGCTAAGTGATCCCTTGCTTACCCAAGGAGATCTTCTATACTTATCCTTGGTTCGAAGCACTTTCTTCTGAGAGGTAGGATTCAAGAGCCTTTTCAATGTTGATCGAGGAATCCACTCTCTCTTGTTCTTCTCAGGATAGTTGAATGGAACTTTGTGATAGCTCATCCTTGAGACAAAACCATTGGCTCTTGTGGTGGCCGACAGCTTCTTATGATTGTACCAGTGGATTTCAGCAGTTGCATCACCACGAGTTCTCTTCTTTGGGATAAGAGGAACTCTTGATCTTTCCTGCACAAGTAAGGCACTAGGAGGATGTTTTGGTACCCATTTGTACTTGGGTCCTACATGGTTAGCACTGGACCTTACTTGTCCTTTAGGAATCCATACAAACTTATTTCTCACATTTGTATTTCTTCTAAGACTGCATGTGTGAGAAATATGTCCTAATCTACCACAATAATGACAGATAATGGAATGATAATCAAAATGAGATTTTCTATCATTATCATGATTAGTTTTCTTTAGAAAAGCTTTTTGTTCCTTTGAAATCTCAGTTTCTTTTGAAGACTTTTCTTGTTCCTTCAACACGTGTTTACAATCAAAACATTTTTCAAGACATGTTGAAGTTTTCTCTGCCGATAGTGGGCTAGCTATCGGAACCACTAGTTCTTTAAAAGAAACCTCGGAAACTTTAGACGTAGAAGAAGAAATTAGTTTTTCAAGTTTCCTATCTTTTTCTTTTAAGCCTAGAAGTTCTTTTGCAAGTTTACAATATTCGGTATATAACTCATTGTATGCATCTTGCAATTCAGAGAGTTCAAGTTCAGATTCAGATACCTCACTTTCTGAATCTTCTAGGCAGAAATGGATACTCTCTTCACTGAAGCCTGCTTCCTCAATATCAGCTTCCAGAAGCTCATCAGTAGATGATCCACAAAGAGCACGAGTTGAGCTTTGGACAGCTGTGCTTTCAAGAGATGGGTTAGAAGCATATATCATATCAAGAGTATTCCAAATATCTCTAGCACTAGAGCAATGTTTGATTTTCTGGAAATCATTTTCAGTTAAGCCTTTGTATAAAATTTGCATTGCTCGAATGTTTAAGGAAAACAAATTTTTCTCCTTTTCAGTCCAGTTTCCTCTTGGTTTGAAATCAAAATCATTTTCAAAAATATCCCACATTTTCAAACTAGTGGATTTTATAAAACTTTCCATTCTTGCTTTCCACCAACAAAAATCAATATTTTCTAACACAGGTGGAATGGTATGATCAAAGCCTTTGGAAAACATTTTAACCCAAATCAGCCAAGGTCTTTGCACTTGAGATCGTTTGATCCTTTAAACAAGTGACCTGCTCTGATACCAAATGATAAACGTGGCTGTCACCCAAGAGGGGGGGGGGGGTGAATTGGGTGAGGGAATAAAACTTAAACTCTTTTCGGAAGACTGCTTGTGCTCGGTGATGATGATAATAAATAATGCTATGCACAAGTCAGTATGCTATGTGATGCAAAATAGAATGATCAAGTATAAATATATGCACACATAAATTTATCCTGGTTCGGTCACCCAGACCTACATCCAGTCCCCAGGCTACACCTGAGATTTCCAATCCACTATTCTTGTTTAAACCGGGCACAAGAGAAGCCTTTACACTTTAGGTTTTACGAGCACGGGTTCACCTAACAACCCACAGGTTTTACACCGGGTTCACCTGCAAACCTTACAAATGCAAGTTTTACGGGCTAACTTGCAACCTATGGAGATTTAGACAACCTCTAAATGCTCCCCCTTACAAATTGTAAGTTTACACTATGTTCACTCTATGAACTGATTGTGCTAAACACTTAGGCTCAAAACTAACTCTCTCTAAGAGTGGATGATGTTACTCACTTAAGTACAAATGAATCACTCTCTAAGAATATTACATATCAAAGTCCGAGAGTAGAAGATGAGAGGAATGTAGAATAGTGTTTCAGATAATAAGCTCCGTTCTCTCTGTCTTTTTCAAGCCCGCTTCTTCAGAAATGAAGAACATCCCTTTTATACCAGCCTCTGAATATCTAACCGTTGGAGAGGCAATAAGACCGTTTGATTATAGACGTTGGGACCTTGTTTACGTTGTCCTCATTAGTGCACAGCAGGGTTGACTTTGCTTTATCTAAAAAGGTGCTCTGACCAAGCTGTTCTGTCAACACTGTTCTGGCAATACTATTCTGACAAAAGTCGTTCTGACATCTGAACATTTTGTACGGTCCGACTCTTGCTTGCTGTCAGAGAGGACTTCGTTCCTCAAGCATAAGTCCAGGATGTTAAGAGACTCATTATCGGAAGCTCTCTTGCTATCTGAAGCTCGTGGACTCTAACATTTTGCTTGCTATCACATAGAGGAACTTTGTCTTCCAAGCACTTGTCCATGAATGATAAGAGTGCTTTGCTATTGGATCCTCTCTTGCTATCAGAAGCTCTCTTATGGACTCTGACTTTTGTGGGCAGTATGAGCTTTGACACCTTGAGTGAATCTTCAGATTATGTTCTCATACTCCTCATGCTTGGTAGGTAACAATGTTGTTTGAATGTGTCTGTTATCCTCTTGTTACCGTTGGAAGGAACATCTTCTTAAATGCTCAGCAGGGTTGACTTGCTTTATCTCTGAAAAGTAGTCCTGACACCTCTGCTCTGACAAAGCATTCTGACTTCCGAGTATGTGACATTTACTCTTGTACTCTTGCTGACGGATGATCATCGTTCATCCGGAAGTGGCAATCTTGCTCTGCAAGGGTTAGTCTCTGAAATCCAATGCCAAGAGTCTTTCCATCCGGAAGCTCATTTGCATCCGCAAGTGTAACTAAGTTCTGCACATACTGGTTAGTCCAACATAGCAATATATATAATCAGATATAGTAAAAACTATACATGTTGTGGGAAATTTGCTATGGGAAGTAGTCTTACTTAGACTATGTTCTGATCTGGTCTATGATGTATCCGGAAGCATTTTTACATCCGGAAGTAAAACTACTAGATGAAGGATCTTGGTTCACTATAACTCACTCTCACTTAGTGTATTTCATCCCAACACTCAGCGCTAGTCACTAAGCTATCGGAAGCACTTTTACTTGACGTAGTGAACTCACTGACGCTTAGGGTGAAATCTATTCTATCAGTCTGCGCCAGTCAAGATCCAACAGGAAGCAACTTCACTTGATGTTGCATTTCCGCTGACGCTCGGGGTTATATCTAGTCTATCAACCTGCGCCAGTCTAAATCTAATAGGAAGTGCTTTCACTCGGCGAAGTAGACTTACTGACGCTTGGGGTAATAACTATTCTATTGCTCTGCGCCAGTCTAAGTCTAACAGGAAGCGCTTTCACTTGGGAAAGTAGACTCACTGACGCTTGGGGTAATATCTATTCTGTCGCTCTGCGCCAGTCTAATTCTAACAGGAAGCGCTTTCACTTGGGGAAGTAGACTCACTGTCGCTTGGAGTAATATCTATTCTATCGCTCTGCGCCAGTCTAAGTCTAACAGGAAGCAACTTCGCTTCCGATTGAACCATAGCTTAGTCTTAGGGTTTGTGCACCTAAGGTTCATGGATTAAGTTAAATCCCTAGTTATTTACTTGCTGACGCTGGGGGATGAAAGCATTCATCCGCATGCGCAAGTCCTAATCTATCCGGAAGTGATCTTACATTCTCAAGTGATCTAACTCAGGATTCTAACCATGTCATCTAATCCTTCCTAAGTGCTGATTATGTTCTCTTAAGTACTAGACCATATCATACCTTAGTCACCATCAAAACTTAAGATTCTAACAGCTGTTGGCAACTGTGCCTCATCACGCACAGTCTGCACTCTAGGTTCATCGCAGAGTTCATCTTCTTCCTTAGGATTGTTTGCTGGTGTTTCTTTTGGTGGTGAAGAAGATGATGGTAATTTTGGGAGGTTAAGTAATTCATCATCTTCTCTGGATTGTCCCCATGTAGGAATTTCATCAAATACAACATGCATGGATTCCTCTACAGTTTTAGTTCTCATGTTGTATATCCTATAAGCTTTACTCCTAAGGGAATATCCTATGAATATACCTATATCAGCCTTTGGATCAAACTTACCCAAGTTTACCTTTCCATTATTATGCACGTAGCATTTTGATCCAAATATTCTGAGGTGGCTGATGTTTGGCTTCCTTCCTTTGTATAGCTCGTATGGAGTCTTATCCAAGCCTTTACGAACATAAGCTCTGTTGGAGATATAGCAAGCAGTGCTCATAGCGTCCGCCCAGAACACTTGAGAAACCTCTTTCTCGTTGAGCATGCTTCTAGCCATCTCCGTCAGAACCCTGTTCTTTCTTTCAACTACTCCATTTTGTTGAGGAGTCCTCGGAGCTGAGAAGTTATGTTCAATTCCATTTTGCTCACATAGCTCAGAGAAGCTATGGTTCTCAAACTCCCCACCGTGGTCTGTCCTTATGGCTGTGATTTTGAGTTCTCTCTCATTCTGCACTTTCTTAGCCAAGACCACAAAAGCATCAAAAGTATCTTGCTTGGAGGCAAGAAACATAGTCCAGGTGAACCTTGAATAGTCATCCACCACTACTAGAGCATATAGGTTTCCACCCACGCTCTTTACTCTTGCTGGCCCAACCAAATCCATGTGAATTAGTTCCAAGGGCCTGCTGGTGGAGACTCTCTTCTTGGTTTTAAACGAGGACTTTGTTTGCTTTCCTCGTTGGCAGGATTCACAGATAAAATCATGCTTGACTTTAAAAGAGGGAATACCTATAGCTAGCTCATTTTTAATTAGCATGTCCAATTGAGTAAAGTTAACATGAGCTAGTCTCTTATGCCAAAGCCAACTATTCTCGTCACTAGATATTAAACATTTTTCCTCTAGCTGTTGACATAAGTCTAAGGTATATAAATTCCCATTTCTGTTTGCCTTAATCTTGCATTTTAAGTTGGCCTTATCTATATTTAGATCCTGCTTATCAACTATTAAGCACTCATTTGAATCAAATATTACCCAATTTCCTCTGTCCGTGCTCTGGCTCACGCTCAGCAGGTTGTGACAGAGACCGTCCACAAGGTAGACATCTTTTACTGGTCCGACCTCTCCAACTCCAGTGATCTTGCCACTTTGATTTCCTCCAAAGGTTACTGTGGCCCCATCTTTGATCACCAGAGATTTGAACTTGTCTCTGTCCCCAGTCATGTGTCTTGAGCATCCACTATCAATATACCATTTCTTGTTCTTGGATGCCTTGAGACACACCTGTAAAATTTAAGCAAACTTAGGTACCCAACTTTTCTTGGGTCCTCGATCATTAGTTTTTAATGCCCTTGGTTTAGAGTCATCCTTGATCTTGGGCTTGTGACTTTTCTGAGCCTCTGGCCGAGTGCTGGCTCTGGACTCTTGGGTTTTCCCTTTGGAATAATTCCAGGCTTGGGATCCTTGTCCTCTCCTAGTTTCCTTTGCAGGAGGAGGATCTTTTGTTGCCTTGGTTCTTTTAGGGACCCATTTGTAGGAGCTGTTAACTCCATGCTTCTTAGCATTACAGGTGGACGTGGAGTGTCCTTTCCTGTTGCAGTAATTACAGAAGCTAAAGGGTGAGGAGCCATGATTGGTGGCTTTATGGAAGAACTTCAAGTAAGGCTTTACTTTTGGTTCTACCCACCTTTTTACCTTAGGGGTATATCCCAAGCCAGTTCTATCCCTATATGCCCTTTGGCTCATTAAAATTACTTTTAGCATTTCTGAACCATTGGTGAACTTCTCCAGGGCATTTTGCAGCTTATTATTTTCCTCTGAGACTTTGCTGCAACTAGAGCAACTCTCAGGTGTTGGGGCGTTGGGTTCTACCTGTGGAGAACCCTGGCCATCCACTATCGGAAGTCTTCTAGCTTCCACTAGTTCCTCACTTAGTGAGTCCACCTTGGACTCAAGTGATTCCTTTTTGGTTTTCAACACCTTATAGGCTTTACATAGTCTAGAGAATTCTTCATGAATCTCATTGTAAGCCTCTTGAAGTTCAGAAAAAGTTACCTCATGATCTTCGTTGGTGAGGTCAACATCTGAAGGTGCTTCTTCATCCTCCTCTCTAGCTACCAGGCAGAGGTTGGCAACTTCTTCTTCGTCACTTGCTTCCTCATCTGAGCTGTTAACCCAAATAGAGGAAACAAGAGCTTTTCTTTTGTCCTTGCCTTTTGACCTCTGCAGGCTGGGGCACTCAGCCTTGAAGTGACCAGGCTTATTGCATTCAAAGCACACAGGGACCTTCTCTTTCTTGTATCCCTTCTTCTCACTGGTATCACCTCTCTGATAGCCTCCCTTCTTTCTGAGGAATTTTCTAAATTTCCTCACCATCATAGCCATCTCCTCATCGTCCATCTCATCATCATCATCTTCATCATTGTCATTGATCCCTTTGCTGGGAGCAACGAGAGCAAGATTTTTGTTCTTGGGTGAAGGTTGAGGAGCTCTCATAGCCAGCAAGGTAGGTTCATATTCAGCAAGAGAGCCAAATAGTGCGGTGATGGAGCTGGTTGATTCACCTTGCACCTCTTGCAAAATAGTTACTTTGGTGATCCAGTCACCCTTCAAGATCTTTAGGATCTTGCTCACTTGCTCTCTTTCAGGGATATCCTTACCCAGCGAGGCCAAATTATTGATGAGATGAGTGAACCTGAGTTCCAGCTCTCTGATAGGCTCGGTAGGACTCAGCATGGCGAATTTATGGAATTCTTCAACCAGCATTTCAATACGTCTCGCCTTTACTCCCCTGGTTCCAGAGTGTGCAGCCTCAAGAGCCTCCCACATATCCTTAGCAGTTTTGTGGTGGCTGATTCTGTGAAATTCTTTGTGGGTGAGAGCACACTGGATGTAGTGCATGGCCCGATGGTTTAGTTGGACTAGAGCATAGTCCTCAGCAGTGTATCTGGCTCGCACTTTTGCAAATCCATCTTCGTCCAGTGGAACATTATCCCCTCGTTCTATGACATCCCAGAGTCTCAAGTCGCTTGACTTGATATATGTCTCCATTCTGTACTTCCAGAACGTATAGTTGTACCCATCGAAGCCTGGGGGCTTATTGGGTTGAACGGCGACATCTGGTAGGCCATAATCTGGATCCATTAATTGATCTTTGCTTTCTGATTCGTTGGAATCGGGTGAGAAAGACCTGCTCTGATACCAAATGAACGTAATGGATGCACAAGAGGGGGGGGTGAATTGTGCTTCAAAAATAAATACTCGAAATAAACAACACAGGATTTATACTGGTTCGGTCTACCTGACCTACGTCCAGTCCTCAACCACCCAGGCTGAGAGTTCCACTATAACTCAGGTTTTAAATCGGGTTCACCTGAAACCTTACAACCGCAAGTTTTAGACGGGATCACTTGCAACCTTACAACCACAAGTTTTGCGGGCTTACTTGCAACCTTTTTACCTAGCTCCCCCTTACACCAAGCAAGGGTTCAACCTTTATAAATAAAGGATTTTACTAACTAAGTTCTCTTTAAGAACAGATGGTGATACACACTTAAGCACAACTAATTGCTCTTATAACAAGAAGAGACTTAACTACAATGAGTACAGAATAAGTACGTGAAGAATCACTCAAAGTGTTAAATGCTCTTTTCTATTTCTGGGCAGCCTTGAATGTGATAAACGTGGCTGTCACCCAAGAGGGGGGGGTGAATTGGGTGAGAGAATAAATTAGATCTTTTGATTCTTCTTTTCGAAAGACTGCTTGTGCTTGGTGATAATATTTACGAAGTAGTGATATGCACAAGTCAGTATGTTATGTGATGCAAAATAGAATGTATGAATGTAAATTTATGCACACATAAATTTATCCTGGTTCGGTCACCCAGACCTACATCCAGTCCCCAGGCTCCACCTGAGATTTTCAATCCACTATTCTTGTTTAAACCGGGCACAAGAGAAGCCTTTACACTTTAGGTTTTACGAGCACGGGTTCACCTAACAACCCACAGGTTTTACACCGGGTTCACCTGCAAACCTTACAAATGCAAGTTTTACGGGCTAACTTGCAACCTATGGAGATTTAGACAACCTCTAAATGCTCCCCCTTACAAATTGTAAGTTTACACTATGTTCACTCTATGAACTGATTGTGCTAAACACTTAAGCTCAAAACTAACTCTCTCTAAGAGTGGATGATGTTACTCACTTAAGTACAATAAAGTTACTCTCTGAAAAATATCACAAATCTGGATCTGAGAGTAGTAGAAGATGTATAGGATGAAGAATATGATATATCAGATACTTTGCTCTGTTCTCTCTCTTTCTTCCATGTCTTCTCTTCTGAATGAATGTCTCTTTTATATTTGGCTTCATAGGCTTCGGTGGCAAGTTGAATATGAACGTTTGAATAGTGCCGTTAATCCTATGTTACCGTTGAGAAGTACATCTTCATTAATGCTTAGCAGGGTAGACTTGCTTTATCTCTGAAAAGTAGTCCTGACACCTCTGCTCTGACAAAAGTATTCTGACTTCTGAGTATGTGATTTTTACTCTTGCACTCTTGCTGACGGATGATCATCTTTCATCCGCAAGTGGTAATCTTGCTCTGCAAGTGTTAAGCTCTGAGTCCCAATGTCAAGAGTCTTTCCATCCGGAAGCTCATTTGCATCCGGAAGCGTGACCATGTTCTGCACATACTGGTTAGTCCAACATAGCAATATATATATAAGAATTGTACATGCTGTGGGAAGTTTGTTTGCTATGGGGAGTAGTTTACTTAGACTGTGTTCTGATTTGGTCTATGATGTATCTGGAAGCATTTTTACATCCGGAAGTAAAACTACTAGATGAAGGATCTTGGTTCACTATAACTCACTCTCACTTAGTGTATTTCATCCCAACACTCAGCGCTAGTCACTAAGCTATCGGAAGCACTTTTACTTGACGTAGTGAACTCAATGACGCTCAGGGTGAAATCTATTCTATCAGTCTGCGCCAGTCAAGATCTAATAGGAAGCAACTTCACTTGATGTTGCATTTCTGCTGACGCTCGGGGTTATATCTAGTCTATCAACCTGCGCCAGTCTAAATCTAATAGGAAGTGCTTTCACTTGGCGAAGTAGACTTACTGACGCTTGGGGTAATAACTATTCTATTGCTCTGCGCCAGTCTGAGTCTAACAGGAAGCGCTTTCACTTGGGAAAGTAGACTTACTGACGCTTGGGGTAATATCTATTCTGTCGCTCTGCGCCAGTCTAATTCTAACAGGAAGCGCTTTCACTTGGGGAAGTAGACTCACTGTCGCTTGGAGTAATATCTATTCTATCGCTCTGCGCCAGTCTAAGTCTAACAGGAAGCAAACTCACTTCCGATTGAAACATAGCTTAGTCTTAAGGTTTTGTGTACCTAATTCTCATGGACTAAGTTATTTCCCAGTGATTTTACTTGCTGATGCTGGGGGATGAAAACATTCATCCGCATGCGCAAGTCCTAATCTATCCGGAAGTAGATCTTCACCCGGAAGCACTCTTACTTGGGATCCTATGTTATCCTATTGCTTCCTAGGCACTTGGTCTAATCCTCTACATTTTAGTCTTCATCAAAACTTAAGATTCTAACATTCTCCCCCTTTTTGATGATGACAAACCTAGTTCTATTAATTAAGTTTATATGAAAGGATTAGCTGAAGAATAAAAGCAATAGTTAAGAGCAGGTAACTCAGACAAATATTATTGACAAGCAGAAGTTACAAGTCAGAGTTATACAATCAAATAACATATACAAGTAAAGAATGTATACAAATAAATTTCACTAAGTATGAATGAAGATATGCATGAAAACAAAATCAACAAAAATATTTGGATTGGGGGTTAGAGTCTGTGTCTCTTTTTCTTTTCCCTCTCTTTCTGTCTCTCTTCATTTTCCTCACGCTCACTCTGGTTTATCTGGGCAATGATCTCTTGAAGCTCTTTTTCCTCTTTTTCCCTTCTGAGCCTTTCTGATTCAATGGACTCCTCGTATGCCCTTTTCATGTTCTCCACTTCTTCATACCCAGGGAAACCTGTAGCATCGTCGAAGTAGCAGACTTCTCCATTGGGATAGTGTACAGCCCGGATTCTTACATTCCATGCAGAGAAGTTGGAATCCTCTTCAACTTCTTGGGCTTTCCTTTTCCCTTTCCCTTTGCTCTTCCCTTTGCTTTTGCTAATTGGAGGAGTGGGCATGGCACTTGCTCTTTCAGCATCGAGGCAAGCCATCTGACCAAAGGATAGTTTGTCAGTGAATCCATACTTCTCAAATTCTTCAGGAGTCATGTCTTCAATTTCCAATTTGACTTCCTTCAGAATTGGAACCGCTTGGACCACTGGATTTTCTTGCACAACCTGAGCAGATGAAGTTCCTTGCTCAGGTAGGTCAGATGGAGTCTCCTCCTCAGACTCATCAGATTCAGTGGTGGCAATTAACTTTCTGGCACGTTTCCTAGCAACGGCCTTCTTTCTGGGTGCACTGAATCTGGCAGCTGGCTCAGACGAGGGAGGAGGATCAGAAGATTGCTCAGATGAAGGGATCTCAGACTCTTGCCCAGAGGATGCAGGAACAGGCTTGGCTATCACAATGGGAGGATGGTTGGGTCTCTTCAGTCCCCACTTCATTATGATCTCCTCAACCATCTCTCTACTTGTTTTATTTGGAGGAGGCTCTGATGATGACTCAGATTGTGAGGATTGTTCATTCTGCCCAAACACAACCATCTCCAAATGTGATCTTTGCTCAGCTGTTCTCTTCTGCTTCAGGAAACGGAGGGCCTCTCCTCTTATAAGGCTCTCTGCACCACTCAGCCTCTGAGACTCATATGCACGACGCAGGGCGGCCGTGATATCTTCATCAATCCAGAGTGAAGGCTGGCTGAGAACATCCCTTGTGGCCATACTTAGGCGAAGAGTAGACATAACATTTCTCCCCCTTTTGTCATCATCAACAGGGGTGAGTGCCAGGGATGGAGTGGATGTGGAGGAGGATGGAGGTGGTTCAGGACCAAATTGCTTGGGAGGGGAGGGTGAGAGGGTAGAGGTGGAGGATGTGGGAGAAGATAGGTGTTCAGGAGTTTGAGGAGGGTCGGGGAAGCAGCTGGTGGTGACAAAGATATCCCCATAAGGATGAGTGGAGGAGTATTCTTTGTAGTTGGCGGAGTCAGGGGTAAAGGGTAAATGGTCATCGGAGAGTGGTTGAAGGCGGGGATACTCGCCGTATGGTTGGCTGAGGGGGTGAATGGCTGTTTCAGATCCTATGGGTCTAGGGCTTGGATGGGTAGGGTTGGAGAAGCGGAGTGGAGAGCGTGTAGGGGCACCTGGTCGTGTGGGAATGGGTGAGGATGAGGATGAGGAAGGTGAGGATGAGAAGTTTCTAGGAGAATGGCGTGGAGAGTTGTGAGGTGAGTCTTGGGTTTGGTCGTCATGGGTAGGTGAAGGTTGGGATTGTTGGTCATTGTTGGGTGATGGTGAGGCTTGTTGGTCATTTTGTGGTGGAGGCTGAGGTTGTTGAGTGTTGGGCGGAGGAGGAGGAGGGTTTTGAGGAGGAGGAGGAGGAGGTGGTAAGTTACCTTGTGATGAGGGTTGGGGAATTTGTAGGTGCTGGAGGATGAGGTCTAATTTTGCATCCACCCTGGCAAGGTGATTCTCGAGTTGTCCTACTCTGTCCTCAAGTCGTTGGATTCGCTCCCCTTGGTGGTGGAAGCCAGCTTCACATTCAACACGGAGAGGACCCACCAAGGAATCAGTCAGTCTAAACAAAAGCTCTTCCTTTATGTCCTCTGCAAAGGCCCTAACAGAAGCTGGAACCCTTGCACTACGGCTTGGCCCAGCATGAGAGTCAACTTCCTGATCGCCTGCTCCAGATGCAGAGGGAGCTGAAGTACCAGAAGCACTACTGGCTTGTGAGCGTGAGCGAGTGGGCTTAGGAGGCTTGAAATACTTGATCCCCATCCTTGCCACGTTGGTTGCTCCCACAGGCCTACACTTGACATTCTCTTCTTCCACAGCAGATGTAGCCTTGATCAGATGCTTCTCAAGAAGGAAGGCAATGATGGTGGGATAGGGAAGATACCCTGACTTGTCATTGCTTAACCAGCGCTGAAGCTCTAGGCATATCAACTGCCCAGGGTTGAAAGGCTTGAGCGAGAGGAGTCTAGGGAACCAAGGGTTGTCCAGCAGTGTGAATTCGTTGAAGTTGCCTCCCTTATGAGTCATTATCCGGGAGTAGACGTAGTACAAGAGCCTGTTAGAATCAGACATCTTGGACACCTTCTTGCTGTTAGTGCCATACAACTCCTCGAGTTCCTCCTTGCTGTACTTGTGAGACTCAGGGTAGATCCATTCATTCATATCCTCTTCTGTGATTCCCATCATCTCATTCAAGGTTCTCCAAGTGAACCTGAAGGTTCTTCCTCTTACAGTGGCAGTGAAGGAGAGTTTGTGGACTTGCTCTTTCCCATCCACCTTTCTGTACTTAGCTCTGCCTGAGAGGGATTGGCAAAAGACTCGCAGGACGTTGACGTTGTAGTCCTGGTTGATGCCCAGCCAAGGCATATACTTTTCCAAGTAAGGGCGCAGATGAGCAAACCCTAGTTCATCCAACTTGTCCAGATTGATGAACAGGCCATGGTTGAAGATGGGAATGGATGTCTCAAATTTGGCGGATACACTCTCCAAAGCCCCATCTCTATAAACTGTGGGATCATCTTCTTCCTCAACCCTCTGCCTCTTGGTGGAAGGCTCCTCAGAAAGATGAACCTTCTTCTTCTTTCCCTTTCCCTGAGCATCTCGCTCTTGTTCAGAACCCACTGTCTGTTCTATTCTACCAGAGGTTTCAGGCTGACCCTGAACGTCTTCACCCTGTCCCCGTGATTGCCCAGAACCTTCTTGGCGTTCATGATGTTCTTCATGTTGTTCTTTATGGTGCCCAGATTTACCAGAATGCTTGTGAGTGGATTTCCCAGATTTCGATTTAAGTTTCTTGGAAGAAGAGGTTTTCTGGATGACTGGGTTGGATTCATTCGTACCGGCCATTTTTGTATGAATGTTGTGTAAATAAAGATGAAATGCAAGAAGTGTGAAAAATAAAGAACACAATGGAGAAGATGAAAAGACTTTTCTGAGAAAATGATGCGAGTGAAAAAGATGTAGTAAAAAGTGAAAAGTGGAAAATGACTTCTATTTATAGGTAAAACTTCTGAGGATAGAATGGGCATACTCTTTCAAATTTTCACACATTGGTTAACGTAAGTTTTTAAGTTGGAACGACACACCTGATGACACGTGTTGCTTCAGAGAAGGCACAGCGTTTCATGGAGGAAGTTGAAACGTTTTCTGAAGTGATGTGTCCCTTGATCTGACACTGGCGCTCGTGATCATATTGAATTATCATCCAGCGCTAGCAAAAGAGTATTCGGAAGTGATTTTGCTTCCGGTTGGACAGACGCTCCTGGTTGCCTTGAGTAGTCATTCAGCGTCAGCACGAGAGCATCCGGAAGTAGTTTTGCTTCCGATGGTACTTACTTAAGATTTAACTTTGAGTGACTCGTTGATGTTCTCTCTTGTGCATCCACAGCGATCAAGCTTTCATAACTAAAACCATATTTGCGTCAAGTAGAGTTTGTTTGATCTTCTTAATTTCAGGAGCAGTAGCTCTCGGAGCCCAGTATGAACAACAACTCATTCAGATTTGATACATTGCTCTGATCAGGTATGATCATGAAAATTGTTGTTCCTTCGTACCTTCTTTCCTACAAAATAGCAAATGATTTCTCTTTCCCATTTTTCAGTCTCCAAACTTGGATCTGACTGGTCAGTTTGTAGGGAGTATGTGATTCTTATGCACTTAAGAATTATTCACTATGGATATAGCATTGCGAATCAACTATGACTATATGCACATGGCTTCTGATAATGATAGTCATAGATAGCATATAGAGTATGAACATTGTGTGAAATATCTTATAAGCCATATCATGTTCATGCTTATGATGCTTAATGTAAAATCTCAATAAGTCCATCTTACATTTGCATAGGAGATTTTACTGTTGCATGCTTCAACCTTAAATAATCCCTTGCTTACCCAAGGAGATCTTTTATACTTATCCTTGGCCTGAAGCACTTTCTTAGAAGAGACAGGATTCGCAGGTTTTCTCCATGTGAGTTGAGACATCCTCTCTCTTTTGTCCTTCTCAGGATAGTTGAATGGAACTCTGTGATAGCTTATCCCTGAGACAAGGTCTTTGTTCCTTGTGGTAGCGCACTGCTTCTTATGATTGAACCAGGTAGTTGCAGTAGTGACATCACCACGAGTTCTCTTCTTTGGGACAAGAGGAACTCTTGATCTTTCCTGCACAGGTAAGGCACTAGAAGGGAGTTTTGGTACCCATTTGTACTTGGGTCCTACATAGTTAGCGCTGGACCTTACTTGTCCTTTGGGGATCCATATATATTTATTTCTCACTTTTAAATTTCTCTTAAAATTGCATGTGTGAGAAATATGACCAGTTCTACCACAATAATGACAGATAATGGGATGATGTTCAGAATCAGATTTCTTATCACTATTATGGTGGTCAGTTTTCTTTTCAAAGACTCTATGTTTATTAACTTTTGAAATCTCAGGGTCTTTTGAAAAGTCTTCTTTTATGATTGGGACTTTGGACTCCTTGGTTGTAGAAGAAGGAATAAGTTCCTCAAGTTCCCTATTCCTTTTTCTTAAGCCTAGAATTTCTTTTGCAAGTTTACAGAATTCAACATGTAGCTCATTATACATATCTTGCAATTCAGAAGTTTCAAGTTTATGTACCTCATTTTCTTCAGCTTCTGAATCTACTAGGCGGAGATCCACTCTCTCTTTGCTGATACTAGCTTCTACTACATCACCATCCAGTAGCTCATCAACGGTGGATTCACAAGGAGCACATAGTGAGCTTTGGACAGCCTTATCATCAAGAAATTGGTTAGAAGCATACATAGTATCAAGAGTGTTCCAAATATCTATAGCCCTAGAGCAATGTTTAATTTTCTGGTAATCATTGTCAGATAAACTTTTGTGCAAAATTTGCATTGCTCTAAGGTTTAAGTAAAATAAGCTTTTGTCCTCTTCTGTCCAATTTACTTTTGGTTTGAAATCAGAGTCCTTTTCAAAAACATCCCACATTTTGAAATCAGTGGATAGTATAAAACTTTTCATCCTTCCCTTCCATAAGTAAAAATCAGCATTTTCTAACACGGGTGGGATTGTATGATCAAAACCTTCAAAACACATTTTGTAACCCAAATCAGCCTAGGTCTTTGCACTTGAGATCGTTGGATCCTTTAAACAAGTGACCTTGCTCTGATACCAAATGATAAACGTGGCTGTCACCCAAGAGGGGGGGTGAATTGGGTGAGAGAATAAATTAGATCTTTTGATTCTTCTTTTCGAAAGACTGCTTGTGCTTGGTGATAATATTTACGAAGTAGTGATATGCACAAGTCAGTATGTTATGTGATGCAAAATAGAATGTATGAATGTAAATTTATGCACACATAAATTTATCCTGGTTCGGTCACCCAGACCTACATCCAGTCCCCAGGCTCCACCTGAGATTTTCAATCCACTATTCTTGTTTAAACCGGGCACAAGAGAAGCCTTTACACTTTAGGTTTTACGAGCACGGGTTCACCTAACAACCCACAGGTTTTACACCGGGTTCACCTGCAAACCTTACAAATGCAAGTTTTACGGGCTAACTTGCAACCTATGGAGATTTAGACAACCTCTAAATGCTCCCCCTTACAAATTGTAAGTTTACACTATGTTCACTCTATGAACTGATTGTGCTAAACACTTAAGCTCAAAACTAACTCTCTCTAAGAGTGGATGATGTTACTCACTTAAGTACAATAAAGTTACTCTCTGAAAAATATCACAAATCTGGATCTGAGAGTAGTAGAAGATGTATAGGATGAAGAATATGATATATCAGATACTTTGCTCTGTTCTCTCTCTTTCTTCCATGTCTTCTCTTCTGAATGAATGTCTCTTTTATATTTGGCTTCATAGGCTTCGGTGGCAAGTTGAATATGAACGTTTGAATAGTGCCGTTAATCCTATGTTACCGTTGAGAAGTACATCTTCATTAATGCTTAGCAGGGTAGACTTGCTTTATCTCTGAAAAGTAGTCCTGACACCTCTGCTCTGACAAAAGTATTCTGACTTCTGAGTATGTGATTTTTACTCTTGCACTCTTGCTGACGGATGATCATCTTTCATCCGCAAGTGGTAATCTTGCTCTGCAAGTGTTAAGCTCTGAGTCTCAATGTCAAGAGTCTTTCCATCCGGAAGCTCATTTGCATCCGGAAGCGTGACCATGTTCTGCACATACTGGTTAGTCCAACATAGCAATATATATATAAGAATTGTACATGCTGTGGGAAGTTTGTTTGCTATGGGGAGTAGTTTACTTAGACTGTGTTCTGATTTGGTCTATGATGTATCTGGAAGCATTTTTACATCCGGAAGTAAAACTACTAGATGAAGGATCTTGGTTCACTATAACTCACTCTCACTTAGTGTATTTCATCCCAACACTCAGCGCTAGTCACTAAGCTATCGGAAGCACTTTTACTTGACGTAGTGAACTCAATGACGCTCAGGGTGAAATCTATTCTATCAGTCTGCGCCAGTCAAGATCTAATAGGAAGCAACTTCACTTGATGTTGCATTTCTGCTGACGCTCGGGGTTATATCTAGTCTATCAACCTGCGCCAGTCTAAATCTAATAGGAAGTGCTTTCACTTGGCGAAGTAGACTTACTGACGCTTGGGGTAATAACTATTCTATTGCTCTGCGCCAGTCTGAGTCTAACAGGAAGCGCTTTCACTTGGGAAAGTAGACTTACTGACGCTTGGGGTAATATCTATTCTGTCGCTCTGCGCCAGTCTAATTCTAACAGGAAGCGCTTTCACTTGGGGAAGTAGACTCACTGTCGCTTGGAGTAATATCTATTCTATCGCTCTGCGCCAGTCTAAGTCTAACAGGAAGCAAACTCACTTCCGATTGAAACATAGCTTAGTCTTAAGGTTTTGTGTACCTAATTCTCATGGACTAAGTTATTTCCCAGTGATTTTACTTGCTGATGCTGGGGGATGAAAACATTCATCCGCATGCGCAAGTCCTAATCTATCCGGAAGTAGATCTTCACCCGGAAGCACTCTTACTTGGGATCCTATGTTATCCTATTGCTTCCTAGGCACTTGGTCTAATCCTCTACATTTTAGTCTTCATCAAAACTTAAGATTCTAACAGAATGCTTTGAAGATTTCTTGTGTTTCTCGCTCTAACTTCTCTCTAGAGTATTCAAGGATAATTGTTGTTGTAATAAATGAAGTTGAGCTCCCTTTATATAGTCTTCAAGCATTTGAACTCTTGGTAGGTGGGAGTCCCGTTTGAATTTGGCCGTTTATCCCAAGTTACCGTTTGCCCAATAAATGCTCCATTAATGCATAGCAGGGTTGACTTGCTTTATCTCTGAAAAGTAGTCCTGACACCTCTGCTCTGATATAAGCATTCTGACTTCTGAGTATGTGATTTTTACTCTTGCACTCTTGCTGACGGATGATCATCTTTCATCCGCAAGTGGTAATCTTGCTCTGCAAGTGTTAAGCTCTGAGTCCCAATGTCAAGAGTCTTTCCATCCGGAAGCTCATTTGCATCCGGAAGCGTGACCATGTTCTGCACATACTGGTTAGTCCAACATAGCAATATATATATATATAAGAATTATACATGCTGTGGGAAGTTTGTTTGCTATGGGGAGTAGTTTACTTAGACTGTGTTCTAATTTGGTCTATGATGTATCTGGAAGCATTTTTACATCCGGAAGTAGAACTACAAGATGAAGGATCTTGGTTCACTATAACTCACTCTCACTTAGTGTATTTCATCCCAACACTCAGCGCTAGTCACTAAGCTATCGGAAGCACTTTTACTTGACGTAGTGAACTCACTGACGCTTAGGGTGAAATCTATTCTATCAATCTGCGCCAGTCTAAATCTAATAGGAAGTGCTTTCACTTGGCGAAGTAGACTTACTGACGCTTGGGGTAATAACTATTCTATTGCTCTGCGCCAGTCTGAGTCTAACAGGAAGCGCTTTCACTTGGGGAAGTAGACTTACTGACGCTTGGGGTAATATCTATTCTGTCGCTCTGCGCCAGTCTAATTCTAACAGGAAGCGCTTTCACTTGGGGAAGTAGACTCACTGTCGCTTGGAGTAATATCTATTCTATCGCTCTGCGCCAGTCTAAGTCTAACAGGAAGCAACTTCGCTTCCGATTGAACCATAGCTTAGTCTTAGGGTTTGTGCACCTAAAGTTCATGGACTAAGTTAAATCCCTAGTTATTTACTTGCTGACGCTGGGGGATGAAAGCATTCATCCGCATGCGCAAGCCCTAATCTAACCGGAAGTAAATCTTCATCCGGAAGCACTCTTACTTGGGATCCTAAGTATACTATTGCTTCCTAGGCACTTGGTCTAATCCTTTATATTTTAGTCTTCATCAAAACTTAAGATTCTAACAAGTTGACTGGGAATGATGATATGACATAATGACGTGGCACAATGAGGCATTATGTTTCACCCCCCATGCTGATATGTATATGACATGGCAAAAATGAAAAAAATTAATCTGATATGTATATCCAGTCATACTTATAATCTGACTGGATATTTAACTAATAAAAAAAACTAAACTAAATTCTCAAATCAATTCAGAGATTGTCTTCTTCTCCGAGTCAGAGGCTTCGATGGTGATGGGCTTCTAGGTCGTCGGACTTCCAGGAGCCTTTGACGGCGGCAGACTACAGGAGCGGGTAAAAAAGAAACTGAAGATGAAAAGCGAGAGAGATAGAAACTGAAAAAAAGGAAACGAAACTGAAAATGAAAAGGGGAAAAAAATATTCGGTTATAACCAAATTTGTAAGCTGAGCTGGAGAGCTTCTTCTCCGATTTTCAATATTGAAACTCACGTTTTGGTTCTCTCAGTCTTCATCACCGGTCCATCTTCTTTTTCTGCCCAAATTTCATCTTCTTTCATTTAGTTGCTGCAATGGAGGCTTTGATCAGAGTGATGAATAAAATTTTTAGAAGTACAGAGATTATGGGATGAAATATGAGAGAGGAAGGATGATTATGGGAACTGGGAAGTTGCAGAGGGGGGTGCGCTGAAGCAAGAAAGACGAAAAGGGGTTGAGATTTTTCTTATTTTTCATTTTATTAATTTAATATACAATCATATTATAAGTAGGGCGAAGGGGCAATGTCATTTTTTTTTTATTTTTGCCATGTCATATACATATCAGCATGGGGGTGACGCATAATGCCTCATGGTGCCACATCATTATGTCATATCATCATTCCCAGTCAGGTCAAACTTAACACCTATATTTAAGAGTGCTAGATTTGTCCCATTTTGGTTTATAATGTCCGGTTTTGCACCATCGAAATTACGGGTGCCAAAGTTGTCCATTTTAAAAATTACGGTGGTTATTTTTGCCCCTTTGCCCAAATCAGATTTACTCAATAAAAACCCTAGGTTTTCAAGAACAAAAACCCAAAAACTAAATCAAAGAGAGGCAGAAAGTACTTACGGAGTTCCAAGGTAAAAGGGGGTCGTGAATCGCCGGAAAACACCATAAATCTCGCCGGAAAATGGCCACTAAGGTGGCTAGCCGAGATTTAAAGGCAAAAGGCCAGGAGAGAAACATGAGAAAAACGAAGTGGAAAGGGAGAATGACTTGAAGAACAACAAGAAAAATTGCAGCTCACCTTCATCGCCGTCATTCGCCGTCGTTCGCTGCCCATACCCTCCGGAAAACGAAGGACAATTAGAGCAAAGAGTTGTTAGGACGTGCAGATCGACCGAGCACCACCAATAACTGAACAACCCACTTGATTTTGAAGCTTAAGATGGAAGAATGAAGGTGGATGGGTGAAGGAAAATGGTGAGAGGGAAGAGGGAGGTGAGGAACGAAAATGGAGAGCTTGAGGAGGAGGAGATGACGGCTGAAAAATGAAGAAGGAAGGAGATGTGTATATGTTAGGGTTTCCGGACAAATTACCAAATTGCCCTTCTATCTTTATTTATTTACTTTTCCATTTTAAATCCTTTAAAACAAATTGTAAAATTATTCTATACACCAACTTACATATTTTCTCCCACCATAGTATTATCTATGTTCTAGAGTATTTTTCATAAAGGTTTTAATTTAAAACTCAACATTTAACTATTTTTCTCAAATTTCCAAAGAAAATAGGCATATTATTTTTTTAAAAACATATATATTTATTTATTGATAATGATTTTTTAAATTTACTAATGATATCATAACACCTTGATTAATTCTTATTATCTTTAATTTAAAAATTGGGATGTTACACTAAGCATTATCAAGTTTTTCATCATTTTATAAATTGAATCAACTTTTTCCTTTGATATTATTTTATAAATTCCATTTTATAAATGGAATTTAAACATTAAAATAACACCCCAATGTGGTTCTTGAACTTTTAAACACTAAGTACACAAACATGAATAACTTATGACATCTGAGGATGAACTCTTGTGCATGACATCAAGTTTTTCACTTCAGTACTTCCTGTACATGCACTTTAAGCGCATGTATAGGAAGTTTCACACATGAAAAGCCTATACATGCTCTTTAAGCGCATGTATATGGATTTAACAATACAATAGCACCCCAATGTGGTTCTCTAACTTTTAAACACTAAGTACACAAGCATGAGTAGCTTATAACATCTGAGGATGAATTCTTATGCATGACTTCAAGTTTTTCACTTTAATACTGCCTTTACATGCGCTTTAAGCGCATGTATATGGATTTTTAACAATACAATAGCACTCCAATGTGGTTCTCTAACTTTTAAACACTAAGTACACAAGCATAAGTAGCTTATGACATCTGAGGATGAACTCTTATGCATGCCTTCAAGTTTTTCACTTTAATACTGCCTTTACATGCGCTTTAAGCGCATGTATATGGACTTTTAACATTAAAATAACACCACAATGTGGTTCTCTAACTTTTAAACAATAAGTACACAAGAATGAGTAGGTTATGACTTCTGAGGATGAACTTTTATGCATAACTTCAAGTTTTTCACTCGAATACATGCGCATGTAGAGACCTCTACATGCGCTTAAAGCACATGTAGAGCCTCTACATGCGCTTTAAGCTCATATATATGTAGTATTATTACATGCAAAACACCACAATGTGATTCTCTAGCTTTTAAACACTTAAGACCAAAAGCATCAGTAGCTTTTGACATCTGAGGAGGAACTCTTATGCTTGACTTCATGTTTTTCACTCTGGTACTGCCTGTACAAATGTAGTATTAACAATGCATAACACCCCAATGGGGTTCTCTAGCTTTTAAACACCTAGACCACAAGCATTAGTAGCTTTTGAAATATGAGGATGAACTCTCAAGCATCACTTCATGTTTTTCCTTCTAATACTGCCTCTACATGCGCTTAAAGCGCATGTAGAGCCCTCTACATGCGCTTTAAGCGCATGTATATGTAGTATTACCACATGCAAAACACCACAATGTGGTTCTTCGAAACTTGATGTCTGTTTCTAGCATGAATAGGATTCATTTCATTTTCTGGTGAGGAAGTCATGTTATCCTATTTACATGCGCTGTAATCGTATGTATTTAGTCGGCTATGTTCATGCGCTTAAAGCGCATGTAAATGTGACTTACTACATCGCTTAAAGCGTATGTAAAGAGTGATATATGTACATGCGCTTAGTCATTACATGCGTTTTTCACTGTCCTTTTATGAGCGCATGTAAAGATGCGCTGATATAGGTTCTATTTGTAGTAGTGTTAGCCTTGTCCCATTGCATAAACGTGATGCCTAATCTTTTCTTCTCTTTAGTATTCCTAACTTCTCTTGCTTCATCTGTTATGCGTTACTACTTTCTGAGCAAAAGCAAGACATGGACTACGAAGAGGCATTAAAGTAAGTGAGGCCATTACATATCAAAGAAGAAGGCTAACCCCAGATCGCAGAACATTGATCATGAACTTGTAGATGAACATACATACCTTCCTTCATTGTTTCTTGTGGCTTAAATAGAGATATGATGAGAGAGATACCCAACAACATTGATGATCAAATGCATTGGGTTCATCATCTTCCTTCTCTTTTCCTTCATGCGTGTGTTTTGAAGAGTCTGTAAATTATTTTTACCCATACATAAGGAGTCTGTTAAATTTAGAGAGGAAACATAGAGTTTTGAGATAATTGAGAGAATCTCATTGAATAATGAATCAATGTTACATCTAATAGACTTGTGTAGTCTATATATAGTGTGAGTGGGAACCAAATAAGGAACTATGCCTTGAACATAAAGCGTTTTAGTCAAGAGACCCAACGCTATACGTTGAACTCTAAAATTACAATACAAAATAAAACTATCTTCATATTTCAAGAGTCTGTAAATGAAGCTCGACATTTTTCCTTTTGATCTTTAGAGTCCTTCAATTAAAAAGAATTTTTAGTCTTTTCCAAGTAAAACTTTATTTCAGTCAAGGACCCACAGAGAAATTTCAAAAAGTTTTAGTCTTTCACTGAAGTTAATTGTTTAATTTGGTCCTTCACTGAAATTCTCCCACAATAAAACAGACTCACTCTTTCATCCTAACCTCCCTTGCTTCATTTGTTGTGCCTTTGTGAGCAAAAGCAAGACTAGTAAAGTTGCGAGGGATTAGTAAAGTTGCCTAGTTCCTCTATTAAAAACAGTAATAAATAATAAATATCTTGATAAATAAATAATATCAGCTTGCTTTTTCATACATCTTTTCTTCTCTTTAGTATTCCTAACTCCCCTTGCGTCATTTGTCATGCGTTGCTACTTACTGAGCAAAAGCAAGACATGGACTACAAAGAGAGGCATTAAAGTAAGGAAGGCATTAGATATGAAAGAAGAAGAAGATGGCGAAGCCCAAGAACAAGAAGAACAACGCTCCATGCGATTTCTGCCTACAACAAACAGCCATTCTATACTGCAGAGCTGACTCTGCGAAGCTCTGCTTATTGTGCGACCAGCACGTGCACTCCGCCAACTCCCTCTCCCGCAAGCACGTGCGGTCCCAGATCTGCGACAATTGCGCCTCCCAACCTGTCTCATTCCGATGTAACACCGACAACCTCCTCCTCTGCCAACACTGCGACTGGGACGCCCACGCCTCCTCCTCCCTCGCCGCCTCCCACCACCGCACCACCCTCCACGGCTGTAGTGTTCATCTACAGCTTCACCATCTCATGGTTCCAACAGAAACTGGTGTGTTGTTTGGTGATGCAACAAAGAAACAGGCTTTGTGGTGTGGGAAGCAGAGACATGTTATATATAAGCAGTTGGTGGAATTGGTGAAGAGGGATTCGGTGGTTGTTGATGTGGTGACCGTTGAGGCTGAGGATTTGGTGCCCCAAGCGCCGCCGCGAAATGAGGACCGGAGAGTTATGCCGGTGGTTTGTGATTCTCTGCAACCATTGCGGCAGGAAGCTCCTGTTGCAAGGCCTTCTTCGTTGCATCATACTAGTTGCAACAAGCACTCAGTCCAGGTCAAATCTTAATTCATCATTTGCATGACTTCTATTTATGAGTACTCCCCGTGTTACTAAATATAAGAGTGACTTTTTTTGAGAATCCTCAGAAAACAAAATGAAATGAACTACTTAATCATGACATATTTTGTATACTGGTATATAGTATGTTAGTTTTGATTTATAAGTCAAATAAATTAGTTTAGAGAATAAATTTATGAAAATCAATTTTTAATGACCTTACTTAGCTCCTGCAAACAAGTCAACCAGCTCTTATATTTATACTCCCTCCATTCCTAAATATAAGTTCACTTTGGTTAATTTGGGGAGATTAAGGAAGACAATAAAATTAAATGATCTTCCTAAAATCCCCTCAATTACTTAACTTAAAAAGGAGGAGGGGTTTTCAATGAAAAGAGGGAGTATAAGGTAGTTTGGGCAAAACTTGAGATAAAATAGGAAGTGGTCTTATATTTAGGAACTTATCCACTTCCCCAAAGTGATCTTATATTTAGGAACGGAGGGAGTATTTAGGAAGGGAGAGAGTATTGGCATTACTCTTCCGCACAAACTATATACCTGGGAGAATGTTTGGTTCAAAATGGAATTTCTTACAAATGCCATGTTTGTTATGCTATGAGCTGGGGAATTGCATTTCTTTTCATTTCTTTTGACCCTGCTCTCGTTGTTGTCTTAACTTAATGGGCTCATTCAAACTGTCTGTTTATATGTTGAAATTTTGTTGAAAAATGGTACTTTGAATATGATGAGATTGGCCCATCATATACATATTATAGGAAGTGGAGGAATGAGGTGATGGTCAAGTAAGGGGTCAGGGGCTGTTCTGGTACTTTGGTCAGGGGCTGTTAGTATTTTGGTCAGGGGCTGTTTTGGTATTTTGTCTATAATTCTGTTAGAGGGTATTTTCGGTATTACACTAGTAGTAGAAAAGTGTATAAATAGAAAGAGATAGACAGAGAGGCGGTTAGGTGAGAATTGGAGTCTTTGGGAGGGTGGTGTTCTCTAATACACTATTGGGAGGGTGGTGTTCTCTAATACACCAATTCAATTGTAGCTTTTGTTGATACTTTGTTGAAATTCAATAATATTTCAGTGTTGTTTTCATCAAAGGTATCAGAGCAAAGATCTAGGGCATGGTTAATACAAGAAAAATGGAGTCCAGAATTGAAGGATGTGATTCGCGATTGAATTTGGTTGAGCAACACATTGAACAGCTCGGCGAAGATGTGAATTTAATGAAGAATGATTTCGCAACCTTGAAAACATTACTTACCGATTTCATGGCGGAATTCAAGGGCAAGAACAAAGGTGAAGATTCGGGAGGCAGAGGCGAATCGCCTTTTAACAAAGGTGGTGATGATTCGGGAAGAACGAAGGATAATCATGATGAAATTGAAGAACCTCAAAATTCTGAAATTGAAATTGAAGAGAGCGAGAACATGAATGGAGAAGCAGTAATCAAATCGAATTCCGAATTGGATTTAGGTAGAAAGAATGTCGACCAAGAGGAATTTGAGGATGACGATTCAGATGGGCCATCGGAAGTCAGCGATGAAATTGAAGTCGAAGAGAGCGAGAACGTGAATGGAGAAGCAGTAATCAAATCGGAAAATGAAGTAAGGGCTGGGATTATGGAAGAACATGCTTGGGAGAAATTTTTTCCGAACGATTTCGCCTCATATGCAAGCTGTTGTGATGAACCTCTGTTTTTGACGTTCTTGAAGAAGGAAGAAGACGCAGAAATTTCTCTAAGCCATTGGGTCTTGGTTAGGGTTCACATGGCACATTGGGGACGAAGCCCTAAATCTGATTGGGGAAACAATTCATCTGGGCCTAATTTTACTGATCTTACAGCCCAGAATGAAGCCCAATTTGCACAACCCATTAGCCCTAGATTGTGCGTCAAAGACACAAAGCTTATCTTTCTTGACACCAACTCTGCGGCCTCCATTACTCTTACTCAGCAACCAGAAAAGTGGAGTAATGCTAAGACGAAGGCATTTTACTTGGACCCAGTGTTTGCATCACCAACGACAAGGGCAGTGCTGTTCGTGCAGGTTGAAGATGCTACTAGATTTGGGGTTCTCTGTTTTGTAGTAGGCGCTATTGAATTCAAAGTCTCATTTGGGAGGTATTATGATTTTACTCAATTGTGGTCCCTTGTTGTTGGAGTCCCCAAATTACTGTGCTTACTAAGATATATTCATGAAGCATGCTATCTTCTTACCACTGAAATTGATAAAGGAGGACGATCAACCATTGAAAAGATATTAACTAGTATTTTCTTACTCTATGATTTTCTGGGAGCTCAAGATCTTGTGCTTGAATTTTCTGGTGACTCTTCCATTGCTTACTTTGAAGAGGTGAAATGGTTTCAGGTTTTAGACATTCTTCTTAGTCAATATGATCCTAAAGAAGAAATTTCTAAATCCATTGGAATTTTCCCTGTTGTTTCCTATCCTTCCCTTGTTGAGAATATTTCTGACATTGAAGATGAAAAATATATAGCAAGAAGAACCATGAATTGGAGCATTACTGAAGGGTCTTTTGCAGGGGAATGGTTTCAAATTGAAATCACATACAGTGGAGTGATAGTCCCATATCACTTTGATGTGTATGAATTGGAATTTTTTGAGATGTATCTGAGGCCTTTTACTTCTATGAGATGTTTTGTGGCTGAATTCTTCAAATTATTGGGCTTTTTGGGGTACAATCATGCAATGACTTGTTTCCCAATCATTCAAGATGGGCCCAAACAGAAATTTATCATTGTTAATAAAATGTTGTGCATACCTAATCTGCTCGCTGAAGTAAGGGGCAAACCAAATAATCCATTTGTATGGACTGTTCATGCTATTTTGGAGTGTGCGCTAGCTGCTATGGAAATTAAGGAGAGTATATGGCTGTTGGGTTTTGCTTGTGTTGAATGGATGCAAATGGATCTAATTTCTTATAGATGGAGAGTCTCGTATCTTTGTTTTATCAATGATATGTGGGCACCTTCCATTATATCTCAGAATCGATTTGAACCTCCAAAACAAGTTGCTGCTGGATTTCTCTTGTTTTTATATTCAGTTCAAGTGCATGGAATTGCAATGGAAAAGCTGACACGTGCAGCAGCTTGTAGCCTGTTTTGTTGGCTAGTAATGCGCCACTTCCTTTTGGCTATAATTGAAGAGAAGTTAACAATTGTCCAAGCAATGAAGCTTGTGATCACTGCCATGACAGATTGGTTGGGGACTTGGATGAAGCTGACCCTCATATATGCTTATCACCTTGAGGACAAGGTGGCTATTCATGGAGGGGGTAATGATGAGATTGGCCCATCATATACATATTATAGGAAGTGGAGGAATGAGGTGATGGTCAAGTAAGGGGTCAGGGGCTGTTCTGGTACTTTGGTCAGGGGCTGTTAGTATTTTGGTCAGGGGCTGTTTTGGTATTTTGTCTATAATTCTGTTAGAGGGTATTTTCGGTATTACACTAGTAGTAGAAAAGTGTATAAATAGAAAGAGATAGACAGAGAGGCGGTTAGGTGAGAATTGGAGTCTTTGGGAGGGTGGTGTTCTCTAATACACTATTGGGAGGGTGGTGTTCTCTAATACACCAATTCAATTGTAGCTTTTGTTGATACTTTGTTGAAATTCAATAATATTTCAGTGTTGTTTTCATCAGAATATTTCAATAGGCATCGGGTATTATATAGGATCAAAGATTTTTCTTGTTGTAGTGACTAATGAAAATGAAGAAAATGATGACTCAAGTCAGCTGCCTACTTCCTTTGTCATAAGCTCGCTAAAAAGCTTCCATGATTTGTTAGTTCATGGTATATACGCATACATTCCAAAATGATGACTCAGTCATCCTCCCTTCCCATGATTGCCGCCAAGGATATTACTTAGATATCTTTTCGCTTGATTGACTCTTTTGTTGAACCACTCATTCGCTTATTACTGATATGTAGTACACGAGTCAAATTTTATTATGGAGCAAAAAGCTGTAGCTGAGTTTTTGCCTTTTTGCAGATATGGGATTTCAATTCTGGACGACTGAGGGATCAGGAAGAATCAAGTACACTTGAAGCAGTCTATGTAGCAAGTGATGGCAGATTTGTAGCTAAAAATTTTAGTGAACTTATCCGAGAATCATCAATAACTGAGGCAAAATTGTTGCAAGATATATGCGATATAAATATTGCATACCACGATATGGTATAATATAACATAAACCCTCTAACTTCCTACCCTCACTTTCCCCCTCTTCCCATTATCTTTCGCTTGTGATTGTCTTACATTGTTGCACGTCTTTGAATTAAACTCATTTGTTTTCCACATGGAATGCGGACATGACATGGAACTATTTCTGGTGTCCTTGTGCCATTTTGGATGTTATGTTTGAGTTTATCTCTAGTCTAGTGGTATTATGTCCTTATTGGAGAACATCACTTTTATCATTATCAAATCTTAGGAAATATTATTAATAGATTCCTTTTAGTTGTTTACTTCGAACCTGGGATTTTTTCCAATGCACTTGTATTATTTCCTGGAAACAACGAAACAAGTTGTTAGAAACATATCAGTATTTGATTGAAGATTGTAATATTTTAAGTCAATAGCACATTTTTTATGCCTTGTCTGGTGAAACACATTTCTTTCATGAAAACTGTGAGACTGTCCCGCTAGCTGCTTCAAACTTTAGCTTACCCAATGGTGCTTTTCTTCAGTTAATGTACAGAGTATTGGGTATTTACCTCTGAATTTTAAGATTATTTCATTACTGAAAACGGATTTATAAAGATGGTTTTCCTGTGTCTATTCAATCTTAATAAGATTAATATGCTTGCAAGATCGATTCTACTTGTACTGTACCTATGGTAGGTGGTGCAAAGAAATTCCAAAAAAAAATAGTTATGCTCTTTACTGCTGCGCGTTTACACGTGTAGGGTATGACTTTATAATGTGGTAAAAATGCAGAATATCTCAAATAACCCAACAACAAGTCTGGGGCCTGCAGCAACATCAGAGAGCAACAACCTACCAACAAGAAAGCAATCTGGTAATGCAGCTGCTCCTGGACAGCAGAAAGGCAACTGTAGTGTCAAGGATTTACATATTGGGGAACATCCTTTGCTTGTCTCAGGTGACAACATGGGAAAAGCAGAACGAAGCCAGGCTGACATGGACCTTATGGCCAAAAACAGGGGCACGGCAATGCTACGCTACAAGGAGAAAAAGAAAACTCGTAGGTGTGTGGTCATCGATCAATCTTGGTTGTCGTAGAAAAGAGATGTTTGATTGATTTTTTTCCCCTGAATATGGGAATTATTTTGTAGGTACGAGAAGCACATAAGATATGAGTCTAGGAAGATGCGGGCTGATACTCGGAAACGAGTCAAAGGCCGATTTGTGAAGGCTACTGACGTGCAAGCCCCTCCTAATAGTTAACATTTTAAGAAGCTTTCTTTGCTTCTTTTTGTAAATATCTACTTTATATGTAGGGAAAATGACAAATAAAGTACTCCGAATATCTTAAAAGACAATGAAGGTACGTAAATTTCTAAAAGGACAAATCAGGTACTTGGGATGAATCTGAGATTTTGAAATGTTGTCAAAAGACTCATATGCCCCTAAAAAAACTACCCAATCCACTCAGCCTCCCCCCCCCAACTTCTTCATCAGTATCACTGCTCTCCTCCTCTTCTCCGTTATCACCAACAGTCTCTCTTCCTTCTCATCATCATCTCCGCCTTCTCTCTTCTTCACCTTCAATTCTCCTCCCAACACTCTCTCTGGCGACGAACGGCCCTTAGGTGAGTCTTCTTAACTTGAATTATGCATTTAGTCTTTCATAAATTGAAGGTTTAATTTCTTTTTCCTTTTTATAATGGAAAGGCATCTGACTTCAATTTTGTTTTAGTTATTGAGTTGTGATGATATTTTATTATTTCAGTGCGGGACGGCTTTTGTGTGTTTGATAAAAGGCTCCTGAACAGAGTATTGGAAACTTTTTTGTGGTACTTTGACCTTCTATTTATCTTACCTGAAAATGAATATGAGCTTCTATTTATTGTTTGTTCTTCGTTTGGTTGCTCTTGAAGTCAAGAATTTAGCAGTGTATGAGTGATTTGAAAATATTATGTCTTGAAATAGCTTCATAGTGGAAGAGTTAAGAGATTTTAACTTCTCCAGGGTCTCTAAAGAGTTATGCCCCCTGCTCTTGGTGGGATTATGTTGTCTATTGATGATTTTTCTCTTGCATTTAAAAGTTGTGACTTTCAATGCTTCTTGAGTTCTGCCTAATTTAAATTTATGAAACTATGAATCTACTTAGAAGTTTCATTGTTCGCTTATCCATGACAGACCTTTACCACTTTCCATTGGGTTCATTGGCAACCCTTTGTTGCTATGATATGTACTTCGATGTGCATTGGCAGCCCACTTGCCATAAATCAGAGTCAAATTTTGTCTGGAGAAGGTCTTCAGCTGGTTTTTCCTGTACTGATGATGTTTAATGCTGCCCGCCTTCTCTTTAGGATGTTACATCTCAAACATTCCTGCATTGAGGTATGCTCACTTCCAAAATTTGAAATTTGTTTTGACCTTTTTAGTAGCTAGTCATTCTCAGTTGCGCATTATGAATGGGCCTGAATATCTGAGGATCTAATCTTGTTATATGCTAATATTTGTTGGGTTCAGATTATAAGATGAAAATGATTGCAGATGATAGACTGTTTTCTTTCTTGTTTTTTTTCTATAGATTGTTTTCATAGTAGCCAATTTGTTTTGATTACTTTTAAGTTGTTTCAAATTGCAGCCAAATGATACTAAACATTTTTGCTTTTATTGGTTATAAAAAGATCAAATTATGCATGAAATTACTTCCCCGCACTATAAAATTTTTGCTTGATTGCATCAAGGTTCTATAAATCATCTTGAATCAATGTTTTTGGTAATTTGTTCTGCAAATCACACATGCATGTGTGTGTGTGTGTGTGTGTGTGTGTGTGTGTGTGTGTGTGTGTGTGTGTGTGTTTGTGTGTGTGTATGTTTGCACCACCACCACCACAACAACAAACAAGCCTTATATTATTAAGTAGGGTCACTACATGAATTACACAACAATATTGAGCTTGATGAGGAACTATTTTTTTACCAACAGTGAGGAGCTAAACATATGGGTATTTTCTTTGGTCTTCCTCTGCTCTTTTTAGTAGGACTCCTAATTCATGGCCTAATTGATTGAAATGTCAATAAAGACAGTTAAGATATTATATAAAGCCTTGCTCAGAAATGAAATGATAGGCTTCTTTGACTTGACAGATTTCTAACATTATATTTGGATGTCAGAATATGATCTTATGTTGCTGATGTGTGTTTTGGTTGTGGGTTGTGATGGATTTTGTTGCAAAAAGTTTTTGGGTGTCTTATTTTACTTTGCTTGTTAATTCTGTTAATGCTTTTGACAGCTAACATGTATTTTTTTTGTAGGCTCATAGCCGAAATTTCAAATAGGAAGGAGGCTGATGTACGTGAGAAGAGTTCTTCAACATATCTGGGACGCATCGAGCAAGAATAAGCAGTTTTGACCTTACTTTGGGAGTAAAGTAAATAGTGCTTAAATTGGTGCTGTTACTGTTTTGGTCATGGTTTGTAAAGTAGAAAATGATATTCACCCTTCTTTTCCTGCCTTGTTTGCTTAAGAACAAGAGGATAAAGAAGGGATAGTAACAATTCTGATTTCATTAGAATTTAGTTATAAGTAGTTGAGGTCTTGGAATGTCAAGGGAGAAACCGTGTTTCTCATTTGAGGTATATGGTTTTGAAATTTGCAGAATTTTGATTGTACTGAACTTTAAATTCAATTGCTTGATGTTATGGATTTCATTGGATGTGAATTAGTGTTAAGTTCCACTATGTGAAGTGTTGTTGTGATTCCTTTGTGTGTTCATAAATGATGGATGAAGTTTAGAATTGTTGATTGCCTGTTGATTTGGATCAAGTTTCTGTGAATATCGAATCAGTAAGTTCTGTGTTTTGTTTGTTCATGTTGATGCCCTATTTTGGCTATGATGCTTGATCTTGTTATTTGTGTTAATGGCCTTTATTATTTTCTTAAAAATGATTACGAATGCATGAAAATAATGTTATAGAACATGGAAATAATAATAATAATAATAAGAAACAAAAACTCGGGGAGAAAACCGAATGATTAAATGGGAAGAATAAGAGGATATGTTGGAACCAAACAGTTACAGCCACAAAACCTTCACTAAAATAAACCAATGTACACATACACAAACCCCTTAGGCCACATCACTGCTTCACCGAAAAAAGAAGCAAAAGAAAACAGGAATACAAAGCATCATATCATATTACAGTTTATAAAAGGGAAAGCTCGGTCTCCATTATATGCTAGGTGCTCTATTTAAACTGAGACCAATGTGGTCATCTTTTGGACTACAACTGAGGGACAACAATTGCACAACATGACCAAAAGGGATGGACATCTCAACCTACCACCCTCGTCCCTTAAGCCTTCAATACTAGCGATATTAACTTCAAAAAACCACCTTTTCCAGTTTATCACATACAAATCATTTACAAAAACCCAATATGTTGCATATCCTAGTGCTTCTTTACTCACTTCATAGCCTCACCCGTTTGAATCAGATAATAAAGCAAGCACTTCAGTATCGCCAAAGTTTGACTGTATGGCGAGGTCAAGGGTGGTTCTTCCCTCTTCATCAACAGCTTGAGGATCAGCTCCCCTGTGATTATCAAATGATTTAAATACCATCAGCTCAACAACAGAAAAAGAGTTTTCAAGGGATTTTCACAAACAAAAAAGGATGCAACTTTCAAAGACAAGTGTAATTCAACCCGAAATGAGTTGTGGAAATATGCAAGTCACCTTGAGAGAAGGAATCTCGCCAATGTAGATTTTTGCTTGAGAATGCAGTGATGGAGAGGTGTTTGGCCTCTCATGTCAGTGGCATTAATACTTGCACCATACTGAAGAAGGAGCTCCAACATGCCAATGTCAGCAGTTTCACAAGCAAGATGAAGTAGAGTGCATCCATCAAGATCACCCATGGTCTGATCTTTTGCTCCCATCATATTCAAAAGTGTGGAGGACCAGTCAAAAGAGTTCCCGGCTAAAGCAGAGTTGTAATCATGGCCTGTCTGCTCTTGTAATAGCATCACTTTAGCAAGGGTTAAAGAAGTATTGCACGTTTGCTCATAAACAGCATTAACATCAACTTCATGATTAACAATGTAACGGTACACAGCTTTTTTGTCGTTAGAACGAACAGCCTCCCAGATCTGTTGTGCCACCATGAGATGACATTGATTGTCTTTGGGCCTGTGAACAAAAAGCTTCTCTGCGTACTGCAATTGGGAGAAACATCAGTTTTAAGGCAGTCAAAATTTCAGAAATTAGAATTTTGCAGAGAAGAAAACAATATATCGTAACGATGTTTTTATGCCCACTCCAAAAAAATAAAAAATAAACTAAAAAGCCAAGTCCCATAAAGAATTTATTATTATGCGTTGCTATCGAAAGCTTTCCATAGAGAAACCCTGGCCATAAAGATGCGATGCATCTCTTTTGTGCTAAGCCAAGGTTTTCTTTATTCGACTTCAGTTTTTTCTAGTGCAACGGCTTTTTGATAGTGCAATTACAAAAACATAATCATTCATCTTATCACATGCATTGAATGCCACATCATTCTTCAGTTTCTTTTTATAAGCACTTCAAGTGCACATTCCTCTGTCATTAAGTGCTTGAAATACAAGATCCAGTCATGAGGACCAGCACAATATAAAAATACCTTTGCATGGATGAACTTTTCCTTCACTGATAAAGAATCAGATTGACAAGGTTTGCTGATGAAGAGAACCTGCGGATTGTCGGACTTGCTTAAGCTTCAAGAGAAGAAGAAAATATCAGCAAGACTTTCTCAAATATTATCAAAACCGAATTAGAGAACAGATGTGCTAGTGCAGATTCTGTACCCTGTGGGGACAAGATCAATCTGAAAGGCATTTCTTGGTTGCAACAATTCCTCCCAGACTGAGTTGGCAAAAGTGTTCCCAAGTGATTGAAATAAACTTATAACAGAAGGTTCCCACACTTTAACATCCAATGTAAGAGACCTAACCTGCATAAAAATTGTAAGCTGGATAAGCAACCTAAGAAATCCTTAACATTAGAAAAATAAACAAACAAGTAAATAAACCTTTCCTGCAAAAAACATCTTAAGAAACGAGGTAGAGCAAAAAATGAATGGAAAGAAACAAAATATACTATTGGAAGATTTGGTAATTGGGTACAACACCATACTCTCAACCTCTACCCTTATATATAACCACACAAGAACAATTGTACCCTCTAATTTGGGCCCAGCAAATAAATAGTTCCTCAACTTACAACTTTTCCTCAATTCTTAACACTTCTTTAGAGAATAATGCATGCATTTCACACCCTTTAAGAATTTCCGAAAATGTTGCATCTCTTCACATACACAAACAGGAAAAGAAATATTCTACAATGAGATGCTAATAATTAATATGGATGGAAGAGAAATGGAAATTAAGCAGGCACACACACACACATTGCTATGCAGCAAAATAAAGCATAATGGATGCATTGAAGAAAGTTGTGACGGTGATTAAAAAAGGTCAACCCAGTTCTAGTCCCCACTTGATGAGGGTGCTGGGGAAGGGAACATACATGGCAGCCTTACCCTGCTTTTTGCAAAGAGGCTGATTCGAAACCACGACCTCAGACCCCATGACAAGCGAGCTTACCATTGAGCCAAGCCGACCCTTCCTCTTTATCAAATTAAATCTTCGCTTGAGGAATGTTGTGCAACAATTTTCCAAGATAAAATTCATGCTCTTGAAGTAATCTTGGAATATTGTTCAATAGATTTGTTGTTAGATAAAGAATATAAAGTATTTTATAGGTAAAAGGAAATCAGCAAATTCATAGATTTGGATTTTTGAAACTTGCTTCCCTTGCTTTAATAAATTCCATCATAAAAAAAATTACCATAGTCATTCCAATTCTGGTCACAATTTTTATAGCTTGCCCATTCACAAGCATTCTTGAACCAGTTCACCGAAATATAGAGAATTCTCAAAGCAACCTAACAAAGTATATTGAAATAGACAAGTGATTAGTACTAGAAGAGATGCTTACCTTTGATATGTGTACGCCAAGATTTCGGTGAACGCCAGAGCACTCAATGCAAACAAGTACCCCGAGATTTAATGATGCCCAATCAGGTTCAGGTGCCCCACAATCAGCACATATTTCATTTCCACAAACTCTTCGCAAAACATCAATTGGTTTTTCGCTTTTGATACATGCTCGCTGCTGTTGCTGCAAGCTTCTTGAGGGGCGTTCCATGTGGGAAGAAGCAAGACCTCTGTCTGATTTATATTCTTCTATAGCAGAGTGATCAAAATCTGAACTTTCAAAGGAACTACTCTCACTGGCAGACCTATTATGACCACTTCCCATTGGACTAGCAGGGAGACACTGAAAAAATGGATAACATTAATAAAAATGACTGAAAGCATATATATACAGAGTCAGCACAGGCCCATGAGATGTACCCTTTCAGGAATCTGAGAACTCAACAATGAAGCAATAACACCTGTGATCTTTTCAATCCAATCCATTTGGTCCAATGCACTCTCTGCCTGCACTGACAAAATATTAAGTTCTATTGAAGACTCAACTTAAGATATGAAAAACCATCAGCTTGTGTTATTATAATAAATAAGAAGTCCAAAAAACCAAATCAAATAACCTGCAAAGTGTAGTTCTTTGTTGGTGAAATTATTCGGAAGCAAAACCTCAAGTCTGATTGGTCTGCATCAACTTTGATAGTTGATGTAAGCAGGTTCACTGTGTGGTGAGCCACAGATTTTTCATCATGTACCCCACCATGATGATGATGAGAAGACAGCCATCGACTCAAGAGCCCAGAACCAAGCTCAGAACTATTCCTCTGACCAGAATGTTGACTACTAGACCCCTACCAAAAATAACCAAACCACAATAATATAAGACACATTTGAAATGGAGATATTACCGTCAATTATTTGCAAGCCATCTATATTTTCTCTACAGATTGCTTACAGATTTGCTGCACTGCTTACGATAGTAATACAACATTCCTCGACTGTCAAGAACAAAAAACCTCCTTTTCCAGTCACCCCTCAAATTTGAAGACCTCTTTGAAAGATAACCTTGTCGAATTGTTTGAACCTAAAATGATGTAAAGATAAAAATGATCAAAAGATACATAATATTTTATCATTGGAGAGTAAAAGCAATATCTTTTTGAGACTAATTCCAGGTTCTTTTCAACCTTTCCCTTGGCAGCAGATTGCATAACTGCTTCTATCATTTTATGTGAACTTCTACCGATGGCTTGTATGCCATCTCCATTAGGAGACCCATTAGAACCGTTTGAAGACCATCTACTCTCTCGATCAACCTGCCTTTTGTACTCTTGCATTCTTTCATTTAGAGCCGCTTGCTCATAATTGGACCTTTCTCTTGACTGCTGAGCATATGTCAGAACCTGAAGAAGAATGTCACAAATAAATCACTTTCATTGTGTCACGGATCACCAGATAACCACCCATTATTTGCTGGTTAACAATAGTCTTATCAACAAAAGAAATCCTTATCCCAATAGGTGGGATGGTTACATAGACTGCACGACATTAACAATAATGTTCAATTCAATAAATATATGGTCCTGTTCAAAGATAAGAAAATATACTGAACCTGGTTTATATATGGCTCCATTTGGTGCAATAACTCATACCCCTGCATGTGAGAGAAGTTACACATGAGCATGCTGTAACAATGAATGTGAATATTCAAAAGATAATACTCCCTATGTTCCTAAATATAAGATCACTTTTGAAATTCAATTTGTTCCTAATTATAAGATCACTTTCTAACTTTTCTCAACTTTTTCCCAAATTAACCCTAATAATGCTTATAATAACAAACAAGAGAGGGAGAATGAGGATAAAGGTATATAGTTGGGATAAATTGGTAATGTCATGTGTAAATAACTAACTTAACTAACTTCCTTAATCTCCTCAAATTAGGGAAAGTGATCTTATATTTAGGAACGGAGGGAGTATAATTTACCTGTTTGAAGTAGCGAAGATGTGCATCCATAGTACCACTGACTGCTTCCAAAAAGTCAAACCTCTTCTTGGCTTCAACAGTTGACAAAGCAGTAACCTGGGCAGAAATTTCATGTTTACTTGTGGGTTAGAGGGTAAACTCATCGTTGGCAGCAATTAACTGAAATGAAACCATCAACTGATAAAAAGTCACTGACCAAATTAAATCGAGCTTGCTCAAATGTGGATCTTGCATTATGAAGCTCCTGACATGCATCCAATGCGTTTTAAAGATATATAATATACAAACAAAAAGGGATACCCTATTTACAAGACAAACAAATGCTTACCTCTTCAAGAGCGCTAGCTAAATCAGTTCTTGTGCCTTTTCTTAGAGATAGGAACTTTTCTCGTGCCTGTAGAGTATTATGACATTCAAAATTAAGTCTCTTCCAAATGATCCATAAATTGTTTTTGTAAACCATACATAAAATCTTTTTTGTTCAAATGAGTTTTCTAGGCACATTCAAACATTTAAGAAGTAAAACAGCTATTGAAATTCTAACTTATAAATGAACTTTGAACAACAAATGTTGACAAATAATTTCTTTTTTCCTCTTGGTTTAAACAAGGATTTTAATTTATCTTGATATTGAAAAAAAAAAATAGTGCAGTTCATATATTCATTGATCAATTTCTATTTCAATGAAGTATAATCATCCAGAAAATAAAAGAAATCAAAGATCAGATGTGTACCTGATCATAGATAAGACTCGCTTTGTCAAAACGCTTGCGTGCTTCCTGCACAAAAGGTGGTTCCCATATATGGAATTACAAATACAAAAATGACTTTGCAAATTATGGGCTAAAGCATAAAGTAACCACCTTTAACTCATCTTTAAAATCTAAATTAGAATAGTAACACCAAACTTGACAATTGTTTCTACAGTTTATTGTAAAAAAGGATGAAACATGTTGGAAATAATTCAACACTGAATAATTTGAATTAGTCAATTTAGGTTAATCTAGTTTTTCTAGGGTTTGTTATTGATTTTATATTATTTATTTATTTGTTTAGTTTATCTAGCTAGATTGTTGCTAGCTAGTTTGACTTATTCTTCTATTTGTATTTCTCTCTCCTCATATTACTATAAACATGGAAGACCATCATTAATAAAATTGTCGGACTATTCTGCCGTTTCTATTTTTCTACATGGCATCAGAGCTAGGTTAATGAGTGGATAGTCCGATCCCTAGGCAACTAGTCTAAGTTGCTTTTGTAATTAGAAACTCAAAAGAGTCGAGATCCTTCCCATATCCTCTTCTTTGTCATTGTTCGTGGAGATTACATTTGTTTAAGGGGAAGAGTGTCGAATTTAAGGTTTTGTTTCTGAGCACTTTTTAAAGACACACACTGCATATATGGTTTCATAGGGAGTCGATCAACGTATTCCTGGTGGTCCGATCAGCTTATGACAACAGGAGGTCAGCGCATGGCCTTCATGTGTTCGCCGCTCATCCACTTGTCGGCGCATGCAGCGAGTGTAATGATTTTCGGCTGGTTTTTCATTGGATTTTTTGGTGGCAGGATTCGTCTCCTCATTTCCGGTCTTTTTGTGGTGATTGTGTTATGTGGGTCGTCTAGTTTTTTAGAATTTCAATGTTTTTCCCGACGGTTGTCTCTGAAGCTCCGTAAGGTTTCAGGTCAGCCCGCAAAACCTGTGGTTTCAGGAGAGCCAGTAAATCCTGTAGGTTGAAGTTAAGCCTGTAAAAGCTTTTTTAAGGTTGTCGGTAAACCCGTGAAAACCGGTGGTTTTAGGAATGCCAGTAAATCCTACAGGTTGCAAGTGAGCCATGAAAACTTGTGGTTGCAAAAGTTTCCGGCTAGTATGGCTAGATTTTGGCGAGTTTGTTGCTGTGTTTTCTTTGGTGCTTTGGACATCTATTTGGATCTCATTTGTTCAGCTTTGGACTGATTTTGATGCTTTGCCCTGGTTTGTTCAATCTTTAGGATTGATTTTGGTCGTTTCAGATCTGTTTCGTCATGGTATGATGAGGTGTTTTGGAGTTGTCATCCTGTTTCCGGTGGATCCTAGTGGTGATTGCATTCGGGTTTTGTGTTGGGATACGACAAGCTCTATGTTGGTGCCTATGTGCCTTATTTGATTGCTCTCTGTGTTGAGTGCTCAAATGTCAGTTCTAATTTTAGGTCAAGTGCATAGTTTTAATGTTCAAGGGGAGTTCAAATCTGATCCAAGAATGGTGATTCTGGCTCCAGTTATTGATAACACTATTGTCTTTGTGAGTATCGCGAAAGATGAAGAACTAATATGAAGTGTTGCGTTTTCAAGCATAATTCAGTTTTGAATTATGGGGGAGTGTTGAAAATAATTCAACACTGAATAATTTGAATTAGTCAATTTAGGCTGATCTAGTTTTTCTAGGGTTTGTTATTGATTTTATATTATTTATTTATTTGTTTAGTTTATCTAGCTAGATTGTTGCTAGTTTGACTTATTCTTCTATTTGTATTTCTCTCTCCTCATATTACTATAAATATGGGAGACCATCATTAATAAAGTTGTCGGACTAATCATTCAGTTGAGAGGGAGATATAAAGAAGCTTATGGACGGAGCATTGTATTATAATGTTCAGGGAATCACCCAGCAAGAACAAAGGATGCAAATTAATGAATAAAAACAAAAATAAGCAAAGGATGCAACAGAGACCAAAGAATAAAAAAATTTGATAAGTTTCAATTGTTGTGACATTTATTTATTAAATATTTCTTAAGTTCCGATTCAGGGGGCCACAAGTTATTCTTTTGGAATTTATATGGCAAGGTTTTCATCCCTTACAACCCAGTTTCAAGGGTGAGTTTCCCATGCTTTCTCATGTCCACATCAATGCTACAACAGCCTCACATTGAGTAACCATTAGTAATTTGTGCAGCACTTATATTATATGGTTCTTCTTCTTAATGCTGATTTTTAAAAGTGGGTCATTCATAGTTACATAGGTCTCCATCAATTGCCATCAAAGCTAAAAGTCATGTCAAGTGTTACTATAGAGGGTGCAACCCTGTGGGCTGTGGCTGAAGTGATTTCCATAGACAGCAGCTCCGAAGGAGGTTGACTCTTTAGGTGCAATGCTATTATGGAGTTCCATACCAAAAGTAACTACTTAGACATTTAACTGGTCTAAAGCCCCCCATATGAGCTACATTCCAAGGGTGGATTTCATAAGCTTGACTAGATGTTGGCTCTACATGGCTTAACTATTTTCTTAATACAACTACACAGCTTAATTCTGATTCTAATAAAAATGGACATAACGTGTAGTCTTTCAACAAGGACACCTTTTGTTTTAAGGCCCAGAACTCCTGATTCACCTCAACCACTCTCATACAACAACAACAAAGCCTTATCCCGCTAGGCAGGACCGTTGTAAACATCTCACCCAATAAACAATTAATCAAGACAAAGTAGATATTGAAAATAATGCTGCTCGTCCAAAAAGTCATGTAGATTGAGCTGCTGATGTTCAGCCAATAACCAGTAAGGATAGGGTGTATCATAAAATGAACTAGATAATGAGGAGGCAAATACCTTGACTTCATTCAAATCAAGATTCACAAATTGGAGTAATCTGTCATTTAGCATATGTTCAACCTGAGGACGAAAGCAGTGTGTATCAAAAGCATAGTAAACAATGTTGAACTTTACAACAGCCAAAAAAAATTCAAATCCATGAACAACAGATAAAAGGCATAAAGAAAAAAGGTTAGAATAATTCTTCCTGGTAGTTAACTGCTAGAAGTGAAGGTAGAAGTTAGCTTCCAAAATTGCTTCTCAGAACAATAGCAATAGCTCTAGCCCTTCTTCATATTCAATTGTACAGAAAGTAACAACACAAACTAAACTCTAAAACCATTTACATTATGATCTCATACCTGTGAGCGAAGGACTTCTTTGTATGTCCCAATTTCTCTCAAGGCTATAGTGAATTTGGTCATAACAGGGCCTGTCAGTGTAAAAAGAATATTGATCGGTGAAGTTAGAAATCATTTTGCTAATGAATGGAGTGAAGAATGCCATGCACGCCAATTATAGAATAATGATGGAAGATATTATCTGAATGAAAATTGAATTGCTATAGTAGAAGAGGCAGTAAAACCACTAGGATGACGCATAAGTGCTTTCAAATGACCACTCGAGAAAATTTACAACAGTTAGGTATACCTCCAAAAGCAACACTGATGGGGTCATTATGGCCTCCACCAAAAGTTTCCAAGGCACTTGCAAATGCAATGTCACCATCATATGCCTCCCCAAGTCCTTCACTAGAAAAGCAAATGCAAAAGCAATTAGAGTGTGCCTCAATAACAACACCATGCACTAAGAATTGGCTGTATCAAATAACTTCAAAATCAATTTTGTATAATTTTTCTATTTTTCATAAACCAAGAGAAACTTCCAACAATGAAATGGAAATGAAAATGAAAACAGATGCTAAAATTATTAGTCCTTGGATCTTTTGCAGGGAAAAAAATTTGCAGTATGCCTGGCTCTCACTAGCAAAAGGCTGCCCTTTATTTTTTACACTATCAGGCAGCCATTTCTTCACAGAATAGATTGACAAAAAATCTGCAAATATTGGCTGTGTAATAAGAACTTGATGCACTTTCTCTTTATAAATTTTTTAGACCTTGGCAACAATATTGTTTTTTGGAGGGGGTTAATTTTTGGGCATGCGTCTATGTTTTTCTGTTCTGTCTTTGGCTTAAAAGGAAGGGCCTGTTCTCAAAAGTACATTGCTGTCGATGTATTTTAACACCAAAGGTTAGATTTCAGAGGCTCTATTTACGATTCATTGCAAGAACTTGACAAAGGAGCTTTTCTTTGAAAGATTTATAGTATCTCAGCTTTCCTGCTCTTGCTTGTCTTTTGAGCCTTCTGTCAGGGTTAAAATATTTTACTAAAATTGAATCTTCTTTCCTCCCAACATCAAAACATATAGTAATAGTTATACTTATATCATGATCTAAGAAAGGAACATAGTTCCAGCTATTTCAGAGCCAAGGTAAGGGAATACCAACACAAACTGTGGACAGCCAATTCACATTTTTAAGATGATTTCACAGAAAGGCAAAAGAGTTTGCGATCATTCATGGTCACAAACAGTGTCATTAAAAAAATAAATATCATACGTGTATTTTCTGCACCCTTTGTAAAATTTCAAACCTCTCTCTCTCAAAGATTCCGAACCCTCCTCCATGCATTGTATCTGTTTTGTAATATCCGCACACATCAGGTCAATTAATAAATAAACAATCAATTTGATATTTAAGTAAGGTGAGACTATATAGTAAGAATTTCCAAGACAAACAGTGAAGGGAAGCAGGGAACTGTATAACCGGATATATATATATATATAGGTGTCAGAAGACAAAGATCTCTTTTGCTAAATGCAAAGCAAAATAGTGAAGAGTACAAAATGTCCTCACTCGACAACAGAAAATTACTCATAATTAAATTCAAAATAAAAAAACTCCTGATGAAAACTAATAACTACTAACCCTAGGGAAGAGCCACTAACCACAAAATTCCTACATTACAGGGAATTCAAGTTATCAGATTCAGATCATCCAATCAACAATGAATAAAATACATTCTCAAAAGAACTTAATTTTAATTTACTCTGTCAAACTTTAAACACAATCTGTAAACAATGAAGTGTCATGTTATTATAGCAAATTTAAGCTCACTTCTAACTTTAAACAGTTTTCAATGTAGTGTCATCCCATGGTTTTAGTAGCAATGTAGATGTAGATTCTCTGCGCTGACAGTAGATCCAGTTTCAAAAATTACAAAATTCACAGAATATCCACAATGTATAAGAATGTCCAAAAACCTTACAAAATCTACATCTAACTAGTATAGTATTAGCATTACATTCTAGAAGAATGGAAAGATTAAAACCTTAATACCGACATAATTTAGCGTAGCAAGAAATAATTAATTGTTGACTTGTACAAGCAACAATCAAGTAACAACTCATTGCGTGAAACGCTTGGAAACATTTGGCTGAGCAGCACTATTTGCATCACGTCATGAAATTGAATACATTTTTTTCAGTATCAAAAGAACACAACGGCAAACAATTATAGCCAAAACTAGGCAAAGTGTGAGGGAGGATAATAACGGTATTTAACACACTCAAGAGCACACAAGTAAGTTAGTTAGAGTATTGAAAAAACGTCGTAGAATAGCACAGCTAGTGTGATCACTCAAAACAAGACAATGAAATTTGAAAGAGAACTGAAGGAGAGAGGAAATGACCTGCTTGCGAAACATAGGAGAGTCGTCGAGCTTTGCGAATTGCATTTTGGCCGATGTACAGAAGAATAATATTTTACCGTTACCATACCACAAAAATCAATGCCGATCGAGTGTTATCAGCACGAAAGAGGCAAAAGTCGAAGCGAGATCTCAGGATTATTTTCTTTATTGAGTTCCAAAAAAGAGAATCAAAGTGATCAAAGAGCTAAACAAGCTTCTGCGACGGAATTAAAGCATGAAAATGAGCATTTGCAAGACAAGAGCTACTTTCTACACCTTCAAACTATGGTGGCGAGATTTTGTGCTTTATTGGATTCCAGAAAATGAGAAAATATGTTTGGTGTGAAAGAAGGGAAGGGGAAGGACAAAACCCTAGAAACCCCACCACTAAAACACGGGCAATTGTTTAATAACCTTCCACCACGCACACTGTTACTTCTTCTCATACATGTTCACTCATATCATATCATATGCTTTCTTTCTTTCTTTATTTTTTGAGAATGGATGGCCAAAGTTAAAGGGCACACAAAGTCTTGGGACTTGAGTTACGTTCAGCCAAATTCATTTCTCTCATTACCAAATCCATGTGTCATGTGTGTTACACTCACACACATTTGATTAAAGTGAGGGCATTGAGTGCCTGCCTTTCCTTTCTTTCTCTTGCCTCTTTCCTTTTTCGTTTTTTTTTTTAATAATTTTCATTGGATTTGATTTAATTAATTAATTAATTTTTGGTATTAAGTGAAAGTGGGAGTGGAACTACGTCGTTTTGGGCAAGCCCGAGGCCAAAAGAGGAACGGCGTTACTCCGGCATCTCCTTCAGTTTCTGTCACCTTTGCAGAGAAGAAGGGTCCCACACACGCGCTTGCTTGGCGCGTGGTTGGGAATCATCTCTGGGCAAGCGTCAATCCAGCAACCAGCGAGATGTCTGTCTAAGAGGCGCGTTCTGTCATGCGCATAACAATTTTTTTTTATCATAAATTTTCTGTCAAAGTATATTTTTCGTCTCTTATATTTACATTAAGTTTTAATTTAGGGAAAATCTCAAATAAATCTCTCTCAATACCTAAAAAAGGACAAGTGAGGAACCTAAACTTCCAAAAGGACTAGGAACCAGCACCTACCTGTCATTTTAAAATTGGGAAAATGACAAAAAATGACACTTGAATTTGAGTTTAACAAAATAGGGTCTCTAATTCCAACTTAGATAAATAAGGGATAGTCCCCAATTTGTTCTAAATGAAATTTGTGACTTTGTGCCAAAAAAGTGGTGAATGACGATTCTAAAGTAGTTAATAGCGATAGTTGAGTAGTTATTGAGAATAGTAGTTAATAGCGATACGATGGTAGTTAACTGTAATACATGAGTAGTTATCCAATAACTACTCAAGTATCCTTTTTAACTACGTTAAAATCACCATTCACTACTTTTTTGGCACAAAATCACAAATTTCATTTAGGACAAATTGGGAATTATCCTTTATTTGTCTAAGTTGGAATTGGAGACCCCATTTTGTCCAACTCAAATTCAAGTGTCATTTTTTTGTCATTTTCCCTTTAAAATTTTGCGAAAAGACAAAATTCCCTCATCCTAACACACAAATTACTACCCCACGCTAAACTCACCCTAACACTCACCCTCTTCTCGCAATTTGTGTTTTAGGATGGGGCAATTTTGTCTTTTCACAAAATTTTAAAATGACAGGTAGGTGCTGATTCCTTCATAGTCCTTTTGGAAGTTTAGGTTCCTCACTTGTCCTTTTAAGTATTGGGAGAGATTTATTTGGGATTTTCCCTTTAATTTAATCATTTATTTTTGGAAAGTACACTTTTATTCCTTTTTAACATGGTTAGTTTCCCTTAAATTTAAATAATTAAATTGGGGCAAAAAATAATAAATTTTGAAAATATAAGAATAATTACACTAAGATATTTTAATCCAAGCATTTTTTCAATATTTAATAATTATTTAAAATTGTTGGGTTAACATTTTTCGTTAAGTGAAATTAACGGTGTTGACAAAAAAGGAGTAAAAGTGTACTTAACATAAAAGATTAAATTGAAACTTGATACAAACATAAGAGACTAAAAATATATTTTGCCTAAATTTTTCTAATACTATTTTCCCTATGATAGGCAATTCAAATATTCAATTCGTGCCTTTAGCCCAAAAAAAAGCAATTCTATTCATACCCAAGTGATTGAAATTTAGAGGTGGTAATATGGATAGAAGCTTTTGACTAACCTAAACTTGTTTTTAAGGACCATATAGGGCCTCAATTAAAAATGGGTCTTTTCTCACATTAACAAATTTGTGAGAAAAGATTCAAATGGCCTTAACAATTTGAGGTTAGAAAGGGTGGGGTCAGAATCGATTGATGTGTTTGTGTTTTAAAAGCATTTGAGTCATTTGCCTAAATTTGTTAATGTATATTAGGTGTCTATGACCTAACTTGTCCTTTTTACAATTTAGCAATTTCAATTGTCTTTTTACTAATTAAGAAGACTTTATTTGTTTTTTTCCCTATATTTTATATGTTAACTTCTAATCAATCACTACCTATTCTAGATTCTATTACTAAATACTTGAGCAACCAATGACAAAGCTTTTAAGGTTGGTGTCTTCCCCTCCTATTACAAATGTCTTACCTAGGATTGGAATTCAAGGTTTCAAGAGATATAGCTAGCCTCTCCACCACTATACCAACTATATATTGGTTTAGAAATAATTTTAGTGATGAATATTGTACACTTTTCATTTCACTTTTTATATTTATCATTTTTCTCTAAATTAATTAATCTGAATTTTTATAATATGCCATAATCCTAGAAAAACTGCACTTATATGTATAAAAGAAAAAGAAAAACTGCACTTATTAATTTTTATTGTTTATAAAAATCAAATAATATATATATATATACTACCTCCGGTTATAAATATAGGACATAATTGACTTTTTTTTAGAGATTAAGGTTGCGAAATATGTTATTAAATGATGATATATTTGGTATATATTTAGATTATCCATTAGTTTATAGGTTTAATAAACTAGTTTGAGGGGAAAATTAGGTAAATCAATTTATAATTAACTTATTTTTGTTTTTTTAGGATTTTCCAGAAAAAGTCAATTAGGTCTTATATTTAGGACCGGAGGGAGTACATACATACATACATACATACATACATACATACATATATATACACACACACACACTTGTTTTTATAATCTCCGATACTTGACTTTTGAAATTAAGGAACAAATTGTTGTGTTCAAATAGATTGTTTTATTTTAGTGAATAATCAACCGCTATATATTTGATTTACAAAATGTAGTATTACCCAAAGAAAGAATGCAATTTAAAACTTGTATAAAAAAAGAATCCAATTTATGGAAAAGTATATTAATTAAGTGCACCCACTCAAATCCTACTTTAATCATATCCAATTTTAATTTCAAACTTTAATCTACCATTATCAAGTTTTAACATCTTTAAAATTTAAATTTTATTACTACTTCTATTCCGTAATATAAAAGCATAAAATTTGAATAATTTTGGTCTAAAATGTAATAAGAGTTCATCTTACATTTTTTCTTCATTTAATGTATTTTTTCCTGCATTGCCTCTAATTCTTTTTCATATTTATAATGATTATGTATTCCTCTCTCTAAATAGTATCATAATAAATATTGGCAATATTGGAAAGAAAACATTAACTCTAAACACTCAATTAACATTCACATGTTTTTTAAGAAACATGTTTTGGCAGCTGAGCTCTTATATTACAGACTAGAGGAATACTTGTAGACTCTCTTATATTAGTGATGCTCTATCTTTGCTTCTGTATCATTCTTCTCAAATTCCAGTTTCTGATTTTCCAGAAAGCACTTGGGGCCAAAAAGACTATTCTCAAGCAAGCACCACAATCCAAACTTATGAAAATGCAGTAACACTTAATTATTCTTCTTTCACTCGACCAAAATCATCCACAAATCCACAATAAAATGAGTTAGATCACACTTAAATTAAAGTTGTTTATGGATGTCTATAAATTATTTTTGCTTTTTATTTCTTTAGTTGTCAATATAAATGATATTTTCAATAATTTAGTATTTTTAGCGAATAAACACGTCCTTACATTTCCTCTCTTTCCCACTGCGGTTTTTCCTTTTTCCATTCCCAATCCCTGCAAATCAAAATTACCAGTAGAAATTCCTCACTTGCCTATATTTCTTCCATCATCCCACTGATAGTCACCTTCACCGCTTTTATGTTTTAATTTCCCTCATCATTATCTTCACAAGTTTCTGATTTTTTTTTTCCACAAAATTTCTTATTTCCCAGTTTGTCATCCTAACCGCTTTTTGCCAGTGTCACTTTTTATTCTGTTTTGCATTTCACACGAACAACTGGGCTTGTCGGTATGAGTTCTTCTTTTCAATTTTCATTTTAACAATTTCTGTATCCTCCCTCCGGTCCCAAATATAAGACCTATTTGGAGACTTAAGTTTGGTCCTAAATATAAGACCTAATTAAAATTTGTGTCATTGATTTCCAAAATTACCCTTGTTAACAATTTAATTAGGAATATTCTTCAGTTCTCTCATCAGATCCAAAGAGTCATTGTCTCTTGTTTGCTCCACCCTCTCGCCAATTCCACTCCACTGAGAATGACCACAACTTCCTTTACGAATCTGAATCCAACAGAGAAGATGACGAAAACACCAAAAACAAAGATAAAGAAGTTGAAGAAATTGACAATTTCAAGGCTTTAAGGGAGAAGAAGCAGATGGAGTTATTTATTAATGGAAGTATCAATCGACAATGATCTAGTTAAACCTCCATAAGTGAAACAAAGCAAATCAGAAAATTGAAAAGACGAACAATCAAATTGACATAATTAATCAGATCGAAGCAAATATATAGATAAATTGAATCGATCAACACTGATCTAGTTAGATCTCCATCAGTGAAGCTTGGTTGTGGAGGAGGAATGACGGAGATTAATGAAATTCACAAAGATGAAAAAAATTGATGGAGATGCGAAGATGAATTAGAAATGCAATAGTAAAATATTGATCGGAGAGTCAATCAAGCTTGACGAGGAAGATGAAAGGTGTTGGAAGGCCTATTCGAAGCTTGTTGAAGAAGATGATTGATCTCGGAGGATGCACGATGCTGAAGAATTCAGGGTCAGTTTGGAAGCATGAAAGTAAAATGAAGAATTAGAAAGTGATGAAAGTGTTTCAATTATCAAGAAAAAAATGAAGGGTGGCTGTTTGGCTGACACATGGATGAATTTGAAAGTGATTTTTTATTATAAACACATAATTTTTTTCTGTAATGAATGTGGAGCTTAAATGACAGTAATACCCCTTCTTATTGTAACATTCTCAAAAAGCCCCTGATTGAAAAAAGAAACCCCCACTAGGACTCATCTCTTTTTTATGCGAAGCTTGTCTCTAGCTTTAAACCACAAAAAAAAACCTTGTCTCCAACAAGGAGGCGCTGTGTTGAGGACCAAGGTGTCCAGCTGGAGAATGGAAGACAGAAACTTGGGGACTGAGTTGTGGGAGACAAAGTTGATTGGTTGGTTGTCGCTAGATTTTGTTGTGTGGGGTGGTGGTGAGTGTGATTTCGTGATAATACTGTTTGTTCAAACCCTCTTCCACCCCAATCTGCCGTTGTCACCGTCATAGTTCATTTGTGGAAGGGATTTGAGTGTTGGATTGAAACTTTATAACCTCCAAAGGAGAAAATTTTAATTGTTTAGATTGATTATTGATGGGTTTTATTCTATTGTCTTTGATCTTCTCACATTGTTCTTGCCCAAACAATTTTCTAGCAATGGTGGTGGTGACATGGAGTTGTTGGATATAATTTATGTCAAATGGAGTTTACCTGGAAACACCTCCATCTTTTCCGGTAGCAAAATATGGTAAAATCGATTTTGGCATCCTAAAATCGATTGTAGACATTTAACATTGATTTCGCCATTGTAAAATCGATTTTAGCATCAACAATGATAGCTACAAAGTGTACTCATATTGGACCTTTTCAAATCACGTCATCCCCAAACATTTCCCAACATTATTGCAGTCAAACAGAAGAACCTGGACAAGAACTTCACACAAGACCCATGTAGATTTTAACTGTATGTATAGTTTGGAAAACAATTATTGCTAACCCAACAACTTTAAAGTGAAAACTCATTCATTTAATCAAAATAAACTCACACATCACAGACACTCAACACTTCAAACTGAACACAAAAACAGGGTCACAGATGTAGGAGAAATGCAATCATGTTTGAGCATCACCATCAATACCCATATAAACAAAAAAGACCCCACTGATATGCAACTACGTTGACCACCTTTACTTTCGTCTTCTTACTCGGTACACTATGCAGCTCACAAATATGTCTTCAACCCACTCGCACCAATGACAACCCAAAGCTTCTCACTTGTTTTTTGTTTGCCCGTATATGATCCCAAGCTCCTAGCTGTGATTTTGATGTAATCCTTGAGCTTAATTGAAGGGCAGTTTAGTACTTAGGACATGGGCCTACACTTGTTTTGGTGGGAAGCCAAATTTAACCATTTCCGACTTGAATTTTGGTGGGAAATGAAAGTGACTCTTTTCTGCAGGTCAAACGTGCCTAGAATTGGAAAGTGTTTCACTTTCTAATTCTGAGGCCACAATTCTCGCTTCCAACAGGCCATCAAAAGGGGAGGAAGTTCTAGATGGGAAGAAAGCAAACCAAAGAATTTTGTTCAGACAAAAAAACAGAAAATTTTGAAAGAGGGGTATTATTGGAAAATACATAAAATTAACTAATATTTTCCTTAATCTCCTCAAATTAGGTAAATAGGTCTTATATTTAGGACTGGATGGAGTATAAATTAAGGGTTTTACATGTTTTCATTCCATACTTTTTTCGGCCAACCACTTTATCATTTTATTCCACAACCTCATGCACATCTCTTCATGGCGGCAAGTTTGTGGCATCTAGTCATCATCCCCACTGGTTTTACCAACAAGTTACGTCATCAACAAAATTTTCAACCCCAAAAGATCCTTGGTTTTATCACTCTAACTTCTCTTTTATTTTTATTATTACTGTCATTTCATTTTATAATTTACTTATTTATTTACTCAGTTATTTATATTTTCCTTATTAGATTATTATTATTTTATTTGTCATTTTATTTAGTTTGTTCTTTCCATATAATATATATTATTTATTATAACTGTAAAAATTATTTCTATTACTTGATTTACTGTAAGGGATACTCCGCCTATATTTATAGCCGGTCCCAAGCCCGGATAAAGGAGTATGGTTGTGTTAGGCTTCGGCAGCCAGCGTAAAAATATTTGTCGAATCTTATGAACATGGATTCACACATTTATTATAACAATAGGTCATTGTCTAGTAGTGTAAATTTATTACCAAGCATGACTAGTGATCGAACAAAATGGCGTCGTGTGATATATGTAGCCAACCTCACCTGGTTGGGATAAGACTTTGTTATTGTTGTACTTTACAATAATAAAGCAAGTGACCATGGTTATTCAATTAGAAAATTTTGAGAATAAATAAAAACGTTGGTCATAAATGTATTTGTCTCTACAATCCTAGACCATTATTTTTTATTTATATGCACACATGGCAGTTAAAATCTATCATCTCATCATTTCATGTCAACAAAATCTATGCCAAGTCACTTAGTATTCCCATGACCATTTCTCCCCAGAAAGAGGAAGTCAATTGAGAAAGTTTGTAGCAGCAGTCTCGGAAAACTAAGTGACTTGGCATGGAATTTTGTTGACGTTCGATGATAAGATGATAGTTGTTAATTGTCATGTATACATGTAAGTAAAAAAACATGATGAGAGATAACATTTTCTCTCATTTTTCTTTCCTCTCCATTTTCTCTCCTCCCATTTGTTTTCCTCTCCCATTTTCCCTTCATCCAAGCAGACCATTTGGTTAAAAAATTCCGCTCAGGGACAGGGGCAGTGGTTTTGTAGTGTTTTTGCCATGCGTGGAGTCGCATAAGGGGTATTTGAGTTTTCCCTGTTGGAGCTAATGGGATATATGAGCGAAAAAGGATGCAATTCACTCATGGGTCCTACCTATGAATGTCTATTATCATTGTTTTAACTATTTAGGCATTTGATTGAGTTAGTAAATGAATTTCAACCTTGTATAGATTAAAACGTGTATTCGAATCTCGCGAAACACTCTCATTGGGAGAGAGGACAACCCTACCTATGTGGGCAGCACTATCCATTTGAGTCCACATTAATTGGTTGCTAATAGGCGCCGAATTACAGCGGTGTTTAACAGAAAAACTATCATTATTGTCAACTAAACACACTTTTCATGCTTATGTAATTAAGATCCCTATTAAAATGATAAGTAAAAAAAAAATTAACGAGACCTAATATTTCTATATAATGAAAACACTCTAAAAAGCGTGATGAAAAAAAAACTATAATGGATAAAAAAAAAACTATAATGCATGAATTAACGCACCCTTGTTGCTGCTGTTAATACTTGCTACGACATACTACTACAATCCAAACAAAACAATGCATAAAAATCAACATAATTTAAATTCTTACACAAAAAAATAAATTCATATAGATGTAAAAAGGTTAACTTTTTTACTACAAGATGAACATGAACATGAAGAAGCTTGTACTGCCTTATCAGTAGCTCCTTTTTTTTTTGACCAATATCAGTAGCTCGTTGAAGGTATAGAGATTGGGGCTCTTTGGTTGAAAGTGTATAATGGAAATGAAATTGAGTGTAACAGGTAAAAGTGAAAAATAGAGGTAAATTAGATAATGATAAGATGTAAAAGTTTGTGGGGCCCATGAAAAGTGTGAGATTGAAAGAGAAAGTTTGTGGGCCCTAGAATATACTACCTCCTAATTGACTTTTTTGGAGAGATTAAGGTTACGAAATAGGTTATTAAATGATGACATATTTGATATATTTTTAGATTATCTATTAGTTTATAGGTAAAATAAACTAGTTTAAAGGAAAAAATTAGGTAAATCAATTTATAATTAACTTATTTTGTTTTTTTAAGGATTTTCTCGAAAAAGTCAATTAGGTCTTATAATTAGGATTAGATGGAGTATGTAAATTACTATTTCAATTTCCTTCTTTCAATTCCACTTTAAATTTCCTGTCAACCAAACGCACCAACGGGAAGAGTGAGTTCTTTTAATTAAAATAATCATACAAAAAATATAGTGTAGGGCCCACCAAGTATGAAAGTAACGGAAGTTACTCTATTTTAACGGAAGTGGTGTTTTTTTGCACCAATTTAAAAAGTCCATGGGTATTTTTCTCCCAAAAAAGTTTATGGTATTAGGGTACACCTATGGGCCCGTTTGGTTCAAACTCAATATGCAATGTAATGGTGTGTAATGCAATGTAATGGTAATGTAATGCAATCTTAATTACACTGATTGTGTTTGGTTCGTCTTTAATGGGAAGATGCAATCAATATTTTATTTAAAATTATAATATTACACAAAGTCCAATTTACCCTCTACCCCATTTCCATTTGTTAAAATAAAATCTCATATCCCATTTCCATTTACCCATTTCCCTTACCCCTCACCTTCATTATTCATTCTGCAGAGCTTACCGTGGCTGTCAGCCTCAACCCCGCCGTCATCCACGCCCTTGCCGTCGACCTTGCCTTGGCCTCCATATTTTGGTAATTTTATTGTTGCTCACTTTCCTATGATCTGTATTGCTCACTTCGCCTCTATACCCACTGGTTTTTTCCTCGCATCAGATTGTTTTTATGGGGTTAGAGTATGTAATTGTACAAATATCTGGGTATTGCTTGCTCACAATGATTTTTATTGCTTGTTTTTTTCCACGCATCATTATTGTCCTGTTATTGTGTTGTTGAAGAATAGGAAGAAACCATGATATCTAACATTATAAACCCCATAATCGAAATTATAAACCCCATAATTCGGACATGCATTATACAGAAATTATAAAGAACCATATGATATCTAACATTATAAACCCATAGTCTGAAGAGGAAACAACAAACAAAAAACCCAGGTATAAACCAAACTTATAGTCTATTATGAAGATCTCAAAGATGTTGGGGTTTTGATTATGGATGATTTCTTTTATTGAATTTTCGCTTATGATTGATTTTGATTATGGATATGTTTTGATGATGGTTGATTCTTTTCCAGAATGAATGTGAAGAAGAATAGTGGAAATATTTTTGATCAGAAAGAATCGGGGAATTGACATGATGATTGATTTGTTTGTATGAGGGCAAATATGGTCTTTTTGTAAAAGTAATGAGGATAAAATTGACATTTTCAATAACATTACATGGTTGCAATGAAGATTCATAGGGGGACCCCTATGAAAGAAGATTACCAAAAAATATGCAATGTTGATTACAATTGTAATCAACATTACCATTACCAAGTCCAACCAAACAAGCCACATATGGTAATGTAATCAAGATTACCATTGCATGTGTGCAATGTAATCGAACCAAACGGGGCCTATGAGATAAGTTTGTAGGTATTTTTGACCTTTTACCCATGTGTAAGACATGTATGGATTAAAAGCACCAGAAAAAGAAAACTTATGTGAATAACATTGTTAAATCTCAACATATAACGTATTTGATACATACTACATAAGAATGGCAATGAAACAACACTAGGATACAAAGAAACAGGCATATAACAATCAAGACGATATAGCTGAAAAAGAAACTTATTGTAGAGCAGAAAGGCATTGGTTAGATAAATCATATGTACAATCACACACTTCAGAATGAGGAGGGTATAGTTGAGAGATGAACTTAAACTGAGAAAAGAAAATACTCTCTCGGTCCTAAATATAAGACCTAGTTCACTTTTTTGGAAAATCCTAAAAAAAGCAAAAAATAAGTTAATTATAAATTGATTTACCTAATCTTTTCCTTTAGACTAGTTTATTTTACCTATAAACTAATGGATTACCTAAAAATATATTAAATATATCATCATTTGATAACATATTTCGCAATCTTAATCTCAATTAGGTCTTATATTTAGAACCCGAGGTAGTACTCAGTAATATATAATCTGAATTCACATTAAACAAGAGGATAAAAGCCGCAACATGCCAATGGAGGCGGCAGTAATAACAGAAGATGCGGCAAATCCAGAAAATGTAATCAAACCAGAAAAGAAATGTAACCATCATCTTTCTTGAATAGGTGAACGACAGAAACCACTATCTGTCTAGATATCTATAGACTATACGACTCCAATTGTTATGTACACTAAACTCTGAACTCAGATGTTGGCTCTTTTTACTGCTGCACTATAATTTATCAGCAATTCTGCCTAGAGCATCTGCAAGCTTATCAAGAACAGCAACTAGGTGAATAGCATGGTCTTTCCGTTGCTCCCTATCCAACTGGAAATTTATATTCTGAGCTTCAAGCTGGGCACTCAACATCTTCCCATTTCTTTCTAACACATCAATCAATTGATTTTGCAGGATTTCTTCTTCCTCGTCCGTTGTTGGAAACCGCTTCCTCTTTCGTCCTATGTGAGACGTCGAACCTGTTTCGGGATTTGGGCCTCGCTGTTTCTCGTTACTCCCACCTATACATTAAATGGATGTCATTGATATCACCAAAGCAACTCCTTTAGTCTGAGATGCCCTTACATGGGAAGAACTCCAGCCACATAACTAAAGCCAACAAACTTAATGGCATGCATAATGTCTACAACAAATAGTTTTATCCAACTAGGTGGAGAGTGACATGCACAATGTCTGTATGGAAACTGTGATACCAAAAACTTGTTCGAGCATTAATCATGTGAGAGATTAAAGCCACTATGGGCAAATCAGCGTCTAATCCCAAGTTTGATTAGATCAGATATGACCTTTTGTTTAAAAAGTTCCACTCAGCTCCCTTGAACGATTGATACATATTGTAAAAATATCCCAAACATGACGACAAAGATACTTTTTTTTATCATAAGACGACAAAGGTACTTACTCTATGCATGAGTATACTTTATTTTCAACGTGACAGTGAAATTATCTAAGTTGATGGTAAAATTTAATATAACAATTTTAATTTTATTCCATGACAGAATTATAAAAAAGTAATTTTATTTTTTGAAAGGAAATATCCTTTGGACAAAATGCTACAATGATTTTTTTTAAAAGAAAAAAGAAATCAAGTCCACCGCTAATTCTAAAAATGAGGATTTCCATGTATATTTTAATCAAACCTCAAGAAAGGTTACTTCACAGGAATACCACTTTCCAAGAACAATGTCCCACAGATGATCAAGATGCTGAGGTATGACCATAAACAAACTCTTAGAGAGCATTCTCTATATTGAAAAAAAAATTAGATCTCATTCAGGTTTAGGGATGCAAGTGATACACATATTCTCAAGCAACCACAAGACTATTTCTAGTAAGCAGTAGAACATTGGATAACAATATCCAGACTGATCCCCACATTTACAGTAACCAAATGAGCATCATATTATGTTGTGAACCAGGTGTTTTCAACCATAAGAGATGGATATAATCAACAAGGCACCTACATTAGAAGAATGAATAATACAGAACTGGAAAAAATTATCCAATTATGGCATCATGGATAATCAAATGTAATTAAGAAACAATTTTACACATTAATGATCAAAGAGCTGATTTGTAGCAGGAAACATCAGTAACATCGATGGAAACAACAGAATTACTAATTATTTATTTATCTATTTCAGCATAATAAACTACAACTTCACCAATATGACCTAAAAAGAAATTCCTTGTCCCTATTAATTTTCAATATAAAATCAAATTCAAATAGATTTGAAAAACTAAAATTTTAGCCAGAACTAAAGCCACCTAAAGAACAAAGATTGAAGCCTCATTGGATTGAATCACATACTGTCAATCAACCACATTGCTCAACTTCATTATGCGATTTGCTGGTATAAAGCATAGTTCACCAGTTAAAAAAATCCAACATAAATAATATTATTTTGGAAATTGTCATAAACAAAATGTTCAACCAATCACAGAAAGGGAGTAAAGAAAACATTTTCAAGGCAGTGGAAGTATGAAACAATACCTTGAGCATTTCCTTCACCTTGACAGCCACCCAGAAGAGGTTGATATTGCTTCTCTGTAAAGTGAGAAAAAACATGAAGCAACAAAGCAGTATTTGAGAAATTCAGAAATCATACAAAGGCATAGTCAGATGTTTCATTGTTATCCAAAAGGCCAAAATCAGATAGTAGTTCTTCCTACCCTCTTCAGTCCATACTAAACATATCAAAATTTATTCCAAATCTTCAATGATATGAACACATAAGAACATCATAATATATTGACAGTGCATACTGTATAGTACTCCCTCCACACCTCTTTGGGGGAAAACCTCTTTCTAATTGTTCTCACATTTTCCTCAAATCATCCTTATGAATGCTTCTAAATATTTTACTTCTGTGAGGATTACACGAGTTAGATAAAATGAAATACTCCAAATTGAATTGCAGAGACAATAAAATGGATTGCAAGAATTAATAATCAACAAAGAATAGAGGGAAATGAAATCTACAAGCAAGAAGGGTAAAGAATGAGAAAATGCTTATTTTCTGGACCACGTGATTTGAAGTAACTAAACTAACGCATTCAAACCTAGGTTTTGAAATTTTGAAATCAGCGCATACAAAAACTCACCTTTTTTTTTGATAAAAAACTCGCACCTTTTTCATTATATTTATTTTTGGGGGAATTGCAGTTTAGTCCCTGGTAAGGGAAATTAATACTGGAAGGTCCCAATACATTCCAAAATAATTATAAAGTCCCAGGGGTCCTTTCCTGCAATTGTTTGCTTAACTTCAATGACCATTTTGCCCTCATTAAAGATGGTTGTCATCTCACTGGTCCCTACAGGGGGACTATGTTTTCATCTTATGAGGGCCATGGTCATTGAAGATAAGCAAACAATTGCAGGAAAGGTCTCCTGGGACTTTATAATTATTTTGGAATGTATTGGGACCTTCCAGTATTAATTTCCCTTACCAGGGACTAAACTGCAAATTTCCCTTTATTTTTTTGCATCAAAACCTAGGTTTCACTTAAGTCAAACAAACACTCATGAAAGTACTCACAGCCTTTTCACAATAACATTTCTGAAAAACTAGGTTTTTTTCCAGGAGCTATTCTGCAAAAGCTATATTCAGAGTTTTTTTATCTGAAAACCTAAACCTAGGTGTTTGAGGCTAAAAGGAACTATTTTTTTAGCTTTTTCAGAAGCTATTCTCATTAAAGGTTTTTTCAGTTTTTCTCCCAGAAGCTATTCTTCGAAAGCTATATGATCCTTGATCCTATGTAACAAAACTAGGTAACTATGCAAAATCATATAGCCATATAGCAATATAGCCACCTGAGATTGGGATGGGAGCCGAAACAGGCGGCGGGGTCGGCATTGTTGCGGCATCCTTCCTAGGCACTTCCTTCCGGGGACTCACCCCGGCCTCCTCCCCTTCAAAATCCGAAAACAACCCGTCTTCGCCGGCGGCGCTCCGGCTATCATACAAAACAGCCTCAGCATCAGCCTCTTGCCCCTTCTCCGCCGCCGCCGGCGCCAAAGCCAGCGCCAACGCCGGCGCCGGCGACCCCAAATCAAGAATGTCATATACCTCCCTATCAAAAAACCCCGGCAACTTCTTCTCCCTCCTCAAATCATTCCTCATCACCCAAAACGACTCCGAATCGTCCCTCCTCTGAGATTCCCACTCCTTGATCTTCTTATAGTCGCCGGCCAAATTGCTCCACCGTTTCCGGCACTGCACTGGGCCCCTATTAACGCCGTGTTTTTTGCAGTACGATGATACTGAGGCCCACTTTGGCTCCAACTGAGAACTCCCAAATGGTAACCCAGAACCTCGGCTTCCTCGAATTTGGGTCTCGGCGTCCCTCTTGCCATGTATGAGGACGAGAATCTCCTGTCGTGTCCAACGAGGTAGTCTTGGCGCTTTGACGCCGTCTTCTATGGCGTCTGTTGTTGGTGGGTGGTGGAATTCGACGCCGTTAGTGGCGCCGTCTGTTTGGGCGTCGACGGTGGGGCCCAGGGATAATTGCTGCTCTAAGGCCATTAACATGTGGAGTGAGAGAGGTTTATGTATGTGTGTGTGTGTGCTGTGTGTGGGGGAGAAAAGAAAAGAGAAAAGAAGGGATGTCCGTTACGGCGTTTTAAGGAGAGAGAGAGAGAGTCAGCTCATCTTTCTTAGTGGAAAGTGGGGTTTTTGTTGGGGATGCGTCTAATGCACCCTTTGTTGTTTGTTTCAAATTGATTCCTACAATTTCTCTCTTGTTTTTTAGGCTAAAAGCTTTAATACAAGTGGGTTTTCTTAAAAAGGAAGGGTTTTGGTCATTTTATATGAATGAAATGAGATTATGTGAGTTTCTTTAACTTATGTGCACTGTTGTAAGAATTTCTCGGCTGGACGGTATGTCCAACCACTTCATATTTCGACTCAATAGTTATTTGTTTGATCGTCGGTTTCAGCGATCCGATTGTGTTGAATTATGACCTGAAACCCTGTCTTACTCGTTTTCCAGTCCGACTTTCATAGCACTGCTTATGTGGTTGATGTTCTGATAAGAATTAAAGATTTGAAGAATTTTCTTTTATTCGACAAAAATTGAAGGATTGAAATATGTAATTTGAACCTGGCGGGTTGGTGTGAGTGGTAAGTACTCTCGTCCCTTAAGCAAGTGGTTGGAGGTTCAATCCTTAGTTCTTGCAAATGGAGCAAATTCATAGGTCATCTGTCTGCCCCCTATATTGGACTTCAGAACAGCGAGATTAATCTCACTTGACACGCAAGTGGGGATACCCTTATGTAATAAAAAAAAATCTGTAATTTGAAACTTGAGGATCAAAACTAAAATATGGGTGAGTTTGAGAGACAACTTGTATTAATCCTACTTTCTTTAAAAAGAAAATATTTGGCACATCTTACTGGCCATAGTGTTCACTCTACAGCTATTGACCCTTTAAGCCCCTTAATAAGGGGTTATTTTTCTATATAAAATATAAAATATGTTATATACATTAATGGATACTTATTGGGTCATGTACTCATATCTTACTTTAATTCTCAATGAATGTGATTTTCTTTATTTACAAAAGGTTTATTCCCTGCCGTTGGTTTGACATGATCAAATTTACTCTCAATCTCTCGTATGTTTTCTTTCCTTTTTTAAAAAACTCACATTTTAGGTCATTTTCTGATCATACTGCTAAAAGCCTCATTATGGATACGGCGATTGTGTATGTTTGAGGTAGTTTTAAAGCTTTGAAACGTTCACATAAAAAAAACAGTTCCGTAATCGAATAATCAATTCATTAAAAAGTTTTGATAAAAAAAAAAAAATTCATTAAAAAGCTAAATAATACCGAATCACTACTATTTTAATTAGTTTTCCAATCCTCAATTAAAGTCCTGGATCCCACCCCATATATGGGAGTTGATAAGGGCATGTTACCCTACCACTAAGTAATAATATATTGATCAAGCTCTCTAACCTTTAGAGTCAATATCATCCTTATTTTGAAGGATAAGCATGGAATCCATGTTTATTTCAAATGGCAATATCAAAAACGTACTTTTGGTCCTCTAATTATAAACAATTTTTTAACATATTCTCATAAACTTCTATTAAAGTATCATTTTAAGAATTTAATCTCCTTAATTTAAAATCGCAATATTTTATGTAAGGAGTTTTGGACACCATAAATTTTTTTGAAGTATAAAAATGCACATAAACTTAACAAATTGAAGAAGTTTTAATACAAACTCTAACACCCGTATAATTTCTAGGATTCAGAGCTTATGTTAATTAATTGAAATGATCAATTCAAAAAGATTAAATGTGCAATTTTAACAACAAAATTTTGTGCACAAAATATTTTTATAAATATTTTGATATTTGTGAAACAAAAATGCATATAAGCTTTTATATAATGAAACTATCTTAGCACAAGTCATAGGGATGTTAAACTTTTATTATCATTTAGTATTGTGGGCCCCACATTAATTCACTGAAAATTATTATTTTAGAAAATCCATTATTTGTTTTTCTTTCCTACAAGTCATAGGGATTCTATCTTGTTTTTACCTTGCTTGTTTTTACCTTGCATCTAGGTCTAAAAGTGCATGATGATCAGCACTTTATATTTGTTCAATAATTCATTGTTTTGAGAGTTGGTGTATTGTTATAGAAAAGAGGTAAAATCATTTTAGAGAAACCTAATATCATCTTAGGGAAATTGAAGCTTAAACATGTTTTTGTCAGTTCAATAGCATGTTTGAGAATCACTGAACATGATTTTTTTTCATAAATTCAAGGGTAAAGGTGAAAAAATATGACTAAACTTTACCCTAAGTTGCATTTCTATGACTAAAGTTTCGCAAGGAGCAAAAATACCACCAAACTTGAAATCGAGGTGCAAAACTATGATTTCCGTCAACTATGACGGTATTGACCGTTAGTCTTTGACATGTTGGATGCTGAGTGTGCAATAATGACCATGTGGCATTCTGAATAGACTCTTTATTGGTGTTATGTGGAATAAGGGGTAAATGTATTTAAAGTAAATGTATTTTGAGTGCAAATATGAGTTTGTTGTTAGAATAAAATAATCATATTTTTTACATTATTTTAAATACATTTACCCTTTATCCCACATAACACCAATAAAGAGTCTATTCAGTATGCCACATGGTCATTATTGCACACTCAGCATCCTACAAGTCGAAGACTAACGGACAACACCGTCATAGTTGACGGAAATCATAGTTTTGCACCTCGATCCCAAGTTTGGTGGTATTTTTGCTCCTTGCAAAACTTTAGTCATAGAAATGCAACTTAGGGTAAAGTTTAGTCATATTTTTGCACCTTTGCCCTAAATTCAATAGTATGAGAGTGTGAGGGTTTTGGAAGATAAAGATCAACCTTTGACTTGAGAGAGAGTATTTCATTGCATTAGAATTTTTGATGAAGTTGATTATATTTGATGGCTAATTAAAAGTCATTTTCCAAAGTCCATTTTGTTTATTCCATATGAATTTTAACTTAAAACATAAGTTTCATTTGACTTAAGTAGGAGGGTTGACTCTCTTGAGTTGACTTTATCCTCTCTCCCCCTCCTCTCTAACTTTTTGGGTGGTGGTGAGATCTTTTCTCTCGTCGTTGTACGAGTTTTATCCTTGGCATCTACTTTCCCGGCCCGGTTCTTGCCGGGGAAGGAGACGTCCGTAACTTTCATTGTCTGCGCTTTCACGTTTCCTTCTGTTTCAAATGGTTTGGTGACATGTTTATGTTGAAATAAATGGGTCTGGTTGTTTCGACAACAATATTAATTTCTTCTACCCAATCTTCATCTTATGTATCAGTTTTGTATATGTACATTTGTTTCTGTGAGATCTACTCATGGAAGATTTTTAAAAACCAAATTGATTGTTTTATTGCCGATAAGAGGTGTGGATCCTTTGGGATGGTTCTTCGAACAACCACTATCCATGTTTACCTTTTTAGGTTTCTATGTATTATCATTTGAATTTTCTTTATACAGATCTATTTTGTATTCCAATTTTCTAGTTTAATAAAATCGTCTATGCAATTTGAACAAAAAAAATTTAACTTAAGTAGAAATAATAATAAGATAGATATATTGACATAATAATACAAATAATACTGTAGACCCGTGTGCAATGCATGTAGATTGTAGAGATCGTCTAGTTGTAAGTGAATCTATTCTTATTTTCTCTCTTCTTTCAACGAGGACCTCTTGGAATCCTTCCTAGCGACTGAAGAAAATTTTTAATTGGTTTTGAATTGGTTGGATTTGCACTTACATGGAAATTCGAATAATTCAAAAATGGAGAAACTAACTAGGTTCTCGAGAAATTTCTATGATATTGGAATTTTGTGTGGTTTGATGGTTTCTATAATGAACTGATGGAAGGCTTTAATTGGTTTAAATTTGTTTGAAATTGGTGTGTATGGATTAAAAGACCTAGGGTTTGATCCTAAAGGTCATTTATGTTTAGAAATTCCATTTGTAATAGGGTTAAATATCGTTCTGGCCAATGAACAATTTTGAAAGGGTCAAATTGGCCAAAGAACAATAAAAAGGTTCATTCTGCCCAAAAAACAATAAAAATGACTCATTTTGGGCAATGAGCTACTTGAAAATACCAAAATAACCCTTGAGACCCACATTTTCAAAAATTATTTTAATTATGTCCCAAGGGTTATTTTGGTATTTTCAAGTAGCTTATTGGCCAAAATGAGTCATTTTTATTGTTCTTTGGCCAGAATGAGCCCTTTTATTGTTCTTTGGCCAATTTGATCTTTTCAAAATTGTTTATTGGCCAGAATGATATTTAACCCTGTGTTATATTAAAAAAAGAACTTCCATCGGCTTAATCTTGGCAGATGATACATTTTGAGAAAATGTCTAAGCTATGGAATTCGAGAATTTATCATGAATTGAGATAATTGAGATTTTATTGAGGCCAGGGCTAATGAGTATTAATAGACTATAACAAACTAATTAAGCATAATAAAATATAATTTATTGACTTTTGAGGGAATAATTCCCTAAGAGGAGCATGTGGTCATTTGATTCATTAATTTAAACTCATGCGTGTGTCATCTGTGTAGAGGAACTATTGTTGATCTTGGGTACAAAGGATTGTGATTGTGGTGACTTTTATTTGATTTTAAGAGGTAACAATATTTTACTTATCCTTCATGTTTGTCTCTTCTTGATGGAGGTTTGTGAATCTGGTTTATGAAAAGGATTTATGAAACAATATTTTGTATTAAAATTGTCTTGTAGGGACTTTTTTTTTTAATTGATTGATTTTTGTGAAACATATTTGAAAATGATATATTTTTGAATATGTACTTTTTTATAATGTAAATTTTAGGAGAGTGGTTAGACTTAACCAGAATCTAAGGGCAATGCTCATGCTAAATTTGATTACATCATGAGATGATTAAAAAGTCACAAGATATATATTTTGGATGAATGTTTGAGTTGGTTGTTGATTACGCATATTGTCTCGATGAAGTACCATTACATAAATGAGACCTTTATTGGCCCATCAAGTAGTAGTTATACATGTTCCTTGCGTATAGATAGAGGATAGGCACTTTCGGCTCTTTCATGCTCCTTGAGTGCACGGGGTCACATATCCATTATATTACAATAATTTTGAAACATAAGGAATCCTAGCAATATTAACAAGCCATGACAGACATAAATAAGAATACTCTCAACTTCAACATTACGACTCAAGCATATTAGAGTTACAAATTAGTTTTCCAGAAACGGACAAGTTCAAATAAATACAATCAAATAATTCAGATATCCAAGAATTTAGAATAATTATGTGGAAGCGAAAATATACTTCATGACTATGCGGCAGTGTACAATTACTGAAGACCAGAGATGATCACTCATACTAGTAGCCATGGGATCCTTTTCCCGCGACCCTTGACTCAAAATAACACTTGCATAAAGTGAGATAAAAGGGAGATAGACTCAACGTATAACAACTAACTACTCGCTTACGAGTTATGTGTAGAGTATGCTTGCAAGGTGTTTAGTGGAATGTTACTATATATATATATATATATATATATATATATATATATATATCAAGTAAAAACATTTTTCGGCCAAAAAAAAAAGTAAAAACATTTGACAGGAATCCATATAAGGAACTGGAGACTGGGTTTAGGTTATTGGAGGTACTAGGGTGCATGTGGGTGGCTGCATCTTGGTTTCAACGTCGAATGGGGTTTTGAGGGGTGGAGGAACTTAGATTTGGAGGTTGCTCTAGTGAATGGTGCTGAACCACGACGACGACATTGATGTGGAGTAGGGATGAAAGTAAAGGGGTGGAGGTTGGGCTGAGAAATTGACGGTAAGGGAAGTCATGACACCAATGGGTGGTAAAAGGTGGCCAATACGATAATGCTGATAAAACCAAAATTGAAATCGAAAGTACTTTATCCCGACCAAGGCACCTGATGTAATTGGTCGTTACCAAAATTACAACTTTTTCTTAAAAATAAGATACCATGTCATTCTGGTTAATACAAATCAATAGTCACAACAACTTGTAACAGTCAACGTCAGTCAAACTTAAAGGATTATCAAAATTACACAATTTTATTTTGCATGTCCAAAATTGAGACCGAAAAGTCAGCCAAACTTAAAGGGATTATCAAAATTCCACCTAACTTAAAGTCAGCCAAATATAGGAAAAAACCACACACAAAAAATAAGCTAGTTTATTTCTAAAAATAAGCCGAGCCAAATACACTCTTAGTTCTTTAATATTATCTTGCGACAATTAGTTATTATGTTATGTATATATCAGTTAATTGTCAATTATGGTGTTTGAATTCTGTTAGTTATTGTATTTGAATTAGTTTTAGTGAGTTGTGTGTGAAGTCTATATATGACTGTCATGTTGTAAATGTTTTCGATGTGAATGAAAGTATTGTGTTTTGAACTTGTGATTGTGTTACTTCTATCCTTATGAAGTTGGAGATTCTGGCTCTAATCATTTTCCTTTTCTTCATTTCATACCACATACTCGTGCATGATACGACTTAGATCAAACTTCTAATTAAAGGGCTTTCCCAATAAAGCGCAGAACTAACACCCTGGTGTATATAATGTATATAACGAGTGATTAAATGGCCAGAGGAAAATGAATGGGCAAACTAAGCAAGTGAGAAGCACTTGAATTGTGAGAATTGATCATTGAACCTGAAAAAAATCTTTAAGTTTAATAGGAAACACATGGTTTGGCCTAAATGCGTGAGTGCAAACAGAATAGCATTTGTTCGCTGGCCAAAAATAACTTGCATTCTTAAAATAAAAAGAAAGACATTAGCCACGAAATTTATAAAAAAATTAAATGATTTGGTTGTAATACCCAAATTTGCCAAACCAAGAAATTTCTACAAAGGTGCTGAAAAATAGGAATTCGACATTTTACAACAATGCAAAGCCAACTTGTTAGCAACAAAAGACCATGGCATAGCTCTCGTCACACACTACATTGAAAAAGGTAACTTCAAGCACATGAATATCAGAAAGAATGGATGACCAGAATAAAATATGGGCAATGGTGCAAAAATATACATGATGAATTGTAAAAGAGCACCTAATACATTTGTAATTTTGAAGGTGCAAAAATATACATGGTAAACCAAAATGAAAAAAAAAATATGGGACAGTTTTAACGTCTCTGCTAGATAGGTGAAACAGACATTAGTCTAGATATGGATCCAGGGTTTTCAATGACGTGGCACACACTTGCCAATCATCTGAAAACCATGTGGCTTAACATGATGATATTAGGAGAAAACAAGCTCTTGAGAAAAGATGGAGTTGAACCTAGATTTGTCTCAAACAAATAGCATGTAGCCACATGGATTTCAGATGAATGGCAAAATGTTGGACCCACATCTGGGACTAATGTCAGTTCATATAACAGAGATGTTAAAATTGCCCATTTTGGTTTACCATGTATATTTTCCCCAATTTTGAATTACCATTTATATTTTTGCACCCTCAAAATTACCATAGCGCTCGCTGCCCCTTTTACAATTTACTATGTATATTTTTACACCTTTGCCCATAAAATATAATGCAGCAACTGGAATCAAGATTGCAAGTAGTAAGATGGCAAGATTCATAATTGGGTATTGTCTATTCAACATAAAATTCTGGACAATTGGTCATCCAACATCAAAAGTATAATCCACAACTGTACCTTAAATGGTTAGCTACTGTGCAGAGCAGCTACACCACAAAGAGAAAAAAAAGGCTTACCAAGGAGATCATGACGCATCACTTTGGGTAAAGGATATCATAGTGACCAGGGCGATATAGCAACGTGATGAAAGGCTCATTTGTTCCAGACTTACAGTTAGCACGTGCGAGATCACCAGCAACAGGTAAGAAATCATGATGATTTACGCTGACACCACCAGTATCACATGAGCTGCGGTCAAGGTACATAACACGGATTGGAATGCCCAAGGCATCAGAAAGGGCAGTAATATGTATATGATCGCTCTCTTCACCCATAGGCTCGACCGATGATTTGCAAAACTACATATAATGAGGATTGAGTTAATGCAGTTTTCTAACAATAGATTCTGATAGTACTATTTCAGTTTAAATAAGATAATAATTAAAAATCGTCTTATGTTAGAACACTTTCAACACAGTAACCAAAATGCTAACATAGTACAAACCTGCTCAACAGTTGAATTAGTTAAGCCCAATATAAAAGGTTCAAAAAATTCTGCGCGCTTTTGTATCTCACCAGAGGTAACAAACCTGAAGAACATAACCACTAACAAAACAAATCCATCACAACACATGGATAAAACTAAAAATATCAAGGCAAGCGGCATGAATTTCAAGTCACTCACCATAATCTGATACTGATTGATCTCGGCATCTAAGGACAAGCTCAGTATGACTGTGACATGCAAATAAAGTTTATTGGGATGAAAAATCTTGAGAGTCCAAAAAAGAGAAGATGCTTATCATAATTTAGGTACCAAATTATGCTTCCCTCACATGATTGTGAACTCAAATTCATGGTAAAATCAAAAATTATCAGTACCTTATGGAAGTATCTTTTCCTTGGATTACACATTCCAACTGCTCAAGGAATAACTGGAAAATTTTCAAAAGATATAAAAAAATGAGCTAAATAAAAACATAACATCATTTCAAACGAGAAAAACAAAATCTTTCCCATGTGAAATTTCATATTAATCTTAATCTGTGTAACAAACATGGCTCACATTGTAGCATCATGCATTCCAATAGCTTCACCTTGTTCAGACTAAATACTAAAAGGCCATTGCCATACCTTCTCATTGAGGTTATAAAGCGAGATCATTTGATCAATAAACTATCCATATATTTGACTACTGATAAAGTACAATGGCATCCAGCCATCCATGTAGCCTACCCCACATAGTGGGATATAACTTTGTTGTTCTTGTTGTTGTATAGTTTTTATTTAGAATGCAGCCCTCCAACACTTTACTCGATTCAGAGTATTGACAAAGGAACTCACCGAATGAGGGAGCAAGTGGATTTTAGAAGCACTGATTGTCAAAAGGTTTATCTTTAGTCACTGCAAGGCAATTTTCAACTAGTTTACTTTTGGTTCAATGCTCTTGCTCCCAATCAGAATTTGGAGTCCATTACACTGGATCGAAACTGGAGATTTTTTAATTCCATTCACAGGACATAAAAGGACCCCCTTCCCATAACAAAATATTCTTCTAGGGTAAGCGGGATTCAAGGGGAGTGCTTCAGCAGGATGCAATGTCATTAGCAGACACTAGAAAGTTGGAGAATATGTACAAATAAATGAAGAAAAAGAGGGAACCCAGAGCGCATTGTATCTAGATAAATGAAAAAGGAAATAAATATGCCTACCTATTCTACTTCATATCAATTGACCATGATTACCATATTCAGATATTTATCAATAACCAAATAAATAAATAAATAAAGAAATTGCTGGACCAGATGAATGCTCTAGTCCATATTTACAAATGGTTCAGTTATCATCATGCACCAAAATTGCAGTAATCACTCATTTTGAGTGATAACATGATGTGAAGAATACATAAGAGAACTTTGGCCAGTAATATTGCACACACATTGATCTTTGTTACAATTAACTCAACTTATAAGTGTAAGTTCAAAAGCAGGAGAGGACTCAACAAGACATTATTGTAAGACAAAAAAACAAATTGACTTCCAGTTATCAAAATATTCATGATTTGCATAATATCATATAGAACAAAACAAGGATACCAACTCTTACAAAATTAACTAAAACCTGAAGAAAACTAAAAGTACAGACAAATGTACCAATAAAAGAAGAAATAAAAAATGAAGTTGATATAAGATACCCCAAAAAAATCTTCAAACGTTAAGTCTGGATAACCCAATTTTTGAAGGGTTTTCTTGCATTGTTCAACATTCACTTTAATACGTTCAACCTCTTCTTGGTCTTGATATTCTAAAATATGCTCCTGCAAAAATTGACAATAGAGTTATAAGCCAAACAACAAAGCCATAAAATTTCTGCCCTCAGGAACCAAGATCTCTAACATACAAGCAAAAGGGTTCTTATAAGCTAAATATACATAAACATACTAGGTATGAAAACATAAAACCACGGAAGAAGCAGTTCCCATCTCCTCTGGTACGCCGAATGGCAGAATATTGTCCACCAAGCACCTATGGGGAGGGTAATGTATAAATGGCATGAGACACATCCAACATGATCATAAATCAAATGAATATAGAGAATTCCAAGGGTTAAAATAAGAAAAGGGTGGTCAAACCTTTATTTTTTCCAGCAAAATAGGACTGCCCAACTCATATTCAGCTGCTAAGGAACTGAGGGGTTCCTGCCATTTTGCCAGAAAAAATTCTTTTACATGTTATTAGAAATATAATTTCCCATCCGAATGAAATAACATACATACTATTCCTAACAAGGCCAAACTCAGGTTCACGAGCAAATTAATTCTAAGCATTTTGACCAACCAATGATAATGTAAAGGTGATGTAATTAGCAAAATAAAGATAACCCAGATGAAAGACTTCTCAATGAATCCCATGTTGCAACTTGCCTTGTCACCGACATATGGAATTTTCTGGGCTTCCTCTGACTGAAGAATAGACTGCTGCTGCATTATGTCATCATCCCCAAAATTGGCCCACTCCTCAAGTTCAGACGCTGGGAAAGCCACTGAGTCTGAGTCTTTCTGCCCATCTTCCTGACTCTCACTTCCGTTATGCATATTTCTATAAAAGTAATTACAAGTTGTCCACAAGCAACAATGTGGCCACACCTTGATCACCTCCCAAAAACGATATCCCTTCCTCTCAGTTAATCTGGCAACACATACACTCATTAACAACATAGATCCAAAGAGTCAACAATACAACAACAACAACAATACAACAATAACAAAGCCTTAATCCCAACTAAGCGGGGTCAGCTACATGGATCACACCGCGCCATTCTGATCCATCAATAGTCATGCTTGGAGTCAACAATACAACACATAACTTAAAGAAAGCATATAGATAAACAAGAAGATATGAAATGCAAAGATAAATTGTAACTTATATCTATCACATTGGCATACAACTAAGGAACATGCATACTACACAAAGAGATTACAACAATATTATAAGCTCTTTCAACAAACCCAATTCAAACCTAAGCAGTGAGATTTCAACACTTAAGAATGCATACAACTAACTAATCATAGCCTGTCATATTCTGAAATACCCTCAACGCACCGTCATGTGAATAACATTGAAACCTGATTTGGCAATACTTTCAATGTCCACGTGTCAACCGTTTAAGTTTATGCATTGCACTCCAGGCATTTTCACAAGATTTAAACTCGAAAAAATAACACACAACCGAATAATCAAGAATCGAAAACCAAAGAAATGAGAGAAACTCTGTGGTTTGAAAATCGACAAATCTTATTCTGTATGTTAAGCAGATCAATTTGACGTACATAAAATACCGAAGAACGAATAGAATTGAAATCTTTGAACCTATACGTACTCACCGGTGTCAGATCCAATTTGGAATGGCTGGATTTGGTGGGTTTGCTCTTCTTTTCGGCTACTCCTACTGTCGATTTCAACTCAACATACTTGGTCTAACGAATTTATGCCAAGCCTTAACGAAATCCGTACACTAAACGGACTTGAGCATGTTCCACTCCTTTCTTTTCTCTTGCTATTTTCCCGTGTATGGATGGAGCTTATTAATATTATTTTTTTTAGAAAATAATACCAATGAAATATGAGTATCTTTTTTTTTTTTAAGTGAAGTGAAATAGGAGTACCTTTTTTCTGAAGTTCAAAATGAAAAATAAGGTTAGTCAAGGTAAAAAAAAATGAAAAATAAGGCGAGAGATAATCAAAAAAAATCTCTCCCAATACTTGAAAGAACAAGTGAGGAACCTGTATCGCCCAAAAATGGTGTACATTGATAAAAGAACAATTAAAGTGAAAGATGATATTTTATTAAGTATTTATGAGAATTACAAAGAGGAGTCACCAATATAGATGATTACAAGAGAATGAAAATTACAAGGAAATATACAAAATAATGAAATACTAAGGAAATAAGGGATGAATTTCGGTGGATGATATAAGGGTGATGAATTGGGAGTCAGAAATTTGTTCATGAGTGTTGATCTGAATATTGAGATGATGAGAGAGTCTTCAATGTGTCTTTGTGGTTGGTTCTTCAGGATCCTTTTTCTGTCGGTTTCTTCCCCTTTATATTGATCCCTTGTACCTTCACCACGTTGCCTCCCACGTTCTCCTTGCTCTCCTTGTTGTCAACTGCTCACTTCTCCTTTTGACATGTGTCTCATGCAGTTTTAGTTTTGAATAGAAGAAGTAACTTCTCTTGAATTGGCGTGCGGCTTCATTCCTTCATTATGAGTATGATGGATTGGGCCGAAATGATATTTTGGGCTTTATATCCCATTGTTTAATCAATAAACCAACTTAATATGCCTTGTTTGGAAATCTGATCAATATAAATTTGGGGCATACATTTACTCCCCCACTCTACGTGACTAACTCAAGTTGGACATGTAGAGTTTTGTCCCGTTCGGATTGGAGCTGTGTCTCCTTCTGGTTTTGAACATCCAATCATATCTGTCGCATCTTTACGTAGAAAGGAAATTATGTATACAACATCTTGACATTTAGGTCTCTGGACTGGAAATTATGTATACAACATCTTGACATCATTGAAAGGAACATTTGTCCTATATGGTGTTTTGATATTTCTAAACAATATATCTGAAGATTGGAGTCGACGTGAAGTATTAAGCCTGGGAATGTCACTCCTAAGATGTAAATGAAGTGGTGATTTTGTTTATAAGGAATTTTGACGCTTTGACTTAAGATAGGGGATGATGTTAACTTGACAATAATCGGGATTTGTATCTCTGTGATTTGAAAATCTCTCGACTTGGTGAGGTCCTTATTTATGAGATTTGAGAGGTTCTTTGAACAAGTTCATGATTTCCAGGTTATAGGATATTAGTCTTAGAATGAGGAATATGATGATGGGAGCTAAAAGTTTACGCGATAGAGGAAACATTGCTCAGAGAAGTTGTGTACTCCCCCCTGTGTTGCAAAGAGGTTTTGGTTTTTGGAAAAATATTGATGAGTTCAGGAACTATGTATTCCTAGTGCATGAATTGTTCTTGTATGGCGTATACATAGGTGACCATTAGGCTGCTTGCTCAGGTTGTGAAATGAGTTGTCTAAGATAACAAAGACTGTTCTGATCAATATAGTCATTCCGGAAATACTAAGTGTCTTGGCAATTGTGAGCACTTAGTGTGTTCTTGCAATTGAAATAACTACATATCGTCTTATGTACAAGACATTATTGAGGATAGGTCAATTTAGTGTAACATTTGGTGGACAGGATGGTTTTGAGTGTGAGAATCAATTGTAATTTTATAATTATCCGGTAGTTGTTGTACTTTGATTCAGTAATCTGAGATCGATCTATGTATGAAGTTCAGGACTTTGTTTTTAAACGTGAATTTGAGATGTTTTATATTTGTGATCCTGGTATGTGTTTCTATTTGTGAATAAGGATTTATTTATATGAAATTGGTTTTGAAGAGACAAAGAGAAATTTGCATTAATCTCAGTTAGAGGGTTGGTAGAATCAAAGATTCAGGTCATTGCTATACCAGATTGTGCATTACGTAATCTCGTAATGCTAATGGTTTAGAGCTAGTAAGGCATGATTCATCATTTTCTACCCCGCTAGCTTATATCAAGTTTTCCAAATTGAAGAATTGAAAAGGAAATGAGATCTGAGATACAAGATTATACCTTTTGAATACTATGGTGTATCCTCCAGTATCTTGGACTAACGAGTTTTCAGAAGATTGGAATTTTCATCTCTGAAATTTGATTGGAACCTTTGTTTTTGAGTTCGAGGATACCTACTTGAAATTTGAGGATAGGGTTTAGAGCGAGGTCCAATAAGCTCATGTCGAGGTAATGGATATGAGAGCAGAATTGGAGTTACAATAGCTCAAGATTGAGTGTTTGAAGAAGAAGGAGAATAAGTAGTTGGATGAGGATTTGATTGAAATGACAATCAATGACGATGATGCTAGGAAGAAATTCAAGTAGCATGCTCAAATCAAGATGACAAGAGAGTTCTAGGAGGGTGCTGCGGGAAATGAACCCTTGGAGAATATGAGTAGGGGAGGAAGTTACTTATGTTCTTCCACAATACATCTGCAAGGTTTCTTCAAGTGCTTCTTCTTAGGAAGGTTTTGGTAAGTCTCGTAAGCCAACGGGTGGTATCTTAGAGAAGACTCACCTACAAACTTGGTTCAACGCATGAATCGTTATTTCTTATTTATTTTCTTTTAGTGTTTGAAAATTTGACCTATAAGATTAGAGTTTGATGTATCTAGTTTATGCGTGTGTGTACACGGGTGTGTTCTGAGCTATTAGTGTGTATCTGATGTGTACTCTGGTTTTGAGCTATTAGTGTCTTGGTAGGTTCAATCTGAGTATCTACGCGACCTTATAATCATCATCAATCTTCTTATGTTTGGTATTTTCAATTTTTTTGTATCTTAGTGTGTTTGATCTAAGAGTTAGCTTTAGAGTGTGAATAATAATTGTATCAGTGAAGTTAGTTCAAAACGAAAAAGAAAACTAGATATGAGATCTTGATTATGGTTGTTAGCTCATATCCATGATAGAGTATAATAATGTTGTTCAAATAAATACATCGTCTAGGAATTTAGATGCCGCTAAGAAGTGTTTCGTGAGGCTCTTATCGTAGGTCAAGTGTGTGGTCTTGAGTTCCAACTCTAGTATTGTGAAAGATCTTAACAGTACAAGATCTATAAGGATTATGTTTTAGGGCATGTAAGTTTTTAAGTTTTTTTTTTTGAAAAGCTTTTGTTGTACAAAACTTATCAGGATTATGAGAGGTCCATGTTGTAAAACCATTAAGGAAGCATCTAATTGAGGCTCTTACTGTATAGGCCTATTTGCACAAAGGAAATTTGAGTGAACAGTACTTGGTGTACAAGGAACTTAAATGCTCTGGTAATATTGAATGTTCCTTTGAGTCTTTGAATTTGATGTAACATCTGGTGTACAAGATGTACTATTGTGAATTTTGCGTAATATCGGGTGTTCAAGATGTTCGTATAAGTTTCTTTTGAAAAATTGGATGATGTCCCGAGTATTAGGTGTTTCGAGAGTTTATTGTTAAACAATCATACTTAGCTCAGGGCCATCAGTCTCAGACTTCAGGAACTTTGAATTCATACACGTTGAGTGTTTCTTATGAAATCCCTTTTAATCGCGTGTAAATTCGCAATCTGTGATCAAGATTTTGGAATTTCTTGGATTCATATGGATTATGTTTGTTCCCAAGTTTTAAGAATATTTTGTTATGAAGACTTTTCTAGTGTTTTGTAATTCCGAGATATGAAACTATATATGACCAATTCTGCATTGCCGTTAGTAATCTGGGAATTTAAAATGTGGCTTTGTATGGTGTCCTTTATTTTGACAATGGGAAGAACAAGATATATCAAATAATAGGATAAATTTGAGAATAGGACAAAAGCATATTACATGATAAAAACAATAATAAGATGAATCAAATAGCAAAATCAATTAGATAACAGAATAAACTATATAGCAGGATAAATTAGATGTCATGATAAATTAGATAGCATGATTAGACTATATAATAGAATTAGATAAGATAATAGGATTATATCAAATAGCATGGTTAGATTGGATAATAGGATTAGATCAGATAACATGATTTGATCACATAACAGGATTAGATCAAATAACAAGATTAGATCAGATAACAGGACTGGATCAGATAACAGGATCAGATTAGATAACAGGATTAGATCAGATAACAGGATCAGATCAGATAACAGGACTGGATCAGATAACAGGATCAGATTAGATATTAGGATATATTATATAGCATAATAAATTAAATAGCAAGATAAATGTCATAGCAGGATAAATTAGATAACAAGGTAAATGACATAGCAGGATAAAAATAGATATCAAGGCAAATGACATAGCAGGATAAATTAGATATCAATATGAATTAGATAACACAATAAATTGGATAACAAGATAAATGACATAGCAGGATGAATTAGATCAAGATGAATTAGATAGCAGGATAAATTAGATTGCATCATTAATCAAAAACAGGAAAAATTAAATAGCAGAATAAATTAAGTAGCTAGATAAATTACATAGCAAGATCAATTAAATAACATGTAGATAGCAAGATGAATTAAATAACACGATAAATTAGATAACAGGATAAATCAGTAAAAAATGGGATAAATTAAATTACAGGACAAATTACTTAACAGGATAAATGAAATAATAGGATAAATTAGATATTAGGATTAGATTAGATAACTGGATTATATTAGATAGTAAGATTATATCAGGTAGCTCGATTAAATTGGATAGCGGGATAAATTAGATAACATGATTAGATTAGATAACATGATTAGAATAGATAACATGATTAGATCAAATAACAGGATCAGATCAAATAACAGGATCAGATCAGATAGCAGAATCAGATCAGATAACAGGATCAGATCAGATAATATGATTAGATTAGATAACATGGTTAATTTAATGACCTGGTAAATTAAATAACAGGATAATTTAAATAACAGGATAAATAAGATAGCATGATAAATTAGATAACATGAGAATTTGAATAATAGGATAAATTAGAACACATGATAAATTAAATAGCAAGATAACTAAATTAAACAACATGAGAATTTAGATAACATGATAAATTAGATCGCGAGATTAAACTTTATGATAGGATTAGATAGATGAGATAGCGGGATTAGTTTAGATAGCAAGATTGGATTAGATAATAGGATTAGTGGTGTAATACCTTATCAAGATGAATAATGTCTTATTCAAGGTTATTTGGTTTGATACGAGTTTAGTATTCATTTTGGAATGATTATTTGGGGAATTATAACTAACAAGAAAGCTAAAAATCAAGTCATCATAAATTGTTTATTTGTTAACCAGTAATGTGTTACTCTAGTACTAGGAATAAGCCATAAACAAAGAATGTAATTCAGCAAAAGATACTATAGGGACATAACTCGAAAGGGATTTACATACCTGGGAATCCTCTTGGGTGTACGACGTCCTATCTTGGCTTCGCAAAGTTCCTATTCCAGCGAAAGTGTGATTTCTTGACATGTGTGTCTCTCGTTTAACGAGGATATTCAGTGATATGAGATCATTTTAAGATATGGAATCTTTCTTGAGGTTTAGGATATGTGAATATGACAAATTTAAATTACAAGATTCGTGTTCAGGATGATTACAAGATACTTGATATGTGATCGAGATGATCTCAAGATGAAGGATCCGTAAACAAGATGTATATGAGATGCAACATCCGTGATTGAGATGTTCCTAAGATACAAGATCTATTAACAAGATGATTTTGGGATTCTCGAAATGTGATCGGGATGAATCTGAGATGCAAGATTATTAACGAGATGACTCTGAGATGTCAGATTTATTACCGAGATGAATTTGGGATGTCATATTTATTAACAAGATGAATTTGGGATGTCATATTTATTAACAAGATGAATTCGGGACGTCATATTTATTAACAAGATGAATTCGGGACACAGGATTTGTTGACGAGATGATTATGTGACATGAGATTAAATTACAACTTTTTGATTTGAAATTTTTCTAGTGTAACATCAAAGAAATTTGAGTTCAAATATAATGAATTAACCATATACATCATGATATGAATGTGAAAAATACTTGGGTAAATATAAGTTGTGTGACATTTAAATTATAAGATTTTGAATTGTGAAACATGAATCAGCAAGTTTGACATAAATTGATGAGACATATTTTCAACAAGAAGATTCAGATATTATTAGACCACATAACTTATTGGATGTTCATAAAATATATTTGAGATGTGTATCACAACTTTGTTCTCGTAATGATAAATAAGTATGGCAAAATAATGACAACAAAATGAATACTCAAACAAAGATTTAAGTGATTCATATCTTATTTCCAATTACTAATATGTAGTTTGTTGTCTTTTCTTGATTTTTTGAGTCTTCTCGCTGGACCAGTCTTGTTTGACAGGATCAGTTTTGTTTGACAGGATTAGTTCGTTTTAACAGGATCAATTCTGTTTTACAGGACCTGTCCTGTATGACGAGATCAATCATGTTTGATTGGATCAACTCATAAATTTGACTTTTTCTTTGAGAAATTTGATTGTTGACTTCAGATTTGTTGGTAAGATGAGGCGGAGGATTTCTCTCTGGTAAAAGGGGATTTTCATGAATGTATAGTAAAGGTAGATTATCTCCCATGATTTCTTAAGTAGTGCCGAGAAGAAATTGATTTCTTCCCCACGGACGGCGCCAAAATGTATCGCCCAAAAATGGTGTACATTGATAAAAGAACAATTAAAGTGAAAGATGATATTTTATTAAGTATTTATGAGAATTACAAAGAGGAGTCACCAATATAGATGATTACAAGAGAATGAAAATTACAAGGAAATATACAAAATAATGAAATACTAAGGAAATAAGGGATGAATTTCGGTGGATGATATAAGGGTGATGAATTGGGAGTCAAAAATTTGTTCATGAGTGTTGATCTGAATATTGAGATGATGAGAGAGTCTTCAATGTGTCTTTGTGGTTGGTTCTTCAGGATCCTTTTTCTGTCGGTTTCTTCCCCTTTATATTGATCCCTTGTGCCTTCACCACGTTGCCTCCCACGTTCTCCTTGCTCTCCTTGTTGTCAACTGCTCACTTCTCCTTTTGACATGTGTCTCATGCAGTTTTAGTTTTGAATAGAAGAAGTAACTTCTTTTGAATTGGCGTGCGGCTTCATTCCTTCATTATGAGTATGATGGATTGGGCCGAAATGATATTTTGGGCTTTATATCCCATTGTTTAATCAATAAACCAACTTAATATGCCTTGTTTGGAAATCTGATCAATATAAATTTGGGGCATACAGAACCTAAACTTGCAAAAGGGCTATGAAGGAACCATGCACCTACTTGACATTTTCAAATATTGTGAAAAGATTTGATTGTCCTTAACTAAATAAAAGGAACAAAGTGTTTGACTAGAAAGAGCAAACAACCAGTTTTCTTTCTTTCATCGAATCTGACCCCTCAACAGTGGAAAACGAAAAACAAGGGAAAGAGAAAATGTTGAAGCTGACGAAGTTAACTAACGGTGATGGAGACGACAAACTCTAACGGTGATAGCGGTGTGATGACTCCCCATATTTAGTGGTCTTTAGGAAATATTTTGTTGTATTTGGGGAGTCATTAATTAAATAAATAAGAGATTTTGTTGTGAATTGGAAAGAAAGTAATTTGATGATTATATGAGTGATTCTTTTGGAAATCTGAAATTTAATTGAAATAGGAAACTTAATATATTAAAAGAAATATTTTAATGAAAAGTTTCCTATTAATGAGATTATATGATTGAGCTATTGTGATTATTTCCTATTTCCTTTCTTTCTTTTATCATAGGACAATGCAGATTTGGAAACAAAAGAAAAAAGAAAGAATGAGTATTGGGCTTGGGCTAGATCTTTGGTGACCTAATTGACTAAGGAGATCACTCATTATAAAAAGAGAAGAGAGGAGCTTGTGAAGAGAAGGCTTGGTCATAATTCTACCAATTCCTATAGCCTACACGAGATTCACGAAGAAATTGAAGACGAGAGGAAGCAGATCACACACGTTCATATATTATTGACGCAAGGAAAAGAAGAAGGAGGCACCAGGGACGTACTACAAAGGCACACACATATGTATTGACATCAACACACAAAAGGAAGGAAGCAGCTCCTCAATCTTGTCCAATTCTTACACCTTTGTGAACTTGTAGTATGTTTTTGGATTTTCACCCAATTCTTATGTTGAACCTTATGTGTGGCTAATTTCTTTTGCAACCTAGAGTACTATGAACTTGTTTGTAACTTAGTATTTTATTTCCCACTATTTAGTCATGATTAATTTGATTTAGTTTATTTAATCTTGCTATTATTGATTAACTTGTTTAGTGCTTGATCACCATTAGACATGTTTAGGGAATTTAGAATTGGACTCGGAAGAGGGAATTTTAAATAGACCATGAGATTAAATAGTGTAGGATTGGATTTTTAATCTGATTTGCGACTAGGATAGGAATATACTTAGAAGCCCTACATAGTCACATTAGAGCGGAACCAAGATAAATTAGCCTAGTAAATTAGTGCAAGACATTGTGTAATTAAGTTAGGTAAGGATATAGGTGGACCGGAAGGCACTTATAGACACTAGTACTCTAGATTAGCTAGTTGGATTCATTCATAATTAATTTAGTGGGAATAAAATCTAAGAATCAAATAAGGGATTAGTGGCTTTAGGTTGTTCTTTTGACTCGTGAATTTCACATGTGTGAATATTTGTTTTATTTTATTTTCTTAGATTTTAGGTAATTAAAATCAATTTTCTTGTTTACTCAACTTGAATGAAAATAAGAGATCTAATGCCTAATTATTAATTGTCTGAGTCTCTGTGGGATCGACCTTGATTCACCACTTTACTAAAATACGATCCGTACACTTGCGGAATTTTTATCAAAATTTTGGTAGTATCAAGTTTTTGGCGCCGTTGCCGGGGACTCAAGGCAATTAGTAATTAGAATTAGAAATTCTTTAGTAGTTTTAGCTTGAGTTTTTTTTTTCTTTTGGAGAAAATAGAAAGATGGACTATTCAGAGGCTAATTATAAGTGGTATCGTTGTTATTGTTGTGGAAATAATCATGTACGTGAGAATTGTCCATTCTTGCTTTGGCAACAAACTTATGTTGATAATTTTTCTAGGTGTAGTTGGAATTTTGAGCAAGATGAGTGTTGAAACCCACATGTAGATCCTTATTCACATGCAATAGACTAACCCTTCATATCTTATTCACATGTTCAAGGAAACAATTTTGAGGATGGTGAAATCTCTCGTAGAGAAGAAAGACTTGACAGATTAGAAAGATTAATCAATAATCATTTGAAAATGCAAGAGGATTATATTACTAAGTTTGAATCAAGAGCACAAAATATTGTAGCACATGTGAGTCAAATGTGCAGAGACCTTGAAGAATTAAAACAAAATTCCTCCTTTAATCATAGTTCCCCTTTGTTATCTAATGAAATTGAATATGAGGAAGTTGGGGATAGGGATGACCATGAAGTTAAAGAAGATTTAGACGTTGTCTTAGAGCCTGAAACTGATTTAGAAGAAACTGATGGGTGTCTAATTGATCTTTAAAGTGTAAATTCAAATTGATGGGATATGATATTTAGGAAATTATTATTTGATGAGAATCACAAAAGAATAAAAAAGATGACAAAGAGATTTGAAGATTATCATATTAGAAATAAGTATTTCTAGATTGTTCTATTTTAATTTTGCATTTATTGTTATCAATTAGCATTAAGTATGATTTATATTTTAGAGTATTCTATCATTAATATTTAGGTTTAGGTTGAGTCCTATATATAGTCCCTCAACTATTTGCTATGTAGACTTTTGATGAATTGAATAATAATAAGCATATTGTTGTTGTCTCCCTCTCTTGATCTCTTCCTTCTCTCTTCTTATTCTATCTCTCTATTCTCTCTTCTTATTCCACCTCTACTTCTAAACTCTTATACACTTTCTCTATTCTCACACTCACACTGCATCAATTGGTATCAGAGCCTTGTTTCACATCCTTTCCGTTGCTCAAATTCCCTCATCGCCGTCAACTAACTACCATTTGTCAAGATCATCATTCAAAAAAAATTTCACTTGGAAGGAATTCTCTTTCTATTAGTGTTATCTTATTTTTATTTAAAAAGAAAAAAAAGAAAGTTTGATTATTTTTTTTTGTTTGTAGTAGTTTTTTTTTCTATTGTTGCGAGAGAAAAAAAGGAGAAAAACAAAAAAAAGCGAAAAAGAAAAAAAAAGAGAAAAAAAGAAAGAAAAAAAATCCGAAAAAAGAGAGGAAAAAAAGAAAAAGGAAAAAAATTGTGGAAAAAAAAAGAGTGAAAAAAGTTGTTTCGATATTTGTTTTTTGTTTTTTTTTTTGTTTTAGTCATCTATAAGCTTTTTATCTCTCCAACATTTGGCCCTATACCCGGGTCACATTTACCCTAAGTTAGTAGAGATTTCTAACAGATTCCCTGAAGGGTTTCCCTCTGAGGTTTCTGTGAAGGTCTCGTTCAAGTTGTTACTTATTTAGCAAGAATAACCCCTGAGGCTTGTCCCTGAAGGTTAAACTTGTTAAGTAGGGTTTTCACCTTTTTGGTGGATGCAACTTGGGAACCTTATATAAGTTAGAGACTCACCTTTAAACCTAAAAAGCATGTTACCTTGTTACACCAATGAGTTTCAAGAAAGATACATCATTAGGACATCCTCTTGAATATAAAACCATATATGAATATAATACTCATTATGATTATGAAAAATATGATGAAGAAGAGTATTATATTGATGAAGAATGCTATGATGATAGCATTAACTTCTACCCAAATGATCAGTTTCAAGTTGACGAAAATTATATATGGATGGAAGAACGCTCCAATGATTTAGATATGCATCTGACTTTATTTCAACGCCTCGAGTTTATTGAGAAATGTAATAAGGCTAATGGAGTGTACAATGAAGAATTTGAACAAGAACATTCTATGATATTGGATGCCTTGGAGACTATTCGCCAACTTATGAGAAATCCTTACATTCAGGGGAGGAGTCCAATAAACCAAGCAACTAAGTCAACTGAGGTAGTAGAAGGTTCTCCTTTAGAACTAGAAGAGTTCTCTTCAACTGTGGAAATCACTCATGCTAATGAGGTTAATCTACCAAAATATATTCCACAACAGACAATAAAAGTAGAAGATTCTCCTTTAGAACTAGAAAAGTTCTCTTCAACTGTGGAAATCACTCATGCTAATGAGGTTTCTCTACCAGAACTTATTCCACAACAGAAAACAGAGCTAGAAGATTCTCCTTTAGAACTAAAAGAGTTCTCTTCAAAGTGGAAATCACTCGTGAGGTTACTCTATCAGAAATGAGAGCTAGAAGATTCTCCTTTCAGAACAAACACTACCAGACACTATTTCAACTAAGGTGGATCATTCTCAGATTTTAACCACTAAGGATCAAATTAATCATATGATTGGTAACATTAATCATGTTGATTTCAACTGTGAAGAGTTTAGTTTTGGTGAATATTTCAATTACTCCAAACCAATGAAGATAGATCTTTCCTTAATTGGGACTATGAGAATGCAAGATTATCAAACTAAAGCTTCATTTGTCAAATCCAGTGCTTCTTTGTTGAACAAGTCACTCCAACAATACCTTGTTTGTTGGAAAGGATTTCCAGATACTCTTACTGATAAAACTAACTTGATCAAGGGTTCTTTCTTTTGGTACCTCACATGTTGGAAAGGACTTCCAAATCAAAATTTTACATTGAAGTTTTTACAAGTTGCTCACTCTCTGCTCGGGTTTCTCTTTTATTATCTCATCTATTGGAAAGGTTTTCCAGAGTTTAATTGTTATCAAGCTACTTGCAATGGTTTCATCTTCAAGTACCTCACTTGTTGGAAGGGATTCCCAAATCAAGAAACCACTTTGATGATTCAGGCTTACACATCTCTATTAACTCGTCAGGAGTCGAGTTTTTCAAGCGGGGGAGAAATGATGGGATATGATATTTAGGAAATTATTATATGATGAGAATCACAAAAGAATCAAAAAGATGACAAATAGATTTGAAGATTATCATATTAGAAATTAGTATTTCTAGATTGTTCTATTTTAATTTTGCATTTATTGTTATCAATTAGCATTAAGTATGATTTATATTCTAGAGTATTCTATCATTAATATTTAGGTTTAGGTTGAGGCCTATATATAGTCCCTCAACTATTTGCTCTGACTTTTGATAAATTGAGTAATAATAAGCATATTGTTGTTGTCTCCCTCTCTTGATTTCTTCCTTCTCTCTTCTTATTCTGTCTGTCTATTCTCTCTATTCTCTCTTCCTTCTCTCTTCTTATTCTGTCTGTCTATTCTCTCTATTCTCTCTTCTTATTCTACCTTTACTTCTAAACTCTCATACACTTTCTCTATTCTCACACTCACACTGCATCACAAATGCTTGTGATTCTGATATACATGTTGATGTGAGTTTTCCTATAGCTGCTTTGGATGATTCTCCTATTACTGTTGTGACTTTTACTGATGAGAGTCAAAATTGATTTTATTGGATGCTCATTATTCTTAGAAAGACATATATCTAACTCTTTGTATGAGCATATTCTAATTCCTTTGAATTCAGTGATTGCTTGTTCTCTGAAATTGTCTATGATTGAAAAGGCATAAGTAAATACTTTGGTTGATCACTTATATTGTTTGAAAAGGAATGAAGATGAGGTGATTATGGTTTTTGATACTTATGACTAAGGATTTGTTTGGAAAGTCTGGCTGAAGACTTTAAACTTAGCGCTTCTTGGGAGGCAACCCAAGGTTTTGGTATTTGATGTTTTGTTTTGAGTTTGTAGGATTTTTTTTTCTTCTTTTGACCCCAAAGGATGCTTCAACTTGATCTGGATGGACTAGCAGTTATGAGTGGAAATCGAGAAGAGGAAGGGGAGTATTCTTCTAACTTTTTCTTGATTTTATTTGACTAAGAATTGTTTTGGTGATGAGTCTTTATGCTGGTTGATATGTGTGTGATGGTTAGATTTGATGGTGTGCCTCTTAAGTACTTTGCTTGGTTGATATGGAAGTTGAAATATTTGTCATCTTTACACTTGTTATGGATATTTTTGTAATTCCACTACTTGTGTTACATGTTCACATTGGGGACAATGTGACATTTAAGTGTGAGAGTATGAGGGTATCATTGTTATCTAAAGATTGTCCTCAAACTTTCATTTTGTAAAATTTTCTTGAAAAAAAAAATCTTTTTGCCAATTTTGGGATTGATTTGGACTTGAAACAATTGGATTTGATTAGACTTTGATCTCATCTTCTTTGAATGTAAGTGAAAAGGCAAGCTCTTTGCTTTTGATAAATTACTCTAGTATGTCAAAAAGCCCAGTGAGGAATTTGAGCCTTAATTTTATTCTTTCATGAGTGAGTACATCTATTGTAATTTCCCCTCTAGAACTTGTCTTGAATCTCTTTTGACGTTCAAATCTCTTGCATGCACAAAAATGATTAAGGCCTTCGTTTCATAGCCAATTTAGCCAAATAGCCATCATTTTTACATTATTTCCATTGCTTAACCCCTTTGAGTCTGCTTCTCTTTTAAAAAGAAAGATTGCATATTTTAACCTTTGAATTCTTTTGATGCAAGTTTTCATCTCTTATCTATTTCTTCCATTTATGCTTTGAAAAGTGTTATACTATATTCATATGGAAAAGGGTGAAGGAATTAGAAAAGGGGAAATATAAGTGTTGAAGAAAGGAGAAAAGAAATAGAAGTGAAAAAGAAAAAAAGAATAAAGGTGAAAAAAAAGTGAAGGTGAAAAAGAAAAAGGAAAACTCACATAAAGTGTGAAAAAGAAGAAGAAGAAGATGAAAATCAAAAGATTTGAAGATTTGTGGAGTTCAAAAGAGTCAACCCCTATGTGCTTGTTAAGTTATGTGATTCCTTCATTCCTTACTATAATTAAAATGGTTTAGCACTTTTCAAATATACCTCCATCTCATTTTCATTTCATTATCCTACCTTTTTCATTACAACCCATAAAAGTCCTTTTGATTTGTGTGTGCATTGAGATATAAGAGTGGATATCGAGATGATAAACAAGCCTATGGTAGCTGGATTACATAGATGGAATTGAGTGAAACACAACCCCTATATACTTTGAGAGTAGAGTGTAAACACTTGACCGGTGAGGGACATGCTTTTGTGGTTTATCTCTATCAAATTGATTGCCTTATTACTTGCATTTGGGGATGATGAGAGAGATTTCTGAGAGGATTCAAGTGTTGAGAGTTTGAATCGATTTCAACTTTGTGATGATAAAACCTTGATTTCATTTTTTGTGCTAACATGTTAACAATTTGAAATATTGAGGACAAGATTTAATGCAAGTGTGGGGGTGCGGTGACATGGCAATGGTGATGACGTTGGGTGACGCAAGAGGAGATTTTTTCATGTTAGTGTAACTTCTTTTTTTTACTTTCATCTCTTTTTTGAGTGGGGAAATGTTGTGGAACAAAGTTCTAATGATAAAGAGGGAAAGTAATATATGGTGATTGTTTCATATATATGGTGAAATGGAAAACTATTGTTAACCCTAAACAGTGACTTTATGTGAAATTCATGGGAGGAACTAAGAAAAAATTATTATGTTAGTTTGTCCTAGCCTTAGTGTTGTAGATGATGCTATATATATATATATATATATATATATATATATATATATATATATATATATATTTGTGACATATATATATATATATATATATATATATATATATATATATATATATTTGTGACATTGTCTTGTTAATAGGTATGTTGCAAATGTTAAAATATATATGTTGTAGTTGTTAATACTTGTTACAGTTGTTAATCGCATTGTACAGGTTAAAATGGCACATGAAGGTGGCTCAAGGGAATTTAAACAGTTTTGTTGTTATTTTCATATTGGAGGTCATTTTACAAGTAACTCTGAAGGAATAGTTCAATACAATGAAGACAATGTAAAGATGAAAAGCATAAAAGAAGGGATAAAATATAAAAGTTTGAGGGAGATGATTGCATCATGACTTGGAGTGAATTGTAATAATTGTGAGATCAAATATACCATTATGTTTGATGAGAAGGTGTTGATAGACCTTGATGATGCGGAAGAGGTTTTGAACTTGTTTGCTCATAATGGAAGGATCGGCCACATCTATCTTGCACCGACTCCAACCTCAACGAAGTGGAGGAACTTATTCACAGGTCCAATGCAGATATTTCTGAATTCAGATGAATTCAAGAAGAAATTGTACAAGTACATTGTTCGAAACAAGTTTGAGTACATTCATTAAAAAAGAGCAAGAACAAGATGTCATTGAAGTGTGACTTACATGGTTGCCGGTGAAAAATAACGGCAAATGTTGTGGGAAAGACAACTAGTTTGCTAAGAGTGACAACATTTATTGATGAACATGGTTACAGTGCACAAGACCAACTTAAAGTCACCAACTGTGTGACGTCTAGCATGACCTCATCTCTTATAATTGACGAGGTTAGCAATCACATTGACAAGAAGGCAACTGAGATTAGGAAGATTTCGCTCATAAATTATGGGGTGCAATTGACATACAAGAAAGCATATCAGGCAAAGGAAAAGGAAAAGGAAGGCAGAAAGGGTAGACCTGAAAACTCTACAAGTTAATACCGTGGATATGTGAAAGATTGAAGGAGACTGACCCTAGAACCATGGCAGATGGGATTCTTTTGAACCTATTGATTCTGTTGTAGTGGGACCACATATTTCGGTGGGTATTCATTGCTTATGATGTTGTTAGACGGTTTTTTGGCTAGTGTTAAGCCCATCTTGTATATAGATGGAACACACCTGAATGGCTGTACATGGAGACATTGTTGTCAGCTTCTGCTTACGATGCAAACAATGATTTGCTGCCATTTGCTATAGTAATTTGTTAGAATCTTAAGTTTTGATTGTGACTAAGGTATGATATGGTCTAGTACTTAAAAGAACATAATCAACACTTAGGAAGGATTAGATGACATGGTTAGAATTCTGAGTTAGATCACTTGCGAATGCAAGATCACTTCCGGAAGTATTAGCACTAGAGCTCGCGGATGGAGTACACATCCCATAGGGGACGCAAACGGAAGCAAGTGAGACACTTGGTTAGAACCCAGTCTAGATTGCTAACACTGAATCCTAAGTTAAGTCACAACCGGATGCAGATTCACTTCCGGATGAATTAAGACTAGCGCTCACGGATGAAAGACTCATCCCACAGCGGAATCACAACCGGATGCGGAATCACTTCCGGATGGACTAGGACTAGCGCACGCGGATGAATGTTTCATCCCCCAGCGGCAGCGAGTAACTCATTAGGGAAATAACTTAGTCCATGAGCATTAAGTACACAAAACCTTAAGACTAAGGTATGATTCAACCGGAAGTGAAATTGCTTCCTGTTAGATTTATACTGGCGCAGGTTGATAAAATAGATATAACCCCAAGCGTCAGTGAAAAAGCCACGTCAAGTAAAATTGCTTCCTGATAGATTTAGACTGGCACAGACTGATAGAAGTGATATAACCCTAAGCGTCAGTGAATCAGCCACGTCAAGTGAAATTGCTTCCTGTTAGGTTTAGACTGGCACAGGCTGATAGAAGAGATATAACCCTAAGCGTCAGTAAGTTTACCACGTCAAGTGAAAGTGCTTCCGATAGCTTAGTGACTAGCGCTGACTGTTGGATTGAAGGACACTGAGCGAGAGTGAGTGATAGTGAACTAAATCCTTCATCCATTTGATTTACTTCCGGATGTAGAAGTGCTTCCGAATACATCATAGACTAAGAGGACTAACGTTCAAAGTATACAATACACTAAGTCAGAACATAGTCTAAGTAAGACTACTCCCCATAGCAAACTTCCCACAACATGTATAGTTCTTACTATATTTGATTATATATATATTGCTATGTTGGACTAACCAGTATGTGCAGAACTTAGTCACACTTCCGGATGCAAATGAGCTTCCGGATGCAAAGACTCTTGGCATTGGATTTCAGAGATTAACACTTGCAGAGCAAGATTGCCACTTCCGGATGAACGATGATCATCCGTTAGTAAGAGTACAAGAGTAAACGTCACATACTCAGAAGTCAGAATGCTTTTGTCAGAGTAGAGGTGTCAGGACTACTTTTCAGAGATAAAGCAAGTCAACCCTGCTAAGCATTAATGAAGATGTACTTCACAACGGTAACTTGGGATTAACGGCTATATTCAAACGGTCATATTCAACCTGCCGCCCAAGCCTTTGAAGCCGAGTATAAAAGGAACATCTACATTCAGAAGAAGGGAGAGAGAGAGAACAGAGCCTATTGTCTGAAACATTGTATTCTACATTCCTCTCATCTTCTACTCTCCAATCTTAGATCTGTAACATTATTAGAGAGTAATTCAGTTGTACTTAAGTGAGTAACATCATCTACTCTTAGAGAGAGTCATTTGTGCTTAAGTGTTTATCACAATCAGTTCATAGAGTGAACATATAACCAAATCCTCTAATTAATAGAGGCTGTTCTAAAGCTTGTGCTTGAAGAACAGAATTGTTATCTTACAATTGTAAGGGGGAGCATTTAGAGGTTTTCTAAATCTCCATAGGTTGCAAGTTAGCCCGCAAAACTTGTGGTTGTAAGGTTGCAGATGATCCCGTTGTAAAACCTGTGGTTGTAAAGGTTTGCAGGTTAGCCCGTGGTAAAACCTGTGGGTTGTTAGGTGAACCCGTGTTCGTAAAACCTAAAGTGTAAAGGCTTTCTTGTGCCTGGTTCAAACAAGAAGTTTAGTGGATTGAAAATCTCAGGTGGAGCCTGGGGACTGGATGTAGGTCTGGGAGTGACCGAACCAGGATAAACTCGCTTGTGCATATTTTGCTTATTTAAATCTCACACCAAGCACCACACCACTACATACTCACTTGTGCTTGGGATGATTCATCGTCACTCTCATCAAGCACCAGGAGTAAAGTTTTAAAAAGGGAAAATTATAAGTTTTTATTCTGCCACCCAATTCACCCCCCCTCTTGGGTGACAGCCACGCATTTCATTTGGTATCAGAGCCAGGTTACTTGTTTAAAGGATTCAACGATCTCAAGTGCAAAGACCTAGGCTGACTTGGGTTATAAAATGTGCTTTGAAGGTTTTGATCATACTATCCCACCCGTGTTAGAAAATACTGATTTTTACTTATGGAAGGGAAGGATGAAAAGTTTTATACTATCCACGGATTTCAAAATGTGGGATGTTTTTGAAAAGGACTTTGATTTCAAACCAAGAGGAAACTGGACTGAAAAGGAGAAAAATTTGTTTTCCTTAAACATTAGAGCAATGCAAATTTTATACAAAGGCTTAGCTGAAAATGATTTCCAGAAGATCAAACACTGCTCTAGTGCTAGAGATATTTGGAATACTCGTGATGTGATATATGCTTCTAACCCATCTCTTGAAAGCACAGCTGTCCAAAGCTCAACTCGTGCTCTTTATGGATCATCTACTGATGAGCTTCTGGAAGGTGATATTGAGGAAGCAGGCTTCAGTGAAGAGAGTATCCATTTCTGCCTAGAAGATTCAGAAAGTGAGGTATCTGGATCTGAACTTGAACTTTCTGAATTGCAAGATGCATACAATGAGTTATATACCGAATATTGTAAACTTGCAAAAGAACCTCTAGGCTTAAAAGAAAAAGATAGGAAACTTGAAAAACTAATTTCTTCTTCTACCAAAGTTTCGAGGTTTCTTTTAAAGAACTAGTGGTTCCGATAGCTAGCCCACTATCGGCAGGGAAAACTTCAACATGTCTTGAAAAATGTCTTGATTGTAAACACGTGTTGAAGGAAAAGGAAAAGCTTTCAAAAGAAACTGAGATTTCAAAGGAACAAAAAGCTTTTCTAAAGAAAACTAATCATAATAATGATAGAAAACCTCATTTTGATTTTCATTCTATTATCTGTCATTATTGTGGTAGATTTGGACATATTTCTCACACATGCAGTCTTAGAAGAAATTCAAATGAGAGGAATAAATATGTGTGGATCCCTAAAGGACAAGTAAGGTCCAGCGCTAACCATGTAGGACCCAAGCACAAATGGGTACCAAAACTCCCTTCTAGTGCCTTACTTGTGCAGGAAAGATCAAGAGTTCCTCTTACCCCAAAAAGGAGAACCCGCGGTGATGCAATTGCTGAAACCCCTGGTACAATCATAAGAAGCAGTCGGCAACCACAAGGGACAATGGTTCTGTCTCAAGGATGAGCTATCACAAAGTTCCATTCAACTATCCTGAGAAGAACAAGAGAGAGTGGATTCCTCGATCAACATTGAAAAGGCTCTTGAATCCTACCTCTCAGAAGAAAGTGCTTCGAACCAAGGATAAGTATAGAAGATCTCCTTGGGTAAGCAAGGGATCACTTAGCAACGAAGCATTTGATAGTAAAATCTCCTATGCTGATGTTAGATGGACTTATTGAGATTTTACATTAAGCATCCTAAGATGTGAACATTGTATTAATCATAGAAGAAAGCTTAAAGAAATTAATAATGTTCATAATCCACATGTTGTCCATGATTGTCTTGATCAAAAACCTTGTATATCCTTGTGCATATAGTCATGATAGATTCACCATGCCATACACATAGCAAGTAATCTCTAAGTGCATGTGAAGTATATATAACCTACAAACTGACCTTCAGATCCAGACTTGGATACAAAAGGAAGGAACTATCTGATATTTTGTAGGAAAGGCAATTCCGAGGTTCAGCAAGACAAGGGTGAAGAAGACTCTGGCCTCGTTAATTTTAAAATAAAAAAATAAAAATAAAAAAAAGGGGGGATCTCCTCCCTCGGTGAGCCATCAGACAGTGAAAAAGAGTCAATTGCTGATCCTAAGAATGTTCTGAATGAACAAGAAGGGAAAAAGGGAAGGCTAGGTCAAGCCAACCTCAAGACCCCAGCAACCCTGTCTGATAAACTCAGAATTCCCAGTTTGAAGGTTGAGATCAAAATGTTTATCTCCCTCACGGATCCATTACAATAGGAGATGCATCAACATTTGAAGGATCTGTTGAATTTAGTGAGACTGTTGATCTGAAAAGCCATAGTAGAACCCTTGGAGCTTCAACAGATTCTTGTCCAGATCAATCAATCAGAGTTAGATGAGTTATGGGCTAAAATGAACAAGGAGCATGAGCAAAATCAGAGAGAGATAGGCTAAGATAGCCATCCCTCGGACTTGACCAGGATGTCACTGCTGCCCTCAGAAGGGAAATTGAAATGAAGCGGATTGCCCAAGAAGGAAGGCTCGCCCTTGAGGAAGCCATCTGATTCATGTGCCCCCAACAGTCTGCTAGCACAGAGGCAAGCTTGAGATAGCGCTGAGTGATCAACCTACGGAGATACCCTCTGCTGAGCCTGTATCTCCGTCTGCGCCAGCACCCAATCTGATTGAAGAGCTGTGTATGAAGTATGGGTTCAAGAGGCCAGAGATGCCAGTGGTAGTGATCACAAAGTGAATTCATCCCTCTGCACCAGCTCCAATCCATCCTATTAGCCTCAGCAAGACTCAGGACTGTACCTCATCTGAACAAATAGTCAAGTCTTGATAAGCATTCGTCACGCATAGATTTTGGTGCTGCTCTGAAAATAGAATCCTTGCATTGCCAACCAAAATCAAGCGAGCTACTGCTTGATGCGAATGGAGCTATGGTGATATCATTCTTACCTTCCTCTTTACTTGAATAATCACTTGGGTAGTAAATGCATGATGGGCTCAACAGCTTTTATTTCTCTGAAACTGATATGATTTCCCTTATCTGTGATGACCTTATTTTCTGTAAAAACGATCTTATCATATCAAATTCATTTTCTGATATAATGCATACTGATTTTACAAAGTCTGACACCTTGAAACTGAACTTTCTTCAAAACCTTCTAAATTTGTGCATGCTGAATCATTGTGTTCCAAGATTTCTGACATTGTTAAGAAGATTCAGAACTAGTTTCAGAATTTTGACACTAAAACTAAAAACCTTCTTCAGAGTTTTCATATGGTGTCTAAATCGTTTTACTCATATATGCTTAGTGAATCCTTTTAAGGGCACCTCTCATGGAAGAAAATAGTTTATGCATTCACCTTGATTTTTGAAAGATCCTTTTTGAAATACAAACTTTCAAAACAGATTCCGATCCTCTTTAAACTTACATGACAACCATACCTCATGATAGCATTCAAAAGTTATTTCTGATTTTCCATTTCATGTGGTATCTCTTGCATCAAGTTTTTCAATGCATAAGCAGCTATGGTTTCGAGAACAATACATCCCTCTTAATTACATCTTTAAGTTCTCAATCTACTAATGATCTCGGTTCAAGTTTGTGGTTTAAGAATGTTGACACAAATTATTGAAGCTTGAACAATGAGAATAACCAAGAGAGAATGGCAACGAAAATGTCTCTTATCAAGATGTGTGGAATGACTATACTAAACCTGAGAAACTCTCGCCAATACACATGAGCATTTCTATCCCTTACACATTCTGTTGTGAAATTTAATGGATAGTCTCTCTCTTGTCTGACATGCATTAGAAATCTTAGGAAATGCCTTGAATTAAACTCTGCTAGATCTGTAAAACATGGCATAGTATCACAAGTATACTATAATCTGTATTAATTTCAAGCTCGTTGATATCCTAAGAACAATGAGATCACACTGAGCATATCTAGAAGAACTTGAGCTAAAATTTGGAAATTATTCTCGTAATCATATGCTGAAATTTGGTTGTTTTTGTAAAACGGAATCAGTCTTAAAATCAAATTATTTTGTGAGGATGAAGATTTTTTCAAAATTTCATTGTGTTAATAATTCACATGTCTTCATGATCCAACATGAACATCCTTGAGGCATATTTATTGAACTATACTTGCTTATGAAACTCTGAAAATATGCCACCTGTTTGATACTCTCTGTACTATAACATTGATATATATCTATGAGAGTATAAATAGAGTTCATGTCTTGATAGTGAAACTATGTGAACGTATAGACAATTTCAAAATTAGTTTTCACATAATCATTGCTCATATTTTCTTAAACCAATTAGCAAGCATGATTTCTTAAAATTATTAACTTGTGCTGATTAACACAGATTGACTTGAATGTCCAGAGGATGGTCTCCAATGTTAAATCTTAAGTTCTTTCAGTGACCATCAGGAAGCATGCTTATCTGCATATGATTCAGATTCATGAGTCTAATAGAGTACGAGGATTCCTCATCTGTGGTAACATCTACACCTTACCATCTCTTATATATGATGCATACATGGCATTGGTAAGGGTGTCAATTTAGGATGTTTTTCTCAAATCTGCATTGACTTCAAAATCATTCAGTCTTAGAAAATCATCCTAGCTCACACATCTGTATCCTTTATATGACACGCTGGAAAGTAATTGATAACATACCTCTCTTATATGCTTCCTTTCTTGATTTTGTGATGATTAATCTTAATATAAAAGAGAAATAGATGGACATTACTCGATAATGATCCCTTGAAAATAGAGAGTTACATGTTGTCATCGATAATAAACTCTTGAGATGCTGTGATGCAATTTGTTTGGAAATTACTTTTGGCATTTTAATCTCACAAATTTCATTTGATTTGGTTTCATTTCATTTGGTATCACGAATTTAAAATCACAAATTTTCAATTGATATCATAATCATCATTTTAAACGCACCAAAATTATTTTGATATCATGTTTAGCTATCCTACATAATGTTTAGGGAGAATACAATCATTTAGGATCATGAATCATTATTGTTATCCCTTGTTAATTCTCGTTGAATAGTCTAGAACAAATCTTTATTAACGATACATAGGGAGAAATATTAGGTAGAAAGCCCATTCCTAGGAGAACGATAGAAGTATCCCCATCCCTAAGGCTAGCTTGCACTTGTTGAATTTTGATGAAGCCAAAAGGGGGAGAGAGATGAGACATGAGATGAGATATAAGATGTCTAGCTAGAGATGAGACATGAGATGTCTAGAGCTGAGAGATAAGATAAAATATCTAGATATCCGGGGAGAGAACTGGGGAAAGAAATATAGCTCTGGGAGTGATCTAAGTTTAATTATGTTCTCTAGTCATCTATGGGTTTGTCATCATCAAAAAGGGGGAGAATGTTAGAATCTTAAGTTTTGATGGTGACTAAGGTATGATATGGTCTAGTACTTAAAAGAACATAATCAACACTTAGGAAGGATTAGTTGACATGGTTAGAATCCTGAGTTAGATCACTTGCGAATGCAAGATCACTTCCGAAAGTATTAGCACTAGAGCTCGCGGATGGAGTACACATCCCATAGGGGACGCAAACGGAAGCAAGTGAGACACTTGGTTAGAACCCAGTCTAGATTACTAACACTGAATCCTAAGTTAAGTCACAACCGGATGCGGATTCACTTCCGGATGAATTAAGACTAGCGCTCACGGATGAAAGACTCATCCCACAGCGGAATCACAACCGGATGCGGAATCACTTCGGATGGACTAGGACTAGCGCACGCGGATGAATGTTTCATCCCCCAGCGGCAGCGAGTAACTCATTAGGGAAATAACTTAGTCCATGAGCATTAGGTACACAAAACCTTAAGACTAAGGTATGATTCAACCGGAAGTGAAATTGCTTCCTGTTAGATTTAGACTGGCGTAGGTTGATAAAATAGATATAACCCCAAGCGTCAGTGAAAAAGCCACGTCAAGTAAAATTGCTTCCTGATAGATTTAGACTGGCACAGACTGATAGAGGTGATATAATCCTAAGCGTCAGTGAATCAGCCACGTCAAGTGAAATTGCTTCCTGTTAGGTTTAGACTGGCACAGGCTGATAGAAGAGATATAACCCTAAGCGTCAGTAAGTTTACCACATCAAGTGAAAGTGCTTCCGATAGCTTAGTGACTAGCGCTGACTGTTGGATTGAAGGACACTGAGCGAGAGTGAGTGATAGTGAACTAAATCCTTCATCCAGTTGATTTACTTCCGGATGTAGAAGTGCTTCCGAATACATCATAGACTAAGAGGACTAACGTTCAAAGTATACAATACACTAAGTCAGAACATAGTCTAAGTAAGACTACTCCCCATAGCAAACTTCCCACAACATGTATAGTTCTTACTATATTTGATTATATATATATTGCTATGTTGGACTAACCAGTATGTGCAGAACTTAGTCACACTTCCGGATGCAAATGAGCTTCCGGATGCAAAGACTCTTGGCATTGGATTTCAGAGATTAACACTTGCAGAGCAAGATTGCCACTTTCGGATGAACGATGATCATCCGTCAGTAAGAGTACAAGAGTAAACGTCACATACTCAGAAGTCAGAATGCTTTTGTCAGAGCAGAGGTGTCAGGACTACTTTTCAGAGATAAAGCGAGATAAAGCAAGTCAACCCTGCTAAGCATTAATGAAGATGTACTTCACAACGGTAACTTGGGATTAACGGCTATATTCAAACGGTCATATTCAACCTGCCGCCCAAGCCTTTGAAGCCGAGTATAAAAGGAACATCTATATTCAGAAGAAGGGAGAGAGAGAGAACAGAGCCTATTGTCTGAAACATTGTATTCTACATTCCTCTCATCTTCTACTCTCCAATCTTAGATCTGTAACATTATTAGAGAGTAATTCAGTTGTACTTAAGTGAGTAACATCATCTACTCTTAGAGAGAGTCATTTGTGCTTAAGTGTTTATCACAATCAGTTCATAGAGTGAACATATAACCAAATCCTCTAATTAATAGAGGCTGTTCTAAAGCTTGTGCTTGAAGAACAGAATTGTTATCTTACAATTGTAAGGGGGAGCATTTAGAGGTTTTCTATATCTCCATAGGTTGCAAGTTAGCCCGCAAAACTTGTGGTTGTAAGGTTGCAGATGATCCCGTTGTAAAACCTGTGGTTGTAAAGGTTTGCAGGTTAGCCCGTGGTAAAACCTGTGGGTTGTTAGGTGAACCCGTGTTCGTAAAACCTAAAGTGTAAAGGCTTTCTTGTGCCTAGTTCAAACAAGAAGTTTAGTGGATTGAAAATCTCAGGTGGAGCCTGGGGACTGGATGTAGGTCTGGGAGTGACCGAACCAGGATAAACTCGCTTGTGCATATTTTGCTTATTTAAATCTCACACCAAGCACCACACCACTACATACTCACTTGTGCTTGGGATGATTCATCGTCACTCTCATCAAGCACCAGGAGTAAAGTTTTAAAAAGGGAAAATTATAAGTTTTTATTCTGCCACCCAATTCACCCCCCCTCTTGGGTGACAGCCACGCATTTCATAATTGTGGTGGAGAGACGTCTAATGATTGGGGTTGGTTTTTGGACAGGATAAAAAGGATAGTTGGCTCAATTGAGTTGACAATTGTTTCACATCGTCACCAAGTAATCAAAGGATTTGTGGAAGACATATTTGAAGTTGAGAGGTATGCATACTGTTTTAGGCATGCTAAAGAGAACTTCAAAAACCAAGTGTGGTTAGTATAGTGGGTACCTCACTTCACCACTTAACTAGAGGTCTCTAGTTCGAGCTCTGGGAATGTAGTCTGCCCCTTGGCCAACACTTTACTCTTAACTGGAAGCCCGGTGCGGATCTGAATTAGTTTGAGTCTGTTGAGTTGCCTGTGACATTGGAGCTGGTCCAAGATATCGGATTAAAAACTCAAAAAAAGAGAGCTTCAACTAAACAATAATGCCAAACGCCTGAGTCAACAAATGAAGCAAGACAGGTGGATTTTGTTGGATAACATTGCATATGCTAGGACTGAGCACAAGTTCAATAGAGCAATGGAAGACATGTGAAGTGTGTATGCATAGATGCATGAGTGGTTGATTAACCATGGGGACATTGAGAAGTGGTCTTTAAGCAAGTTTCCATTCAAACGATGGGACAACATAACCACAAGTTTCCCTGAATCCTTTGATTCCTGGATGCTATAGGAGAGAAAGCACAATGTGTCTTAGCTTATCCATGAGCACCGTGAGAAGGTTGCGAAGAAGATGTATGCTGCAAGTTTAGCAATGACCAAGTGGAAGAACGAGATTAGTCCAAAAATAGAAGCAAAGATAAAGGAACTTGTCAATGTTGAGACAAGTTCGCACATAATTGCGCAACCGTATGGAGATGACAACTTCGGCATCCGTACAATATATGGTCGTACATTGGTGGTGGATCTCAGGTCTGGTATGTTAGAATCTTAAGTTTTGATGAAGACTAAAATATAGAGGATTAAACCAAGTGCCTAGGAAGCAATAGGATAACATAGGATCCCAAGTAAGAGTGCTTCCGGGTGAAGATCTACTTCCGGATAGATTAGGACTTGCGCATGCGGATGAATGTTTTCATCCCCCAGCATCAGCAAGTAAATCACTGGGAAATAACTTAGTCCATGAGAATTAGGTACACAAAACCTTAAGACTAAGCTATGTTTCAATCGGAAGTGAGTTTGCTTCCTGTTAGACTTAGACTGGCGCAGAGCGATAGAATAGATATTACTCCAAGCGACAGTGAGTCTACTTCCCCAAGTGAAAGCGCTTCCTGTTAGAATTAGACTGGCGCAGAGCGACAGAATAGATATTACCCCAAGCGTCAGTGAGTCTACTTCCCCAAGTGAAAGCGCTTCCTGTTAGACTTAGACTGGCGCAGAGCAATAGAATAGTTATTACCCCAAGCGTCAGTAAGTCTACTTCGCCAAGTGAAAGCACTTCCTATTAGATTTAGACTGGCGCAGATTGATAGAATATATTTCACCCTAAGCGTCAGTGAATTCACCACGTCAAGTAAAAGTGCTTCCGATAGCTCAGTGACTAGCGCTGAGTGGTGGAATGAAATAGACTAAGCGAGAGCAAGTCATGGTGAACTAAATCCCTCATCAAGTGAATTTACTTCCGGATGTAGAAGTGCTTCCGGATACTCCTTAGATTTAGGGATCACCCACTGCATGAGACTATATGATTATATTGCTAAACTAACGTTCAAGTGCAGCACACTCAGTAAGGTTGCTTCCGGATGAGAAGTTGCTTCCGCAAGCAATCAGGATGTCTGAACGTTCAAAGAGATGCAGTGTCAGAATGCTTTTGTCAGAGCAGAGGTGTCAGGACTACTTTTCAGAGATAAAGCAAGTCAACCCTGCTAAACATTAATGAAGATGCACTTCTCAACGGTAACATAGGATTAACGGCTTTATTCAAACGTTCATATTCAACCTGCCACAGAAGCCTATGAAGCCGAGTATAAAAGAGACATTCATTCAGAAGAGAAGACATGGAAGAAAAAGAGAGAACAGAACAAAGTATCTGATATATCATACTCTTCATTCTACACATCTTCTACTACTCTCAGATCCAGATTTGTGATATTTTTCAGAGAGTAATTTTATTGTACTTAAGTGAGTAACATCATCCACTCTTAGAGAGAGTTAGTTTTGAGCTTAAGTGTTTAGCACAATCAGTTCATAGATTGAACATAGTGTAAACTTACAATTTGTAAGGGGGAGCATTTAGAGGTTGTCTAAATCTCCATAGGTTGCAAGTTAGCCCGTAAAACTTGCATTTGTAAGGTTTGCAGGTGAACCCGGTGTAAAACCTGTGGGTTGTTAGGTGAACCCGTGCTCGTAAAACCTAAAGTGTAAAGGCTTCTCTTGTGCCCGGTTTAAACAAGAATAGTGGATTGAAAATCTCAGGTGGAGCCTGGGGACTGGATGTAGGTCTGGGTGACCGAACCAGGATAAATTTATGTGTGCATAAATTTACATTCAAACATTCTATTTTGCATCACATAAAACACTGACTTGTGCATATCACTACTTCGTAAATATTATCACCAAGCACAAGCAGTCTTTCGAAAACAAGATTCAAAAGATTTAATTTATTCCCTCACCCAATTCACCCCCCCCTCTTGGGTGACAGCCACGTTTATCATTTGGTATCAGAGCAAGGTCACTTGTTTAAAGGATCCAACGATCTCAAGTGCAAAGACCTAGGCTGATTTGGGTTACAAAATGTGTTTTGAAGGTTTTGATCATACAATCCCACCCGTGTTAGAAAATGCTGATTTTTACTTATGGAAGGGAAGGATGAAAAGTTTTATACTATCCACTGATTTCAAAATGTGGGATGTTTTTGAAAAGGACTCTGATTTCAAACCAAAAGTAAATTGGACAGAAGAGGACAAAAGCTTATTTTACTTAAACCTTAGAGCAATGCAAATTTTGCACAAAAGTTTATCTGACAATGATTACCAGAAAATTAAACATTGCTCTAGGGCTATAGATATTTGGAACACTCTTGATACTATGTATGCTTCTAACCAATTTCTTGATGTTAAGGCTGTCCAAAGCTCACTGTGTGCTCCTTGTGAATCCACCGTTGATGAGCTACTGGATGGTGATGTAGTAGAAGCTAGTATCAGCAAAGAGAGAGTGGATCTCCGCCTAGAAGATTCAGAAGCTGAAGAAAATGAGGTACCTAAACTTGAAACTTCTGAATTGCAAGATATGTATAATGAGCTACATGTTGAATTCTGTAAACTTGCAAAAGAAATTCTAGGCTTAAGAAAAAGGAATAGGGAACTTGAGGAACTTATTCCTTCTTCTACAACCAAGGAGTCCAAAGTCCCACTCATAAAAGAAGATTTTTTGAAAGACACTGAAATTTCAAAAGTTAATAAACATAGAGTCTTTGAAAAGAAAACTGACCACCATAATAGTGATAAGAAATCTGATTCTGAACATCATCCCATTATCTGTCATTATTGTGGTAGAACTGGTCATATTTCTCACACATGCAATTTTAAGAGAAATTTAAATGTGAGAAATAAATATATATGGATCCCCAAAGGACAAGTAAGGTCCAGCGCTAACTATGTAGGACCCAAGTACAAATGGGTACCAAAACTCCCTTCTAGTGCCTTACCTGTGCAGGAAAGATCAAGAGTTCCTCTTGTCCCAAAGAAGAGAACTCGTGGTGATGTCACTACTGCAACTACCTGGTTCAATCATAAGAAGCAGTGCGCTACCACAAGGAACAAAGACCTTGTCTCAGGGATAAGCTATCACAGAGTTCCATTCAACTATCCTGAGAAGGACAAAAGAGAGAGGATGTCTCAACTCAAATGGAGAAAACCTGCGAATCCTGTCTCTCCTAAGAAAGTGCTTCAGGCCAAGGATAAGTATAAAAGATCTCCTTGGGTAAGCAAGGGATTATTTAAGGTTGAAGCATGCAACAGTAAAATCTCCTATGCAAATGTAAGATGGACTTATTGAGATTTTACATTAAGCATCATAAGCATGAACATGATATGGCTTATAAGATATTTCACACAATGTTCATACTCTACATGCTATCTATGACTATCATTATCAGAAGCCATGTGCATATAGTCATAGTTGATTCGCAATGCTATATTCATAGTGAATAATTCTTAAGTGCATAAGAATCACATACTTCCTACAAACTGACCAGTCAGATCCAAGTTTGGAGACTGAAAAATGGGAAAGAGAAATCATTTGCTATTTTGTAGGAAAGAAGGTACGAAGGAACAACAATTTTCATGATCATACCTGATCAGAGCAATGTATCAAATCTGAATGAGTTGTTGTTCATACTGGGCTCCGAGAGCTACTGCTCCTGAAATTGAGAAGATCAAACAAACTCTACTTGACGCAAATATGGCTTTAGTTATGAAAGCTTGATCGCTGTGGATGCACAAGAGAGAACATCAACGAGTCACTCAAAGTTAAATCTTAAGTAAGTACCATCGGAAGCAAAACTACTTCCGGATGCTCTCGTGCTGACGCTGAATGACTACTCAAGGCAACCAGGAGCGTCTGTCCAACCGGAAGCAAAATCACTTCCGAATACTCTTTTGCTAGCGCTGGATGATAATTCAATATGATCACGAGCGCCAGTGTCAGATCAAGGGACACATCACTTTAGAAAACGTTTCAACTTCCTCTATGAAACGCTGTGCCTTCTCTGAAGCAACACGTGTCATCAGGTGTGTCGTTCCAACTTAAAAACTTACGTTACCCAATGTGTGAAAATTTGAAAGAGTATGCCCATTCTATCCACAGAAGTTTTACCTATAAATAGAAGTCATTTTCCATTTTTCACTTTTTACTACATCTTTTTCACTCGCATCATTTTCTCTGAAAAGTCTTTTCATCTTCTCCATTGTGTTCTTTATTTTTCACACTTCTTGCATTTCATCTTTATTTACACAACATTCATACAAAAATGGCCGGTACGAATGAATCCAACCCAGTCATCCAGAAAACCTCTTCTTCCAAGAAACATAAATCGAAATCTGGGAAATCCACTCACAAGCATTCTGGTAAATCTGGGCACCATGAAGAACAACATGAAGAACTTCATGAACGCCAAGAAGGTTCTGGGCAATCACGAGGACAGGGTGAAGACGTTCAGGGTCAGCCTGAAACCTCTGGTAGAATAGAACAGGCAGTGGGTTCTGAACAAAAGCGGGATGCTCAGGGAAAGAAGAAGAAGGTTCATTTTTCTGAGGAGCCTTCCTCCAAGAGGCAGAGGGTTGAGGAAGAAGATAATCTCACAGTATATAGAGATGGGGCTCTGGAGAGTGTATCCGCCAAATTTGAGACATCCATTCCCATCTTCAACCATGGCCTGTTCATCAATCTAGACAAGTTGGATGAACTAGGGTTTGCTCATCTGCGCCCTTACTTGGAAAAGTATATGCCTTGGCTGGGCATCAACCAGGACTACAACGTCAACGTCCTGCGAGTCTTTTGCCAATCCCTCTCTGGCAGAGCTAAATATAGGAAGGTGGATGGAAAGGAGCAAGTCCACAAACTCTCCTTCACTGCTACTGTAAGAGGAAAAACCTTCAGGTTCACTTGGAGAACCTTGAATGAGATGATGGGAATCACAGAAGAGGATATGAATGAATGGATCTACCCTGAGTCTCACAAGTACAGCAAGGAGGAACTCGAGGAGTTGTATGTCACCAACAGCAAGAAGGTGTCCAAGATGTCTGATTCTAACAGGCTCTTGTACTATATCTACTCCCGGATAATGACTCATAAGGGAGGCAACTTCAACGAGTTCACACTGCTGGACAACCCTTGGTTCCCTAGACTCCTCTCGCTCAAGCCTTTCAACCCTGGGCAGTTGATATGCCTAGAGCTTCAGCGCTGGTTAAGCAATGACAAGTCGGGTTATCTTCCCTATCCCACCATCATTGCCTTCCTCCTCGAGAAACATTTGATCAGGGCTACATCTGCTGTGGAAGAAGAAAATGTCAAATGTAAGCCTGTAGGAGCAACTAATATGGCAAGGATGGGGATTAAGTATCTCAAGCCCCCTAAGCCTACTCGCTCACACTCACAAGCCAGTAGTGCTTCTGGGACTTCAGCCCCCTCTGCATCTGGAGCAGGGGATCAGGAAGTTGACTCACATGCTGGGCCAAGTCGTGTTGCAAGAGTGCCAGCCTCTGTTAGGGTCTTTGCCGAGGAAGTAAAGGAAGAGCTCCTCCTCAAATTGACGGAGTCCTTGGTGGGTCCTCTCCGTGCTGAATGTGAAGCTGGTTTCCAGCACCAAGGGGAGCGGATCCAGCGGCTCGAGGACAGAATAGGACAACTTGAGAATCACCTTACCAGGGTGGATGCAAAATTAGACCTCATCCTCCAGCACCTACAAATTCCCCAACCTTCATCACAAGGTAACTTGCCACCTCCTCCTCCGCCTCCTCAAAACCCTCCTCCTCCTCCTAATCACCCTCAACTACCACCTCCTCCTCCGCCTAACACTCAACAACCTCAGCCTCCACCACAAAATGACCAACAAGCCCCACCATCACCCAACAATGACCAACAATCCCAACCTTCACCTACCCATGACCACCAAACCCAAGACTCACCTCACAACTCTCCACGCCTTTCCCCTAGAAACTTCTCATCCTCACCTTCATCATCCTCATCCTCGCCCATTCCCACACGACCAGGTGCCCCTACACGCTCTCCACTCCGCTTCTCCAACCCAACCCATCAAAGCCCTAGACCCATAGGATCTGAAACAGCCATTCACCCCCTCAGCCAACCATACGGCGAGTATCCCCGCCTTCAACCACTCTCCGATGACCATTTACCCTTTACCCCTGACTCCGCCAATTACAAAGCATACTCCTCCACTTATCCCTATACGGATCTCTTTGTCACCTCCAGTTGCTTCCCCGACTCTCCTCAAACTCCTGAACACCTATCCTCTCCCACATCCTCTACCTCTACCCTATCACCCTCCCCTCCCAAGAAATTTGGTCCTGAACCACCTCCATCCTCCTCCACATCCACTCCATCCCTGGCACTCACCCCTGTTGATGATGACAAAAGGGGGAGAAATGTTATGTCCACTCTTCGTCTAAGCATGGCCACAAGGGATGCCCTCAGCCAGCCATCACTCTGGATTGATGAAGATATCACGGCCGCCCTGCGTCGTGCATATGAGTCTCAGAGGCTGAGTGGTGCAGAGAGCCTTATAAGAGGAGAGGCCGTCCGGTTCATGCAGCAGAAGAAAGCGGCTGAGCAAGGACCACAATGGGATATGGTTGTGTATGGGCAGAATGAACAATCCTCACAATCTGAGTCATCATCGGAGCCTCCTCCAAATAAAACAAGTAGAGAGATGGTTGAGGAGATCATAATGAAGTGGGGACTGAAGAGACCCAACCATCCTCCCATTGTGATAGCCAAGCCTGTTCCTGCATCCTCTGGGCAAGAGTCTGAGGTCCCTTCATCTGAGCAATCTTCTGATCCTCCTCCCTCGTCTGAGCCAGCAGCCAGATTCAGTGCACCCAGAAAGAAGGCCGTTGCTAGGAAACGTGCCAGGAAGTTAATTGCCACCACTGAATCTGATGAGTCTGAGGAAGAGACTCCATCTGACCTACCTGAGCAAGGAACTTCATCTGCTCAGGTTGTGCAAGAAAATCCAGTGGTCCAAGCGGTTCCAATTCTGAAGGAAGTCAAATTGGAAATTGAAGACATGACTCCTGAAGAATTTGAGAAGTATGGATTCACTGACAAGCTATCCTTTGGTCAGATGGCTTGCCTCGATGCTGAAAGAGCAAGTGCCATGCCCACTTCTCCAATTAGCAAAAGCAAAAGGAAGAGCAAAGGGAAAGGGAAACGGAAAGTCCAGGAAGTTGAGGAAGACCCCAACTTCCCTGTATGGAATGTGAGAATCCGGGCTGTCCACTATCCCAATGGAGAGATCTCCTACTTCGATGATGCTACAGGTTTCCCTGGGTATGAAGAAGTGGAGAACATGAAAAGGGCATACGAGGAGTCCATTGAATCAGAAAGGTTCAGGAGGGAAAAAGAGGAAAAAGAGCTTCAAGAGATCATTGCCCAGATAAACCAGAGTGAGCGTGAGGAAAATGAAGAGAGGCAGAAAGAGAGGGAAAAGAAAAAGAGACACAAACTCTAACCCCCAATCCAAATATTTTTGTTGATTTTGTTTTCATGCATATTTTCATTCATACTTAGTGAAATTTATTTGTATACATTCTTTACTTGTATATGTTATTTGATTACATAACTCTGACTTGTAACCTCTGCTTGTCAATAATATTTGTCTGAGTTACTTGTTGTTATCCATTGCTTTTATTCTCTTGATAATCCTTCCTTAGGAACTTAATCGAGAAAACTAGGTTTGTCATCATCAAAAAGGGGGAGAATGTTAGAATCTTAAGTTTTGATGAAGACTAAAATATAGAGGATTAAACCAAGTGCCTAGGAAGCAATAGGATAACATAGGATCCCAAGTAAGAGTGCTTCCGGGTGAAGATCTACTTCCGGATAGATTAGGACTTGCGCATGCGGATGAATGTTTTCATCCCCCAGCATCAGCAAGTAAATCACTGGGAAATAACTTAGTCCATGAGAATTAGGTACACAAAACCTTAAGACTAAGCTATGTTTCAATCGGAAGTGAGTTTGCTTCCTGTTAGACTTAGACTGGCGCAGAGCGATAGAATAGATATTACTCCAAGCGACAGTGAGTCTACTTCCCCAAGTGAAAGCGCTTCCTGTTAGAATTAAACTGGCGCAGAGCGACAGAATAGATATTACCCCAAGCGTCAGTGAGTCTACTTCCCCAAGTGAAAGCGCTTCCTGTTAGACTTAGACTGGCGCAGAGCAATAGAATAGTTATTACCCCAAGCGTCAGTAAGTCTACTTCGCCAAGTGAAAGCACTTCCTATTAGATTTAGACTGGCGCAGATTGATAGAATATATTTCACCCTAAGCGTCAGTGAATTCACCACGTCAAGTAAAAGTGCTTCCGATAGCTCAGTGACTAGCGCTGAGTGGTGGAATGAAATAGACTAAGCGAGAAGTCATGGTGAACTAAATCCCTCATCAAGTGAATTTACTTCCGGATGTAGAAGTGCTTCCGGATACTCCTTAGATTTAGGGATCACCCACTGCATGAGACTATATGATTATATTGCTAAACTAACGTTCAAGTGCAGCACACTCAGTAAGGTTGCTTCCGGATGAGAAGTTGCTTCCGCAAGCAATCAGGATGTCTGAACGTTCAAAGAGATGCAGTGTCAGAATGCTTTTGTCAGAGCAGAGGTGTCAGGACTACTTTTCAGAGATAAAGCAAGTCAACCCTGCTAAACATTAATGAAGATGCACTTCTCAACGGTAACATAGGATTAACGGCTTTATTCAAACGTTCATATTCAACCTGCCACAGAAGCCTATGAAGCCGAGTATAAAAGAGACATTCATTCAGAAGAGAAGACATGGAAGAAAAAGAGAGAACAGAACAAAGTATCTGATATATCATACTCTTCATTCTACACATCTTCTACTACTCTCAGATCCAGATTTGTGATATTTTTCAGAGAGTAATTTTATTGTACTTAAGTGAGTAACATCATCCACTCTTAGAGAGAGTTAGTTTTGAGCTTAAGTGTTTAGCACAATCAGTTCATAGAGTGAACATAGTGTAAACTTACAATTTGTAAGGGGGAGCATTTAGAGGTTGTCTAAATCTCCATAGGTTGCAAGTTAGCCCGTAAAACTTGCATTTGTAAGGTTTGCAGGTGAACCCGGTGTAAAACCTGTGGGTTGTTAGGTGAACCCGTGCTCGTAAAACCTAAAGTGTAAAGGCTTCTCTTGTGCCCGGTTTAAACAAGAATAGTGGATTGAAAATCTCAGGTGGAGCCTGGGGACTGGATGTAGGTCTGGGTGACCGAACCAGGATAAATTTATGTGTGCATAAATTTACATTCAAACATTCTATTTTGCATCACATAAAACACTGACTTGTGCATATCACTACTTCGTAAATATTATCACCAAGCACAAGCAGTCTTTCGAAAACAAGATTCAAAAGATTTAATTTATTCCCTCACCCAATTCACCCCCCCCTCTTGGGTGACAGCCACGTTTATCATGGTACATGTACTTGTGCAGCTTGGCAATAGTTAGGAATTCCTTGACACATTCATGTATGACAATAAAATACTTTCATGGAAATGTTTATGATCAAGTCCACGAATGCTACAAAGTCACATCCTAACAGAGGATCCGCAGAAGCAGCATGACTCCAGTTGTAATTATAGACATGTCGGACCCAAACAACAGCGGGTTGTCATCACACCCATTGCTGAAGCCACCAACAATTAACCAACCTAGTGGCAAACCTAAAAGTAAAAGGCGTAAGTCACAATTCTAAGACAATAGGATTTATCATTGTGCAAGATGTCATGAGGTCGGCCACACAAGAAGAATAGAAACTCCTAGGTCCTACACAATTGGCATACATTATGAACATAGTCAACCGACTGAACACAAAATAGTAACGTTGAATCAATTTAACTACCATGTTTTTAACACATATCGGGTCCAATTTCGCCGCTACGTTGCCGTATCCATCATGTAGAATGTCTGTATAATTGTCTCTCTCTACGTCCACCACCATTTTATTCTTGCACTATTCCAGAACTCGATTGGTTTCACATGAGGTTCAACCACATTCAAAGCAATGTTCTCATAAAAGTTGATGACTCCCCAATTTTATATAGATTTGACACATATTTTAGGTATATTAAGGGAGTCATTGATAGAAAATTATAGAGATTTGAATATGATTTTAAAGTAAATATCATTATTTAAGTTTAGTAGTATAGTGATATTTATTTGCAAAAAAGAAGTCTCATGTAATAAGCAGTGAATTAGTTATTTAACCTTTGATTATGATTGGCTTCTTTGGCAGCCACATGCATAAAAATTGAAGGAAAGAGAAAAGAGAGCTGCAAGAGGAATAGCACAACACAAGTCTTGGAGAGCTAAATAATTTTACAATTGAAAAAGTGGATCAGGTGAGGTATATAAGGAAGACAAGTGGGCTTTAGTCTGTTGTTTTTTTTATCTGGGCTGATTGAGACCAGAATTGAAAAGGCAAAGGCAGGGTAGAGAAATAAAAGAGGGTTTTGGACGTGGAGTTGAGGAGGAGAGGCGGCTGTTTTCAGACTTGGGGGGCTTCTCCCCTGAGTGCTTCACTTCACACACAGGTGAGAAAAGCACACATCACCAATTTTAGGCAGCCTCGAACCATTGTTCACACGTAGTTCTTCTTTTCTTGGGGAGCAACTTCACCATTTCATCTAAATCATCATCTTCGAAATCAGTCTTGCAAATCTAGACAAAAATAAGAACAAAGAGAGGAGAGGCTTGGGATTTAAAGAAGAAGTTTTTCAGTAAGTTTCTTGTGAATCTTTCCTTGTAATATCTTTCCCTTTCATTTCTCTTGCATTATTTGATTTGGCTATGTTCATATTTGTGATTTTTGGATTTCTTATTACCATGTGTTGCTAAACTCATTTTCTAGGTTTATTTTAAAGCTTTGTATGGATTGATACTTTAACATCTTTCTCTCTTATTGATTAATGTTTATCGTTGTTGTGAATGTAACTTGTGCTTTATTTTTACTAAGAGGTGCGCAACACTTGGTTGTTTGCTTAGTTATGGCTTTAAAGAGCATAACTAAATAAAGAACTAGGTTATATTCAAACTTTTCTTGAAATTGACAGAAATGCTTGATTTGAGTAATTTTTTAATAGATGTGTGCCACATTTGAGCCATCAAATTCTTGTTTATGTTGGGTGAATTTTTGGCAATAATAGAGTGCTAGATTTCACCCTTAACCTAAATTTTAGGGTCAAGGGTCAAATCTAGCACTCTATTATTGTCAAAAGTTCATCCAACATAAACAAGAATTTGATGGCCCAAATGTAGCACACATCTTTTCAAAAATTTAGCACACATCTTTTCAAAAATGGCTCAAATCTAGCATTTCTGTCAACTTTAACTGGTTTGACCGTTAAGTTTGACTTGATTATGCCATGTCACCCGCCACGCCACCCAATCTTGCCACGTGGCCCACCACGTCACCCAATAATGGATAGTAAGTGGGCCCCATTGGGTGACGTGGCGGGCCACGTGGCAAAGTTGGGTGACGTGACATAATCAAGTCAAACTTAACGGTCAAACCCGTTGAAGTTGACGGGAATGCTAGATTTGAGCCATTTTTGAAAAGATGTGTGCTACATTTGAGCCATCAAATTCTTGTTTATGTTGGGTGAACTTTTGGCAATAGTAGAGTGTTAGATTTGACCTTTAACCCCAAATTTTAAATGTCTTAATATAATATTATTTCCATATTATTCCCACTTAGTTTTTGAATAAGTGTACATATATTCTAATAAATAGGCTTGCCTAAAATGAAAATTTTCTAATTACTAATATGTGTGTGTGTGTGTGTGATTTTTTACTTGAAATTTTCAGCATAATGTGAAATATGATTGTGTAGCGATTAAACCTGCATGTCATGAATTAATTATTAGTTTATTCCTTTTAAGCATGCTTGTTGTCAATGATTGATATATTATAATACGGGAATGACAAGTGATTTATTTTTTTAAGCTTGTTTGCTTATATAATGATGATTTCTTATGTTAAAAGTAAGTTTATGGGATTTTAAAATTACATTATATTTCAATTGTTATCAAGTGCATGTATCTGTCATGGCCTGTGTGTGATGGTATAAGGATTAGAGGAGGAAGATGAGATGATAAATTCTTTTATCACATTATATGTCACCACTCAGTGCACAGTGGATAGTACTTGTCAGCACCCTTTCTTTTACGTTTTCTGATGGGATTGCATAGGAGTTATGGGACATGTGACATGTGACATTTTCTTATATTTGTTCTGTAAGGAGGAGAGCCAAAGTCCACATTTAAACTCTATTCCATAGGCAAGTACATCTCAAATATGGTGACCTTGAAATAATCTAGTCATATGGATTTTTTTGTTAGACTTTACATTAAGCTATGGCTCCTGTCAACAAATAAGGATGGATAGGGTTATAAGTGGGTTATAAGGGTTGCATTCTGCATTAATCCATGAGCAAAACATTGTTGTATGTTAAATTAAGAATGTATTTGATATGTATGACTATTTAGATGGTTTTGTGATATAATTGTACATGATTTGCTTGTGTATGTTAGGAGATTTCAGTAGTGATTGAGATGTCGATGTCACCCTATTATTAACAATTCTAGGTGAAGGATCAAACAACAAGTAAGGAAAGACACTTAGGGAGTAAGTGTTAAAGGCTCTTTTGTACTACACTCAAGCACCACTATGTTTCACTTATTTTGTAAGACCTAAAACTTTTATTTTGTCATTTAAACTACTGATAAGTTTTAAAATTTATTAATATGATTTGAGACTTATTTGAAATATATATGTTGTTTTGTTTGTTTTGACATTGAGTATCCATTTTGCTACTCAGTGAGAGAATTTTGGCAAAGTAATTTTGTGATTTTACTGTGTTACATTATGCTAGTGCGGTCACGGCGGACGCCCAATATGAATGGTCATGGAAAGAAATCTCAAGATGGTGTGCCTATCAAGTGCGAGTGAGAGATGCGGGAAATATTTAATGGAATCCGCCATCGATGGATCGGATCGTCCAATTGCGTAATCTGGTGGCCTGAGAGTCCGAATAATATTTGATTTGATTGAGAAATCAAATTTGTCATTATTGCTAATTAGCACCATAATGAGCTGTGTAACATCCCAACTAAAATATAAAATGTTATATATATATATATATATATATGAATAATATATATATATATATATATATATATATATATATATATATATTTTAGGGAACAATGCATCTTTAGGAATTAGGAAATATCAATATTATTTAATGAAATCATTAAGATGTTAATGTAATAGGAAGTTAGGGTTAGCTTTATAGAAAGAAGTGAAATTGGGTCATTGATGTAATTTTCTCTGGGCTAAAACCTAATAACCTCACTTTCTAAACCTACACCTCTCTCTCTTTTTCGTTGTTGTTGAGTGCCGCATACACACCCTCCTTTTCCCTTCATCATCTTCCTCCCCAATACCTTGCCTCCTCCCAAAATCCATTATCACCTTCAAGCATCTCTTTCTCACATCAACAAATTCACCCCCTACTCTCACAATCGTCTTCTCCACTCACTCCCTCACTGCCCTTCATCTCCGGCGAACCAAACTGCAATTTCCGACGAGTCCACGGTGTTCGGCGACGATAAGCAAGGATGAAATTAGTTTAGGTAAAAGCTTTTATCTCCCTTCAACCCGATTTCTTCAAATTTCTTCTTCCTTCTCACTTTGATCTCTCACTCTCTCTTGTCATTGGGGTTCCTTGTTTATTCCCTTGCCCAGCTTCATTTTCCGGCGAAAAAAAAGGGCGAAGGGGCAAAACTAGCCACCGTAATTTTCCAAACGGACAACTTTGGCACCCGTAAATTGGATGGTGCAAAACCGGACATTATAAATCAAAATAGAACAAATTTAGTCACACTGTTAAGTTGAAGCTAACAGACGTTTGTGTTGGCGTGGGGCCCACCTTCATTAACCTATGTGGCAAGACAATCAGCAAATGAACTGAATCTAGGTTGGCAAGACTTGCCAAATCACCAAATCCCCAATTTCAAACACAAAAACCCTAATCCCAAATCATATAGAGATCTTACGAATTAGAAGAAGGGCCAAACAAGGGATTTTCCTGCAAAGACTGGAAGGAGAATCTGCCGAGAAACTTAGCAACACACTGAGACTGATCATCAAAGACAAGATTTTTGGGACAATTATTGACATACATAGCCACAATGAAAAGGACAACGTTGGCGACAACAAACATGGGAACAAGCCATGATGTCCACTGGGATTGGGTGTCATAAACATAGGAAGCAGAAGAGGCAGTGTTAGTGTTGTAGGTTTGGTTACTGTTATTGGGTATGTCTGCCATGTTCATGCTCTTGCTTCCGCCGCCGCCTCACTCAAGATCTCGCTCAGCCATGATGATATTGATGGGATTAGGGTTTTTGTGTTTGAAATTGGGAATTTGGCAGGTCTTGCCAACTTGGATTCAGTTCATTTGCTGATTGTCTTGCCACGTAGGTTAATGAAGGTGGGCCCCTCGCCAGCACAAACGTCTGTTAGCTTCAACTTAATGGCGTGGCTAAATTTGTCCCATTTTAATTCATAATGTCCGGTTTTGCACCATCCAATTTACGGGTGCCAAAGTTGTTCATTTGGAAAATTACAATGGCTAGTTTTGCCCCTTCGCCCAAAAAAAATCAGTGACTATTGTTCTAGCTTTGCATATAAGCCCATAAACAAGTTCAGGTAGATTCCTTCTCCCTATTTCTCTTTTCTTATGCGTAGCTGAGACTATGAGAGGAATTAGATTCGTTCTGGGGTTGATTTTGGGAAGGAGTTTAGGTTGAAAACTATGATTAACTGATCAAGAAACAATTTTAGAATATTGTTGTGCCTATGTATGTTTGGGATTATAAATTTGTTATGCTCTCTGTGTCTAAAATTGTCTCTGTTTTGCTCTACTGATTTCTGGAATGTGAAAATAAAAATGTTAAAGTGTGTAGTGGTTGTTTCTATAGTGGTTTGTTAATGCCTAAATACTGTATTAAATGACTGCTCTTCCTTTGTGAAAGATTGAGCTACTTTGAGGTGTTAAGTAGTGGCAAAATGCTATTTGGAATTATTTTGGTTGTTGTGATTTTTGTAGACTATTTACAATATTGCTTGGGTTTCAAAACCACTAAAATTCGGAATCTGATTTGTACAATTGTTTTGGGTTACTAAGTGTTCAAAGACTATTTTAAATTTGCATATTGGGAAATAATTGTAGAGGGTAAGTTACAGTTCATAGGATTTCATGATTTTCTTTTCTTTTCCTCTGTTTTGGCTATGAAAATCTATTTATTATTCTTAGCAGATTTTGTTTAAGTGATGTGGTAAGTTGTAGTTGGCAATGAGGTTATTTCTTCAAATTATTAACATTTTTGGGATTTGTTTTGAGAGTTACAACTCTGATGTAGAATAAGGGAATTATGAAATAAAACAAAGGGATATTTAAGTTCTTATTCTTGCATATGGAATCGTGTTAAAAGTAGCTGAAGTTTATATTAATTGGTTACTTTACATTTCTTACGATCTTGAATTTATTCTTGCCATTTAATTCCCTAACGTGTAATTTAAATAAGTAATTATATATGGTATTGCAATTCTGTGTTGTCTCAACAAACGCTTTGAAACAATGCTTTCTTTCTTTTATTGTTTCAATTTTGGACATAACGATAGCTTTCATGAAATTAAGAATTTAGAGATAATCTGAAAGAAAAGGCATGTGGGTAGCTTGTTTGTAAATCAATGTCTTCTTTGCTTCCTTCTGCTATGCTTTTTTTTAATTTGAGGGATTAATGATTAATTGATACTTAATTACTCTTCTCTATCGTGATTATGTATGGCTATATGTTTGTGATTATATATGTGCTCATTTGGAAAATGAAGTAAATTAAGAACAATATAAGCATGACAAAAGTATAATGAAAATTGATTGTAAATGTTGTAGGAATGATTTGTTGAAGCTTGGTTGATTTTAAGATTCTGCTCTTTCTTCTCTCTTTATGTCCAATCCTTTATTTGCCTTTTTACTATGTAATAGAAGCTTGGAATGCTAGTTTGGAATTTGTTGTAGGAGTTTGTAAAGGTTGTTGCTGAAATTATGTTTATTATTCATAATTGTGAATGATAAGTTTAGTTTTGAATGATTTAATAGAGCCATTTGAAATGTTTTGAATTTGATAACTTATATGTTAGGAAAAATTTGTTATTTTGTAATCTGTTAATTAAGTGAATCATTGTGGTCATGAACTAGATTAACCAATTATAAAATATTTAATTGAGGATTGAATAAATCCTTAAGAGGTTGGGTAGTATTATTAGGGACGAGAGCGACGTTGATTAATATTTTTCAGGATAGTTGTTTACATTATTTATTTTATGACATGATATTAGGAGATTTTAGTAGGGAGGTATTTAGAGGATACTCGTAAGGAAAAGGAAAGCAGTGAGTACTCGGGCACCAAGTAACTACTTAAACTTGTTTGTGTGTGTGTGTGTGTTTGTAAACATATAGGTTAGTTTATGAATTTGTGTTGATTATTATATGCCTCGTGAGAATTTATGATATGTTTGGTGCACACCGGTTAATATAATTATAATTATGTCATTCCGGAATGAGGTTCCCTTGCCCGTTGATTTAACCGTTTCCTAATCGCCTTGAGGTTAAATGCAAGTTATTTATGAAACCAAGGATTGCAACACAGTGGCGCAACCTCGGGTCGTTTCTCTTGAGGAGTCTTGTAAATTACCCTAAGATGAACTAAATGCAATTGAAATGCGTAAAAGTGTAGGAGGTTTTTGTTTGGTTTTATAAATTATCTAACTAAACTATTAAGGAAATATAAAAGATTGTTTTTGGTATTTTCAAGTAAAAGTTGTGAATGTTTAAATCAATGAAATGGAAAGGGGCTTCGGTAGTGATTCAATGGTTCAATTGCTTCTTTAAAAATGATATGGGGGTTATATCATTCTTCAAGTCTATTAGAAAAATTCCAAAGCAACCACTAAGGGTCCTCCAACACTAATTAATAGCTAATCAAGCAACCACTTAAAACTAGCCATTACTTAGGGTTAGAGTTAGGTTCCACTTGATTTGTATTAGAAACAAGTTTGTAAGTCAAAATCCTCTTCAAGGAAGTGCAACCACAACAACCTAATTGAGACACTAGCTATTCAAGCCAAACAACCACTCAAAGCATGTAAAGCATCAAGAATCAATTGACATAGGAAATAGGAAATCCATAACATTTAACATACAAACTTAGTATCCAATACATCTATATCAATCCATAGAAAATAGAAAGATAAAGTCATGTCTCTACCCAAAATATACAAGGAATTGCAACCACATATACCAAATATACATTGAAAGAGCATGGAATAAAGAGACACTCCCCTATGAAACTCATTGAAGCAATTGACCATCTTCACACCACCAAAGCACCAAGAACTTATCCTCTCATGGAAGGAGGAGAGGAATTTCGCCCAAAATCTACCCAAAAAGTGGTTGTGATGAGGAGGGATGAAATGGAGAAGAAGTGTGGCGAAAATGGAAGAGGAGATGGAAATGAAGAAGAAAATATGGAAGATTTATGGTGAAATGTCATGGAAATGGAAGAGGAATGAGTGGGTTTGAGAGATTTTGAGTGAACCCTAGCATAGCCACCTTATTTTCGTGCAAATGGGGCTTGGAGAAAGGTTTGGGGTGTGTCAGGAAGCTTATATAGGGTGTAGAAACCCTAACGTGAATCTGAATTTTTTGCTGCAGAGTGGCGCCACGGGCGCCCCTTGGGCACCAATGGCGCCCAAGGGCGTGCCTAGGGCGCCACCAATCTGTAATGGCGCCAAAAGGCGCCCGGGGGCGCCAAATTGACAATTTCCCCCCTTTTTTGCCCTTTTTATGCTTTCCTTGCTTCCTCATTCTTGTGTTTTGCTTCCATGATCTCTTTGAGTGTTTTCTTCCATTAACCTACAAGAGATTAATACTTGAAGTAGCATCACGAAGTTCTCAAAAAGATGAATGACAATAAATCAAGTTAAATATGACAAAATTGCCCTTAACTAGAACAAATTCCAACAACTTAAGCAATAGCTAGAATTTATGCTAATTAGGTGCAATTATCATCAAAACATGCATTAATTCAATGGATTTGGCCATGAAAAGATATGCAAATATATGGTGCAATCACCCGTACAACAGGGACTAAAATAAATATAAAGAAAAACGTTATTGGGGAGAGTGCCCCCGGTTCAAGCGAGAGTTGTTAGTCCCTTTTGAACTGTTTTATTTCCGGTGTGTTGTGTTTGATTTGTTATAATTATTAATGTTTGAGTATGTGATGATATATTATGTTTAATTGTGGAATGAATGTAACTGTTGTGTTTATGAGAAATGTTTCATCCTGTTATCTGACGTGTTTGCAAATATGTATTTGTGCTGTTCTAATATGTTGTAGTTAATAAATATTTGAAATTAAAATAAATAACATGTTTATGCAACACCGTATGTAGCACACAACACTATACACAACATTAGCACACACCACCTTACGGCATGCACATGCACGTAATGCAAAAATGTACGTACACGAGTGGTAGTAGTTGCGATTTCTGGGTCTACCCTAATCGTATTCATTTCAGGTACAGGAAGCGGAGTAGGAAATCAAGGGACGAATATGGGATATACTCACTAAAGTGAGATGCCGACATGTTATTGCCACATTAGGAACTTCATATTAAATTTGATTTATACATGTTTGATGTAGTTTTATTATTTAGAAGATATTAGTAGATGACTATTTCATTAAAACCCATATACTTAGCTGAGTGGTTGAAACTTACTTGATATTTAAAATATGTACTAAATGGATTTAGTTATATTGAATTTGTTTTAAAATTTAGTTGTATTCTTTTTCTAACCATGATAGTTATATATATAATTTAGGCATTTAATTTTTCTATCATGGTTAGGCACTAAATAAAGTTTAGGAATTTAGTAATAATCTTTTCTAACCATGATAGCTAGATATATAATTTAGGTATTTAATTTTTCTATCATGGTTAGTTAGTCATCAGGAATCATTTTAGAATATAATATTAATTCTTTCTAACTATGTTAGTCTTCCTTATAGGTAAATTGTTTTTCTAACATAGTTAGCAATATAATTATTTTAGTGAATTAAGTTAATTCTTTTTTTAACTATGTTAGTATTATTAATGAGTGAATTTCTTTTCTAACATAGTTAGTACTAAAAAAGTGATAAAAATGGCGTAAAATAGGTCTAGAATTGTGGTTGTTACAAGCTGCAATTAACTCGGTGATTATATTGTTTGCATTTATAGATGTAAATTACGATTGTACTTTTGGTTTTAGGGAAGCAGAAGAAGATAAACTTTTGTGAGAACTTGATGGATGAAGAATAAGGCAAGGATGCTTACAATAGTCAAATAGATTTTGTATGTTAGTTATTATTATTCTATAACAAGTGAATTGCTTTAATGTATGTAGGTAAAAGGCTTTCATCTAAGATAGCCAACTCATATTAAATCAAAATGTTAATAGATTGATGGGTTAAGGGTTAAATCTAACACTCTACTATTGCCAAAAGTTCACCCAACATAAACAAGAATTTGATGGCTCAACTGTAGCACACATCTATTCAAAAATGGCTCAAATCTAGCATTTCCGTTAATTTTAACATGTTTGAACATTAAGTTTGACTCGATCATGCCACATCACCTTCCATGTCACCCAGTTAGGCCACATCACCTGCCACGTCACCAAATTGACCCACTTACTATCCATGATTGGGTGACGTGGCAAACTGAGTGACATGACAGGTGACGTGACATGATCGGGTCAAACTTAACGGTCAAACCCGTTAAAATTGACGGAAATGCTAGATTTGAACCATTTTTGAATAGATGTGTGCTACATTTGAGCCATCAAATTCTTGTTTTTGTTGGGTGAACTTTTGGCAATAGTAGAGTACTAGATTTGACCCTTAACCCTAGATTGATTCATGAAAGTATGATAAGTATGCAATTACTTTATGTTTACCATGTATAGATAAATAAAAATTAATTAGTAGTCAATAAGTTGGTCATTTAAGGAATTTATAACCCATTTGAGTTTTAAAATATTGGTTAAAATTTTATAAAGTGTTAATAAGCTCATTTACAAAAGGAAATATTTTATGTAGTTTTCAAAAAAGAAACATTTTTAGTTTATTCTTATTTTGTGATTCTGATACAATAAAATTGGTTATAAATCGATTAAATTACTATAATATAGTAAAAAAAATCAAGTGATATACGAGAGCTAATTATTCAATATTCAATAGTAAAAACAAAAATCAAGAGTCAAGTATGGTAGTCGGTTTTGCAGTGGTTGTTTAACCTTTTAATCCGTATATTAAAGGGAAAATGACTGAATTTTATAGGATCTTGATTCGCAAAATTTTAAAGGGTAAAGATGAAAATTTCCCCAGAAATATAACAAAAGTTGCAAATCTCAGCCTCATTTAATTTTAGGTTCAAATTTACTATGAAAGTGAAATTTCAGTGCAATATCCCCCTCCATTACTAATGATAAACGTCGTCTCCTATAGTCCACGTGTCAGATAAGGTTGGATTGTGGGTCCGCCAAGAAGAGACATGGACTATGTAAATGTGCAAATACTAGCCGGAAGTTACCAAAAAGTTGCATATCTGTCGCTGAAATATTTTTAGGTGCAATTGTACCCGAGAAAATAATATTGGTCCAATTTTAAATTGCAAACAGTTTCAAGAAAGGGGGAAACAAAAATAGAAAAACATAGGAACAAATAATAGAAAGACTAAAGTATACTTTTCATCTCTTATGTTAGCATCAAGTTTCAATTTAATCCTTTATATTTGGAAAGTACAATTTTAGTCTTTTTTTGTTAACACTGTTAGTTTCATGGGTAAAAGGTCAAATCTATCACTAATCTATTGCCAAAAGTTCACCCCACGTAAAAGTGAATTTCCTGGCTCAAATCTAGTATAGATCAAGTACAAAGTGGCTCAGATGTAGCAATACCGTCAATTTTGACGGGTTTGACCGTTAAATTTGACTTAACTAGACCACTTCACATGTCATGTCACCTTATTAAGCCAAGCCAGCATATCATCATCATCTCTTCACCACGTCATCTTCCCCATCAAACTATCCCTCTCCCACCTTCATCTTCGGATCCAGATTTTCTCAGCGGCGGGCCTTCTCAGAATCCCTCAGCGGTGCAATCCTCTTCGTACATATAATCCAAGTGATGAAAATGGGACACGTTATGCACCTCAAACTGCATCTCAACCGTTCACAATCTTATAATCTCGGCCGTCCATTCATTTTTCTTCTTTTCTGTTGAATCTCCACACCTCTTCTTCCCCTTCGACGAACTCGACCACCAAATCCTCTCCCACTTACAGAAGCAGGTTAAGCATACAAGATTCACGATACTCTTAATTGCGAGATAACAATGTTAGAATCTTAAGTTTTGATGAAGACTAAACATGAAAGAACATAATTAACACTTAGAAAGAATTAGATGGAAGTTAAAATCCTAAGTTAGAACACAATCGGATGTAAAATCACAACCGGATGACTTAGAGCAGAAACAAAGTAACTTGCGCTTGCGGATGTAGTACACATCCCATAGCGGAAGTCAATAGAACACTAAGTCTGAACCTAGTCTGAGTAGAATAGCTTCCCATAGCAAAAACGCTTCTCATTGCACTTGATTATATTATTCTGTGGGACTAACATTTGCGTGCAGAACTTAGTTTCGCTTCCGATGGCAAATGAGCTTCCGATAGTGAACGCTCTTTACATTGCACATACTTGGACTAACACTTGCAGAACAAGGCTCTTACTTCCGGTAGCCAAGATCCATCCGATAGCAAGTACAAGAGTCAGAGACCGTACAAATGCTCAGAAGTCAGAATTGCTTTTGTCAGAGCAGTATTGTCAGAGCTACTTTTAGAGCTCTAGAGCTAAAGCATAACTCAACCCTCCTAAGCATTAATGAGCATTTATTGTTAGAATCTTAAGTTTTGATGAAGACTAAAATATGAAAGAATAGGCCAAGTACTTAGAAAACAATAGGTGAACATAGAACCCCAAGTAAGAGTGCAACCGGATGTGGATTTACTTCCGGATAGACTAGGACTTGCGCTCGCGGATGAATGGTTCATCCCCCAGCGGCAGCAAATAACTCACTAAGGAAATAACTTAGTCCATGAGCATCAGATATACAAAACCTTAAGACTAAGCTAAGTTTCAACCGGAAGTAAAATTGCTTCCTGTTAGATTTAGACTGGCGCTGGCTGATAGAATAGATAACCCCAAGCGTCAGTGAACATAAGCCACGTCAAGTGAAAGTGCTTCCGATAGCTTAGTAACTAGCGCTGACTGTTGGAGTGAAGGACACTGAGCGAGAGTGAGTGATAGTGAACAAAATCCTTCATCCAGTGGTTTTACTTCCGGAAGTAGAAGTGCTTCCGGATACATCTTAGACTAAATGTACACCCACTGCATGTGACTATGTGCTTATATTACTAAACTAACATTCAAGTGCAGCACACTAAGTAAAGTTGCTTCCGGATGTGAATTTGCTTCCGCAAGCAATCAGAATGTCAGAAGTGCAGTGTCAGAATGCTTTTGTCAGAGCAGAGGTGTCAGGACTACTTTTCAGAGATAAAGCAAGTCAACCCTGCCATGCATTGATGAAGCATTTATTGGGCAAACGGTAACATGGGAAAAACGGCCATATTCAAACGGCTAACTCACCTACCAAGTGTGAAGATGTTTGAAGACTATATAAAGGGGCTCAACTTCATTTATGACAATAACAATTATCTTTAATTATTCTTGAGAGAAGTTAGAGCGAGAAACTAAGAACATCTTCAAGCATTCAAAGCTGCCCAGAAAAGTAAAGAGCATTTAACACATCGAGTGATCTTTTTCATCTACATATTCCGTACTCCTTGTTGTTAAGTCTCTTCTTGTTATAAGAGCATTGATTGTACTTAAGTGTGTAACACCATCCGTTCTTTGAGAGAACTTAGTCAGAAAAATCCTTTAAGTGTAAAGGTTAACCCCTTGCTAGGTGTGCGGGGGAGCTACTTAGAAAGGTTACAAGTGAGCCTGTGTAAAACTTGTAGTTGTAAGGTTGCAAGTGATCCCGTGCAAAACTTGCGGTTGTAAGGTTTCAGGTGAACCCGATTTAAAACCTGAGATATAGTGGAACTCGGCCTGGGTGGTTGAGGACTGGACGTAGTAGGTCAAGAAGACCGAACCATTATAACTCTTGTGTTGTTTTATTTGAGCATTTATTTTTGAAGCACAATTCACCCCCCCTCTTGTGCATCCATTACTTTCATTTGGTATCAGAGCGGGTCTTTCTCACTCGATTCCAAGGAATCCAGAAAGAAAAGATCCAGTAATGGATACAGATTACTCTCTACCAGATGTCTCTGTTCAACCCAACAAGCCCCCAGGCTTCGATGGGTATAACTATCCATTCTGGAAGTTTAGAATGGAGACTTACATCAAGTCAAGTGACATTAGACTCTGGGATGTAATCGAGCGTGGGGATCAAACTCCCATAGATGAGGATGGGTTTGCTAAGGTGAAAGCCAGATACACTCCTGAGGACTATGCTCTAGTCCAACTGAACTATAGGGCCATGCACTACATCCAGTGTGCTCTCAGTCCCAAGGAGTTTCACAGAATCAGCCACCACAAAAATGCTAAAGATATGTGGGAGGCTCTTGAGGCTGCTCACTCTGGAACCAGGGGAGTAAAAGCAAGACGTGTTGAGATGCTGGTGGAAGAATTTCACAAGTTCGCCATGCTTAGTCCCACTGAACCTATCAGAGAGTTGGAGCTCAGGTTCACTCATCTCATCAACAATTTGGCCTCGCTGGGTAAGGATATTCCTGAAAGAAAGCAAGTAAGCAAGATCCTAAAGATCTTGAAGGGTGACTGGATCACCAAAGTAACTATCTTGCAGGAAGTCCAAGGAGAATCAACCAGCTCCATCACCGCACTATTTGGTTCTCTAGCTGAATATGAGCCTACTCTGCTAGCTCAAAGAGCTCCTCAAACCTCATCCAAAGCCAAGAATCTTGCCCTTGTTGCTCCCAGCAAGGAGATCGATGATGATGATAAGGATGATGAGGAGGAAATGGATGATGAGGAGATGGCTATGATGGTGAGGAAGTTCAGAAAATTCTTCAGAAAGAAAGGAGGCTTCCAGAAAGGTGACTCCAGCCAGAAGAAGGGATACAAGAAGGAAAAGGTCCCTGTGTGCTTTGAATGTAAGAAGCCTGGTCACTTCAAGGCTGAGTGTCCCAGTCTGCAGAGGTCAAAGAGCAAAGACAAAAGAAAGGTCTTCGTTTCCTCCATTTGGGTGAATAGCTCAGATGACGAAGCAAGTGATGAGGAAGAAGTTGCCAACCTCTGCCTAGTAGCCAGAGAAGATGATGAGGAAGCATCTTCAGATCTTGACCTCACCCACGAAGATCATGAGGTAACTCTTTCTGAACTGCAAGAGGCTTACAATAAGGTTCATGAAGAATTCTCTAGATTATGTAAAGCCTATAAAGTGTTAAAAACTAAGAAGGAATCACTTGAGTCCAAGGTGGACTCACTAAGTGAAGAGCTAGCGGAAGCTAGAAAGCTTCCGGTAGTGGATGGCCAGGGTTCTCCCCAAGCAGAACCAAATGCCTTAACACTTGAGAGCTGCCCTAATTGCAGCAAAATCTCAGCTGAGAAAGACAAGCTGCAAAATGCCCTGCAGAAGTTTACAAATGGTTCAGAAATGTTAAATATAATTTTAATGAATCAAAGGGCATATAAGGATAGGACTGGCTTAGGATATACTCCTAGAGGGAAAAAGTGGATGGAACCAAAAGTAAAGCCCTACTTAAAGTTCTTCCATAAAGCCACTAGTCATAGCTCCTCACCCTTCAGCTTCTGTAACTACTGCAACAGGAAAGGACACTCCACGTCCACCTGTAATGCCAAGAAGCATGGAGCAAGTAGCTCTTACAAATGGGTTTCTAAAGGAACCAAGGCTACAAAGAATCCTCCACCTGCAAAGGAAACCAAGAGAGGACAAGGATCCCGAGCCTGGAACCATTCCACAGGGAAAACCCAAGAGCCTAGAGCCAGCACTAGGCCAGAGGCTCCAAATGATCATAAGCCCAAGGTTAAGGCTGACACTAGACCAAGGGCACTGAAAACTAATGACAGAGGACCCAAGAGAGGTTGGGTAGCTTGCTTGATTATTTCAGGTGTGTCTCAAGGCATCCAAGAACAGAAAATGGTACATCGATAGCGGATGCTCGAGACATATGACTGGAGACAGAGACAAGTTCAAATCTCTGGTGATCAAAGATGGAGCCACAGTGACCTTTGGAGGAAATCAGAGTGGTAAGATCACTGGAGTTGGAGAAGTCGGACCAGTCAAAGACGTCTATCTAGTGGACGGTCTCTGTCACAACCTGCTGAGCGTGAGCCAGAGCACTGACAAAGGAAATTGGGTAATCTTTGATTCAAATGAGTGCATAATAGTTGATAAACAGGATCTGAATTTAGACAAGGCCAATTTAAAATGCAAACTTAAGGCAAACAGAAACGGAAACCTATATACTCTAGACTTATGTCAACAACTCGAAGAAAAATGTTTAATATCTAGTGATGAGAATAGTTGGTTTTGGCATAAGCGGTTAGCTCATGTTAATTTTACTCAACTTGATATGCTAATTAAAAAGGAGCTAGCTATAGGTATTCCTTCCTTTAAAGTAAAGCATGATTTTATTTGTGAATCCTGCCAACGAGGGAAGCAAACAAAGTCCTCGTTTAAAACCAAGAAGAGAGTCTCCACCAGCAGGCCCTTGGAACTAATCCATATGGATTTGGTTGGGCCAGCAAGAGTGAAGAGCTTGGGTGGAAACCTATATGCTCTAGTGGTGGTGGATGACTATTCAAGGTTCACTTGGACTATGTTTCTTGCCTCTAAGCAAGATGCTTTTGATGCCTTTGTTGTCCTGGCTAAGAAAGTGCAGAATGAGAGAGAGCTCAAAATCACAGCCATAAGGACAGACCATGGAGGAGAATTTGAGAACCATAGCTTCTCTGAGCTATGTGAACAAAATGGCATAGAACACAACTTCTCAGCTCCTAGGACTCCTCAACAGAACGGAGTTGTCGAGAGAAAGAACAGGGTTCTGACAGAGATGGCTAGAAGCATGCTCAACGAGAAAGAGGTTTCTCGAGTGTTCTGGGCGGACGCTATGAGCACTGCTTGCTATATCTCTAACAGAGCCTATGTTCGCAAGGGCTTGGACAAGACTCCCTACGAGCTGTACAAAGGGAGGAAGCCCAACATCAGCCACCTCAGAATCTTTGGATCAAAGTGCTATGTGCACAACAATGGAAAGGTAAATCTGGGTAAGTTTGATCCAAAAGCTGATGTAGGTATATTTATAGGATATTCCCTTAGGAGTAAAGCATATAGAATATACAACATGAGAACTAAAAGTGTAGAAGAATCCATGCATGTTGTATTTGATGAAACTCCTACATGGGGACAATCCACAGAAGATGATGGAATACTTAATCTTCCAAAACTACCATCATCTTCCTCACCACCAAAAGAAACACCAACAAGCAATCCCAAAGAAGAAGATGAACCCAGTGATGAGCCTGGAGTGCAGACCGCGCCTGATGAGGCACAGTTGCCAACAGCTAGGAGACATCACAGGGATCATCCTCTTGATCAAGTGCTTGGTGATGTTTCTTCTGGTGTCAGAACTAGAAGACAAGTTCAAAATGAAGTTGAGTTCGGAGCATTTCTATCTCAAATCGAACCAACTTCAGTTGAACAAGCTCTTGAGGACTGCGACTGGATTATTGCCATGCAGGAAGAGCTAAATCAATTTGAGAGAAGTCAAGTTTGGGAACTAGTCCCAAGGCCGTCTCATCAATCCATAGTTGGGACTAAGTGGGTCTTCAAAAACAAGCTGGATGAGATAGGTCAAATTACAAGCAACAAAGCCAGATTAGTGGCCAAAGGATATAACCAAGAAGAAGGCATTGACTATGAAGAAACTTTTGCTCCAGTTGCTAGACTCGAAGCAATAAGGATTCTTCTAGCCTTTGCATCCATGAAAGGCTTTAGGTTATATCAAATGGATGTAAAGAGTGCATTTCTTAATGGTTATATTAAAGAAGAGGTATATGTAGAACAACCTCCTGGCTTTGAGGATCATAAGCACCCCAAACATGTGTATAGATTAAAGAAAGCTTTATATGGCCTGAAAGAAGCTCCTCGAGCTTGGTATGAGAGACTCAGCAGCTTTTTGCTGGGCAAGGGTTTCTCAAGGGGCAAATTAGATAATACACTGTTTATCCTTCACAAAGATAGAGATATGTTAATTGTCCAAATTTATGTTGATGATATTATTTTTGGGGCAACTAAGGAAAAGCTTTGTGAAGATTTCTCTAAGACTATGCAGGGTGATTTTGAAATGTCAATGATGGGAGAACTAACGTTCTTCCTAGGCCTGCAAATTAAACAGAAGAAGAATGGAATATTCATCTCCCAAGCTAAGTACTGCAGAGAGCTACTCAAAAAGTTTGGGATGGATGAATGCAAGGAGTATGACACTTCTATGAGCACCACTGCCGCACTCGATGCTGACGCAAAGGGTAAATCTGTCAGTCTGCCCATGTATAGGGGAATGATAGGTTCCCTCTTATACTTAACAGCCAGCAGGCCTGACATTCAATTTAGTGTAGGCATGTGTGCTAGGTTTCAAGCCAACCCCAAGGAGTCACACTTAACATGTGTTAAACGTATTCTGAGATACCTTGAGGGAACACAAGAACTTGGCCTTTGGTATCCCAGAGGTAACCAAGAGTTCTTGTGGGCTTACTCTGACTCTGACCATGCAGGTTATAAGACAGATAGAAAGAGCACCAGTGGACAATGCGCCTTCCTTGGTGGTTGTCTGGTGTCTTGGGCTAGCAAGAAGCAAACCTGCGTGTCTTTGTCATCCACTGAGGCAGAATACATTGCTGCTGCAAGCTGTTGTGCTCAAGTGCTGTGGCTGAAGAACCAACTGAGAGATCTTGGCTTGGAATTTCCTGAGGCACCCATCCTCTGTGACAACACAAGCACAATCAGCCTCGCCAAGAATCCGGTTCAGCACACTAGGACAAAGCACATTGATGTCAGACATCACTTCATCAGAGACCATGTTCAAAAGAAGGATGTCAAGGTGCAGTTTGTCCCCACACAATAACAGCTTGCTGACATCTTCACTAAGCCTCTGGGAGTTGACCAATTTACTTTCATAAGAGGTGATTTGGGAATGGTAAACCCAAATGAAGTGTAATCTTTGTTTATTTTACTTGATTTTTTAAAACTTACAACAGTACTAACTTAGGCATCGGAGTGCCAACATGTGTTCTTGCAGGGTCTCAATGTTAAATCTTAAGAAACTGCAACCGGAAGCAAAACCACTTCCGGATGATCACTCACTGACACTGGATGATCAAACCAACAGAGCACCAGTGCCAGACCAAGGGACACGTCACTTCAGAAAACGTTTCAACTCCCTCTATGAGAAGTTGTGCCCTCTCTGACAAGATGAAGCGACACATGTCATAAGGTGCGACGTTTCAATTAAATTGTTTACGTTACCCAATGTGCAAACGTTTGGTTTTCATCTGAAAATGCATGACCATTTTACCCTCAGTTACTTCGCCTATAAATAGGGTGTCATTTTTCACTTTCACTTTTTACTTTCACCCACATATTCTCTGCATACATTCTTCATCTTCATCTGTGTTCTTCGCATTCTTCATACACCTTTTCGCATTACATCACTTCTCACCACCAACCCACACAAAAATGCCCGGATCTCATGAAACAAACCCAGTTACAAAGAAACATTCCTCATCCAAGAAACACAAGTCGAAATCTGGGAAATCTCGCCATGAACATTCTGGGAAATCTGGGAAGAATGATGAACACCGTGATGAACACCATGAAGTTTCTGGGCAAACCCAAGGGGAGGATGAACATATCCAGGATCAGCCTGGAACTTCTGGTAGAGTGGCAGAACAGCCAGTGGCTTCTGGGCATGAGCAGGCGAAGGAAGCCAAGAGAAAGGGAAAGAAGAAGAAGGTTCAGTTCGCTGAAGAGCCTTCTTCCAAGAGGCAAAGGGTTGAAGAGGATGACTCTACTGTCTATAGAGATGGGGCATTGGAGCCAGTTGCAGCCAAATTTGAGACATCCATCCCCTACTTCAACCATGGGTTGTTCATCGATCTGAAAAAGATTGATGATCTAGGGTTTTCTCATCTGCGTCCTTACCTCGAGAAATACATGCCCTGGCTGGGGATCAACCAGGACTACAACGTCAACGTCCTGCGAGTCTTCTGTCAATCCCTCGCTTGCAAGGTTAAGTACAAGAAGGTTGATGGGAAAGAGCAAGTCCACAAACTCTCCTTCACTGCCACTGTAAAGGGGGAGAACCTTCAGGTTCACTTGGAGGACATTGAATGAGATGATGGGGATCACAGACGAGGGCATGAATGAGTGGCTGTACCCAGAGTCACTCAAATACAACAAGGAGGAACTTGAGAAGTTATATGGCACCCCGGGGAAGAAGGTGTCCAAAATGTATGACTCCTACAGGTTGTTGTACTATGTCTACTCCAGAATGATGACACACAAGGGGGGTAACTTCAACGAGTTCACTCTACTGGACAACCTCTGGTTCCCCAGACTTCTCTCCAACCTGTCAATCAACCCCGGACAGTTGATCAGTCTTGAGCTTTAGCGCTGGATAACTAATGACAAGTCTGGCTATCTTCCCTATCCCACTATCATTGCCTTCCTCCTTGAGAAGCATCTGATCAAGGCCACATCTGCTGTGGAGGAAGAAAATGTCAAGTGTAGACCTGTGGGAGCATCCAACATTGGGAAGATGGGCATTAAGTATCACAAGCCTGCTAAGCCCACTCGATCAGGATCACAGGCAGGGAGTGCATCTCAGACTTCAGCCCCCTCTACATCTGGTGCAGGGGATCAGGAAGTAGACTCCCATGCTGGGCCAAGCCGTGCTGCAAGAGTGCCAGCTACTGTCAGAGCCTTTGCCGAGGAAGTAAAGGAGGAGCTTCTCTTTAGGCTGCCTGACTCCTTGGTGGGTCCGCTCCGTGCTGAGTGAGACACTGGCTTCTGTAACATCCTGAAAATTTAACATATGAATTAGTGAATATTTTAGGAAATAATAAATGGAAAAAATTAGAAAATTTGGGAATTTTTAGAATTTTTGGAGATTTTTGGGATATTTTGGAAGTTTTGGAATAATAAGTGTCTAAATAATTAATTAAACAATTGAGGAAATAGAAATATGAGGGAATGGTTGAATCCAAAATATTTTGAAGGTTAAGGAGATAGGTGGCTAGTTTTAGTGGATTTAAATTAAAAGAGTACATTATGATAAATTATTGCTACACATTGTAAAGTACCTCCCATTTCCACTAAACCAAACGTGGCCTTCCTCCTCCTTCAACATAAAATCCGACGCCCCTCCCCTTCATTCACCATCTCCATTTTCTTCCTCCACTCACATACACATACTCATTTTTCTCTCAATCTCAACCACACCCATTACATTCCTTGCCTTCTTTCCTCCTCAAAGCTTGTAAAAGTCGCGTAGATCTGGTCATCTCTTTTCTAGCCTTTGTTCTCGTCGGCCTCTTAAGTTTTCCGGCGAAGCTCTTCGTTTTCCGGCGGTGGATGGCGGTTGGGAGGTAGACTTGGAAGTTTCCACTGGTTATATAAGCTATTTCCATTTTCCATTGGTGGTTTCTTCCATTTTCTGAGTTTCCCTTTTCTATTCTGTTCGGCCAGCCCCTCTTATGGCCGTTTCCGGCGAGACCCACGGCATTTTCCGGTGAGTTTTAACCTCCTTTTCACTTTAGAACTTTGTAAGCATTTGTACTTCTATTTGATTTGGTTCTTAAAATTGTATTCTTGAAAAGTTAGGGTTTTGGTCATGTTAAGATTTTTGAAATTTTAAAGCTTTAATGATGAAGGTGAGGTGTTCAATTTGAGCATTCTTGGAGGTACTTGAGTTTTCTTTATGCTTTTAGTTATTTTGGGATTTTTGTAGGTACTTTGGGATTCTTTAAAATTAGGTGATGATGATGTGTGACTTATTGGTGAAAATTGGTAGTTAGTATATGCTTACTAAGGTTAAATAATGACATTGAAATGGTGGGATTGAAAATATTGGTGAATAAAGTGTTGCATAAATTAGATGTTAATGGTTGAATTGATGATTAGTGGAGAATTATTAAGGTGAGAGGGTGATATGTGAATCTTGGAATTGATTGGTTGTGTGTGTAGGAAAAGAATTGTAAGCAAAGTGTTGAATAAATGTGAAATTTGGTTATGTAAGTGTATAAAGGAATGATGAAGGTTAATAAATATGTTGGAAGGCCATAGTATGTTAGAATTAATATTGGTGAGATTGATGACTGAAGTTATAGGAAAATCTTCGTGTTGATTATTTGATATGGTGAAGGATTGAATTGATGATAATTTGAGGAATGACAATTGAAATGAAGTGGAATTGGTTATTAATATTGGATATGGGTGGTTGAGGATTAAGGTTATAGATGATTAGAAATAATGGTGATAATGATTGACTTACAATAGTAGGAAATGATCGTAGGTGAGGTTGTGTTTGTCAAAAGAATGATTTAGATAGGTGTATACTAAGAAATCCCATGGATAGATGTTAAACTTGATTTATGGTTTTAAGATAATTGTTAGCGTTAATAAAAATGTCATTAGACTTGATTGGCTTACTTTAGGATGAAGAGTTGGGATCTTTAGTTGTTTGAAGAAGTAGAATGTGTTGAGTTGGCTTTATTGAGTATGGAATGATAATGTATATGAGCAGATAAAGACCGTTAGTTACATTGTAATGTTATTGAAGAGAATCTTGATTCATGAGGGTAAAGAAAGAATTTGATTAACTATTAGAAGTGGTAGGTCAAAAAGAAATGAAATTTGCATTTCGTGGGATTAGTATGGACCATGAATCAATTTGTGATTCTAATGTTTATTGAAGTTGGTAAAAAGTTATAGACTTTGAAGTTGGAGGAGTTTTGGAACAAGTTGAACCTTCTTTTAAGTATTTTGTTAGAGATTTTAAATCATTATGAACTTGTAATGGTTTGAGTTTAATAAATTTGATTACATATGAGATCTTGTGGATTTTTAAACATGTTTAGGTTGAGTTTCTTAAGGATTCTGAAAGTTGCTATTCAATTCTGAGAAGTTGACGATTTCATAGGATTATGGTGCTAGATAAAATTGTGAAACCATGGAATATTAATGGGTTGAACATTAGTTTTTAAGGAAGGAGGGATTGCATGTTAAACATAGGAAGATTGAATTGAGTGTTACCATAGGAGTAATATGATAATGATATATTGGAATGGAGTTTGTTATCACAATTGTTGATGTTAGGGAAAGAATATAAAATTATGGAAATTGGAAGAGATGGGAATATATTTGGACTTTTTGGATTTGATAATAACTAAGGAAGCACTCATCCTCAATAATTGTTGTAATAGTCTTAAGATGATATGGATGGTTAAATTGTAGAAGATTGAGAATTGTCAATGACAGGATCTAAAAGGTTTAAGAATAATCTTTGTTTTGTAGTGAGAATAACTGAGGATTGATGGATATTGAGGATCAATAAAAGTAGTTGAACATGAATTAGCTGAAATAGGCCTGATATGAGTATAAATTAAGTTAATCAAGTCATATGACCCCGAACTATGTGTTGACCCTGGGTTGTGTATTTTCTAGTGATTGTGGATATCAACGGGTCTAGCTGTGAGCAAGGATTTCATTGGTATTGTATTTACTGGATGTGGAGCAGGTTCAGGTAATCACTCTTACCTTGCTATAACAATGAGAGTGACGTTAGTTGGGATTTTCTTAAAATCCTTTCTCACCCTCCATATATATATTATCTTTGAAAAGTTATTTTCATATAAAATAGGCTATTGGGTGCCTTTCAAACTGGATTATTTTCGTATAAAGGACTGTGGCATATTTTGTATACATATACATATATTATATTATCCTGGATGGTTATGGTGGTAGTTCTTGGATAATGTGATAGAGATATAGGTACTGAATTATGAGTGTGCTTTTGAGAGAATTGAGAATGGAATGAGAATGATATGTTGAGTTGATATTGTGGATAGTTAGGTTGAGGGAATGAATTGAATAGTTGTGAATGACATTGAGATATTGAAGGAAATTGTGTGAGTGCTGGACTTTGATGTGATATTGAAATATTGGAAGGGATTGGTATATTGAAAGGTATTGTAATCATTGCATGACACTGAGATTTTGTACCATCGCGCGATGATAACCGGTTGATAGGCCAATCAACGGTTATTTGTACGGGTCGACAGATTGGAGACTGTGACCATTGGTCAACAGATTGGAGACTGTGACCAGCAGTTTTCTGATTGGAGACAGGAACTGCTCCCTTTCTGATTGGAGACAGATTGGGGTTTCCCTCTCATGGGGTTACCAGAGAGGGAAATTGCCCCCTTACTTTTGAGAGGGGCACAATGTCAACTCATTTGGAATACATATAGGGCTCGAGTGTAGTGCCTCCAGGATGGCATGAGTAGAGCACCAGAATCGTTCATGGATGAAAGCTGAGAAATATGTGTATGAGATTACAAAAATGATTGCATGGATTTGGAGATTTGACGGTGAAGTTTATAGATGTGGAGATTGATTGAGTGATAATTGAAAAGTAGAGATGATGAACTTGATTTAAATTAGACATGACAGAGGGACCAGAGTGATTTATGGAAGGAAACTTGGCTATATATATATATATATATATACTGCTTTTGAAATGTGGTACCCTTTAGACGCCCTCACTACCGCACATCTCACTGTTATAGTGAGTTAAGCAGTAGATTACTGAGACAATTTGTCTCACCCCACGATTACTTACATTTTTGCAGGTGATCATGCACAGGCGCGAGCAACAGGAAAGGGAATTAAGTTCAAAGGTTGTTTTGCTTATTTAGACATGTATATTGCCAAAATGTATAGGTCTGCATTCGCTTCCGCATATTTTTATTTGTATTAATATTATTGGTTAATTGGAGAATTGTAGTAGGTTGCTCCTTTTTCTAACCATGTTAGGTGATTCTTTTCTAACATGGTTAGCTGTTTATTATCCATGATAGTGTGTTCAGGTTATATTAGAAAATTCTTTTCTATCATGGATAATGATTATTATTAGGAGATTCTTTTTCTAACTATGATAGATTCATTGATATTATGGAAATCATTTTTCTATCATAGTTAGTAACGATATTATTGAATTAATCAGGATATTAGTAACGTTATGTTACAACTTGGTTATCAGTATTTGGTATACGATAACCCTGGACTGTGTTGCATTGCATTTAGATTGGCAATATACATTATCTGAACTTCCTTTCCGTTTGTGCATGATCACCAACTCTTTTAAAGGTATATCCTTCATCCCTTGGTGGGGAGAGTGGTAGAACCACAAACATAAACGCTCAAGTGATATTAGTGAAGAGATTTGGATTTTCTTATAGTAATAGAATTGGATTAGGATTGGTAATGGATTAGCATTTTGATATTGGTAAGTGGATTACAGATCGATGGTCTCTTGTTTTGGGGAATGGAGTTAATGTTGTATTTTAGGTTTGATATTTACAATAATGAGATGATGTTGGAGAAATAATTGATATAGAAATATCTAAAGTTAGAGAGAAAGTGGATATAAAGGATGTTGTTAGAAGTTTGTATGATTACTAGGATTTCTAATGAATTGTTAGATGTATTAGTGATTTTGAAATAGAAGAGATTTAGTATTGGTGGACATAAGCTTTTCAGTTAAAGTGGATGAATAGGAATTTTAGGACAAGATTGGCGGAATAAAGATTCTTCTTTTGGGGTCTCGGATATAATTATGAACCTAGGCATAATTATAGTCGAGACATCATTGAAGACTTTATGAGTCAAGTGGAATAAAGAATTGTGAAAGTAATAAGAGATAGTTAATATAGATAAGTAAGGATATTTACCTAGTGGTCCAAAAGAAATGAGAGTTAAAAAGGAGAGAAACAATATGCTTAGATTTGTGGGTAGTAGTAGTGACTTTAGTAGTGCAAATTATTAGAATTAATTTAAAAGATATTGCTGATGAATTGAAAGTTGAGTAGTTTGAGTTGGTATAATCACGGAATTTAAAGGAATTTATTCATGATTTTGATTAGTTGTGGAAAGTCTTGAGGCAAGGATTTGTGCATTGATATGATGATTAATTGAATTGGTGAAGAAGCCCTAATTCGAGCATTCTAATTATTAACGAGTTTGTGATAGTTTGAGTTTGGGAATTCTTGATTTGCCCTGTTTTGTTTTCAATTTGTTGCTGGTATGTGTAAAGTGAATGAGTATATTATGATTTGTGCATATTTAAGTCATGTTTATAGTTAGAATATGGTAATACATTTGTGTAAAATCTTTGTTTGAGCTAGGAATTCATGGGAGTTAAATCTTACAGGGGCTGAATACATAGTGAACAGATGGAGAATTATATTGTGAGATAACTTAGTTATATGTTGAGTATGAAATGGAATGAGATGGTGCTACAGGTTGGATTGTGTAAAATCTGAATTTGTTTGCAAATTCTGACTTCTTTCTCTTATTCCTTTCCTCTGTCCAACCTAGAATTTTAGAGTGTATGGAATGACTATCTAGGATTCATAAAGGAATTTTGATATAATATCAAGTTGAAAAGGTTAGAAAAATTCTGCAGACAGGCTGTTTCTGCTGATAAATTCTCGTCAGTCTGCTCGCCAGTGGCGCGCAGCTGGCGAGCAGCTGCAAGCAAAGGCGCCATGCCTCTGGAAACTCGCCACTCGCTCGCCAGCTGGCGAGCCAAAAAAAAATGATTAAATAAAGCTGAACAAAGTTTTGATGTTTTGAATACTACTAAAGTGTATACTACTAGAGGTTGTTTATGAATTGTAAACTTTCAAATAGACATTTTAAATGGGAGATCTAATAGTTGTAAAAATTTGGTAGAAGAGAAGCTTGTTATAAGGGGATTTAAATAGGTGAAGTTTTGAGTTGTTGAGAATTCTTGAGTGGACTTGTTGGTCGAATATCTACATGATGAAAAGGAATTTAAGAGGTTATTTTGTTGTTGGGAATTGCTTTTGCATATGGAAATTATTACTAGGATTAACTGTCTTGAAGTGATGATTATGGATTGATGATTAATTGAGAAATTTAGGTTTTAGTTAAAGTTGATTAAGAGAAATACTTGGAAATTAAACTATGGTTCAACGACTTAGAATAATGTTTGGTAACGTAAGGAGGACTAAGAAGGATAATTTGTTGAATTAGAGGTTCTTAACACGATTTAATAATCACTATAATCTGTTTATCGTGGTTGAGCTAAATGGATTGGGAAACTAGTTAAGTTTAAGGGTTGAGTTAGAGTTATAAGTTTTTTTTTAATTATGAATGAAATTCTAGGGAGGTGATATTTAACAGTTGAGAAGTGAGACCTTTGATTGTGAGTGATGGAAACGACTTGAGTTGGAATGTGAGACTAGGAAATTTGATCGAATTAAGGGTAGTTCTTGCTTGAGTTGAGACTTGTTTGCAAAGAGATAAAGGATGATTAGGATAACTGAAGTATGGTTAACGTTGAAGTTAAATTGAGGGAAACCAATTGTTGAGTAAATAAGTAGATATTCAATAGTTAATGAGTTGATATTTCCATAGGTCTCAAGACTTCTGCTTATATTAAAAGAAAGTGGTCCTAAGATTTTGTAAGGTATAATAATTTGGGGTGAAATATTTTGGTAGTGACTAAAGAAAGACTCCTGTTGTTTTATAAGTCCAGGAATTGGACAATTAGGGTGTAGAAATATTGGAAAATGACTTTAAAATTTAGAAGCAAGATAAATGATGTGTATTATTCTGACTAAAAATCGGAATTTTCTTCATTATTTCAAGTTCTTAAGGGCGTATTGAGTGGGTAATGTTATGTATTATATACTATAGTTGTTGGATATAGTGAATTTTGAGGGCAAAATTCCTAAAACGTGGGGAGAATTGTAACATCCTGAAAATTTAACATATGAATTAGTGAATATTTTAGGAAATAATAAATGGAAAAAATTAGAAAATTTGGGAATTTTTAGAATTTTTGGAGATTTTTGGGATATTTTAGAAGTTTTGGAATAATAAGTGTCTAAATAATTAATTAAACAATTGAGGAAATAGAAATATGAGGGAATGGTTGAATCCAAAATATTTTGAAGGTTAAGGAGATAGGTGGCTAGTTTTAGTGGATTTAAATTAAAAGAGTACATTATGATAAATTATTGCTACACATTGTAAAGTACCACCCATTTCCACTAAACCAAACGTGGCCTTCCTCCTCCTTCAACATAAAATCCGACGCCCCTCCCCTTCATTCACCATCTCCATTTTCTTCCTCCACTCACATACACATACTCATTTTTCTCTCAATCTCAACCACACCCATTACATTCCTTGCCTTCTTTCCTCCTCAAAGCTTGTAAAAGTCGCGTAGATCTGGTCATCTCTTTTCTAGCCTTTGTTCTCGTCGGCCTCTTAAGTTTTCCGGCGAAGCTCTTCGTTTTCCGGCGGTGGATGGCGGTTGGGAGGTAGACTTGGAAGTTTCCACTGGTTATATAAGCTATTTCCATTTTCCATTGGTGGTTTCTTCCATTTTCTGAGTTTCCCTTTTCTATTCTGTTCGGCCAGCCCCTCTTATGGCCGTTTCCGGCGAGACCCACGGCGTTTTCCGGTGAGTTTTAACCTCCTTTTCACTTTAGAACTTTGTAAGCATTTGTACTTCTATTTGATTTGGTTCTTAAAATTGTATTCTTGAAAAGTTAGGGTTTTGGTCATGTTAAGATTTTTGAAATTTTAAAGCTTTAATGATGAAGGTGAGGTGTTCAATTTGAGCATTCTTGGAGGTACTTGAGTTTTCTTTATGCTTTTAGTTATTTTGGGATTTTTGTAGGTACTTTGGGATTCTTTAAAATTAGGTGATGATGATGTGTGACTTATTGGTGAAAATTGGTAGTTAGTATATGCTTACTAAGGTTAAATAATGACATTGAAATGGTGGGATTGAAAATATTGGTGAATAAAGTGTTGCATAAATTAGATGTTAATGGTTGAATTGATGATTAGTGGAGAATTATTAAGGTGAGAGGGTGATATGTGAATCTTGGAATTGATTGGTTGTGTGTGTAGGAAAAGAATTGTAAGCAAAGTGTTGAATAAATGTGAAATTTGGTTATGTAAGTGTATAAAGGAATGATGAAGGTTAATAAATATGTTGGAAGGCCATAGTATGTTAGAATTAATATTGGTGAGATTGATGACTGAAGTTATAGGAAAATCTTCGTGTTGATTATTTGATATGGTGAAGGATTGAATTGATGATAATTTGAGGAATGACAATTGAAATGAAGTGGAATTGGTTATTAATATTGGATATGGGTGGTTGAGGATTAAGGTTATAGATGATTAGAAATAATGGTGATAATGATTGACTTACAATAGTAGGAAATGATCGTAGGTGAGGTTGTGTTTGTCAAAAGAATGATTTAGATAGGTGTATACTAAGAAATCCCATGGATAGATGTTAAACTTGATTTATGGTTTTAAGATAATTGTTAGCGTTAATAAAAATGTCATTAGACTTGATTGGCTTACTTTAGGATGAAGAGTTGGGATCTTTAGTTGTTTGAAGAAGTAGAATGTGTTGAGTTGGCTTTATTGAGTATGGAATGATAATGTATATGAGCAGATAAAGACCGTTAGTTACATTGTAATGTTATTGAAGAGAATCTTGATTCATGAGGGTAAAGAAAGAATTTGATTAACTATTAGAAGTGGTAGGTCAAAAAGAAATGAAATTTGCATTTCGTGGGATTAGTATGGACCATGAATCAATTTGTGATTCTAATGTTTATTGAAGTTGGTAAAAAGTTATAGACTTTGAAGTTGGAGGAGTTTTGGAACAAGTTGAACCTTCTTTTAAGTATTTTGTTAGAGATTTTAAATCATTATGAACTTGTAATGGTTTGAGTTTAATAAATTTGATTACATATGAGATCTTGTGGATTTTTAAACATGTTTAGGTTGAGTTTCTTAAGGATTCTGAAAGTTGCTATTCAATTCTGAGAAGTTGACGATTTCATAGGATTATGGTGCTAGATAAAATTGTGAAACCATGGAATATTAATGGGTTGAACATTAGTTTTTAAGGAAGGAGGGATTGCATGTTAAACATAGGAAGATTGAATTGAGTGTTACCATAGGAGTAATATGATAATGATATATTGGAATGGAGTTTGTTATCACAATTGTTGATGTTAGGGAAAGAATATAAAATTATGGAAATTGGAAGAGATGGGAATATATTTGGACTTTTTGGATTTGATAATAACTAAGGAAGCACTCATCCTCAATAATTGTTGTAATAGTCTTAAGATGATATGGATGGTTAAATTGTAGAAGATTGAGAATTGTCAATGACAGGATCTAAAAGGTTTAAGAATAATCTTTGTTTTGTAGTGAGAATAACTGAGGATTGATGGATATTGAGGATCAATAAAAGTAGTTGAAGATGAATTAGCTGAAATAGGCCTGATATGAGTATAAATTAAGTTAATCAAGTCATATGACCCCGAACTATGTGTTGACCCTGGGTTGTGTATTTTCTAGTGATTGTGGATATCAACGGGTCTAGCTGTGAGCAAGGATTTCATTGGTATTGTATTTACTGGATGTGGAGCAGGTTCAGGTAATCACTCTTACCTTGCTATAACAATGAGAGTGACGTTAGTTGGGATTTTCTTAAAATCCTTTCTCACCCTCCATATATATATTATCTTTGAAAAGTTATTTTCATATAAAATAGGCTATTGGGTGCCTTTCAAACTGGATTATTTTCGTATAAAGGACTGTGGCATATTTTGTATACATATACATATATTATATTATCCTGGATGGTTATGGTGGTAGTTCTTGGATAATGTGATAGAGATATAGGTACTGAATTATGAGTGTGCTTTTGAGAGAATTGAGAATGGAATGAGAATGATATGTTGAGTTGATATTGTGGATAGTTAGGTTGAGGGAATGAATTGAATAGTTGTGAATGACATTGAGATATTGAAGGAAATTGTGTGAGTGCTGGACTTTGATGTGATATTGAAATATTGGAAGGGATTGGTATATTGAAAGGTATTGTAATCATTGTATGACACTGAGATTTTGTACCATCGCGCGATGATAACCGGTTGATAGGCCAATCAACGGTTATTTGTACGGGTCGACAGATTGGAGACTGTGACCATTGGTCAACAGATTGGAGACTGTGACCAGCAGTTTTCTGATTGGAGACAGGAACTGCTCCCTTTCTGATTGGAGACAGATTGGGGTTTCCCTCTCATGGGGTTACCAGAGAGGGAAATTGCCCCCTTACTTTTGAGAGGGGCACAATGTCAACTCATTTGGAATACATATAGGGCTCGAGTGTAGTGCCTCCAAGATGGCATGAGTAGAGCACCAGAATCGTTCATGGATGAAAGCTGAGAAATATGTGTATGAGATTACAAAAATGATTGCATGGATTTGGAGATTTGACGGTGAAGTTTATAGATGTGGAGATTGATTGAGTGATAATTGAAAAGTAGAGATGATGAACTTGATTTAAATTAGACATGACAGAGGGACCAGAGTGATTTATGGAAGGAAACTTGGCTATATATATATATATATACTGCTTTTGAAATGTGGTACCCTTTAGACGCCCTCACTACCGCACATCTCACTGTTATAGTGAGTTAAGCAGTAGATTACTGAGACAATTTGTCTCACCCCACGATTACTTACATTTTTGCAGGTGATCATGCACAGGCGCGAGCAACAGGAAAGGGAATTAAGTTCAAAGGTTGTTTTGCTTATTTAGACATGTATATTGTCAAAATGTATAGGTCTGCATTCGCTTCCGCATATTTTTATTTGTATTAATATTATTGGTTAATTGGAGAATTGTAGTAGGTTGCTCCTTTTTCTAACCATGTTAGGTGATTCTTTTCTAACATGGTTAGCTGTTTATTATCCATGATAGTGTGTTCAGGTTATATTAGAAAATTCTTTTCTATCATGGATAATGATTATTATTAGGAGATTCTTTTTCTAACTATGATAGATTCATTGATATTATGGAAATCATTTTTCTATCATAGTTAGTAACGATATTATTGAATTAATCAGGATATTAGTAACGTTATGTTACAGCTTCCAGCAGCAAGGGGAGCGAATCCAGCGGCTTGAGGACAGAGTTGGCCAGATCGAAAATCATCTTGCAATGGTGGATGCAAAACTAGATCTCATCCTCCAGCACCTACAAATTCCCCAACCATCACAAGGTAACCTACCACCTCCTCCTCCTCCCCCAAATCCACCTCCTCCTCCGTCTGGTCACCCTCAACTTCCCCCTCCTCCTCCACCTAACACTCAACAACCTCAGCCACCACCACAAAATGACCAGCAACCCCCACCATCACCAAACAATGACCACCAATCTCAACCTTCACCTACCTATGACCAGCAAACCCAAGACTCACCCCAACACTCTCCACGCCAATCCCCACTAAACTCTCCATCTCCACCTCCTTCACCCATTCTCACATGACCTGGCGCTCCTACTCGCTCTCCGCTCCGCCTCTCCAACGAGCCTTCTCCCCATCCTAATCCTATCAACCCCAACTCTAGACCAAGACCCAAACCCCTGGCCGAGCACCTTGGATTTCACTCTGTCATTCACCCCCTCAGCCAAATCTATATAAGAGATTATCCCCGCCTTCAGCCACTCTCTGATGACCACCTACCATTTACCCCACACACTACCACTTCCTACACTGAATACTCCTTCACTCATCCCTATGAAAACCTTTTTGTAAATCCTACTTGGTTCCCCGACACTGCCTCCCCCGAAACTAACCCCTCTACTTCCTCTCCAGAATCTTCACCCCAAAAGCCTTTTGGCCCTGAACCTCCACCCTCCTCTCCATCCACCTCGTCCTCCCTGGCCCTCACCCTCTTTGATGATGCCAAAAGGGGGAGAGATGCTATGACCGCCCTTCGCCTATCCATGAACACAAGGGATGTTCTCAGCCAGCCATCCCTCTGGATTGATGAAGACATAGCAGCAGCCCTTCGCCGTGCTATATAATCCCAAAGGCTGGGTGGTGCTGAAAGCCTTATAAGAGGAGAAGCCATCCGGTTCATGCAGCAGAAGAGAACGAATGAGCAAGGACCACAATTGGAAATGGTTGTCTTTGAGCCAACTGAACAATCTCCACAGCCTGAGTCATCATCAGAGCCTCCTCCAACTAAGACAAGTAAGAATATTGTTGAGGAGATTATGATGAAGTACGGGCTGAAGAGACCCAATCATCCTCCTATTGTGATAGCAAAGCCAATCCCTGCATCCTCTGGGCAAGCGTCTGAGATTCCTTCATCTGAGCGTTCATCTGCCCCTCCTCCCTCATCTGAGTCTGCAGTCACATTCAGTGAGTCCAGAAAGAAGGCTGTTGCTAGGAAGCGTGCCAGGAAGATTATTGCCACCACTGAATCTGATGAGAGTGAGGAAGAGACTCCATCTGGCCAGCCTGAGCAAGAATCTTCATCTGCCCGTGTAGACCAAGAGATCCCAGTAGTGCAAGCTGTTCCTATTCTGAAGGAGATCAAGTTGGAAATAGAAGACATGACTCCTGAGGAATATGAAAAGTATGGGTTCACGGACAAACTCTCCTTCGGTCAGATGGCCTGCCTTGATGCTGACAGAGCAAGTGCCATGCCCACTCCTCCAATTAACAAGAGCAAAGGGAAGAGTAAGGGGAAAGGGAAAAGGAAAGCCCAGGAAGTTGAGGAGGATCCCAACTTCCCAGTCTGGAACGTAAAGATTCGGGCTGTCCACTACCCCAATGGAGAGGTGGCCTACTTCGATGATGCTACAGGGTTCCCTGGGTATGAAGAAGTGGAAAACATGAAAAGGGCATTTGAGGAGTCTATTGAATCTGAAAGACTCAGAAGAAAGAGGGATGAAGAAGAGGTTTAGCGGATCATTGCCCAGATAGACCAGAATGTGCATGAGGCCGAGTTAGCCAAACTTCAAAAGGAGAGTGAAGAGAGACAGAAGGAGAGGGAGAGGAAAAAGAAAGACAAACTATGAACCCCCATTCCAACCCATCTTTTAACTTAGAAATTTTTCCTTTTGTTTTCATGCATACTTCATACTTACTTAGTGTAATTTACCTGTATATGATATTTATTTGTATGTGCTATTTGTTTGTATACTCTGACATGTAACTTCTGCTTATCAATAATATCTGTCTAAGTTACTTGTTCTTATCTATTGCTTTTACTCTTTTGCTAATCCTTTCTTATGAACTTAATCGATAAAACTAAGTTTGTCATCATCAAAAAGGGGGAGAATGTTAGAATCTTAAGTTTTGATGAAGACTAAAATATGAAAGAATAGGCCAAGTACTTAGAAAACAATAGGTGAACATAGAACCCCAAGTAAGAGTGCAACCGGATGTGGATTTACTTCCGGATAGACTAGGACTTGCGCTCGCGGATGAATGGTTCATCCCCCAGCGGCAGCAAGTAACTCACTAAGGAAATAACTTAGTCCATGAGCATCAGATATACAAAACCTTAAGACTAAGCTAAGTTTCAACCGGAAGTAAAATTGCTTCCTGTTAGATTTAGACTGGCGCTGGCTGATAGAATAGATAACCCCAAGCGTCAGTGAACATAAGCCACGTCAAGTGAAAGTGCTTCCGATAGCTTAGTAACTAGCGCTGACTGTTGGAGTGAAGGACACTGAGCGAGAGTGAGTGATAGTGAACAAAATCCTTCATCCAGTGGTTTTACTTCCGGAAGTAGAAGTGCTTCCAGATACATCTTAGACTAAATGTACACCCACTGCATGTGACTATGTGCTTATATTGCTAAACTAACATTCAAGTGCAGCACACTAAGTAAAGTTGCTTCCGGATGTGAATTTGCTTCCGCAAGCAATCAGAATGTCAGAAGTGCAGTGTCAGAATGTTTTTGTCAGAGCAGAGGTGTCAGGACTACTTTTCAGAGATAAAGCAAGTCAACCCTGCCATGCATTGATGAAGCATTTATTGGGCAAACGGTAACATGGGAAAAACGGCCATATTCAAACGGCTAACCCACCTACCAACAGTGAAGATGTTTGAAGACTATATAAAGGGGCTCAACTTCATTTATGACAATAACAATTATCTTTGAATATTCTTGAGAGAAGTTAGAGCGAGAAACTAAGAACATCTTCAAGCATTCAAAGCTGCCCAGAAAAGTAAAGAGCATTTAACACATCGAGTGATCTTTTTCATCTACATATTATGTACTCCTTGTTGTTAAGTCTCTTCTTGTTATAAGAGCATTGATTGTACTTAAGTGTGTAACACCATCCGTTCTTTGAGAGAACTTAGTCAGAAAAATCCTTTAAGTGTAAAGGTTAACCCCTTGCTAGGTGTGAGGGGGAGCTAGTTAGAAAGGTTACAAGTGAGCCTGTGTAAAACTTGTAGTTGTAAGGTTGCAAGTGATCCCGTGCAAAACTTGAGGTTGTAAGGTTTCAGGTGAACCCGATTTAAAACCTGAGATATAGTGGAACTCGGCCTGGGTGGTTGAGGACTGGACGTAGGTCAGGAAGACCGAACCAGTATAACTCTTGTGTTGTTTTATTTGAGCATTTATTTTTGAAGCACAATTCACCCCCCCCCCCTCTTGTGCATCCATTACTTTCATTTATGAGGACAACGGTAACAAGGGCTAAACAGCTATATTCAAACGGACATATTGCCCTCAATCAAATGGTGTATTAGAGGCTACTATAAAAGGAACAACTTCATCATTTATGAAGAACACATCTCTCACCAATCAAGAACAACACACGAAGAATATCTTACACAGTCATTGAGAGCATTCAAACCTAATACCCAGAGAATATTCAGAAAGCTTTAAAGTTCTAAAGAGCATTTAATACCTTGAGAGTTATTCTTATTGTTCTCATCTTATACTCTTTGTATTTAAGTCTCTACATTTATTGAGAGCATTCATTGTACTTAAGTGTGTAACACAATCTGTTCATTAAGTGAACTTTGTAGTAAATCCTTTGTGTAAAGGTTGAACCCTTGCAGGTAGTAAGAGGAAGTAAGTTAGGTTGCAAGTGAGCCCGTAAAACTTGCGGTTGTAAGGTTGCAAGTGAGCCCGTAAAACTTGGGTTGTAAGGTTGCAAGTGAGCCCGTAAAACTTGCGGTTGTAAAGGTTGCAGGTGAACCCGTTGTAAAACCTGTGGATTAGTGGAACTCAATCAAGGGATTGAGAACTGGACGTAGGTCAAGAGTTAGACCGAACCAGTATAAAAGAATTTGTGTTTGTGCCTATTTTTATCTTGTTTTTGAAGCCACAATTCACCCCCCCTCTTGTGTCTTAAGCCCTTTTCAAACAATTTTGGTTTTTTTATCGATTTTGCTTTTCAGGTTCTGCATATGAGATTCACGATAACCAAATTTCTGATTTTGCTTTTATTAGGAAAGGCAAGGTTGAGTATTGTGCACTTGATTTTGCTTTTCTGATTTTGATGTCTGATTTCGCCTTTTCCAGTTGCTTGCCCCTTGTGAAATGTAATTGATTCTGATTTTTCCTTTTTCCCTTTTTTGTTGAATGTGGATTTTGACGGTTGTCTGCTTTAAAGGAAGTAGATGAGGAATTCAAGCATGTTCTACTGGCTTTTATTTTTTTATGCCCTGCCAAACCAATTTGTGCATGTTGTAATTGCAAAATTATTCTACTTTTTATTATCCATGATCAAGGTATCCCCTCACTCGAGTGAGAGACTAATCCCCCGCTGATTTGTAGGCACCTCAAAGGGTGGGACAGTTAGCCTGGGAGATTTAATTTTTCTCCATACCCAACGCCAAGGATCGAACCCCAGACAATGCTTCTTTTAGATTGAATTCCTTAGTATTTTTACTGTATTGTAAATTAAAATGCTGAATGCAGGACCAAATGACTATAAAATTGATCATGATGCACATTATCGATCATCTGATGCAATTTGTGTAATATAAAGTTGAAAAGCTGCACACTATCATCTGATGCCCCAACCTCTTAAATTACTCGTTGTTATGGGCTCCACATGAGTTTCTATTTGATTGTGAAATTATCTCCATTGAAATCAAAAGGAAATGCTAAGTTGAAATGTCTGTTTATACTTGCTTATATTGACATTTAGTCAGAGCTTCCAAATGGTCTTATGTTTTTCCTAAAGTGTGATATCTGGTCTGTAATTCTGAGATGTAATTCCTTACTAATTTGATACCTGCTGCCTGCTGCAATTTCTTATTTTCGTATAACAAAGGCTTTAATGATTGCATCTTCTCTGCTAGTATTGCTGAGTATATCACATGCAATTCAAGTGAGATGTGAGAACTAATATTCACTGTCAAATATTCTGTGGAAGAAGAAAAAGGAATCTAAATGTTAACTGATTGCTACAACAATATGAAACTAGTGTACTGAGTTTATTGCAATATTGTAAGTCTGTATTAATGGTATAGAATAAAGAACACGATTCATTGAATCATTAAAGCCTTGGAATCTGAATTGTTATTGTAGGTGGTTGTTGTCATTTCCTTGATAATGATTAAACAATGTTGAAGCTATAGATGATGGCCCTCCAAATGTAAGAATTTGATGGGGCATTGTTGAAGCTAAAGAGAATGGCCCTTGGCATGCTGAAAATTGATTGGACATTGTTGAAGCCATAGAAAATGGGATGTGTAACAACTACATTTATAAAACCATTTTTACGCTATATTTTTTTTTCAAATCCTTTTATGATTTCATTTATGCTAATGCTAACTATGTTAGAAAAAGAAATTAAGTTAACATCATTACTAACATAGTTACAAAAAGAATTTAACTTAATTAACTACAATAATTAAAATACTAACTATGTTAGAAAAAGAATTTATGTTATAATAATGACTAACATCGTTTTTTTTTATCAAAAATGACTAACATAATTAGGAAAACAATTTTTCTTATTTTCCATAAAATATAAGCTAATGCGCTAACCATGATAGAAAAAGAATTTTAGTCACAAATAAACTATCATGGTTAGAAAAAGATTTCATGTAATTTGGAAATAAATAAATTAAAATAAATCATTTTATAATCAAATATAAAATTAACAATTGAAAATCGTTTATTTAAAATTATCAAATCTGATATATCCATGTTAGATAAAAATTGACTAACATGGATATTTAAACAAATCTAATAATATTGATTAAATTCTTTCACAACTAAGAAATAATTACAGTTATCCAGCCTAGAATTATACACAACATACAGTAATCCAAGGAAAATGAATTAACGGGTTTACAAATAATAAATGAAAAATAGTATGCAAACATAACGCTTAGTTTCCAAGTCTCCGGATCCTTCCCATCACTCCTGCCCCGATCTAGTACCTGTAATAACAACGATTGGGGTAGACCCAGAAATCGCATCTACTACCACTCGCTTACGTACATCTTTGCACTACGTGCATGTGCATGCCCGTAAGGTGGTGTGTGTTAATACTGTGTTAAGTGGTGTGTGCTACATGTAGTGTTGCATGAACATATTATCTATGCTAATTTCAAGTAACTATCAATTATCATGCATTCACAAATATACAAATGCATCACAACTCAAAACATAGCAGCTCAAACATCAATAATAATAATAATAATTTAAACATCAATAATAACAATTAAATCAAACACAACACACCGGAATATCTCAGTTCAATAGGGACTCACGACTCGATGGTCGATATACCCTCGCTTGAACTGGTTCAAAGGGACTAAGAACCCTACTGAACATGTAACAATATTGTCTTATTCATTTTAGTCCTTGGGGGTTTTACAGGGAACCTCATTCCGAAATGACATAATTATAATCATATTAACAGGTGTGCACCAAACAAATCATCAATTCTCATAAAGCATATAATAAACATCACAAATTCATACCAGTTTCCCTTGTGGCTTTCTGGATACATCCTTGGGTCTTGGATGCTTCCAATAGTTACAAGTTCGAGACTTGGTACTATAACTCCCACTCTCTCTCCTTTACCCTCAAACCAAACAAACATCACAAATTCGTAAACTAACCTATATGCTTACCAACATACACACACGCAAACAAGTTTAAGTAGTTACCTCATTGCATATAAACCAAAATAAACGTAAGCTCCCACGTGCTCAAACATAAATAAACAACTTCTACAAGCAATAATATGACACATACAAATAATTAAAAATTAATCAATTACTATGTATACTAATTAATGTCGGCGCTCTCGTTCCTAAAAGTACTACCCAATCCCCTTTTGCTTATCTATATTCTATTCTAAAAAGTCATTTTTCAAATCAATCAAAACCAATTCAATTCATAGGAACTAGATCAAACAATTCAGCATGTTATATCCTTCACATTTCACAGCAATTACGAAAACAGAACCTCTCTTGTTACCATGGTCTCCATTTTGCCAAATAACAAAAGAAAGGATTAAACCACTACAATTATACCAACAAAAGAATTCGGCCACCACAAACAGTCCATTATAATATTAATAATTTACAGATTTTTCATATACCATTATTAAAGCCAACATTACAATAAAAAAAACCAATTTCATCCCACCAATGTTACTTCCTTCAAGACAATAATGAAATACATCCAATTATAATCCATCTAATTAACCAATAGCTGTGAAATACCACAACAATTTTAGAAGCAATTGAAACCACATCCTTATAACTCATATTATATTTTTATTAAAAAAAATTCAATTCAAGAGGAAAGGAAAGGTCAATAACAAGACGAAAACATCCCGTACACTTTATACATTTTAAACCACCTTCAAGGCATTCAGAAGTATCCAAATAACAATGATAGTGTCATTTCATTTATTATTTTCAGCTTCTAAACATCTATTACAATTCAGTTAAGCACTTTTCTAATCATTATAGAACTATAGCAGTGACATTAAAAACAAAAGCATGACAAGGCATCAAGCAAAAACAAAGAGGAGAACACAATGTTTCAAAACACCATATAACCAGAATTCAGTATGCAACAACACTCTACACTTCCTCAATTTTATATTATTAACTAAGTAGTATGGCTGAACACCAAACAATGAGAATGAAACTAAGAAAATTGTCAATTTGTCATACACTTACCATGCCTTCTTGCTAACACTATAATCATCTTTCATATACAAGACTTTAATCACATAGTAAAAACATTCAACCCAGAATTCAATTCAGACAGGGGAGGAGAGAAAGAAATAGGAAAAACAAAATCAAGCCAAATAAAAGAAGAAACTGAGAATGTCAGAAACTTCCCAAGAACAACAACAGATTCAGCAAGCTTGAAATCAAGTGTTTTGTGAAATCTTAAACATTCCTCAAGTTAAACTGAAATTCCCTTTAATACATCAAAGATTGAAGATTTAATCTCATCTTTAACTCATTTAAATCACCCAAATCGCAAGCCCTAGTTCCAGTTCTCCCTCAAACTCGCACGAGACCAAAGAAAGAGTATAGAAAAGAAAATTAGACTTACTTAAAGTTGACTCGGATCTTGTACGCCTTGTGGAAGGTCTCCACCGTCGTAAACACCTCTGGCCGCCACCAGAACTTGAATTGACGATGAGAGAAGACTGGGAGATGGAGACACAGAAAATGAAAGAGAAGAGAAAAAGAGGTCGGAGAAAATGTGGGGCTCACCGAGGAACCGCCATCAAGCCGCCAGGAATCACTTATGCCGCCGTTCACAGTGGCTGGCCATAAAAATGAAGTGAAGCACTGAAGAGGGTAGGGAGAAATTGAAGGCAAGATAGAGTATGAGATGTAGAAGACGATGAATTGGTAAAACCTATCTGACCTTCTAATTTATGAATTACTAATTACTTTTTACTCTCGTGCGTTGCACGGGCTTAAATGTAGTTTGTTAAATGTAAGTATACATTTGTAAAGCAATTTGAAAAATTAGTATTCATGAGACATTCATTGTTGGAAATGTTTAATATCATATAGGTTTATCTATAATGGAATACTTTAAAATAAAGGGCAAACCGCGTCTAATCTTAGGGTATGTGCCTAAGATTAAACGTGGTTTGCCCTTTATTGCAAAGAGAAGCAAACCTGAAAAAGAATATCATAATTACCACATCAAAAGAAGGATATGTGTCTATTCAAAAAGAGCACCATTATACAAGCAAGTTGGTTGGAATGAGACAAAATTCCCATTAACACAACCAAATTTCTTACATGTTGGTCAACAAAAGGAAGCAGCAATGGTAAAAAACACTAAAATCATTTGTATGACACCATAAAGAAAAAGTCCTCTGTTAAAAAATTCTCCTTGTTCTCTTGGTACTTCTGGGGATAAGGCATTACCAATATCATTGTCTACATTCTGCTGAATGGCCCCATTTGTACCAGCTTGATCTGAAGGAGGTAAAAGGGTCTCCTGAGTTTCCTGCAAATTTAAAGTCACACAATTAATCCCTCCAAATCATCCTTCCAACAGATCAAAAAACTTCATTTAAGGTTGTCACCAAATAATAGTGGGAGCTGAACTATCACAAAATAATAATGAACTCACAATTCAGGGTTTTTAATTTTCAAAAGAGAATCAAATGAATTTTGCATTAAAAAATGAAGAATCTGATTATTTGCCAACGTACATTACATATCTTATTAAACAATAGATTGCATTGCATGTTAGAGGATAATAAATCCTCTATCTAGAAAGTACAACAAAAGATGCGCAAGACATAACAAAGAAACTAAGTCCTTATCCAACTCCGTGGCTGAGGAGAGCTTTATAGTCTCTTTGCTAACAACATATCAAAACAATACAATACTTATGTAGATTACTTGATATATTGAGGTCTCGAAAAGGAAATGAATTAAGTTTACTTTTGATATGTTCTTGACTTCATTGAATAGTTACCTCTAAGTTATCTGATTATGGTGATACTATGAGATCTTGTGAGCTAGATTCATCTTTGAAGAGCGTCTTTTCTCTCGTGGGGTCGTCAACTACTGGAGGTTTGTTATCAAGTATGCATATCAAGGCTGAGATGACCTGCAATATACATCAAGCCAATAACACCAGTTACTTTTTGTTTCCTTCATTTTTGGGGTTAAAAGATGAAACTTCATGAGAAAGAAAAGAAGGGACTTCTTGTATCTGCAAGTTCTAAATACAACATAGTCACAAATTCCCTATCAAACTATATGGTAAGACAGTGCTTTATAGTCTCCTTCCATATAAGAAATTACCCCAAGCACTAATCTTGAGCAGGACGTAATGTAGTTTCTGTTTTAATGTGTGCTTGAGATAATTGTTCATTATTAAATTAATCTCAAGTCAAAATGTTGAATCCAGTATCTAATTTTGGACATAATATTTTCAAAGGATTTATCTCCTCCGTTTTTCAGTTTTTCTAGTAATTTAGCACCATAAATTATTATTTCCTGATAATTTCAATTTTGCCTGCCATATTAGAGAACCTGGATAAAGTAGTATGAGATAAATCACCAAAGTAACCTACCAACATATCAATTTTCATACAAAAATGTCAGTGTAATTCACATACGGACTAAATTTGGGTGGTTTATTAAAGGTAAACCATGGGGAAGATAAGCATAGATAAATATAGCCCCATCTAGTAACTCACATTTGATTTGGTTCTAATCATCATTGGTGTATGAGAGTTAAAAAACTCACATGCAGAGTATAATTGACTTTTCAAATCCTAGAAACACACATGAAGCAACTAAGAGGATCAGCAAAAAATAAATGTTAATGATGGGCAGTAATAATTACTGTTTTAAAAGGAGAGGGGCAATGAATAACTTATAGGATCAGCAAAAAATAAATGTTAATGATGGGCAGTGAATGCTAAGCAGCTGCCATTAAATTTTTCTAGGTATGCAGACATTTATTCTGATTCCTGTTTTCTCCATTATCGTTGTGCCTCACAGCTGCAATTAACTTCAATGTATGAATATCTTTTAATTTGACTTTTTGGTATCATCATCTTCTTCATAAATGGCTGTGAGGTTGAACATAAAAATCAGTTGGCTCATCTTCTTCATAGATGACAACGAAATTAGTTGACACAATTGAGATTGAACACAAAAATCAGATCTGACTTTTTAGTACCATCATATGTTGACTTGGCATATCAAAAAGACATGAAGATAAAAAAATAAACTAAAACCAACATAAAGGGTTCAAGTTATTTGTAGTAAAATATAATTGTCATAATGGTGGTGTAAAAAAATAAATTTAGTCACCAATCAGCTAGCTATTCCTTATTCAAGAGAAAAGGCCAAACTTGAAAAAATCAACCTTGTAACAAAGCAAGAAGGTATTGCAGAAAAAGCACAAGAAGTTGCTTCGCCAAGGACATAAATCCTCATAGAAAGCCTCATTTCAGAATAACACTGTTTTTTCAATGTTCTTTCCATTGAAATCCTCAAGAGCCTCTTTGTATTGCCTCTCCTGTAACACATTGCAGCCAGTTTTAGCAAAGTCACTACTCAAATATAGCACTACATTCCACACACGCATGTAAGCATGAACATTCAATTGGTTATACCTTTCATGGCAGGTATGGCCTAAGGGCTTCAACTATTTGTTTACTAAATCAATCTTCTTCCAGACCAATACCACTTTCTTCCACACCAGATCTGCTAAGCTTTTGAGCTCCTAATACCCCTCAAACGGAAGAAATAATGAAAATAAAGATCAATATCTTCATACATAATGACAACTGTATATAATTTGTTATATGACTGCTTTTAGCCTGAAACAAACATATCTATAATGTAAAAAAAGAAACATCTAACACGAATATCGGACTTGCAAGCTGAAAGATAGAGAAGGCCAACTAATTAAAGAAAATGAACAAAATGAACAAAACCCTTCTGATAAAAAAAACACACAAATCAAAACTGAATCAAACGCATAAATCAAAATACCCTAGAAGAAAGAAGATCCAGAATAGAAAACGTGTGTGTTTGATGTATAAACTTATCAAGTTCCCAAGGCTGAGCTTTGATGTATAAACTCATTTTCCTTTTGTGCCTGTTTCATAAGAAAATATATCAGTAAAATCAAATTATACATCAAAGCACAGCAACGTGTGTGTTTGCAGCAACTGCAAGCAATTCATATTGAAATAGGTAAAAAACATTGTTCATTAAATCGGTCTTTAGCAAATAAACTTTCTGTCATTTACCTCTTCAACCCCCTTAATTGGATATACATCATATATGCACAGCAATTGGATAATGGTGATTGGTGTCTGCAGCAATTCATATTTCTTTACCTTTCAAAATCATCAAAATCGAAGAGCTCTCTGTAGGCATAAGCCTGTAACACCCAAAACAATGAAAAGCGTAAACACCAAAATTTGCTCATAGATCTGAACGAAAGGAAACAAACTTAAGCAAAAATCTAAACACTACACAGAACCACAATCAAATAAGACCCAAAGATTAAATCTTCCTTGAACATCCTTCCTGAAAATTAATGGGGTTTCTGTTCATTTTCTGAAGGGATGTTGATAAACAGGTTTAGAGTGATCCATAATCTCCACACCATAAATATCACAACATTTATTCTCCTGCAATACCAAACATACACCCGAAAAGCATACCTTTTAGCTATTCAAGATTTCAAACAACACAACACAAAAGCATGCATGCATAAAAAGAGATAAGGTAGAAACGATTAAAATAAAAATATTTACTTTTAAATGTATGGCAAATCACACTAAGACAGCGAAAAAATAATCTCCCCCACCTGTCAAATATCTTCTTAACCATTACTCAGAAAATCTTCCACTAAGCAAGAAGGGAAACATATGAGAATAAGTAAATAATGGGACTGTGAAAATATGGAGATTAGAAGGAAGATAAGAGATCTAACCATACAGAGATTGGAACTTTCCGAAAAAAATACCCAAATGAAAAGGAAACCCAGAAGCAACTGATGGGAGCTTGAGAAGTGTCTGAAGTGAAAAGGGGCGGTGTGATTGGAAAGCAATGGCAGAGAGAAATAGGCGACTTTGAACTTTGAATTTTGTTTTGGAGAAAGTGAATGAGGAGAGATAGGTTTGCTCTGAAAGGAGGGATGTCAATATGAGAAGTTGTTGCTCGTGTGAAGCTTCTTGAAGAAGCTAGGAGGAGTGGGCATGTGCATTTGTGTACGTGGGAGGTGATATGTTCTTTGCTATTTATTATATATAGATTACTAATAATTTCTTTACATTATCCAATTTAATACATTAAAGATAAATTATTTACAACTCTCTATTTCCTTAAACTTAGCATTATCATAATTTGTTAAATTTAAATTCTAGTATTTTACTACATTCTAAATTTCCTAAATAATCTATTCTCAAACTAAAACTAAATACTTTATTATTTTCTTTTACCTATAATGGAAATAAAATCCTAACAAATTCCTTAAAAATATGTTAAACTTCCTAAATTCACTTGCAAGGTTAAATTTCAGGTTTTTATTAATTTGTTTTACATTAAAAAAAGGGTAAAGGTGCAAAAATAGCCATCATAAATTTAAAAAAGAGCACTTAAGACTCTGGTAAATTTAAGGGGGCAAAACCGTACATTGTAAACCAAAATGGGGCAAATGTGACCTTCTCAAACAGAGGTGTTAAGTTTGACCATTAATTGACTAGGAATTCTGATGGGACTTATATATTGATGTGACAATATGTGACATTAGGTGTCAAATTTTTTGACGTGGCATAAGTTGAAGGGGCATATTGAGACTTAAAACTAGCTCAACACAATACACAACACGCAACACATCGAACCCCTTCAGAGATCAAATCAACCCCATTTCGAACCCTAACCTTAGAACCCTCATCGAAATGAATTTTGGGTTTAGGGTTCATATAATTTGAGGTGGATTTCATATGATTTGGGGAAGGTATGAGTTCTAACCGAAATAATTTGAGGGTTTAGGGTTCATTTTAGATGATATATGGCTCAACTGGATGCATTTCGGATTCCACAGTGAATTTTGAAATTGACACGTCATTTACTGATGGTGGGGCCCACGTCTGAAAGGTTACATTTGCCCCATTTTAGTTTACAGTGTATGATTTTGCACCCTTAAATTTAAGAGAGTCTCAATTGCTTCTTTTGAAATTTACGGTGGCTATTTTTGCACCTTTGCCCTTAAAAAATCAGGATGTTACAGGATGCATCTAACATAAACTTACTGGAGCTTGCTGAAGCTATTATGGAAGTTGGAGTTGCACCTAATAAGGAAGAAAGTAGAGTAATGTATAGGCTATTGATAGATAAAAAAAAGTTGTAACACAATATATTTGTGCTAAATATTGTATAGTAAAATTACAGTTGCGTTGGCATCTTGATGTAATGCACACATTGATTATAATAAAGTCAGATTTTCCCTTCCTATATTTTTTGCACCTAAAAATAGAAATTGTTGTCCTGCATGTGTTTCCAATGATGGTGGCAGGTAGTTTAAGAGAGTTTGAGCCTATATATCACAAAGGGTAAAGGGTCAAATCTAGCACTAAACTATTGCCAAAAGTACACCCCACATAAAAGTGAATCTCGTAGCTCAAATCTAACACTGATCAAGTACAAATTGGGTCAGATGTAGCAAAACCGTCAATTTTGACGGGTCTGACCGTTAAGTTAGACCTGAGTATGCCACGTCACCTGTCACATCACCCAAGTTAGGCCACGTCACCTGCCACGTCATCACCACGTCACCTGCCACATCATCACCACGTCACCTGTCACATCACACAGTTATGCCACGTCACCTGCCACGTCATCACCACACATATGAAAAAATTTAAGGTCAAAATTGAAAGTGAGGATGCACAAGAGGGGGGTGAATTGTGCTACAAAATAAAACTTAGAAAATTAAAATGCACAACACTTTTATACTGGTTCGGTCCAAACTCTTGACCTACGTCCAGTTCTCAATCCCCCAGATTGAGTTCCACTAATCTACAGGTTTTACAACGGGTTCACCTGCAACCTTTACAACCACAAGTTTACGGGCTCACTTGCAACCTTACAACCTAACTTGCTCCCCCTTACTACTTGTAAGGGTTCAACCTTTAAACAAAGGATTTTCTAACTTAGTTCACTCAATGAACAGATAATGTTACTCACTTAAGTAATATAAATGCTCTCAATAAATGAAGAGACTTAAATACAAGAGGTACAAGAAGACTAGAGAATAACTCTCGAATACAATAAGTGCTCTCTTGCTTTCTGGGTAGTATGAGCTTTGAATGCTTGAATGATTTTGCAGATTATGTTCGGTGCAATTCTTTGGTACTTCATAAATGTTGAAGTAATTCCTTATATAGCATCTTCTCATACTCCACATGCTTGGTTGGTAGCAATGCCGTTTGAATATTGCCGTTAAAACCTTGTTACCGTTGGCTCCATAAATGCTCCATTAATGCTCAGCATGGTTGACTTGCTTTATCTCTGAAAAGCAACTCTGACAACTCTGCTCTGACAAAAAGCATTCTGAATTCTGGGCATATGTACGTTCTGTCTCTTGTACTCTTGCTGATGAATGATCATCGTTCATCCGGAAGCGGCAATCTTGCTCTGCAAGTGTTAGTCTCAGAATCCCAGTGCCAAGAGTATTTGCATTCGGAAGCTCATTTGCATCCGGAAGTAAAACTAGGTTCTGCACACAATTGTTAGTATAATCAAGTGCAGTAAGAGTCATACATGCTATGGGAAGCGTATTTGCTATGAGAAGCATTCTTACTTAGACTAGGTTCTGACTTAGCATGTTATTGACTTCCGCTGAGGGATGTATTCTTCATCCGTGAGCGTTAGTCACGTTATTTTACTCTAAGTCTTCCGGAAGCGATTTTGCATCTGGTTGTGTCCTAACTTAGGATTCATCAAGGTTCAATACTCTAACAGCCTAGACTAAGTTCTGACTTAGTGTCTCACTTGCTTCTGCTATGGGATGTGTATTTCATCCGCGAGCGCTAGTTCTAATCCATCCGGAAGTAATTCTGCATCCGGTTGTGACTTAACTTAGGATTCACTTTTAACCTAATTCTTCCTATATGATCAACTAGTTCTTTCATATTTTAGTCTTCATCAAAAATTAAGATTCTAACAAAAATTTAGCACTCAAGTATTTGTAAAGTTCACCCAACATAAAATAACAATTTTGAGTTTCAAATATAGGACCCATCAGTTACAAAATGGTTCAAATGTAGAAACTACGCCAATTTTTATGAGTTTGACTTTTAATTTTGACCTAATTAGGTCATGCCACTTGTCATATGGCCCTATTACACCATGTTACTTGCCACATCATCACCATCTTCACTACATCATCACCACATAAATGAAAATAAATCTCTGAAACCCACATCACCCTATGACAAATGTAGCAATTCTATGAACTTTTCAGGGTTTGATCATTAATTTTGAACTGATGTAGATTGTGGCACTTATTTATATGTCGGAACGTTAATATTTTATATTTCTATCTAGGTAACGCTGCTGGTATGCTCTATAACTGCCGGAATATGATATTTTAGCCAAAATATAAAAGTGTCATGTCGCTTGCTACATCAGTTCAAAATTAATGGTCAAACTCTAAAAAGTTACGAAGTTGCAACATTTGTAATAGGGTAATGTGGGTTTCAGAAATTTATTTTCAGATATGTGGTGATGATGTAGTGAAGATGATGATGATATGGCAAGTAACATGACGCCTAACAGGGCGATGTGACAAGTGGCATGACCTAATCAGGTCAAAATTAAAAGTCAAACTTATAAAAATAAACGTAGTTGCTACATTTGAACCATTTTGTAACTGATGGGTGCTATATTTGAAACTCAAATTGTTATTTTATGTTGGGTGAACTTTACTAATACTTGAGTGCTAAATTTGAACCTTAAAGTTTTTCATATATGTGGTGATGATGTGGTGATGACGTGGCATAACTGGGTGATGTAGCAGGTGACGTGGCCTAACTTGGGTGACGTGGCATACTCGGGTCAAACTTAACGGTCAAACCCGTCAAAATTGACGGTTTTGCTACATCTGACCCAATTTGTATTTGATCAGTGCTAGATTTGAGCTACGAGATTCATTTTTATGAGGGGTGTACTTTTGGCAATAGTTTAGCGCTAGATTTGACCCTTTACTCTATCACAAATGCAAAATTTACACATCATTAATATGAAAAGGCATGATTTCAAAAACTGATCTGATCTGTAATGTACAATAGCTGATCTGATCTGTAATGCAAAAAAAACTGATTTGTGATGCACATATTCTGATATGTGATGGACAAAAGCTGATCTGTGATGCAGAAAATGCTACATGCTGCTTATTACTAATAAAATGCTACATGCTCAAAAATTTAAAATAAACACAGTTAAAAGCTTACCATCAACATATTAGTAAAATATTGCATTTGAGGTGGTGCTTGCAATGTTGTTGGTGTAAAAGATAAAGTTGTAGTATCTATTTCCACATTGGGATCTTTTTTCTTTATTAGAACCTACTTTTCTTTGTCAAATGATCACATCAACTCTTAAACCTTTTTTTCCTTCGGGTTCCATCTCTCTTTTTAATGCTTTTAGGTTGTTTATCTGTTAGCTCCATTTTCTTTTTGTCTTGGTTCCCACCTTTTTACACACTCTTATCTTCTTCTTGTTTGTCATCATGTGTTGAATTATTCAACCTTGAGCGAAAGTCTCTTGCTTTTTGATGAAGTTCTTTTATAGAGTTGTAGACAACGGTAGAAGTCTCTTGGCAATCAGACATTTCAGCTACTAATGTTATCATCATATGACATAATTGTCTATATGTCTGTTTGCTCTGAAGCTTAGGATCTTCTTGTATTTCATTCCCTCTAATATCATGTATTACACCATCTCTAGCATCTTTGGTCCATCTTTTTAAAATATATTTTCCTGGAAGTTCCTTCACTTCATTTGCCTCCTATATTTTCAAAGCATGACAACACAATATTCCAATAGATTCAAAATGCCTACAACTACACCATACAGAATTATCCTTCGGATCATATGTCAATGTCCACATTTTGTCTTCATTAATCATGCTGCAATTATATGCGAATAGCGGACCTCTTCCATCTCGAGAGGAAATGCATGTAGCAAAGAAAAGATCAAGTTGCTCTAGAAACATTTCTAATATCTTAGTGGTGTAAATTCCAGCAACTTGACGCAAGATTGGCGAGCTTTGGACTATCAATCGTGGTTTTTTCTCCCTTGCTTCATAATCACATTTAATCTCATTGTAACTTTTGTCTGCAACAACAACTCGCTCAAAATTTTTAAAGAATTTATTAATACTTACACTTGGATTTGTGATCTCTTTGATATCTGCATTAACACTTTCACTTAACTGTGTACTACGTATACCAAGAGTTGTAAAATACTTTATATGACACCACACCCATTTTTCTTTAATTTCATATATAGACTTCACCCATGAATTATTCTCCAAATCGAAAGATGATACAAGAGAAACCAGTTTTTTCAAAAATTTGTTTCATCCTCAATAGAAAACATACACTCACTGAAGCCACACATAAAATGTGAATCACCCTTCACTTTATTTCCCACATGTTTCATTCCATTTTGTTGAATATGCCATGTACATAATCAATGTTTCACTTCAGGAATAATTTCACGTAATGTGCTTGCCATTGTTTGATCTTGGTCGGTAAAAATTGTCAGGGTCTTTTTTGCTTGTTTGCTGTTAGAAAGGTTTCCAACAACCACTTGAATGATTTCGTTGTTTCATCATATAGCAAAGCTGCACCAAAAATTATTATTCCTCTATAATGATTGAGTCCTGAAATAATGGTAAGAGGCTATGACTTTTGTTCATGCCGAATGTGGTATCCAATGAAATTACATCCCAAAATAAGCATAATCCAGAAGCATACGAGCATCAGCCAAAAATATATTTGTAATCTGGTCTTCCATATCAAGCTGATATGAATGATAAAAGGAAGGGTTCTCGATGATTTGTTCTTCTAAATAGCTTAATAAGCATCGAACTTCCCCATCAACCATACTTCTTCGCCTTTTAGACATCAAATAATTTTTCATGTCCACTCGAGTGAAACCAAGATTAGCTCTCCCACCAACTTGCTTACTCATAAGATCAAAAGTTGCTTTTTGTTTAAGTCCAGCTTCCTTAGCCAAATCAATCTCATCAGCTTGAGCAGTATTTATTTTGTGTTGAAATCTCATCATGTACACTGTCTCCTGAAGATGTAATGGGTGATTATGATGTTTTATGAAAGCAATAATCTTATATTTACCTTCCACTAATTTAACTGTCATTCCGGCTTTACAATCGATCCTTGTCTCAGGACGATGATTAGTAGATGAGGTGCACCTTTTATCTGGTATATGTTTGCCCTCTTTTGAACATGCATATCTATAGCCAATAATTGTCTTTTTATCTTTCTTACTCGTTGTCGTCCCATTTTTCCTCCCACTTAAACCTACTCTACAAGCATATTCATTCCAAAACCTCCATGTCTCCTCTAAATTACCAAATTATTTTCCCACTCTAAGAGTCAAATTAGCCTCCATCAAATAAACGTGAAAAATAAAATTCACTCAACACACATAACATGTTGAAAAAAGATTCACACACAGCAATCATATATGCACATACATGTCTACAAATTCATGGCATAAAAACTAAACAGAGAAGCCACATCTAATTAGTTAACCGAAAGTACATTGTTTGATAAAAAAAGCTTTTAATCATACCTTGAATAAGCTGAATGATCCAATAATAATGCTCAATTTTTTGATCGAACCCCTCCGACAATCCTAACATGCTTGATTGAATCCCTCTCCTCATTTGGATCATCTTCCCAGCCCCATAAGTGATCAGATCACTTTGGGATTGAAAGTGATATTAACCATGAAGTTTCCCGCCCGCTCAAGGATGAAACGATAAATTGTTTCAACTTGAAATCTGAGCCTTTGCGATTCAAATAAGATGGACGGTGTAGATACATTTTTAATTGTTGGAAGGTGCGTGAGTTTAGAGCCATTCGATACAATTGATGGTGAGGATGAAGTCGCTGAGAGCCGCAGACGTCCTTTGTCGCTGAGAAAATTCTCTCGCTTCATCTTCATCTTAAGCGGAGGATTTAATGGCGCTGGCGGCGGCGGAGCCGTTGTACATACTGGTTAGATTCTTGCTTCAAGGTGGCGTTTTTGTCACCAACACATCACCAGAATAAAAAAAAATGAAAGCTCTTGTAATCAGAAGCTTCAACAAGGCTTCAACAAGGCAAAGTGTTAAAATGACATTCCCCTCTTGTAATCAAACAACCAAAATCAGAACTAATTATCCTTCCAAAACAACATATCATAAAAATTCAAAAAAAAAAACTAGAAATTAACAGAGGAATCAAATCTACAAAGAAAATGAAGAGCTGATTTATCATTGATGGTTTTATTATCAATGACGAATTGATTCAAGCCGACCTCAACGATGCCCCGTTCCTCTACAAACTTCTTGACGACGTCCCCTTCACCAAATACTAATGGTTTTGGTTGTTGGGTTTCCTTAGATCTGAGAATTGGGCATGATGGTCATCATAGGCGTTTAAGGGAATAGGAGCTTATGGGAAGAAGAAGAAGAAGGATGTCGGGAAGAAGATAGTGATGGGGTGGGGGAATCTGTGGTGGAGGTGGCGAAGCCGATGAGGGAGGCGGTGGTGGTGGCGTAGAATAGGAAGGGGTTTTTTTTGAACTGAAGAATGAGAAGGGTTGAAGAAGGGTAAGGAGGGTGAATAATAATTTATTTTTTTTGTGTGCAGATGAGTTGCTCAGGAGCTTGGTGTTCAGCTGGGTGAGGAAATTGAATATGAAGATGAAGATGATGAAGGTGAAGATGATGAAGGTGATTGGGAAGATGATGAAGACGTGGCCAAGAGATGACGATGATGTGCAGACTTGATTTAATAAGGTGATATGACAAGTGATGTGGCCTATTTATGTTAAACTTAATGGTCAAACCCGTTAACTCTCACGGAAATACTACATCTGAGCCACTTAGTACTTGATCTATGCTAGATTTGAGCCGGAAATTCACTTTTATGTGGGGTGAACTTTTGGCAATAGTATAGTGCTAGATTTAACCTTTTACCATAGTTTCATTTAACGGAAAATGTTAACTTAACAATTTTAAAAGGTTATTAAATACTAAAAGTGCCTAGATCAGAATAGTTTAGTGTAATTATTCTTATATTTACAAAATTTATCATTTTGGCCTCAATTTAATTATGAAATAATCATGTAAATTTAACGAAAAAAGAATAAAAATGTACTTTTCAAATATAAAAGACTAAACTGAAATTTGATGTAAACATAAGGATAAAAAATGTACTTTAGCCTAATAAAAAATATATAAGGGGAGTTATATGGGTCATTTGATGACTGGATCGAGAAGTTAAATAGCTAAAGCTATCTTATAAACATCAGAAAGTAATTATTTAATCCTAATGACTGTGCCCCTATTTAATAAACCACACCCTTCTACGTTGACTAATACTTGATTATTTCTCCCACACTCTTACGTGCTCCACTGTCATCGCAACTTCATATAACTCAAACCCCATTTTCACGGCGCCAAGATCGTAGATATATCAATTATAAGAGGCACCATTTTTCAGATTAAAGTTTAGCCACCAACTATTTTCTGTTTGGGTTGTTTGGTGCACGCAAAGGATACTACGATCAAGACTGAAGTTGAAAATTATGTTTGGAATGAAATAATATTTGGAGGGAATTTTCGGTTTTAAATCATTAAAAGCTTATAATGCCCACAACAGTTGCCTATATGATAATTATAACAAAAATTTGATATAAGCTCTATACCTTCCCAAACTTTTTACTCTCTTTACCCCGTCACACTCTCCCTAATATAATCTCTCTTTTTTTTGCACAAAATCCGCTCTAGTATAATCACCTGTAAGTATGAAAAATACCTCATGAATAATCAATAAATATTTAAGACAACGATAAAAACTAAGCTAAAATTAAAAATTAAAATTATCTATGACATTATCAATTGTGGCAATGCATCTTTTCTAGACAATAGAAAACTTTTTCTTATATGTTAAATGCATTATTTTTTTTATAAAAAATATTTAAATTACATATCTTTTTTATAAAAAGCTTAACTAACTCCATTTTTATTTTATACAGTTATCTTTTTTCAAATTTTTGATTTCTTTCTATGAATAAGCATTTTTATTTTATATTTGAATTCAAACTACTCCCTCCGGTCCTAAATATAAGACCTAATTGATTTTTTTTAGAAAATTCTTAAAAAAGCAAAATAAGTTAATTATAAATTGAATTACCTAATTTTTTCTCTTAAACTAGTTTATTTTACCTCTAAACTAATGGATAATCTAAAAATATATCAAATATGTCATCATTTAATAACCTATTTCGCAACCTTAATCTCTCCAAAAAAGGTTAATTAGGTCCTATATTTAGGACCAGATATAGTATAACATAAAGAGAGAGAAAATAGATGCTAAATTATTACGTGAAGCCTCCATAAGTAAGAAGTCGAATAGCTGATTATTTAGAGAGAATATGCAAACTGATACTTAAGTCCAAAACTGATATCCATAAAAAAAATCAACCTCTTGTTTTTTGACTTTAAGTTGTATTAAATACATCGATTTCAAAAATATCAAAATTGAAAGTTTATGCTACTCATGTGGGTTTAGCTTGGTCTTCGTCTTACTTCAGCTCGATTTTGGTTGTTCTTTTTTGGAGGATGGTTTCCCAGCAACTTCTATGTCAACGCACTGAACAACTAATGGAAGCACTGAACAACAATTGCGATGGATTTATGTTACTTTTTATATTCAGGCCCATTAAACAATCAATTAGGCCCATCTTTACTGCTTCACATGTTGTATCACTTGTATTAGATGGGCGTGTCTTTTACTTATACTACTTTGTGTTTTATCTACACACACAGACACACACAATATTGTCCTTTTATTAAAAAAAAGGAAGCAGACAACAATTTAATTTTGTCAAAACTAAGCAAAAGAGGACAATGTTTAGGAGGGAAACTAAGCAAATGATTGAAGATATTGAATTTACCTACGAGATCTCAACTTTTTTTCTTGAATAAGGGGAGATGATGATGCAACTTGGTGATGGTTAGAGGCAACAGAGATTGATGAATGATTTAAACCTATCATAATATGAAGGCCAATCCTATCCAATTTAATTACTCCATAATATTACTCCCTTTGGTCCTTACTATAAGTCAACAACTAATTTTTCTTATATACCAATAAAATTGGTTAAATGCATTTAATTTGTCTTAAAATTCAAGTAATTTCCAATACTACTCCCAATAATTACACTTATTTCCAAAAATATTAATTATCACTCTCTCATACTACCCCTATTAAATATGACTATATATGAAAAAAATAGCACATTGAAAACCAAGAATAGACTTATAAAAAGGACCAAGAAAAAATGGTAATTTATGACTTATATTAAAGATCAGAGGAGTAAAAGATAATAATTTTGCAGACACTTTTCAATTATTGTATAGTTTTTGTAGTAGTTGGGGGGGGGGGGGGGGTTTGCGACTATACCATTTATGAGTTACTCTTAATCTGATTGTATCCTCAATCTCCTATTAAACATTACAAAATGTGTAATCCCTCTATTAATTCCTGTACTAACCTTATAATATCACGTACCAAACATGGGCTGTAGATTGTTACTAATAATTTGCATATAATCAGAGAATTTAAAGGCTGAGCAGCAACAGAGAAAAAGACAAGAAAAGTCTGGATTCTATGACTTCTTTCCATATTTCATAATAAAGAAAAATAATGTATGAAAAGATAGATGAATGCTCCACGTCGCAATCATTACCAATATTATTCTTTCCTTCTGATAAAACTGACCTCAGTGCCAGCTCTGTAGAACTTGACCGAATATATGCTAGCTTTATTCATTAATCGCGAATACCAATGAATAACCTAAGAATTATAGAGTCCCTAGCATTAAATTAAACTCAAAAATAGAAACTTAAGATAGAAAATGGGAAAAAAAAAAAAAAAAAACTCATTCCGTTCTTCCTACTCCTGAATCGCACAGCCATCCTTGCAAATTTGATAAAGTGGGATGAACCCATCTTGTTTGCAAAGAAGAAATAATTTGGAAACAGAAAATTTAGTTTGAACATTGAACACAAAAAGAGAAGTAGAGAGTGATACAAGTACAGAGAGAGAATCAAATGGAAAAAATAATCATGGAGAAGGAGAGACACTATCGGATCGATCGAAGTGAAGAAGTTGACCGCAACATTTGGGACATTGTTCAACCTGTTTAGGAACCATGAAATACATGAGGCAACCTTTGCACCCTGCAACCACCAAGACGTCATCATTCTGCTTATTATGCTCTCTCGACGACGACGGACACGACTCCGACGACGATTCCTCGCTGTCGTACCAGCTCTCATCTTCAGAGCAGTAATATTCCCCACCACCACTATGTTCTTCTCCCACACTTCTAGGGTCTTCCCTTGCCTTCATACCATTGCTCCAGTTTATATAATATATCTCCCCCGTCTGAAAACCAATCATAACCAAGTTTAACATAGAAAAGGAATATAATCCCAACAAGTAAATTAGGAAAGGAAAGAAAAGAGAAGTGAACAGGGATATATATGTACATATACATTAAAATACCTTCAAATCTAAGCATTGTTCCCAGTGGTATGGGAGAGAAATGTGGGAATTGAGGTCTAAGGTGGTGGCAACGGGGTTGGACGTGGAATCAGGACTGGTGGGGTTGGTGTTTAAGGAACAGCGCTCCAAGGATGCGGTGATTGTATCCATGTTGGGAGCCGTCATAATTACTTGTTGCTTGCTGCTCCAAAACAACTTAGTTTCGGGTGGGTTTAGGCCTATTCTAGGAAAAGGGAAAGCTTGAGAGTTGAAATACTCCTACATAGATAAACGGGGCGAGGTGAGTCACGCACCTTAGGCGCGTAGAACGAGCTAATTACGTGGTGGGCCCGGGAACTCTGAGCTACATGCTTAGACAAGGCACGCGCTGCATAGGAGCGTTCAAACCACCAATCATTAACGAGAGTTAGAGTGAGAATAAGTTAACTACATTTGCTATACCCAAAAAGAATGGCGGACTTAGTTTTTTAATATACACTCTTTTGGATTTATAATATAAGAGTGTCCAAAATTTGAATCATTTTATTCCAAAATTTGAATCATTTAAATCATTTGAATTAAGTTGAGAAAGGGAAGAGATGTTATCATTCTTTTGAAGGGCTATCATTTGGATGTCTATTGTAATTGTGTTTAATGATGATATATGATTATTGGTATATGATTACAGATTCTTATACATATATGTATATGCATTGAGAAGTTCTTAAGTTTCATATCATCAATTATATGGTTTCACATATGTGATTAAGGGTGATGCTTGTAGTGTTAATTGTTTTTCTTGTAATTGTGATTTAGTGGTGGTGGCTAGATAAGGAATTGATTCTTTATCTATCAAATCTTAATTTTAAAATCTGAATTTAAAAATATTGGAGTTTTTCAAGAGTCAAGTTCAATGGCCTTAAGGTTTATAAGAGACATAAATCCTAATCAAGCTATTCGAAGAGAATTTGTTTCTCTTGAAATAAATGCTTAGGCTCAAGTATATTTAGAGGTTTTTAGTCAACTTATAATTTCTATGAGTTAAAGTAATGTTTCTTTTCTTTCTTTAATTGATGGATCACTACAAAAAACGGGTTGCATGGAGGTTTTTTTGCCCCTTTCTGGTATTTGTAACCACAGTATGACACTACGGCATTTATATTTTTTTAGGGCAAAGGTGCAAAAATATGACTAAACTTTACCCTCAGTTGCATTTCTATGACTAAAGTTTCGCAAGGAGCAAAAATACCACCAAACTTGGGATTGAGGTGCAAAACTATTATTTTCGTCAAATATGATGGTGTTGACCATTAGTCTTCGACATGTAGGATGCTGAGTGTGCAATAATGACCATGTGACATGCTGAATAGATTTATGTGGGGCCCACATATAATAAAAAACAATTTCCTCCCTCCCTCTTCATCCCTTCCAAACACACTCTTACCCTCTATCAGATCAGGAATTGATTTCAATAACAGAAGGAATCTCATCGTGGGCCCCACATAAATCTATTCAGCATGTCACATGGTCATTATTGCACACTCAGCATCCTACATGTCGTAGACTAACGGTCAACACCGTCATATTTGATGGAAATCATAGTTTTACACCTCAATTCCAAGTTTGGTGGTATTTTTACTCCTTGCGAAACTTTAGTCATAGAAATGCAACTTAGGGTAAAGTTTAGTCATATTTTTGCACATTTACCCTTTTTTTTATCAGGAACTACGGCGTTTATATGAAACACTGGAAAATCGTATGTGGAAACGTTACTTACCAGCGTTTTTATATAAACGAAGTAAAGTGGGGAAAAGGTACATTTGCCGGATATTTGTTGCGTTAAAGTTGGTAAAGGAGTGTACCAGCGTTTGTAGTAATTAATATTTTATTATTTACTGGCGTTTGCACAAATGCTGCTAAATAGGCTGAATTTGCAACAAAAAAACTCTATTTCCCGCCTAAATTTTCGTGAATTAAGGATGGAAATAGAGAAATATTTAATTAAAATATTTATGTAGGAGAAATATTTTATTAGTTAAATTAAATAAAATAAACTAATTAGACTAAAATGTAATTAATAATATGTAACTAAAATAAAACATTTGATTAGAGAATAAAAAATAATCAAAATATAAAAATTAAAACATTAATTAGAAAACATAAATAAGCAAACAAAATAAATACAACAATTATATAATAAGAGAATAATATACTACCTCTGGTCCTAAATATAAGACCTAATTGACTTTTTTTTTAGAGATTAAAGTTGCGAAATAAGCTATTAAATCATGACATATTTGATATATTTTTAGATTATACATTAGTTTATAGGTAAAATAAACTAATCTAAGGAAAAAATTTAGGTAAATCAATTCATAATTAACTTATTTTACTTTTTTATAGGATTTTCTAAAAAAGTCAATTAGGTCTTATATTTAAGATCGGAGGGAGTACAATTTATTGAAGATTAAAATTACAATTACACCATCAACAAAAAATCAAATATTGGAAGGAGATAGAGAGAAGGGAAATGAGACAGAAGGAAGAGAGGGAGAAGGGAGGGGCGAGTTTGAGAGGGGGGAAGGGGTATTTATAAGAGGTTTTCGAAACTTAACGGCATTTGTTGAATGTTGCTTTTTGATTTAAACTTAGCTGCATTTGTAAAACATGGGTAGATGGGATTTCCTGAATAAAATAATAAAATATCCGCTACCGGTGTGTCTAAAAACGCTGGTATGCAAGGGTTTTATTATTTTTCAATGACCCCCTCATACCGGCGTTTGTATAAATGCCGGTATTCAGGGATTTTATTATTTTTTAATGACCTTAGAATAGGGGTTTTATTATTTTTTTAATGACACCCGAACGCCAGGTATACAGGGTTTTATTATTTTTTAATGACACCCGCATACCGATGTTTGTAATAACTCCACGCCTTTTTACCCGCATTTATGGTGCCTACATTCCAACGTTTTGTCTAAAAATGCCGGTATGCTGATTTTTACCCGCATTTTTAAGCAAAACGCCGGAACACTTGTGCGGCTAAACAATAAACAATATTTCTTTTGTAGTGGATCAACTAGTTCGGAGTAAATTTAAAATGTGATGAATGATTGTAATATCCTCAGATAAGTGCAACTGCTTACGCTTGAAAATGACTTACAGACTTACATTGCTCATTGATTTGTTGTGATTTTGTACTAATCTAGCGAAACAAAATGATGATACTATGTAACGAGGACTTCATGAAGACTTCTCTAATGTACGTATAATTCTTCTCAATATTATTGATTTGCCTAATTTTACTGTTCGTTTCCCTTATTAAGTAAAATTGACAAATGAGCGAAGGTGCAAATATTATACTCCATCCGGTCCTAAATATAGGACTTATTTGAGGGGATGAGTTTGGTCCTAAATATAATACCTATTTTTATCTTTTACCAACTTTTTTCCAAAATATCCTTACTAATGTCCCATAATAATAGATAAGAAATAAGAGAGGGTGAAGTCAATGTTCCCTAATAGTGGACAAGAGGAGAGAGAGGGTAGAGTCAATGCTCCCTAATGGTAGACAAGAGAAGATGGAGGGTAGAGTCAATGTTCCCTAATAGTAGACAAGAAGAAAGGGAGTGTGGGTGAGAAGGTGGCTATTTAGGGTATATTAATAGTATCATGTCATTTTAACTAACTTAACTAACATCCTTAATCTAATCAAATTAGGTAAATATGTCTTATATTTAGGACCGGAGGGAGTATTAAACTTGACCTTAAAGAACATTTATAATACCAAAGTTTTGCAAGTTGTACAAAAGTACCTATCTTTTGCATCAGGTACAATTTTAGACTTTGTATAAGGGAAATAAAATCTAAATATAAAAATATTCTTATGCCTGTCATTACATTATTTTTCTTCTACTTCCCTTCACCTTCAACTCCAACCCTTCTTTTTGGGTGGTGGTGGGATCTATTCTCCCGTCGTCGTACGAGTTTTTTCATCTGCGTCTCCTTCTCCGATTCATGCAGGGGAAGGAGACGTCTGTCACTTTCATTGGTCTGCTCTTATGTTTCTTTCACTTTCAAATAAATTGGTCTAGGAGTTTCGTCGACAAGAGAAATTTCTTCTACTTAATCTTCATCTTATGTATTAGTTTTGTGGGTATATTTGATTCTGTGAGATCTACTCATGGAGCTTCTTTGAAAATCAATTTAATTGGTTTATTGCCGATAAGAAGTGTGGATCCTTTGGGATGATTCTTTGAACAACCACTACTCAATGGCTTTTCTACCGGTGACAGTTCTTTTCTACCCACAAATTCTCATGAAGGAAAGATGAAGAAGATGATAGGGTTTTTTGCAACGGCGGCGGCTCACTCCTGGCCTATGCATGTTTATCTTTTTATGTTTCCTATGTATTTTTTTTTGCAGACCTATTTTGTATTGTAATTTTCTAGTTTAATAAAATTTTTATGCTTCTTGATAAAAAAAAAACTCCAACCCTTCTTCTTCAGATCCAAGTTTCTCTCTCTCACAATGCAACACAGTTCCTTCACTGTTCCTTCCATCCTTGTATATGTTACCGTTCCTATCTTTTATCTTCCTTTTCCATTTTTCTTGGGTTAAACCTACTTTTGGTCCCTATAGTTTGATGTGATTTGGGTTTTAGTACCTAGAGTTTAAAAGTGAAGGTTTTAGTCCTTATAGTTTACATTAGTTTTGGTTTTAGTCCCTATACTTTGAAAGAAAGGGTTTTGATCCTTGAAGTTTCATTTTATTAAGCAAATGGTCCCTATAGTTTAATAAGAATAATTTCTTTCAAAAATAGAAAATCATCCTCCCCATCTTCCCCAAAATACCCCTCCCCTTCTCCACCACCACACATCTGCTCAGATAGCATCTCAACGCAAACAAGCAAACAAACACGCACTCCAAAACCCTCCCCTCCAGAAACATCCCAATATGCATCATCATTATATCACAATGATAATGATCAGCACCAGAACCCATCGCTCCTGGGGAGAAATCTCCAGTACTACACCGGCGTCGGCTACTTGTTCGGCGCAATGATCGGCGCCGCCAGGGGCACCGTACAAGGCCTCAAGGCCGCCGAGACCGGTGACTCCCTCAAGCTCCGCCTCAACCGTATTCTCAACTCATGTGACCAAACCGTTTGTTGAATAATGTGGTCGCCGGCCTTGGTGTCGGATCTCTGTACAGGGCGGCGGTTGCTGGGAAGCAAGCTCTCAAGTGATATGTCCCTATTGATATGATGGGGAAGATTGTATTTTTACGCAAGAAGAGGGGTTTAGTTTTGAATGTTCTGCTTGTTGTAGGTAATACCATGATGATGATGATGATGATGCATTTTGGGATTCAGGGTGTGTGCTTGCTTGCTCTGAGTAGAGGTGTGGTGGTGGAGAAGGGGAGGGGTATTTTGGGGAAGATGGGGAGGATGATTTTCTCTTTTTAAAAGAAATTATTCTTATTAAACTATAGGGACCATTTGCTTAATAAAATGAAACTTCAAGGACTAAAACCCCTTCTTTCAAAGTATAAGGACTAAAACCAAAACTGATGTAAACTATGAAGACTAAAACCTTCATTTTTAAACTCTAGGGACTAAAACTCAAATCATACCAAACTATAGGGACCAAAAGTTGGTTTAACCCATTTTTCTTTCTATTGGATCATTAATAACTGCATTGCCTTCATCAAGCTTTACACTTTTAATTCATTGATCATTTTCTTAGCTTGTTTCAAATCTTCATAGCTCAAGAATTTTGCTCAAGATTTATGTGGCTACTGTCCCATTGCAGAATCAATTGCTTTTCGTGTTGGCCTTATTGAGAATTCACATGAGTTATTTTCTATATTTACTAAATATAACAAATATTAATATATTTGCCCCCTTAATAAATTTTTCACGCCGCAAAATTGTTATTTATTTTGGATGCACTTTGACAAATTAATTGTTGGGTACTATATTTATACCTTAACCCTGCTGCTAACTATAAAAGAAAACAAAACTTTGAAATATATGGAAAAGTCTACAATAAACTAATTTCCAAACTGTAATCCCTATTAAAAAAGAGTTTTCTAGAAAAAAATTAGTAATATGAATAATTCAATTGAAGTTACTAAATCAAAATTAATCCATGTCCAAAAAAGATATAGCTAAAATGGAAATAAGATTTCACTTAATTCATATATACAAATGCTTTGAAAATCAATGACAAATCACTAAATTTATGTACTTTTACACTGACTAAAAGATGTTTTAAACATATTGTAGGTGTAATATTGTTCCTATTTATGCTAATTAAAAACTTAGAGATTGAAGAAGTAATAAGTTTAGGAAGTGAATTAATTGACAAAACTTATGAATTTAATGTTGTTAATTAATTTTTATGAGTCAAATTATCTATTTCCTTCTCTTCTTTCACTTTAGTGTCATTCAAGGACCAAATATGGACGAATCCACATTGAGAAAAACAAGAAAAAATGGGGCAAAAGCTGGAAAATAAAGTTTCTGGATAAATTTGCAAAATTACACAAAAGACCCTGAATTTCAAATTTTCAGTTTAGTCCCAATATCATAATTTCAGAAACTACATTCTGATTCCCTGTGAACAGAAACGTCCAGACTCGTTTTCTCACTAAATTTTCACTCTTTTAAGTTTCAATTTAGACCCAAACTCAAACCCAATTATTTATTCCAATTGCCTAGTCACATTAGATGATAAAGTAGGTTTAGAAAGTTAATTTTAGGTGTTGGGTTCTCTCTCATTTCCTTCTTCTTCTCCCTTCTAAATTTCTTCCATATTTCTTCCACCTTCCACTTTCTTCCTTCCTCCATTACATAATAAGGTCCTCCATTGCTCTTTGGGGATCTTTTCATTTCTGCATATGATTTTTATTGATCTGGAAAAAACATATGATTGTGCACCAAGAGAATTACTTTGGAAAGTTTTGGAAAAGAAATGGTTTCAAGTTGGGTATATCAGAGTCATTCAAGATATGTATGAGGGGGTACTAACTAGCTTTAGAACAACTGCAAGAGAAATAAATGACTTCCCAATAAGAATTGGACTGCATCAAAGTTCAACATTAGTCCATATTTGTTCAACCTTGTTTTGAATGTCCTAACTGCAAGTATCCAAGAAGAAATTTCTAAGTGCATGCTTTTTGCGGATGATGTAATCCTTTTAGGGGATTCAAAAGATGAAATTAACCGGAAACTAGAGTTATGGAGGATGATTAAAAGGTTTTTGACTAAGTTGGTGTAAGACAAAATATATGCACTGTAGTTTTGGTAATAGACAAACTCATGATGATATAGCAATTACATTAGGAGACTATGTTATACAAAAGGTGGATAAGTTTAAATATTTGGGATTAATTATATAAGAAGATTGTAAAGTTGATAGCGATGTTAATAGTAGAATACAGGCTGGTTGGTTTAATATGGAGAAAAGCTACTGGAGTTATATGTGATTGTAATGTTTGATGAGATAAAAGGGAAGTTTTACCAAACAGCCATTAGACCAGCAATATTATATGGCAGTGAATGTTAGACTTTTAAAAGAAAACACAAATATAAGATAGAAGTAGCAGAGATAAGAATGTTGAGATGGATGTGTGGTCATACAATAAAAGATAGAATCCATAATGATCATATTCGAGAAAGAGTTGGGGTGGCATCAATTGCGGAAAAAACGGTAGAAAGTCACTTAAGGTGGTTTGGGCATGTTCAAAGAAGAGAATTAGATGAGCCAGTAAGAATAGTTGATCAAATGATATTGAGTCCTTGCAAAAAAAGGAGAGAGAGACCAAAAAGAACTATTAACGAAATTATTTAACGAGATCTTTTGATGTACAATTTATCTCCACGAATATTAATCGAGCACAATGACGTCGTGTAATCCATGTAGCCAACTCCACCTAGTTGGGATAAAGCTTTTTTGTTTTTGTCCATTTATGAAACATAACTATTTCCCTATGATCAACAATAGTACATAACAATTTCAACGTTTAACAATGATACCCAACTTTTACCATGAGATCAACAATGAGAGTTTCCTCTATATGAGTATAAGATTAAATGTGAAAAGTCTAAATTGCCCTTATAAATAAAGTGAAGGAGGAAGAGAATGTTTAAATTGATTTTATTTATAAGGGTATTTTGGACTTTTCACGATTTATCTTATTATGATAATGAGTAAATCTCATTGTTAATCCCGTGGTAAAAGTTGGTCATTGTTAAACCTTGAAATAGTTATGAACTATTTTTGATTCTAGGGCAATATCTATGCATAATAAAAGAACTTCCCCCTTAGTTTATTAGGATAGTTAAGGCACCATCCGAATGACTTAGATTGCACTCTATTGCTACACCCTTTATAAATATCTTTTGTAATTGACCCAATGACGATATACGACGATGTTTGATTCAATCAACTATCACAAAAAACATATGCATCCATATCAAAAGTACAATGTTAGAATTTCAAATTATATAAGATCCACGATAATCATTCCTTTTGCCAAACAGGTTAACCAAGGCTTTTGCCAGGAAGTGGACCGATCTCAGCAACATAACATAATTCACAATTGTATTTCATGTAGATGGGTAATCCAACGGATATGCATAAAGCATGTGGAAATATACAAAATCTACACAACTATAGCCGAAACAAACATCACTATAGCCTAGTGAGTTTCAGTTAGCTTCATTCCAATTGGTTCAAAACTATAAGAAGCACCTTAAAAACATTGAATGAATGAGGTAACACATATATCTTAGTAATGCATATTTCTATACCCACTCCACATGTGTGTGTGTGCTAGAAAGGTGACACTCCACATGTGTGTGTGCTAGCAAGGTGACAATGTTGGATTTGTAGAAATAAGTTCACAAAATTCAACATGGAATGAAGCCACATAATCATCATATCAGTAATCATGTCATATCAATTTCTTTAAAAACTAGGGCAAGGGTCCTATTTTGCCCTTCAAGTAACTACCCTAGACCATTCGGCACCCTAAACTAACATCGTGTGCAATTTTACCGTTGAAGTAATCAAAGTGGTCCAATTTTACCCTCTGGCTAATGTAATGTTGACACGTGTCGTCTATGTATCAACATTACATTCCACGTGCTAACATTACATTTGACAGAGGGTAAAATTGGACCACTTTGGTTACTTCAAGGGTAAAATTGTACCTAGTGTTAATTTAGGGTGTCCAGTGCTCCAGAGTGGTTACTTGGAGGGCAAAATAGGACAATTGCCCTAAAAACTATAATCATACATTTATAAATCTTTTCGGAAGTATGTACTCAATGTCTCCTCCATTCAATCTCAAATAATAACTAATCACAATGACTAAACAAGAGTGATAATGACATCTTCTATTGAGGGTTAACACACAAGCCAAAATGATCTCCACACAAGTCCTAACAAATAACTAGATTTGTATGTTTTTACAATGCTTAAGGAGGTTTTAAACATCTTAAATATGAAATTGGTTTTATATATGTTAATTTAATACTTAGATATTTAAGTATTAATTAGTGTTGGAAGTGAATTAATTGGGAAAATTTATGAACCAAATGTTGTTAATTGATTTTTGAAAGCCATTTGATCTATTTTATTTTCTTGCTTCAAGTGAAAGTCGTTCAAGAACCAAATATGGAGGAATCCAGATGGGAAAAAACAAGAAAACATGGGGCAAAAGGATAAAAACAAAGTTTCTAGATGAATTTGAAAAATACAGAAACGGACCCCAAATTTCAAAATTTTAAATTTAGTCGGAATATCATAATTACATTGTAGTCCTCAGATTTTAGAAATTTCATTCAGGTCCCTAAAAAATGCTATGTTGCAGACTCGATTTTCTCAAGTGATTTGCTATTTTAAGCTCGAAGTTGGATCCAAACTCAAAGTCAATCATTTAACCCAACTTCGTACTCATATTAGAAGAGAAATTAGGTTTAGAAACTAAGTTTCGAGTGTTGGGTTCTCTCCATAACCTAGCTCTCTCTCAAATTCTCCACCCCCTTCATTGTTTTCTCTTCTATTCTCATCCAATTTCTTCCCTTTTCCTTCCATCACCTTCCTTCCTCTATCCATGCCTTAATAAAGGTCCTTCTTTGCTCTTGGACTTAATGTGAGATGGCTTGAGCTTGTGGTTCACAAAATTGCTACCGCAAATATGTAGGACAAATTTAGTAGTATAGTAGTGAGATGAGTGTCGTTCCACAAGGACTATCTAATAAGTAAGTTCATTGAATAAATTATGATCAAAATTAGCTTTGGGTAAAAAACAAGTGATTGGATTGCAATAAAAATAAGAGAATATATTTTTATAGTTAAAAACAAAACAATGGGAAAGATCTAAGTTTACTGATCCACTTTGTACTTTATGATGGTTGATTAACCCACCTTTAATGTCAATTAATGAATATCAATTTAATGTTTGAAGTTTCAAGTATTTGAATAACTCTTCCAAGTTTATTCAAACCTTAGTTAACATTAACATGCATAATTCCTTACTACATGTTATGCCAACTAGCATTTATAATCAGTTCACTCCAATTTTATGAAACTTAGTTAAATAATATTCCTATCTCATTAACAAACGTTTCATTTCTCTTTGAAATTTCAAGACAAGTTTGAGTATAACTTAATTCTTTGTTTAATTATGATCTTCCAATCCATAACTAAGCAAACAAACCAAATGTTGCGCACCATTTAGTAAAAATAAAGCATAAATTTCAAAATAAGGATGTTCAAGTATTAATCCATACAAAGTTTCAAAATGAACCTAGAGAAATTAACCAGCTACTCATACTAGAAATATCATCTTAACAAATACCATAATCCAGAAATTACAAGAGAAAATTAGGAGGAATGAGAGAGAAAGAGAGTGAACCACCAAAGGATCTTGAATACTCAAATCGGATTTCATGGAATCCGAATTCTATGTTTCTTGGAGGGAATTTTGTTGTTTCAAAACCATATCTGTGTGAGGAAAGTGCAAAAAGAAAAAGAAAGAAATAAAGAGCGTGAGACAGTTAGGGAATAAAATGATAAAGGAAGTGTGTAAACACCCTTTTTCTTTGGGAATTAAATGAACATAGTTAGAAGATGAATCTTAAAATAAGTATTTAGGAGAAATTAGTAATAAAATTATGATAGAAGGAAATCTTAAATTGAAGTAGAAATATAAAAATGGACTAAACTGAAATTTTAAACGAACCAAGTTAAAAATGAAAAAAATTTAGAAGGGGCTGAATAGTAAATGCCAAACTTCCCTTCCTCCCCCTCTGTTCCATTCGTTCTGTTCACCATCACAATATGCAATTCCAATTTTTTTCCTGAGTTCCCTCTCTCCCTCACGCTTCCTCCAATTTCTTCATTCTCCAGCGTCTTCTCAGCGGTAAACACAGCGTAGATGGCCGTCGATGATGCATGCAAGGCCGGAATCTTTCTCAGGTAGTTCCACTCTTTCTATTTCTAACCACCATTTCATGAAGAGTTGCTGTTTAGAGTTGCCAAGTAATGTTCAATGATAATACTAAGATTTATTGTTATGACTCGCTTCTTTGTTCTATTTGTCAATGATAATGAAATGAGCTTCAATATGTACTTCAGTGTATAATAAGTTGATTTCTTCAACTGCATTCTTTATTTCATAGTCATTATTGTAATTTCAATTGCTCTGGTTTGCATCATTGTTCATTGGTGATGATTAATGATTTTTACACCAAAAGTAAAGATGTTTTGACTTGATTAGAATGAAAATATAATGAAGCTTTGAGGTTTATATGTTGATTCCTCAGTATTGTTTTGTGATTTCAAACCCAAATAATTATTCAACATATTGCTGGTAGCTTCCCTTGCAGTTAGATGTTGCTGAAAATGTTTATGTTTTTCCTCTTGAATGAAATTATGAGGGCTAAAGTTATAGGTTGGCATGTTTAATGTAGAATCTAATGTTAAATTTTATTTAGTGCCCTCTTGCTCTATTTTGTAACATGTTTGGTGATTAGGAAGAAAGAGTAAATGATGATTTTGATTGGGGATTGATGTGTGGAGTTTTGTTCATATTCTCATTCTCATTAGTTTAAGCTATTGGAGATGACCTTGATCATTAAATGTTTCTTTTGAATGATGTAGTGTTCGGAAACTCTATAATACATAACTGCTTGTGTTTTCTTGATTTCTATGCTTGGATAAAACTGAATGAGTTATGTACCAAACGCTTCTTCTTTTTTTTCCATATTGATTTGGACTCATGTTTTAAGGAGTTTTGACTATGAACTTTGCATTATGAGTATTGACTATTAAACATTTGGATTGTTTATGTTTAAAGAATAGTTTGTCATTAATGAATGACATTTGTTATGATTTCCTTTTGTATATTCTATTGAGAATTTGAGATCTTGGAAAGAAACTATGATTCAATAAATGTTTAGGTCGCCTCAAGTCATGAATTAGTTCATCATTGAGAATCAGAAAGAATAAATAGAATAATTCATTTATACGGGGGATGGGAAATATAAACCAACTAGGATCGCAGGAGGGACATTGTTATTTCTAAACTAGAACGATTATTAATTTATTTCCATTATGACATCATATAATATAGGAGATATTAGTGGCACAATTACTTGGAAGCATTGTAAAGGAAAATAACGAAGTTCAAGAACAATGTCTGGAGCTCAAGTAGTGAGTTATTTCTGTCATAAAATAGTACTCCCTCCGGTCCTAAATATAAGACCTAATTCACTTTCTCTGGAAAATCCTTAAAAAAGTAAAATAAGTTAATTATAAATTGATTTACCTACTTTTTCCCTTAAACCAGTTTATTTTACCTAAACCCTATAAACTAATGGATAATCTAAAAATATATCAAATATGTCATCATTTAATAACCTATTTAGCAACTTTAATCTCTCCAAAAAAAGTCAATTAGGTCCTATATTTAGGACCGGAGGTAGTATGTTATAATAATTGGAAATTTAATATAAACTGCTTCATAATTTTGTATAGTGTGTTTATTATTTGTCTAAAGTATTTGGAGTAAGGTTGCACCTCCTATGCTGAACCACCACCACCACCATGTAAAGTCTACTACCAATAGTGAATATATTGCTATTAATAATTTGGTGATGATATATGTATGTGAAAGAGTGACTTACCCCTTCTACAAACATATGGTAAAAGGTGGTAGCATTATGTATAAAAAAAAAGGTGGTAGCATTATATGTAACAACCCAAAAAATTTGACTAGTTATAATAATGAGTTAATTAAGATCTACAGATGTCATAAACCAACTAAAAATCATTATAAAAAAATTATGAATCTAAATATAATTTTCAAGGAATTTTAATACCTGTTTTTGGTAGAAATTAAAAATACTAGTTATAATGTGAACTTTGAATTTGGGGAATTTAGAAAAAAATTTCTTGAGGAGTAAGCAAATTTATGGTAAAAGGAAAAATGTGATTTGCTAGAAAGATTTATTTTAAAAGTTTCTGTCATAACAGGGACTAAACCAAAAAAAAAATTAAAAGTTAAAATTAGGGACTAAGTTGAAATAGGAAATAATAAGAAGGACTGAAACTTAAATGTCTATAATCTCTTGACCGCCGTTCAGTCATGGAAGCTCAAATTTGAGCTCCGGTGAGTTTCTTCTACTCACCTCTACCCATTTTTCTTTCGTATGGTGCGAGAATGAGAGAGGGCAGAATTGGGTTTCTGGGTTTTTGGGAGTTCAATAACTAATTGAATGAAGTTTAAGCTTTCATTTTGGTGTCTACAAGATTATTTGAGCTCTAATTTGAGGATTTGAGGATGTAATGAAATATTCCCAAACTGTGGTGCTTGAAATGCCGACGGGTTCTAGGAAGATTTTGGGGTTAAAATTTATAATTAAATAATGTAGGAGTGTCATAGAGTTGAAATACTTTAATGCATGTTTTTTCATTGAAGTTGGCTGTTTTCCAAATTTTGATTTTCTTCTCCTCCTCTGTCTGTTTGGAGTCAAAATTGTTGTACTCTTTCTCTGTATGGTCCGAATGATGAACATGAAAGAGGTTTTGGAAATTATTAAGTATGGCAGATTCCTTTGTGTGTTTGATATTTTGCTTGTTCACTTCGCTTTTTTCCCTGTTCAGTGTTGGTTTTTAATATGTGTATGGTTGCTGAACTCATGATCTTCAAAGAGATTTAATATTGGTCAATTGTTGGGCTGTATATGTGTTCTGCTCTCTTACTGCTTGTTTATAGTAAGAAACTGAAGTTTTGTAAGTTCAAGTGATTGTCAAAACTTTGATTTGTTGTAATTTTGTTATACTGAGATTTTAATGAGATTAAAATAACTGATTGTTGGGTGCTCTACTATTGTTTTTGATAGTTTAAATGAGAGAAATATCTAACCATTGGGGTAAGGACACTGTGAAACAGATTTTTGGAATGGGATAATGGTGAAGATGAAATTTAGAAAGTAATCTGAATCTTTTGTAAAGGCTTTTGAAAGCCTTAGTTTTAAATATTTGATGTTGCTCTGCTCTGTTTGGGTCCCTGGTTGATAGAAAGGAAAAGAGAGTTTGATTTTATGTGGTCAGTTTGTAATTAGTTTCAATTATACATTGAATTATAAGATAAAAATCTGTTTTAAAAGTGTAGGACTGATTTGAAAAAGTAAGATAAAGTTGAAGCTCATTAAGGGATTGGTGAAGATGTTATATCTAAGATTGAAAGAAGATTATTGTGTGATAACACTCCTAATGTTTTCTGTCTTAATCACTAAATGGTGGATTATTGCTTTGAACTGATTTGACTATCTGATTAGTCTTGATCTTTTAAGAGTAAGCATATTTATCATAAGTATGTTGGCCATAAATTTGTATTTAAAAATGTATTCTATCCTTTGTGTGTATAGTTGTTTCCTTCTGTCAAGTTAAATGGTTCCATTGTTCCCTCCTTTCTTTAACCTTATTCTTTAGGATCTCAGCATGCTTTACTAATTGGAATAGTGTGATTACTGAATTTATTTTGTATATGAATTGTTGAGATTGATTTCATCACTCATGAGACTTTTGTGCTTTGTTTGATAATTTTGATATTTGATTTTTTGCTACTTTAAAGTTTTGATTGTTGAATGAGTTAGTCAGTTTTGGTTGGCTGTCATTCATGTAGTTTGATTTTTGATTCATTGAGATTTGATTTACAATGATTTAGGTTGCTTTACACTCTGTTGTGTAAAGCAAAAGAACTCACTACCTTGCCAAAGCTTATCCTGAAAAAGTCAAAAGCGTTGAGATTCTCAAAGGCGAATGGGGCTCTCAGGGATCCACCATCTTAATAGTTACATGATGAGTTCATAGCTAATTATGGTTAACCTTTGATTGAATGTTTTACTATGAAACGTAAATGTGTTATTACTACTTGATGAATACTTGATCAGTTGATTGAGTTTTGAAGGGCTCATTTGTGTTACTTGAATGTCCATAGTTTTAATGAGATAAACATCAATCATAATGATATTGTAAGATACTCTCTCCGGTCCTAAATAAAGGACCTAGTTGACTTTTTTGAAAAATCCTAAAAAAAAACAAAATAAGTTAATTATAAATTGATTTACCTAATTTTTTCTCTTACACTAGTTTATTTTACCTATAAGCTAATGGATAATCTAAAAAGATATCAAATATCTCATGATTTAATAACCTATTTTGCAACCTTAATCTCTCCAAAAAAAAGTCAATTAGGTCTTATATTTAGGACCGGAGGTAGTATATTACATAAATGATTAATGAATTATTGTTTAAGAATTAAGGGTGGGGTAGTATTTAACTTATTAGGGTTAGAGAGAGATGCAAATTATAGATGAAGAATTATATCCATTAATTATTAATTATATGGAGAAAGTACTAGTGCTAGTAATTGGAAGCACTGAGGAGGAAAGAACCAGTTAATGGTGAAAAACTCGAACTCAGGTAGCGGGTTATTTCAATTATGAAAATAGCATGCTATGGTAAATAGAAATGTTAATATCACTGCTTCAAATTAATGATAGTGTTTATTTTAGTATTTCAATTTACTTGGAGTGCTCTAGGCATTAGGAGGGTCACACCCCCATGCCAAATTGTTATTGAATTTATGTTTATTAGACAGTTCTGTCAAGTTTTCCTACTACTAATAGTGAATATATTACTATTAGTAGTTTAGTAGTGTAATAAGCACATGAAAAATTAATATTCTACCGTTAACAAATGTATTATTAAGGTAGGACCCTGTATGAATGTTTACTAATAGGCAGTAACACCAACAACTGTAATAAGAAAACACCAACAACGCGTTGCTATCTTTAATTGAGCAACTTTAAAACATAAATGAATGAAATAAATCACTATTGTGATTCTTTGAATCTCACTATTTTGAAATTGTTTTTATAGAGGAGAAGGGAGAAGATTAGTTTGAGTAGAAGGAAAGCCTGCTGATCCCTATGTATACTTTTATTTCGTGGATTTTGTACCAAAATTTATTTAGTCTTATTATAAGTATCAACAAGTGAATAGCTTGTGTTTTCTTTTTTTTATTACAAAATAGCTTGTGTTTTATTTAGGCATAAATCTATCACCCTAGATAGCAAACTTATAATTATTTATATTTGTAATAATAGCTATGCTTATTTCTATAAAAATGACAAGTTTGTAGTTGCTTTGATTTTTACGACTATAGTTAAATAGAATTAAATATTAGTTGGTCATATAGTTATTTAATGAGTTTATTAACCATTTGAATTTTTAAAATATTGGTTTCAATTTTACAATTGGACATGGAAGTTCAGTTTACGAAAGAAAATGTTTTAAATATATTTTTAAAAAGACAATATTTTATATCTAGTTTAGAAAAAGAAAAAGTTTAGATTTATTTGTATTTTGAGCTTCTAAAGTTGTAATAGTGGTTATAAATTGACTAAATTGCTATAATAATAATAATGGTAGAAAAAGCTAAGGTGTTACATCATATGAGTGTTACTACTGGATAGTAATCGCCAATAGCGTGGTGCTATCATTATTCTGAGTAAGTTTAAAAGAATGAAATAATAATGAATGAAATAAATAGGGGTAAAGGTGCAAAAATGGGTCCAAACAATTACGCCAGGAGCACATAAGGGGAAGAAGTATTTTCGGGTTCAATTCTGGGTCTGAAGAATAAATATTAGTGCAATATAGGGTACGCCATTAATGTTGACCGACGTTGACCGTTAAATGCTGACGTGGCAGGGGAAATAAGATTTTTTGCTGACGTGGCATGCTTATGTGGCAATATTTTTCTGAGTGTGGGGCCCACATAATTTAAATTAATAAAAAAATAAAAAAAATAGTGGCTGGGATATTTTTATATTTTTTATTAATTTAAATTATGTGGGCCCACACACTCAGAAAATATTGCCACATAAGCATGCCACGTCAGCCTAAAATCTTATTTCCCCTGCCACGTCAGCATTTAACGGTCAACGTCGGTCAACATTAACGGCGTACCCTATATTGCACCAATATTTATTCTTCAGACCCAGAATTGAGACCGAAAATACTTCTTACCCCTAGAAAAAGTTTAGATTTATTTGTATTTTGAGCTTCTAAAGTTGTAATAGTGGTTATAAATTGACTAAATTGCTATAATAATAATAATGGTAGAAAAAGTTAAGGTGTTACATCATATGAGTGTTACTACTGGATAGTAATCACCAATAGCGTGGTGCTATCATTATTCTGAGTAAGTTTAAAAGAATGAAATAATAATGAATGAAATAAATAGCCATTAGAATTTTTTGAATCTAACTATTATAATTGTTTTACAGAGGAGCAGGGAGAAGAATAGTTTGAGTAAGAATTGAATTGAAAGAAAGTAGCAGGAATGCCTTCTAGCTCCATGTATTCTTAGTAGAATTTGTATTTTAATTATTCAACCTAATTACTACTCCCTCCGGTCCTAAATATAAGACCTAATTGACTTTTTTAGAAAATCCTATAAAAAAGTAAAATAAGTTAATTATAAATTGATTTACCTAATTTTTTCCCTTAGATTAGTTTATTTTACCTATAAACTAATGTATAATCTAAAAATATATCAAATATGTCATGATTTAATAGTCTATTTCGCAACCTAAACCTCTCCAAAAAAATTCAATTAGGTCTTATATTTAGGACTGGAAGTAGTATATAACAAAAGAATAGCTTGTGATGTACATAAGTAGGGAACTATCATATCAACTGAGATAGTCACATTGTTTTAATTATAATCACCTTAGGTATATTTATTCATATAATCTTAATAGAATTATAGATATTTTAAGCTAATTATAAGAATAACTTAATAGAATTTATATCAGTTGTTAACTTAGCTATTTAATGAATTTAGAACCACTTGAATTTCCAAATAGTAGTTTATAACTTAACAACTTATTTTAGAAGCCCAGCTTACAAAAGGAAAAGATTTTAAATAGTTTTCATAGAGAAAATCATTTATGTATCTTTCAAAAAACGTTTTAATTTATTCGTATTTTTGGGCTTCTAATATTATAATAGTGATTATAAATTGATTAAATTGTTATAAATATAGTAGGAAAAGTAAAATGTTACAATTTGAAATCAGAGCAAAGATATTGATACAGATTAGTTAGAATACTTTGCTCATACATAACATAATTATAGATACCATTAGAACACCTTTCGAAAATATTACCAATAAAAATTTTTGTAACAGATATAGAGAAAATATAAGTGCATCAATGAAGAAACAAATGATTGAGAAGATTAGTTAAGTTTAACTGATATAGAATTTTAAATATATAGGAGCAATTAAAGCAAAAAGAGAAATACCATAGTAAATGGAGTTAGAGAAAAGAATAGATCTGAATAGTTTCTTGATCCTTGAAGATAGAATCGGTGATTGAGGGATTTTAGATCTAGTTTGTCATTGTTGAGGACAAGAAATATGTTATTAGAAAATGAAGTTGAAATTATGGATTCTTTGTTTATTTGATAAAATAGATTTGAATCCACATATTGGAGATGTGGGGTTCAAAGGTGAAATCTATATAGTTTCGAATTTACATGCTAGAGACGTGGAATTCGAAAGTAAAGGATTTATGGTAATATAGTAGACATTAATTTTGTAGCAAGGCCTAGAGGTATTCTTATATAGTTATTAATAATTTGTTGAATGGAAGTTTAAATTTGAACTATAGACCAATGTTGTGAAGGATTATTGAGATAAATGAAGTGATGTTTATAAGATATGGTGCTAAAGTATAATTGCAAAACAATTTATTAGGCAGATAATTCTAAGGAAATAAAATTTAGGGTAATGGACCTAATCTGCCCCCAAGTAACCACCAAGGAGCGCTGAACACCCTGAACTAACAACAGGCTCGTATCTGCACTCCAAGTAACCAAGGGGTTTAAAAACTACCCCGGTTGGACGGTCAACAACGTTTGACCATTACTATGCCTATGTGGTTGTCACGCGAGCACCTGCTTTGCCACCTCTGCTTGCCACGTGTGTATTTTAAATGGACCTAATCTGCTCTCCAAGTAACAACTCAGGAGCACTGAGCACCCTGAACTAACAACAGACCCATATCTGCACTCAAAGTAACCAATGTGTTTGAAAACTACCCCGGGTGGACGGTAAATGACGTTTGACCGTTACTATGAGTGCACTCAAAGTAACCGAAGTAGCCACATAGGCATAGTAACGGTCGAACGTCATTGACCGTCCGTCCGGGGTAGTTTTTAAACACATTGGTTACTTTGAGTGCAGATATGGGCCTATTGTTAGTTCAGGGTGCTCAGTGCTCCTGGGTGGTTACTTGGAGACAGATTAGATCCATTTAAAATACACACGTGGCAAGCAGAGGTGACAAAGCAGGTGCTCGTGTGGCAGCCACATAGGCATAGTAACGGTCAAACGTTGTTGAACGTCCAACCGGGGTAGTTTTTAAACACTTTGGTTACTTGGAGTGCAGATACAGGTCTGTTGTTAGTTCAGGGTGCTCAGCGCCCCTTGGTGGTACTTGGGGAGCAGATTTGGTCCATTACCCTAAAATTTAACCAAAGAACAATAACAGGTAAAAATTGAGAGATTGATAAGAATTTTAGGAAATCTTAATGGAATAAGGATTCTTCAGTGGAGTCTCGAGGCATCATGGAAGACCTTATAGGGTTTAGGGGACTAAAGAAATTTCAAAAATGATAAGTGATAATGAATATAAATTGATGTAGGGAATATAGAGTTTTATCTGTATTGGTTGTTTGTCTTGCCATTATATGTTTGTATAATCAAGTGTTCATTGAATTGTTTCAATTCTTTGATCAAAAAAAAATTGTTTCAATTCTAGTTAGTTAACTTTATGTAATTGAAAAAGTCTTAGTAATTAACTTTATATGATTGAAAAGTTTGGGTTACTAATTGTCTGTGAAATGGTGATTTGTGATTACAATCATGATTATTGAATGTTCTTAAAAACTTGAATGATGTTATTTGGGTTACTCTTTGAAATGTGAAATAATGTTTTTGCTTTACTGCCGTATAGTTCTTCTTTTTGTTTGATGCTGAATGGAATAAATTGATTGGTTGTAATAGATAATTGTAAAATGAGGTGTATTATGTCATATATATTATTGGGTTATTCAGATTTAGTAAATGAGCTTAATTAGATGATGTGTAATAAGGCAAATGCTGATAGCTCTATAGTAATGTTTCTATTATGACGGTAAAACACCTGTTCTCCTTTATTCTTCTCTGCTAGTTTCTCTGATTTCTGTTAGGATCTTCGTTAATAATGAATGAGTTTGGTTATGTATTTAGTTGGTGGCGCATGTATGATCTTCAAAAATATTGAGGAGTTATTTGATTCTTAAATGTTCTTTCTCTATTTTCTGGTTTGTCATTGTTGATCTGTATGGTATGCTCTTCAATTCTAATAAAAAAAAAAAGATAAATAGGGGCATGGATGTTATTGAGAGTTCTTAAGTTGTTGTGCTGGCCTGCTTGTTAATTACAGAAATTCTGTCTCCTTCACTGGTTTTTCCTAATTTCTTCAAATTTGATTTAAAAAGAGTGATCAGTAGTATACCAATGCTATTTGGAGTAATTTCAGTTGTTGTGATTGTTTGTATGATCAAAATGCAGTGATCATAATCTATGTTCTGCATGAGTCGATTTGTTGTATGGAATAGGAATGCTTCAATTGTAATTTAGATGTGTTATATGAATGTATAAATCTGATTTTGTTTAATGAATGTGTGTTAAAACTTTCTGTTTTAATTTTCTCAGAAATGGCTGAAATGGTTTGAGGGTATGAGTGCTTCATATCTTAATTAAAGTACAAGGAAATACAAGGTTTAACTATTTATGAACATTGTATGCTATGATTTGAAGTTAAAGCCATACATTTTTGTATTGTTGCTTGATTCTCTTGGCAATGGTACATTCTATCTTGATAGTATTTGAAGTATAATTTTATCATAGTAAGTGCAAGATAAGAATTATTTATGAACTAGCATGTTAGGATCTGATATAAAGTTGTAATCTTTCTGTGACTCTAATGTGTATATGATTCTTATGTGGAATTGTTGTCCTTTTCCTATGTTGTTCAATTATTGTACAGGGAGAGAGTGTTTTTAATTATGGAACCAAAGTTATGAAGTTTGATTTTCAGCAGGCATTTGTGGTTTTGTTAACAATATACAATGTAAATTCTCGTGTAAGATCTTGAATGGGAACATAAATGCTGATTTTGAAAGTAAATCTATACATTTGATTTTGATTTAGGTAATTGAATGTAGAATGTTTTTCAGTTATGATAAATTGGTTAGTGAAAAACACCATGATAAAATGGAATAAAAAAATGGGAGAATTAATTAGAGGTCCTATGGAAAAAACATAATAAAAAATGAGGTTCTACGAGTTGTTATATGAGGCCAATAAGTTGTTATTGTTAGTTCTAGAAGTTGTAATTTACAACTCGTAAGACATCACCTTAATTATCTTTCTTCCATTGGACTTCTAATTAATATTCCCTAAAAAATTATTAGCTCTTAATTTAAGCAATTATGATTAAAATTTTGGTATTCATGATCTCTTTTCGAAACTATAAAGGTTAAATTTGATGCTAAATAATATATGTGATAAGATATACGCAGTAATAAATATAAAAGTTTGAATTTATGGATTTCAACTGAATTTTTGGTGATGTGAATGGAGAAACATGGACCAACCAAAAGGAGGCATGTTAGTCATGACTTTTAGAGAAAATATTAGATAGATAAATAAGAAGGGAAAGGTTACTTGACCACATGGTAAACTACATTAGTAAACTACACGTGAGAATACCTTTATTAACACTATTAGACTTGATAGTGTTAGTTAAAGTGAGACATTTTTATTGTTCATTTCCCAAAATGAGAGTATTTATTTTTTGTTGGTCAAATTGATACTTCAATAATTGTTTGTTACCTATAATGATTATTAACCAATGTATATTTTTAAATTAAGACTTTTAAATACTCAAAGAGTTTTTTAAGGAGTTTTGAGCATAGTAAGTTTTTTTTTTGTGATGTTAAATATATTGGAAGTATCATTTGGTAACTTTGAAACTCAAAACATGGGTCTGAAATACCATTGAAGCATCATCCGGTGGCATTCAAACCAATTCAAACCCATAGTTTTGGGTATTAAAGATACAAAATAATACTTCAAGGTTATTTAAGATCCCAAAAAAAACTCCCTAAGTATTTAAGAGCCTTAACATATAATTTTACTAGTGAAATTATTATATGGTAAAGTTGCAAAAATAACCACTGTAAATTTAAAAATGTGCACATATAACTCTGGGAAATATAAGGGGGCAAAACCATACACTGTAAACCAAAATAGGGCAAAACCGTATATTGTAAACCAAAAGGGGGCAATAGTAACATCTCTGTTAGGCCGAGTTAAACAGACATTTTCCAGACGTGAGCTCCACCATCAGTAAATGATGTGTCAATTCCAAAATCTACCGTGGAAGCTGAAATGCATTCAGTTGAACCCTAAATCACTTGAAACGAACCCTAAACCCCCAAATCATTTTAATAAGAAACCAAATAGAACCTCAAATCACGTGAAATTCACCTTAATTCTTCGTAATCATTTAAAAATATGAAGCTCCATATGAAAAAATAAAGTCTCATCAACATATTGCATCCTTAAATGTATGACACATCATTTAATGATGGTGGAGCTAGGTCTGGAAAACGTCCGTTTGAACTCTAGCTAATAGAGATGTTACTTTTGTCCCATTTTGGTTTACAATGTTTGACTTTGCCCCCTTAAATTTACAAGAGTTATAGGTGCCCATTTTTAAATTTACGGTGGTTATTTTTGCATATTTGCCCATGATTATATGTGTGTGTGTCTATACACACCACACACACATGTCCACACATGCAAACAAAGGTGCTAGCTAGCTACATATCTTCAGATAGTGGAATATAAGGAAAAACATCAACATGAGCGCGCCGTGGACAAATACAAGGGAGATGGAGTGGTTCCCAAGGCCAAGGATGAATAATAATAATAATAATAATAATAATAATAATAATAATAATAATATTGTAACCATAATAATAATATCATTATTACTATTATTGACATTGATATGGAGAAAAAAAAGACTGTGTGTGAAAATGTGAGACAAAGAGAGGAGGGTAGCCTGGCTGGGACCTGAAAGATTCGAAAGGGAGAGAGCATTGAAAGACATAAAGGATGCAGATGGTCCAAAGAGTGAGAGGGCATCTCACAGTTGGACTCTAACAAAACAAAGCAACCTTTTTCCCCACTTTTACTTTCTTTAGTTTGGTTAATTTCACTGAAAGGAATCTATGCATATAAAAGGACGAACAAGCTGTTGCAGGCCCTGAGCAATGTCTACCAGTTTTCTCTCCCTCCCACAATCCAACAACACAAGCTGCATATATATCATCCATCCTCTTCCTCATTGTATGTACATACATTCATCTGTTCTATATCTTCTTCCTCTTTTATTTATTATTATTAGTACCGATCTCTTCAATTTTTGTATAAACCAATTACTTGGTGAAAACATTGAATGTTAGCTTGATGTTGAATTGATAGCCTTTTGATCTTGTTTCATTTCAAAAGATTCTCGCAAAGGAATCTAACCTTGTTTCTTTCTCTAACCTTTATATCCTTTACAGTTTCCCCCTAGCATCTTTCTACTGTGTTACCCACATGGCTTTCTTACTCAATCACACGCTCTCACACTCTCCGCTAATTCAAACTTTGGATCAAGGTTCAAAAAACCGAATCAATCATTTAACCAGATGAGGCACCATTCAAGAGTGAGTTTAAGGTTCAACCAAGGGTCATATTAAAATAATATAATTTGATTGAGAATAATTAAATTTAAATGTAACTTTTTTTAATTAAATTTGAAATACACTTGCATCAAAGGTTTGTGAGTTGAGAGTATCATGGGGGGTTAAAGATAATATCTTGTCACAAACATATTTATTTTATATTAGAATATAATATTTGATTGCCTTTAGTAACTAATGGACAAAATAGTGAAATGTCATATTGCGATGAAGGTCCCCTGGCCCGAGCGGCCAAGTCCAAGCAAACATAAAAGACCTGATTGCTAATGAGTAAATAACAACATAAAACATGCTGCTTGAAAACCACTCCTTCGTAAAGGTGTAGAAGATGATAGGGTTTTTGCAACAGTGGCGACTCACTTCTATCCATGTTTATCTTTTGAGGTTATCTATGTATTGTCATTTGAATTTTTTGGACGAAGGCCCAAAAATGATACATAACTATTGGCCAAGGAACAGAAGTAGTACATAACTATTTCGAGGTACAAAAATGATACCCAACTTTTCCATGTGATCAAAAATGATATTTTCACTAATATGACAAAAATATTAGACATGAAATGTCCAAAATGCCCTGATAATTAAATAAACTTTTACCGGCCGGCAGTTAATTTAGGGCGAAGGCCCAAAAATGATACATAACTATTGGCCAAGGAACAAAAATGATACATAACTATTGCAAGGTACACCAATGGTACCCAACTTTTAACATGGAATCAAAAATGATATTTTCACCAATATGACAATAAGATTACACATGAAAAATCCAAAATGCGCTTATAAATTAAATAAATTTTCTTCCCCACCCTCTCTTTCCTTAGCTTCTTTCTTCTACCAATACTTCCGTCAATAAATAACTCGTCCACCAGCGGCTTCAACTCTCAGCTACTCGTTAGGGCGATCAGGTTGCAAAAACATGAAAACAGAGAAGTTAATCACCCACACTTACACATCTTAAAGCACATCATTTCATTTCATTTCATTTCATTACAACAGAGAAGTTAAATGAGAGCAAAAGAGCGGTGCGTGTAGCAAAATGAAATGAAATGATGTGCTTTAAGATGTGTAAGTGTGGGTGATTAACTTCTCTGTTTTCATGTTTTTGCAACCTGATCGCCCTAACGAGTTGCTAAGAGTTGAAGCCGCCGGTGGACGAGTTATATATTGGAGGAAGTGTTAGTAGAAGAAAGAAGCTAAGGAAGGGGAGGGTGAGAAAAAAAAATTATTTAATTTATAAGCGCATTTTGGACTTTTCGTGTGTAATCTTAATATTAGTGAAAATATCATTTTTGATTCCATGTTAAAAGTTGGGTACCATTGGTGTACCTTGCAATAGTTATGTATCATTTTTGTTCCTTGGCCAATAGTTATATATCATTTTTGGGCCTTCGCCCTAAATTAATCGCCGGCCGGTAAAAGTTTATTTAATTATCAGGGCATTTTGGACATTTCATGTCTAATATTTTTTTCATATTAGTGAAAATATCATTTTTGATCACATGAAAAAGTTGGGTATCATTTTTGTACCTCGAAATAGTTATGTACTACTTTTGTTCCTTGGCCAATAGTTATGTATCATTTTTGGGTCTTCGCCCGAATTTTTTTGCAGACTTATTTTGTATTCTAATTTTCTAATTTAATAAAATCATTTATGCTTCCTGATAAAAAAAAATCCACTCCTTCATCAGACTCTCATAGCCACTTCTGCATTCTTTCCAATGAGCTTCAACTTCTCTTTTTGAATTCTGAAACTCTTCTAAACCGAAGTCCAAATAAGTCTCTCATTCCCAACTTTATCCTATTTTCCTATTTAAATCTCATTAACATCTTCTACTCTTGTTCACCCTCCCTCCTCATCAACATTGCTACCTCTGGATGAGCAAATCAATATCAAAAAGGAAAACCGGTCAGCTCCCCCCATTTGGGCGGTTTTCCGGTTCAACACCGAGTGGGGCGATTTGAACCAGCCTAACTCCGGTTCAACAACACCTGGATTCAAAGGCCAAATCGAACCGATCTAGTGTGCGTTTGGGCGTGTTATTGGTCAGATTGCTCGATCTGATATGGTTTTCTAAAATGTGCTTGGATAGAGTGTCAGGTCTAATTACTTTTGGGCAAAGGCCCAAAAATGATATATAACTATTGGTGAAGGAATAAAAATAATACATAACTATTCCAAGGTACATGATACCCAACTTTTATCATGTGATTAAGAATGATATTTTCACTAATATGACAATAAGATTACACATGGAAAGTCCAAAATGCCCTTATAAATTAAGAGGAGACTGTGGCAACGTCCTTGATAAGGGCATTTTGGACTTTTCATGTCTAATCTTATTGTTATATTAGTGAAAATATCATTCTTGATTACATGGTAAAAGTTGGGTATCATTGATATACCTTGGAATAGTTGTGTATTATGTTTGTTCCTTGACCAATAATTATGTATCATTTTTGGGTCTTCGCCCATTACTTTTTATAAGAAAATAATATACATAGTTACTCTCTCTTAGGATGATACTCTTCCTTCCCTTCCCTTTCTATAAGACCTCAAAAGTTGAAATCACACTTTTTTTTGATAAACAGATAAAATGATATTATTTAAAAAAGATTACATAGTTCTAACAACTTCCTGGAAATAAAAGGGAATGTGGTAAACTGATCATTTGAAAGCAAAAAAAATAGAAAGTAAATTAAATGGGCGGATGAGAGAGGCAACATCTCTAGCAATGATATGTGAGACCGAAGGAGCCAACAATTGAAGTCAATGCTACGCTTATGAACATTCCAAACAGTAAGGAGCTTCTTGGGTAAACCAGATTGGTGTATCTAGTTTAGGGCAGTATGAAAACAACCTAGAGCAAAAAGTTGTCAGGAATGGTAGTACGCTTCCATGTGAAAGTTTGAAGATGAGACCCTTCAAAATAGACAAGGATGCGACAGTAAGAGGACCGTTGGAGTTTCCACTTCTTAACCAAAACATTCCACTGGTTCTGATTGCAAAAAGGGTGAAGGTGCAAAACTAGCCACCGTAAATTTTCAAATGGACAACTTTGGAACCCGTAAATTGGATGGTGCAAAACCGTACATTATAAATTAAAATGGGACAAATTTAGCCACGCCGTTAAGTTGAAGCTAACAGACGTTTTGATTTAATGAAGGTGGCCCCACGCCAACACAAACTTCTGTTAGCTTCAACTTAACGGCGTGGCTAAATTTGTCCCATTTTGATTTATAATGTACGGTTTTGCACCATCCAATTTACGGGTGCTAAAGTTGTCCATTTGGAAATTTACGGTGGCTAGTTTTGCACCTTTACCCTTGCAAAAATTAATTAAGGGAAGCTGAGATTTTATGGTGATCCGTCATATTAGCCTTTTCCTGAAAAGCTAGAGCAGAGAAAGCCACTATTGACTGGGAGTCTTTGATAATATCTTGTGGATGGGAGTACGACCTCCAAGAGAAGCTTGATTGTGATTCCTCCATATGTCATTCAACGAAAGAAATGATGCTCTTAATGAGAACCTCATTATCCTTGCTAGAGATAAGAAAATTCTTGAGCAGACAACATGTTACTAAGAGGCAAATAAGATGGAGGGCACATGGAAAAGCAACTGTACCAAGCTGTTTTAACCAAATGACAAGAGAATAATATGTGATGAATGAAATCCACACCTAAAAAGTGAAAGTGACACAAAGAATTAGCCAATAAATGGTGTTCTCGCAAGACATCGGATGAAGGAATTGTTATATTGAGAAGCTTCCAGAAATGGTCAAAACTTGGTTGATTTTGGAACTTTTATCAAAAAGTAAAGAGAAAACCCTCTTTAGCTGAATAGGATCCAGAAGTAGCTTTAGAGTAAATAAGGGAATCTTTAATATCAGTAATTGAGACTGGAAGCGACAAGATACAGTTAGCGATTGATTTAGGATAAAGAATTCAGACTAACGGAATGTTCCAACGACGTGAGCAAAAAGGATGATCAGAATGTGTAAGCATGTAACACCCCAAATTTTATTTGATTATACAATAAAATTAAAAAGGGAATAAAGAATATAAATTATAAGTTAAAGCTTTATGAAATGAAATAAAATAGAAAAGTATGGACAAACTGTTAAAAATTAGGAAAATAATGTTCATATTTCCTATTTGTGTATTTTAGTCATAATTGTGAACTATAGTATTAGGAAATATTTAGAGTAGAAGGATATTTGTTCTTATTAGGGATTATTATTAATTAAACTTGTAGTAGACATTTATTATTTTTTAGGAAACCTTTATATTATAAATATCTTATTATATAAATGAAATAATCATTAAACTATGCATCTATATTTGCTTCCACACAAACCAAGTTTTATTAAATAAATAGAAAGAAAAGAGTTAAATGGAAAGAAAGGTTATAAGCCATATATATAAGATTTTAGGGACAAAAGTATAATAATAATAAAAAAAATAAACAAATGGGTTAGTTGATTAGAATTTCTTTAATTATTATATATAAATAGTCATACAACAAAAACCCTAGCTCCTCCTAAATCAAAATAGCCGTCTTTTCTCTAAAACAATTCTTACATTCTCTTCTTCCCAAGCTCACCTCCCTTCATATCTCAATTCTTCTTCCCTTGTTTTCACAAAATAATTCAATCCTTCTCACTTCCTTAGCCCCAAAAATGTGAAGCTCTCCTCTCACCCCTTTCGTTCATATATCTCATCTTCTCTTCCATATATCCTTTTGCGTGGAAACACAAGAGGATTCGACCTTTGTTTCTTTTTGTACGTGCAACTCTGTTCTTTGATGATTCTAAGCAAAAGTTCCTGCAAACAAACCCTTCAATTCCAGCTGTACGTTTTGGTATGAATTTTTGATCTTTTCTACTCTAATTTTCATAAACGAGTGAGGTGATTTGGGGAAATACCGATTAGGTGTTTGAGAATATTTGGACCTTTGATATTTTCTGTGAATAAGAATATTTGTTTAATTCTTCTCTTTTCTGGCTTCTCTGTTTTGATTGGGAATTGTAAGAAAATGAAGTTCTTGTTTTGTTTGAAGGTGACTTTATTGATTTATGATAATATGAAATAACATCATTTAGGTGGCCTGCTTGCATAATAATTTCTGGACCATTGCTCATTTTGTCTTAATTATTTTACTAACTCAAGGGCAGGGATGAAATATCCCTGTTGCGGTAGCATTGGGAAGTAATATGGTGATTTTGTAAGATTGTATTATTGCCCATTCAATGGCCAAACTGATTTTTGTTTTTAACTGTATTTGTGTGTGTTAAGAAATGAAAAGGAAATATGATGCGTGTGTTTAGTTAGGGGCTGTTACTTTGTTTATGAAGTTGACATTTTACTTATTGTGTTCTTTTTTTTTTAAGTAAGATCAGTATTCTTTGAATCAATTTTCACAACTTTCAACTTGATTTAAATTCCCCATTCTATTAGCATGTTTTCCATTTTACATTTTTTTATGCATTCAACCAAATGCCATTACTAGATTTCTGTCAGGATCTTTTCCATCCTTGTTGATTAGTAGTTGTAGTTAATTGCAATATAAATTTGTCAGTTGTTTAATATATATATATATATATATATATATATATATATATATATATATATATATATATATATATATATATATATATATATATAAAATACCTTTGTAAGCCTTGAAAGTTACTAGTTTAAAAACTTGGTAATGCTTTAATCATTCATATTATACCTCTTGCTGGCACTCTTGGACATCAAATGTTGAGAAGATTAAATTGTAATTTAAGTGTGAAATGGTTTTTATAGTATCTCTAATTTAAAGTTTTACAATATATGTGAATTTGTACCACAAATGGATGATATAAATTGCAATTGGTTGATTGATGAGTTAGATTGAATGTGATAAGTTTAGTTCTTTGTTGATTTGGATTTGGCATGATTAATTGTGAGTTGAGCAAAGAATTCCTTAATTCCCTTTTTCTTCAAATTACCCGAATTAAGGACATGAAGATGTGCTATTTGGATACTTTCTGTTAAGTATGGATTATTATTAATTTAACATGACGTTATTGATATGAATGTTGGATGAGATTGTTAATGATTTGACATGATGTCATTGATATGGATGTTGCATAGGATTGTTATTGATTTGGTGTGATGTTATTGTTGTGGATAAAGAATGAATTTCATGAGTTGAGTTGAAAATAATGTCTATTAGAATAACAAATAAAAGTATTGATTGGGTAGTGAAATAGAATAGGGGGAGAGACGTTGGTTAATGTATACATAAGAATAGGTGTTTATAGATTCTTTATTGTATGATGTGATAATAGGAGAATCTAATAAATGTTAGAATCTTAGTATTTAATATTTTTGATTAGGAGAAATTAATTTTTGATTGTTGTTTCCTATTTTATGTTGTTTCCTATTTTCAATGTTTCCTATTTTCATCTCCTCTCCTCTCCTATATAATGTACCCTTGCCATAGAGCAAAATAATCAATAATAATTCTCTTCTTTTCTCTCTACTCTTTCTTCTTCATTTTATTTCATCATGGTATCAGAGCTGGGGTGTCAATTTGAACCCTAGAGAGTGAGAGAGAGGCAAAGCCGCCACCTACCGGATCTGAGGAAAGGAGAGAGAAAGCCGCCGCCACCTAGGGTTTCCGTTTGACGGCGAGTTAGCCCACACGCGCCGCCCAGGAGTGATCGGAACAGTCCGATCGGCCGAAACCCAAGTCCGCCGCCCAAACGGAGCCGCGCGTGACCCACACGCGCCACTGCAGTGAAAGCGCGTGAATCACACGCGCCGCCGCGTCCTCGCCACGCGCCACCGCGTCCTCCGCCACGCGCCGCCGCCGGTGATCTCCAGAAACTCCAGAATCCGTTTTCCTACCCAGAAAGATGAATCCACAAGATTTTCCGCCACTTTTTGGGGTCCTATTCTTCTAATTCTGACGGCTAAAGTTCACAACCTAAGTCTTATAAGACTGAGAAACTTTCAAAAATGCCCGAAAATGTTCCGGATCCTCAGATGATGGTTATAAACCATAAACTCAATGGCAACAACTATCTCCAATGGTCCCAAAGTGAAGGGGGCGAAGGAAAGAGAAGTATATCAATGGAGAAGCATCTCAACCAAAGGCAGAGGATTCTCAATTTGATACATGGTTTGCTGAAAATAATCAAGTGATGACTTGGTTATGCAATTCTATGACAGATGAGATTAGTGAAAGTTACCTACTTGCAGACACCGCTAAAGAGATTTGGGATGCAGCCAAACGAACTTATTCCTCGATGAATAATACAGCAGCGTTGCTTCAACTAAAGAGGCAACTTCGGGATCTTCAACAACGTGAGATGACTGTGACCCAATACTATAGTACTTTGCAAAGAATCTGGCAGCAGCTGGATCTATTTGAGGTACATCCATGGAAGGATGTTGAAGATGCACAGTACTACAAGCAATTGGTGGAGCAAGGAAGGATACATGATTTTCTTCTTGGGCTCAATGATGCTTATGAGGAGATACGAGGTAGAATAATGGGTATTAAACTCTTACCTTCTTTATTTGAAGTATTTAATCAAGTTCAATTTGAGGAAAGCAGGAAGCAGTTGACTCAGAGAAGTCAAGTCCCAACTGAAGGGTCTGCCCTAGTTACTAAAGGAGGAGGGCCTTCAGAGCACAAAGAGAAGAAATGGAACAAGCATTGTAACTACTGCAAAATGAAGGGTCACACTAAGGATGAGTGTTGGAAGCTTCACGGAAAACCTCCACATGTCAAATCCAAATCTCAGCAAGAAGGGCGGAGCAATTTTACTGAGACTGAACAGAATGATGATCAGTTGAGCAAGGAGGAAATGCAACTATTAAGGAAAATCCTCGAGAAACAGAATAAATCTCAGACCACTCCTAATGTGAATCTTGTTCAATCAGGTAATTCTATAGTTGCTCTTAATACTGTGATGACTGCTGATGACACATGGATTGTTGACTCTGGAGCTACAGATCACATGACTGGAAATAGAGGTTTATTCAAAACTCTTAGAATGTGCCATGAAAATCTTAGAGTTAAAGTTGCCAATGGAGTGTGACTAATGTTGCAGGGATTGGATATGTTGTGATAACAGAATGCTTAGAAATCCATAATGTTCTCTTTGTATCGTCTGATCTTACTTGTAATTTGATATCTGTAAGCAAACTGATTAAGAGCAAGAAATGTCGAGTATTGTTTAATGACATTAAGTGTGTTTTTCAGGATTTAAACTCGGGGAAGATGATTGGGAGTTCTAAGGAATGAGATGGACTCTACTATCTTGAAGGCTTACATTAGAAGAATTCCGGAGGAAAACGAGCACTTGCTAGTTCTAATTTCGATAATGAAGATGTATTTCTATGGCATCATAGGTTAGGCCATCCTAGTTTTGATTATATGAAGCATGTATTTCCAAAGTTATTCAATAAAGATTCAGTTCCTTTTTCCTGTGAAACTTGCCAACTAGCCAAACACAAAAGATCCTCCTACCAGAAACAATCCTATAAACAATCTAACCAGTGCTAGGTGGTTTGTAACATTCATTGATGACCATACTAGAACCACGTGGGTGTACCTAATGAAAGAAAAATCTGAAGTAGACAAATTTTCCAGAATTTCTACGCCTTTATTAAAAATCAATTCCACGCCTCCATCAAAATCTTAAGGAGTGGCAATGCTAAAGAATATCTGAGTGGTTCACTAAAACAATTTCTTACCCAGCAAGGTATCCATCACCAAACCTCTTGTGTTTATACCCCTCAACAGAATGGAGTAGCAGAAAGAAAAAACAGACACCTATTAGAAGTTGCTAGAGCTATCCTAATGGGAAGGAATGTGCCTGATATATTTGGGGGGATTCCATTCTTACTGCCGCATACCTTATCAATCGCATGCCATCCAAAGTCCTTAACTTTTCCACACCTATCCAAAAACTCCTCGAAACCTATCCCAACTCACCTCTCATTAATACTCTTCCTCAAAAAGTTTTTGGATGTGTTGTGTTTGTTCACAAGCATGGTATGGGAAAACTTAGTCCTAAAGCTGATAAATGCATATTTCTTGGCTATTCTCCAAGTCAAAAAGGTTATAAGTGTTATTGTCCAACAACCCGAAAAACCATTGTTTCTCAGGATACTACATTTTATGAACATGAACCTTATTATCCCAAATTACCCATTCAGGGGGAGAATAGTACAAAATGACTAATTATGAACCTTGAGAGTCCTACCCATCCTCAACCAGAAATAGCCAATCCCATTGATCCTCAACCAGAAATAGCCAATCCCATTGATCCTCAACCAGAAATACCACCACACCAAGATACTACCATCACTGAATTGGATCCTCTTATGGTGGAAAATAATGCTGAGATCAATACTGGGATGGCCACTGAAGATCAAAATGAGGAGTTACAACCAGGCAATCAAGCAACTGATAGTAGAGTCCCTTCTGTTCCAAGGAATGACCATGAATCTGACTCGGGATTAGATCCTGAAGTGATGGGCTAGCCTATTGCTCTGCGAAAGGGGGTAAGATCTTGTACTCAACATCCTATTCAAAGATTTGTTTCTTATGGTAATTTGTCTGCAAAGATGCAGAACTTTGTAATTAATACTGCTCAGGTGAAAATCCCTCGCACCTTCCAGCAAGCTATGACTGATTCTAATTGGAAGTTAGCTGCAGAAGAAGAGTTAAGGGCTCTTAAAGAGAACGAAACTTGGGAGATTACAAATCTTCCAAGAGGGAAGAAGGTAGTTGGATGCCGATGGATATTTACTCCAAAGTTTAACCCGGATGGAAGCATCGACAAATATAAGGCCAGATTAGTTGCAAAGGGGTACACTCAGACGTATGGAATTGATTATGAGGAGACTTTTGCTCCAGTTGCCAAATTCAGCACCATCAATATACTTCTTTCTATTGCAGCCAACCTGGATTGGTCATTACACCAATTAGACATTAAAATGCTTTTTTGAATGGTGACTTAGAGGAAGAAGTGTACATGGAGGTTCCAGAGGGTGTCAACGCCCCTAATAACACTGTGTGCAGGTTAAAGAAATCGTTGTATGGACTGAAACAATCTCCAAGAGCCTGGTTTGAAAGATTCTCTAAAGTGCTGAAGAAGATGGCCTTTGTTCAGGGACAAGCAGATCACACTTTGTTCACTAAACACGAGGGTCAAAAAGTGACAATTTTAATTGTTTATGTTGATGATATTGTTATTACAGGGAATGATGAAAGTTCCATAGCTCAGCTGAAACAAGCTCTAGCAAATGAATTCCAAGTGAAAGATCTTGGTCAGATGAGATACTTCCTTGGCATGGAGATAACCAGAAGCAGGAAAGGCATTAATGTGTCTCAACGCAAGTACACACTAGACTTGCTACATGAGACCGGGATGTTAGGCGCAAAACCGGAGGAGACACCTATGGATGACAAATGCAAGCTGGAAATGAAGGAAAAGAGAGTTCCTGCTAACACTGAGAGATATCGGAGACTTGTAGGAAAATTGATATACTTGACTCAAACACGTCCAGATATCACTTTTGCAGTAGGAATGGTGAGCCAATTCATGCACCAACCACAAAAGGAGCATATGGATGCAGTTATGAGAATACTCGGCTACTTGAAGGGAAATCCAGGTCGTGGGTTATTCTTTAAGAAAGGCACAGCTAGGAATTTGGAAATTTATACTGATGCAAGTTTTGCAAGAGACTTAGAAACTGGAAAATCTATAACTGGTTATTGCTCATATCTCTGGGGTAACTTAGTTACTTGGAGAAGTAAGAAGCAGACCATTGTATCGAGAAGCAGTTGTGAAGCTGAGTTAAGAGCTGCATGTCTTGGTGTATGCGAAGGAATCTGGATCATCAGATTACTACATGAGTTAAGAATTCCCTTTGATGACCCATTGCAAATATGGTGTGATAACAAGTCCAGCATTGAAATGACCAGAAATCCTGTTTATCATGATCGAACTAAACATGTCGAGATTGATAGACATTACATTAAGGAGAAAGTAGAGGCAGGGATCATGACATTGACATATGTCCGTTCTTCTGAGCAGATTGGGGATATAATGACTAAACCACTTGCCAGACCTCTATTTGAAAGATTCGAAACAAGCTGGGAATGATCGACATATATTCTCCAGCTTGAGGGGGAGTGTTAGAATCTTAGTATTTAATATTTTTTATTAGGAGAAATTAATTTTTGATTGTTGTTTCCTATTTTATGTTGTTTCCTATTTTCATTGTTTCCTATGTTCATCTCCTCTCCTCTCCTATATAATGTACCCTTGCCATAGAGCAAAATAATCAATAATAATTCTCTTCTTTTCTCTCTACTCTTTCTTCTTCATTTTATTTCATCAATAAAGAAGTTACTGGGGGGCAATCCACAAGCAAGGATAAGGAAGAGCAATGAAGTGTTAAGTATCCCAGGTAGCGGTTTATTTCATGCACATTAGGACTGCTTGTTTATTTTCTGTCATTACTAATATTACTGCTTCAGATATTGATAGGGTTTATTTTCAGTATTTAAATTTTATGTGGAGTACTCCAGGTATAAGAAGGGTCGCACCCCCTACACCATATTGTTATTATTATTGAATTTATTTTCCTTAGAAAATCCTGTCAGGTATGCCTACTACGAAAGACAAATATATTGCTACAAGTAGTGAGGTGGTGCAATAGGCACACACATTCAGTTATCTACCTCGTGACAAACATATTGTTAAGGTAGGGGCCTTGTATGAGTGTTTTACTAATAGGTAGTAATCACCAACAGGAGCACACTATCATTATCTGAAGTAGGATTAAATGAATCAGCTTCTATGTGAAGTAAATGCATGAATTAGAGTGCATGAAATAAACTGCGGTAAATTTGGTTTCAGGTACACAATAGATAAGGAATTTTGGAGTTATGAGAGGAAAGAAGGAATGCAAGAATGTCTGCTCCTAATTGGATTTTTATTAATGTATATTTTAAAGGAATTGTATAATTTATATTTTGGCATGTAATGTATATAAATTTTGTAGAAGATAAACCTTGGATACTTTATGTACTTGATAATTATTTTGAATTCATATCTTGACTTATATATATGTAAAACTAAGTATTTTAGAAATAATATTTTATAGGGTAAACGTTAGAAATTTAAAGGAAAGGATAAATGTTTTAGTTTTGGAAATAATAGATAGAAATATGTTTTTTTAAACCTTGTTATTTTATAAAACTAATATAGATCATCTTATGTATTTTAAGAAACTTCATTTTATTTTAAAAAGTTTATTCTCAACTTGTTTTAGAAAGAATTATATCAAAAAGACTTTTTCATGAAAAAGTTTTAATTTGGACAGATTTTCATTTGCCTATTACAAATTTTAAAGTTCTTAATATTTATTTTATAACAAAAATTATTATTTTTAATTAAATTATATTTAATATTTTAAGAAATTAGTAAAAATAAACTAGGTGTGATGTGACAATTTGGTCTCAGAGCAAAGTTTCTGGCACAGGAGTTAGAATTCCTTGTTGAGAGAGTGGTTTGGGTAGAAAATGGTAGATAGCTGCCTCTTGTAATTCATGGGTAATTACAAGTGTCCATAGAATTAGGATAAAATTAAAAATGAAGAAAAATTGTTTGGAAGGAATTAATTGGAGAAAATGTGCTGTATTGTTTGCTTATACGATTTTTGTGAAATTCTTTGTGCAATACAGTGTATTGGCACCTTATTGGAATGATTGTACAAGTGGTGAAAGAATTATAAGTTGATGTTTGCATAATTATGTTTATTGAATTTCTGAAGCTCTTTATTGAAAATGACAGAATGAAATTGTGAATGAATTAAGGTTCTTATTACTTTGGCCGTTTTGGTATCGTTAGAAAGATATGATGATAAGCGAGTATATGATTGATTGAGTTCACTGACGTGTGTATTTAAGATTCTTTTGACATTCTAAGTTGATTTGTATTTTTCCATTATATGAAGTGTGGGCTATTTGATTGGAGTGTGTAATTTCATACAAATTCTGATTGTAATTTGCTATTTTTTTTTTTGTGTAAAGCTTGAATTGGAGTGTTCTTGTTGAGTGTCATTTTGTGTTCCTCTCTTCCTGATTTTCATTTAAGGTAGTTTGATGACATCAATTCTAGAATGTAAATAAGTAGAAAAATTTAGAAAGAATAAGGATTTTTTTCGGGATCTCGAGTATAATTATGTACCCGGGCATAATAATAGTCGAGGTATCAATGAAAATCCTATATAATTAGTAATGAATAACATCTATAATTAGAAAGGGGTCTTTGAACGATTTTAAAGATTATATGAATTAGAAATATGAATTCGTATATCTCATTTCTGGTTGAATTTGAGAATTTTATTTGATTTTCAATGCTATTTAGTTATGACTGATGGGTTTCATTCTTTCCTTATTCTCCCATTTATTTTATTACAATTGGATGATTAAGTAGACTTGACTATACTGATGGTTTAGTGTCAATTCATATAGTTTACTTAGATTTAGAATTGTTTGTATTAGTTGAATGTATTTAAAGTGTCATTGTTCTTACTGTTTCTCATTGATTCCCGTGACTAAGTTTAATTTAAAAAAAATTGCAAAGATTTGGTAGGAGGAAGAATTAAATTGGAATGGGAACCAGTTTCCTTTTATTTCATATCAGTGTCCTTGCATTAATCAGTGTGTGCATTTGAAGATCAAATTTTCTGATTAGAATGACACTCTTTCAAGGACACATTTTTTAGACTGTTGTTGGATATATTTTTCCAATATTTTGGGTGATTTCTAGTCCATGCTAAAATCTTCATAGTTTATACAGAAACTATTTCAATATTTGCAGTTTCTAGTAATAATTAAAGCATCACAAGGAGAAAAAAACCTGATTCTAGTTTATAATTGTCTCTCGGTATTGGAATATAATCATGAACTATGTTTGAAAATTGTTGTATAAGTGCTAGAAGAGATAACATTAGAAATCTAGAAAAGTCACTATTGTTTGTTGGGTGTGTTAAAATCTGAAAAATAGTTGATCTTGCTATCCTGATAAGAAAAAAAAATTGAAAAATGTTAATTTAAAAAGTGTCAAGTTAGGATTTGATTTTTTTTATTTATATGGTTTGTTTCCGATTCATTTTGGTTAATCTGAAAATTTATAGTATTAAGTTGCAGTGCATATACTATTTAGGTTCAAGAAATGAAGCAGGATTTTGGATAGCATTAAATGCAATATACTATTTACTTGTGTCATTGTGAATCAATTCTCTCTAAGAATTTTCTAATGTGTTGGCCTTATCTCTGCAACCTTATTAAAATTATTCCGAACTGTGTAGGCATTGAATAATATTCAATATATAAAAAAGGGACATATTCATGTACAGGAAGCATATTGCGTTTGAATTAAAAAAAATTGACGTGCTAAATATAAACGGTTGCATTATTGAATCTTTTAAGAGTTTGTAATGGTTACTTTAATAGTTGAGTAATTGTGATTTTATTATGAAATATTAAATTTTGGGGTTGCTAGCTAGTGAAGATGTTTAAAGAATAGTTGCGTAAATAATTGCTCTTAGCTATCCAAGGTTTAGAAAGTGGATAAATTCTTAATAGTAATTAGTATTAAAAATTGAAAAATGTCTGTAAATTGTTATTTATGTTTTAATAAGAATAGTAAATATGAAATTTAAAGAAAATAAATATATAAACAAATTAGAATTTAGTAATAAAGGAACTAATGTAAGTTTTGAATTATCTATCTAGTTATCATGAATTCATTATAGAAAATACAGGAAATAGATGATTGTTGACGTATAATTCTGTTGGTATAGGTTGTCTTTTGGGTCGAAAGGCTATATTTTGTTATGTTCTTGTATTTCAATAAGAGTTTAAAATCTAAGTATTTAGATCTAAAGTCTCTGACTAAAACTACTCTTAAGTTTGATTAGAATTAAGGAAAAAAAATTGATAACTCAAATTACATGTTTTAATTTAGTTAGATATGGGAATATTCAATAGATTAGCATGAAGGTGAAGAAAATATTTTAAGTTTGTGGATTCAGAATTTTTAAAATATGAAATTTTATGAGATGATTGGAAAATTTTATGATATTACTGGGGATTGTAATTTAGATGGTTAATAAAGTGATAGAGAAATAATTTTAAGCTTTAATTATAATTCTTAAAATGCTAGTTAAACAAAATCTATAGGAATTTATCTATAAGGGTATCTTGGTATGTAAATGTTAAATATGGTCCTAGATTTTAAATTTAATTGCAACAAACCTGTTTTTTTTTTTAAAAAAACTTTTCTTTTAAGCTCCCGTTTGTATAAGGAATTACTGATGTATAAAATGAATTTATTGCATGATTAATAATTTGATATGTAATTAATTAAGCTTAAGATTTTGTTTCATTGATTTTTTTTTGGGTCATCACCCACTTTTCGTGTGGATGAAAATAACCCTATGCATAGGGAGAAACCCACAATAGAGGATATGATTCAACATATCCTAGATAATGACATTTAAATGAATGCTAGGAAAGAAAACCAATCATTAGCTCTTCATAATATAGTAGTTCAGATAAGTGAAATCACTTCTAACTTTGAGACTTTTGGAAGGGTTTTCTCTAACATGTCAAATGATACTTTAGTGGAAAATGAAATTTCAAGAGAGGAGTTAATTATAGAGTGTGAAGAGTTATTACCAATAGCTTGTGATGATTTTAGGGATGATTGTGAATAAAAAAATCAATGATGGAGAGAACAATAATCAATCTTTAGTTGGGGTTCTGATTTTAGAGCTTAATCCTTATTTTGAACTAGAGAATGGAGAGGGATTTCCATTAATTTATGATCTTGATCCTCCAAGGGATGTTTTGACTCTTTTTTTTTGATACAAGGATGTTTTGACTCTTATTGATAAGATCAAATATATTTCATTGGCTTTTCAAAATATTTAGGGGGCATAATGGATAACAATTGTATGTGTAGATATTAAGTTAGAGTCTTCTATTGTTTTGGTTAAGCTATCTATTTCAAAGTCATCATTGATTGAGGAAGTGCATGCTTCTTGTCTTAATGGATTTTCATGTTCATTGAAGTCTTTTTGTAACAAGAGAAATGAAGACCAAATGTCAATGATTTTTGGCACTTATGACTAATAATTGGTCTTCGAAAGTCTTGTTAAAGACTATAAACTAAGTATTTTGTAACATCCTGAAAATTTAATACAGGATTAAAGAGTGTTTTGGGAAAATGATAAAAGGAGAAATTAGGAATTTTGGAATTTTTAGGAATTTTTGGAGATTTTTAGAAATTTTGAGTAATAAATATGCATATAATTACTAAAGAAATGAAGAGTTTGAAATATGAGGGAGTGGTAGAGCTAAAAATATTTTGAAGTTTAAGAAGATTGGAAGCTGGTTTAAGTGGTTTTAGATCAAAATGAGTACACTATAGCAAGTTTAGGCTTTAAATAACCAAAATCACCCTTATTTCCCCTTAAACAAACACGGCCTTCCCTCCCAACCTTATCAACAAATCGAGCCCTCCTCCCTCTGATCACACCGAAACTCCCTTCCCTTCACCATTTCTCTCAATTTCTCCTCACACTCATTCGGTTGACCTTGTGTAAAAGCTTCTGACTTTGTTTTTCATTTTCATCTCTTCTCGGGTCTGATAGGCCGAGTCCGAACGGCGGCTTGCAGTGGGTGACCGGCGGCAAGGCGTTCCGGCGACGTGAAGCATTGGACCAAACGATTTTTCTTGAATTTCTTCATGTTATTTTTCCTTTTCTATGCTATAGCATCTTTTCCTGAACTCCTCAATCTCTTCCAGTTCCGATTCGCGTATGTGTGTGTGTGTCCGTCACATTTTTCCATTTTTCCGGCGACGGTGGGCGTTTTTTCGGCGAAGGAAGTTGTGGTGAAGGCAAGTGATAATTTCTCTAGTTCTTTTTGTGATTTCTTCATGTTCCAACTTCATTTCTCATTTTCCTTCTTCCTTTCTCTTGCTCAAGCTCGGCCAGTCACTTAAGGGCCGATTCCGGCGAATTCTGGACGGCGGCCGGCAACAGTGAAGCTCCTTCCTGCGTTCTGGAACTCTGTAAGCTTGATCCTTGCCTCTTGTGAAGTTAATTTTGTGAAATTTGGTCTTTTTGATGTTAGGGTGTTATGGAAAAATTGGGACTTTAGGATTTATAAGTTGTTATTATGATTATTCACTGCTATATTGAAGATGTTTGGGAAGTATTGAGGTTTATTGAAGTTGGAAAAGATTTTGGGGATTTTTGGAAATTGTTATGGCTCTTTGAATTGGGGTTTTGTTAACGAAAGAAGATTTGAATGAATTAGTTGTTGATAAATACTTGTTAAGGTTATAATAAGATGTGGGAAGTTGATTTTGATTGAATTGGTGTTTAGGAAGGAATTTGGAAGGTAATGGAGCATTTTTTTGGACTCTTTAAGTTAGGACTATGTTGGTAGAGGATGTTCTGGAACAAATTGGTATTTATGTAATGTTAGCTGAAGTTGTTTGGTGATGTTGGAAGGTTGGTTTTAGAAAGATTGATGTTGGTAAGGAATTTTGTTAGTTAAAGTGTTGATTTGAAGTGGTTTTGGTAGATTAAAGGTTGTTTATTGATGTTGGAATGTTAATGTTGAATAGATTGAGGTTTGAAAGGAAGTTGGAAAGTTAAAATATTGATTGAAAGTGATTTAGATGTTTTAAAGGATGTTTTGGTTATGGTGGGTAATGTTATAAATTCTTCAAGAGATGATTAAGGTTGAAAGTATTGATATTGTAAAGATTTGGTAAAGAGAAGTTGGAAAAGGAAAGGATATGGATGTGGTTTTGGTATTGAAGTATTTTTATACTTTTAGTGTTAATGAAAGTTATTTAAAAGGTTGAATTAAGTCACTTGCAAAGTGTCTTGACCCATTTTTAATTGTGGCATTATTGTAGACGGTGATCTTTCAAGCGGACTTTGAAGATAACTGTTATCTGCGTATATCTGCTGCAGTGAAGTTTAGCAGGTAATCACGCTTAACTGACTGTGATACTGAGGGTGATGTTAGTTGAGGATTTTCTATCATCCTCTTCTACTTATTTATATATATAAATAAAATGAATTCAGATTATGTTATACTTAAACGTGGGCTATAGGGTACCATTCAACTGAACTGTACTTTATATAAATTCATATTTATATATATATATATTCTTTTGTATGTTGCATGACACTGGTTATTAGTACCGTCGGCCGATGTAACCTATCGATTTGCGCAAATCGATAGGTTAATTGTACAAGTTCCTTGGATTGTAAAGGAACCAGGGATGTGTACACTTTTTATAGTGCTCCCTTTTTCAGGGACGTTTTCACTATTTAAAGTGCTCCCTTTTCATGCTTTCAGACTTGAGACTGGGCACAGTGTCAATCACGTTTATTTTTGTCTATTGAGAGATGGTTGTAACTGTTTTGTATATATGTGTATATGTTATGTGGTTATGCAGGTTTTGAAAACTATGGTACCCTGTAGACACTCCACTACCCCACTTCTGAGTGTCACAGTGAGTTATGCAGTGATTACTGAGACATGGTTTTGTCTCACCCCATTCCCTTTATTTTTTTTTACAGGTGATCATGCCCAGGGGGAGGCGCAGAGGAAGGGGAAGGGGCCGTCTGGCCCATACTGATATAGTAAGTAGGCCAGAGGTGACCTTTTTAGGGACATATATCGCCATTTCACTAGGCTGCACCAACTTCTGCATATATATAAATGTTGTTTTGAGTAAATTTTATTGTATATGTGAACTGTATGACTTGTAATGTAACTTAATGTAATGTTTTGGTTGTTATATAACATTGTTCCTGCTACTGTGATAGTTCAGGAACTACCTTGACTAATATGTCAAGCTTGGTTGATGTATATTCTGTTTTCCTGTGTGTGTAATCATATTAGATGGGTCCCGCTCTAATATGGTTTATTTTTAGATAGTTTGGTTAGTTCCTTTTCTAACCATGTTAGGTGATTCTTTTCTAACATGGTTAGTTATAGGTTTTGATATTGTTTGTGTGATTCATTAGTTGATGGTGATTCTTTTGCTATGTTAGAGGATTCTCTTTTCTAACATAGTTAGATATGTAATCTCTTAATTATAGAGAAATTCTTTTGCTAACCATGTTAGGTGAATCTTTTACTAACATGGTTAGACTCCATTGTTTGGATTAATTTGATTATTAGTTGAGTTAGGTTAAGGTTAATTTTATATTAGTAGGTGGTATTTTACAGTTTCTTGGGAGACAACACAAGTATTTGATATTATTTTATTTTGATTTTTACGACTCTAGTAGCGCCATATGATGCTTCAACTTAGTAGCAATGAATTATGAGCTAAGAGTGCAAATCAAGAAGAGAAAAGAGAATATTCTTCTACTTTTATTTTATCCATATGAATAATGTTGTTGGTAATGACTACTGATTCAGGATTGATATTTGCATGTGATTAATAGTTCAAATTAACTATTATTGTGTCACTTGCTTGTATTGTCTTGTTGATGTTGGATTTGAGAAAATTGTGTAATCTCTGCACTTGATTCGGTGTCTTGCTTACTTTCTAGTACTGAATGTTACATGTTCATATTGAGGACAATGTGACATTTAAGTGTGTGGGTGAGGGTACCATTGAATTTATATAATGTAAGCATTCATTTTCATCGCTTGTTTGGCCAAATACACACCCTTATTGTATTGATCCTTTGTTTACCCATTTGAGCCTAAACTTTCCCAAAAGCATAATTGCATTGATTATATAGCACTTTGTTTGAGTTGCAATCTTTGTTCTTATCCATATACTTTCTACTTTAATAAGTGCTTAGTTATTCAATTTAGAAGAAGAGTGAATGAATTTTTCCTTAGAAAAAAAGTAGTTACAAAAACAAGAGGATACATGTACGGCAAAAATAGAAAACTTTACAAAATAAAGAGAGAGGCCAATGTATGCATAAAAAAGAAATGAAAAAAAGAAAGAGATACATAAGAAAAATAAATTGAAATGTCAAAATAATGTTTGAATCAAGAAGCGTAAAATTTGCAATTTAGCATGAAGAATGTTTGTTTTTCTCTAGCTTGATATTTGTTCACTCTTTAGATATGTCATTAGAATGCTTTCTACTAATTGAGGTATTCCTTCCTTCTCATTTTCATTTCATTATCTTTCCACATTCATCATAACACTTGAAAATCCTTTTTATTTGTGAATATATTATGATCAATAAGTGGAGATTAAGATGATAAACAAACATATGATGGTAGATGAGTTTCAATATGTGGAATAGAGTGAAACACAAACCGTTAATAATTAATGTAAGTGAAGAGTGCAAACACTTGACTTGTGAGAGACGTCATATTTTCTATTGTCTTTATCATGTTACTTGCCTTGTTACTTGCATTTTTGGAAGATGGAAAAGATATTTGTGATGACATGATTCTTGAAAGATTAAATTGATTTTAACTTTGCAATGTTTGCATTGAAATCTTGCTTCCATGTTTTACTTTGGTTTTTGTAGAAATTAAAATATTGAGAACATGATTTGGAGAAAGTGTGGGTGTGTGGTGACTCTTATTTCATTATATTTGACATATATTTTGGGTCTATTTTAGGAATCAATCCAAAACTAAATAAATTTCTTGAGATTTGTTAAGATATAAATTTGTTGCATAATTTGTTGTAATATTCGACCTCGTCGCTGCGTAAAATTGCCAACCTCCATTCTGATCTGTCAAAGGCTATACAAAGTGCGAACGATAATAACATTGCAGTTCATATCCTTTTATTTTCTTAAGTTGAGGACAATTCGAACATTTCAATTCATATTTTCTTAAAAATTAAACATTTTTCTCAACCCAACAATCACACTTTCCATTTCTTTCATGTGCCAACCAAGTAAGCCAACTTTCATTTCCTTTTTAGTCAATTCCAACCATTTCTTACTTTCCATTTCACCCATTTCATTTCCTTTCCTTTCTTGCAACCAAACGGACTTGCTCTTCCTTTCTTTCCATCTTGAATTTCACTTTCTCTCCTTCCCTTTTTAGGCAAACTATGTGAGACCTGTTGAAAGAGATTTTCATCCTTTCCATCTAGGGTAAGTTGCGGCCCACATGTCATAATTCACATGGAACGTGATATCTAAGGGTGGAAATGAGCCAGGCCGTAAACAGGCTGCCTATGACCCGGCCTGCTTAGGGCCTGACCTGACCTTTTTAATAAAAAGGTCAGGCTCAGGCCTAATTAAAAGTCTTTTTACCTAAAAAGGGTAGGACTATTTCAGTAAATACTGGCTCGAAAGCCTTCAGGCCTGACCTGTTTAATATTACTACTAACAATAAAATAATATTATTAATAAAACCAATGTGTCATATTTATAACCAGGTCCAGACCTAGACCTATGTTTTCTTATTATATTACAGGCCTAGGCCTATTTAAGCAAAGTCTGGCCCTAGTGATATCATTTGCATTTCATCTCTTTTCATATTAAGAAAAATCATTTTTCTTAATATAGTTAGCAATTTTATTGTGATTATAGTTGACTGATATTGATTGACTTGCAATTAGTAAGTAGGATTTTACAAATGCAATGAGGAAAAACATTGCATTTTTTTAAAAAAGTTTAAAAAGAATACAAATGCATCACATATAAGTATATAGCTGTAAATAACTAATTTTAATCAATATAATAATTTTAATTTGAAAATATTAATAATATTTTAATCCTCCTAATTGATTGCGTTTAAATTTTTTAATATTTGTATAAAAGATTCAATGAAATGATACAAATTTTTAAATTTACTTATTAACTTTTAGTTTATAAAATGGGGATAATAGGAGAGAGAGGAGAGAGAAAGTGAAGGAGAGGGCGAAAAAAAAGGTAAATATGGAATAGTAATTTGACAATTTAAAATAGTTATTTTAATTTTGTCCTTCTAAATAATTATTTCTTATAATATCCTTAATTAATTTTTGGGAAAATTAATGTGAGGTCCCTCACAAGGGACTTAATACTAGAAAAGTCTCATGAACTCTCCATATTAAAGTAGAGTCTCTAAGGACCTTACTTTAATTATCTCCTAAAATAAAATGACAATTTTACCCTTGTCTTTAGGAAAGGGATATGATTCAAGATCCCCTTATTCCTCGTGAGATTGAAACCCAGAAAATGACGCCCGTTCTTTCGACATTCTTTCACCATCGAGTTCAGCCGTGGAGTTCAACGCCGTCGAGTTCCAAAGCCATAGCAACCCACTATACATTCTTCAGTATCTTCCCTTCGACATTGACGAGCAATGAAGGTATGAGAAACTCATCTCAAAAACCTAGATTTACTCGTCATTCCTTGCTCCATCGTTATTGTGGTTTTTCGTCGGTTGCCAAAGACTCACCAAGGTTGTGGCTCACTCATCAAAAATTTAGATCCATCTTGGTTTGCACAAAGGTATGATTTCGGTTACTCAAAAATGGGTTTCACAAATTTATTGATGGTGACGTAGAATCAGTGTGCTAAGACAACAAAGTGGTAATTACTTGCATTTAATCTGGGGGCCTCTAATTTCTGTTTGTGCGCTGTGCCAGAATTTCTTGTATAAAATATGATCTGAAGCCATTGGTTCAAGTGGCAGTGATGAGTGTAATCATTTCCATGGTTAAAGTTAAAATGGCATGGATTTTTTGTTCTGTTCAATTTGGTGGCCTAATAATCTCTAGTAGAACAAGTAATCCAAAGACTCGTCATTTGTGGACTTAATGCCTTTTCTGGACAGAAAAGGCTTAATGCAGGTTCAACTTTGGGTGCCCAATGTTGGTTGTGAGAGAGACGAAGAAAGGGAAAACCAGAAACACTTTTCCGTGAATGAGAATGTGAGAAAGAAGAATTCGTGGATGAGAAAAACGAGATTCAGGGTGACAAGGATTTCTTTTGTTTGGTTATGAGAGAGACCAAGCGAATGAAAGATGAAGCAAGAGACTGATGACTTGTTTGGTTGCAAGAAATCAAAGAAAATGAGTTGTAAATAATTGAAAAGTTAAGGGGTAATATGGTCATTTACATATGTCCCGGGCTCACAAGTTTTCTCTCTCCATCTCACACTTATCGTGGGGCCTGAAAGTGAGGATGCACAAGAGGGAGGGTGAATTGTGCTACCAAATAAAGTAAGAAAATTAAAACACGCAAGATCTTATACTGGTTCGGTCCAACTCTTGACCTACGTCCAGTTCTCAATCACCCAGATTGAGTTCCACTATACCCCAGATTTTACAACGGGTTCACCTGGAACCTTTACAACTGCAAGTTTTACAACGGGATCACTTGCAACCTTACAACCACAAGTTTTACGCGGGCTCACTTGCAACCTTACAGACTCGCTCCCCCTTACTACCTGTAAGGGTTCAACCTTTCAAACAAAGGATTTTCTAACTTAGTTCTCTCTAAGAACAGATAATGTTACTCACTTAAGTACAATGATTGCTCTCAATAAATGAAGAGACTTAACTACAAAGAGTACAAGATGGATAATAAATAAAACTCTCAATGTATTATGTGCTCTCTTACTTTTTTGGGCAGCTATGACTGCTTGAAGAGTATTCTCGGTTTCTCTCTCTAGATTTTGTGATTTCTCCAAGTTATCTTCATAAATGAAGATGAGCTTCTTTATATATGTCTTCAAGTATTCTATCTCTTGGTAGGTGACAAGGCCGTTTGAATATAGCCGTTATTCCCTTGTTACCGTTGCTCATTAATGCTCCATTAATGCTCAGCAGGGTTGACTTGCTTTATCTCTGAAAAGCAACTCTGACAACTCTGCTCTGCCAAAAAGCACTCTGACACTGCACTGCTGTACGTTCTGACATTCTGATTGCATCCGGAAGCAACATCACTCAGTGCTGCACTTGAACGTTAGTCTAGCAATATATTAACACATAGTCACATGCAGTGGGAGTTCATTTAATATTAGGAAGTTCTCTTACTTCCAGAAGCAATTCCACATCCGGAAGTACTCCAATGTTATGACTTAGACTTTTACTCACTGACGCTCGGTGTCGCCTAGTCTAATAGGTAGCGCTAGTCATTAAGCATCCGGAAGCATTCCTGCATCCGGTTGCGTCCTAACTTAGTCTTAAGGATTTTACACTTCTAATCATTCATAGACTGAGTTCTGACTTAGTGACTTACTTACATCCGCTGAGGGATGAGTCATTCATCCGCGAGCGCTAGTCCTAGTCCATCCGGAAGTAAATCCACATCCGGTTGTACTCTTACTTGTGGTTCTATATTAACCTAATTTTCTAAGTGTTTAACTTGTTCTTTCATATTTTAGTCTTCATCAAAACTTAAGATTCTAACATTCTTCCCCTTTTTGATGATGACAAACTAAGTTATCTAATCAAGTTCATATTAAAGAGTTAATCAAGTAAAGCGCACATATGAACTCAGGCAAACTTCATTAGTAATAAAACATTTATAACAGGAAGATAAATACAAGTATGAAAAATAAATACAAGTATGAAGATAACTATGCATGAGAAATATGAAAGGAAAAAAAAATTGTAAGTTAAATGTATGAGAGGATGGGGTTCTAAAGCTTGTGTCTCTTGTTCCTCTCTTTCTCTCTTTGGCACTCTTCAAATTCCTCATTTGCCTTGGCCCACATCTCATCCAATTGCTGTTGATCGATCTGGCCAAGAATGGCTTGTAGCTCCCTCTCCTTATTTTCTTTTCTGAGTCTTTCCGTCTCAAGGGACTCAGCGATGGCTCTCTTCAAATCACTAGCCTTATTCAAACCAAGAGCCCTTCCTTCCTCAGAGTCTGTGATTGGAATGGATCCATGAGGGAAATGGACAGCTCTGACTATGACATTCCAGGCTGAGAAAGTAGGATCATGAGATAGGTCTGCCTTCGCTTTCCCTTTCGCTTTAGCATTAGCCTTCTCAGCATCCAAGACGAAGATTTGCTCTTGAGTGAGTCTATCAGTGTTTCCATAGCGTTCAAATTCTTCGGGTGTCATGTCTTCCACTTCTAGCTTGACAACCACTTCTGGTGGCACCTCCTCAGGTTGCTCTCGAGTGGAAGACTGAGACTGAGAAGCTCCCCCTTGCTGAGACACAGCTTCCTCAGGATAGGTAGTTGTTTCCTCTTCACTATCAGATGACTCACTTGGGGAGGAAACACTTTTCTTTCTAGCCACAACCTTAACTCTTGACTTGCTGAAGCTGAGTGGTTGAGATACAGGAGCTGGCTCAGAGGGAGGGATTGGCACTGCTACCACTCTTACAAGTGGCTCTGGCTTCTTGAGACCATACTTCATGCGAAGCACATCGATCAGATTTTCAGTGGGTGCAGATGGAGTGGATGGCTCAGCAGAGGATGAAGGCTCAGACTCAGATGAAGGCTCAGGCTCAGATGAAGGAGTCTCAACAGGCTGATCAACCAACACCATTTCCAAGTTAGACTTTTTGCTGGCTGAACGTTGTTGCATGGATCTGATGGCTTCGCCACGAATCAGACTTTCTGCTCTACCCATTCTTTTCAGATCCATGGCTCGCCGGAGTGCAGCAGCAATGTCCTCATCTAGCCATAAGGAGGGTTGATTGAGGATTTCTCTCCCCCTTTTGGCATCATCGAGAAGGGCGAGGGCCAGGGAGGAAGGATTGGGTGAAGTGGAGGGTGGAGGGGCAGGGCCATATAGTCTGGGTGGTGAGTGTTCTGGTGAGGAAGGGGGTGAGGTTTCAGGTGAAGGAGTGGGGCTTGGGAAGAAGAAGCGATTTCTCTCAGAGAAGAGGTCAGGATAGGGAAAGGTAGGTGAATAGGGAGTGGAAGATGTATTGGGCTCAGGTAGTCGCTGAAGGTGTGGGATATCTCTCAGGTATATGTGACTGAGGGGGTGAATGGATTTGAAGAACCCAAGAGCTTCCGCGTTGGGAATGTTAGTGAAGGTGGGAAGTTTTGGGTTGGAGGATGGTAAGGGGTCGGGGGATGGTGACAGGTTGGGGGGGTTTGGTGGTTGAATGTGGTAGAGTGACTAGGAGAATGGTGAGGTGAAGGAGAGTTGTGAGGAGAAGGTGAGTTATGAGGTGAGTGGCGAGGGGAGTTTTGAGGGGTTTGGTGAGAGGAGTTGTGTGTGTCAGGCTCATTTTGTGGTCGGGGTTGGTTATTTTGTGAGGGTGGTGGAGGAGGGTCATTTGGTGGAGGTGGTGGAGGAGGATCATTTGGTGGAGAATTAGATGAGGGAGGGTTTGAGGTGCCAGGTACAAGTATGGCAAGGATGAGATCCAACTTGGTATCCACCTTATCGATCCGATCTTCCACTCGCTGAAGTCGCTCTCCAAACTCCGCTCGTAGAGGGGCCATCAAGGGATCAGGCAGCTTGAACAGGAGCTCTTCTCTTAGCTCATTCACTAGACCCTTCTGAGCAGCAGATACCCTTGGAGCACGGCTTGGGCCAGGATGAGAATCAACCTCTTGATCCCCTGCTCCAGATGCAGAGGGAGCAGTTGTATCCGAGGCACTCCCTGCCTGTGATCCAGAACGAGTGGCCCTTGCTGGCTTGGTGTACTTGATCCCCATCTTCCCAATGTTCATAGATCCCATGGGCAAGCACGGAACATTGTCAGCTTCCTCGGTAGATTTGATCATGAATTTCTCCAGGAGGAAAGCGATGACTTGAGGGAAGGGAAGAAAGCCAGGTTTACTTTTCTCTTTGGCTTCCCACCATCTGTGCAGTTCCAAGCTGATCAGTTGCCCAGGGTTGATCGGCTGCATGGTGAGGAACCTGGGGAGCCAGGGGTTGTCTAGCTGGGTGAACTTATTGAAGTTCCCCTTTATGAGTCATCAAGCGAGAGTAGACATACTGCAGTACTCGCTTGGAGTCAGGCATAGCAGAGACCTTCTTCCCCTTGGTCTCATATACTTCTTTAAGTTCTTCCTGGCTCAGCTTATCAGGGAAGAGCCACTGGTTCATGCTTTCCTCAGTGACCCCGAGCAAGTCGTTGATATCTCTCCAAGTAAAACTTATTGTCATCCCCCTCACTGTGGCTTTAAAGGTGACTCTTTGAATGATCTCTTTCTCATTCACCGTCTTGTACTTGGCTTTGGCTGTGAGAGACTGGAAGAACACCCTGAGCATGTTGATGTTGTACTGACTGTTGATCCCCAGCCAGCACATGTACTTCTGGAAATGTTCCTTTAAATGGCCAAAACCCAGATCTTCAATTTTATCCAAGTCGATGAACATCCCATGTGAGAAGTAGGGCTTTGTTGTTTCAAATTTGGAAGAAACAGCCTCCAGCGGCCCATCCTTGTACACTAACGGATCATCCTCCACTCTCTGTCGCTTGGATGAAGGCTCTTCGCTAAACTGAACCATGTTCTTGCCCTTTTTCTTTGAATGTTCATGCTGTTCATGTTGTTTCCCAGATTTCCCAGGCTGTTCATGCACTTGCCCAGATTTCCCAGATTTCGAATGCCCAGATTTCTCAGTTTTTGACTTCTTGGAGGCAGTCTCAATGTTGGGGTTAGATTCATGTGATCCGGCCATTTTGTGTGGGTTTAGGGTTTAAATGGTATATATATGAGATGAATGCACAGTACCCAGAAAAGTAGAAGAAGAAGATGAAGAAGATGAAGAACAATATGAATGTGATGATGAACTCGATGAATGTATGCAGAGGGTTTTGGGTGTGATTTGTGTGAGAAGTGGGAAAAATGAATGTCGCTGCCTATTTATATGCAATGTCACAACGGGTGAAATGCTCATAATGACTCTACATTGAAGCATGCGCTGGTTCATGGGAAAACGTAAATATTTTAATTGGAACGGCGCACCTTTTGACACGTGACTCTTCACATTGTCAGAGGGGGGACACAACTTCCCGTGGAGGAAGATGAAACGTTTGGTGAAGTGGCGTGTCTTCTACCCAGATACTGGCGCACCTGGTTGCTTAGGGTCATCACCAAGCGGCAGTAAAATTGCATCCGGAAGTGGTTTTGCTTCCAGTTGAACTTACTTAAGATTTAACATTGTGGGGGACCTACAAAACTAAAGATTGGCACTCCGATGCCTAAGTTAGTACAGTTGCAGGTTTTAATCAATTAAGCACAGGTTTATTTTGAAGATTAAACTTCATTTGGGTTTACCATTCCCAAATTTCCCCTTATAAAGGTGAATTGATCTACCCCCAGAGGCTTGGTGAAGATATCTGCAAGCTGATGCTGAGTGGGAACAAACTGCACCTTGACATCCTTCTTTTGAACATGATCTCTGATGAAGTGATGTCTGACGTCAATGTGCTTTGTTCTTGTGTGCTGAACAGGATTCTTGGCAAGGCTGATGGTGCTTGTGTTATCACAGAGAATGGGAGCCTCTGGAAATTCCAGGCCAAGATCCCTTAGTTGATTCTTCAGCCACATCACTTGTGCACAACAGCTTGCAACAACAATATACTCTGCCTCTGTGGATGAGAGTGACACGCAGGTTTGCTTCTTGCTAGCCCAAGAGACCAGACAACCACCAAGGAAGACACATTGTCCACTGGTGCTCTTTTGATCAGTTTTATAACCTGCATGGTCAGCATCAGAATAAGCCCACAAGAACTCTTGGTTACCTCTGGGGTACCAGAGACCAAGTTCTTGTGTTCCCTCAAGGTATCTTAAAATACGTTTAACACAAGTTAGATGTGATTCCTTGGGGTTGGCTTGAAATCTAGCACACATGCCTACACTGAATTGAATGTCAGGCCTGCTTGCCGTTAAATATAGTAGGGAACCAATCATTCCCCTGTACATAGGCAGGCTGACTGAACTTCCCTTTACATCAGCATCGAGTGCGGCAGTGGTGCTCATTGGAGTATCATACTCCTTGCACTCATCCATCCCAAACTTCTTGAGGAGCTCTCTGCAATACTTAGTTTGGGAGATGAAAATGCCATCCTTCTTTTGCTTGATTTGCAGGCCTAGGAAGAATGTTAATTCTCCCATCATTGACATCTCAAATTCTTTTGCTTGATTTGCAGGCCTAGGAAGAATGTTAATCTCGTTTTTTTGTTTTGGTGTCAAGAATCTCAAGAAAGTGGTACTTTTGGTAAAAAAAGACCAGAAGTTTGTCAATTATTTCACCATAACTCGTTTTCAGCCCATTTGTGTTTTAGTGTCAAGAATCTCAAGAAAGTGGTACTTTTGGTCAAAAAAGACCACATGTTTGTCGAATATTTCACCATAACTCGTTTTTAGCCAATTTACTCGTTTTAGGGTTAAAAACAACACAAGTATTTTTTTAATAAATTAAATCTCATTTTTTGTCTTTTAGTGTCAAGAATCTCAAGTGGTACTTTTGGTCAAAAAAGACCAAAAGTTTGTCGAATATTGCTCCATAACTCGTTTTCAGCCAATTTGCGCGTTTTAGGGTTAAAAACAACACAAGTATTTTTAAAAAAAATTTAATCTTTTTTTAGTGTTTTAGTGTCAAGAATCTCAAGAAAGTGGTACTTTTGGTCAAAAAACACCAAAAGTTTGTCGATTATTTCACCATAACTCATTTTCAGCCAATTTACGCGTTTTAGGGTTAAAAACAACACAAGTATTTTTTTAATAAATTGAATCTCGTTTTTGTGTTTTGGTGTCAATAATCTCAAGAAAGTGGTACTTTTGGTCAAAAAAGACCAAAAGTTTGTCGAATATTTCACCATAACTCATTTTCAGCCAATTTGCGCACTTTAGGGTTAAAAACAACACACGTATTTTTTTAATGAATTTTAATCTCATGTTTGTGTTTTAGTGTCAAGAATCTCAAGAAAGTGGTACTTTTGGTCAAAAAACACCAAAAGTTTGTCGATTATTTCACCATAACTCGTTTTCAGCCAATTTGAGCGTTTTAGGGTTAAAAATCACACAAGTATTTGAAAGTAATGGATGCACAAGAGGGAGGGTGAATTGTGCTTCAAAAATAAATGCTCAAATAAATCAACACAAGAGTTATACTGGTTCGGTCTACCTGACCTACGTCCAGTCCTCAACCACCCAGGCCGAGTTCCACTATATCTCAGGTTTTAAAACGGGTTCACCTGAAACCTTACAACCGCAAGTTTTGCACGGGATCACTTGCAACCTTACAACTACAAGTTTTACACAGGCTCACTTGTAACCTTTCTAACTAGCTCCCCCTCACACCTAGCAAGGGGTTAACCTTTACACTTAAAGGATTTTTCTGACTAAGTTCTCTCAAAGAACGGATGGTGTTACACACTTAAGTACAATCAATGCTCTTATAACAAGAAGAGACTTAACAACAAAGAGTACAGAATATGTAGATGAAAAGGATCACTCGATGTGTTAAATGCTCTTTACTTTTCTGGGCAGCTTTGAATGCTTGAAGGTGTTCTTAGTTTCTCGCTCTAACTTCTCTCAAGAATATTCAAAGATAATTGTTGTTGTCATAAATGAAGTTGAGCCCCTTTATATAGTCTTCAAACATCCTCACATTTGGTAGGTGGGTTAGCCTTTGAATATGGCCGTTTTTCCCATGTTACCGTTTGCCCAATAAATGCTTCATCAATGCATGGTAGGGTTGACTTGCTTTATCTCTGAAAAGTAGTCCTGACACCTCTGCTCTGACAAAAGCATTCTGACACTGCATCTCTGAACGTTCTGACATTCTGATTGCTTGCGGAAGCAAAATCACATCCGGAAGCAACCTTACTTAGTGTGCTGCACTTGAACGTTAGTTTAACAATATAAGCACATAGTCACATGCAGTGGGTGTTTACTTAGTCTAAGATGTATCCGGAAGCACTTCTACATCCGGAAGTAAATCCACTGGATGAAGGATTATACTCACTATTACTCACTCTCGCTCAGTGTCCTTCACTCCAACAGTCAGCGCTAGTCACTAAGCTATCGGAAGCACTTTCACTTGACGTGGCTTATGTTCACTGACGCTTGGGGTTATCTATTCTATCAGTCAGCGCCAGTCTAAATCTAACAGGAAGCAATTTCACTTCCGGTTGAGTCTTAGCTTAGTCTTAAAGTTTTGTATACCTAATGCTCATGGACTAAGTTAATTCCCTAGTGAGTTACTCGCTGCCGCTGGGGGATGGGTCATCCATCCGAGAACGCTAGTCCTAGTTTATCCGGAAGTAAATCCACATCCGGTTGCACTCTCACTTGGGATTCTACGTTAACCTATTGCTTTCTAAGTACTTGGCCTATTCTTTCATATTTTAGTCTTCATCAAAACTTAAGATTCTAACATTCTCCCCCTTTTTGATGATGACAAACTTAGTTTTATCGATTAAATTCATAAGAAAGGATTAGCAAAGGAATAAAAGCAATAGATAAGAACAAGTAACTTAGACAGATATTATTGATGAGTAGAAGTTACATGTCAGAGTATACAAACAAATAGCATTTACAAGTAAATAGCATATACAGGTAAATTACACTAAGCAAGTATGAAGTATGCATGAAAACAAAAGGAAAAAAATTTCTAAGTTAAAAGTAGGTTTGGAATGGGGGGTTCATAGTTTATGTTTCTTTTTCCTCTCCCTCTCCCTCTGTCTCTCTTCACTCTCCTTTTGAAGTTTGGCTATCTCGGCCTCATGCACATTCTGGTCTATCTGAGCAATGATCCGCTGAAGCTCTTCTTCATCCCTCTCTCTTCTGAGTCTTTCTGATTCAATAGACTCCTCAAATGCCCTCTTCATGTTCTCCACTTCTTCATACCCAGGGAAGCCTGTAGCATCATCGAAGTAGGCGACCTCTCCATTGGGGTAGTGGACAGCCCGAATTTTTACGTTCCAGACTGGGAAGTTGGGATCCTCCTCAACTTCCTGGGCTTTCCTTTTCCCTTTCCCCTTACTCTTCCCTTTGCTCTTGCTAATTGGAGGGGTGGGTATGGCACTTGCTCTGTCAGCATCAAGGCAGGCCATCTGACCGAAGGAGAGTCTGTCCGTGAACCCATACTTTTCATATTCCTCAGGAGTCATGTCCTCTATTTCCAACTTGATCTCCTTCAGAATAGGAACAACTTGCACTACTGGGGTCTCTTGGTCTACACGGGCAGATGAAGATTCTTGCTCAGGCTGGCCATATGGAGTCTCTTCCTCACTCTCATCAGATTCAGTGGTGGCAATTACCTTTTTGGCACGCTTCCTAGCAACGGCCTTCTTTCTAGACTCACTGAATGTGACTGCTGGCTCAGATGAGGGAAGAGGGGCAGATGTTTGCTCAGAAGACGGAATCTCAGATGCTTGCCCAGAGGATGCAGGAATAGGCTTGGCTATCACAATAGGAGGATGGTTGGGTCTCTTCAGCCCGTACTTCATCATAATCTCCTCAACAATATTTTTACTTGTCTTAGTTGGAGGAGGCTCTGATGATGACTCAGGTTGTAAGGATTGTTCATTCTGCCCAAAGACAACCATCTCCAAATGTGGTCCTTGCTCAGCCGACCTCTGCTGCTGCATGAACCGGATTGCTTCTCCTCTTATAAGGCTCTCAGCACCACCCAGCCTTTGGGATTCCATAGCACGGCGGAGGGCAGCTGCGATGTCTTCATCAAGCCATAAGGCTGGCTGGCTGAGGACATCCCTTGTGTTCATTGACAGGCGAAGGGCAGACATAGCATCTCTCCCCCTTTTGGCATCATCAAAGAGGGTGAGGGCCAGGGAGGACGGAGTGGTTGAAGAGGAGGGTGGAGGGTCAGGGCCAAAGCTTTTTGGGGGTGAGGATTCTGGGGAGGAGGTAGGTAAGGTAGTTTCTGGGGATGAGGCAGTGTCGGGGAACCAGGAAGCATTCACAAAAAGATTTTCATAAGGATGAGTGGAGGAATATTCAGTGTAGGAGGTGGTGGAGTGTGGTGTAAATGGTAGGTGGTCATCAGAGAGTGGCTGAAGGCGGGGGTAATCTCTTATATACATTTGGCTGAGGGGGTGAATGGCAGTGTGAAATCCAAGGTGTTCGGCCAGTGGGTTGGATCTAGGTCTAAAGGTGGGGAGACGGAGTGGAGAGCGAGTAGGAGCGCCAGGTCGTGTGATAATGGGAGAAGGAGGTGTAGATGGAGAGTTTAGTGGGGATTGGCGTGGAGAAGGTTGGGGTGAGTCTTGGGTTTGCTGGTCATGGGTAGGTGAAGGTTGGGATTGGTGGTCATGGGTTGGTGATGGTGGGGGTTGCTGGTCATTTTGTGGTGGTGGCTGTGGTTGTTGAGTGTTAAGTGGAGGAGGAGGGGGAAGTTGAGGGTGACCAGAAGGAGGAGGAGGTGGTAGGTTACCTTGTGGTTGGGGAATCTGGAGGTGGGAAAGGATAAGGTCGAGTTTGGCATCCACCCTGGCTAGCCGTGTCTCAACCTGTCCAACTCTATCCTCAAGCCGCTGGATCCGCTCTCCCTGCTGCTGGAAGCTCGTGTCACACTCATCACGGAGAGGACCCACCAAGGAGTCAGGCAGCCTAAAGAGAAGTTCCTCCTTTACTTCCTCGGCAAAGGCTCTGACAGTAGCTGGCACTCTTGCAGCACGGCTTGGCCCAGCATGGGAGTCCACTTCCTGATCCCCTGCACCAGATGTAGAGGGGGCTGAAGTCTGAGATGCACTCCCTGCCTGAGATCCTAAGCGAGTGGGCTTAGCAGGCTTGTGATACTTAATGTCCATCTTCCCAATGTTGGTCGCCCCCACAGGAGCACACTTGACATTTTCTTCCTCCAAGTCAGATGTGGCCTTGATCAGTTTCTTCTCAAGGAGGAAGGCAAGGATGGTGGGGTAAGGAAGAAATCCAGCCTTGTCGTTAACCAACCATCTCTGAAGCTCAAGGCTGATTAACTGTCCAGGGTTGATCGGCTGGTGGGAGAGAAATCTGGGGAACCACGGGTTGTCCAGCAGTGTGAACTCGTTGAAGTTGCCTCCCTTATGTGTCATCATGCGGAGTAGACATAATACAAGAGCCTGTAGGAGTCAGACATCTTGGACACCTTCTTGTTATCGGTGCCATACAACTTCTCGAGTTCCTCCTTGCTGTACTTGAGGGACTCAGGGTAGAGCCATTCATTCATACCCTCTTTTGTGATCCCCATCAACTCATTGAGAGTTCTCCAGGTGAAACTGAAGGTTTTCCCCCTTACTGTGGCAGTGAAGGAGAGTCTGCTGATTTGCTCCTTTCCATCAACCTTTTTGTACTTAACCTTGCTAGAGAGGGATTGACAGAAGACTCGCAGGACGTTGATGTTGTAGTCTTGTTTGATCCCCAGCCAGGGCATGTATTTCTCGAGGTAAGGACGCAGATGAGCAAACCCTAGATCATCAATCTTTTTCAGATCGATGAACAACCCGTTGTTGAAGTAGGGCTTGATGGTCTCAAACTTGGAGGCAACAGGCTCCAAGGCCCCATCTCTGTAGATTGTAGGGTCATCCTCTTCAACCCTTTGTTTCTTAGAAGAAGGCTCCTCAGCGAACTGAACCTTCTTCTTTCCTTTCCTTTTGGCTTCCCTTGCTTGTTCATGCCCAGATGCTTCTGGCTGTTCTGCTACTCTCTCAGAGTGTCCAGGCTGGTCCTGGACTTGTTTATTCTGCCCTTGTGTTTGCCCAAAAGTTTCATGGTGTTCTTGATGTTCTACACGGTGTTCATCGCGATGCCCAGATTTTCCAGAATGTTTATGACTTGATTTCCCACTGTTGGATTTATGTTTCTTGGATGAGGAAGATTTCTTTGTAACTGGGTTTATTTCATGTGATCCGGCCATTTTTGTGTGGATTTTGTGGTAAAGTGAGATAAAATGTATGAAGAAGATGAAGAACAGTGAAAGAACAATGAAGAAGATGAAGAGAAAACGAGAGAATATGTGGGTGAAAATGTTGCAAGTAAAAAGTGAAAGTGAAAAATGACACCCTATTTATAGGCGAAGTAACTGAGGGTAAAATGGTCATGCATTTTCAGATGAAAACCAAACGTTTGCACATTGGGTAACGTAAACAATTTAATTGAAACAGCGCACCTTATGACACGTGTTGCTTCATCTTTTCAGAAAAGGCACAACTCCCCATGGAGGGAGATGAAACGTTTCTGAAGTGACGTGTCTCTTAGTCTGGCACTAGCGCTCTCTCAGTTTCAACCCTCAGTGTCAGCGAATGATCATCCGAAAGTAGTTTTGCTTCCGGTTGCACTTGCTTAAGATTTAACATTGGGTACCTGCAAAAACAAATATTGGCACTCCGATGCCTAAGTTAGTATTGTTGTTGGTTTTAATCAATCAAGTATAATAAAAAAAAATTACACCTCATTTGGGTTTACCATTCCCAAATCACCTCTATGAAAGTAAATTGGTCAACCCCCAGAGGCTTGGTGAAGATGTCAGCAAGCTGTTGTTGAGTGGGGACAAATTGTACTTTGACATCATTCTTTTGAACATGGTCTCTGATGAAGTGATGTCTGACATCAATGTGCTTTGTCCTTGTGTGCTGAACCGGATTCTTGGCCAGGCTGATTGTGCTTGTGTTGTCACAGAGGATGGGTGCCTCAGGGAACTCCAAGCCAAGATCTCTTAGTTGGTTCTTCAGCCACAGCACTTGGGCACAACAGCTTGCGGCAGCGATGTATTCTGCCTCAGTGGATGACAATGACACGCAGGTTTGCTTCTTGCTAGCCCAAGACACCAAACAACCACCAAGGAAGGCGCATTGTCCACTGGTGATTTTCCTATCTGTTTATAACCTGCATGGTCAGAGTCAGAGTAAGCCCACAAGAACTCTTGGTTACCTCTGGGATACCAAAGACCAAGTTCTTGTGTTCCCTCAAGGTATCTCAGAATACGTTTAACACATGTTAAGTGTGACTCCTTGGGGTTGGCTTGAAACCTAGCACACATGCCTACACTAAATTGGATGTCAGGCCTGCTTGCCGTTAAGTATAGGAGGGAACCTATCATTCCCCTGTACATGGGCTGGGTGACAGATTTACCCTTTGCGTCAGCATCGAGTGCGGCAGTGGTGCTCATGGGAGTGTCATACTCCTTGCACTCATCCATCCCAAACTTTTTGAGTAGCTCTCTGCAGTATTTAGCTTGGGAGATGAGATTCCATTTTTCTTCTGTTTGATTTGCAGGCCTAGGAAGAACGTTAGTTCTCCCATCATTGACATTTCAAATTCACCCTGCATAGTTTTAGAGAAATCTTCACAAAGCTTTTCATTAGTTGCCCCAAAAATAATATCATCAACATAAATTTGGACAATTAACATATCTCTATCTCTGTGAAGGATAAACAGTGTATTATCTAATTTGCCCCTTGAGAAACCCTTGCCCAGTAAAAAGCTGCTAAGTCTCTCATACCAAGCTCGAGGAGCTTGTTTTAGGCCATATAGAGCTTTCTTTAGTCTATACACATGTTTGGGGTGCTTATGATCCTCAAAGCCAGGAGGTTGTTCTACATATACCTCTTCTTTGATATAACCATTAAGAAAAGCACTTTTTACATCCATTTGATATAGTCTAAAGTCTTTCATGGATGCAAAAGCTAGAAGAATTCTTATTGCTTCGAGTCTAGCGACTGGAGCAAAAGTTTTTTCATAGTCAATGCCTTCTTCTTGGTTATATCCTTTGGCTACTAATCTGGCTTTGTTTCTTGTAATTTGACCTGTCTCATCCAGTTTGTTTTTGAAGACCCACTTGGTCCCCACTATAGATTGATGAGACGGCCTTGGGACTAGTTCCCAAACTTGACTTCTCTCAAATTGATTTAGCTCTTCCTGCATGGCAATAATCCAGTCGCAGTCCTCAAGAGCTTGTTCAACTGAAGTTGGTTCGATTTGAGATAGGAATGCTCCGAACTCAACTTCATTTTGAACTTGTCTTCTAGTTCTGACACCAGAAGAAACATCACCAAGCACTTGATCAAGAGGATGATCCCTGTGATGTCTCCTAGCTATTGGCAACTGTGCCTCATCAGGCACGGTCTGCACTCCAGGCTCATCACTGGGTTCATCTTCTTCTTTGGGATTGCTTGTTGGTGTTTCTTTTGGTGGTGAGGAAGATGATGGTGGTTTTGGAAGATTAAGTGCTTCATCATCTTCTGTGGATTGTCCCCATGTAGGAGTTTCATCAAATACAACATGCATGGATTCTTCTACAATTTTAGTTCTCATGTTGTATATCCTATATGCTTTACTCCTAAGGGAATATCCTATGAATATACCTACATCAGCCTTTGGATCAAACTTACCCAGATTTACCTTTCCATTGTTATGCACATAGCATTTTGATCCAAATATTCTGAGGTGGCTGATGTTGGGTTTCCTCCCTTTGTATAGCTCATATGGAGTCTTGTCCAAGCCCTTGCGAACATAGGCTCTGTTGGAGATATAGCAAGCAGTGCTCATAGCGTCCGCCCAGAACACTTGAGAAACCTCTTTCTCGTTGAGCATGCTTCTAGCCATCTCCGTCAGAACCCTGTTCTTCCTTTCGACCACTCCATTTGCTGAGGAGTTCTAGGAGTTGAGAAGTTATGTTCAATGTCATTCTGCTCACATAGCTCAGAGAAGCTATGGTTCTCAAACTCTCCTCCATGGTCTGTCCTTATGGCTGTGATTTTGAGCTCTCTCTCATTCTGCACTTTAGCCAGGACAACAAAAGCATCAAAAGCATCTTGCTTAGAGGCAAGAAACATAGTCCAAGTGAACCTTGAATAGTCATCCACCACCACTAGAGCATACAGGTTTCCACCCAAGCTCTTTACTCTCGCTGGCCCAACCAAATCCATATGGATTAGTTCCAAGGGCCTGCTGGTGGAGACTTTCTTCTTGGTTTTAAACGAGGACTTTGTTTGCTCCCTCGTTGACAAGATTCACAAATAAAATCATGCTTTACCTTAAAGGATGGGATACCTATGGCTAGTCCTTTTTAATTAGCATATCAAGTTGAGTAAAATTAACGTGAGCTAATCTCTTGTGCCAAAGCCAACTGTTCTCATCACTAGATATTAAACATTTTTCTTCCAGTTGTTGACATAAGTCTAGTCTAGTATATAGGTTCCCATTTCTGTTTGCCTTAAGTTTGCATTTTAAATTGGCCTTATCTAAATTCAGATCCTGCTTATCAACTATTATGCACTCATTTGAATCAAAGATTACCCAATTTCCTTTGTCAGTGCTCTGGCTCACGCTCAGCAGGTTGTGACAGAGACCGTCCACTAGATAGACGTCTTTGACTGGTCCGACTTCTCCAACTCCAGTGATCTTACCACTTTGATTCCTCCAAAGGTCACTGTGGCTCCATCTATGATCACCAGAGATTTGAACTTGTCTCTGTCTCCAGTCATATGTCTCGAGCATCCGCTATCGATGTACCATTTTCTGTTCTTGGATGCCTTGAGACACACCTGAAATAATCAAGCAAGCTTAGGAACCCAACCTCTCTTGGGTCCTCTGTCATTAGTTTTCAGTGCCCTTGGTCTAGTGTCAGCCTTAACCTTGGCTTATGATCATTTGGAGCCTCTGGCCTAGTGCTGGCTCTAGGCTCTTGGGTTTCCCTGTGGAATGGTTCCTGTTAGAATCTTAAGTTTTGATGAAGACTAAAATATAGAGGATTAGACCAAGTGCCTAGGAAGCAATAGGATAACATAGGATCCCAAGTAAGAGTGCTTCCGGATGAAGATTTACTTTCGGATAGATTAGGACTTGTGCATGCGGATGAATGTTTTCATCCCCCAGCGTCAGCAAGTAAATCACTGGGGAAATAACTTAGTCCATGAGAATTAGGTACACGAAACCTTAAGACTAAGATATGACTCAACCGGAAGTGAGTTTGCTTCCTGTTAGATTTAGACTGACGCAGAGCGATAGAATAGATATTACCCCAAGCGTCAGTGAGTCTACTTCCCCAAGTGAAAGCGCTTCCTGTTAGGCTTAGACTGGCGCAGAGCGATAGAATAGATATTACCCCAAAGCGTCAGTGAGTCTACTTCGCCAAGTGAAAGCACTTCCTGTTAGATTTAGACTGGCGCAGGTTGATAAACTAAATATAATCCTAAGCGTCAGTGAGTTCACCACGTCAAGTAAAAGTGCTTCCGATAGCTCAGTGACTAGCGCTGAGTGGTGGAATGAAATACACCAAGCGAGAGTGAGTTATAATCCTTCATCCAGTGGTTTTACTTTCGGATGCAAGAATGCTTCCGGATGCATCATAGACCAAATAAGAACACAGTCTAAGTAAACTACTCCCCATAGCAAACAAGCTTCCCACAGCATGTATAATTCTTATATATATGTATTGCTATGTTGGACTAACCAGTATGTGCAGAACATGGTCACGCTTCCGGATGCAAATGAGCTTCCGGATGGAAAGACTCTTGACATTGGGACTCAGAGCTTAACACTTGCGGAGCAAGATTACCACTTGCGGATGAATGATGATCATCCGTCAGCAAGAGTACAAGAGTAAAACATCACATACTCAGAAGTCAGAATGCTTTTGTCAGAGCAGAGGTGTCAGGACTACTTTTCAGAGATAAAGCAAGTCAACCCTGCTAAGCATTAATGAAGATGTACTTCTCAACGGTAACATAGGATTAACGGCCTTATTCAAACGTTCATATTCAACCTGCCACAGAAGCCTATGAAGCCGAGTATAAAAGAGACATTCATTTAGAAGAGAAGAGAATGGAAGAAAAAGAGAGAACAGAGCAAAGTATCTGATATATCATATTCCTCATTCTATACATCTTCTACTACTCTCAGATCCAGATTTGTGATATTTTTCAGAGAGTGATTTTATTGTACTTAAGTGAGTAACATCATCCACTCTTAGAGAGAATTAGTTTTGAGCTTAAGTGTTTAGCACAATCAGTTCATAGAGTGAACATAGTGTAAACTTACAATTTGTAAGGGGGAGCATTTAGAGGTTGTCTAAATCTCCATAGGTTGCAAGTTAGCCCGTAAAACTAGCATTTGTACGGTTTGCAGGTGAACCCGTTGTAAAACCTGTGGGTTGTTAGGTGAACCCGTGCTCGTAAAACCTAAAGTGTAAAGGCTTCTCTTGTGCCGGTTTAAACAAGATAGTGGATTGAAAATCTCAGGTGGAGCCTGGGGACTGGATGTAGGTCTGGGTGACCGAACCAGGATAAATTTATGTGTACATAAATTTACATTCAAACATTCTATTTTGCATCACATAACATACTGACTTGTGCATATCACTACTTCGTAAATATTATCACCAAGCACAAGCAGTCTTTCGAAAAGAAGATTTAAAAGTTTTTATTCCCTCACCCAATTCACCCCCCCCTCTTGGGTGACAGCCACGTTTATCATTTGATATCAGAGCAAGGTCACTTGTTTAAAGGATCCAACGATCTCAAGTGCAAAGACCTAGGCTGATTTGGGTTACAAAATGTGTTTTGAAGGTTTTGATCATACTATCCCACCTGTGTTAGAAAATGCTGATTTTTACTTATGGAAGGGAAGGATGAAAAGTTTTATACTATCCACTGATTTCAAAATGTGGGATGTCTTTGAAAAGGACTCTGATTTCAAACCAAAAGTAAATTGGACAGAAGAGGACAAAAGTTTATTTTACTTAAACCTTAGAGCAATGCAAATTCTGCACAAAAGTTTATCTGACAATGATTACCAGAAAATTAAACATTGCTCTAGGGCTATAGATATTTGGAACACTCTTGATACTATGTATGCTTCTAACCAATTTCTTGAAGTTAAGGCTGTCCAAAGCTCACTATGTGCTCCCTGTGAACCCACCTTTGATGAGCTACTGGATGGTGATGTAGTGGAAGCTAGTATCAGCAAAGAGAGTGTGGATCTCCGCCTAGAAGATTCAGAAGCTGAGGAAAATGAGGTACCTAAACTTGAAACTTCTGAATTGCAAGATATGTATAATGAGCTACATAATGAATTCTGTAAACTTGCAAAAGAAGTTCTAGGCTTAAGAAAAAGGAATAGGGAACTTGAGGAACTTATTCCTTCTTTTACAACCAAGGAGTCCAAAGTCCCACTCATAAGAGAAGATTTTTCAAAAGACCCTGAGATTTCAAAAGTTAATAAACATAGAGTCTTTGAAAAGAAAACTGACCACCTTAATAGTGATAAGAAATCTGATTCTGAACATCATCCCATTATCTGTCATTATTGTGGTAGAACTGGACACATTTCTCACACATGTAATTTTAAGAGAAATTTAAATGTGAGGAATAAATATATATAGATCCCCAAAGGACAAGTAAGGTCCAGCACTAACCATGTAGGACCCAAGTACAAATGGGTACCAAAACACCCTTCTAGTGCCTTACTTGTGCAGGAAAGATCAAGAGTTCCTCTTGGCCCAAAGAAGAAACTCGTGGTGATGTCACTGCTGCAACTACCTGGTTCAATCATAAGAAGCAGTGCGCTACCACAAGGAACAAAGACCTTGTCTCAGGGATAAGCTATCACAGAGTTCCATTCAACTATCCTGAGAAGGACAAGAGAGAGAGGATGTCTCAACTCACATGGAGAAAACCTGCGAATCCTGTCTCTCCTAAGAAAGTGCTTCAGGACAAGGATAAGTATAAAAGATCTCCTTGGGTAAGCAAGGGATTGTTTAAGGTTGAAGCATGCAACAGTAAAATCTCCTATGCAAATGTTAGATGGACATATTGAGATTTTACAACAAGCATCATAAGCATGAACATTATAGAGCTAATAAGAAGATTCACACAATGTTCATACTGTACATACTATCTATGACTATCTTATCAGAAACATGTATAACCATGTGCACATAGTCATAGTTGATTTGCAATGTCATATTCATAATGAATAATCTTCAGGTGCATGTGAATCACAATTTCCTACAAACTGACAAGTCAGATCCAAGTCTGGATACTGAAAAGAGAAAATGGGTTATTTGATATATTGTAGGAAAGAAGACTGAAAGCAACAAGGAGGGAAAGAGAGAATTGACATTCATCACAATCAAATGATGCTGAGTCAATCAATGGAAGATTTCTTTCTTGAAATTCTTTTGGTCTTCACGACAAGGATGATAATGGAGAAGAAAAATAGCTCAATGTTGTTGCCTCTTCTCCTGACACAAATGTGAAGCTGTATGGAAGTACAAAAAGACAAAGCCTGATTTAATTGACTTAAATGGCTGAGAGCAGATGTACAACTCAAATGAGGTATTCAATGTTAAATCTTAAGTAAGTGCAACCGGAAGCAAAACTACTTCCGGATGCTCTCGTGCTGACGCTGAATGACTACTCAAGGCAACCAGGAGCGCCTGTCCAACCGGAAGCAAAGTCACTTCCGGATACTCTTTTGCTGGCGCTGGATGATAATTCAATATGATCAAGAGCGCCAGTGCCAGACCAAGGGACACATCACTTCAGAAAACGTTTCAACTTCCTCTATGAAACGTTGTGCCTTCTCTGAAGCAACACGTGTCATCAGGTGTGTCGTTCCAACTTAAAACTTACGTTACCCAATGTGTGAAAATTTGAAAGACTATACCCATTCTATCCTCAGAAGCTTTACCTATAAATAGATGTAACTTTCACCTTCACTTTTTACTTGCATTATTTTCACTCGCATCTTTTCTCTGAAAAATTACTTCATCTCTTCATTGCGTTCTTCATTTTTACACACTTCTCGCATTTCATCTTTATTTTCACAACATTCATACAAAAAAAATGGCCGGTACGAATGAATCCAACCCAGTCATCCAGAAAACCTCTTCTTCCAAGAAACATAAATCGAAATCTGGGAAATCCACTCACAAGCATTCTGGTAAATCTGGGCACCATAAAGAACATCATGAAGAACATCATGAACGCCATGAAGGTTCTGGGCAATCACAGGGACAGGATGAAAAACGTCCAGGGTCAGCCTGGAACTTCTGATCAAGTAGAACAGGTAATGGTCTCTGAACAAGAGAGGAATGCTCAGAGAAAGGGAAAGAGAAGAAGTTCAATTTTCTGAGGAGCCTTCCTCCAAGAGGCAGAGGGTTGAGGAAGAAGATGATCTCACAGTTTATAGAGATGGGGCATTGGAGAGTGTATCCGCCAAATTTGAGACATCCATTCCCATCTTCAACCATGGCCTGTTCATCAATCTAGACAAGTTGGATGAACTAGGGTTTGCTCATCTGCGCCCTTACTTGGAAAAGTATATGCCTTGGCTGGGCATCAACCAGGACTACAACGTCAACGTCCTGCGAGTCTTTTGCCAATCCCTCTCTGGCAGAGCTAAGTACAGGAAGGTGGATGGGAAAGAGCAAGTCCACAAACTCTCCTTCACTGCCACTGTAAGAGGAAGAACCTTCAGGTTCACTTGGAAAACCTTGAATGAGATGATGGGAATCACAGAAGAGGATATGAATGAATGGATCTACCCTGAGTCTCACAAGTACAGCAAGGAGGAACTCGAGGAGTTGTATGGCACCAATAACAAGAAGGTGTCCAAGATGTCTGATTCTAACAGGCTCTTGTACTACGTCTACTCCCGGATAATGACTCATAAGGGAGGCAACTTCAACGAGTTCACATTGCTGGACAACCCTTGGTTCCCTAGACTCCTCTCGCGCAAACCTTTCAACCCTGGGCAGTTGATATGCCTAGAGCTTCAGCGCTGGTTAAGCAATGACAAGTCAGGTTATCTTCCCTATCCCACCATCATTGCCTTCCTCCTTGAGAGCATCTGATCAAGGCTACATCTGCTGTGGAAGAAGAGAATGTCAAGTGTAAGCCTGTGGGAGCAACCAATATGGCAAGGATGGGGATCAAGTATTTCAAGCCTCCTAAGCCCACTCGCTCACGCTCACAAGCCAGTAGTGATTCTGGGACTTCAGCCCCCTCTGCATCTGGAGCAGGGGATCAGGAAGTTGACTCACATGCTGGGCCAAGCCGTATTGCAAGAGTGCCAGCCTCTGTTAAGGCTTTTGCCGAAGAAGTGAAGGAAGAACTTCTCCTCAGATTGCCTGAATCCTTGGTGGGTCCTCTCCGTGTTGAATGTGAAGCTGGCTTCCACCACCAAGGGGAGCGAACCCAACGGCTTGAGGAAAGAGTAGGACAACTCGAGAATCACCTTGCCAGGGTGGACGCAAAATTAGACCTCATCCTCCAGCACCTACAAATTACCCAACCTCATCACAAGGTAACTTACCACCTCCTCCTCTCTCAAAAATCCTCCTCCTCCTCCTCAAAATCCTCCTCCTCCTCCTAATCACCCTCAACTACCACCTCCTCCTGCCCAACACTCAACAACCTCAGCCTCCACCACAAAATGACCAACAAACCCCACCATCACCCAACAATGACCAACAATCCCAACCTTCACCTACCCATGACCACCAAACCCAAGACTCACCTCACAACTCTCCACGCCATTCTCCTAGAAAACTTCTCATCCTCACCTTCATCATCCTCATCCTCGCCCATTCCCACACGACCAGGTGCCCCTACACGCTCTCCACTCCGCTTCTCCAACCCTACCCATCAAAGCCCTAGACCCATAGGATCTGAAACAGCCGTTCACCCCCTCAGCCAACCATACGGCGAGTATCCCCGTCTTCAACCACTCTCCGATGACCATTTACCTTTACCCCTGACTCCGCCAACTACAAAGAATACTCCTCCACTCATCTTATACAGATCTCTTTGTCACCTCCAGTTGCTTCCCAGACCCTCCTCAAACTCCTGAACACCTATCTTCTCCCACATCCTCTACCTCTACCTCTACCTCTACCCTCTCACCCTCCCCTCCCAAGAAGTTTGGCCCTGAACCACCTCCATCCTCCTCCACATCCACTCCATCCCTGGCACTCACCCCTGTTGATGATGACAAAAGGGGGAGAAATGTTATGTCTACTCTTCGCCTTCGTATGGCCACAAGGGATGCCCTCAGCCAGCCATCACTCTGGATTGATGAAGATATCACGGCCGCCCTGCGTCGTGCATATGAGTCTCAGAGGCTGAGTGGTGCAGAGAGCCTTATAAGAGGAGAGGCCATCCATTTCATGAAGCAGAAGAGAGCGGGTTGAGCAAGGACCACAATGGGATATGGTTGTGTATGGGCAGAATGAACAATCCTCACACCTGAGTCATCATCAGAGCCTCCCAAATAAAACAAGTAGAGAGATGGTTGAGGAGATCATAATGAAGTGGGGACTGAAGAGACCCAACCATCCTCCCATTGTGATAGCCAAGCCTGTTCCTGCATCCTCTGGGCAAGAGTCTGAGATCCCTTCATCTGAGCAATCTTCTGATCCTCCTCCCTCGTCTGAGCCAGCAGCCAGATTCAGTGCACCCAGAAAGAAGGCCGTTGCTAGAAAACGTGCCAGGAAGTTCATTGCCACCACTGAATCTGATGAGTCTGAGGAAGAGACTCCATCTGACCTACCTGAGCAAGGAACATCATCTGCCCAGGTTGAGCAAGAAAATCCAGTGGTTCAAGCAGTTCCAATTCTGAAGGAGGTCAAATTGGAAATTGAAGACATGACTCCTGATGAATTTGAGAGGTTGGATTCACTGACAAGTTATCCTTTGGTCAGATGGCTTGCCTCGATGCTGAAAGAGCAAGTGCCATGCCCACTCTCCAATTGACAAAAGCAAAAGGAAGAGCAAAGGGAAAGGGAAAAGGAAAGTCCAGGAAGTTGAGGAGGATCCCAACTTCCCTGTATGGAATGTGAGAATCCGGGCTGTCCACTATCCCAATGGAGAGGTCTCCTACTTCGACGATGCTACAGGTTTCCCTGGGTATGAAGAAGTAGAGAACATGAAAAGGGCATACGAGGAGTCCATTGAATCAGAGAGGCTCAGGAGGGAAAAAGAGGAAAAAGAGCTTCAAGAGATCATTGCCCAGATAAACCAGAGTGAGCGTGAGGAAAATGAAGAGAGACAGAAAGAGAGGGAAAAGAAAAAGAGACACAAACTCTAACCCCCAATCCAAACATTTCTGTTAATTTTGTTTTTCATGCATATTTTCATTCGCATTTAGTGAAATTTATTTGTATACATTCTTTACTTGTATATGTTATTTGATTGTATAACTCTGACTTGTAACCTCTGCTTGTCAATAATTTTTGTCTGAGTTACTTGTTCTTATCCATTGCTTTTATTCTCTTGCTAATCCTTCCTTAGGAACTTAATCGATAAAACTAGGTTTGTCATCATCAAAAAGGGGGAGAATGTTAGAATCTTAAGTTTTGATGAAGACTAAAATATAGAGGATTAGACCAAGTGCCTAGGAAGCAATAGGATAACATAGGATCCCAAGTAAGAGTGCTTCGGATGAAGATTTACTTCCGGATAGATTAGGACTGTGCATGCGGATGAATGTTTTCATCCCCCAGCGTCAGCAAGTAAATCACTGGGGAAATAACTTAGTCCATGAGAATTAGGTACACAAAACCTTAAGACTAAGATATGACTCAACCGGAAGTGAGTTTGCTTCCTGTTAGATTTAGACTGACGCAGAGCGATAGAATAGATATTACCCCAAGCGTCAGTGAGTCTACTTCCCCAAGTGAAAGCGCTTCCTGTTAGGCTTAGACTGGCGCAGAGCGACAGAATAGATATTACCCCAAAGCGTCAGTGAGTCTACTTCGCCAAGTGAAAGCACTTCCTGTTAGATTTAGACTGGCGCAGGTTGATAAACTAAATATAATCCTAAGCGTCAGTGAGTTCACCACGTCAAGTAAAAGTGCTTCCGATAGCTCAGTGACTAGCGCTGAGTGGTGGAATGAAATACACCAAGCGAGAGTGAGTTATAATCCTTCATCCAGTGGTTTTACTTCCGGATGCAAGAATGCTTCCGGATGCATCATAGACCAAATAAGAACACAGTCTAAGTAAACTACTCCCCATAGCAAACAAGCTTCCCACAGCATGTATAATTCTTATATATATGTATTGCTATGTTGGACTAACCAGTATGTGCAGAACATGGTCACGCTTCCGGATGCAAATGAGCTTCCGGATGGAAAGACTCTTGACATTGGGACTCAGAGCTTAACACTTGCGGAGCAAGATTACCACTTGCGGATGAATGATGATCATCCGTCAGCAAGAGTACAAGAGTAAAACATCACATACTCAGAAGTCAGAATGCTTTTGTCAGAGCAGAGGTGTCAGGACTACTTTTCAGAGATAAAGCAAGTCAACCCTGCTAAGCATTAATGAAGATGTACTTCTCAACGGTAACATTAGGATTAACGGCTTATTCAAACGTTCATATTCAACCTGCCACAGAAGCCTATGAAGCCGAGTATAAAAGAGACATTCATTTAGAAGAGAAGAGAATGGAAGAAAAAGAGAGAACAGAGCAAAGTATCTGATATATCATATTCCTCATTCTATACATCTTCTACTACTCTCAGATCCAGATTTGTGATATTTTTCAGAGAGTGATTTTATTGTACTTAAGTGAGTAACATCATCCACTCTTAGAGAGAGTTAGTTTTGAGCTTAAGTGTTTAGCACAATCAGTTCATAGAGTGAACATAGTGTAAACTTACAATTTGTAAGGGGGAGCATTTAGAGGTTGTCTAAATCTCCATAGGTTGCAAGTTAGCCCGTAAAACTTGCATTTGTAGGGTTTGCAGGTGAACCCGTTGTAAAACCTGTGGGTTGTTAGGTGAACCCGTGCTCGTAAAACTAAAGTGTAAAGGCTTCTCTTGTGCCCGGTTTAAACAAGAATAGTGGATTGAAAATCTCAGGTGGAGCCTGGGGACTGGATGTAGGTCTGGGTGACCGAACCAGGATAAATTTATGTGTACATAAATTTACATTCAAACATTCTATTTTGCATCACATAACATACTGACTTGTGCATATCACTACTTCGTAAATATTATCACCAAGCACAAGCAGTCTTTCGAAAAGAAGATTTAAAAGTTTTTATTCCCTCACCCAATTCACCCCCCCTCTTGGGTGACAGCCACGTTTATCAGTTCCAGGCTCGAGATCCTTGTCCTCTCTTGGTTTCCTTTGCAGGTGGAGGATCCTTTGTAGCCTTGGTTCCTTTAGGGACCCATTTGTAAGAGCTACTTGCTCCATGCTTCTTGGCATTACAGGTGGACATGGAGTGTCCTTTCCTGTTGCAGTAGTTACAGAAGCTGAAGGGTGAGGAGCTATGACTAGTGGCTTTATGGAAGAACTTTAAGTAGGGCTTTACTTTTGGTTCCACCCACTTTTTCCCTCTAGGAGTATATCCTAAGCCAGTCCTATCCCTATATGCCCTTTGATTCATTAAGATTATATTTAACATTTCTGAACCATTTGTAAACTTCTGCAGGGCATTTTGCAGCTTGTCTTTCTCAGCTGAGATTTTGCTGCAATTGGGGCAGCTCTCAAGTGTTAAGGCATTTGGTTCTGCTTGGGGAGAACCTTGGCCATCCACTACCGGAAGCTTTCTAGCTTCCGCTAGCTCTTCACTTAGTGAGTCCACCTTGGACTCAAGTGATTCCTTTTTAGTTTTTAACACTCTATAGGCTTTACATAATCTAGAGAATTCTTCATGAACCTCATTGTAAGTCTCTTGTAGTTCAGAAAGAGTTACCTCATGATCTTCGTGAGTGAGGTCAAGATCTGAAGATGCTTCCTCATCATCTTCTCTGGCTACCAGGCAGAGGTTGGCAACTTCTTCCTCATCACTTGCTTCGTCATCTGAGCTATTCACCCAAATGGAGGAAACAAAGGTCTTTCTTTTGTCTTTGCTTTTTGACCTCTGCAGACTGGGACACTCAGCCTTGAAGTGACCAGGCTTCTTACATTCAAAGCACACAGGGATCTTTTCCTTCTTGTATCCCTTCTTCTGGCTGGAGTCACCTTTCTGAAAGTCTCCTTTCTTTCTGAAGAATTTTCTGAACTTCCTCACCATCATAGTCATCTCCTCATCATTCATTTCCTCCTCATCATCATCATCATCATCGATCACCTTGTTGGGAGCAACAAGGGCAAGATTCTTGGCTTTGGATGAGGTTTGAGGAGCTCTTTGAGCTAGCAGAGTAGGCTCATATTCGGCTAGAGAACCAAATAGTGCGGTGATAGAGCTGGTTGATTCTCCTTGGACTTCCTGTAAGATAGTTACTTTGGTGATCCAGTCACCCTTAAAGATCTTTAGGATCTTGCTTACTTGCTCTCTTTCAGGAATATCCTTACCCAGTGAGGCCAAATTGTTGATGAGATGAGTGAACCTGAGCTCCAGCTCTCTGATAGGCTCAGTGGGACTAAGCATGGCGAACTTGTGAAATTCTTCCACCAGCATCTCAACACGTCTTGCTTTTACTCCCCTGGTTCCAGAGTGAGCAGCCTCAAGAGCCTCCCACATATCTTTAGCATTTTTGTGGTGGCTGATCCTGTGAAACTCTTTGGGACTGAGAGCACACTGGATGTAGTGCATGGCCCTATGCTTCAGTTGGACTAGAGCATAGTCCTCAGGGGTATATCTGGCTCTCACCTTAGCAAACACATCCTCATCTATGGGAGTTTGATCCCCACGTTTGATTACATCCCAGAGTCTAATGTCACTTGACTTTATGTAAGTCTCCATTCTAAACTTCCAGAATGGATAGTTATACCCATCGAAGCCTGGGGGCTTGTTGGGTTGAACAGAGACATCTGGTAGAGAGTAATCTGTATCCATTACTAAATCTTTGCTTTCTGGATTCGTTGGAATCGAGTGAGAAAGACCCGCTCTGATACCAAATGAAAGTAATGGATGCACAAGAGGGGGGTGAATTGTGCTTCAAAATAAATGCTCAAATAAATCAACACAAGAGTTATACTGGTTCGGTCTACCTGAGCTACGTCCAGTCCTCAACCACCCAAGCCGAGTTCCACTATATCTCAGGTTTTAAAACGGGTTCACCTGAAACCTTACAACCGCAAGTTTTGCACGGGATCACTTGCAACCTTACAACTACAAGTTTTACACAGGCTCACTTGTAACCTTTCTAACTAGCTCCCCCTCACACCTAGCAAGGGGTTAACCTTTACACTTAAAGGATTTTTCTGACTAAGTTCTCTCAAAGAACGGATGGTGTTACACACTTAAGTACAATCAACGCTCTTATAACAAGAAGAGACTTAACAACAAAGAGTACAGAATATGTAGATGAAAAGGATCACTCGATGTGTTAAATGCTCTTTACTTTTCTGGGCAGCTTTGAATGCTTGAAGGTGTTCTTAGTTTCTCGCTCTAACTTCTCTCAAGAATATTCAAAGATAATTGTTGTTGTCATAAATGAAGTTGAGCCCCTTTATATAGTCTTCAAACATCCTCACATTTGGTAGGTGGGTTAGCCGTTTGAATATGGCCGTTTTTCCCATGTTACCGTTTGCCCAATAAATGCTTCATCAATGCATGGCAGGGTTGACTTGCTTTATCTCTGAAAAGTAGTCCTGACACCTCTGCTCTGACAAAAGCATTTTGACACTGCATCTCTGAACGTTCTGACATTCTGATTGCTTGCGGAAGCAAAATCACATCCGGAAGCAACCTTACTTAGTGTGCTGCACTTGAACGTTAGTTTAGCAATATAAGCACATAGTCACATGCAAGTACTTGGCCTATTCTTTCATATTTTAGTCTTCATCAAAACTTAAGATTCTAACAAGTCTATGCCTTCTTCTTGGTTATACCCTTTGGCTACCAATCTGGCTTTGTTCCTTGTTATTCGACCAGTCTCATCCAGTTTGTTCTTGAAGACCCATTTGGTCCCAACTATGGATTGATGAGACGGCCTTGGGACTAGTTTCCAAACTTGGCTTCTTTCAAACTGGTTTAGCTCTTCCTGCATGGCAATAATCCAGTCACAGTCCTTAAAAGCTTGTTCAATTGAGGTTAGTTCAATTTGTGACAAGAAAGCTCCAAACTCAACCTCATTTTGAACTTGTCTTCTGGTTCTGACACCAGAAGAAACATCACCAAGCACTTGATCAAGAGGATGATCCCTGTGATGTCTCCTAGCTGTTGGCAACTGTACCTCCTCAGGCACCGTCTGCACTCTAGGTCCATCACTGGGTTCATCTTCTACCTTGGGATTGCTTGCTGGTGTTTCTTTTGGTGGTGAAGATGATGGTGGTTTTGGAAAGTTTAATATTCCATCATTTTTTGTGGATTGTTCCCATGTAGGATTTTCATCAAATACAACATGCATTGATTCCTCTACAGTTCTAGTCCTCATGTTGTATACTCTATAAGTCTTACTCCTAAGGGAATACCCTATGAATACACCTATATCAGCTTTTGGATCAAACTTACCCAGATTTACCTTTCCATTGTTGTGCACATAGCATTTTGATCCAAAGATTCTGAGGTGGCTGATGTTGGGCTTTCTACCTTTGTACAGCTCATAGGGAGTCTTGTCCAAGCCATTGCGAACATAGGCTCTGTTAGAGATGTAGCAAGCAGTGCTCATAGCGTCCGCCCAGAACACTTGAGAAACCTCTTTCTCATTGAGCATGCTCCTGGCCATCTCAGTCAGAACCCTGTTTTTTCTCTCCACTACACCATTCTGCTGAGGAGTTCTGGGAGCTGAGAAATTGTGATCGATGTCATTCTCCTCACACAGCTCTGAGAAGCTGTGGTTCTCAAACTCTCCTCCATGGTCTGTCCTTATGGCTGCAATCTTGAGATCTCTCTCGTTCTGCACATTCTTAACCAGGACAACAAAAGCATCAAAAGCATCTTGCTTGGAGGCAAGAAACATTGTCCAAGTGAACCTAGAATAGTCATCCACCACAACTAGAGCATACAGGTTTCCACCCAAGCTCTTCACTCTTGCTGGCCCAACCAAATCCATGTGGATTAGTTCCAAGGGCCTGCTGGTAGAGACTTTCTTCTTGGTTTTAAACGAGGACTTTGTTTGCTTTCCTCGTTGGCAGGATTCACAAATATAATCATGCTTAACTTTAAAGGAAGGAATCCCTATAGCTAGCTCTTTCTTAATAAGCATATCAAGTTGTGTAAAGTTAACATGTGCTAGCCGTTTATGCCAAAGCCAACTATTTTCATCACTAGATATTAAACATTTTTCATCTAGTTGTTGACATAAATCTAAGGTGTATAGGTTTTCATTCCTATTTGCCTTAAGTTTGCATTTTAGATTGGCCTTGTCTAGATTAAGATCATGCTTGTCTATTATCATGCACTCATGTGAATCAAATATTACCCAGTTTCCTTTGTCAGTGCTCTGGCTCACGCTCAGCAGGTTGTGACAGAGACCATCCACCAGATAGACATCTTTAACAGGTCCAACTTCTCCAACCCCAGTGATATTTCCGCTTTGATTTCCTCCAAAGCTAACTTTGGCTCCATCTTTGATCACCAGAGATTTGAACTTGTCTCTGTCACCAGTCATATGTCTCGAGCATCCACTGTCAATGTACCACTTTCTGTTCTTGGATGCTTTGAGACAGACCTGCATAGAATAGACAAGCTTAGGTACCCAACCTTTATTGGGTCCTTTATCATTAGTTTTCATACCCCTCGGTCCAGTGTTGACCTTGGGTTTGTGATTGTGTTGTGCCTCTGGCCTTGTGTGGGCTCTAGGCTGACGAACTTCCCTTGGAATATGTTTCCAAGTTCTAGGTCCTTGTCCTCCCTTAGTTTCTTTCTTTGAGGATCCTCATTTACCCTGGTTCCTTTTGGAACCAACTTATAGGAGCTATTAAGTCCATGCTTCTTTGCATTGCAGGTGGACGTGGAGTGTCCCTTCCTGTTGCAATAGTTGCAGAAGCTAAAGGGTGTGGAGCTGTGACTAGTGGCTTTGTGGAAAAACTTTAAGTATGGTTTTACTTTAGGTTCCACCCACTTTTTACCTTTATGCTTATACCCTAATCCAGTTTTATCCCTATATGCCCTTTGATTCATCAAAATAACATTTAACATTTCATAACCATTTGTAAATTTTTGTAGGGCATTATGTAGTCTATCCCTTTCAGCAGAGATTTTACTGCAGTTGATGCAGTTCTCTAATGTTGAGGCCTTGGGTTCCGCTTGGGGATCTCCCATGCCATTTGCTACCGGAAGCTTTTTGGCTTCCGCTAGCTCTTCACTTAGTGAGTTCACCGAGAACTCAAGTGATTCATTTTTCCTTTTCAACACCTTGTTGTTAGAATCTTAAGTTTTGATGAAGACTAAAATATAGAGGATTAGACCAAGTGCCTAGGAAGCAATAGGATAACATAGGATCCCAAGTAAGAGTACTTCCGGATGAGGATTTACTTCTGGATAGATTAGGACTTGCGCATGCGGATGTATGTTTTCATCCCCCAGCGTCAGCAAGTAAATCACTAGGGATTTAACTTAGTCCATGAACATTAGGTACACAAACCTTAAGACTAAGCTATGTTTCAATCGGAAGCGAAGTTGCTTCCTGTTAGACTTAGACTGGCGCAGAACGATAGAATAGATATTACCCAAAGCGTCAGTGAGTCTACTTCGCCAAGTGAAAGCACTTCCTGTTAGATTTAGACTGGCGCAGGTTGATAAACTAGAGATAACCCCGAGCGTCAGTGAAAATGCAACATCAAGTGAAGTTGCTTCCTGTTAGACTTAGACTGACACAGGCTGATAAAAGAAATATATCCCTAAGCGTCAGTAAGTTCACCACGTCAAGTAAAAGTGCTTCCGATAGCTCAGTGACTAGCGCTGAGTGTTGGAATGAAATACACTAAGCGAGAGTGAGTTATAGTGAACAAAAATCCTTCATCCAGTAGTTTTACTTCCGGATGTAAGAATGCTTCCGGATACACCATAGACCAAATCAGAACACAGTCTAAGTAAACTACTCCCCATAGCAAACAAGCTTCCCACAGCATGTATAATTCTTATATATATGTATTGCTATGTTGGACTAACCAGTATGTGCAGAACATGGTCACGCTTCCGGATGCAAATGAGCTTCCGGATGGAAAGACTCTTGACATTGGGACTCAGAGCTTAACACTTGCGGAGCAAGATTACCACTTGCGGATGAATGATGATCATCCGTCAGCAAGAGTACAAGAGTAAACATCACATACTCAGAAGTCAGAATGCTTTTGTCAGAGCAGAGGTGTCAGGACTACTTTTCAGAGATAAAGCAAGTCAACCCTGCTAAGCATTAATGAAGATGTACTTCTCAACGGTAACATAGGATTAACGGCTTTATTCAAACGTTCATATTCAACCTGCCACAGAAGCCTATGAAGCCGAGTATAAAAGAGACATTCATTTAGAAGAGAAGAGAATGGAAGAAAAAGAGAGAACAGAGCAAAGTATCTGAAATATCATATTCTTCATCCTACACATCTTCTACTACTCTCAGATCCAGATTTGTGATAATTTTCAGAGAGTGATTCTATTGTACCTAAGTGAGTAACATCATCCACTCTTAGAGAGAGTTAGTTTTGAGCTTAAGTGTTTAACAAAATCAGTTCATAGAGTGAACATAATTGTAATCTTACATTTGTAAGGGGGAGCATTTAGAAGTTTTTCTAAATCTCCATAGGTTGCAAGTTAGCCCGTAAAACTTGCGTTTGTAAGGTTTGCAGGTGAACCCGTTGTAAAACCTGTGGGTTGTTAGGTGAACCCGTGGTCGTAAAACCTAAAGTGTAAAGGCTTCTCTTGTGCCTGGTTTAAACAAGAATAGTGGATTGAAAATCTCAGGTGGACCCTGGGGACTGGATGTAGGTCTGGGTGACCGAACCAGGATAAATTTATGTGTGCATAAATTTACATTCAAACATTCTATTTTGCATCACATAACATACTGACTTGTGCATACCACTACTTCGTAAGTATTATCACCAAGCACAAGCAGTCTTTCGAAAAGAAGTTTTAAAAGTTTTTATTCCCTCACCCAATTCACCCCCCCCTCTTGGGTGACAGCCACGCTTATCATTTGGTATCAGAGCAAGGTCACTTGTTTAAAGGATCCAACGATCTCAAGTGCAAAGACCTAGGCTGATTTGGGTTACAAAATGTGTTTTGAAGGTTTTGATCATACTATCCCACCTGTGTTAGAAAATGCTGATTTTTACTTATGGAAGGGAAGGATGAAAAGTTTTATACTATCCACTGATTTCAAAATGTGGGATGTCTTTGAAAAGGACTCTGATTTCAAACCAAAAGTAAATTGGACAGAAGAGGACAAAAGTTTATTTTACTTAAACCTTAGAGCAATGCAAATTTTGCACAAAAGTTTATCTGACAATGATTACCAGAAAATTAAACATTGCTCTAGGGCTATAGATATTTGGAACACTCTTAATACTATGTATGCTTCTAACCAATTTCTTGAAGTTAAGGCTGTCCAAAGCTCACTATGTGCTCCCTGTGAATCCACCTTTGATGAGCTACTGGATGGTGATGTAGTAGAAGCTAGTATCAGCAAAGAGAGAGTGGATCTCCGCCTAGAAGATTCAGAAGCTGAAGAAAATGAGGTACCTAAACTTGAAACTTCTGAATTGCAAGATATGTATAATGAGCTACATAATGAATTCTGTAAACTTGCAAAAGAAGTTCTAGGCTTAAGAAAAAGGAATAGGGAACTTGAGGAACTTATTCCTTCTTCTACAACCAAGGAGTCCAAAGTCCCACTCATAAAAGAAGATTTTTCAAAAGATCCTGAGATTTCAAAAGTTAATAAACATAGAGTCTTTGAAAAGAAAACTGACCACCATAATAGTGATAAGAAATCTGATTCTGAACATCATCCCATTATCTGTCATTATTGTGGTAGAACTGGTCATATTTCTCACACATGCAATTTTAAGAGAAATTTAAATGTGAGAAATAAATATATATGGATCCCCAAAGGACAAGTAAGGTCCAGCGCTAACTATGTAGGACCCAAGTACAAATGGGTACCAAAACTCCCTTCTAGTGCCTTACTCGTGCAGGAAAGATCAAGAGTTCCTCTTGTCCCAAAGAAGAGAACTCGTGGTGATGTCACTACTGCAACTACCTGGTTCAATCATAAGAAGCAGTGCGCTACCACAAGGAACAAAGACCTTGTCTCAGGGATAAGCTATCACAGAGTTCCATTCAACTATCCTGAGAAGGACAAAAGAGAGGATGTCTCAACTCACATGGAGAAAACCTGCGAATCCTGTCTCTCCTAAGAAAGTGCTTCAGGCCAAGGATAAGTATAAAAGATCTCCTTGGGTAAGCAAGGGATTATTTAAGGTTGAAGCATGCAACAGTAAAATCTCCTATGCAAATGCTAGATGGACTTATTGAGATTTTACATTAAGCATCATAAGCATGAACATGATATGGCTTATAAGATATTTCACACAAAGTTCATACTCTACATGCTATCTATGACTATCATTATCAGAAACCATGTATAACCATGTGCATATAGTCATAGTTGATTCGCAATGCTATATTCATAGTGAATAATTCTTAAGTGCATAAGAATCACATACTTCCTACAAACTGACCAGTCAGATCCAAGTTTGGAGACTGAAAAATGGGAAAAGGAATCATTTGCTATTTTGTAGGAAAGAAGGTCCGAAGGAACAACAATTTTCATGATCATACCTGATCAGAGCAATGTATCAAATCTGAATGAGCTGTTGTTCATACTGGGCTCCGAGTGCTACTGCTCCTGAAATTGAAAAGATCAAACACCACATGCCAAGATCAAACAAACTACTACTTGACGCAAATATAGCTTTAATTATGAAAGCTTGATCGATGTGGATGCACAAGAGAGAACATCAACAAGTCCCTCAATGTTAAATCTTAAGTAAGTACAATCGGAAGCAAAACTACTTCCGGATGCTCTCGTGCTGACGCTGAATGACTACTCAAGGCAACCAGGAGCGCCTGCCCAACCGGAAGCAAAATCACTTCCGGATACTCTTTTGCTGGCGCTAGATGATAATTCAATATGATCAAGAGCGCCAGTGCCAGACCAAGGGACACATCACTTCAGAAAACATTTCAACTTCCTCTATGAAACGTTGTGCCTTCTCTGAAGCAACACGTGTCATCAGGTGTGTCGCTCCAACTTAAAAACTTACGTTACTCAATGTGTGAAAATTTGAAAGACTATACCCATTCTATCCTCAGAAGTTTTACCTATAAATAGATGTAATTTTTCACTTTCACTTTTTACTTGCATTATTTTCACTCGCATCATTTTCTCTGAAAAATCTCTTCATCTTCTCCATTCTTCTCTACACACTTCTTGCATTTCATTTTACCATAACATCTATACAAATGGCCGGTTCTCATGAATCCAACCCAGTCTCCCAGAAAACCTCTTCTTCCAAGAAACACAAGTCAAAATCTGGGAAATCCAGTCACAAACATTCTGGTAAATCTGGGCACCATGAAGAACTTCATGAAGATCATCATGAACGCCTTGAAGGTTCTGGGCAATCACAGGGACAGGATGAAAACGTTCAGGGTTAGCCTGGAACTTCTGGACGAGTAGAACAGTCAGTGGGTTCTGAACAAGAGAGGGATGCTCAGAGAAAAGGAAAGAAGAAGAAGGTTCAATTTGCTGAGGAGCCTTCCTCCAAGAGGCAGAGGGTTGAGGAAGAAGACGATCCCACAGTTTATAGAGATGGGGCGTTGGAGAGTGTATCCGCCAAGTTTGAGACATCCACTCCCATCTTCAACTATGGCCTGTTCATCGATCTGGACAAGTTGGATGAACTAGGGTTTCCTCATCTGCGCCCTTACTTGGAAAAGTATATGCCTTGGCTGGGCATCAACCAGGACTACAACGTCAATGTCCTGCGAGTCTTTTGCCAATCCCTCTCTGGCAGAGCGAAGTACAGGAAGGTGGATGGAAAGAGCAAGTCCACAAACTCTCCTTCACTGCCACTGTAAGAGGAAGAACCTTCAGGTTCACTTCGAGAACCTTGAATGAGATGATGGGAATCACAGAAGAAGATATGAATGAATGGATCTACCCTGAGTCTCACAAGTACAGCAAGGAGGAACTCGAGGAGTTGTATGGCACCAATAACAAGAAGGTGTCCAAGATGTCTGATTCTAATAGGCTCTTGTACTACGTCTACTTCCGGATGATGACGCATAAGGGAGGCAACTTCAACGAGTTCACACTGCTGGACAACCCTTGGTTCCCTAGACTCCTCTCGCGCAAGCCTTTCAACCCTGGCCAGTTGATATGCCTAGAGCTTCAGCGCTGGTTAAACAATGACAAGTCAGGTTATCTTCCCTATCCCACCATCATTGCCTTCCTTCTTGAGAAGCATCTGATCAAGGCTACATCTGCTGTGGAAGAAGAGAATGTCAAGTGTAAGCCTGTGGGAGCAACCAATATGGCAAGGATGGGGATCAAGTATTTCAAGCCTCCTAAACCTACTCGCTCACACTCACAAGCCAGTAGTGCTTCTGGCACTTCAGCCCCCTCTGCATCTGGAGCAGGGGATCAGGAAGTTGACTCACATGCTGGGCCAAGCCGTATTGCGAAAGTGCCAGCCTCTGTTAGGGCTTTTGCCGAAGAAGTGAAGGAAGAGCTTCTCCTCAAATTGCCTGAGTCCTTGGTGGGTCCTCTCCGTGTTGAATGTGAAGCTGGCTTCCACCACCAAGGGGAACGAATCCAACGGCTTGAGGAAAGAGTAGGACAACTCGAGAATCACCTTGCCAGGGTGGATGCAAAATTAGACCTCATCCTCCAGCACCTACAAATTACCCAACCTTCATCACAAGGTAACATACCACCTCCTCCTCCTCCTCCTCAAAACCCTCCTCCTCCTCAAAACCCTCCTCCTCCTCCTAATCACCCTCAACTACCACCTCCTCCTCCGCCCAACACTCAACAACCTCAGCCTCCACCACAAAATGACCAACAAGCCCCACCATCACCCAACAATGACCAACAATCCCAACCTTCACCTACCCATGACCACCAAACCCAAGACTCACGTTCATCATCCTCATCCTCGCCCATTCCCACACGACCAGGTGCCCCTACACGCTCTCCACTCCGCTTCTCCAACCCTACCCATCAAAGCCCTAGACCTATAGGATCTGAAACAGCCGTTCACCCCCTCAGCCAACCATACGGCGAGTATCCCCGTCTTCAACCACTCTCCGATGACCATTTACCCTTTACCCCTGACTCCGCCAACTACAAAGAATACTCCTCCACTCATCCTTATACGGATCTCTTTGTCACCTCCAGTTGCTTCCCAGACCCTCCTCAAACTCCTGAACACCTATCTTCTCCCACATCCTCTACCTCTACCTCTACCCTCTCACCCTCCCCTCCCAAGAGGTTTGGCCCTGAACCACCTCCATCTTCCTCCACATCCACTCCATCCCTGGCACTCACCCCTGTTGATGATGACAAAAGGGGGAGAAATGTTATGTCTACTTTTCGCCTTCGTATGGCCACAAGGGATGCCCTCAGCCAGCCATCACTCTGGATTGATGAAGATATCACGGCCGCCCTGCGTCGTGCATATGAGTCTCAGAGGCTGAGTGGTGCAGAGAGCCTTATAAGAGGAGAGGCCATCCATTTCATGAAGCAGAAGAGAGCGGCTGAGCAAGGACCACAATGGGATATGGTTGTGTATGGGCAGAATGAACAATCCTCACAACCTGAGTCATCATCAGAGCCTCCTCCAAATAAAACAAGTAGAGAGATGGTTGAGGAGATCATAATGAAGTGGGGACTGAAGAGACCCAACCATCCTCCCATTGTGATAGCCAAGCCTGTTCCTGCATCCTCTGGGCAAGAGTCTGAGATCCCTTCATCTGAGCAATCTTCTGATCCTCCTCCCTCGTCTGAGCCAGCAGCCAGATTCAGTGCACCCAGAAAGAAGGCCGTTGCTAGAAAACGTGCCAGGAAGTTCATTGCCACCACTGAATCTGATGAGTCTGAGGAAGAGACTCCATCTGACCTACCTGAGCAAGGAACATCATCTGCCCAGGTTGAGCAAGAAAATCCAGTGGTTCAAGCAGTTCCAATTCTGAAGGAGGTCAAATTGGAAATTGAAGACATGACTCCTGATGAATTTGAGAGGTTTGGATTCACTGACAAGTTATCCTTTGGTCAGATGGCTTGCCTCGATGCTGAAAGAGCAAGTGCCATGCCCACTCCTCCAATTGACAAAAGCAAAAGGAAGAGCAAAGGGAAAGGGAAAAGGAAAGTCCAGGAAGTTGAGGAGGATCCCAACTTCCCTGTATGGAATGTGAGAATCCGGGCTGTCCACTATCCCAATAGAGAGGTCTCCTACTTCGACGATGCTACAGGTTTCCCTGGGTATGAAGAAGTAGAGAACATGAAAAGGGCATACGAGGAGTCCATTGAATCAGAGAGGCTCAGGAGGGAAAAAGAGGAAAAAGAGCTTCAAGAGATCATTGCCCAGATAAACCAGAGTGAGCGTGAGGAAAATGAAGAGAGACAGAAAGAGAGGGAAAAGAAAAAGAGACACAAACTCTAACCCCCAATCCAAACATTTCTGTTAATTTTGTTTTTCATACATATTTTCATTCGCATTTAAGTGAAATTTATTTGTATACATTCTTTACTTGTATATGTTATTTGATTGTATAACTCTGACTTGTAACCTATGCTTGTCAATAATATTTGTCTGAGTTACTTGTTCTTATCCATTGCTTTTATTCTCTTGCTAATCCTTCCTTAGGAACTTAATCGATAAAACTAGGTTTGTCATCATCAAAAAGGGGGAGAATGTTAGAATCTTAAGTTTTGATGAAGACTAAAATATAGAGGATTAGACCAAGTGCCTAGGAAGCAATAGGATAACATAGGATCCCAAGTAAGAGTACTTCCGGATGAGGATTTACTTCCGGATAGATTAGGACTTGCGCATGCGGATGAATGTTTTCATCCCCCAGCGTCACCAAGTAAATCACTAGGGATTTAACTTAGTCCATGAACATTAGGTACACAAACCTTAAGACTAAGCTATGTTTCAATCGGAAGCGAAGTTGCTTCCTGTTAGACTTAGACTGGCGCAGAACGATAGAATAGATATTACCCAAAGCGTCAGTGAGTCTACTTCGCCAAGTGAAAGCACTTCCTGTTAGATTTAGACTGGCGCAGGTTGATAAACTAGAGATAACCCCGAGCGTCAGTGAAAATGCAACATCAAGTGAAGTTGCTTCCTGTTAGACTTAGACTGACACAGGCTGATAAAAGAAATATATCCCTAAGCGTCAGTAAGTTCACCACGTCAAGTAAAAGTGCTTCCGATAGCTCAGTGACTAGCGCTGAGTGTTGGAATGAAATACACTAAGCGAGAGTGAGTTATAGTGAACAAAAATCCTTCATCCAGTAGTTTTACTTCCGGATGTAAGAATGCTTCCGGATACACCATAGACCAAATCAGAACACAGTCTAAGTAAACTACTCCCCATAGCAAACAAGCTTCCCACAGCATGTATAATTCTTATATATATGTATTGCTATGTTGGACTAACCAGTATGTGCAGAACATGGTCACGCTTCCGGATGCAAATGAGCTTCCGGATGGAAAGACTCTTGACATTGGGACTCAGAGCTTAACACTTGCGGAGCAAGATTACCACTTGCGGATGAATGATGATCATCCGTCAGCAAGAGTACAAGAGTAAACATCACATACTCAGAAGTCAGAATGCTTTTGTCAGAGCAGAGGTGTCAGGACTACTTTTCAGAGATAAAGCAAGTCAACCCTGCTAAGCATTAATGAAGATGTACTTCTCAACGGTAACATAGGATTAACGGCTTTATTCAAACGTTCATATTCAACCTGCCACAGAAGCCTATGAAGCCGAGTATAAAAGAGACATTCATTTAGAAGAGAAGAGAATGGAAGAAAAAGAGAGAACAGAGCAAAGTATCTGAAATATCATATTCTTCATCCTACACATCTTCTACTACTCTCAGATCCAGATTTGTGATAATTTTCAGAGAGTGATTCTATTGTACCTAAGTGAGTAACATCATCCACTCTTAGAGAGAGTTAGTTTTGAGCTTAAGTGTTTAACAAAATCAGTTCATAGAGTGAACATAATTGTAATCTTACATTTGTAAGGGGGAGCATTTAGAAGTTTTTCTAAATCTCCATAGGTTGCAAGTTAGCCCGTAAAACTTGCGTTTGTAAGGTTTGCAGGTGAACCCGTTGTAAAACCTGTGGGTTGTTAGGTGAACCCGTGGTCGTAAAACCTAAAGTGTAAAGGCTTCTCTTGTGCCTGGTTTAAACAAGAATAGTGGATTGAAAATCTCAGGTGGAGCCTGGGGACTGGATGTAGGTCTGGGTGACCGAACCAGGATAAATTTATGTGTGCATAAATTTACATTCAAACATTCTATTTTGCATCACATAACATACTGACTTGTGCATACCACTACTTCGTAAGTATTATCACCAAGCACAAGCAGTCTTTCGAAAAGAAGTTTTAAAAGTTTTTATTCCCTCACCCAATTCACCCCCCCCTCTTGGGTGACAGCCACGCTTATCACTTGTAAGCTTTACATAAACGAAAGAACTCTCTATGAACTTCGTTATAAGCTTCTTGGAGTTTAGGAAGAGTTACCTCATCACCATGGATGGAGTCGAAGTCTGAAGATGCCTCTTCTCCATCTTCTCTGGCAACAAGGCAAAGGTTTGCAACCTCTTCCTCATCACTAGTTTCTTCGTCAGAACTATTTACCCAGATTGAGGATACGAAGAGTTACCTCATCATCATGGATGGAGTCGAAGTCTGAAGATGCCTCTTCTCCATCTTCTCTGGCAACAAGGCAAAGGTTTGCAACCTGTTCCTCCTCAGGAATGTTCTTCCCAGAGAGGCGAGGTTGTTTATGAGATGGGTGAATCTAAGCTCCAAGTCTCTGATTGGCTCATTTGGAAGCATAGTGAACTTGTGAAACTCCTCAACCAGCATCTCAACGCGTCTGGCCTTCACTCCCTTGGTTCCGGAATGAGCTGCCTCAAGAGCCTCCCATATTTCTTTTGCTGTTTTGTAGTGGCTTATCCTGTGGAACTCCTTCGGGCTCAGGGCACATTGAATATAGTGGATGGCCTTGTAGTTCAGTTCCACTTGAAAGTAATCATCATTGGTGAAGCGTGATCGAGGCTTTGCAAAACCTTCATCATCTAGTGGAACATTGTCCCCATTCTCTATCACATCCCAGATTCGAAGACCACTGGCTTTGATGAAGTTCTCCATCTTGAACTTCCAGAAGGGATAGTTATACCCATCAAAGCCTGGAGGCTTGTTTTGCTGCATAGCTACATCGGGAAGAGAATGATGTTCAGCATCCATCACTCGATCTTTGCTTTCAAGATTCGTTGGAATCAAGTCAGAAAGACCCTGCTCTGATACCAAATGAAAGTGATGATGCACAAGAGGGGGGGTGAATTGTGCTACCAAATAAAGTAAGAAAATTAAAACACGCAAGATCTTATACTGGTTCGGTCCAACTCTTGACCTACGTCCAGTTCTCAATCACCCAGATTGAGTTCCACTATACCCCAGGTTTTACAACGGGTTCACCTGGAACCTTTACAACTGCAAGTTTTACAACGGGATCACTTGCAACCTTACAACCACAAGTTTTACACGGGCTCACTTGCAACCTTACAGACTCGCTCCCTCTTACTACCTGTAAGGGTTCAACCTTTCAAACAAAGGATTTTCTAACTTAGTTCTCTATAAGAACAGATAATGTTACTCACTTAAGTACAATGATTGCTCTCAATAAATGAAAAGACTTAACTACAAAGAGTACAAGATGGATAATAAATAAAACTCTCAATGTATTAAGTGCTCTCTTGCTTTTCTGGGCAGCTATGAATGCTTGAAGAGTATTCTCGGTTTCTCTCTCTAGATTTTGTGATTTCTCCAAGTCATCTTCATAAATGAAGATGAGCTTCTTTATATATGCCTTCAAGTATTCTATCTCTTGGTAGGTGACAAGGCCGTTTGAATATAGCCGTTATTCCCTTGTTACCGTTGCTCATTAATGCTCCATTAATGCTCAGCAGGGTTGACTTGCTTTATCTCTGAAAAGCAACTCTGACAACTCTACTCTGCCAAAAAGCACTCTGACACTGCACTGTTGTACGTTCTGACATTCTGATTGCATCCGGAAGCAACATCACTTAGTGCTGCACTTGAACGTTAGTCTAGCAATATATTAACTCATAGTCACATGCAGTGGGAATTCATTTAATATTAGGAAGTTCTCTTACTTCCGGAAGCAATTCCACATCCAGAAGTACTCCAATGTTATGACTTAGACTTTTACTCACTGACGCTCGGTGTCGCCTAGTCCAATAGGCAGCGCTAGTCATTAAGCATCCGGAAGCATTCCTGCATCCGGTTGCGTCCTAACTTAGTCTTAAGGATTTTACACTTCTAATCATTCATAGACTGAGTTCTGACTTAGTGACTTACTTACATCCGCTGAGGGATGAGTCATTCATCCGCGAGCGCTAGTCATAGTCCATCCGGAAGTAAATCCACATCCGGTTGTACTCTTACTTGTGGTTCTATATTAACCTAATTTTCTAAGTGTTTAACTTGTTCTTTCATATTTTAGTCTTCATCAAAACTTAAGATTCTAACAAGGCCCACAAACTTTACTCTCTCATCATTACCCCTACTTTTCATCTCTTACCCTTTCCATTTCTAATTCTTAATTTTCTTTCTTGCAACCAAACACACTCTGAGTGTCTAATAAGAGAGTGAGTGTGTAATTATTGGGCAAGGGCAGTTTAGTCTTTTAGTATTTGAAATATATTAAAGTAAGGTCCTTAGGGACCATACTTTAATTTGAGGAGTTTATGAGACTTTTCTAGTATTAAGTTCCTTGTGAGTGACCTTACATTAATTTTCCCTTAATTTTTTTATTATTCCTCTGTAATTTTCTTTTACAAAAAATAATATATACATTTAAGGGAGAATTAATTAGAGGTCCCATGTAAGGAACATAATTAAGATGAGATATCGTGAATTGTAAACACTAGGTTATAAATTGTTATTGTATGACCAAGAAGTTGTGATTTACAACTCGTAGGATCTCATCTTAATCATCTTTCTTCCATGGGACTTCTAATTAATTCTCTCTACATTTAAACTCATATGATACATATTTGGGTTAAAGGTCATTTTGGCCACTAAACTATTTTGAAAGTCTCAATTTAGCCTACGAACAATAAACGGTCTCATTCTGGCTTATAAACAATAAAAAAGGTTCAATTTGACCACTGGACTAATGGAAACTACTAAAATGCCCTTTGAGATTTAATTAATATAATTTTTGAGAATGTGGGCCCCACATTTAAAATAAATACTCACCCCACCTCACCCACCTCTCTCTCTCTCTCCTGCCTCCTTTCCCTCACCTCACCCACCGTCCCCTCCATCTTCTTCCTCTCCCCCTCCTCCCATTTTCTCCAACACCACCTGAAATAAATAATGCTTCTGAACATTTGATGGTCTGAGGAATGTATATGGATTATGTGTCACCTACAATTTCATCTAACCATGAATCGGACTCAACTTCAATGAATCGAGCCCCTATTGCGTTGCACAGAAGTTGAAGTCGTCCATAGCCCATCCACCGTAAACAACCTGCTAAGGGGTACAACGACACCAAGGATCTACTTAAAGAGTTCTTCAAGGTATCAGCCATGGCGGATGGTGATGATGAAAGCCAAATATTTGGTGGTGAACTGTAGAAGAAGAGTGGAAGAAGAGTATATATCGAAAATGGCGATGTTAGATTTGGTTTATTAAGCATAGTTTCATTTGAGGTTCTTATTTTCATTTGAGGTTCTACCTATCAAGATCCTCTCAACTAACATACTACCCTTCCATATAAAGCCTTTTTTAAGTACAAAAAAGATATCGTTTAGAAAGATCTTCAAATAAACTGGGTTGTAAACATAAATTTCCTCCAAAATTTGTCCATTAAAAAAACATTTTACACATCAATTTGATAAAATTTAAATTATTTCAAACATTCAAATGCTGGGTAAATGTATTGATAAACCATTTGTTCTTGAGTATTCATTTTATACCAAAAAATAGATGATTTTTTTGGTAAGGGTTACCAATTCCAAAACTTAATATTTCTTCGTCAAATCAATTCAAGACCTCATGCATTGCGAATTTGCAACCATTATCTCATGGGGCTTCATCCAAGCAACATGCTTCTATCTCTAAACTATAGATATAAAAGCATGCATCACTAAACACTCTTTTCGAGGATTTTACACGTTTATTAGCATCATTTGTGCCATGGTCAATATGATGTTTTGGCCTGCGTCAATAGGATTTTTTTGACCTGGCTCAATAGGATGATCTCATATTTTTTCACGCACTTGGTTGAATTTGCTCATTTAGAGTATCATTTAAAGAATCAATAAGTGATTGTAATGCAATATTTGAGAAAGTACGAGAAGCTTTGATCATATGAACAGACACAAATTCTTCATCTCAAGGCTTTGTTTGAGAATCTGATTCAGCAAATCCTTAACATGTTTTTGTTAACGTATAAATGGCATAGAAGCCTCAAGTCACAAGGTAAATGTTCATAACGATGATTACTAACAAAGAAAAATAGATAATTACCATGAACAAGGTACTTGCTAGTAGTATTAAAAAAGAAACAAAAAGGCCAATAAAGATCCAATAGGTAAAGAGATTTGGTTTAAAACTAAAAGGGTGTGACTTTGAATTCCACCTATATGAAAAACTTGTTTGTGGGTAATAACTTCCTTTATAATCACTTTTTGAGGGTAAACACCTCCCGTGCCCTGGTGAACCCGCAACACAATTCACCTATTTTTCTTTTAAATAAGGGAGTGTAAAATACTCACTCCGTTCCTAAATATAAGAGCTAATGAATTTTTTTGAGAATTCTAAGAAAGTTAAATAAATTTTTTTAAGAATTATAAGAAAGATAAATAAGGTAATTAAAAATTAATTTTCCTAACGTTTTGGGAAAATGACATATAAAGCCTACCCAATTGGGAAAAAGGACAATTGAGGTGGGTAAATTGTGGAAATGACAAGTTGGGTCATTTGAACTTAAAACACATTATTTAATTTTGTGAAAAGACTAAAATGCCCCTGAAAACATTAAACATAACCCATTTGCTAAAACATCTGAGAACACTCACCCCTCTCCCTATTTGCGAAGCTTCAGCTCAGACAACCCTTGAAACCCTAGCCCACCATTTGCGAAATCTGTGAAACCCTAACCCACCATTTGCGAAATCAGTGAAGACGAAGACGAAGCTGAAGTCGGTCATCAAACTCGCAGTGAAGCCGAAGTTGAAGCCCGCCGTGAAGTCGAAGGCGGCCACCGTTCACCCACCGTGAAGTCGAAGCTGTGTAGTCGAAGTCGAAGCCGTGAATCCGTGAAGTTGAAGACGCGAAGTCGAAGTCGAAGCTTTATATAGGTTTGATTTCCTTTCTCATTTTAGTTTTCCTTTCCATTCACCCACCGTTCACTCAGGCACTTGTTTCACTTCTTTGATTCCCTTTCTCGGTCTAAAAATGGTGCCTTTGTTGAAGTCACGCCACCAAATCATATTAATCTAGCATGAACGAACAATTGGTTTGCTTGAGTTGATGATTTCGCAAATTCTTATTCTCCTCTGTTTCTGACCGTTTCCTTAGTATGTGTATGGTGTTTATTTTGTGAATATGGTGTGTAGTAAGATAGATTATTATTGTTTTAGTTCATGCATGTCAAATATATGAAGAAATCTGAAATTAACTTCTCCTTTTCATATGTCCATTTGGGGCAGTTTGAGGATGCAATTTGTGACTAAAATCCTAAGACATTTTGACTCTTAATAATGTTGATGTTTGCTTCTGTAGTCGTTAGTGTTGATGTTTTTCTATAGTCGTTAGTGTTGATGTTTTTCTATAGTAAATGTTGATGTTTGCTTCTTTGATTTCTAGTTAACAAAGGCATGGTTAAGTTTATTTTGGGCTGTAAATACTCATGAGTGCACTGTATGATCTGTTTGTTTTGTTATGGTTTTGAAAATGATTCAAAGCTCAAAATATTGGTCAAGTGCATACATTTTCCTCCTAATGGTAATTTGAGATGATGACTTTTATTTTATTTGGGACTGTATTGCAGAAAAATGGCCGGCAATAAAGAAAAAATCACCTCTTCTAGGATTACTGGTCTCAACCTCTTCAGGCAGAAGTGGTTCTGCACGAGAGAAAAGAAAACCAGAGAATCGACAGTAGACTTGAATAGTGAAGTTATAAATGATTGGAACTCCTTAATAGAGGATGAAAGGTCAAAGTATAACAAAGAAGCAAAGAATTTGAAGCCGCAAAGAAAGGTGGTGAAGAGTAATGTAGCTTTCTACACTAGATGTTCACCGCAGAGATTTTGGGGCTTGATTGAGGTAATAGCGAAGAGTGCAAAGTGGATGGAACGGGCCAAAACCATTGGTTTTGGCCATATCCTTAGCTTACAAAGCTTGAACCTTCTGAGAGATCTTCTTGATGTCATCCTGCAAAGTTATGATCCACCGACACAAGAACTGCGAATTAGGGGAGTAACGAAGAAGATATTTGTGGAAGATATAAGGGATCTACTTCGATTGTCTTGTAGTGGGAAAGAGGTAAGCTCGGATGTACAGGAGGATGATGTAGCCTACAGGAAGCTGAAGTCAAAATTTCAAGGAGCGAAATTTGCAGACTTGTTAGGCTTGATAAAGGATGCGAAGGAAGAGAAGGAGTTTGATTTGTTATTTATGATGTACACTCTTGGGACTTTTTTATGTCCATCTGCAAGCCCCTACGTTAGTGAGCGTCTGATAAAGGTTGTGCACAACACTAGTGCAGGGGTTGATCAATATGATAGGGCCATATACATATGTAAAGAGCTTCTCAAAGAGATCGCTCGATACAGACAATTTAAGGACGAAGAAAAGTGACAAGCATTATGTAGGAGATTGTTTATATTTTGTACTAGTATGTTTTTGATATATTCTAACATGAAAATGTTTACATTAGCTCTACAATCATAACTTGTGGTGTGATTTGACATGTGGGTATTGGTGATGCAGATTTATTTTTGTGAGCACTTTGTTGTGAATGAGGTGGAACACCATGTCAACCCTTTAAAGTTTTGGACGGCCAGCCGGATAAAGAAAGTGGTGGAAGTTGAGAGAGACAACTACAAAGGCATTCTAAACAAAGGCATTCCACAAAAGCGTGTGCCAGCCAACGTAGCTGCCCTGTTGGACCCGGTAGGTGTTGGAACCTTTCTTGTGTTGTTATACGTCAAAAAAATGACACTACTAATATAGTTGACATGTACGACATACAGGAGCATCTTGCAGGGATTCCGGCAAGACCTTCGGGTGTGACCAACTTCATTGCATCTTCCACAACGATAAATCTTTTTGTCTTGAAATTGCGACTCATGCCTCTTACTTTTAGGCCGCCCAGAAGCTCGGCTGGTTTTAGATGGATACAACAATGGAAGAGACGTGACGTCCTCCAACAACATGTAGCTGCTTAAGTTCAGCATGTCAATAGTCACAACTGGAATCATGCCTTCGTCATATATTCTTTGTTGGGATGTGACTTTGAAGTATTCATCGACATAATCATAAACATTACCATGAAAATGCTTGATCGCCAAACAAGCATGTGTACATGGAATGCTCGATTGTTGCCACAAGCACAAGAACACTGTCGAGACCTTAGATCAACAGTCAACGTACGACCATGCCTATTGCGGATGCCAAACCGATCACCATGATATGCTTGCACTACCATATGCTCGGATGTCCCAATATTGATATGTTCCTTTATCTTGCTTTCAATTCTCGGACCAACACCATTTTTCCATTTGTCCATCGCTTGAAATGAGGCATACATCTTCTTGGCCAGCTTTTCACGGTGTTCATGGATGAGTTGTGTGACCATGTGTTGTCTCTCCTTAACCATCCAAGCATTAAAGGATTCAAATATGTTTGTAGTAATGTTGTCCCACAACTTGAAAGAAACTTGCATATAGCCCACCTTTCAACATCGCCATCACTAAGCAACCACTCATGCATTTCCGGAAAGGCATTTTCCATGTTGCTCATAGCTCTATTAAACTTGTGCTCAGTCCTTGCATAAGCAATATTGTCTAATAAAATCAGCCCATCCGACTTCATTTGTTGGCTAATACGCCTACCATTCCTATTAATTTTATTCATCTCCGAGCTAAAGTTCTCCTTGACATGCCTATAATATGCATGTCTCTCCCTTCCAAATATTTCTTGTACAACCCCTTTGATTGCTTGGTGACGATCTGACACAATTGTCAACTCAATTGATCCAACTATTAATTTTATTCTCTGCAAGAACCAAGTCAAATCATCAGATGTCTCCCCTCCAATAATTGCCATTGCAAACGGGAACAAATCATTATTTGCATCATGCGCGGATGCTGCCAGTAGTGTTCCCTGGTATGGGCCGCTTAAGTGTGTTCTATCTATGTACAATACATGTCTATCATCAGTCAAAAAACCCTTTACACAGCAGCCATAGGCGATGAACACCCGCTTAAATATGTGCTTAAATAACATTGTGTCCCCTATACTTTCCTCAGTCGACTCCCACTTAGCCACGGTTCCGGGATCAGTCTCCTTTAATCTCTGACATAACCATGGTATTAGCATGAAAGAGTCTTTAGCTCTGCCCTGTAGGTCGTCCAGTGCCCTTTGTTTTGCACGATAAGCTTGCCTGTAACTCAATTGCACACCATACTCTGTGAGCAAAGACTTTCTAATCTCATTTGGCTTCTTGTCCATGTGATCACAAACCTCATCAATTATAAGTGATGAAGTCAAGCTAGCCATCGCACTATTGGTTACTTTCAGATGGTCTTGCGCACTATGATCATGTTCATCCATAAATTTTGTGACCCGCATCAAACTGGTCGTCTTGCCCACTGCATTTGCCGTTAATTTCCATGCACAACCATTTACTTTACGGTACACTGACATTCTGCTACTGCTGTTTCTCTTAAATGCATACTCAAACTTGTTTGCAACGCTATATTTGTACAAAGCCTTTTTAAACTCATCTGCGTCTGCAAACGTTTGCATCGGACCTGTGAATAAGTTCCTCCATTTTGCTGAGTTTAGCTCCGTGGCTACAATATGTGTCTGTGTAGGTGTGTCACGGTACAAACTATTGTCGCTTCCAACAACTTGGGTAGTGCGTTCCACACCACCATCAAATGGCAAAGGTGGAGTGACATTTTCCACAGCCCTTGGACTCAAACTTGAGGAAGGTTATGATGGTCCAGTTAAACTAGCAACAATACATCAACAATGTCAGAATTAACAACAACAATGTCAAAGTTAAAAACATCATCATAACTAATAACCACACATGTAGCATAAGGGAAAAGAACTTACATGTATACATAATTCCTTATTGAAGATGAAATATCATTCCCTCTTGATGCAATGTATATGTGGTCAATCCCTTCATGATAGGCAAACAAGTTCATAACCTCGTCATCATCATCTAGATTGATAAGCATCTTCTCATCATGTCTCACAGTATATTTCATGTCACAAATATTGCAATCTAATCCAAGCCATGCTGCTATCATGGACATCAAAGCATCAAATGTTATTCCCTCCCTCATTGATTTCATCTTCAAGTAACCGCCATTGTATTGCACAACGCCTTCAGGATTAATTTCAAACTTCCCTCCAATATGGAAGTAACAACATAGTTCTTTAACTTGATGTGCCATTTTTGCTTCCCTGTAACATGCCAAATAACCAAAGTAACATGCGTATTAATCACAGTTGCATGCATTTTAACCATAGAAACATGCATTTTTATTTCCAAAACCTAATCAATGCAACAGTGAATGAACATCTACTTCACCATCTTCATTACATCTAAGTCCACCTGAACTTCTTCTTCCACCATTAAATTCTAGACAAGGTTTTAGGGTTATACAATACATATACATAATTTTTCTATTTCATACCTTAAAAGATACAATGACCAAACCAACTTGAAGAGAGTAGTTTTTCAATCTTCATCTTGTATTAGTTTTTCTTTTGATCATGAATTATTATAGTCCTCAACAATTTTCAACCCAAAAAGGAAGAAGAAAACAAAGTTGTTGATGTGTAAATACCTCCTAACCTCCACCCAAGAAGGATAAATACCTTAGCTCCGTCACCCAACGTCCACCGCCGTTAGCTCCGTCACCGTCACCGTCACCGTTACGGTTTTGTGTTCATTCTCTGTTTCATTTTTTGCTTTCTAGTGGGTGTGAACATCGTGTTTTTTCTTTTTGTTTAGTGTGAGATTCATGTTTGGTTGTGTTGTAATATATAGATTACTAAAGAGCACTTTAGTCTTTTCCCCAAATGTGGTAATTTGTTTTGAGTTCAAATGACCCAACTTGTCATTTCCACAATTTATCCACCTCAATTGTCCTTTTTCCAATTGGGCAAACTTTATAAGTCATTTTCCCTTTCTCTAAATATGTTTATTTTACTTATAAATTAACATATAGTCTAATAATATTCATAACATCTTATGGTTAAGTGGTTAATTTTACTTTCTTAGAATTCTCACCAAAAAAAAAGTCAACTAGCTCGTATATTTTAAAATAGAAGGAGTAACTATTATGGGGAAAAGACAAATAAAGTTCTCTGAATATGTAAAAGGACAATAAAAGTCGCTAAATTTCAAAAGGACAACCAAGATCAAAGACACTTAATTAATCACTGCAGCATCCCATTAACATCATGCATATTTAACCATTACATCATCTATATTAACAAATAGAGCATCCTCATTAACCACAACAACATCCTCATTAATCACAACAACATCCTCATTCCAATTAACAATTAGGGTCTGTTTGGTTTGAGGGAAGGGAAGGGAAGGGGAGGGGAGACCCTTCCTTTGTTTGGTTTGAAAAATTGGAGGGGAAGGGGCTTAAAATCTCCCTTCCCCTTCCCTTCAAACCCTATATTTTGGATCCCTCCAAATTGGGGGGATTTAGAGGGGAGCCAAAACTTGAGACTAAATTGCCCCCTCTATTTTATTATATTTCCACATATGCCCCCTCCCATAATAATAAAATAAAATAAAATTAATTAATTTATAATATCCCTAATATGTCGAACTCGTCTTCCTCACCGTCAGAGATGGTGGGGCTTCGTCATTGTCGGTCATAGCTCTTCGTCAGTCCAAGACAATAGTGTTGGGTTCAAATATTAGTGATTAGATTTATGGTAAGAAGAATGATGGTTAGTGATTAGTCTTTTGTTTTTGTGAAATGCTTTGGTTATTTTCTGGAATTTGTGGCTTCAGTTATGTAGATATTATTAGTATTGTGAGCCATTTACTTGCAATCTCCTCTGTAGCAGAATCAATTTGAAAAGAATTTGGTTATTTTCTGGAATTTGTGGCTTCAGTTATGTAGATATTATTAGTAGTGATTTTACTTTTTTTATAACTCATTTTATTTTTCTTTTTTTTTTTAACTTTCCTTGATTATAAAAATTTTATTCAAACACATAAAATGAATTCTCCTTGTCGGTCCTTATCTTCTTTGACACATGGATGATAGAACAACAGGTGTGTAACATTCGTTTTTTTTATGAAAGTATTAATTAATTAGGTATGAATATAAAATTTTATTCAAATATGTCTTTTAATAATCAACTTAAATTGAATCAAAATGTAAGCTATTTTATATGACAAACAATTATAAATTAACATATAAGGATAAAATGGTAAATCAATCATTATTACCTCCCCTTCCCTCCTTAAACCAAACAAATGATCATTAAATTTTCTCCCTCCCTTCCCTTTCCTTCCCCTTTCTTATCAAACCAAACAAAGTAATATTAAACCCTCCCCTTCCCTTTCCTCCTTCCCCTCCCCTTCCCTTCCCTTCCCTTCCCTTGGCTTCCCTCGAACCAAACAGGCCCTTAGAGTGAGTGTTGTTAAATTTTATTTGTCTTTTCCGTATTATTAATCGACTTGAGAGTTGAGACATATTGGTAAAAGAAAAAACAAAGAAAAAAGAGGTGAGTATTGAGTATTGAGTATTGAGTAATGAAGTAAGTATTTGGTGGGAGGGGCTTAATGGTGTAGGCATAACTCTCGATCTGGGTGGGTTGGTGAGACCGTCAGCTAGCCGATGGCTTCCTCAATCAGGCCAAATCCCACCGCCTTCATTCCCACACCAATTCCTCCCTCCACCTCCCTCTCTTTCCTATGCAGTAATCAAACACAAAATGAGCTTCACACTTTGGGTGGGCCCCGGCGGAGAAATCTAGGAACAACAACTCATCCAGGTTCACTGTCCCTTGTATGTGCACTCGAACGAAGCAGTAGTGGCGGAAATAGCAGCGACGGGAAGAAGGGAGGCTTATCGAATTCCAATTACGTTGTTCCCATGGACAAGTCCTTTCCTTTCTCCAACTCTTCCTGCATAACTCGCCCTCTCGCTGAGATTCTGCGTGACCTCAATAAGAGAATTCCGGATAATATCGTCAAACCTCATGTCCATGCTGATCCCTCGGCTGCCACAGTAATCCCCTGGTACTTGTTTTGCTACATGGAATGTTTTTCACAAACAGCTACAAAATGACCATGTTATGCAATCTAGATACATGCCTTTGTCTAAAAATACTCCCTCTCATCCTAAATATAACACCTACTTCATTTCTTTTTGGAGAGGTTAAGGTTACAAAATATGTTATTAAATTATGACATGGTTGATATATGTTTAGAATATCCATTAGTTTATAGGTTAAATAAAGAAAAAAATTAGGTAAATCAATTTATAATTGACTTATTTTGCTTTTTTAGGATTTTCCAAAAAAGTCAACTAGGTCTTATATTTAGGACCGGAGGGAGTATAAGACTTAGTTGATTTTTTTTTGGGAGATTAAGGAAACAAAATAGGTTAGTTAATCATAATATATTTGATATTTTGTTAGATTAAGTATTAGTAGTATATAAGTCGAATAAGCGAATTTGGAGAAAACATTCAGCTAATTCGATATAGAAATGACTTATTTGACTTTCTTAAGATTTTCCAAAAAAAAGTCAACTAGGTCTTGTATTACTAGAGGAAGTTTGTATAGTTAAAAAAATTGTTAGATAGATGGTGAATATATCAACATAAAAAAAAATTCAAATCTAGTAATACTGTAGTGAGGAATTTGCTTACACCTTATATGATGCATCAAATTTAAAATGTGGCTGTCTTTGGTAGCCACTTGCATGTTGTAACGCACTTTGAAATCATAGATGACTATATTGAATGTAAGCTCAATATCTGTTCTTTGTTGATCTGATAATGCCTGGTTTGTAGGTATCACGCCAATAGGATGCTGAGCTTCTACGCCCCAGGTGCATGGGATATCCTTTCCCTTAATTCGTCGTTTACTTGTTCTTTATTGATTAAAAGGCATGTTGGGATCTGGGAAAGTACGGTACCTTGATTTTGACAAGTGGATATTTTATCCCAAAAGATCTTTTGTGATGTCAAAATATGAGAATTGTTTTTGTGTAAATCTGCTGTTAAACAATGAGGGTTACGTGGCCTGCTTTTCCAGTTGAGATTTCATTTTTTAATTCTTTTCATTGCCTCTACATAATGAACTTTTTGATCATATAACACAATTAGTAGAAATGCAGAATATGATCTGAACTTGATATGACTCTTCATGTTTTTGGCAATCTGGCTTGATATGAATACCCCTCGAAGCTGTATTAGTCATTTGCCAATAAGCACTGGATTACTGGGCTTTGTTTAATCCAAAAAAAAGATATAGATATTTATTTCCTATTTTTAGATGGTTGTTAAGGTCTTTGGGGTTAAAACCTGTTGCCTCATGTTTTCAGAGGGCAATTCATCTTAAATTGACACATTATAACTTTCTTGATTGGACCATTTAATTGACCCTGACGTTAGTCATATGTCATTGTTACTCTTGCAGGATGGTGTGGAGAAATACGTGATGTCATATTTTCAGACAATGGGAGTGTTACTGTGGTGTACCGTGTTACTGTGAGAGGATCTGATGGAGAGGTGGGCTTTCACCCTTTTCAGTGTCTTATTTATTTATTCATTTTGAATTTTCACTCAAAAGCATGTTGCAAAGTATACCCTTCAAATTTGCCCATGTGCACATGATTTTCTTTTTGAAGCAATCAACTTCAAGTTTTGTCTTTCAAGGTTACCAAAAGCAGGACCCTTGTAGGAAATGATGTAACTCTCAACAAGGTGGAATCAGATAATTGAGTTTAAGTTGAGGAGCATCAGAGCCAATAATTCAGTTCTTTAAGTAAATTTATGCCTTTGGAACCTGAGATTTTCATAGTTGGTTGACTTTAAGCTTGATTTATGTGCTTTGTATTTCAAGGTCACCATAAGCAAGATCCTTGTATAAAGTGATATAACTCTTAAACAAAGTAGAATCAGATGATTGAGATTGAGTTTTTGATCACTATATTGAATCATTTAGCTCTACCAATAAAATTATTCCTTAATAACCTGAGACATTAATAGTTGGTTTGTTTTGTCAAGTTGTCTCAAAACCCTTATAGTGCATGTTTAGCTATATGTTTAGGGACCTCTGAAACAAACTTCTCTCAATCCAGCAAATTCCTCAAACAGACCCCTCAATGTGATGACAGCCTCAAATTATAGAAATGTGACTTGATGATTCCATGTCAGATTACATTAATGTCAGATTACATCTGCCTTTACATTAATGTAAAGGCAGATGAAACAATGTTATGAGGCCAGGTCAGATTACATTAATGTAACAATTAGATACAATTAGCCTTATATTAAAAGGACAGGACTAAGAAAACACCGCTCAAACTCAATAGACTAGTGAGGTTAATCATAAGGTAACGTTAACTAAGAATATATTCCAATAGATGGAATAACTTAGGTCCCATCCAAATCATTCAATACCCTTTTGATCCAATAACTAGGTAATATTAGCTTATAATCGAACCTACTTACTTATAGAACTTTACCTAATTATGCGTATGTGATTATATTAGATCAATAGCATGATTCCTTTCGGTGAGATCATTTAATGGAATTACTTGTGCACATAGAAACTCAACATTAATATACTCAAAACAAATGAGTTATTCAAGTGACATAATCAAGACAAGATGATTAGATTAAATCACCACACATGATGATATGCAATAAAATCAATCAACATTAACATAGATACTGTCAGATGAAGAAATATATAGAACCAAACTAGATCTAATACAAACAAAAAGAAATTCAACAACTGCATAGCCATAGTGTCAGCAGAAATGGAATCCAAATATAAGAACAAGTACTCAGATTCATATGGAAATTCATAATTGGAACTAAGAAAACTCCCCTAGAGTAGAAGGATCACTGCATCAAGTCATCCCATTATTTAAGACCGCATCAAGTAGACTTAGTTCAACACATTGATTGTTAAAATATTGCCTATCAAGTGTTCATTGTTTTACCTAATATGCAACAAACATGATTTAAGTCCTTTGAATAAGCTCTCCATTCTTGTGCTTATCATTCCCAGAAACACTTTGGTGCCTTAGGTGGAACAAACTATTTGGGATATTTATCCTTGTTAGATATTTTTATCAGTTGGCTTAAACTCCATCAATTTGGCAGTAGAGCAGTGTTGTAAAAATTGAGAAGAGAGAAGTTTTAAGGAGAAGAATAATTTCTCTTATTGATTAGTTGTACAATGGTGGTGAGACATTATATAGGAGAGGAGAGAATATAAAAATGGAAAATACAATCAATCAAACATAAATGCATATCAAAGAGATTATGCATATCAAACAGATTCTTCAAACAATATCAAAGAGATTCTCTAACACTCCCCCTCAAGCTGGAGAGTATATGTCAAGCATTCCCAGCTTGCTTCGGAATCTCTCAAATGTAGGTCGGTCAAGTGGTTTAGTCATCATATCACCAATCTGCTCAGAAGAACGGACATACGTCAATGCCATGATCCCCGCCTCTACTTTCTCCTTAATGTAATGTCTATCAATCTCGACATGTTTAGTTCGATCATGATAAACAGGATTCCTGGTCATTTCAATGCTGGACTTGTTATCACACCATATTTGCAGTGGGCCATCAAAAGGAATTCTCAATTCATGCAGTAATCTGATGATCCAGATTCCTTCGCATACACCAAGACATGCAGCTCTTAACTCAGCTTCACAACTACTTCGTGATACAATGGTCTGCTTCTTGCTTCTCCAAGTAACTAAGTTTCCCCAGAGATATGAGCAATAACCTGTGATAGATCTTCCAGTTTCTAGGTCTCTTGCAAGACTTGCATCAGTATAAATCTTCAAGTTCCTAGCTGTTCCTTTCTTAAAGAATATTCCTCTACCTGGATTTCCCTTCAAGTACCCAAGTATTCTCATAACTGCATCCATATGCTCCTTTTGTGGTTGGTGCATGAATTGACTTACCATTCCCACAGCAAAACTGATATCCGGACGTGTATGAGTCAAGTATATCAATTTCCCAACAAGTCTCCGATATCTCTCAGTGTTAGCAGGAACTCCCTTTTCCTTTATTTCTAGTTTGCATTGGTCATCCATAGGTGTCTCCTCTGGTTTTGCGCCTAGCATCCCGGTCTCATGTAGCAAGTCTAGTGTGTACTTGCGGTGGGACACATTAATGCCTTTCCTGCTTCTGGTTATCTCCATGCCAAGGAAGTATCTCATCTGACCAAGATCCTTCACTTGAAATTCACTCGCTAGATCTTGTTTCAGCTGAGCTATGGAGCTTTCATCGTTTCCTGTAATAACAATGTCATCAACATAAACAATTAAAATTGTCACTTTTTCACCATTATGTTTAGTGAACAAGGTGTGATCTGCTTGCCCCTGAGCAAAGGCCATCTTCTTCAGCACTCTAGAGAATCTGTCAAACCAGGCTCTTGGAGACTGTTTCAATCCATACAAAGACTTCTTCAACCTGCACACAGTGTTATTAGGAGCTTTGACACCCTCTGGAACTTCCATGTACACTTCTTCCTCTAAGTCACCATTTAAAAAGGCATTTTTAATGTCTTATTGATGTAATGACCAATCCAGGTTGACTGCAATAGAAAGAAGTATGTTTGGTACTAAACTTGGCAACTGGAGCAAACGTCTCCTCGTAATCAATGCCTTATGTCTGAGTGTACCCCTTTGCAACTAATCTGGCCTTATACTTGTCGATGCTCCCATCAGGATTAAATTTTGGAGTAAATATCCACCTGCATCCAACTGCCTTCTTCCCTCTCGGAAGATTTGTAATCTCCCATGTTTTATTCTCTTTGAGAGCCCTCAACTCCTCTTCTGCAGCTAACTTCCAATTAGGATCAGTCATAGCTTGCTGGAAAGTGTGTGGGATTTTCACCTGAGCAGTGTAATTACAAAGCTCTGCATCTTTGCAGACAGATTACCATAAGAAACAAATTTCTGAATAGGATGTTGAGTACAAGATCTTACCCCTTTCGCAGAGCAATAGGCCAGCCCATCTCTTCAGGATCTATTCTCGAGTCAGATTCATGGTCATTCCTCCGAGCGGAAGGAACTCTAATATCAGTTGCTTCATTGCCTGATTGTAATTCCTCATCATGTTGATCTTCAGAGACCATCTCAGTATTGATTTCAGCATTGTTTTCCACTCTGGGTTGAGAATTGTGTTCACTAAGGTTGTCCTGGGTGATTTCTATTTCTGGGATGGTTATGGCTCTTTCAGAGTCTACTGGGTTGGATGACATTTCAAGGTAAACTAAGATCTCTTGTTCAAGGCTTGACTTAGGTGTGGGATTCACAATTAGCCATTCTGAACCATGACCATCACTCTCCCCCTGAATGGGTAATTTGGGATAGTATGCCTCACTTTCGTAAAACACTACATCCTTTGAGACAATGGTTTTTCGGGTGATTGGACTGTAGCATTTATAACCCTTTTGACCTGGAGAATACCCAACAAATATACATTTTTCTGCTCTAGGATCAAGTTTGCCCTCAGCCTGTTTGTGAACAAACACGACACACCCAAAAGTTTTTGGAGGTAAGGTATGAATGAGTGGAGAGTTGGGGTAGGTTTCAAGAGTTTTTGTATAGGAGTGGAGAAGTTGAGAACTTTAGATGGCATGCGATTGATAAGGTAGGCAGCGGTAAGGATGGCATCTCCCCAGAATATTTTAGGGACATTTCTTTCTATCATAATAGCTCTAGTTACTTCTAAAAGATGTCTATTCTTTCTTTCAGCCACTCCATTCTGCTGAGGGGTGTACACACAAGAGGTTTGGTGGTGGATGCCTTGCTTGGTTAGAAATTCTTTCATAGAACCACTTAAGTATTCCTTAGCATTGTCACTCCTTAAAATCTGGATAGAGGTATGGAATTGGTTTTTAACATAAGAGTAGAAACTTTGGAATATTTGGTTTACTTCAGATTTTTCTTTCATTAGGTAAACCCAAGTAGTTCTAGTATGATCATCAATAAAGGTTACAAACCATCTGGCATTGGTTTGGGTTTTGGTTTTAGCGGGCCCCCAAATGTCACTATGGATTATTGTGAAGGGTGCGGTCGGCTTATAGGATAGTTGAGGATAGGTGGATCGTTTTTGTTTTGCAAGTTGACAAGTTTCACAGGAAAATGGTACTGAATTTTTATTCAATAGACTTGGAAACAAATGCTTCATATAATCAAAACTTGGATGGCCTAACCTTTGGTGCCACAAAAGAACATCTTCATTATTGCAATGCGAGCTAGCAAGTGCCTTATTTGCTCCTCGTTTCCTTCGGTTAAATCCTTCAAGATAATAGTCCATCCCATTCCTTAGAATTGAGAAGAGAATTTCGCAGATTCCAGAAACACTCTTACTGCCTGTTTTTACTCCTCTGTTCCCCGCATTAGCTCCTTCCAAAGTTGACAAATCTAATTCTCATCTCATGGCTCGAATGGGTAGCTTCTCAAAAGGTTTTAAGAGGCCTGAAGAAGCACCAGAACTTCTGTCAGAGCCGCAGGTGATGATTATCGATTGCAAGTCAAGAGTAAATCTTGTTCAGTCAGGTAATTCCATAATTGCCCTTAATACTGCTATGACTGCTGATGATACATGGATCGTTGACTCGGGAGCTACGGATCATATGACTGGAAATAGAGGTTTATTCAAAACTCTTAGATTATGCCCTGAAAATCTTAGAGTCAAAGTTGCAAATGGAGTTGTTACAAAAGTTGCAGGAATTGGTTCTGTTTTGTTGACAGAACATTTAGAAGTTCACAATGTTCTATTTGTTCCTGCGCTCACTTGTAATTTGATATCTGTAAGCAAATTAATTAAAGGCAAGAGATGTAGAGTGATCTTTGATGAAATTGGGTGTACTTTTCAGGATTTAAACTCGGGGAGGACGATTGGCAATTCTAAGGAATGAGATGGACTCTATTATCTTGAAGGATCTAACCGAAGGAAACGAGGAGCAAATAAGGCACTTGCTAGCTCGCATTGCAATAATGAAGATGTTCTTTTGTGGCACCAAAGGTTAGGTCATCCAAGTTTTGATTATATGAAGCATTTGTTTCCAAGTCTATTGAATAAAAATTCAGTACCATTTTCCTGTGAAACTTGTCAACTTGCAAAACAAAAACGATCCACCTATCCTCAACTATCCTATAAGCCGACCGCACCCTTCACAATAATCCATAGTGACATTTGGGGGCCCGCTAAAACCAAAACCCAAACCAATGTCAGATGGTTTGTAACCTTTATTGATGATCATACTAGAACTACTTGGGTTTACCTAATGAAAGAAAAATCTGAAGTAAACCAAATATTCCAAAGTTTCTACTCTTATGTTAAAAACCAATTCCATACCTCTATCCAGATTTTAAGGAGTGACAATGCTAAGGAATACTTAAGTGGTTCTATGAAAGAATTTCTAACCAAGCAAGGCATCCACCAACAAACCTCTTGTGTGTACACCCCTCAGCAGAATGGAGTGGCTGAAAGAAAGAATAGACATCTTTTAGAAGTAACTAGAGCTATTATGATAGAAAGAAATGTCCCTAAAATATTCTGGGGAGATGTCATCCTTACCGCTGCCTACCTTATCAATCGCATGCCATCTAAAGTTCTCAACTTCTCCACTCCTATACAAAAACTCCTTGAAACCTACCCAACTCTCCACTCATTCATACCTTACCTCCAAAACTTTTGGGTGTGTCGTGTTTGTTCACAAACAGGCTGAGGGCAAACTTGATCCTAGAGCAGAAAAATGTATATTTGTTGGGTATTCTCCAGGTCAAAAGGGTTATAAATGCTACAGTCCAATCACCCGAAAAACCATTGTCTCAAAGGATGTAGTGTTTTACGAAAGTGAGGCATACTATCCCAAATTACCCATTCAGGGGGAGAGTGATGGTCATGGTTCAGAATGGCTAATTGTGAATCCCACACCTAAGTCAAGCCTTGAACAAGAGATCTTAGTTTACCTTGAAATGTCATCCAACCCAGTAGACTCTGAAAGAGCCATAACCATCCCAGAAATAGAAATCACCCAGGACAACCTTAGTGAACACAATTCTCAACCCAGAGTGGAAAACAATGCTGAAATCAATACTGAGATGGTCTCTGAAGATCAACATGATGAGGAATTACAATCAGGCAATGAAGCAACTGATATTAGAGTTCCTTCCGCTCCGAGGAATGACCATGAATCTGACTCGAGAATAGATCCTGAAGAGATGGGCTGGCCTATTGCTCTGCGAAAGGGGTAAGATCTTGTACTCAACATCCTATTCAGAAATTTGTTTCTTATGGTAATCTGTCTGCAAAGATGCAGAGCTTTGTAATTAACACTGCTCAGGTGAAAATCCCACACACTTTCCAGCAAGCTATGACTGATCCTAATTGGAAGTTAGCTGCAGAAGAGGAGTTGAGGGCTCTCAAAGAGAATAAAACATGGGAGATTACAAATCTTCCGAGAGGGAAGAAGGCAGTTGGATGCAGGTGGATATTTACTCCAAAATTTAATCCTGATGGGAGCATCGACAAGTATAAGGCCAGATTAGTTGCAAAGGGGTACACTCAGACATATGGCATTGATTACGAGGAGACGTTTGCTCCAGTTGCCAAGTTTAGTACCATCAACATACTTCTTTCTATTGCAGTCAACCTGGATTGGTCATTACATCAATTAGACATTAAAAATGCCTTTTTAAATGGTGACTTAGAGGAAGAAGTGTACATGGAAGTTCCAGGGTGTCAAAGCTCCGAATAACACTGTGTGCAGGTTGAAGAAGTCTTTGTATGGATTGAAACAGTCTCCAAGAGCCTGGTTTGACAGATTCTCTAGAGTGCTGAAGAAGATGGCCTTTGCTCAGGGGCAAGCAGATCACACCTTGTTCACTAAACATAATGGTGAAAAAGTGACAATTTTAATTGTTTATGTTGATGACATTGTTATTACAGGAAACGATGAAAGCTCCATAGCTCAGCTGAAACAAGATCTAGCGAGTGAATTTCAAGTGAAGGATCTTGGTCAGATGAGATACTTCCTTGGCATGGAGATAACCAGAAGCAGGAAAGGCATTAATGTGTCCCAGCGCAAGTACACACTAGACTTGCTACATGAGACCGGGATGCTAGGCGCAAAACCGGAGGAGACACCTATGGATGACCAATGCAAACTAGAAATAAAGGAAAAGGGAGTTCCTGCTAACACTGAGAGATATCGGAGACTTGTTGGGAAATTGATATACTTGACTCATACACGTCCGGATATCAGTTTTGCTGTGGGAATGGTAAGTCAATTCATGCACCAACCACAAAAGGAGCATATGGATGCAGTTATGAGAATACTTGGGTACTTGAAGGGAAATCCAGGTAGAGGAATATTCTTTAAGAAAGGAACAGCTAGGAACTTGGAGATTTATACTGATGCAAGTCTTGCAAGAGACCTAGAAACTGGAAGATCTATCACAGGTTATTGCTCATATCTCTGGGGAAACTTAGTTGCTTGGAGAAGCAAGAAGCAGACCATTGTATCACGAAGTAGTTGTGAGGCTGAGTTAAGAGCTGCATGTCTTGGTGTATGCGAAGGAATCTGGATCATCAGATTACTGCATGAATTGAGAATTCCTTTTGATGGCCCACTGCAAATATGGTGTGATAACAAGTCCAGCATTGAAATGACCAGGAATCCTGTTTATCATGATCGAACTAAACATGTCGAGATTGATAGACATTACATTAAGGAGAAAGTAGAGGCAGGGATCATGGCATTGACGTATGTCCGTTCTTCTGAGCAGATTGGTGATATGATGACTAAACCACTTGACCGACCTACATTTGAGAGATTCCGAAGCAAGCTGGGAATGCTTGACATATACTCTCCAGCTTGAGGGGGAGTGTTAGAGAATCTCTTTGATATTGTTTGAAGAATCTGTTTGATATGCATAATCTCTTTGATATGCATTTATGTTTGATTGATTGTATTTTCCATTTTTATATTCTCTCCTCTCCTATATAATGTCTCACCACCATTGTACAACTAATCAATAAGAGAAATTATTCTTCTCCTTAAAACTTCTCTCTTCTCAATTTTTACAAGCAGGTTAACCTAGGAGGGGGGAATGGCTGCAACTTAAATTATAGAAATAGAGAAAGAAAGGACATTGTACAAAATGCCAAGGATATTGGAGGGCATTACTGTTTTAGGTGATAAGATGAACAAGCTTACTGGGATGATGAGAGGATTCATTTGGTGTTCCCGATGTGTGATTATATTGACCAGCTTGATCATAAGGATTTTGTTGAGCGATTGTGTTCTTATTTTGGTGGATGAACTTCAAGAAACAACGGCTGTGTTAGAGTAATGAGAGGCAGGTACAGAGAAACACGAAAGAAAGAGAGAAATAGTAGTAAATTGGTAAATTCTTATTCCACACCAGATTGTGTACAAATATTCTCTATTTATACTCCTAACTAATATCTCTATTCACTTATCTGAATAACAAAAGTGGTTAAAATATGCCAACTGAATAACTACTAGGCTTATATTTCTAGTGCCACATATCTGACTACCTACTTGTTGTTAATTATGAGGATTTAAGAAGTGCAATATTCAGACTGACCTGTGCTACGGTAATTAGAAACAACCTACTTGCTGCAAATGATGAGAAGTTTATCTTTGGGGTCTCAATCCTGACCTCGAGATTGAGAAATGAGAAAAGAATTTTAAAAGGTGGTGGTTAGTAGGTCAATGTCAGTTATAGCTTGCAAGAACTAAAGGTGACAGAGAATTCAGACAAAATAAATTTCTGCCTGCTGATAAACTAATTGTGACTACATATTCTGGAATGAACATTTTGGAGCTCTGGTGTGTTTTTAGTTCTAGCATGTGTTGAATATGAGAATTTACTTCCTGATTGAGTTATTCTGCTGCTTCTCTGAAGTGCCAGCGGCTTATGGTAAGCTCGCTTGCCATGGAGCCTGAGGTCGCTTCATCGAATCAATCTCTTTGCATCAAAGCATAGGTATGACTGTCTAGTATATTCCCTTCCCTAGCACCCTCACTAAGTGGGGACTAGAACTAGGTTGACCATTTATTCTGCTGTTTCTCTAAGTTATCTCTACAACTAAAAGGCTGCTGTGAAGTTCAACTGGGAAGAAAAGTTATTGTTGTGCCTATGACGTGTGGTTTGGTGTGTTTAAAATTTACATTCTTCCTGGCTTTGACTTATCATTATGGGAATAGTTTTAGCCCTGATTATGAAGTGTTCGTTGGAGCAGGAAGAAAATGCATGCTAATGTTATCTTTTGTTGTTATTATGAGATCAGCACACTTTGGATCTTTGATAAGCCAAGAATGAGAATGCATTCTACAGAAACCGTAAGATTTCATTTCTAGTCATGAAGACAAGTGTATCTTGGAGGGCAGTAGTGGTAGACCCAGCCTAAGTAAGGGGGGTGTGAAGTTTGCATGTTAGGGAGAGAAAGAGAGTTGGGTGATTTATTTATTTATGTATGGGTTGTTAAATGGTTTAAGCAGAAAATGGGTTTTAGTGAGGGAGAGAGCCATGGTCTCTAGAATACCAGGTTGGAGTTCATTTTTCCCTATGCTTTGAGGGCGCAATATCTTCATAAGCTTTATTAGTGTCTTCTTAGTCACTATTATTCCTTCCCGCTCTAAATCTCCTCCCAACCATTTGTGATATTTAATACTTCCTCCGGTCCTAAATATAAGACCTAATTGACTTTTTCTAAAAAATCCTTAAAAAAACAAAATAAATTAATTATAAATTGATTTACCTAATTTTTCCCTTAAACTAGTTTATTTTACTTATAAACTAATGGATAATCTAAAAATATATCAAATATGTCATCATTTAATAACCTATTTCGCAACCTTAATCTCTCCAAAAAAAAGTCAATTAGGTCCTATATTTAGGACCGGAGGTAGTATAAATTCTGTCTTATATTTTTATCATCTGGCATGGGCATATTTTTTGTTTTGCCATCATATGCATATTTTATGTATATGTGTTTAAATATCCTATGTAGAAAATTGACGGCAGCGTTAGATACTTTTTCTTTTGGTCTGCAAGTAAAATCAATTGAAATGATATGCAGTTTATTAATATTTGTAAACAGGCGCATCGTGAATCTACAGGGACAGTATCCCCTAGTGACGGCCCTCTCGGAGATCCAGTAGCAGCTGCTGAGGAAATAGCTTTCTGTAAAGCTTGTGCTCGATTTGGTCTTGGCTTGTATCTGTATCATGAAGATTAGTAGGCCAATTGCAAAATTTGCTTCTGTTTGAAAGGTTGAGATATAAGAGTTGCTGCATAAGTTATGTATATGACTAAATGTGAGTAGAAATCAAGAGTGGTGCATGAAATACTCATCACTTCAATGAGGTTACTAGGTGATGTAGAAGCCGCTTAAGTTTTGTAGAGACCTGATGTTTGCAAGGAGCCGATTATCCTTGTCGCTTAAACATTGTTATGGCCTCCTCTTCTAGTTCTTTAGGTGGCTTTCGATTGATTTGGTAAGATAATGACCATTATAAAACAAATGCTGCAAGTGAAATTTCTTCTGAACCCGGGTTTTTGGTTAATATTATTTTAAAACTTAAGCACTAATTTTACAAACATTTTAAATATACAGCACATTAAATGCCTCGTTTTACAGATATTGTCATATTTGATTTTTTTTTGTCACGTATATTGGTGTTATCAGTTTAATACTTATTTTTTAGCAATCAAATAAGAATATATTTGATAATAAACAGTGTCAGGTGCTAGTTTATATTGATAGCTTTCAAACTTTTTGCGTTAACTTAATTGACGCTTTTACCAATGTCAATGTGCTCTATTAATAGCCATATTTCGTGATAAATTATTGATCAAAAGTTCTCATTGGATAACTGCATTAATAGTTCTCTTTGATCTCCCTTTGGGAAGACTCCACACTTACAATCAACTCTCCAAACTTCTTGAAACGACTTTTTACAATTTTCTCCACAAGTTTTAATATGATAATCGTGGATCCAATCTTTTATTGTATCACCACACATTAATCTCAATATTCTCATATCAGCTATAGTCATCTTATGTTTATGTTGTCTCTTTTGCGTCCAACATTCACTATCATATAAAAGCTAATCTAATGAATGTTCAATAAAACTTCCTTTCTACCTTATTCTATACTTTATGATCACACATAACCCTAGTGTCTTTTCTTTATTTAAGCCACTCAACTTGAATTATTTTACTAACATCACTTTTAATTTCATGATCATTTTTACAATTGATCCTAAATAATTGAACTTGTCCACATGTAGTTGTTGTTAGAATCTTAAGTTTTGATGAAGACAAAAATATGAAAGAACATAATGAACACCTAGGAAGAATTAGATAAAAGTTAGAAATCCTAAGTTAGAACACAATCGGATGAAAAATCACAACCGGATGACTTAGAGCAAAAACAACGTGACTAGCGCTTGCGGATGTAGCATGCGTCCGGTAGCGGAAGTGAATTTAACACTAAGTCTGATCCTATATAACCTAGTCTAAGTAGGATTGCTTCCCATAGCAAAAATGTTTCCCATTGCAATTGATTATATATTACACTGTTGGACTAACATTTGTGTGCAGAACTTAGTTTCGCTTCTGATAGCAAATGAGCTTCCGATAGTGAATGCTCTTTGCACTGGGATTCTTAGACTAACACTTGCAGAACAAGGCTCCTACTACCGGTAGCACAAACCCATCCGATAGCAAGCACAAAGAGTCAGAACGTATAGGTGCTCAAAAGTCAGAGTTGCTTTATGGCAGAGCAGTGTTGTCAGAGTTGCTTTTCAGAGATAAAGCAAGTCAACCTTGCTGTTCATTTATGAGCATTAATGAGGACAGCGGTAACATGGGAATAACAGATATATTCAAACAGATTTATTGTTGTTCAAACATCTGAAGTATTAGAGACTGCTATAAAAGGAACAACTTCAACATTTATGAGGTTACTCAACTACAATCGAGCATTCAAAGCATAATACTCAGAGAATTTCCAGAAAGCTAAAAAGTTCAAGAGAGCACTTAATACCTAGAGAGTTATTCTTATTGTTATCATCTTGTACTCTTTATATTTAAGTCTCTACATTTATTGAGAGCATTTATTGTACTTAAGTGAGTATCACAATCTGTTCATTAAGTGAACTTAGTAAGAAATCCTTTGTGTAAAGGTTGAACCCTTGCAAGTTGTAAGGGGGAGCTAGTTAGGTTGTAAAGGTTGCAAGTTAGCCCAGAAAACTTGTGGTTGTAAAGGTTGCAGGTGAACCCGTTTATAAAACCTGTAGATTAGTGGAACTCAATCAAGGAATTGAGAACTGGACGTAGGTCAAGAGTTAGACCGAACCAGTATAAAAGAATTTGTGTTCACGTTTTATTTTATTACTTTTATTTTGTAGCACAATTCACCCCCCTCTTGTGCATCCTCACTTTCATTTGGTATCAGAGCGGGTCTTCCTTACTTGATCCAGTGAATCTGAGAAGAAAAGATCCAGTGATGGATGCTGAACAGAATGTTCTTCCGGACATATCAACTCCTCCCAACAAACCTCCTGGTTTCGATGGGCACAACTATACGTTCTGGAGATTCAAAATGGAGAACTACATTAAGGCTCATGGCCTTCGAGTTTGGGATGTGATAGAAAGTGGGAACAATGTTCCAAGAGATGCTGAAGGCAGAGAGAAGACTAAGGCCCAATTCTCTGAAGATGACTACACCAAAGTAGAACTGAATTATAAGGCTATCCTAATGATTCAGTGTGCTTTAAGCCTGAAAGAGTATTTCAGAATAAGTCATCTCAAAACGGCAAAAGAGATGTGGGATGCTCTTCAGACAGCTCATGAGGGGACCGCTGAGGTCAAGGATAGAAGAGTGGAAATGCTGGTTGAAGAATTCCACAAGTTCACGATGCTGCCTGATGAGCCTATCAAAGACCTGGAAATCAGATTCACTCACCTCATAAACAACCTTGCTGCCTTGGGAAACATCATCTCGGAGAAGGAGCAGGTAAATAAAATTCTGAAGGTATTAAAAGGTGATTGGCTTACTAAAGTTACTATTTTGCAGGAAGTCCAAGGAGAATCAACTAGATCTGTCACTGCACTATTTGGTTCCTCGCCTGAGTATGAGCCTACTCTGTTGGCCCAAAGACCTCCTCAAGCAACCACAAAGGCAAAGAATCTCGCCTTAGTTGCTCCCAGCATAGAAAGAGATGATGATGAGGAAGATATTGATGATGAGGAGATGACCATGATGGTGAGAAGGTTCAAGAAGTTCTTCAAGAAGAAAGGGAGATTCCAGAAAGGAGAATCGAGCTACAGGAAAGAAAAAGCTCCTGTCTGTTTTGAATGTAAGAAGCCTGGTCACTTCAAAGCTGAATGCCCAAGTCTACAAAGCTTTAAAGAAAAGGACAAAAGGAAAGCCTTTGTGTCCTCTATCTGGGTCAACAGCTCCGATGAAGAGGCTAGCGATGAGGAAGAGGTTGTTAACCTCTGTCTTGTTGCTTAGGAGGATGGTGAAGAAGAAACTCTCTCAGACTTCGAATCTGTCCATGGTGATGAGGTAAGCATGACTGACCTTCAAGAAGCTTACAATGATATTCATAGAGAGTTTCACCGAATGACCAAAGCATTTCTAGCCTTAAAAAGAAAAAACAAATCACTTGAGACTACTGTGAATTCACTGAGTGATGAGCTTGCGGAAGCTAAGAGACTTCCGAAAGCGGACATCCAGGGAAATCCCCAAGAGGAACCCAACATCTCAAGCTCAGAGAGCTGCGCCAACATCTCAACCCAAAATCTCTATTGAAAAAGATAGGCTATACAATGCCTTGCAAAAGTTCACCAAAGGTTCTGAAATGCTAGATGTTATTTTAATGAACCAAAGAGCATATAGAGATAAAACTGTAGGCTACAAATATAAAGAGAAAAAGTGGGTGGTACCCAAAGTGAAACCCTATTTAAAATTCTTTCATAATGCCACTGGCTATATGTCTTCACCTTTCAGCTTCTGCAATTATTGCAACAGGAAGGGACACACCACGTCCACCTGTAATGCCAAGAAGCATGGTACCGATAGCTCCTATAAGTGGGTTCCAAAAGGAACTAATATGCCTAAGACCTTTTCAAGGCAAGAGGCTGAGGGAGTACATAAGCCTAGAGTCAATCATAGACCTAGGATACGGAAACCTGTCCCAAAAAGGACTCAAACGCCTAGAGTCCAACCAAGGCCAGAGGCACAAGTCACTCGCGAACCCAAGGCCAACATAGGACCAAAGGTTTCAGATACTAATGAAAGAAGACCCAATAAAGGTTGGGTACCTAAATCTGTTTAAATTGTGCAGGTTTGTCTCAAGGCATCCAACAACCGGAAGTGGTACATCGATAGAGGATGCTCGAGACACATGACGGGTGATAGGGACAAGTTCAGTTCACTAATGGTCAAGGATGGAGCCAAAGTCAACTTTGGTGGGAACCAAAGTGGAAAGATCACTGGCGTTGGTGAAGTTGGCCTTATCCAATACGTCTACCTTGTAGATGGTCTCTGTCACAACCTGCTGAGTGTAAGTCAAAGCACAGACAAAGGCAACTGGGTAATTTTCGACTCTCATGAATGCGTGATAGTTGATAAGCATGATCTCAACATAGATAAATCAAATCTGAAATGCAAACTTAAGGCTAATAGGAATGGAAATTTGTATACCCTAGATTTATGCCAACAATTAACCGAAAAATGTCTAATCACTAGTGATGAAAACAGTTGGCTAAGGCATAAACGGCTAGCTCATGTGAACTTTACATAGCTAGACATGCTCATTAAAAAGGAGCTAGCTATAGGGATTCCATCTTTTAAAGTAAAGCATGATTTTATCTGTGAATCTTGCCGAGGTAAGCAAACAAAGGCCTCGTTCAAAGCCAAGAAGAAAGTCTCCACAAGCAGGCCCTTAGAACTAATCCATATGGACTTAGTTGGGCCAGCAAGAGTTAAGAGCCTAGGTGGAAACCTTTATGCTCTAGTTGTGGTGGATGACAATTCAAGGTTTACTTGGACTAAGTTTCTTCCTGTTCGCACCGCAAGTGCACGGGTCGCGCCAAGTAATAAAGTGATAAGAAAAGTATCGTTCCCAAGAGGATTTTGACTAAAATCCCAACCAAGCAAAAGACTAGGTGAATTCAATTAAGTTGAACCAAGAAAACAATGGTGGTTGATTAAGTGAAATAAAAGAAATCTATTTCTAAAACTAATATAAACAATTGATCTTTTGACTTAAACAATCAAATGGAGTCTAGGATTATTTATTCCCCTTGTATTTCTCAACTTTAGATTCACCTCCTCTTATAGATGCTATTAATTAACATATGTGCTAATCTAGGGTTCAAAAGATACTTGTAAAAGCTCCGTCGAGTCAAGAACAAGTGTTTAGTTCTATTTTATTGCTCAATCTCTTGTTACAATTAATAAAACTCAATTTCTAAGTTCCAACCCTAATGTGACTATGCAAGGTCAATAAGTATATCTCTATCTTATCAACAAAACCATCCATTCATCAAGCAAACTTCAAGTTCTTGCACTATTTTACCCAAGTTCTACACTCAACCTAGCCCTCTCAAGCATCAATCAAGTGAACTCAACATCTAAATGGTGATCAAGCACTTAGAAGCTTTAGGTAAAGAGTAAAATAAACACATATGTCATTAATCATAAAATAAGAGGAAGAATCTAGTGTTAGTCCATACAAAGGTTCAAAATAATCTTAGATAAAGAGTTTAGCTACCCATAGTCAATATAAGAGCACAAATACAAGATAAATGTATACCCATAAATGACATGAGAAAGGAAAGGAAGATGAAGAAGAAGAAAACCAAAGGATTGGAGCTCCAAATCTCTTCCAAAGCTTCAATCTTTGCATCAATCTCTCTAAAATCACAAACCCTAGCTAAGAGTGTAACATCCCGATTTTTAAATTAGAGATAATAAAGAATTTATTAAGGTTTTGAGGTGTAATTTGGGAACTCTGAAGTCTCAGGAAGTAATTTTATGATATTTGGGATAATTTAGGAATATTAAATTTTAGTTAGTTTGGAAATTAAATAAATATAGTTAAAAGAATTAATTGGGGATAGAAACTTTCATGCAAAGTAAATTAGAATTTAGATCATGTTAGGATGAAAAGAAAGAGATATAGTAATATATACAAACTTCTGGGCTAGAAATATAATTATGAATAAACTTTAGGGTAGTTAAGTGTAATTTTCCCTAAAATATATATATAAATTTATTTCTCCTCCCTCCCATTTTCATTTTCTTTCTCTCTCTCTCTCTCTCTCTCTCTCTCTCTCTCGCGATGCTCCCTCCGTCTCCAACCCTCTCTCCTTCCTGTCGGCCAACATCATCTCCGGCGGCCAAGGCGCGGCGGCGCCGACCTCCCTCTCCAATCTCATCTCTTCATCTTCTCCTCTCCTCAAATCCATGTGAATCGAGCTCTCCGCCTCTCTCACCAAACCCACCCTGCTCTCTCTCTCCGTCGCTCGTCGTCGGAGCTGCAGGAACCGGCGGAGCAAGCCGTCGTCAGTGTTAGCACCGGCGCGGTCTCTCTTTCCCTTCACCGTCATCATCATCAAATCTGTCACTCCCTCTTCCCTTCGCCTTCTTCGTTCCTCCTTCTTCCCGGCGACCCCGACGTTTTCTGGCGAGTTAGGTGGCGGTGCATGGTGAGTTTGTTTGTTTTGGTTGTTTTTGGAACTAAACCCCATTCCAACTTTATGTTCTTACTTCTTTGTTTCTTCTTGGTTGTAATCTCGGCCAGCCACCTAGGTGGCCGATTTCCGGCGACGGCGAGCTCCGACGAGGCAAGCAAGTCCGGATTTGAACGGAGGTGACTCTTTTCTTCCATTTTGTACCTTTAATCTTGCGATTTGGTGAGATTGAGAGGTGACCAATAAGGGTTCGTTTAGGGTTTTGATTTGGGGGAAAAATCACTGGTTGAATTAAAGCTTATAGATTTTGAGTTTTTCAAGCAATTGGAGCATGATTAATGTTTTCAAAGTTGTATGTTGATTTTTCAACAATTTCCTCTCTTTGGCCGATTTGGTTTTATGCAAGGGGTGTCTAATGTTGTGTTTCAAGTCTGATAAATGAGTGGTTGTTGTTGTTCTGTGATGGCATTTGTACTTTATGTGATGATATAGCTTCAATGATTTTGCTTTATGGTATGTGAGTATTGAATGTTAGATATAGCTAAAATGGTGTAAGCATATATGTTGCAAAATTTTGTTATTGCTAATGTTATAACTTAATTAATTTTGAAAAGAATGAATGGATTCTTGTTTGCTTGGAGTACCAATTTAGTGCTTAATAAGGATTTCACAAAAACATAAAATTGGGAGCATCCATGGCTGAAGGGTTTTAAGTTGATTTTTGGTTTCAACAATATTTAATTTATTTGGGAAGAAGGATGATGTAGTTTAGAGATTTTTGTGTGCATGTTTTGGAGATCTAAGTTTTTATGTTCTTTATCTCTTCTTTGACCAAATGAATTGTTGGCATGTGTGTATAAACCATGGGTATAGTTGAATGGTGTGGTATACTTTTTGATTGGAGTATGCTCTGTTTGTTACAGAATTTTCTTAACTTGAACCTTGTTTTGTCACTGGATTTTAAATCTGGTTTGAGGAAACTTAATCTCGGAATTTTATTAATTGTGGAGAGTGTGTTGTAAGCTTTGAGAGGGTTAATCTAAAGCTAATATTTGGTGAATGAAATACTGAATTTTTAACAAATTTGGGTATGATTTGTTTAAAGCTTTTTGCTACAGAAAGAAGTCTAAACTTCTCAGTATCTTATCAGTTTTAACGCTGATTGTGGGCTAAAATGAGTTACATTTTATAAAATATAGTTGCATTGGGTTGGTGCAAATGTGATGCATGTCAAATTCTGTTTCCTTTACTTTTTCTTTTTAATAGTTGACTGTGAATATTGTTTGGAAGTGAAGTGTAAAGTTGAAATTAGTCTATTCTATGTATTGCCAATTGACAAGATAGTCATGGATAAATGAAAGTGTTGATAAGTTAGGTTTGTTTTATGGATTTCGAAAATCCCCTTGATTCTTTGAGCTTTGATATTCCTATATGGTTTCTAATTGTTAATAGATCATTCTATATGGATTAGTTGAGAGAAATCATGAATCAAATTGTTGACAAGTAAAATTTGTTAAAGTCATGCTTGAATATGGTTATTGAGATCTCTGTTAATTAAGAGTGAATTGGCGCCATTCATTTCCTTTGGCTGGACTATTTCCCTTGTTTCATTTACACCCTTATATCTTAATTGTAAGCAAATAACTGGTATGTGAAAGAAATAAATTAATTGCAATGTATGAAAAGGTTAACCCATAGAAATGGCTTGGTAGACACTATCGCATATTATGTATAAATGTGTTCATTTGACTATTATGGTTGAACTTCATGTTTTGACCACTTATGAAATGGTCTTATAATACACTAGGAATCAATAAAGGGGCCGGGTAGTCATATAGGAACGAGAGAGAGAGAGACGTTGAAGTACTATAAAGTAGAAATGATATTAATTTATCATTTTGCTCTATATTATTATAGGAGTAGATGGAGGTAGGCTTTCTCGGCATCAAGAAAGGTTGAGAAATTTCGTAAATTGCTAAAGGGCGACAGGTAATCACACTTAACCTTGCTATAACATTGAGGGTGACATTAGCTGGGATTTTCAAAATCCCTTTTCACCCTCCATATACATATTGTCTTTGAAAACTTATTTTTATACAAAACAGGCTATCGGGTGCCTTTCAAACACGATTATTTTCATATATAAGGAATTTGAAACATTATACATATTATTCTGGCTGGTGTTTATTCTGGTATGATGTGAGAGGCTCAGATGGTATTATGTGAGAGATGTTGATAGTTAGGTTGAGGGAATAAGTTGAATAGTTGAGATTGAGATAGTGAAGGGAATGATAATGGTTCATGATATTGATGATGAGATTGAAATTGATGGATATGAATATTGTGAGGTTTGCATGACACTGATATACATACGTACCATCGCGCGATGATAACTGTCGATAGGCCAATCGACAGTTATTTGTACCGAGGATCCTTTTTAGAATTGATTGGATCGGGGTTCATAGGTCGACTTATTGAGAGAAGTGACCTACGGTTGTTTGGCATTGAAGAGCCCAACCGCCCCTACGGTTGTTTGGCAGTGGAGAGCTCAACCGTTCCCGTTCTGTAATGGAAAACAGAATTGGGGTTCCCTCTCTGGAGATTGCCAGAGAAGGAAAATTTTCCCTCATTATGGAGAGGAACACAGTGTCAAATCATATAGTGAAGATTAGATGCTTGAATGCCCCAGGATGGCACAATGCATCTATAGGTGAGTGTGAGAGTTGTGGTGGTAGTAGCATTAGATTGGAGACTGGGGAGATGAAATTTAGTTAGTGTGGAATTGACTGAGGGATGTTGAGTGATACATGAGAAGTAGAGATGATGAATTTGAGTTGGTTGAGACGTGACAGAAGGATTTAAGTGATGGATGAAAGGAAATAAGAAATATATATGTGTATTGTTGATTTTAAAACTGTGGTACCCTTTAGACGCCCTTACTACCGCACACCTCACTGTTATAGTGAATTAAGCGGTGATTACTGGGACAAATTGTCTCATCCCACGATTACTGACATTTTTGCAGGTATTCATGCACAGGCTCAAGCATCAGGAAAGGGAATTAGGTTACAAAGGTTATTTAGATTAGTTAGTTGTGTATATTGCCAATTTGTATAGGTCTGCATTCGTTTCCGCATAAATATAGCTATTTATGATTAAACATCAACTAGTTTTGTTTATTAACCATGTTAGGCAAATCCTTTCTAACATGGTTAGCAATAAATTATCCATGATAGCAGTTGTGCTGTAATAGTTTATTCTTTTCTATCATGGATAATGTTTTAGCCACTAGGATATTCTTTTTCTAACTATGATAGAGATATTGATATTATTGAAAATCCTTTTTCTATCATAGTTAGTAAAGCGATTATTGAATTAAAAGAGATGTCACAGGTTAATTAGGTAATTAGTAACTCTTTGTTACAAAGAGCTGCCCCCAAAGAAGGTCCAAGTCGAAAAGATGTTGAAGGGTTCCAATCTCTCACTTTAAATACCTCCCAAAACCTAATTTCAGCAAAAACTCTGTGTTTCATAGTCTGATGGACATTTCGCCCAGGCCTAAAATTTTGGCCTAGGCTCTGTGACATTCTGTAACTTGCTCTGCTGATCTGAGAGTGTAGTTTCACCTAGGCCAAACAATTTAGCCCAGGCCTTGTGATGTTCGCGAATTCTCTCTTCTGATCCCTGGAAGTGATTTCGCCTGGGCTTCAGAATTTAGCCCAGGCTCCAATAAGCTTTCTTTGTAATTCATTTCAATGCATCTTATCTTCACTTGATGTTTTCCTGCTCTTTCACAAAATGTTTCTAACACTAAAATATAATCAAAATATATATATTTGAGCAAGAAAATGTAATCCAAAATCAAATGCACAAATTATTCATTTAAAACCCAAAACATGCATAAATATGCAAATTAAGGCCCAAAATTGAAGTAAACTTGCTGAAATGTCATGAATATCTCAGAGTTAACACTTCCCTCGAAGCATGATGCTTTTGATGCGTTTGTTGTCCTTGCTAAGAAAGTGCAGAATGAGAGAAATCTCAAGATAGCTGCAATAAGAACAGATCACGGTGGAGAGTTCGAAAATCAAGACTTCTCAGAGCTGTGTGAAGAAAACGGAATTGATCACAATTTCTCAGCTCCCCGAACTCCACAATAAAATGGCGTGGTCGAACGAAAGAACAGGGTTCTAACTGAGATGGCCAGAAGCATGCTCAATGAGAAGGAAGTCTCCCAAGTGTTCTGGGCTGACGCCATGAGCACCGCTTGCTACATCTCCAATAGAGCCTATGTTCGCAAGGGCCTGGACAAGACACCGTACGAGCTGTACAAGGGAAGGAAGCCCAATATCAGCCATTTGGGAATCTTTGGATCCAAGTGCTACATCCACAACAACGGAAAGGTAAACTTGGGTAAGTTTGATCCGAAAGCGGATGTAGGAATCTTCATAGGCTATTCTCTTAGAAGTAAAGCATATAGAATGTACAACATGAGAACTAGGACTGTAGAAGAATCTATGCATGTTGTCTTTGATGAAAACCCCTCATGGGAAGGATCCACAGAAGATGATGAAAACTTAAAAATTTCAAAACCATCATCATCCTCACCACCCGAAGAAACACCAACAAGGGATCCAAAAGGGGAGGATGATCCCATTGATGAACCTAAAGTGCAGACGGTACCTGATGAGGTACAGTTGCCAATCGCTAGGAGGCATCACAGGGATCATCCACTAGACCTAGTACTTGGTGATGTTTCTTCTGGTGTTAGGAATAGAAGGCAAGTTCAAAATGAAGTTGAGTATGCAGCCCAAGTGGTGATAAGCGAGGCATCTAGAATGCCTATAAAGTGGGAGGTCTCGACTTCGATCCCTGGGAGGGCCAATGACAAGGCTTTATCCCAGGAATGCTGCAGCATTAGATCGTGGACTCGAGAGAGCCTTGGTCCTCCCTACAATACCTGAGTTGGGTCTGCCAACACTGGGGAAAATGCGAGAGCTGACCATGGGGTGTCCGACGTGGTGGGTTCAGTAGCCGACAATGCTGGACTCAACAGTCACTTCAGTAGACCTCCAAGAAGTCAAATCAGCGGAGGAAATATTAGCAAAATCACCCTCTACGTACAATTGGGGCATACAATTAATATCATGTAAATTGGCTTGAATATTAGCAAAATCACCCCCTACATAATCAAAGGTTGAGACATTGGGGCATTGTTCACAAAAATGATTATAACCACAATAATTGCAACTATGTTATCAATTAGGTTGAGTGGAAATATTTGGGGTTTAAGATTCTAAAATAACTAAATTAAAAATAATTCAATTAAAACTAAACTACCATTTAAATTAAAGGAAAGAGAAGTCTAGGATTATTCATCACTATTTCATTTCATGAAACCTACTCAAAAGCCTCCCAATTAGTATGTTAAAGAAAACATGTGTTTGCCTAAGGTTAATAGGCATTTGAAAAAGCTTTCTCAAGTCTAACTCAAAATTCTACTTGTATTAATTGTACAATCTCTTGCTACAATTAATACAAGTTCTACTTCAAAATCAACATTTTAATGACAGTATTAGGTCGATAACAATATCTCTATGTTACCAACAAATCATCCATTTAAAATCATAAACTTCAAGTCTAACATGTTTTTATCCAAGTTTAAAAATAAAATATACTTTCTCAAGTTATATTCTATTTAACTATGTATGTGGTTGTCAAGAACTTGAAACCAAGGAGGAGCAAAATCAAAACCACACATGAAATTCATTAACAACTAAAAGAGGTCTTAACTAAATCTCAATCCATGAAATGGGTCAAAATAATCCTTAAACAAAACTAGCTACTCATAACCAAAACTAAAAATGGTCCAAACAACACCATATTCCAGAAATCATATAAGATAAATTAAAGAGAAGTGAAAGGCAAAGGAGAAAATCATCAAGGGATCTTAAAATCTCCAAGCATTTTCCTCTTTTCTATGCCTCAACTCTTTCTTCAAAAATTTTCCTTTCTCTTGTCTGCTCGCTGGAAGATGTGGGCCGGGTTGATGATGCCTCAAGAAGAAGATGATGATAAATAGTGGAGAATGGCCACAGCCCCCTCCTTTGTGAACTCCCCATGTGTGTATTTATTTGATTCTATAACCCCAAAACAGTCCACCACTTTGCTTGTTGTTTTCGTCCTTTAGTGCCTCCATATGTTGCGTGGCTTGGGCTCCCTCCTGGTGTTTGGATCAAGCACAAATAATACCTTTAAACTTTTGATGGCCCGCCACTTTAATTAGTCCATTACCCATTACCTTTTGAAAATCAACAAGTGTATTCACTCTTGGCCTTGGTGAGAATCTGATGAAAATGAAGGAGGAGTGAAATAAAAATTTAAACAACAATAATAATAGCAATTTTCTTTATCTTTCTTTTTAATACTTTCTTTTACTTGATATATTATCATTTCTTTTTATTTGAAAATGATTCATGAGATCCTTGAAGGACACCGAATTAGTGGTTAGCGTAGTGTGCCTCGGGACCACTCCTTCAAGAAATTTATGGACCTCAAGGTAAGCGGAAGTTACCACGGGTATCGTTCTCAAAGAAGTCTAAAAATGCAACTAATTACCTAATAATTAAATGTTAAACTTGTTTGAATAAGAAAATTGTTATAGATTAATAATGAAAATAAGTAAAAGGTGTGATATGCAAATGAGGAAAAAGTACAGATTTGGTCGAAAGGAATGGAATCGCTCTTGGGGAATAATTGGGAATAACTATTCTAGCTCAATTAATATATTTGGGGAGTCACTAGGGTGCTAAATCACTAATTTACCAAACCTCATGAACATGTGAGTTCATTTACCTAATTAGTGGAACCCCAACTAGAAATTGTTAAACCCTTTAGCACCTTTGAGTTTTTTCTAAGTTTCCTAAAATACCAACCTCACCAATCGGCAACTCTAGTACCTAGTCTCGTGAATCCATTCAATTAGGCATCATTAATTACCCTAGAGTGTGATTAGAGATTTCAATGCATTAGGTTCAATTACAATTCAATTCAACAAACTATCTACCAATACCATGAGTAAATAGAGATATCTAATGAATTATAAAGAACATATGTATGACCACACATATTGTTGAGTCTAAATCCCTCATTACAAGTCAAAACCACAAATAAACTTAAATAAACATAATAGTTCAAATCTAAGTATAGATGACAATCCTAAACAAAGGAAAATCATAAATACAAGTGAAAAGGAAAATAAAAGACTCCCCTATTAAGCATGATAGCTCAAATTATAACTCCAATTATTCCAAGAGCAAAGAGGGTGTGCTAATTACCTCCCATAAGGAAGTTCCAATCTAATTTATGAGCAAGCATCATGGGTGTGTAGGGGAATTTGTGAGGAAAATGGGAAAGGAAAGGAGAAGAGAAGTGTTGGTTTTTCGGCGCCTCCCACTGTTCTCTCTCGCGTCACCCTCTGCCTGCAGCCCTCACTTCCTATTTCAATTCATTTCTTGTGTCCAGCCCCCTCTGCCTCTCCCACTGCACACACCCTTTTGTCTTTTTCTTTCTTCATTTTAATCTCATTAAGTCCAGCCCATGTAATCCTTTCTTTTGAGCAGTCCAAAAACGTGCAGAACCCATGAATCCTTCTTCAAAATAACATTTCATCCTTTTGCAAATAGTTGACTCTTTCTTTACCTTGTGGGTCCATCCTTTTTGTCCAATCAAAGCCCATGTCTTTGACTTAATATCCAAATAGCCTTGATGATGATAATTTGAGGAGGAACTAATAAAGATAATGAAAATAATATATAACAATATCAATTAACTTTTAATATGAAGTCCTTAAATCTTGCACCAAATTGATATTTTGTCAAAACATTAAAACAAACCCTTTGATTTGGCATTTTGACTCCCCAAATATAACAAAATACATGACAAATACAATCCACAATGGGGAGTTATTTTGGACTATATTGCACCTTAATCATGTAATTGCTTCATTTTTAGCGTACAAAACCATGTAAATTCAAGGATTTGTCAATCCTCTAAAAAATGAATCAATTTGATATCATCAAAATCTTAACAATTTCCTACAATTACTCCCCAATCATACCAAAAATATATATCAAATCTATTTAAATTGGAAAGTCATCAAGGACACTTTTTTAGCAACTCGTGGAACCCTGATTAATAATCATAAAGTGATTCGTCCAACTCTTGAACCATATTGTTAATCTCTTTTTTCTTTGTAGAGGTTTTGGTAGCCGAATAGAATTTCTCCAAGAATGCTTTCTTTGAGGTTTTGCCATGAAGCTGTCATAGATTGGCAAACTCATATACCATTGTTTGGCTTTACCCTCCAAAGTTAAATGGAATACTCTCCACATAACATCAGTTGACTTCATTTTACGGGCTTCATTTTGTTGCAGTGAAGAAAGATCTCATCCAAGTTATCGGTGGGCTCATCATCCTGCAAACCATAAAATTTAGGTACGAACTGGATCAATAAATTAAACCTTTAATGTCATAATCAGTGTTAACTATGGGGAAAATATTCATGAAGGGATTATTGTCGATCCTAGTGGAAGTGGGATCCCTAATAATCCTACGTCTATGTCTCTCAACCTCATCAAACACTTGGTCTTGTCCTTGGCCACCAACACGACCGGCTCCTTCTTGCTCTTCCTCTTGTCTCTCAAAGTCCTCTTCCTCATCAATTTTCTCCATGTCTCTACTAGGTTCACTCTCAATAATAGTTTCCAAGTCACTCTCAACACTAGATCGTATTAAAGAATGATGCTCAACTACTAGAGAGTAGGTAGAGGTGGATGCTCTATGTTCTTTCCTTAATTTCGTGAGGTAGCTCTCAAGTAATGAAATTTATGTTATTGGCTCACCCTCTATTGGTTTGTTTCTAGTCATACACAAGAGTGTAGCTAAGGCTAGGTGAAAATGCAGTTGCAAAAATTATAACGCAACACACAATATAACAAGCAAGATCAAGTAATATGATGCAAAAAGAAAGCCAAAACTACAGGTGCAACCACAAGACAAGAGCAATATTTTTTTCGAGTTTTATCAATACAAGTATGCAAACTATAATGACCTAAAACTTAAATGCAAACTAGATGAACTATATGCAACCTAAAGACTCCTAACCCCATGTGAAAATCAATTGACACTTAGCTATATTAGGGAATTAAAAATGACTCGCCGGCAATGGCGCCATTGATTAACCGATTATTAGTCGCCTTGGAGGTTAAATGCAAGTTTATTTAAGCCAAAAATTACAACACAGTGGCGCAACTTTGGATTCTCTCTCTTGATGAGAATTTAACTACCAAGAAATAAATGCAAATTAAAAGTGACAAAAGGAAAGAAGGTTGTTTGATTTTCTTAAAATCATTGAGAGAAATTAATTAAAAGAATATATTACACTTATTTTTGTGATTTTTGATTAAGTAAAAGGGAAACATTGGTTGGTTAGATCAATGTAATGAAAAAGGGCTTTTGGTGGTAATTCGATAGTTCAATTACTTCTCTGAAAAAATGATTTGGAATTATAAATTTCATCAAACCAAATAGAAAAATCCCAAAGCAACCACTAAAAGTCTGCTAGCCCTAATTGATGTCTATCCAAACAATTGATTGAAACTAGCAATCACTTAAGGTTAAAGTTGAACACCACTTATGTGTATTGAACATAAGCTTGAAAAGGGCATTGCCCTATTTTGCCATTCATGTGATCACTCTAGACCACTAGGCACCATAATTTAATACCGGATATAATTTCACACTTGAAATAATCAAAGTGGTCCAATTTTCCCCTAACTGGACGTACTCAACAATGATTGTCGTCCACATGTCATCATTACATTCCTTAGAGGGTAAAATTGGATCAATTTGATTACTTCAAGGGTGAAATTGTACCCGGTATTAATTTAGGGTGCCCAGTTGTCTAAGCTGGTTACTTAAAGGGAAAAATAGGGTCATTGGCCACTTGAAAATCACTTGCCTCTTGAGAATGTGCAAACAAACCATCCATTTAAAACTATAAAATTCAAGTCTAACGTGCTTTTATCCAAGTTTTAAAACAAAATATTCTTTCTCAAGTCATACTTCATTTAACAAGGCAAGTGTTGATCCAACACTTGAAGAAAATAGAGAGAATAACAACCACACATGAAATTCATTAATAAATTCTAAAAGAGAGAGTATACAATGGTTCAATTCATGAATAGGTTCATAACAACCCTAGATTAGGTTTTAGTTACCCATAATTGAAAGTAAAAAAACTAAAACTATGTAAGATTTCATTGAAGATAGATGAAGAAGAGGGAAAAAGAATTACAACTACAAATGGAGGATGTCGAGATCTCTCCAAGATTCCCCACTTCATTTCCGAAAATTCCAAGGCTATTCAAGACTCTCAAAAGTGCCCTTAAATGTGTCGTATGCTGAGGAAGCGATCAAAACGCGCAACTGTGAAATGGCTTGTCAATTGCTAGCGAGCCAACTGGCGAGAAAATATAAACACATGCAGTGGCTTGCGAGTTGGCAAGCCAACTGGTGAGAGGTCAGCAAGGAATGCATTGGATTACCGGTGGCTCACCATTTGGTGATTCATTGGCGAGCCTCCAGAATCAGCCTTTTTCTTGGTCTCTTTGATCGAGCTTCTTCCTTGCTCCTTTTCTTCCTTGTTGTATCACATTTAATTTGTTTCTTCGAACTTCTAGCACTTGTCCATCTCCTCCTACAAAAGTTTGAAAGAAGGTTGAAGAGTTTTCAACACTCAAATATATAAACATTTAACTCCAAATTTCACACTAATGTATTTTTTTCTATTTGAATCAGTTTTGATTTTTATTTTTGTGTTTGTCATATATGTATCATAAAAAATGTGTAATAAAGGGAAATAGAGATAATATGTGTGAAATTATAGAGTCTATCATCTATCATTGTCATCAATTAATTCATCTTTTTATGGCTATTCTTCCTCTATTTTTTTGTCTAATAACCCCAGACTCTTCTGTTAGCTTTCTTGTTTTGAATTATGTAACAGTTCATGGTTTTATTGATTGTCTTCGCTATCTGGTATCATTGATATAATACTTAAGAAAATTAGAGCTAGAGGGTACAAGTGAATCATTTCAATGAAGAATGGTGTGAACACGTGAACCTATATTACTATCTAATTGTTAATAATACTTCTTAGCGTTTGATTGCTGATATATGAAATATAGCATATTTAAATTCTTTAGTTAGCTAGCTTTGATTTCTTTAGCATATATATGTTATGGTTCTGGCTTTAGTTATCTAGTTTTTTATAGATTAAATAAATGGACATGCTTAAGTTAGATATAATTTTTTTAATTAACCATACTTTAAGTATTATATTCATAGTATTTATATTTATATTATTTGTTTATTTTTGAAGTAATATATTTTTTATTTTATTTAAATTGAAAATTTTCAATTGTTAAACTAAATTAAAAAAATATATTGCATTACTGATCGCTTTGCGTTGTCTAATTCAATGCTAGATGAGTTCTGGTATATTTAAAATTGCAGGTGGGATCGTAATTTAAAACAAGAAAGATTAAAAAAGACAACTCTGGTGTTCTTCTCAAGGGAACACCGGATTGCTCTCAATTTGAAAGTCAACCCAGATGTTCTGTGAACGCCGGTGTAGGGTCTAAAACTCCTATGTCGGCGTAGACTAAAAATGAAGCCGATAAACACTTCCCCTTTAGTAGTGAATGGAGGGAAGTTTTTGTGTGGGGAAAAGAGAAAAATGGAGGGAAGTTTTCTAAGGTTGAAGTGCCAAACAACACGTCAAATCTTCAACATGTATGTCCAACTTTTAAAAAATGTTGTAGTTGTTTCTTGAACTTGCCACATACATTTACAAAAAATTCATGGTGTTTTTCTTTCATAACCAATTAATTGTTATTAGAGTCACATACATTTATTGTTGTAGTGACTGTTTCTTTTCCATTTTTTTCTATTTAAATGTGTGAGTGTTAATTCAAATTTTTGTGTGCTGGGATTGCAAGTTAAGCTGCCCTAGGCGTGCACTACTTATTAGTCTATATATAAATCTAGAGAGAGCTAGAGAGGAGGAAAGAAACGATATATAATTCTTTTCTAGATATGTTATAAGAAAAAATCATTAAGTTCCTTCAATATCAATTGAATGCATGCTTTGTAAATTATCGTGACTGTTATGACAATAACTGGCAAACTCTTGCACTGGAGGGAATTGTCTATCTGATCTATTTTTACTCACTTTCAGGGATATACTACATGATTAGACTATCAATTATAACTTTTAAAACCATTTTTTCAATGAAAATTTATTGCTATTTATATATATTGAAAGGATACCATGCATCATCTAATCGAAACTGCATTGCAAGATATCTAAGTAATCAATCATATTGACAAATACACACAATATACGCGCACACAAAAAACTTTTAATCAACGTTTACCATCATGTCACAATGTGTGTGTGGTTGTGAAGCATTAGTTCCTTTTTATAATAAAAACCTCAAAAAAGGCTCAAGCGATATAGTAAATTCATCATTTAAAAAGTAGTACTCTATATGATCCTTATTATGACACCAGTTAAAAGAAATTTGGTCCTTAATATATAGCACCAACCACTGCATTAATTACTTATTTCCACTTTACCCTTTCATATAGAGATCCAAAGTTGAATGTATATAAGTAATACTCCATCTGGTCCTAAATATAAGATCTAGTTGACTTTTTTGAAAATTCTAAAAAGCAAAATAAGTCAATAAAATGATTTACCTAATTTTTTCCTTAAACTAGTTTATTTAAACTATAAAGTAATGGTTAATATAAAAATATATCAAATATGTCATAATTTAATAACATATTTTGTAACTTTAACATCTCCAAAAAAGTCAACTAAGTCTTATATGTAGGATGGAGGGAGTATTATTTAATGGAGGGTGAAGTTGGAGAAAATTATCAATTCAACAAAACTAAAATAACAAAACTACTAATCATTGAGTTATGAGAATTGGTTTGTTAATACTTTTTTTTGGCCAGTAATTGGTTTGTTAATACTCCCTCCGTTCCTAAATATAGGACCTAGATGACTTTTTTGAAAATCTTAAAAAAAGCAAAAAATAAGTTAATTATAATTGATTTACCTAATTTTTTCTCTTAAACTAGTTTATTTTACCTATAAGCTAATGGATAATCTAAAAAGATATCAAATATGTCATCATTTAATAACCTATTTCGCAACCTTAATCTTTCCAAAAAAAAAAGTTATCTAGGTCTTATATTTAGCAACGGAGGGAGTACTTTATAATAAATAAGAACGATCAGAGCATAGTTTCTTGTCTATTATAGGAATACTGCATGTGGGAAAGGACAAATAAGAATTAATTGTAAACAATTTCTGTCTTGCAATGAAAGAGAGTATAAAGGTCGTAAAAATATCTAACTCTAGGGAGCATAATGAACACTGAAACTTGCCTAGGTTAAGGATCACAGATTTTTTTTAAGAAAAACAATTCAAATATGAATACCTGAATAATTCAATACGCTTATATGTATGCATGATTTGAACCATCATCTAAAAGCATCTGCAGTCTCTCTCTCTCTCTATCTCTCTCACACTCTATATATATATATATATATTATATATATATATATATATATAATATACTGGCTGTTCTACTCAACTCCCGACACAGTTGCCTATCAATCGAATATATATTGTATGAATTTGAGAGAGTGGTATGCATGAGATAGGGTAAAAACAAGTTAGTGGAGGAGGAAAGAGTAGTGTGCTTGAAAATAGAAAATCACATGGCGTGCGTGTGTGGTGGAGAGAGAAATGTGTGTGTTTGAATTTGAAAGCCCCGAACAGTGCGCATTGCAGAGCACACCTTTCTGACAAAAATTGTATATCTGCAGCAATTCATCCCATGAACCCTCGTTCAGCCATGCAATTGAATTGAATTCCATTCATTCCAATGTATATAAACTTATTAATTTATACTCCCTCCTGTCCTAAATATAAGACCTAATTGACTTTTTTAGAAAATCCTATCAAAAAAGCAAAATAAGTTAATTTAAATTGATTTACCTAATTTTTTCTCTTAGATTAGTTTATTTTACCTATAAACTAATGTATAGTCTAAAAATATATCAAATATATCATGATTTAATAGCCTATTTTGCAACCTTAATCTCTCCAAAAAAAAGTCAATTAGCTCTTATATTTAGGACCGGAGGTAGTATGTATGTTTTTCTCTTTTTCTTCTCGGTTTACACAATAGACACTCTCACATGCATGCACTGACAGAAGCACTCATTATAACACATGCTCATGCATATATGTGTGTGTGTGTCTATATATATATATATCCTCTATAGCAAACAAAAGGTTGACCCAAATAACCCACTCTAAGGTTTTTTGTAACCCCTCCAATATTCTCATGGTTAAACAAGCCTACTATAATGATGAAGCATGATGGTATTCATGATGCCATGATGACGAGATTAAAGCTAGTAAACTTTCCTTCCTTCTCACTTAAAATATTCTTATTTATGCATCTGATAGAAAAAAGAAGAGAGTGTCTTGGATATCCCTCTCCTTCAATTGTCCACTCATGTACTTGGGGGAAAAAGACACCATTACCATAGAGCTAACCCACTTTCTACAATGGCAACATGTAAAGTGCCTAAAGTTATCATTGTTTGGTCCTCCTCTCTCTCTCTCTCTCTCTCTCTCTCTCTCTCTCTCTCTCTCTCTCTCTCTCGCTCCCTCCCTCCCTCCCTCCCTCTCTCTCTCTCATGGCTAAATCATGCCCCATCTCATGCATGATTATTACGTATACACAACACACAACATTCTCTTTTCTTAAACCAATCCTATTTTTATCCTCTTTGATGCCCGTTCATTCTTTGCCTTTTACTCATCTTTCAACATTTTTCTTCTTCCCATGCGTGTGTGGCCCGCGGGCTCTCTACTTTTTCCTTTTGTTTCTGTTGCTCCCATCTTTACCGATTATTACTCACTTTTAATTTGTAAAGCGCTCGAAATGCATCATATGCTTTCTAATTGATTAATTAGTTCGTAATTAAGTATCGTAGCTATGTACATTTGCTAGTTGGGTTTCAGGCCATATACGAGCACAAATTCGGTCTCCAATAATTAGAGAGAGGACACTTGATAGAATTCATCATGACAAAAGAAAACATGAAACAAGACAAACTTTAAATCTTGACTCGTTTTGAGAGCTAAGGTTTACCTATAAAACTCTGATTGGTCAATAGATCATTAAAAAATAAACAAAAAAAGAATTAGCTAGAGAAGTGTATACCTAGTTTTGTTGATACAAGACATGATAAAATGAGAAGTGCGATAAAAATTAGAGGAAAAATTTAGTTGGTGTCGTTTGGTGTAGGGCCCTTGGAGGAGTAAAAGTGGAGTTTGCAAGAAAGTTATCGCCATCAGCATCAGCATCAGCATCCCTTTGATTCCAAGCTTAAGTCATTCCATGCTCATGCACTGTGTCATCATGCCCTGGCTCTGCACTTTCTTTCCGCTGTGCTTCCCCCTTTAATTTCTTCATTTGGCAACCATTCTTCATTTAAACAAATTAAGATAGTGCGATCCAAGATAATTTATGTTCTCTTGCCTTGCCTAATGTATATTTATCACCAACGGAAAACAGAACTCTTGGGATCAAATAATAATAATTGATCTTGTGTTATATATCTTACTTGCTTATTTTTTTCTAATGAGAACCATAAATTAATCAATGTTATCGTTAATTTATATTATTTTTTATCAGCAACTATTACTTCATATTCGAGCTTCATCGAACGTAAGCGAAATAAGAGGTTCATTCACCAATAGTGGTTCGTTTGAGTGGAATATAATTCCGCTTAAGCAATAAAGTTGATGAAAGATCAATTCTTGAGAAATGAATAAATTACATCGAGTGAGCTGTCCGTCTTAATTGGGCTTTAGTTTGACTCGGTTATATTCCCTCCGCTCCTAAATATAAGACCTAGTTGACATTTTTTGGAGACCAAATAGTTATTAAATTATGACATATTTGATATATTTTTAGATTAACCATTAGTTTATTGGTTGAATAAACTAGTTTAATGGGAAAAATTAGGTAAATAAATTTATAATTGACTTATTTTGCTTTTTTATTAGTATTTTCCAAAAAAAATCAACTAGGTCTTATATTTAGGACCGGAAGGAGTAATGAATACCAAATAAATTATCAATAAAAGAAAAAAAATTTCTGATTTTCTCATAGTTATGGACCAAATAAACCCTATAAGTTTAGTCGTCACATTTAACTAATAACCAGGCCATAGTTAGTATGTGTATCTCTGTATTAGTTGACCAAAGAAATGGATGAAATTTGAATCATATCTATTTCGGACTTTTAGTTGATTTTTTTTTTTTTTTGAGAGGGAGACCATGTTTGATGGGCTGGAAAGAGAATAATAAGAGCAGCTTTTCAGATCAATAGCTCCTCAAGTTCATGCTTTTGTAAAAAATGTATGCCTCATTGAAGTTCGATAATCACTGAAAATATATTTGAGTGGTATGTCTCAGACAAATATATGAGAGAAGAAAGATGTCGTACAAAAGTTGAGGGAGGGAGGGAGGGAGGGCGAATGGGGAGAGGGGTGGGAGGCACATGGCTTTTGGAAGAGGAATGTCTTAAAATAAAAGCCCACGTCGTTGTGTTTCGATTCTCGGGTTTTGGGGAAACACCATCATCATCATGCATGTCCAAACTCCTATTCATTTGTTTATAATTACCTCTTAATTAACTAATGAATCTCTTCCTTCGTCTTCTATTATTATCAATTAATTTATTATCTTATGCCATTCTTGACAGGTAAGCTCATCTTGCCCTCCCACTTCAACTTATATTACAATATTCGTCTCTCTTCCCCACATATACTAACAAATCAACCAAAAAACTGCCCTTTGTTTTTTTCTCCCCACTCTCCACTATATAATAATGTCCCTGCTTTTATAGAGGGCAATCTCGGAGAGTAACCTATATGTACATAATAAATCACAAACGCTTTTATATATAGTTAATTAAATATTAACAAAACAAAACAATTTCTTTCAGTTTTAACAAATTTAGCCACCTAAAAAATTAGATTTTCTAGTAACCATGAAAAGCAACTGAAATGATGGTAAAACTTATATACATTATTCAAAAGTGTATAATATAGGTAGAGAATGATTTCTCATTATTAACTCTAAGATTTTGCAGGCAGTTATATATTTTCAAAAACTAAAAATATCAAAGGCTAAACTTGTGTTATTATAAAAGTTATTTATCCAGAAACTCTAGATAATTGGAATCAGTTGTTATTGTCAATCAGGGTAACCGACCAGAACTTATTAGGGTTAAAAAGGACCTTTTTGTGATATAGCAAAAAGAAAGACCTCCTTTGCTGTAAAATTCTCCTCGGAATATGGCCCAAACTAATTAATTGGTGTCTTCCATGCATGCCTTTCTCTTTCAATTTCACTTTCCTTCTTTTATTCTAAATTCTAAATACTTCTACTATTTTTAGATAAAAAAGACAAAATTATGTTGTTTCTGATTTCGACATAAATTTTATTTTGTTTCTATCATAGATTTATAATATGATAATTATTTTACAAATTCATCAATGATAAAATCTTTCTAAAAAAATGGCGTACGTTTGCTAAATAAACTAAAATCATAACTTTTTTATGTCGAGGGAAAATGTTAAAATTTTAGTTTGTAAAATTAGATTAAGTGACGTAAGCAAATAATATTTTATGTTGTCGTAGCTGCATATACTTAATTAATCCTCGCCCAGCCCATATTCACACAAACACACACAGATATAGTGTATATATAAGAGAGAGAAAGAGAGAAAAAGAACACAGACTTTGTTTCTGTCTCTCGCCTCTGTGTCTGCGGAAAGGTCCCCCCCTCTCTCTCTTCCCACAAGCTTCCAAAGAAAGAGAATGAATGGTGAGAATTGTTTACAAGAACTGTTGGTCTTGTAATGGCCTGATATTTGAAGAAAGAGAGAGCAAACGAGAAAAACCCTTATCCGTGGATGACTTAGGTTGTTGAGAAAAGCAGTTTACAATTATTCTCATAACAGATCCCTCGTCCCAATATAAAATCATCAAGGTAAATCCGACACATAATTCCATATGGGTTGCGTTGAGATAATAAAGTTCAGTTACAACAAAAGTAGCCATATTTCGTTGCCGGAGAAGTCATCGTTGGTTTATGGTAAATTAATATGACCATGCTTCCTGCAGCAACAACTCATCACAACCTGTCAAAACAAGATCATCAGCTACAACAACAAGAGAGTTATGTTGGATTATTTTGCGGTGGTGGAACTGTTATGAGCAGACTTGAAGTTGAAGTTGAAGGGTATTGCAATAGTATTAATAAGAATATTTACAGGGAATCAGAGTTGTTATTAGGATCGGACATGGGTGAGGAGGATCAATCCGGAAGCAACAAAAGTACAGGTGTAGATGGATGTGGTTCGATAGGGAATAATAATCACCATCAGCTTATTAATAATAATCAGCAGGGGGATCAAGAAAAGGAAGAAAGATGGCTTCAATTAAGCATAGGACGACAGAGAAGAGAAGGGGAAGAATTTGGTGGTTCATCTTCACTTGTTGAGCTCAATCTTCTTCCCCATTCGAATTCTGAGCCTTGCCGACCGCTCTTACCACCATCGGCACTGCCAGCTCAGCTTGGTGGTTGCATCACTCCTCTTTTGAATTTCAGTTACCCACAACCACCACCACCACCACAACATAATCAGCTTTTTCAACAGCTTCAATATCCTCACACTGTTTCAGCCTTTGCTCCTAATCATCAATCATTCTCTAACTGGGCATTCCCTCCTACTATACCTTTCACTATGCCTTCCTCCTCCTCTTCATCATCCTCTTCTTCTTCTTTTCCTTTGACCTCTCATCATCTTGCTGCTTCCTATTTTCCAAGGCCCTTTCACTTCCCTACTACTCCTGCCTTTCATGATTATTCTGCAGCTGGTCCAAGCTCAGATTTTAGAGTTGTCGAACCTCCTCGTAGGCCTCATTCCGGAATTTGGTTCATGCTTCAAGCCTCCCCTAATCAGTATGCTTGCTTTTACCAGTTCTTTCCTTTTGTATAACTGACAAATAAACTTGTGTTTGTGTGTTTCACTCTTAGCCCCTGAACTGTAATTTAATGGCTTGTTTTGTGTTCCTTAAATGCCAGAGCTAAAGAGCCGTTCTTGCCCCAAATACCCAAGAGCTACCTCAGAATCAAGTATTTATTTTCTTTGTTTGTCTCTTCCCCTCTTCACTTTTTACTTTCTCTTAATGAAAATCATTCATTTGTTATAATTTCACAACGTCATATTTAATTGCATTATATTGATTTCTCATTATTATAACCATATGCTTCAGGGATGGAAGGATGGCAGTTCGATTGTTGTTAAAGTATTTGGTTAACAAATTGAGGCTCCAAAGTGAATCTGAGGTACATTCAAACCATCTCTACACTCTTCCTCTCTGCAATTTTCTTAAAATATACAACCGTATTCACGCACATACATGCATCTAAACGTGTTCTTCTTTTATGAGAAGTCAGCAGTTTTCTTTTTAGTCCTTGCTTCTTTCTGATCCCATTTATTTCTCCCTAAAACTTGCATGCGAAAGAAGAAAACAACAATAAAGTCGTCCTTAGGATTGCCCAAAGTTGAAATTCAAATTATTACACTTCCACCAGTAAAATGCCAAGCTACATAATTAACATGTGAAATAACTCGGTAATAATGAGAATATATATGCGGCAGAACGTAAATATATTTATCAACTTACAAATATTTGTACCCATATATTTATTTATGTCATAAGTGCATTCCTCAGTGCCCGTGTCTCTTCTATGTATCGAATATAATTTTCCTGCTCTTGCTATATTGTAATGAGGCTAAAATGTATAAAGGTGTGTGAGATACACATACATGCACAAAGGAAGATAAGGAGAGAGCGTTTAGGGGCAACTGGACAAGTGCTCGTGTAACCAAAGACATATCCTATATCCTAAATCACTCATGTTTGGTTAGTTTTGTCAAGTTAGGTAAGAGACGGAACTTTTGAGCTCAATAGGATGAATTAACTGGGATAATTATGAAAATGAAATAGAGGACATACTCACCATCCAACTATATTATTCCTTCTAGTTCTAAGAACCGTATAAGGAAGTGTGATATATATTGGGGTAATGGTTCACTACTTTCCAAATTGATTACAACCCTCCACCATGTTTTGTATAGTTGTATCTTCATATAGTCATATTCATATCTTAAGCTTATAGCTACTCTACTAGTTTAGGGTTTCTATACCCTACCATGAAAGTAACCTTTAAAGCAATCGATGTGGAGAAAATGGATGAAATTTCCAAAATAAACTTTAAAATTAAACCAAGTTTGTTTCCAAAAATAGATAGCCAAACTTACCTAGGTAAGGGATTTCTCATTTCTAGCTGATGATCCACAATAGATAGCCATTTATAGCAGTTAACTAAGTTGATCTAGTATTTGATTCAAGGAAAAGACCATATTAATAGTTTGTATCATCAGTAAGATGCTGTGGATGTTTAGTAGAACCAATATGTGTTATATCGTAATCAATATTTAAAGAGGTTCCATTTCATAAATTTCAGCGCGAAAAAAATATATATCGTTTGTACGGAATAGAAATCATATTGGTTTAAGTTTAGATTGAAGGTCATAATTAACAGGGTTAAAGTTTTGTACCATTTTGGCTATTTATGTGGACCTTAAGATGCGTATTATACACGCCCTTTAATAGAACATGCACACGGGTGTAATGGATTTTTAAGAGATATAATTATAATACGCACATTATTGTGTGTGTCCCAGTAGTGTTGCACATTACTTAATGCGTACTCCATCTATCACTTGTTACCTAATAATTTCTGCAAGAGGAAGAGATTTCTTACAAAAATATACAAGCAGGTTATACGTAACTAAGACTACTACTCCATAAATCGTGCTCTTAAGTTAGATTCGAGGACACGAATATTGCTTCAAAGCCCATATAAAGTATAATAGCACTAATATGAAAAAAAGGGCAGGCGACCAAGGGATTTGTTGAAAGAGCATTCGTTCGTTTCACTTACTGTCTTAAGCATAAATATATAGACGAAAGGTGGAATGCTTTGCTATTCTTTTACATGCACATGTTTTGTCGTGCATGAGATTCAATTTATAGCAAATTATTACATTTTATGGTTTTGCTTAGGTAGACACTTAATGCACAAAAAAATTTAACTGATCCTTCATATGATGATAATTAGTTATAACATTGGCTTGATGAGACTTAGACTTTTATATACGTATGTATTGTTATGTATATTCCTGTAATCTTTCGAAAATTTAATGTATGAAACATTGAACATAGTTATACCTCCAAACCTTTAGCCTCCTTATTATATAATTACTAACACTTGGTTAAACGATGATTTTATACTTCAAGTTATTTATATTGAAATTTTAGTTTTTCTCTTGTTATCAAATTTTTGTTGTATGATTATTTCTTACCAAATATTTTTAACAGGGTCAGAAATTCTATTTCATTTCCACTTATATCTATAAAAACAAATGTATGTATGTGTATGGATTTCAATCTTACGTGGAACAACTCCATTTTGAATTTTTGCTAGATTCGGTTCTATTTTATTTCCCTTTTTCGTTTAAATTTTCTCTTTGTAAATCATTTTAAGTTGGCAGTGATTTGTAGAAAGAAGTCGAAGGTAAGAATACGGTAAAAAAAAATTGGTGTGGTCAAAGTGGCATGGATTGTTTGAAAAAAATAAAACAAAAGTAACTCTAATAAAACATTAAAAATATATGATAATTTTCCTCCCATTACTTTCTCTTATAACGAAGTCATTAGGTCTGTGTGCGCGTCTGCGCTTTGCAGGGTCATGCGTCATTTGATAAAAAAAATAGTTATTTTTTTCAAAACTGCTAATATTTGAAATTAAATATACTATATCATCTTCGTCTGATTTTTTATATGCAATTTTGTTTTCATCCAATCTTCTCAATTTTCTCATAACACTAATTACTGTTACATTAACACCGATGTTTATTTTGTGGACATACATATGACTGCATTCACACACACACACACACACACACACGATGCCTCTCTATTAAGATAGAAGAGCATGAGAAGAGCATGCTGTCGAAAAATCTTATCTAAAATTGCTTGTAAAATACTCCCTCCGTTCCTAAATATAAGATCATTTTGGAGAAGTGGATAAGTTCCTTAATATAAAATCACTTCCTATTTTATCTCAAGTTTTGCCAAAACTACTCTTATACTCCCTCTTTTTATTGAAAACCCTCCTCCTTTTGAAGTTAAGTAATTGAGGGGATTTTGGGAAGATCATGTAATTTTATTGTCTTCCTTAATCTCCCCAAATCAACCAAATTAATCTTATATTTAGGAACGGAGGGAGTATCAAATTTACCCTTTACTAAAAGTCATTAATTAGTTAGTGAGGAGCTTGGCTAATCATATAGATAGTACTTCTTTCTATTCATAATATAAGAGCCCAAAATTTAAATGGTTTTGGTCCATATAAAAGTTCACACTTATATTTTCTCATCAGTTATAATGAATTTTTTCCTACTTTACCCCCATTCTCTTTCAACTTTTATACTTTAGAGTGCTGATTGCAAAAAAAAAATATCTTGAAGTAGTTATTTCACTTTAAAATTAGTTAAGAGGCTGATTAGTGATTACACACCGAAAAAATAGCTCAAGGTATTGAGTGCACAATTAACCATCCATAAATAGTATGAATTAAGTTGGAGCTGTGCTGATAATAATAATAATAATGAATGGATGGAATATATATGTATGTATATATATATAATACGAGTGGCTGCACCAAATATTTTAGATGTATTATGGCGTCTGTATCACAGACAATAATGTCTAAAATATGAAGATCTAGGTATGAAGCATGACAGGCTCAAACTTTCCACACTGCGTCAAAATTCTTGCAAGTTTCTAGGTCAACCCTCACATTGTATCATGACTCATAAACTTCAGCTGTATCGTTAGAAACTAACAGAAACTTGTATTTCTTATCAACCCTATATGTTATTGAAATACTCTTTTTATAATTTATAGAACAACAATCCCTTCTCTACATGTCACAACTAAACGTAAATAAAAAATGAAACTTAGTATTTATCTACCGATAGATAGGTAGGAGTCAACTAAAATATTTATTAATCAAATAATATTAATTATATATGGATAGTTTGTCGTGTGTTAACTAATTAAAATCATTGCGTTGAGGCATTGAATATAATTACCGTATATTTGTGAACCTTCCCCATTTTGTCATCCTTATTAGGCCATTGATTTGGTCATTATTATGCTAGCTAACATTAATCATTAGGTTATATTACTGGCATACTTTCACAAATTTGTTACTCTAGCCAGATACACACACATATTGATTATTTTCTCCTTCATAGCCTTAACTTTAGCCTACATTTAGGTCTCTTTCATTATTTTAACTTATTTCTAATTTCTTATAGTATTTAAGACTAGAGCAGAAACTGATTTTCCAATTAATGGTTGAGAAGTTATATATTTCAAAACGCATACAGATGAATGATAGTTAGGTCTCAAAAATTTTGATGTTTGGGAGTATGAACAGAGAGGCTAGGTATTAATAATCATCAAATATAATAAAGCAAGATGATGCATTCCATGGTGGAATGTGAAAATTCACCCACAAGCAAAAAAGAACGGGACGAACCTGCATGTTTACTTATTTCTTTTATGGTTTTATAAAGATTGCATTGACTTTAAGATGTAAAAACACATGTTGGATCACTTGATTCGATGTACCTTTATCATGGCCTACTTTCTTAGTTGACACTCATTATATTCATACAAAAAGGTTACAAGATAAGTACGTTATTGATATTAACATTAATTGAACACAAACATCATAGCGTAGGGCCTTGAAAATCACACGTGGACCCTGTCTTTCTCATAAGCTTCTTCATGCCTATTATTCTCTTACTCTTTTTGTCAAGGGTTTCCCTCATACTTCGCTCCCCTTGTAGACAGTTTCCACACCCATTATTTCTCTCTATCTCTCTATTCCTACCTCTCTGTGTCTTCTTTTATATAATAATTAGGGCACAGAAATTCCATTAATCTCGTCGAAAAAGTGTTGCAATAGAATGTTGAAATGCGTGGCTGTCACCCAAGAGGGGGGGGTGAATTGGGTGGTAGAATAAAACTTTAATTTTCTCCCTTTTTAAAGTTATACTCCTTGTGCTTGATGACAGTGACGATAAATCATGTCAAGCACAAGTGAATATGTAGTGGTGTGTGTTGGTGTGTGAGATTTAAATAAGCAAAATATGCACAAGCAAATTTATCCTGGTTCGGTCACCCAGACCTACATCCAGTCCCCAGGCTCCACCTGAGATTTCTAATCCACTATTCTTGTTTAAACCGGGCACAAGAGAAGCCTTTACACTTTAGGTTTTACGAGCACGGGTTCACCTAACAACCCACAGGTTTTACAACGGGTTCACCTGCAAACCTTACTGCAAGTTTTACGGGATCACTTGCAACCTTACAAACGCAAGTTTTACGGGCTAACTTGCAACCTATGGAGATTTAGAAAAAACTTCTAAATGCTCCCCCTTACAAAATGTAAGATTACAATTATGTTCACTCTATGAACTGATTTTGTTAAACACTTAAGCTCAAAACTAACTCTCTCTAAGAGTGAGTGATGTTACTCACTTAAGTACAACTGAATCACTCTCTGAAGATTATCACAAATCTGGATCGGAGAGTAGTAGAAGATGTGTAGAACGAAGAATATGATATTTCAGATACTATGCTCTGTTCTCTCTTTTTCTTCCATTCAAGCTCTTTTTTCAGAAATGAAGAACATCCCTTTTATACCAGCCTCTGAATATCTAACCGTTGGAGAGGCAATAAGACCGTTTGATTATAGACGTTGGGGCCTTGTTTACGTTGTCCTCATTAATGCACAGCAGGGTTGACTTTGCTTTATCTAAAAAGGTGCTCTGACCAAGCTGTTCTGTCAACACTGTTCTGGCAATACTATTCTGACAAAAGTCGTTCTGACATCTGAACACTTTGTACGGTCCGACTCTTGCTTGTTGTCAGAGAGGACTTCGTTCCTCAAGCATAAGTCCAGGATGTTAAGAGACTCACTATCGGAAGCTCTCTTGCTATCTGTAGCTCGTGGACTCTAACATTTTGCTTGCTATCACATAGAGGAACTTTGTCTTCCAAGCACTTGTCCATGAATGATAAGAGTGCTTTGCTATTGGATCCTCTCTTGCTATCAGAAGCTCTCTTATGGACTCTGACTCTTGTGGGCAGTATGAGCTTTGACACCTTGAGTGAATCTTCAGATTATGTTCTCATACTCCTCATGCTTGGTAGGTAACAATGTTGTTTGAAAATGTCTGTTATCCTCTTGTTACCGTTGGAAGGAACATCTTCTTAAATGCTTCAGCAGGGTTGACTTGCTTTATCTCTGAAAAGTAGTCCTGACACCTCTGCTCTGACAAAAGCATTCTGACTTCTGAGTATGTGACATTTACTCTTGTACTCTTGCTGACGGATGATCATCGTTCATCCGGAAGTGGCAATCTTGCTCTGCAAGTGTTAATCTCTGAAATCCAATGCCAAGAGTCTTTGCATCCGGAAGCTCAGTTGCATCCGGAAGTGTGATTAAGTTCTGCACATACTGGTTAGTCCAACATAGCTATAGATATATATCATATATATATATATTTCTGGTTGTGCTATTTACTTAGACTATGTATCTGACTATGTAAGTTTGCTATAGTAGTCTTACTAGACTATGTTCTGACTTAGTGTAATGTCTACTGACTCTAACTCTATTCCAATAGTCAGCTTAAGTCTCGTTAGTTTACTCCAAGTCTTCCTAAGTGACTCAGTGTGTCATTCATGCTATGTATATTAAGTCAACACACAATCACATGAAGTGGGAGTTTACTTAGTCTAGGATGTATCCGGAAGCACTTCTACATCCGGAAGTACTTTCACTTGATGAAGGATCTAGTTCACCATGACTTGCTCTCGCTTAGTCTATTTCATTCCACCACTCAGCGCTAGTCACTGAGCTATCGGAAGCACTTTTACTTGACGTGGTGAATTCACTGACGCTTAGGGTGAAATCTATTCTATCAGTCTGCGCCAGTCAAGATCTAACAGGAAGCAACTTCACTTGATGTTGCATTTCCGCTGACGCTCGGGGTATATCTAGTCTATCAACCTGCGCCAGTCTAAATCTAATAGGAAGTGCTTTCACTTGGCGAAGTAGACTTACTGACGCTTGGGTAATAACTATTCTATTGCTCTGCGCCAGTCTAAGTCTAACAGGAAGCGCTTTCACTTGGGGAAGTAGACTCACTGACGCTTGGGGTAATATCTATTCTGTCGCTCTGCGCCAGTCTAATTCTAACAGGAAGCGCTTTCACTTGGGGAAGTAGACTCACTGTCGCTTGGAGTAATATCTATTCTATCGCTCTGCGCCAGTCTAAGTCTAACAGGAAGCAAACTCACTTCCGATTGAAACATAGCTTAGTCTTAAGGTTTTGTGTACCTAATTCTTATGGACTAAGTTAAATCCCTAGTGATTTACTTGCTGACGCTGGGGGATGAAGGCATTCATGCGCAAGTCCTAATCTAACTGGAAGTGATCTTGCATTCTCAAGTGATCTAACTCAGGATTCTAACCATGTCATCTAATCCCTCCTAAGTGTTGATTATGTTCTCTTAAGTACTAGACCATATCATACCTTAGTCACCATCAAAACTTAAGATTCTAACATTCTCCCCCTTTTGATGATGACAAACCCATAGATGACTAGAGAACATAATTAAACTTAGATCACTTATCCTAGAGCTATATTCCTTTCCCCAGTTCTCTCCCCAAAAATCTAGGCATCTTATCTATCTCTCAGCTCTAGACATCTCATGTCTCATCTCTCGCTAGACATCTCATGTCTCATCTCTCGCTAGACATCTTATATCTCATCTCTAGCTAGACATCTTATATCTCATCTCTAGACATCTCATCTCATCTCTAGACATCTCATCTCTCTCCCCCTTTTGGCTTCATCAAAATCCAACAGGTGCAAGCTAGCCTTAGGGATGGGGATACTTTTATCGTTCTCCTGGGAATGGGCTTTCTACCTAATATTTCTCCCTATGTATCGCTAATAAAGATTTGTTCTAGACTATTCAATACAATGTACGAGAATTAACAAGGAACAGCAATAATGGCTCATGATCCTAAATGATTGTATTCTCCCTAAACACTATGTAGGATAGTTAAACATGTTTTTCAAAGGAGATATTGATACATCAAATCTAATCATAATTAAATTAAGATCAAAACATACAAAACAGTTTTCTTTTTGAAGGTGAAAATTCTTTCCAAATGTAATTTCGATCCTCTCGAATTGATTAACATGATATCAAAAATAATTTTGATGTGTTTAAAAATGATGATTATGATATCAAATGAAATATGTGATTTTAAATTCAAATGAGATGAAATCTGATACCTAATGAAATCAAATGAGATCTGTGAGTTTGAACTTGTGGTATCAAAGGAAATGATTGAATGCCAAATGAAATTTGTGATACCATATGAAATGATATCAAATCAAATGAAATTTGTGTTTTTTAAAAGTGCCAAAAATAATTTCCAAACAAATTGCATCACAGCATCTTAAGAGTTTATTATCGATGACAGCATGTGACTCTCTATTTTCAAGGGATCATTAACAGGTAATGTCCACTACTTTTCTTCTATATTAAAAATTAATCATCATAAGATCAAGAATAGAAGCATATAAGAGAGGTATGTTATCAATTACTTTCCAGCGTGTCATATAAAGGATACAGATGTGTGAGCTGGGATGATTTTCTAAGGTAGAGGATGATTTTGAGGTCAATGCAGATTGAGAAAAGCATCTTAAATTGACACCCTTACCAATGCCATGTATGTATCATATATAAGAGATGGTAAGGTGTAGATATTACCACAGATGAGGGGTCCTCATACTCTATTAGATTCAGGAATCTGAATCATACGCAGATAAGCATGCTTCCTGACATCTTCAAGAGGTGTGCTATCTCAAGTGGAAACCCCTAGCGCAAGTGCTTTGATGATTCGCTTCGGCAAGCTGAGCTACAACCACAAGCAGACATGACTGGGCAGTTACTCTACTCTTCCCATGGTTCAATAGTTGGCCTGCTATCGAAGGCGCTGATTGTTGTGAAAGCAACCTTGCTCAAACTTGATGATTGGTCCTGCATATTCTTGAGGAAACAAATGCTTTCTGATGGTCAGTGAAAGAACTTAAGATTTAACATTGAAGACCATCCTCAGGACATTCAAGTCAATCTGTGTTAATCAGCACAAGTTAATAATTTTAGGAAATCATGCTTGCTAATTGGTTTAAGAAAATATGAGCAATGATTATGTGAAAACTAATTTTGAAATTGTCTATACGTTCACATAGTTTCACTATCAAGACATGAACTCTATTTACTCTCATAGATAAATATCAATGTGATAGTACAAAGAGTATCAAACAGGTGGCATATTTTCAGAGTTTCATAAGCAAGTATAGTTCAATAAATATGCCTCAAGGATGTTCATGTTAGATCATGAAGACAAGTGAATTATTAACACTATGAAATTTTGAAAAAAAATCTTCATCCTCACAAAAATGAAATACTGGAAATTTTCATGCTCACAGAATAGTTTGATTTTAAGACTAAATTCGGTTTACAAAAACAATCAAATTTCAGCATATGATTACGAGAATAATTTCCAAATATTAGCTCGAGTTCTTCTAGATATGCTCAATGTGATCTCATTGTTCTTAGGATATCAACAAGCTTGAAATTAATACAGATTATAGCATGCTTGTGATACTATGCCATGTTTTACAGATCTAGCAGAGTTTAATTCAAGGCATTTCCTAAGATTTCTAATGCATGTCAGACAAGAGAGAGACTATCCATTTAATTTCACAACAGAATATGTAAGGGATAGAAATGCTCATGTGTATCGGCGAAAGTTTCTCAGGTTTGGTATAGCCATTCCACACATCTTGATAAGAGACATTTTCGTTGTCATTCTCTCTTGGTTATATTCATTGTTCAAGCTTCAATAATCTGTGTCAACATTCTTAAACCACAAACTTGAACTGAGATCATTAGTAGATTGAGAACTTAAAGATGTAATTAAGAGGGATGTATTGTTCTCGAAATTATAGCTGTTTATGCATTGAAAACGTTGATGCGAGAGATACCACATGAAATGGAAAATCAGAAATAACTTTTGAGTGCTATCATGAGGTATAGTTGTCATGCAAGTTTGAAGAGGATCAGAATCTTTTTTTGAAAGTTTGCATTTCAGAAGGATCTTTCAAAACTCAGGGTGAATGCATAAACTATTTTCTTTCATGACTATATGCACAAGGATATACAAGGTTTTTGATCAAGATAGTCATGGACAGCATGTAGATTATGAACATTACTTATTTCTTCAAGCTTTCTTCTATGATGAATATAATGTTCACATCTTAGGATGCTTAATGTAAAATCTCAATAAGTCCATCTAACATTAGCATAGGAGATTTTACTATCAAATGCTTCGTTGCTAAGTGATCCCTTGCTTACCCAAGGAGATCTTCTATACTTATCCTTGGTTCGAAGCACTTTCTTCTGAGAGGTAGGATTCAAGAGCCTTTTCAATGTTGATCGAGGAATCCACTCTCTCTTGTTCTTCTCAGGATAGTTGAATGGAACTTTGTGATAGCTCATCCTTGAGACAGAACCATTGGCCCTTGTGGTGGCCGACAGCTTCTTATGATTGTACCAGTGGATTTCAGCAGTTGCATCACCACGAGTTCTCTTCTTTGGGATAAGAGGAACTCTTGATCTTTCCTGCACAAGTAAGGCACTAGGAGGATGTTTTGGTACCCATTTGTACTTGGGTCCTACATGGTTAGCACTGGACCTTACTTGTCCTTTAGGAATCCATACAAACTTATTTCTCACATTTGTATTTCTTCTAAGACTGCATGTGTGAGAAATATGTCCTAATCTACCACAATAATGACAGATAATGGAATGATAATCAAAATGAGATTTTCTATCATTATCATGATTAGTTTTCTTTAGAAAAGCTTTTTGTTCCTTTGAAATCTCAGTTTCTTTTGAAGACTTTTCTTTTTCCTTCAACACGTGTTTACAATCAAAACATTTTTCAAGACATGTTGAAGTTTTCTCTGCCGATAGTGGGCTAGCTATCGGAACCACTAGTTCTTTAAAAGAAACCTCGGAAACTTTAGACGTAGAAGAAGAAATTAGTTTTTCAAGTTTCCTATCTTTTTCTTTTAAGCCTAGAAGTTCTTTTGCAAGTTTACAATATTCGGTATATAACTCATTGTATGCATCTTGCAATTCAGAGAGTTCAAGTTCAGATTCAGATACCTCACTTTCTGAATCTTCTAGGCAGAAATGGATACTCTCTTCACTGAAGCCTGCTTCCTCAATATCAGCTTCCAGAAGCTCATCAGTAGATGATCCACAAAGAGCACGAGTTGAGCTTTGGACAGCTGTGCTTTCAAGAGATGGGTTAGAAGCATATATCATATCAAGAGTATTCCAAATATCTCTAGCACTAGAGCAATGTTTGATTTTCTGGAAATCATTTTCAGTTAAGCCTTTGTATAAAATTTGCATTGCTCGAATGTTTAAGGAAAACAAATTTTTCTCCTTTTCAGTCCAGTTTCCTCTTGGTTTGAAATCAAAATCATTTTCAAAAATATCCCACATTTTCAAACTAGTGGATTTTATAAAACTTTCCATTCTTGCTTTCCACCAACAAAAATCAATATTTTCTAACACAGGTGGAATGGTATGATCAAAGCCTTTGGAAAACATTTTAACCCAAATCAGCCAAGGTCTTTACACTTGAGATCGTTAGATCCTTTAAACAAGTGACCTGCTCTGATACCAAATGAAATGCGTGGCTGTCACCCAAGAGGGGGGGGTGAATTGGGTGGTAGAATAAAACTTTAATTTTCTCCCTTTTTAAAGTTATACTCCTTGTGCTTGATGACAGTGACGATAAATCATGTCAAGCACAAGTGAATATGTAGTGGTGTGGTGCTTGGTGTGAGATTTAAATAAGCAAAATATGCACAAGCAAATTTATCCTGGTTCGGTCACCCAGACCTACATCCAGTCCCCAGGCTCCACCTGAGATTTCTAATCCACTATTCTTGTTTAAACCGGGCACAAGAGAAGCCTTTACACTTTAGGTTTTACGAGCACGGGTTCACCTAACAACCCACAGGTTTTACAACGGGTTCACCTGCAAACCTTACTGCAAGTTTTACGGGATCACTTGCAACCTTACAAACGCAAGTTTTACGGGCTAACTTGCAACCTATGGAGATTTAGAAAAAACTTCTAAATGCTCCCCCTTACAAAATGTAAGATTACAATTATGTTCACTCTATGAACTGATTTTGTTAAACACTTAAGCTCAAAACTAACTCTCTCTAAGAGTGAGTGATGTTACTCACTTAAGTACAACTGAATCACTCTCTGAAGATTATCACAAATCTGGATCGGAGAGTAGTAGAAGATGTGTAGAACGAAGAATATGATATTTCAGATACTATGCTCTGTTCTCTCTTTTTCTTCCATTCAAGCTCTTTTTTTCAGAAATGAAGAACATCCCTTTTATACCAGCCTCTGAATATCTAACCGTTGGAGAGGCAATAAGACCGTTTGATTATAGACGTTGGGGCCTTGTTTACGTTGTCCTCATTAATGCACAGCAGGGTTGACTTTGCTTTATCTAAAAAGGTGCTCTGACCAAGCTGTTCTGTCAACACTGTTCTGGCAATACTATTCTGACAAAAGTCGTTCTGACATCTGAACACTTTGTACGGTCCGACTCTTGCTTGTTGTCAGAGAGGACTTCGTTCCTCAAGCATAAGTCCAGGATGTTAAGAGACTCACTATCGGAAGCTCTCTTGCTATCTGTAGCTCGTGGACTCTAACATTTTGCTTGCTATCACATAGAGGAACTTTGTCTTCCAAGCACTTGTCCATGAATGATAAGAGTGCTTTGCTATTGGATCCTCTCTTGCTATCAGAAGCTCTCTTATGGACTCTGACTCTTGTGGGCAGTATGAGCTTTGACACCTTGAGTGAATCTTCAGATTATGTTCTCATACTCCTCATGCTTGGTAGGTAACAATGTTGTTTGAAAATGTCTGTTATCCTCTTGTTACCGTTGGAAGGAACATCTTCTTAAATGCTTCAGCAGGGTTGACTTGCTTTATCTCTGAAAAGTAGTCCTGACACCTCTGCTCTGACAAAAGCATTCTGACTTCTGAGTATGTGACATTTACTCTTGTACTCTTGCTGACGGATGATCATCGTTCATCCGGAAGTGGCAATCTTGCTCTGCAAGTGTTAATCTCTGAAATCCAATGCCAAGAGTCTTTGCATCCGGAAGCTCAGTTGCATCCGGAAGTGTGATTAAGTTCTGCACATACTGGTTAGTCCAACATAGCAATATATATATAATCAGATATAGTAAAACTATACATGTTGTGGGAAGTTTGCTATGGGAAGTAGTCTTACTTAGACTATGTTCTGACTTAGTGTAATGTCTACTGACTCTAAGGGATCTCTATTCCAATAGTCAGCTTAAGTCTCGTTAGTTTACTCCAAGTCTTCCTAAGTGACTCAGTGTGTCATTCATGCTATGTATATTAAGTCAACACACAATCACATGAAGTGGGAGTTTACTTAGTCTAGGATGTATCCGGAAGCACTTCTACATCCGGAAGTACTTTCACTTGATGAAGGATCTAGTTCACCATGACTTGCTCTCGCTTAGTCTATTTCATTCCACCACTCAGCGCTAGTCACTGAGCTATCGGAAGCACTTTTACTTGACGTGGTGAATTCACTGACGCTTAGGGTGAAATCTATTCTATCAGTCTGCGCCAGTCAAGATCTAACAGGAAGCAACTTCACTTGATGTTGCATTTCCGCTGACGCTCGGGGTTATATCTAGTCTATCAACCTGCGCCAGTCTAAATCTAATAGGAAGTGCTTTCACTTGGCGAAGTAGACTTACTGACGCTTGGGGTAATAACTATTCTATTGCTCTGCGCCAGTCTAAGTCTAACAGGAAGCGCTTTCACTTGGGGAAGTAGACTCACTGACGCTTGGGGTAATATCTATTCTGTCGCTCTGCGCCAGTCTAATTCTAACAGGAAGCGCTTTCACTTGGGGAAGTAGACTCACTGTCGCTTGGAGTAATATCTATTCTATCGCTCTGCGCCAGTCTAAGTCTAACAGGAAGCAAACTCACTTCCGATTGAAACATAGCTTAGTCTTAAGGTTTTGTGTACCTAATTCTTATGGACTAAGTTAAATCCCTAGTGATTTACTTGCTGACGCTGGGGGATGAAGGCATTCATGCGCAAGTCCTAATCTAACTGGAAGTGATCTTGCATTCTCAAGTGATCTAACTCAGGATTCTAACCATGTCATCTAATCCCTCCTAAGTGTTGATTATGTTCTCTTAAGTACTAGACCATATCATACCTTAGTCACCATCAAAACTTAAGATTCTAACAAATGTAACTAAAGAAGGTCCCATATCATATATGGTTAGCATTCTCAACCCAACCACCGAAAAGAGACACCCATTCATGTCTAATAATGACAAAATCTTAATCTAATTAATTACTGTGCTATATAGTGTACGAAGAAGTCGTATGTATACTAGATTAACGTTCAAACAAATTAAATCAGAGCATAAAGAGAACAATAAAAAATTTCGAAAACATTAGATACAATTATGCACGCATTTATATTACACACACACACATTGGGGGGGGGGGATGATTTGCATGCACAATTAAAAATGGAAAGGGTTGCCTTTGATTAATATTTGATACGATTTCTTCATTTAATATCAAGAGATAAAGCATATATAGACTCTAACTTGGGGGATTGGCAATTATTCAAAAGCTATTATTTTATGCGTAATATTTTTTTTTGTGCTGGCATGCAATAAGGCCTTTGGTGGAACAAAGTGATAGAGACGTGCATGAACATAAACATTTTGGTCTCACAATATATAAGATTTTCTCTTAACAACGAAAAGGAAGGTTGGAAACATATTTTAATACATAGCTATTGTAACTATTATTATTCATTTTTTTAATGGTGTGTTATCCTATTCTTCGCCGTGCCTTAAGGATCAACCCCCAAATATATATTATAATATTCATAATATATGTGTGTGTGTGTGTGTATGGCATTAAAAAATTTGTGAAAGTATAAGTGATGAATATCATAAAGAATAGTAAAGTCTAAGGGATGATGATTTTGGCTTAGAACCAAAGTGTGAATAATGGGTCTCTTTTAATGATTAAAGACAGCCATTCGTCCTGGCTGCTTCCTCAGAAATCAATATTTAGGAAAATTAGCACCTGTTTGCGATGCGTAAAGCAAATCGCTTTTTCTCTGAAGTGGAAAGAGAAAATGAGATCTTAAGGGTAAAGCAGACGTTACAAAAGATTTTCAGTTTCAAGGTGGATGTAGGGCCAACACCTCCTGACAAAGCATGACTTCATCCTGATCTCATATTTGATTATTTGCCAATAATTAAATTTCTTACTTTTGCAAATTCATATTTACTATACAAATTTTTTTTAAGATAGAAATAATTTGTTCTCCCAGTTTTTTTAAAAAATAAATTAAATACTAAAATAATAATCATAATTAGTTAATGTTGTAATAGTACTGTACATCTTCAAAAAGAATCCTTAATTTTCCGTTGAAGCTGTGACAATTTTATTACTAATAATCTGAAAGACTCATTTTAATTAGTTTGTTCTAAACGATTTATTTTAATAATAAAAGTTGGTGTTTTAATTAAATATACTTTTTGGGTTATACAGTTACATATATAATAATCATACTCATTCAGAAAAAATGTATACCTATATTTCTTGTCCTTTCAGTTTTTGGTTCATCACTTTGCATGGTATACTCTACATGATATGCAATTGATTTCCGAATCACATTATTTATTAATGTTAGCTAGCGATGTCAAACCTAATTGATTTGTTGAATGCTAAAATATTATCGGTTGGTATCGAAATCTATTAAAACTTGAAAGTCTATATTTTAGAGGTTGATGTGGGTGTAAGATTTCGGTAGTATAGGATCTTTGTAATTGAAGTATAATCATGAATGTATGATAATTGAGGTGTGAAAAATTTGAGGCTTATGAGGATTTGGTATATATAACAAAGCTCACTATGGGTATAGATTAGTTCTTTTTATCGAGTATCATTATTTCAGGTTCCAAATATGACTATTTTCTGAATTTGAATTGTTTTTACATGAATGACAATCAGTTTGCTGATTTTATTAAATATTTATTTTATATCAACTTATTAAACATTTAATAAATGTTGATAATAAGCAATACATTGCATGACAGCCATTTGATGTTGAACGAAGCTGCTGTTCATGTTGGTGTGCATCTTATGAGATGATATGACCCTTTTTTTATCCATGATTAAGGTATTCTCTCACTCGACAAGTGAGAGACGCTAATCCCCCACTGATTTGTAGGCACCTAAAAGAGTGAGACAGATGATATGACTGTTTTACTTATAATGGGATAAAGACAATTTATTCTAATATGATTGATTGCAAATAAATAAATCATATTCCCTCTGTTCGGTGATAAGAGAGTCCAAAATTTAAATGGTTTTGATCCTAAACATAAGAGCTCACTTTATATTCTCTCCTAATTTAATGAATTTTCTTACTTTGCCTCTAACTTTCTTTCATGTATATATTAATTAATGCTTACATATTTCTTTCTCTTAATAATAATATCATGTTTTTTGTAAGAAGTGTGTTTTGGTGGATAGACTCTTATATTATGAACCAATATAATATAAGCAATTTGTGATGATAGAATAATATCATTGATATTATTTTGATGTATTGAGAGAATTGATGTTTTGTTTAAAAAATAAAACCATATCCATTTTAATATAATTAGGAATAACGACACTTTGCATTAATCAAACTGAGTTAAAAAAATAAAGAACTAATTTATAAATCAATGTGGTTTGGGAGGCTTTAGAAAATATTGGCTAAACGTATCCTCAAATGAAATGTGAATGTCAAAATAATTTTAACAATATAAATGATTGGCTTATTAGCTTCTTTTATGTATTTGTTCAATATGTTCTTTCCGTCTTCGTCTATGTTAACATTTTATTCTATCTGTCCTCATCTTTTCTGTTTTCATAATATAAGACACTTCTATTTCGATCCTCTACATCTTTTGTCTGTCTTTAATTTGTTGTCTCCTAAGTTTTGTTGCATAACATGAATCCTTGAAAGACCACCCACCCACCGACGAATATAAGACTTCAATTTCTAGGCACCATGCATTAAAGAAAAATTGGTTTGGACAAGAAAATTTTGTGAATTTGTTGAATCTTTGATCTTTTGATTTTTTATGTTGAATGACTGATGTTGTTGTAAATAAAGTTGCAGAGTGGGGAAATTTACTGGGTTCTGATTTGTTTACCAATGCTTATTCAATGCTAGAGTCTAACAAAGAGTGACAAGTTATATTTCAAATAGGGAAAGCCAAAAAATTGACGATCGGAATGAGAAGTAACTGATATAAAGATATTTTCAGTTTATAGAATATAGTGGAGGATATATATAATTTAGGAACGATAAATACATACACACATCTTTGGGAACTAATTAATATCTTCTGCTTTGTTCATTCCCAAAATCTCAACGAATGAGATACTATTCCATCTGGTCCTAATTATAAGTCACCAACTACCCATCTCTCACATACCAAGAAATGGTAGTTGGGTTATAAAATTCATGTTAAGTTCTCCACTTTTTCCAACTTCACCCTTCATTAAATATGATGTGTTTCTCATTTTCAATATTGAATCTCCATTAATAACAAGGGTAAGTGGGAAAAGAGCATTTGATACTGCGGTTAGTGACTTATATTAAGGACCGAAAATTAGAGGTAGTTGGTGACTTATAATAAGGACCGGAGGGAGTACATGATTAGGATTTAAACGCATTAACTAGATTAAACATACCAAGAAACCTAGTATTCATCAGGTAATCTTCCGTCCCAAGTCAATCCAACATATTCACACCCTTACTTAGAAGTCAAAGAACACATATACTCAATGAATGAGAGTTGATTTAAATGTTACAAATAAGATTAATTTTGGGGAAAAAGGTTTAATTTCAAAACACACACACACACATGGTATACAGACTAAATCACTATGTACATTGCTAAAGAATCTGTCCTATAAGGATTTCATATTCAAAGTTCCATGACTAATTTAAGGATCTAATCGCTAAGATAGTTTGTGAAGCCAACCTTTAATCTTAGTATCCCCTATGATCGACTCAAACTCTTGATCAAAGAAAAAAACTGTGGTGCCATTATGGTCGCAACATGACTAATGTATTTATTGCGAAGAAATGTGGAGGAATGTACAATTTGAAGATAGCTATCATGTCTTGTCACTGTCATATACTTTACGATTAAATGTATGAATATAATGTCTTTTGTATATTTTTTTCGGGTTTTGGGCTATTTAAGAAATGAATATGTGAATGAATGCAGATAGAAATAAGATGTAGAGGGCAACAACTTGGGCCTTTGTTGACGTTGGAGGAAGTAAGAGACAACATTTGGAGTCCCATGACGCCCGCTTTGCTTTCAGATCCGTCAACCACTGATCATATCATGGTCTTATACTACGGTAGATGTGCTTAATAACACCCCTCTTGTATCATCGTAAATTTATTTTCAATTTTGTTTCTTCCCGAATTTCCCAATTTTTCTCTACAATTGCATTTTTATTTCTGTTTTTGGTTTTTGTTTCTTTTTATGAAGTAACTCATTAAACGGATGGAAATTACAGAAATAGGCTCACCCTGCAACACAGTTGTTTTTTCGGGGTGAGATGCGAGAATGCTGAGATTGTATTTCTGTGCTCACTCAGTGTGCAAGAGTGTTATTCCTTGTATTAATTACCCACAACAAAGCTTAAGTTAACTAATAGACTAACCCATTTAATTGATTTTTAAATCATTTTGTAAACTAATTGAGAATTGTAGTGTTAGTATTATGTTACAATTTTAAACCAATAAGGTATGCTTTCATTTATTGTTATTGTTTGATTATGCTCCTGACAACAATGGAAATCAGACAAATACACCCAAGGAATTATTGGTATGGCATAAGAAAATTTTGAGATTCTATGGAACCTGAAAATGGCGGGAATAATCTATATTATGCTGTCAAATTGATTTTTAAAATAAGAAGAAGAAAAAAACGTTTCGTTTTCTTTTCATAACTTTATCTCTCTCCCCAAAAATTGTTTAAATATAGAAGATGGGTTTTGTTTTTGTTTTTTTTACAACAGATTACGGGCTAGTAGTTGGATTGCGTCCATGTATAGTAGTGTAAGACGAATTGAAGCTAAGGCTCATGAACAACAATTTTGTCAAATAGTATAAACTCTTTGGAAAATGACAAATAAATCCCTCTGAACGTCCAAAAGGATATATAGGTAAGAAACTCAGACTTCCAAGATAACAATTAAGGAATCAGGTACTTACTTGACATTTGTAATTGTTGTGAAAAGACTTTAAATGCCGCCACCCCAATTAAGTTAATTCAAATGACTCATTTATTAATGAGTATGCTCTAGTTGTTAATTAGTAAGTTGCAATTGTTAATAGATACAATGTAATTGTTAATAGCTAATGCACATTTGTTAACAGAGAAGTTAACTCAAATGACCCAATTGTTAATATGTATGCTTCAGTTGTTAATTGGTAAGTTGCAATTGTTAATAGTTACGCTGGAATTGTTAATAGGGAATGCACATTTGTTAATATGGAAGTTAATTCAGATAGCCCAATCGTTAATGTATAAGCTCTAGTTGTTAATTAGCAAGTCACAATTGTTAATAGGGGTATAGGGGCATTTAAGTCTTTTCACAACAATTAGAAAGGTCAAGTTAGTACCTAGTTTTGAAAGTTTGATTTCCTTACTTGTCCTTTTGGACATTCAGAGGGATTTATTTGTCATTTTCCCTAAACTATTTGTCTTCTAAACAAGAGAATTCAAATAATGAATGAGATTATATTTTTCAAAATATTCCACCATTTTTTTAAGGGAAAATTAATTAGAGATCCCTCACAAGGGAGTTAATACTGGAAAAGTCCCAAAAGTTGAAAATATTAATGTAGGGTCCCAAGGGACCTCACATTAATATATTTGAAAAGTGAAAAGACAGTTTTGCCCCTAGCCTTAATAAAAAATTACCCCCCCACCCCACCCTCCTCCTCCCTCACCCACCCCCCTCCCCCCTCCAGCCGCCCCCCACCCCCACCCTCCCCCTCCAGCCGCCACCCACCCTCCCCCCTCCCCTCCAGCTCGCCCCCCACCCCCCTCAAGCCCGCCCCCCACCCCTCCCCCCTCCCCCTCAAGCCCACCCCCGCTCGAGCCCATCGAGCCCGCCCCCCACCCCCAACCTCCCCCCTCGAGCCCGCCCACCCCACCCCTACCCTCCTCCCTCCACGCCCCCCACCCCCACTCCTCCTCGCGAGCTGGAGTGGGGGTGGGGGGCGTGGAGGGAGGAGGGTAGGGGTGGGGGGCGGGCTCGAGGGGGGAGGTTGGGGGTGGGGGGGCGGGCTCGATGGGGGAGGGGGGTGGGGGAGGGGGCTGGAGGGGTGGGGGTGGGGGAGGGGGGGCGCTGGGGAGGGGGGGGTGGGGGTGGGGAGGGGGGGCGCTGGGGAGGGTGGCGCTGGGGAGGGTGGGGCTGGAGGGGGAGGGTGGCTGGAGAGGGAGGCTGGTGAGGGAGGGGGGGTGGGGTGGAGGAGGGGTAAATTTTTTTATGACTAGGGGCAAAACTGTCTTTTCACTTTTCAAATATATTAATGTGAGGTCCCTTGGGACCCTACATTAATATTTTCAACTTTTAGGATTTTTCCAGTATTAACTCCCTTGTGGGGGGACCTCTAATTATTTTTCCCTTTTTTTAACTAAGAACACTACTACATAATAAATAGTTGTAGCTTTTTTTTGCACTAGTTGCACGGTTTTCAAAACGCTATACTAGCTGGTGCTATAAACTGTATAGTTTAGAAAACATTACAGAAGCATTTTTGTTCTGAATGAAAAGAACTTAGTGTGTATATTATAATACATTTTAGTTTTATTTTTAATGGTATAAGTGGCAAATTATGAACTCTTAGATGAATCTCAATAGGTAAAATAATACCAAATTATTTTGTTAAAAAGGAAAAGGAGGGAAAAGGAGAGGGAAGGAAAAGGAGAAACCCCTCTCCGGTGTGGCATATGTGTAGGGGAAATTTGCATTCTAGTCCCTGGGAAGGGAAATTATTACTTGAAGGTCCCTACACATTCCAAAATAATTATCAAGTCCCTTGGGCCTTTCCTGCAATTATTTGCTTATGTGCAATGACCATTTTGCCCTTATGAAAGCATGAAAACCCAAAACATGCACAAGATAAAAGTCAGGGACTTGCTACCGCGGGTGTGCCTACTTGCTACCGCAGTCTTGGGGACTTGCTACTGAAACGTTAAGTGACCAACATTCCCTCCCAAGTGTCATTCATATCTGAGGGCCCTTTAATAAAGCCAGTGACCACTTTTTGTTATTACCCCGATATGTGCTACACCATGTTTTTCAAAAACCATTTTATTCACATGGGATGGGAGGGACTAGTCAGGGACTTGCTACCGCGGGTGTGCCTACTTGCTACCGCAGGCATGGGGACTTGTTACTGTGTTTACAGATCAGCAAACCTGCAGTAACTAGGAGGGAATGTTGGTCACTTAACGTCTCAGTAGCAAGTCCCCAAGCCTGCGGTAGCAAGTAGGCACACCCGCTGTAGCAAGTCCCTGACTTTTATCTTGTGCATGTTTTGGGTTTTTATGCTTTCATAAGGGCAAAATGGTCATTGCACATAAGCAAATAATTGCAGGAAAGGCCCAAGGGACTTGATAATTATTTTGGAATGTGTAGGGACCTTCAAGTAATAATTTCCCTTCCCAGGGACTAGAATGCAAATTTCCCTATGTGTAGTTGCTCGAAATTTCGACAAAAGAAAGGAAAGTTGACGATTTCCATAGCTTTCAACCGTTTGGTTCACAAAATCTCCCTATTTTCCTTTTCTTGGGCCCACCAAGTTTCCTTTAAATCCTTGAAATTGTCTTTTTACACAACATAACTCAAACCCATTTTCCGTCATACATTGAACAGCAAAAAAGACCCATGTACCCCACCCTTGTTCAAATTGCTCATGGCTTTCTTTTCATCCCTCTCAAAGAATTGTCGCTGGTTTGAGTGATGGAGTCCTCAATTCGCTACTTATGTGGGTGACAATGTCGAATCTTCACGTAGTGTTTCTGATGACTCTACATTTTTTATTATATTTTATATAATATTTGGTGTAATTGGGGAGTCATTATTGGTAAAAGTGTTATAAAATAAAGAAGATAAGAAATATATGGAGAAGAAAGAACTCAAGAGCAAGAAAGAAGATATGAGAGAAAATATGAGAGGAGAAGCACTTGTGATTCAATGGTACAAAATGCCTAGTACATGACCTCTATTTATAGGTCTCAAGTCATTCATGAAATTTAAAGAGAATTATGATGGAGTTTATGGCATTAGAAACTCCTTACATGTAATTCATTGTGGGGTTACAAAGGTTACAAATGTTACAAAGTTAATGACATTTAGAAGGAGAAAGAATCCTAGGAAGAATTTGAATGGATATTCACCATATTATATATTTTTCATAACACTCCCCTTGAATGTCCATGATATTGTGCCTCATTAAAACCTTACTAGGAAAAACCCATTGGGACAAAAAACCTAGTGAAGGGAAAAGAGTACACAATGTTTATTGAAGCTGCCTCGTTAAAAACCTTACCAGGAAAACCCATTGGGACAAAACCTAGGTTAAGGAAAAAGGAGTGCAGCATGACAATTTCTCCCTCTGATAACAATATCATTTTATCTCCTTGAATTTACGCATTCTAATGCTATACACTATTTTCTCAAATGTTCTTGTTGGTAGTGCCTTGGTAAATATATCTGCAAGATTATCACATGAGCGAATTTGTTGAACATCTATATCACCACCTTTTACAAGATCATGAGTGAAAAAGAATTTTGGAGAAATATGCTTTGTTCTATCCCCTTTGATATATCTTCCTTTCAGCTGAGCTATGCATGCTGTATTATCTTCATATAATATTGTCGGAACTTTTTGGTCAAGAATCAACCCACACATTGATTCAATATGTTGAGTCATTGACCTTAACCATACACACTCTCGACTTGCCTCGTGAACCGCTATTATTCCTCCAAAAAAAATGTTGTATGAGTGGATGTCCATGTAATTCCACAACTCTTAGGATTCCTTTTCTTATAACCTCCCCATGAATGACTTGTGGAGGTTTCTTATGGTTATTAGTCATTATGTTGTTCTTTAATTCTTGTAACCATAGCTCTAGGTTTTAATGTGTCAAGACCTATAAATAGAGGCCAAATACAATGCATTTTGTACCAAGAATATATGTGAATGAGAATGCTCTATTCCTCCCTCTTCTAGTCTTGCAAATATTCTCTACATCTTTCTTCTTATGTTCATAATTTTCTTCTTATTTTATAACAAAAAGAACATTATTGTTGATTATTATTGAATGATTAATTTTATTTCTTTAACTGTTATGGTTTATTACTTATCTAAGTGGAAATGATGTGTAACATGTCAAGGTGGGCCACAATTCGAAACAGCCCAAGTACCATTATGAATGCAAAGAATTGAAAACACAAAAAAGAAAAGAAGAAGAGACCAACTAAAAGCAAGGAAGCAGCACCCACTCAGACAATCATGGAGCTAAAAATCTGCATCATCATCACGTGAGCAGTGAAGAAAAAGGGAGCCACGTTTTGGGCTGAAGCAAGAGAGCAAAAGGACTGCACACAAAATGACAAAACATCATCACCTCCCATCAAAAGAAATTGGATAGGCAGAGAAAAGAGAAGGAGAGGGCAGCGGCGCAAAAAGGAGCTCTTCACCAAGTTCAAATTCTCCATTCCTCTCGAGCCATACAAATGGGAAACAGTCTGTTTCTTCGAGAATAGAGGAGGCAGCCGAACTGAACAAGATATAGGAATTGATTTGAGACTTGGAGGAGAGGAATGCTTTGGGTCTTCAGGATCCCTCGGTTGTTTTCTCTCTTTCCCTCTCCTCTCTTTGACGTTCTCTTGTTAATTTCTTGGCTGTGGTATTTGTCGGATAATTTTACATAGTTAAATTCCTTATTCTAGGTTTATTTTGAAGCATTGTATGGATTGATGCTTGACAACTCTTTCTCTTGTTGATTAATGTTTATGATAGTTGTGAATTAAACTTGTGCTTTATTTTACTAAGTGGTGCGCAACACTCGTCTTGTTTGCTTAGTTGTGGCTTGGAAGAGCATAGCTATACAAAAGACTAAGTTAGATTCAAACTTATCTTGAAATTCTAAAAAGAAATTGAGAGTTTGTTAATAATATAAAAATATTCATTAACCAATTTTTTAAAATTGGAGTAGGTTGATTATAAAAGCTAGTTAGCATATATCATCATCATCATCAAAGCCTTATCCCAACTAAGTGGGGTCGGCTACATGGATTACACGGCGCCATTGTGCAATGCGTGTGTCCATGCTCAATAGATTCGACAAACTTTTATGTTGGCTGCCGAAGCCTAACACAACCCTACTCCTTTATCTGGGCTTGGGACCGATTATAAATATAGGTGGAGTATTCCAAACGTCACAGACTTATTTCCTTGTAATTCTCTCGAGAATTCTTTCTCTGAATATACTGCTCCTGAAGAGGGCAACGAGTTTGTGTCTTCATTTTCCCAGAGGAAGAACTAGGAGAACCTATACCTGAATCCATAATAAAAAAAAAACAAAAGATAATGATAATAATAAAAAAAGAATGGTCTAAAGAAAAAAGATAAATAAAAAAGATAAGAAAGGAGTGTAGAAATTGAAGAATCCCTACAAAAACAAATTAAACATATAAAATATATAATTAAGTAATATTAAAATATAATAAATATCCAAATAGTGAAAATTTGAGAGGTGTTTAAGCAAGTGTTATTGAAAAAAACAACGGTTATATATATATATATATATATATATATATATATATATATATATATATATATATATTATTTATTATATATATATAACCGTGTGTGTGTGTCAGTGTGTGTATATATATATATATATATAAATAAAGAGCAACGGTTATATATATATTAAAAAAAAAGAAACAACCTCTAAAATAAAAGAAATAAATAAATAAATAAAGAAAAAAACTTAGGTCCAATACTTAATGTCTAGTACATCCACAATCAAAATTTGACATATAGGTAAATTTTCCTACACCCACCACACCATATTTCTCTCCCCTCCTTCTCCCATCTCCACTGCACACATACACGCACGCATCTTCTTCCTTGCTCCTCTGCCCCCAAACAAAACCGTCACAATAAAGTAATAAACAAACACAAGCAGATCTGAATCCAATCTCCTCAACTCATCTTCCCCAATCCAAAATGTTTCAATGAATCTGAATCATCCAAACTTCCATCACTATCCTCCATAAAAAATTGCTTAACAGATTTTAAACTTTCACAATTCTTCCAACCACTTTCAATTTTACTCGCCCAATCTGGGAATCACCGACGCCGCCACCCACGCGGCACGTCCTCCCCAATCATCGCGAAGTGGAACTTAAATCCTGATATACCGGTAAACTTTCTGGGCTGAGATCATATGATCGACGCCCTAGACATCATCGACGAGCCGCAACAAGAAGAAGACGAAGATCCGAGAAGCATAGAACTAGACGACGATGATGAGCCACCATTGTTTGAGCAAATGGAATGATGGAGGAGGAAGGTCGTTGTATGGCAGATTGTGTCCTCTCCTATTGTCATTTTCCATGAAAAATTATTTCGCTTAATTGACTGTTTTTCTTCAAAATATCTTTCACTGGAATTGTGAAAATAAATTCAATTCCGCAATTGAAACTGAAATTGGAAGGCGGCCGGTGAAAGGAGAGAGGAGTGTGGTCTGTGCATGGAGGGGAGGGGAGAGGGGCGAGACAGAAGAGGGAGAAAGAGGTGAGAGAAAAAGAAAGAAGGGTAACCACGTGGCCACTTGCTTGGGGAGAGTGGGGAAGAGAGAGAAATCTTTCTTTTATAATAGGAGGGAGACTGCCAGGCTATCTGCCTGACACCTGTCCATTTCTACCTTCTCAAATAAAGCCACGTGTCCCATTATTTATGTTCTTTTTATTTTAAAAAAAATAAACTGCCGCTAAGACCCCAATATCAGACCTGCCCGTTTTTTCTCCACTACTCCACCAATCCCATTAAAAGCAGTTCCCTTTCTTCCACCAATCCCATTAAAAGCAGTTCCCTTTCTTCCACCAATCCCATTAAAAGCAGTTCCCTTTCTGTCCAAAAAAATCACAGTCTATTCTCTCGACTTTGGAGGGGAGTAATGGGTGGCGGCTACATACCGCCGTCGCAAATCAAAACGAATTTTGTTCCGGCAGTCTCCCACCAAAAGTTAACCCCATGAGGTCAGAAATTTAATCGACTTTTGAACGGACTTTCTCGCAAAAAACGATCGATTGATCTGTGTTCCAAGATGAGAATATAACCTTTCTAGGGTCAGTGAGAAGTGTGCGTGGGTGAATAAAAAGTTGTTCTGTTCTTGCGTCTTCTTCATATTGGTAAGTGGTAATGCGTAACCATAAACCATTTCAGTTACTTCTATCACTATTTGTGCATAGTTCTGAGAATCAAAATTTTAGGACACTATTTTGGTTTTTGGTCTTTCTTTCGAATTCTTTCAGAGAAATAATATTTAATTCTCTCTCAATTTCTATCTGTTCGATTCAGTGTATTGTTGGCATAATCGTAACTTTTCTTCATTAGTTATTGATTTGTTTAACAGGCTTGAAAGATGGATTTACAAAGGAGCCCTTTTTTTAGGGCTTGTGCAGTCAATTTCAATGGTTAGGTCCCCATATACAATTTCAGTTACTTCTATCATTATTATGCATAGATCTGAGAATCAAAATGTTGGGATTCTGTTATTGTTTTTGGTCTTAGAGTTACTAAGAGTCTACAAAAGGGGGAATTGTTCGTTATTTGAATATGTATTGGGGTGTTTTTTAGTTATGGAAATAAAGGTAGTCTTAGAGTTGAAATTTGATTAGTTTCTATTGAATTTTAGACACTGCTATTTTTAGGAAATATAATTCCAAGGCATGACAAAATCCTGTTTCTGAATTTTTGGTTATGTGTATTAGGAAGATAGTAGTTTAAAATCATCTATTTTTGTTTGGATTGATGCTGATTAGTTTGGGAATTGGGTGGTATAATTTACTTTGTTGTGCTTCGTGACTTTGGACTGGCGAGTTTGTGTTCTTGTACGACATTATATGCTGAAACAATTTTTTAGCAGTAACATGTTTTGATATTAGAATTATATGGCTGATAAAAAAAATCAAGATTATACAGTACAAAATAAGTAAATATTAAATATTTCCTTATCTTAACTATCTCCTCCATTTGCTCCACTTTCCCGTCCATTGGCTCCACAATTTAAGCAAAACATAAGTAATCTTTTTTAAAATAGAATAGAAAAAGCCACATCTCATGTAACTTTCAGCTTCCACATTCTATTTCCTTATTTTTCCTTTTTTAAAAAACAGTTTTTTTTTTGAACTGATTAAAAAAGCACTGTTAAAGAACCAATTAATTTCTTTTCCTCCCTCCATCACACACACAATATCACATCGTCCTGCACAAACTACCTTACTTACTCAACTTCTCCCCATGAAAGCTTACTCAACTTCTCCCCATGAAAGCCTCTACTATTTCATTTGTGTCAAATTGTTGCCAAAACTCCATTTATTCAATCAGTGTAACACTCTTATTTTCTCACTTTTGTGGCACCATTATCCCATCGCAGATCATTCAATAAGAGAATGCATGGAGACTTTGGAAAGAAGGAAAGGAAAGCCCTTGGAATTGGCTGAAGAAGTAATCTAACCATCCAAATGAAGTAATGAGATGCATTCACATTGCTCTTCTGTGTGTTTGATGAACCGTTGGCTCGGCTGAAGAAGAAGTCCAGCGTGTCCAGGCTGTGGATGAGATGCATTCACATGTGTATGTTTGCATGTGGTCCATAAAGTTATTTTTTATCTGTCACTAAAATTTTGTACATATATAGTAGGTTTAATTGGAATGTCATCTTTGGATTCAAACATTGTCTTCAAGGAATTCTTTTATTGTAATTTTTTTTATTACATTCTTTTATTGTAATTTTTTAGGTTAGTAAAATGACAATGTTTTTTTGATCGCAAAATGAAAATATATTTTAAGTAGGGAATGTAATGATGAATCATTAATTGCGTGTTAGTGTGATTTTTTTATTAATAAGTTGAATTTAATTATTCTCCTTTTAATGGTAGGTTTAAGATCTTTGTTTTTATAATATTTTCATGACTTTTAACATTTTAAAAGTGTATTTCTTTTATTTTAATTGTAATTTTTAAAATTGATTAACACAAAATGCTACAACTAAGATGCCAAAAGGAACTTCATGCGGGTTTATAAAGTATGTATGCCCATAAAGAGCTTCTAATAATGTTTTGGTATGATTTTTTTTATAATTCTGCTCCTCATCTTATTATTAGTCAAGATACATAAATTTCATTTATTAAAATGTTATTTAATCCCGCGCATAGTGCGGGTTCTATACTAGTTGAAGATAAGAAGGTAGAGAGAGATGGTGTGGTGGGTGTAGGAAAATTTACACATGTGTCAAATTTTGATTGGGTACTGGGTGTATCATACTTTTTTTGGTCTGAGTACTGGGTGTATTATACATCAAGTACTGTACCTAAGTTTTTTCCATAAATAAAAGAAGAAGCAAGTAACCGTTCAATGAAAAGTGCAATGGTTATTTTTTTTGAATGAAAGCAATTGAACTGAATAAACAAAAAAAAAGAGTTGTTATAACAAATTTTGACTGGTTCAAGAGAGAGAACTACAAACCCACAGCGATATATATATATATATGTATATTTTTGGCAAAAAAAGGGCAAAAACATAATTTTCGCATTTCTGTAACTGAAAAACACGTAATTTTTGCAACATCCCCTATACGCAACGATTAGAATCATCAATTAACACGATTACAAAACAAAATTACACTAAAATCTCCATATGTGTGTGATACATTTATGCAGATCTAGATAGCTTAACTGGATCTTGAAGCTAAAACCAATACATCCAATTCAACATTCAACAAACGATCAAATAAGAAAATCCACATCAATCAACAGTTAAATAAATCATCCAAAATCAAATTAAAGCCACTACCAGATTTGTACATCATAATGAAATCATATTAACAGAAACATCTCATCGACATAGCGAAAAGCACAGGATTCAATATCAAATACATGAAAAATATAAATCAATTAACAGAGATATACAAGTGGATTTGAACAAAATAAAAAAACAAAGGCATACAAATGAACAAAGAATAAAAATTATGGAAGATTGAAGGCATGAAAGGCGTAGATCAGAGAAGAAAATAGAATCTGAGAGAAAGTGAGAAGCAAGTATCTCATCCGCAGTAAAACTTGAGACATATAATTGCCCCAAAATACTCAGAGCATAACAGCAGAAATGAGTGAAAAAGATAAAAGCAGACATGTATGTTTTGATTAATAATGGTTGAGTGAAACAGGAACAGATAAAAATTGGATTGCATCCAATTTTGAGGCCATTTGTGGAATACCCAGATGAAATTTTTTTTTTTGAAAAGCAAGATTTTGAAGCTGTTTCTGAAATACCCATGTGAGAATGAGAAGGAAAATTGTTTACCGTGTAGAAATAAAACATATTTAACTTTACCTGAAGATCTAAAAGAGAGATGTCAATAATATATATATATATATATATATATATATATATATATATATATATAAGTCCTAAAAGAATAAGATGAATATGATGATGAAGATGATGGAAGTAAGAGAGAACTTAAGATGGGGAGGAATCAGATCGTGAGAAAACGTAGAACCAGTAAAGGAAAACAACAGAGAAAAATTGAACAAGGTGGATCCAACGCATGTGAAGGAGAAAATACACATACAAATAGAAATTACCTCCATCTTATATATTACTCCTACCATATCATACTGTAGTTCCTCATCGGAACCACCCTCATGGTTCCAACACAGATAATAATCCCACCCACCCATCTTCCATTATAGATAGTCTCATTGAAAGCCATAAAAAAGGAGTGAGAGAAGCAGTGTCCAACCTCATTTCTGACCATCCCGACCGGGCCTGCTCACCGCCGGGTTCGTGCTGGACATGTTCACCACCTCCATGATTGATGTGGCCAACGATTTAGGCGTTCCCACCATAGTTGTCTAGTATTTTTGTAACATCCTAAAAAATTAATTAAGAAATAGTGGTAAATTTAAGATTTAATTTTGGAATTAATTATGAGTTTAGTTAGCATAATATGCAATATGGAAATATGCATGTTAATGTTAATTAAGGTTTGAGTAAGTTCGGAAGAGTTCTTCAAATATTAGAAACTTCTAATATTTGAAGAACTCTTCCGAACTTACTCAGTTTCTAATATTTAAAGAACTCTTCCGAACTTACTCAAACCTTAATTAACATTAACATTAAGGTTTGAGTAAGTTCGGACTTCCGAACTTACTCAAACCTTAATTCCGAACTTACTCAAACCTTAATGTTAATGTTGATTAAGGTTTGAGTAAGTTCGGAAAAGTTCTTTAAATATTAACATCAACTTGAATATTCATTAATTGAAATTAGAGAAGGGTTAATTGAGCATCATGAAATAAAAAGTGGATAAATAAACCTAGGTCATTCCCATTGTATTCGAATTAAAGTAGACTATTTCCTTTACTAGTTGTTACTTTTAATCACCTATTTTTCACTAAACTACTTGTTTTGCCCATAGTTAATTTAGAACAGAATGAACTTGTTGAACTTTCTTAAAACATAGTCTCTATTGGAACGACACTCTACTTTCTACTATACTATTTAAACTTGACTCGTGCTCTTGTGGTTGCAAAATTGCGAACAAGTTTACTGTGCCGCCGCCGGAGACTAAGTTTTAAGTCCTTTTGAAGTTCATTGAGTACATTATGAGCTTAATTAACTTTGGGCCTTTTTCTTTCTTGTTTTTGGTAACTTTAATTGTGTTGTTTCTACTAAATTGTCTAGTTAAAGATAGTATTATTTGAGTTACTTTGTTTAGCGTGTTAATTTTTTTAGTCTTTGTAGTTTTTTGTGTGGTAGTTTCTTTTGAACTTTATCATGGATTATCATTGGTGGGCATATGAGACAAATGGAGAAATTGGACTGTTCGTACCGCAAGTGCATGGGTCGCGCCAAGTAATAAAGTGATAAGAAAGATCGTTCCCACGAGTATTGGGATACAAATCCGGTCAAACAAGAGACTTTGTAATTTAATAAGTTGAGCTAATCAAATATTGGTTGAGAAATTAACAACTAAAACTATTGATTGAAAATAGAAAATAGATGCTAAAAGTGGCCCTTGACTTTAAAGTTGAAATGCAACCTAGGATTATTTCTCCCCATTGTATCTTGTAACCTTTAATCAACTCCTCCCCTAATTGCTTTTATGTTTATATATCTATTAACCTAGGGTTCTAAAATACTTGTAAACGCTCCGTCGAGTAAAGAACAAGTGTTTAATTTCATTAATCATGCAATGTCTTGTCACAATTAATAAAACCCAATTTCTTAGTTTCAACCCTAATGTGACTATGTGAGGCTAATAAGTATATGTCTATCTTATTAACAAAACCATTCATTTGTCATGCAAACTTCAAGTTCTCACACTATTTTACTCAAGTTCTACATTTAACCTAGCTCTCTCAAGTCATAAGTCAAATGAAGATATCAACTAAATGGTGATCCATCACTTAGAGGCATTAGGGCTAGAGTAAAATAAACACAGATATATACATTAATCACAAAAGGATAGGAGTTTTAAAGAGTTACTCAAGCTAAAACTACTAAAGAATAATGTCTAATTCTAATTACTAATTGCCTTGAGTCCCCGGCAACGGCGCCAAAAACTTGATGCTACCAAAATTTTGATAAAAATATCCGCAAGTGTACGGATCATATTTTAGTAAAGTGGTAAATCAAGGTCGATCCCACAGAGACTCAGACAATTAATAACTAGGCATTAGATCTTCTATTTTCATTCAAGTTGAGTAAACAAGAAAATTTGATTTTAATTACCTAATAGCTAAGAAAATAAAATAAAACAAATATTCACACATATGAAATTCACGAGTTAAAAGAACAACCTAGAGCCACTAATCCCTTATTTGCTTCTTAGATTTTATTCCCACTAAATTAATTATGAATTAATCCAACTAGCTAATCTAGAGTACTAGTGTCTATAAATGCCTTCCGGTCCACTTACATCCTTGTCTAGCTTAATTACACAATGTCTTGCACTAATTTACTAGGCTAATTTATCTCGGTTCCGCTCTAATGTAACTATGTAGGGCTTCTAGGTATATTCCTATCTTAGTCGCAAATCAGATTAAAATCCAATCTTACACTATTTAATCCCATGGTCTATTTAAAATTCCCTCTTCCGAGTCCAATTCTAAATTTCCTAAACATGTCTAATGATGATCAAACACTAAACAAGTTAATCAATAATAGCAAGATTAAATAAACTAAATCAAATTAATCATGACTAAATAGTGAGAAATAAAATACTAAGTTACAAACAAGTTCATAGTACTCTAAGTTGTAAAAGAAATTTAGCCACACATATTCAAACGAATCCCAACAAGCAAAAGTTCAGATTCTAGAATCAATAGAAAATAGAAACGAGACCAGCTTATTGGATGCTCAACAATGGAACTCTCTAAAACTCACGACAAGATGCTCAGGAAAATATGAAAGTGCAGCAGCCACCTTCCTTCACTTGTTCGTGTGATGATGAATGTATGTGTGTGAATCACTTGGTGGTCTCCTCCTTTTGTCTTTTGTGCATTCCCTCCTCAGATGCTTCGTGAGTGTATTTAGAGTTGAATGGGGTTCAATTAATGCCACCAAGACAAGACAAGACTATGCACCTCCAACTTCCTTCCTTCTCCGCGCGAATTCCTGTTCTTCTTTTCTTTGTGCTTTGTAGCCAATTCCTTTTCTTTTCTTTTGATACGTGTGTGTTTAGGCTTTATGGTTGGAAGAATTGTGACCAGCCTCCTTTTTCTCATGAGTTGCATGTGTATATATAATAAAATAGCCCAACACCATATTGTCTTTGCCTTGCATGTTAAGTTTTTTTTCTTTCCTTTTCTTGCACATAATCAAATCATCTCCTTCTCTTTATTTCCTTTTTCATTAAATCTGCATTCATGAAGAAAAGGAAATAGGAAATAATCACAATAACTCAATCATATAATCTCATTAATAGGAAACTTCCCATTAAAATATTTCTTTTATTATTTCAAGTTTCCTATTTCAATTCCCAAATAATATATTTCCAATTCACATCAAAATCTCTTAATTACTTAATTAATGACTCCCCAAATACAACAAAATATTTCCTAAAACCACTAAATATGGGGAGTCATCACAAAGGTTCAAAATAATCCTAGATAAATTGGTTTAGCTACTCATAGTCAATATAAAAACACAAATACAAAGTGAAAGTATAGCCATAAATGACATGAAAAAGGAAAGGAAGATGAAGAGGAAGAAAATCAATTGGTTGGAGCTCTAAATCTCTTCCAAAGTTCTAATCTTTGCTTCAATCTCTTCAAAGTCACAAACCCTAGCACACTCACAAGCTTCCAAGTCTCCAAAAGTCAGAACTCCTTTGCCCTTTTCGTTTTTTCCTTTTAAACATTCATTTTCGCGTGAAAAAGGTGAGGTGGCAGTTTTTTAGCAACCATGCCGCGGCTCAGTAAAATGGACCATAAGCATGCTGCGACATAGTTTTTCCCTGTAATTGAAATTCAATTGGGCCGCGGCACAGAAGTTCAACAAGGAATCATGCCGCGGCTCAGTTCTGTCTTGATGAAGATTGATTTCTTCCCATGCAAATATGTTGCTCCAATTTTCTTTGACATCATTTCATTCATCTTGGCTTCACACCTGACCTGGCTTTAATCTCCTATACACATGTGCTTTGCAAAACACTTAACTTAAATGATTAACTTACCAAAATATTCAAAATCACTTAACAAATGTGCTACCAAAAATCATGAATCAATTAGCATTTAAAGTATGTATAATTACTTCAAAAGTGTATTCAAAAGAACATGAATCATGCTAAAAAGCATGAATTCCAAGATATTAACATGGACACCAAAATGATTATACAAATTCTTATGAAGACCTCTTTTCTCATGAATCTCTTAGTGAGTACATTGATTGTAATCATTGCGAAAATAATCATTTTGATAAACAATCCCCCTTTGTCTATCCCTTGGATTATGTGGAGGATGATTTTGGTAGAGTCCAAAATCAAGCGTATGAGAATGCTGTTGGCCTTGGGCAAAATCATGTTGAATCTTGGAATTCTAATTGCTCTCTATCTCCATGTGCATCACATTTGAGTCATCACCCAATTTTCATGTAGATGAAGCTAACCAAATTCCTAGAGAGAAGCCTACAATAGAGGATATGCTTCAATATCTCCTAGATAATGGTGAGAAACTCTTAGTTAGGCAAGAAAAGAGCACTTTATCTCTTGAAAGGTTAGGACTTCAAATTAGTGAATTACTTCTAACCTTGAGGCTTTGAACCAAAGGAGAATTTTCTCTAACATGTCAAATGATGCTTCAATGAAAAATGAAGTTTCAAGAGAGGAATTAATCATAGAAGGTAAGAAGTTGTTACCAATGGCTTGTGATGGTTTTGGGGGTGATGGTGAGTTGGAAATCAATGATGAACAGAACAATATTGAGTCATTAGTTGGTGTTTCAATTTTAGAGCCTATTGCTTTTGTTGAACAAGAGAATGCAAAGGGATTCCCAGCAAATTATAACCTTGATCCTCCAAAGGATGTTTTGACATTTACTGACGTGTGTCAAGTGAATTTTATTGGTTTTTCAAAGTATTTAGGGGGCATGGATAGTGATTATGAAATTATTAAGTTAGAGTCTTCTATTGTTTTGATTAATCTATGCATTTCAAAACCACTAGTGATTGATGACGTACATACTTCTTGTCTTAATGAACTCTCATGTTCATTGAAGTATTTTGGTAACAAGAGAAATGAAGAGAAGATAATTATGATTTTTGATACTTTTGATTAGTGATTTCTCTTGTAAAGTCTGGTTGAATACTATTAACTTAGCGCTTCTTGGGAGACAACCCAAGTATTTGATATTTTTCTTTGTTTGTTTTAGTTTTGTAGGACTTTTGTATCCCCAGGCAATGCATCAATTTGGTAGCAATGAATTATGAGCTAAAAGTGCTATTCAAGAAGAGAAAGGGGAGTATTCTTCTACTTCACTGCACTTTTATTTTTCTGAATATGGCTGCTGGAAATATGTGCTGGTTCTGGTTGATGAATATGGCATTGATTGATATTTGATAGTGATTGTCATGACAAATGTTTGTGTTGATTGGTTGAACTAGTCAAAGTTTTGTCATCTCTACACTTGTTCATGGACTCTTTCTCACGTGTCACTACATTTTATGTTACTTATTAACATTGAAGGCAATGTGACATTCAAGTGTGGGGGTATGAGTACCATTTTTTTTGCATGACTTGTTCTTGAGTTTTAGGTTTTGGTTTTGATTTTGTGCATATAAATATAAAGTTTCTTAGAAAATGTCAAAAGAGTTTTAATCAAAGCCATTGTAAAAGGGTGTTCATTGGAGTTCGATCGCCTTTATCTGAGAAGACACGAAGAGGAAATTGAGTTGCCTTGAAAATATAATCCACGATCCTTTCTCTATTATTACACAACTAGCAACTATACCCGGGCATTGCCCGATGATGACTCCCCATTTTTGACTATATTTGATATATATTTTGATATAATAGGGAGTCATTGTTAACAAAAATAAAATAAAGTAATGAATTTCTTTGATACTTTAGTAAGATACCACTTTAGAGCATGATCTAAAGATTTATATAAAGAAATATATATATTACATCTAAATCAAGATCTTGGAAGCTGCATGGGTATTATGGGTATTAATGTTATCATCTTTAACTAAAGTGTTATTGATATTTTAATCATTTCTTCATGTGCAGCCATATATCATTCTAAACTGATGATTGGATTTAATCTAAAGCAACATTGATGATTGGATTTAATCTAAAGCAACATTGAAAAATGTATGGTGGGGACATATGAAGAAAAGCAAGCAAGGAATTCATTTTGGGCCTTTCTCACACCATGGGCTGCGAAGAAGGAAAGAAAGAGAGGGCACTCATTTGACAAGTCTAGACCCGTTTGGTTACCAATATGAAGCAAGCGTTACATTGGGAGCTTGGGGCTACACACTCAGACACGGAGCACACATCAGCTTCTTCTCCAATCATACAGAGGCAGCAAACTGAGGCAGAGAGGCGGTGCACCAGAGACACATTCACTCCTATTTGTTGGTGCGACCGTGAGCTGCAAAGAGAAGCAAAAATCTGAACAAAAGAAAGCTTGGGAGAATCTTGAGGCTTGGAGGAGAGAATGCTTTGGATATTCAAGATCCCTTGGTGGTTTACTCTCTTTATCTCTCATTTCTCTTAAGTTTCTCTTGTTAATTTCTGGATATTGGTGGTGTTTGGATAATTTTTAGTTCTAGTATGTGTAGCTAATTTTCATATTCTAGGTTTATTTTAAAGTTTTGTATGAATTGATGCTTGAACATCCTACTCTCTTGTTGATTAATGTTTATTATAGTTTTGAATTTAGCTTGTGCTTTATTTTTACTAAGTGGTGCGCAACACTTAGCTTGTTTGTTTAGTTGTGGCTTGGAAGAGCATAGCTAGACAAAGAACTAGTTAGATTCAAGCTTGTCTTGAAATTCCAAGGAGGAATGAAGAGTTTGTTACTAAGATAGAGATATGATCTAACCAAGTTTTGTAATTGAAGTGGGTGGATTATAAAGCTAGTTTGCATAATATGTAGTATGGAAATATGCATGTTAATGTTAGCTAAGGTTTGAGTAAGCTCGGAAGAGTTATTCAAATACTTGAGACTTCAAGCATCAACTTAATATGGGTAAAGCTGCAAAAATAGCCATCGTAAATTTAAAAATGTGCAACTATAACTCTAGTAAATTGAAGGGGGCAAAACTGTACACTGTAAATCAAAATGGGGCAAAATTGGGCAAATGTGCAAAAGTAATCATCGTAAATTTAAACGTACGTTTTTCAATCGTGGCCCCACCATTAGTAAATGATGTGTCATACATTTAAGGGTGCAATATATTGATGAGACTTTAATTTTTTTTATGTGACTTTATTTTTCCAGATAATTACATAGAAGTAAGGTGAATTTCAAATGATTTGAGGTTCTATTTGGTTTCTTATCGAAATGATTTAGGGGTTTAGAGTTCGTTTTTAGTGATTTATGTTTAACTGGATGCATTTTAGCTTTCATGTTAGATTTTGGAATTGACATGTCATTTACTGACGGTGGAGCCCACGTCTGGAAAATGTCTATTTAACTCGGCCTAACAGAGAGGTTACTTTTGCCTCATTTTAGTTTACAATGTATGGTTTTGCCCCATTTTAGTTTATAGTGTACAGTTTTGCCCCCTTCAAGTTACCAGAGTTATAGTTGCCCATTTTTCAATTTACGGTGGCTATTTTTGCACCTTTGCCCACTTAATATTCATTAATTGACATTAGAGAGGGTTAATAGAGCATCATAAAGTACAAAGTGAATAAATATATCTAGACCTTTTCCATTTTTCTTAATAAATCTTAAAAAGTGTCTTTCTTATTTTTATTTGAATATTTGTTAATTTAGCTTAAACAAACCACTTGCTTTTTACCTAAAGATAATTTTGATAATAATTTATTTAATGAACTTGCTTAAACATAGTCTCTGTTGGAACGACACTCTTATTTTCTTACTATACTACTAAACTTGGCCCGTGCTCTTGCGATTGCAAATTTGCGAACACCCGGGGAGTAGTAAATCGAAACATACCAAATTGAGTAAGTTAAGTTGAAAATGTAACTATATCAAGACCAGGTAAATTATAAAAATAAGATGTAACATTATGGAATGATTAATAATAGGACATACAATTAAGTCAAACATCATAACATTGTTCATTGAATATAGAAAAGAACTCTGAAATTTTATATAATTTTGTAATATTAATCATGTTAATCTGTATTTGATGTTTGAATTTGTCATACATACCTTGAAGCAAAGCAGGAGATAGTTTAATACACTCACTGAATAAGCAAAAACTTACCTGAATTACATATCTTACCTCCTATTTTTTTTCTCTTCTATAGACCCACCTTTTTACTTCAAGTAAATTAGTAGAATATATTGGTAATATCATGTTACTCCCTCCGATCTATAATATAAGAGCCAAAATTTGAATGATTTTGGTTCAAAATATAAATGTTCATCTCACTTTCTCTCCTCGTTTAATGCATTTTTTTCTACTTTGCCTCAAACTCTCTTTCATATTTATTAATATTTATGTATTTTTCTCTCTTAAAAGTATAATAATAAATATAGACAATATTAGATAAAAAAATAATAATGAATGAATAAATAAATATTAAATAACGAAAATGACGAATGGTGATGCAAATGAAGCATCCTAAAGGATATACGAAAATAATAAAGGACGCTGCATAAAAGACAAATTATTGAATAGTTCTTTGAATAGTAATTTCCCATTGCTATTAGGTATATAGGATAAGATGTAATAATATAAGTTAATAAATATTCTTATTTGAAAATTATATTCAATGTCTCTCACATTCACCCTTAACCAATTGTCTGGGGTTCGATCCCTGACGTTGGATATGGAGAAGCATTAAATCTCCCAGACCAGCTGTCTCACCCTTTGAGGTGCCTACAAATCAGCGGGGGATTAGTCTCTCACTTGTCGAGTGAGGGGATACCTTGATCATGGATAAAAAAAGAAAATTATATTCAATGTCTCTCACATTCCTAATAAGTTTTATATATAATCCTACCTACACCACTTTTATAGCTAAATCATTACATTGAATTGATTCTCTGAATGTTTGACAAATAACAATCATAAGTTTCTCGATAAAATTTAAGAATCTTTCAACAGCAGAATATACTCCTTTCTTTAGTAATCACTTTCTGTTTAATTAAACAAGGAAGCACCACTTCCAAAACAGTTCATACTATTATATCCCAATTTACAATTTACCCAATCACAAAACCATATAAACTAACCTTGTAAATATTGAATCATATATATAATTCATCCAATGATATGACAATTCACAACATCTGTACTTCCCCATGAATAACAAAAGAACCAAATCATACTCGACTTAATTCAATTCCAAAACGCTTTAAATCTCAACCGAAACATCATTGAAAATACAAGCATAATTAACACCAAATGAGCAACGTAGAATTTAAAAACACCTAAATGCTTTCAAACATAAACTTTGCCACTTTCAAACCCAAACAACGACCCAATATATATATATAATTTTTAAACATCGAACTCCTAGTATTCTGTATTTACAATTGGTATTAAATGACAGCAATTACATTTTAAAATCACAAACCAAAGAAAGTCCACAAACATTTACATGTAACATATATTCTCTTGTTTTTAATATTTTTCTTTCAACAAATCTCTGCGCACACACATATTCGCCACCCAATTAGGCTTCATAAACTGTTTATACATACATTATAATATGAACACATTAATCATAATTATACATTCATTCGTTCTTTAATTTTAAGTGAAGTTCTTTAACTAATAAATTTATACGATTCACTCACAATTTGCTAGAGTATTTCATCACTTTGGCATTCTAAACGTAATTCAATCACTCAAAATTATCATACAACTCTTGAAAACAATGCACAATGCATGTCTATTAAGCATTTAAAATTTAAAATCCTTACTTATGGTTTTTGGCGTTATACGACCAGCTCAATAGCAACTATTTCATACTTTTAAACATAATTCATTTGTATACATAGTTCCCTTAATAAAACGGACAGAGTTCCCCCCTACAACTGTTGAGGATTTACTTTGAAATTTTAATTGAAGTTTGTTTATCAAAACATAGAACCAAAAATAATTAAAACAACACAACTTCATAAAATAACCAAAGACACAATACAAAACATTTATTATCATTTTCATGTCTTACAATATAAAACTTTATATATGCATATACACACAAAAATTCATGTAGATTGAATACTTATACTCTATGAAAAGAGAATTACTTCTCCTATTTTCTCAGTGAAACTAATTAAAAATCAGAGTGAATCGACCGTAACCAAACACATCATTTCATCATCTTTGAAATTTACTAATAATAACTAACAACATTCAATCCCTATAAGCTAAACAAACAGCAATGACTTGTTTTATCACGAGTCTAGCAGATATGAACTCTTACCAGAAAACATGTAACATTCTATTACTAATTCTCTGATTAATTCAATAATACTTTTATCAACTATGATAGAAAAATGATTTCCATAATATCAATAAATCTATCATAGTTAGAAAAAGAATTTCCTAATAATAATCATTATCCATGATAGAAAAGAATTTCCTAGTACAACCTGAACACTATCATGAATAATTAATAGCTAACCATGTTAGAAAAGAATCACCTAACATGGTTAGAAAAAGAAGCAACCTACTACAATTCTCATAGCTAACCATGTTAGAAAAGAATCACCTAACATGATTAGAAAAAGGAGCAACCTACTACAATTCTTTGATTAACTAATAATAATATCAATACAAATTAAATAAAAATATGCGGAAGCGAATGTAGACCTATACATTTTGGCAATATACATGTCTAAATAATCTAAACAACTTTTGAAACTTAATTCCCTTTCCTGTTGCTCGTGCCTGTGCATGAATACCTGCAAAAATGTGAGTAATCGTGGGATGAGACAAATTGTCCCAGTAATCACCGCTTAACTCACTATAACAGTGAGATGTGCGGTAGCGAGGGCGTCTAAAGGGTACCACATTTTAAAACCAGTAATATATATATACATGTCAAGTTTTCCATTCATCACTCAAGTCCCTCCGTCCAAATCAACTCAAATTCATCATCTCTACTTTCCATATATCACTCAAATCCCTCAATCAATTCCACATTAACTAAATAGTAGTATCATATCCCCAATCTCCAATCTAATGATACTACCAGCACAACTCTCACACTCACCTATAGATGCATTGTGCCATCACGGGGCATTTATCCAAGCATCTAGTCTTCACTATATGATTTGACATTGTGCCCCTTTCTATAATGAGAGGACAATTTCCCTCTCTAACAATCTCAAAAGAGGGAACCCCAATTCTGTTTCCATTGCAGAACGGGAACGGTTGCGCTCTCTAATGCGAAACAACCATAGGTCACTTACTTTCTCTAGTAAGTAGACCTATGATCCCCAGTCTCTAGTCCGAAAAGGATCAGTACAAATAACTGTCGATTGGCCTATCGACAGTTATCATTGCGCGATGGTACAAATATGAATCAGTGTCATGCAATGCTTACAATATTCCTGTCAATATCCCATCCACAATATCATTAAATATCTCAATCACCACATCTCATGTTTTCCACAACGTAACTTCCAAATCTAAACTCAACATCTAATTCCCTATCCTATCCTCATAACCTCTCAAATCACTACCCAAACACTATACCTTTCACACCATTCAAGTTCAAAAGCCACCACCATACAGGATAGTGTGTGTGTGTGTGTGTGTATATATATATATAATGTTTCAAATTTCTTTATATGAAAATAATCGTGTTTAAAAGGCACCCAATAGCCTATTTTGTATGAAAATAAGTTTTCAAAGATAATATATATATATATATATATATGTTGTGAAGGATTCTAAAATCTCAACTAACGTCACCCTCATTGTTATAGCAAGTTTAAGTGTGATTACTTGAACCTGCTCCACATCAAGACAATACAATGTCAATGAAGTCCTTGCTCACAGCTTGACCCATTGATATCCACAATTACTAGAAAATACGCAATGCAGTGTCAATACATAATTCGGGTCTATTTAACTTGACTAAGTTAGTCTATACTCATATCAGGACTATGGTAGCTAACCCATATTCAATTATCCCTATTAATGAACCTCACACATCTTTATATCTTCCAATATCATAAACCATTATTTCACCATGATAAACCTACTTGAATCCTCAACCCAAAACCACCATATTTTCATAGCTTCACATGTCATCCCATAATTCCATGGCTCTATTTGTAATTCCAAAAGTCATTTGTAAACTAAGTGTGTATTATCATTGATATAGCTCAATCCAAATTTGAATAATATATTTCAGCATTTAACAATCAACCATTATACTCAAACAATACCATCAAATCTACCATTTACCCAATCCTAAACAATTTACATCTAAAAATTCAATTACTAACATTAACCAATCTATAAATAGTCTCCCTCTTTATCTCAAAATCACCACTCACCCAATTTCTCAAGTAACATAAAAAAGTTTCTTCCTTACCTTTCCAATTAACAAAACATAGTCACTATGTTAAAATTCTTGTCACAAACACACAAACTTATCTCCATGACTTTGTGTCATTCATCTAACTATTAAACCATTCTCTCCATAATATATCTCAACAATCATAGCTTTTTTCCAAGAATTCCAAAACTCCCAATTTTGCCTAATGCAAATCTAACTAAATAAACCCATCTAACACCATCTTTGAACTCTAATACCCTTCTAGAAGTCATAATCCAAGTCTAACAACTCATATCCAACAGATTTCTAAATGAAACTTACCTAAATTGACTTTTGACAAGCAAAATCTCACCTACGATCATTTCTCACTATCTTAACCAATCATCATCACCATTATTCCTAATCATTTATAACTTTAATCCTCAACAATACATATCCAATATCAATAACCAATCCCCAATTCTTGTCAATTGTCATTCCTCATATTATCATCAAATCCAATAGATTAAGATTTATTTCCAAAAATTAAACTCAATCTCAATCTCAAATTTCATAATAACTATCTAATCAACTCCTACGAGGATTTCGCTAACCTTTTACATGTCCTATCCATACCTTCTAACCATTAATCACCAATCCAACAGTTCCACATAACTAAATAACCAAGAAGAATAATTGCACTCACACCAATCACTTCAATCTCATCAAATATTAAATTCTAAGCATAGTGTGGCCTCCCAAAAATCTATTTGTTATCCTCCAACATTCTCATCACACCATTACATAACCAATTTCACATTTATTCAACACTTTGTTTACAAATCTTTTCCTAAACATTAATCCAATCGATTTCCACCATTCCCATGTCCTCATATAACCTTAGTAAGCATTTAGGAACCACTTATTTATCCCAATAACTCATACAACACGAAAACCCCCCACTTTCAAGAAATCCTAAAACCTAGATATTCCAAAACAAGTAGAAACTTCAATAAGCTCAATTGCCTCAAAGAAATCTCACATTAAACACTAAATATTCATCATTATAACTCTAAGATCCCAAAAATCCAAACTTTAACCAAAACTCTAACTTTACCAAGAACACACATTCAAGAAACTAAATTGAAACAAAGTACAAATGCTTACGGAGTTCAAGAATGGTAGATGCAAACTCACCGCCGCTGGCCGCCGCTCAGATCGCCGGAAAACAGCCCCTAGGTGGCTGGCCGAGCTAAAACAAAGAAGGCGAAGAGGAGATGGCGAAAATGAAGTTGAAAAGGAGGAATGGTTCGAAGAATCTAAGCAAAACCCAAGGCTCACCTCCAGCCGCCGTTCACCGCCGTCCGCCGCACGTGCTCGCCGGAAAAGAAGAAGAGTTCGCCGGAAAACTGAGTGGGACGAAGAGAACTCGTGAGGTGCAGATCCAGCTCGGTTTTAACAAGGATTTGAGGAGGAGAGAAAAGCAAAATGATGGGGTAGTGGGAAGTGAGAGCAAAAATGTGTGAGTGTATGTGGGAGAAGAGAAATGAAAAGTGAAGTTGAGAAGGGGGTGGGGTTCTCGGCCAGAACATGGAAGGACCTCTAATCTCTTTTAACATTCAAAATATTTTAAATTCCACCAAGGTCTCTCATAATTCCTATTTCTCCAACTGTTTAATTGATTATTTTAGGTATTTATTTCCCAAAAACTTTCAAAAATCCCCAAAATTCCTAAATATTCCAGAATTTTCTAATTTTTTCCATTTATTATTTCCTAAAATATTCTCTAATCCTATATTAAATTTTTAGGATGTTACAAAACAAGGGAAGTAAGAGAATTTGGGTAATACCATCATAACTCAAAGAACTTTACATGCATGTCAAAAATCTCAAAAATCTAATGTCAAGCATACATCTAATACTATACATCCAAATTTAGAACATCATTTCATATATTTCTAACTAGCCAGACGGATAAGGAATTTGGAAGTTATAAAACAATTAATCTTTGGGAAAATTAACATATAGTTGAATATTGACATCATTTATTCTTCATTTGTTTAATTTGAATAATCAATTAAAACCCCCCAAAACAAAAAAACTTTTCGGCCATAACAGGGAAAAATAAGTTTATGAAACCAACAACCCAAACAAAAGTCAAACATACAGCGTTGATATACAACTTTAAGAGGTTCCTATGGTGGTTCATTAAGAAATTCTTAGTCCTAAATCCCCATGAAACCGTCGGGCAAATCAGAAGAGAATGCTAAATTTGTAAAACATCCAAAACTCAACAAATTACACGTGCAATGATAAAATCTAACACTAGCGACTTCCATTGTCAGTTAATTTAAAATCTTAGTCTTGATTTCTTTTGAACCGCAAGATTTGAAAAACTCCCAATTTAGAGCCTTTACTCGAACTCTACAATATTTAAATGGGTCAAAGTGCGAAAATGCCCATATAATTGTCACGAATGTGCAAAAATGCCCAGGACTAAAGTGTAAAAATGCCTATGTAAGTGTCACTAAGAGGCAAAAATAGCCATGTAAATTTTGGAGTAAAACTATCCATGAAATTTTCAAAGTGGGGCAAAAATGTCCATCACCATTAAATAATGTAGTGCTTAAATGCATAAATGTCCATGTAATTGTTATGAAGATGCAAAAACACCCATGTAAAATTTTTTGGAGCAAAACTACCCATGCAATTTCAAAATGCAAAAATGCACATTCCGCTAAATACTATCTAACTTCCATTAGTGATTATAGGGTTAAAGTGCAAAAATGCCCACGTAATTGTAACGAAAGTGCAAAAATACCATGTAAAATTTTTTTGGAAACAAAGCTAACCATGAAATTTTGAATGTGGGGCAAAAGTGCCCACCCCATTAAATAATGTTACTTTTGTTGTCATATTATATTGGCCTTACTCTACTTCCTTTTCTTCTCACTCACTAAATCTCAATTCTCCGGCGACCCATCATAAACACACCAAATATCACTCATCATCTCTAACTTTACCCCAAGCAACAGTAATTGCCATACCTTACCCCCTCCGAACTCTGGCCTCATAGTTCCAAAAACAACGATGACTTCCCCTCCATTTCCCTCCAAAGTCTTCAACTTTCCACAGGTCATTATATATTAACATTCTCTTTTCATACACTAATACTAGTTCATTATTCTACCATATTAATCTTACATTCTACGCGTTGTAACTACATGGTTGAGATCTTAATTTTCTATAACAGTAGTAGTGGAGGTGATGGATATATAAGCCAAACAAGAGGCAAAGGAAGAACTTATACAGAAGAATTCGACAACATCCATAGGGAAAATGCAAAGTTGAGATTCGTAATCTTGAGGAAAATGAAGGTGTCACTGTTGAAGAATGTTGTGGGGACCCACCATCAACCAAAGACATTGTATCATTTAATGAGAAAATCTGAGCCATCCATCAAAACAAATCTTGTCCATTCAATCAATTATTTCTTACTTGTATTATTATAGCACAATCGGTTATTTCTTCTATTACGTGTAAGTGTTACCCAAAAACCTTAGCCTCACAGTAGTCTCCATCGGAGCCATTATTCATTGTATATACTAATGAATCCATATATGACTAGACTAAATCAGATTTGAGCGTTTGATTGTTGAATTTGAAGTTCAACTTTTCAATTCATTTTTATTTTTCTAGTTTTTAATTTGCTTATTGGCATCACGCACTACCACAGATTATCCCATTTACATGCGCTTATTTTGGCCTCTACATGCGCTTTTAAAGCGCATGTAGAGGGGGGCGCTGGTAAAGGCTCTACATGCGCTTTTAAAAAGAGCATGTAGAGGGGGGGCTATACATGCGCTTAAAGCGCATGTAGAGGTATGTACCTCTACATGCGCTTTAAGCGCATGTAGAGCCACATCTACATGCGCTTACATGCGCTTAAAGCGCATGTAGAGGTACATACCTCTATATGCGCTTTAAGCGCATGTACAGGTGGCCCCTTTACATGCGCTTTAAGCGCATGTATAGAATGTTTTTTTTAAAAAAAATATTATTATAAATTTACATTATTTCCCAATAGGGCAAAAGTGCTAATCTAATAATTAACTCTTTCAGTTTGGGCAAAACTAATAAATGACTATTTCGCGGTGCATAAATAATATTTAACTTTGTGACCCGGTGCAAAAATGATAAAACCGGTTCTGAATGTTAATTTGTAGTTATGTGGGACCTTTCTGATATTATTTTGAAAGTGAAAAATACATTTTTCCCCTCCCAATTAAAACATTGCCGATACTAGTTAGCGTAGGAAGATGAAGGGCGGAAGAAAGAAGGGTTAAGTTTTAATTGTGAGAGGGTAAAATGGTATTTTTACTTTAGAAAATAATATCAGAAAGGTTCCACAAAACAACAAATTAACATTTAGTACCGGTTTTATTATTTTTGCACCGGGTCACAAAGTTGGTTATTATTTATGCACCGCGAAACAGTCATTTATTATTTTTGCCCATAGTGAAATAGTTAATTACTAGATTAGCTCTTTTGCCCTTCCCAATATAACCACCAATACTAGCTGTAGTTCATAGAACCAATTAGCATTATATCAAAAGAATTTACCAGAAAAAGTCAATTACTTAATATCTTCAAAAATGAATTATATCAAGATAAGCCCTTAAGCACCCTACATTGCAATTAACCACCATTCACATCAATTACCTTGTCATTACAATGTTATCCCCTTTAACTAAATTATCTCAAACACCATCAAGTTCATACGCAATTACTTCCATCCCAAATTCAGTTCGGTAAATATAGATTTGAAACAATAGTTTGAACCTCACAACACTTCATAGTTTCACACCAACAACATAATTTATTAAAACATAGCATACATCTTCATACTTCTATTCTATTTAATTTTTAGCAGCATACTCATGGTTGTCATTTTTCATGCCAATATTCAGACCCAAAAAGAATCTTCCAACATAGGAATTCAGTAACAGTTTTTACCATCAATTTCTTCATTATCAACATTTCACTTTAATCGTTATAACATGCAACCTAAATATGCAATTAATTATATCAACTCTTTCCATTGCTCACTTCCATGAAAACCACTCGAGAAATTAACTAAGCAAGAAAGGGACTTCAAATGAAAAGAATCATGAAACAATCTTAATAACAAACCAAATCAGCAAGACATACCCATGTTTCATCCTTCACACATTAAAAATCAATCAATTAGTGAATACAAAAAGCACAACCCTTCTGGAATTTTAACAGCATAACAAACACCTTTTTAAACCCTCTTAAAACAATACGTGTATGAAGCAAAATGGACGTTTCACTTCCAAGTTCATAAATATTTAAACCTTACATTCTAGTCACTCTTACTCATACCATTTAGCAACAACCATATGATTTAAATAAGAAATTGTCACTTAAGTTTCAGCCACTGTGAACAATTCAGAAAATTCCATGGTATCATGCCTGGACAATTCAGCTTTACACACACCAAAACAAATTGAAGAAAACAAGGCAATGTATCTAAAACTTAAAGAACCCCATGCTTAACAAGATTCAACCAACAAGCATAGGTATATCTACAATATGTACACACACAAGCTAAACATGCACATCATCATGACTTTAATTAAGGAAGCAACTTATAACAGATTTTTAAAGCTACACAAGTATTGAAACATACACTACAACATATAATACATCATTCCAATTTGCATTCATCATCCAAACATAATTCTACAACCAAATCAAACAAACAAAACAAGCTTATCACCCTTTTAAATCTTTCTCTTCTTTAAGAACATCAATTTCAATCCAAAGGAATCAGACCAATCAAGCATAATTTAAAACATCCCTTGCTTCAAATTAATTTTACCGCTTCATTCTGTTCAAAACAGAAATGCTAATAGCTCAAGGAAAGATTCACTTGCAAGCATCCCAACTACATCATAACACTTTAAAACTTACTCAAAACATACCCCTCCTAACAACAATCAATTTAGCCTAACCAAAACTCTATAACCGAAATTCCAAACAAGGCAACATCAATTTTACCTTCCTTTCAACTTGTATAACCATACACATACACAAGCATACCATTTATAATCATTATTCACCCATTTCAGCAGCACATAAAAACAAGGAAACAAAACAAAAATCAATGCATTCCTTTACTAATTTTATAATCTATAAAATACCACAATCAACCTTAGTCAAATAATCAAACCCTCAAACATAGGTCTCTTAAAAAAAACAATTCGGCCAATACATAGAGAATACTGCAACCATTTAACTCCATAGAACAAACAAAACAACAACAAAAATAGAATTTGTATATCATATCCTATCAAAACAGAAATTGCCTCTGCCTAAACGGAAATCAACAAATTCAGCAACAAAACAATTACATATTATCAACTCTATAACACACCTTCACAAGTTTAATCAATTTTTAACTTCTTTAGACTCCAATGAACACCATGATGCCCAAGGTAAGGGCTTTTTAGTAGGCTACGCAAATCCACAAATACACACTCAATAAATCTCATAAACACTTGAAGAAAATCAATGTCTAATCTGTTGTGGTTAATTTTTATACCCAAATCCTAAATCCCATTTGAACTCTTACAGCCTCACACGAAGTCAGAGAGGAAAAAGGTATGAAATGGAAAAATGAAATATACCTAAGCTTGAATATGGAGTTGCAGGTCCGACGGTGGTCCTCTCCATCGGTTTTCTCGCCGGAAAACAGAGAAGAATGGAGGAAGCTTGAAGGGACAGAGAGAGACTCGCATTTGAGAAAGGAAGAAGTGAGAAATCGACACCAAAAAAAACATAGCTCAAAAACACCATAAAGGTTCAAACTTTACCGTTAACTTCTGCCACCGTACGCCGGAAAAAACGGCTTCGCCGTCATTGTTGGTGGCTGGGCGAAGGAATGAGGACGCGAGGAGAGAAAAGGAGACGGGTTTTAGTGAGGTTAAGGAGAGAAGTGAGGTGGACGGCTTTGCCGTCGCCGTCGGCCCCTGGGTGGCCGGCGAACGCGCAGGACGGAGGAGGAAGGAAGAAGAATTAGAACGAAGAAGAAGAAGGATGAAGGGAGTCCGATATTTAAAGAAAAGGGGAGGGGCGCGTTTGGATCACTGAAATAAGGGGGTTCTCTGATGATTTGTAGCCCAAACTTGTCATAGTGTACTCTTTTAATTTTAAAACCATTTAAACCAGCCTCCAATCTTTTTAAACTTCAAAATATTTTTAGCTTTACCACTCCCTCATATTTCAAACTCTTCATTTCTTAATTAATTATATGCACATTAATTACTCAAAATTTCCAAAAATATCCCAAAAATTCCTAAAAATTCCAAAATTCCTAATTTCTCCATTTATCATTTCCCAAAACACTCTTTAATCCTGTATTAAATTTTCAGGATGTTACATGGCACTTTCATCCTACGTAAACACTCAATCAATCGTGTTTTCTCAAGTTTGGAAAGTGTATGAGCAGCAAGTTCCATATATGCTTTCTTTCCATCTTCACTAATTTTCAGATGTAACCGCTGTCTTATGTCCATCTCAACTAAATCTTTTCTAGCATTGAGCCCATCTTTGGTTTTTTCTTGAATGTGTAGCAACGTTCTGACAATACTTTTTGCAAGGTTTTTCTCCACATGCATCACATCAATACTGTGTCTCACATCAAGACAACACCAATAAGGGAGATCAAAGAAGATTGACATCTTCTTCCAAATGTTAGTCCACTTCTTCTTCTTCTTCTTTCCTTTACCAAACTCCACAGAAACATTCACAACACGACGATAAACTTCTTCACCGGTTAGCGGAATTGGAGCAGATGCATGCTCAGGTAAGCCATTAAATCGCTTCCTCAGTCGACGGTACGGGTGGTGATGATCAAGAAACCTCCTATGACCGAGATAAACGGTCTTCCTTCCATGGTTGAGCTGTACAAAATTAGTGTCATCCTCACAAATAGGACATGCCTTATGTCCCTTGACACTATATCCTGAGAGATTGCCATATGCAGGTAAGTCATTTATTGTGGTAAACAACAAAGCTCGCAACTTAAATGTCTCCTTTTTGTATGCATCAAACACATCAACACCTTCATTCCACAACGTTTTCAAGTCCTCGATCAACGGAGCAAGGTAAATATCAATATCGTTCCCAGTCTGATTCTGTCCCGAAATCATCATACACATCATAAGATAATTTCGTTTCGTGCACAACCAAGGTGGCAGGTTGTAAATGACAAGCAAAACTGGCCAAGCACTATGTTTGCTAGAGACACTCCCAAATGGGTTGAATCCATCTGTACAAAGACCAAGACGGAGGTTTCTAGGATCACCAGCAAGCTCTGGAAACATTGAATCAAACTTCTTCAATTGAGGAGAGTCAGCGGGGTGTCGAAGATATCTAACATCAGAATTTCTCTGATCACAATACCACCTCAGATTCTCTGCTTCTATTGCTTTCGCGAACAATCGTCTAAACCTTGGAACTATTGGAAGGTATCACATTACTTTCGAAGGTTCACCTTTCTTTAGTTTGATATAAAATAAGTTAATATCCTAGATTTTTAGGGACACTGCGTCTGCCTGTAACATCCTAGATTTTGTTTAATATAAAATAAGTTAATAAATACCTGAAATTTAATCTTGCAAATAAATTAGAAAGTTTAACATCTTTTTAGGGAATTTGTTAGAATTTTATTTCCATTATAGGTGAAGGAAAATAGTTAGTATTTAATTTTTATTTAGTAATAATTATGAATGTTCATTATTTAGGAAATTTTGTTTAGAATGTTGTGAAATTCTTGAGTGTAAATCAAAATAAATCATGATAATGATAGACTTAAAGAAATAGAAACTAGGTAGAAATTTATATTTAATGCATTAAATTAGGAAATTATAAAGGTCTCATAATTAAATTTGCTAATTAAGAAAATTCATCTAGAAATAAGAAGTTTAGAGTTTAAATTGAATGAGTATAATTCAATGTCTAATTGAAAAAAAATAATAAATAAATAAAATAATGATGTGTACTCTTCCATAAAAGTAGAAAACTTCATAGGGCATTTTTTTAATTTTCTTACCTATCGACTCTGTTTAAGCGAGATAGAAGACATATACAAACTTGAGATTTGGGAATTTCTGGATTCTAGTAGTTGGGTTCCATAATCAAATAAAATAAACTTACATTCTTGGTGTGATCATAAGAAAATTAGAACTTTGATATGGATTTTGATTGATTTTCAAGTGGTTATGTCATGCTCCTCTTTCTCTGTTCAAATGGGTTTTTCCATGTTTAGCAATTTCAGTTTTAAATTATACTTGTGAGAGGATTATTGATGTTTGTATAGGAATGTTGAAGAATAATGGTTTAAACTTGAATTGATTTTGTTTGTTGATGCTGTAATGTTTGGGTGCAATTCTCACTAAGTTAAATACCTTGTGAAATTGTACTCATTTGCTTGTTCTTTTTAATTACTGGAGTTGTTGATTGGAGTGGTTAGGTTCAGATTGATTTAAAGTGGCGTGTTTGTTTCTATATTGGCAAAGCATGTAAGAATACTAAGAATGTAATAACTACATGAGTTCTTTAATTCGGATGAAGTGTTTTGTTTGATTATGGAATCTGTTAGTAAATAGGTAGGAGTATAATAAATTAATTGGTAACATCATATGTTGAATCCATATAAGGATTGATATTGATAATATGGCTGAAAGTGATTGTAATCCTATACTTCGGAATAAAATTGTGATTTTGTCAATATTTGCTTAATTATTTGTTTGTGGCTATTGCTATACTGTGAGAGGGAATGGGAAAGTCTGTTTATTTGGATATTGATAAGCGTGGCTGTCACCCAAGAGGGGGGGGGGGTGAATTGGGTGAGGGAATAAAAACTTTTAAAACTTCTTTTCGAAAGACTGCTTGTGCTTGGTGATAATACTTACGAAGTAGTGGTATGCACAAGTCAGTATGTTATGTGATGCAAAATAGAATGTTTGAATGTAAATTTATGCACACATAAATTTATCCTGGTTCGGTCACCCAGACCTACATCCAGTCCCCAGGCTCCACCTGAGATTTTCAATCCACTATTCTTGTTTAAACCAGGCACAAGAGAAGCCTTTACACTTTAGGTTTTACGAGCACGAGTTCACCTAACAACCCACAGGTTTTACAACGGGTTCACCTGCAAACCTTACAAATGCAAGTTTTACGGGCTAACTTGCAACCTATGGAGATTTAGACAACCTCTAAATGCTCCCCCTTACAAATTGTAAGATAACACTATGTTCACTCTATGAACTGATTGTGTTAAACACTTAAGCTCAAAACTAACTCTCTCTAAGAGTGGATGATGTTACTCACTTAAGTACAAATGAATCACTCTCTGAAAATTAACACAAATATGGATCTGAGAGTAGTAGAAGATGTGTAGGATGAAGAATATGATATTTCAGATACTTTGCTCTGTTCTCTCTTTTTCTTCCATTTTCTTCTCTTCTAAATGAATGTCTCTTTTATACTCGGCTTCATAGGCTTCTGTGGCAGGTTGAATATGAACGTTTGAATAAAGCCGTTAATCCTATGTTACCGTTGAGAAGTACATCTTCATTAATGCTTAGCAGGGTTGACTTGCTTTATCTCTGAAAAGTAGTCCTGACACCTCTGCTCTGATAAAAGCATTCTGACTTCTGAGTATGTGATGTTCACTCTTGTACTCTTGCTGACGGATGATCATCATTCATCCGCAAGTGGTAATCTTGCTCCGCAAGTGTTAAGCTCTGAGTCCCAATGTCAAGAGTCTTTCCATCCGGAAGCTCATTTGCATCCGGAAGCGTGACCATGTTCTGCACATACTGGTTAGTCCAACATAGCAATACATATATATAAGAATTATACATGCTGTGGGAAGCTTGTTTGCTATGGGGAGTAGTTTACTTAGACTGTGTTCTGATTTGGTCTATGGTGTATCCGGAAGCATTCTTACATCCGGAAGTAAAACTACTGGATGAAGGATTTTTGTTCACTATAACTCACTCTCGCTTAGTGTATTTCATTCCAACACTCAGCGCTAGTCACTGAGCTATCGGAAGCACTTTTACTTGACGTGGTGAACTTACTGACGCTTAGGGATATATTTCTTTTATCAGCCTGTGTCAGTCTAAGTCTAACAGGAAGCAACTTCACTTGATGTTGCATTTTCACTGACGCTCGGGGTTATCTCTAGTTTATCAACCTGCGCCAGTCTAAATCTAACAGGAAGTGCTTTCACTTGGCGAAGTAGACTCACTCACTGACGCTTTGGGTAATATCTATTCTATCGTTCTGCGCCAGTCTAAGTCTAACAGGAAGCAACTTCGCTTCCGATTGAAACATAGCTTAGTCTTAAGGTTTGTGTACCTAATGTTCATGGACTAAGTTAAATCCCTAGTGATTTACTTGCTGACGCTGGGGGATGAAAACATTCATCCGCATGCGCAAGTCCTAATCTATCCGGAAGTAAATCCTCATCCGGAAGCACTCTTGCTTGGGATCCTATGTTATCCTATTGCTTCCTAGGCACTTGGTCTAATCCTCTATATTTTAGTCTTCATCAAAACTTAAGATTCTAACATTCTCCCCCTTTTTGATGATGACAAACCTAGTTTTATCGATTAGGTTCCTAAGGAAGGATTAGCAAGAGAATAAAAGCAATGGATAAGAACAAGTAACTCAGACAAATATTATTGACAAGCAGAGGTTACAAGTCAGAGTTATACAATCAAACAACATATACAAGTAAAGAATGTATACAAATAAATTTCACTAAATGCGAATGAAAATATGCATGAAAAACAAAATTAACAGAAATGTTTGGATTGGGGGTTAGAGTTTGTGTCTCTTTTTCTTTTCCCTCTCTTTCTGTCTCTCTTCATTTTCCTCACGCTCACTCTGGTTTATCTGGGCAATGATCTCTTGAAGCTCTTTTTCCTCTTTTTCCCTCCTGAGTCTCTCTGATTCAATGGACTCCTCGTATGCCCTTTTCATGTTCTCTACTTCTTCATACCCAGGGAAACCTGTAGCATCGTCGAAGTAGGAGACCTCTCCATTGGGATAGTGGACAGCCCGGATTCTCACATTCCATACAGGGAAGTTGGGATCTTCTTCCTCAACTTCCTGGGCTTTCCTTTTCCCTTTCCTTTTGCTCTTGCCTTTGCTTTTGCTAATGGGAGGAGTGAGCATGGCACTTGCTCTTTCAGCATCGAGGCAAGCCATCTGACCAAAGGATAACTTGTCAGTGAATCCAAACCTCTCAAATTCATCAGGAGTCATGTCTTCAATTTCCAATTTGACCTCCTTCAGAATTGGAACTGCTTGAACCACTGGATTTTCTTGCTCAACCTGGGCAGATGATGTTCCTTGCTCAGGTAGGTCAGATGGAGTCTCTTCCTCAGACTCATCAGATTCAGTGGTGGCAATGAACTTCCTGGCACGTTTTCTAGCAACGGCCTTCTTTCTGGGTGCACTGAATCTGGCTGCTGGCTCAGACGAGGGAGGAGGATCAGAAGATTGCTCAGATGAAGGGATCTCAGACTCTTGCCCAGAGGATGCAGGAACAGGCTTGGCTATCACAATGGGAGGATGGTTGGGTCTCTTCAGTCCCCACTTCATTATGATCTCCTCAACCATCTCTCTACTTGTTTTATTTGGAGGAGGCTCTGATGATGACTCAGGTTGTGAGGATTGTTCATTCTGCCCATACACAACCATATCCCATTGTGGTCCTTGCTCAGCCGCTCTCTTCTGCTTCATGAAATGGATGGCCTCTCCTCTTATAAGGCTCTCTGCACCACTCAGCCTCTGAGACTCATATGCACGACGTAGGGCGGCCGTGATATCTTCATCAATCCAGAGTGATGGCTGGCTGAGGGCATCCCTTGTGGCCATACGAAGGCGAAGAGTAGACATAACATTTCTCCCCCTTTTGTCATCATCAACAGGGGTGAGTGTCAGGGATGGAGTGGATGTGGAGGAGGATGGAGGTGGTTCAGGGCCAAATTTCTTGGGAGGGGAGGGTGAGAGGGTAGAGGTAGAGGTAGAGGATGTGGGAGAAGATAGGTGTTCAGGAGTTTGAGGAGGGTCTGGGAAGCAACTGGAGGTGACAAAGAGATCCGTATAAGGATGAGTGGAGGAGTATTCTTTGTAGTTGGCGGAGTCAGGGGTAAAGGGTAAATGGTCATCGGAGAGTGGTTGAAGACGGGGATACTCGCCGTATGGTTGGCTGAGGGGGTGAATGGCTGTTTCAGATCCTATGGGTCTAGGGCTTTGATGGGTAGGGTTGGAGAAGCGGAGTGGAGAGCGTGTAGGGGCACCTGGTCGTGTGGGAATGGGCGAGGATGAGGATGATGAAGGTGAGGATGAGAAGTTTCTAGGGGAATGGCGTGGAGAGTTGTGAGGTGAGTCTTGGGTTTGGTGGTCATGGGTAGGTGAAGGTTGGGATTGTTGGTCATTGTTGGGTGATGGTGGGGCTTGTTGGTCATTTTGTGGTGGAGGCTGAGGTTGTTGAGTGTTGGGCGGAGGAGGAGGTGGTAGTTGAGGGTGATTAGGAGGAGGAGGAGGGTTTTGAGGAGGAGGAGGAGGATTTTGAGGAGGAGGAGGAGGTGGTAAGTTACCTTGTGATGAAGGTTGGGTAATTTGTAGGTGCTGGAGGATGAGGTCTATTTTTGCATCCACCCTGGCAAGGTGATTCTCGAGTTGTCCTACTCTTTCCTCAAGCCGTTGGATTCGTTCCCCTTGGTGGTGGAAGCCAGCTTCACATTCAACACGGAGAGGACCCACCAAGGACTCAGGCAATTTGAGGAGAAGCTCTTCCTTCACTTCTTCGGCAAAAGCCCTAACAGAGGCTGGCACTTTCGCAATACGGCTTGGCCCAGCATGTGAGTCAACTTCCTGATCCCCTGCTCCAGATGCAGAGGGGGCTGAAGTGCCAGAAGCACTACTGGCTTGTGAGTGTGAGCGAGTAGGTTTAGGAGGCTTGAAATACTTGATCCCCATCCTTGCCATATTAGTTGCTCCCACAGGCTTACACTTGACATTCTCTTCTTCCACAGCAGATGTAGCCCTGATCAGATGCTTCTCAAGAAGGAAGGCAATGATGGTGGGATAGGGAAGATAACCTGACTTGTCATTGTTTAACCAGCGCTGAAGCTCTAGGCATATCAACTGGCCAGGGTTGAAAGGCTTGCGCGAGAGGAGTCTAGGGAACCAAGGGTTGTCCAGCAGTGTGAACTCGTTGAAGTTGCCTCCCTTATGCGTCATCATCCGGGAGTAGACGTAGTACAAGAGCCTATTAGAATCAGACATCTTGGACACCTTCTTGTTATTGGTGCCATACAACTCCTCGAGTTCCTCCTTGCTGTACTTGTGAGACTCAGGGTAGATCCATTCATTCATATCTTCTTCTGTGATTCCCATCATCTCATTCAAGGTTCTCGAAGTGAACCTGAAGGTTCTTCCCCTTACAGTGGCAGTGAAGGAGAGTTTGTGGACTTGCTCTTTCCCATCCACCTTCCTGTACTTCGCTCTGCCAGAGAGGGATTGGCAAAAGACTCGCAGGACATTGACGTTGTAGTCCTGGTTGATGCCCAGCCAAGGCATATACTTTTCCAAGTAAGGGCGCAGATGAGGAAACCCTAGTTCATCCAACTTGTCCAGATCGATGAACAGGCCATAGTTGAAGATGGGAGTGGATGTCTCAAACTTGGCGGATACACTCTCCAACGCCCCATCTCTATAAACTGTGGGATCGTCTTCTTCCTCAACCCTCTGCCTCTTGGAGGAAGGCTCCTCAGCAAATTGAACCTTCTTCTTCTTTCCTTTTCTCTGAGCATCCCTCTCTTGTTCAGAACCCACTGACTGTTCTACTCGTCCAGAAGTTCCAGGCTGACCCTGAACGTTTTCATCCTGTCCCTGTGATTGCCCAGAACCTTCAAGGCGTTCATGATGATCTTCATGAAGTTCTTCATGGTGCCCAGATTTACCAGAATGTTTGTGACTGGATTTCCCAGATTTTGACTTGTGTTTCTTGGAAGAAGAGGTTTTCTGGGAGACTGGGTTGGATTCATGAGAACCGGCCATTTGTATAGATGTTATGGTAAAATGAAATGCAAGAAGTGTGTAGAGAAGAATGGAGAAGATGAAGAGATTTTTCAGAGAAAATGATGCGAGTGAAAATAATGCAAGTAAAAAGTGAAAGTGAAAAATTACATCTATTTATAGGTAAAACTTCTGAGGATAGAATGGGTATAGTCTTTCAAATTTTCACACATTGGGTAACGTAAGTTTTTAAGTTGGAGCGACACACCTGATGACACGTGTTGCTTCAGAGAAGGCACAACGTTTCATAGAGGAAGTTGAAACGTTTTCTGAAGTGATGTGTCCCTTGGTCTGGCACTGGCGCTCTTGATCATATTGAATTATCATCTAGCGCCAGCAAAAGAGTATCCGGAAGTGATTTTGCTTCCGGTTGGGCAGGCGCTCCTGGTTGCCTTGAGTAGTCATTCAGCGTCAGCACGAGAGCATCCGGAAGTAGTTTTGCTTCCGATTGTACTTACTTAAGATCTAACATTGAGGGACTTGTTGATGTTCTCTCTTGTGCATCCACATCGATCAAGCTTTCATAATTAAAGCTATATTTGCGTCAAGTAGTAGTTTGTTTGATCTTGGCATGTGGTGTTTGATCTTTTCAATTTCAGGAGCAGTAGCACTCGGAGCCCAGTATGAACAACAGCTCATTCAGATTTGATACATTGCTCTGATCAGGTATGATCATGAAAATTGTTGTTCCTTCGGACCTTCTTTCCTACAAAATAGCAAATGATTCCTTTTTCCCATTTTTCAGTCTCCAAACTTGGATCTGACTGGTCAGTTTGTAGGAAGTATGTGATTCTTATGCACTTAAGAATTATTCACTATGAATATAGCATTGCGAATCAACTATGACTATATGCACATGGTTATACATGGTTTCTGATAATGATAGTCATAGATAGCATGTAGAGTGTGAACTTTGTGTGAAATATCTTATAAGCCATATCATGTTCATGCTTATGATGCTTAATGTAAAATCTTAATAAGTCCATCTAACATTTGCATAGGAGATTTTACTGTTGCATGCTTCAACCTTAAATAATCCCTTGCTTACCCAAGGAGATCTTTTATACTTATCCTTGGCTTGAAGCACTTTCTTAGGAGAGACAGGATTCGCAGGTTTTCTCCTTGTGAGTTGAGACATCCTCTCTCTTTTGTCCTTCTCAGGATAGTTGAATGGAACTCTGTGATAGCTTATCCCTGAGACAAGGTCTTTGTTCCTTGTGGTAGCGCACTGCTTCTTATGATTGAACCAGGTAGTTACAGCAGTGACATCACCACGAGTTCTCTTCTTTGGGACAAGAGGAACTCTTGATCTTTTCTGCACGAGTAAGGCACTAGAAGGGAGTTTTGGTACCCATTTGTACTTGGGTCCTACATAGTTAGCGCTGGACCTTACTTGTTCTTTGGGGATCCATATATATTTATTTCTCACATTTAAATTTCTCTTAAAATTGCATGTGTGAGAAATATGACCAGTTCTACCACAATAATGACAGATAATGGGATGATGTTCAGAATCAGATTTCTTATCACTATTATGGTGGTCAGTTTTCTTTTCAAAGACTCTATGTTTATTAACTTTTGAAATCTCAGGGTCTTTTGAAAAATCTTCTTTTATGAGTGGGACTTTGGACTCCTTGGTTGTAGAAGAAGGAATAAGTTCCTCAAGTTCCCTATTCCTTTTTCTTAAGCCTAGAACTTCTTTTGCAAGTTTACAGAATTCATTATGTAGCTCATTATACATATCTTGTAATTCAGAAGTTTCAAGTTTAGGTACCTCATTTTCTTCAGCTTCTGAATCTTCTAGGCGTAGATCCACTCTCTCTTTGCTGATACTAGCTTCTACTACATCACCATCCAGTAGCTCATCAAAGGTGGATTCACAGGGAGCACATAGTGAGCTTTGGACAGCCTTAACTTCAAGAAATTGGTTAGAAGCATACATAGTATCAAGAGTGTTCCAAATATCTATAGCCCTAGAGCAATGTTTAATCTTCTGGTAATCATTGTCAGATAAACTTTTGTGCAAAATTTGCATTGCTCTAAGGTTTAAGTAAAATAAACTTTTGTCCTCTTCTGTCCAATTTACTTTTGGTTTGAAATCAGAGTCCTTTTCAAAGACATCCCACATTTTGAAATCAGTGGATAGTATAAAACTTTTCATCCTTCCCTTCCATAAGTAAAAATCAGCATTTTCTAACACAGGTGGGATAGTATGATCAAAACCTTCAAAACACATTTTGTAACCCAAATCAGCCAAGGTCTTTGCACTTGAGATCGTTGGATCCTTTAAACAAGTGACCTTGCTCTGATACCAAATGATAAGCGTGGCTGTCACCCAAGAGGGGGGGGTGAATTGGGTGAGGGAATAAAAACTTTTAAAACTTCTTTTCGAAAGACTGCTTGTGCTTGGTGATAATACTTACGAAGTAGTGGTATGCACAAGTCAGTATGTTATGTGATGCAAAATAGAATGTTTGAATGTAAATTTATGCACACATAAATTTATCCTGGTTCGGTCACCCAGACCTACATCCAGTCCCCAGGCTCCACCTGAGATTTTCAATCCACTATTCTTGTTTAAACCAGGCACAAGAGAAGCCTTTACACTTTAGGTTTTACGAGCACGGGTTCACCTAACAACCCACAGGTTTTACAACGGGTTCACCTGCAAACCTTACAAATGCAAGTTTTACGGGCTAACTTGCAACCTATGGAGATTTAGACAACCTCTAAATGCTCCCCCTTACAAATTGTAAGATAACACTATGTTCACTCTATGAACTGATTGTGTTAAACACTTAAGCTCAAAACTAACTCTCTCTAAGAGTGGATGATGTTACTCACTTAAGTACAAATGAATCACTCTCTGAAAATTAACACAAATCTGGATCTGAGAGTAGTAGAAGATGTGTAGGATGAAGAATATGATATTTCAGATACTTTGCTCTGTTCTCTCTTTTTCTTCCATTTTCTTCTCTTCTAAATGAATGTCTCTTTTATACTCGGCTTCATAGGCTTCTGTGGCAGGTTGAATATGAACGTTTGAATAAAGCCGTTAATCCTATGTTACCGTTGAGAAGTACATCTTCATTAATGCTTAGCAGGGTTGACTTGCTTTATCTCTGAAAAGTAGTCCTGACACCTCTGCTCTGATAAAAGCATTCTGACTTCTGAGTATGTGATGTTCACTCTTGTACTCTTGCTGACGGATGATCATCATTCATCCGCAAGTGGTAATCTTGCTCCGCAAGTGTTAAGCTCTGAGTCCCAATGTCAAGAGTCTTTCCATCCGGAAGCTCATTTGCATCCGGAAGCGTGACCATGTTCTGCACATACTGGTTAGTCCAACATAGCAATACATATATATAAGAATTATACATGCTGTGGGAAGCTTGTTTGCTATGGGGAGTAGTTTACTTAGACTGTGTTCTGATTTGGTCTATGGTGTATCCGGAAGCATTCTTACATCCGGAAGTAAAACTACTGGATGAAGGATTTTTGTTCACTATAACTCACTCTCGCTTAGTGTATTTCATTCCAACACTCAGTGCTAGTCACTGAGCTATCGGAAGCACTTTTACTTGACGTGGTGAACTTACTGACGCTTAGGGATATATTTCTTTTATCAGCCTGTGTCAGTCTAAGTCTAACAGGAAGCAACTTCACTTGATGTTGCATTTTCACTGACGCTCGGGGTTATCTCTAGTTTATCAACCTGCGCCAGTCTAAATCTAACAGGAAGTGCTTTCACTTGGCGAAGTAGACTCACTCACTGACGCTTTGGGTAATATCTATTCTATCGTTCTGCGCCAGTCTAAGTCTAACAGGAAGCAACTTCGCTTCCGATTGAAACATAGCTTAGTCTTAAGGTTTGTGTACCTAATGTTCATGGACTAAGTTAAATCCCTAGTGATTTACTTGCTGACGCTGGGGGATGAAAACATTCATCCGCATGCGCAAGTCCTAATCTATCCGGAAGTAAATCCTCATCCGGAAGCACTCTTGCTTGGGATCCTATGTTATCCTATTGCTTCCTAGGCACTTGGTCTAATCCTCTATATTTTAGTCTTCATCAAAACTTAAGATTCTAACAGATATGACTCTATGTGGTTTATGATGTATTAATGTGATAGAAGTTGTTTGAAGTGATGCATGTGATTAAATGATAATGTTTGAAGTTATTAAGAATATTTGATCTTACTTTTGCTTTATCATGAACTATGTTTTATGAAGGTTATTGATCATACAAACTTTTAGAATTATAAAAGATTAAGTTAATGAGCTTAATCAGAGGATTGGGTAGTATTACTAGGAACCGAGAGCGACGTTTATTAATAGACATAGAGATTGCTATTTATATTTTTAATGGTATGATACGATAATAGGAAAAAAAACTAGTAAGAGAGGTGTTTAGAGAAAATTCACAAGGACAGGGAAAGCAATCAGCTGCTAAACGCTCCAGGTAACTACTTCTACTTGTTTGCGTGTATGTGTGTGTTAGTGAGCATGTAGGTTAGATGATAAACATGTTATTACTGTTGATGTGATGATATTATTAAGGGAGAAGGCTCAAAAATGATACATAACTATTGATCAAGGAACAAAAATAGTACTCCCTCCGTTCCTAAATGTAAGATCACTTTGGGGATATGGATAAGTTCCTAAATGTAAGATCACTTTCTCTTTTTTCCCAAGTTTTACCCAAAATACCCTCATACTCTCATTTACTCCTTCCATCCTTTTCTTTTCTTTCCCCAATAAATGCCTCCATTTTTTTAAATATGACTAATCATTTTCTTTACTTTATCCCCGATAATGCCTCCGGTTTTTTCTCTGATTCAGCTTTTTTTTTTATTCTTCTGATTCAGCTTTTTTTTATTCTTCTGATTCAGCTTTTTTTTATTCTTCTGATTCAGCTTTCTTCATCTCTGATTCAGCTCCGTTTTTTTTTCTAATTTGACTAATCCTGGAGTATAAGACTGAAAATTCCTATCCATATTTAGCATTTTAAAACTAAATTTTTTTAGAGTATAATTGCAACGAAAATTTAAATTGCCCAATTTTCCCTCATTAAAACTGAATCGAAAGATTATTTAGCTAAAAATGAAACTAGTGTCACATGGTGGTTAATGAATCACTTTAAATATAGAAATGGCTCAATTTTTCCTCTTTAAAACTTAAACAAATTATTAATTGGCTAAAATCATGTTAATAAAAAATTAATTCATGAAACTAAATAAATACTCATTAAAATTAAACAACATAATTTTAATAATGACAATTTGGAATTGCAAAGGAGAAAATTATTCTACATTATGAATTTGTCCTTACAAAAAAATAGCTAACACAAATATACAAAAAAAATCCTCCATTAAGAATGTTGTAGGTATAAATACTAAAAAAATCTATCATCATGAGTGGAATAGTAACTTTGAGTGAACAATGAGGGGAGTTCTGGAGCTAAGCATCAAAATTTACTATCATTACTTATTCCAAGCTTAAACCATCTTTCAGCCTGCATAACAAACAACAAAAATATGATGCCTGAAAAACATGAGTTCAATGCATTTTATTTCATGTACATATAAACATGTACTCCATCATAATCCCAATTATTCCTATATAGCAATGACAATAACCTTATAATAAGCATCTACCAACTAAATATAAGGCATAATAAATTTCAGATTGCATCTAGAATGGAACCCATCTCAGATCACTATGTTCATCCTTATAAAATCAATTTTGATTCAGTCTCCTTGGACACACGAAGCCAAGGATGTAACAAACTTGTCACATCCACATAAACTACACAACATCATAGTCCTTCAATCAACATATTCTTCTCACTTAGAGTCAGATTCCAACATTTTACAATCAGTTCTAACCCCTACTCAAACCAGAAATACAGAACACCATTTACTCAGAATTCCAAAATCACAAATTCCTCAAAAATCACACATACATACATACACCCATCTAAATCATACTCAACATGCATATATTCAGAACTTCATATGCTCAGTACATCATTAAACACTGATTTTTCAAGTGTTAACTGATTTAAAACACCCAAACAAAGTCATCATGCATATATTCAGAACTTCATATGCTCAGTGAAAAAACTCAACATGCACTATCATAACTAAACCCTATTTCTATTGTCATAATCTCACCTTATTGTTTCCACACAGAACCATCAAATAGAGCTCATACTAACAGTTAAGGCAAGAGTAGAGAGCAGAGTTAGAATATATACCTGAACATACCTTCCCAAGAGTCGTTTCTCAATGTCCATTAATTCAGCAACACTTTTTTCACCATCACGAACAAATTCTAAAATCTATGTAGAAGAAAAAAAAAGGAGAAAATAAAATACAAACAGAAAAAAGCACGTTCAGAAATACTATTTGTATACCAAAAGAGATAGAAACAAAACCTGAGTGGCTATAAGAGCAACACATTCAGTGTAATTAAGAAGTCAAAGGAGGCAATTCCTAGCAGAAGGAATAGTCTGCTGAACAACCAGCGTCATCTAACACTGTCATAACATCTTGTACAATATCTTGATCAATCTTTAGTTGATCGGGCAGTGGACCGAAGTAATAGGTTTTGTTACCAATGTCCCTGCAGGTCTATTACAACTTCTTCTCTTTGCTGGCTCTTGCATCACTAAAGGAAATACCCCAATTTTTCCCGAGAATGTTTCGTTGCCGTCAGAATCAAACCTTGGACGAGCAATGGCAACTAGAAACATGACTTTTCCAATAAAATTTTTATTTTTCACAGTGCGTAGTGGATCATCTTCTCCGGATAACATGTAATAGTTTACCTTCTTCTTAGTCATATAGAACAATTTCTCATCTATGTAAACTATATATTGCATTTTTTTGAATAACATCTCTCCATGAATTGAACAATTTTCAATCATAGAAACGCACAACCTTAATCTGGCAACCTTATTTTCATCCCTCAAAAAAGGTTTAATGCAATTTGATCGGCGCTCAATAACTCCTTCTTTCTGCAGCCTAAATAATGAGGTTTTATTAATATTCAAAGCACTTGATAAATCTCGAAACGTGGTCCTCTTAGAGAGGGGAATCTGAAGAAACACATCTGGATCAAAGTTGGCCCTCTTCCTACTACATTGTTTTGCTCTCTTATGACATATGTCTTCACTGGACTTGGTCTTTTGCCAAATGCGTCTAATGACACATTTAGAAACTGAGTACATGGATGAAAACTTATTGACAACCCCTCTATCTAGTTTGCCATTTCGACTATGCTTCAACAGAAGATAGGATATAGCTTGTCGGTCTTTATCATACAAAAATTTACGCTTTTTTCCTAAAGAAAAAAGTTTCAATCAAATATCTTAACTTCATATATGTAAGTAATTATCTCATATAAAAGAAATATAAGGCGGGAGATTTGAGAGAAGAGAGAGAGCTTTAAGTTTTTAATTATCCATTGCCATGAATCCAAATGTGTGTTTGTGTGTGTGTACTCACAAGTGTGAGAATATGCACGTATATAAGAGGGAGGGAGGGTATTAAGAGGCATGAGTGATGGTTTCAAAGCCCAAAAAAATGGTCCTGTCAACATAATCATGAATTCATGGCTACATAGAAAAAACCCATCAAAATTAATTATCAGTCCAGAGCAGAGAGGGTTCAAAGAAAATTAAGGTCAATTCCCTACATCAACGGAAATAACTTGTGCTAGATGATGCAAAGAACATTGAGTGGAATTGCAGCAGACATTTATAGTTATACAAGCTAGCAAGGTTGTGGAACTTAAGGAAATAAATTGTGCAGGCATTGCAGACTTAACTAGACATATGAGAACAGCCAGAACATGTCCAAGACATTAAGCAGTGGAATCTAGCTCATTCTCATGACTACACTTCTACGTTTATATTTTCCATTTTATTTTTATAAAAAAATATGCTGAAATGGATTATCTCCACGTTTTTATGCTTCTACACAGACTAAGTTGTGATACATAAATAAAACTTGCTAGTTAGAAACCTCTATAGGTGGCCCTCTAGTGAATATTGTTAGAGCAAAAATAAATAAAGCCTATAATGATGCTCTAATAGTTGATGGGCTTAAGTCACTGCAACATTATGAGCTTCATTTATTGCTTGTCGGTCTTTATCATACAAAAATTTATGCTTTTTTCCTAAAAAAATAGTTTCAATCAAACATCTTAACTTCATATATGTAAGTAATTATCTCATATAAAAGAAATACATGTGAAATCTCTCCTAACATGCAACTTTAATCTAAATAAACATATATTAGGTACCACTATTTTCATATGCTTGAATTTGCTCCCCTTCTATATGTTGTTCAGTTCATGCTCTTGAAAATGATCACTGGGCATCTTGTTTAGGTCTAAGAAAAACTCACCTGAAAAATATAATAAATTTAGAGAATATTTTGAGATTCTACTCAATAGCTACTTAGCAACAAATTAGCCATAACAATTATTACCTTGGATGACAGTGTCATTTGCAACTGGGGCCTTTTCTCTTGATAAAATTCCATCATTTGTGTTAGAGAATCTCTTTGATATTGTTTGAAGCATCTGTTTGATATGCATAATCTCTTTGATATGCATTTATGTTTGATTGATTGTATTTTCCATTTTTATATTCTCTCCTCTCCTATATAATGTCTCACCACCATTGTACAACCAATTAATAAGAGAAATTATTCTTCTCCTTAAAACTTCTCTCTTCTCAATTTTTACATGGTATCAGAGCCTTGTTCGAATCAGAGAATGGTTCGTTCGATCTGAATCCCGGAGAGAGAGAAAGCTAAGAAGAGAGTTCGGCCGGTGTAGATCTGGAGCAAACCATGGCGCGTTACAAGACACCGCCACCACCGTTGAGTTCGCACAGCCGAGATCGGCCGGAACCTCCGTCGCGGCGTCAAACGGAGCTGCGCGTGGATCTCACGCGCTGCCCACTCGCCGGCGCGTGTATTGCACGCCCCTTAACATTCCCGGCGCGTGACACCCACGCGCCGCCACTACAAAAGAAGCGGAGATTAGCCGCGAACGCGTCCCGGCGGTTCACCAAAAACCGCCCCCACGAAAACGCGTTCCGGCGGTCTAAACCATCCGAGGGCGAGTTGCGAGGGGAAATTTTTTTTTTTTGTGGTGCATTCGTTGCGGCGGTCACAAAAAGAATACCCGCCCCAACGCAGCATAAAAAAAAAACTTAAAAAAAAAATTTCATTGGCACGGTGCGTTGGGGCGGTCGCAACCGCCCCAACGCGAATAAAACACTTTTAACAAAAAAAAATTCACGTTGGGGCGGTCACCCGCCCCCACGGCAATGTCGCTTGGGGGCGGTCGACCGCCCCAACGCGAATAAAAAAATTTAAAAAAAAAATAAAATCACGTTGGGGCGGTTACCCCGCCCCCACGGCGCACAGAGATTTGTGCGCATTTCATGTCGCGTGGGGGCGGTCGACCGCCCCAACGCGAATAAAAAATTTAAAAAAAAAATAAAATCACGTTGGGGCGGTTACCCGCCCCCACGGCGCACAGAGATTTGTGCGCATTTCATGTCACGTGGGGGCGGTCGACCGCCCCAACGCGAATAAAAAATTAAAAAAAAAATAAAATCACGTTGGGGCGGGCACCCGCCCCCACGACGCACAGAGATTTGTGCGCATTTCATGTCGCGTGGGGGCGGTCGACCGCCCCAACGCGAATAAAAAAATTTAAAAATAAAATAAAATCACGTTGGGGCGAGCAACCGCCCCCAAGGTGCACAGAGATTTGTGTGCATTTACTGTCGCGTGGGGGCGGTCGCCTGCCCCCACGTTGCTATCTCTCCCTATAAATAACCTCCCCCCTCCATTTCTACCGCGCGCAATCTCTTCTTTCTCACTTTCTCCCTTTTGTGTTTCTTGTTGTTTTCATTGTTGGTGCACACATGATGTCTAAAAGTTTGTCTTGCTTTTGGTATAGGTATTGTTTATTTTTTCTTTTTTATTTTATTATATCTGATTGTTTTTATTTCTTATTATTTTGTTTTCGTAATATATCTTATGTATTTTGGATATGATCTTTTTGTGCTTGATGGTTTAGTATATATTTATTTCATATATATTACAATAAAATTAATTTTTGCTGCATTTGTTTTGTTTTTTTTTCTTGTTTTTATTTCTTTTTCGGTCTTCAATTTAAGTCATTTTCATCAAATTGTTCGCATGAAGCAATTTTTTTTAGTAAATATAACAGCATGTCGGCGGTTCGATACGCCGGCAACCGCCCCAACGCGTAGCGGCGGTTGTCAAGGGAGCTACAGCGTAAATCTTTCCGCCCCCACGCAGCGTTGCCACGTTAAAATCGCCGGCGGTAAATTTGACCGCCGGAGCGACATGGGGGCGGTCAGAACCGCCCCTACGCTGGGAAAATACCCGCCGCAGATCTGCCCTTTTTTTGTAGTGCGCCGCACGCGGCTGCCGGAATTTCGCAGATTCCAGAAACACTCTTACTGCCTGGTTTTACTCCTCTGTTCCCCGCATTAGCTCCTTCCGAAGTTGACAAATCTAATTCTCATCTCATGGCTCGAATGGGTAGATTCTCAAAAGGTTTTAAGAGGCCTGAAGAAGCACCAGAACTTCTGTCAGAGCCGCAGGTGATGATTATCGATCGCAAGTCAAGAGTAAATCTTGTTCAGTCAGGTAATTCCATAATTGCCCTTAATACTGCTATGACTGCTGATGATACATGGATCGTTGACTCGGGAGCTACGGATCATATGACTGGAAATAGAGGTTTATTCAAAACTCTTAGATTATGCCCTGAAAATCTTAGAGTCAAAGTTGCAAATGGAGTTGTTACAAAAGTTGCAGGAATTGGTTCTGTTTTGTTGACAGAACATTTAGAAGTTCACAATGTTCTATTTGTTCCTGCGCTCACTTGTAATTTGATATCTGTAATTAATTAAAGGCAAGAGATGTAGAGTGATCTTTGATGAAATTGGGTGTACTTTTCAGGATTTAAACTTGGGGAGGACGATTGGCAATTCTAAGGAATGGGATGGACTCTATTATCTTGAAGGATCTAACCGAAGGAAACGAGGAGCAAATAAGGCACTTGCTAGCTCGCATTGCAATAATGAAGATGTTCTTTTGTGGCACCAAAGGTTAGGCCATCCAAGTTTTGATTATATGAAGCATTTGTTTCCAAGTCTATTGAATAAAAATTCAGTACCATTTTCTTGTGAAACTTGTCAACTTGCAAAACAAAAACGATCCACCTATCCTCAACTATCCTATAAGCCGACCGCACCCTTCACAATAATCCATAGTGACATTTGGGGGCCCGCTAAAACCAAAACCCAAACCAATGCCAGATGGTTTGTAACCTTTATTGATGATCATACTAGAACTACTTGGGTTTACCTAATGAAAGAAAAATCTGAAGTAAACCAAATATTCCAAAGTTTCTACTCTTATGTTAAAAACCAATTCCATACCTCTATCCAGATTTTAAGGAGTGACAATGCTAAGGAATACTTAAGTGGTTCTATGAAAGAATTTCTAACCAAGCAAGGCATCCACCACCAAACCTCTTGTGTGTACACCCCTCAGCAGAATGGAGTGGCTGAAAGGAAGAATAGACATCTTTTAGAAGTAACTAGAGCTATTATGATAGAAAGAAATGTCCCTAAAATATTCTGGGGAGATGCCATCCTTACCGCTGCCTACCTTATCAATCGCATGCCATCTAAAGTTCTCAACTTCTCCACTCCTATACAAAAACTCCTTGAAACCTACCCCAACTCTCCACTCATTCATACCTTACCTCCAAAAACTTTTGGGTGTGTCGTGTTTGTTCACAAACAGGCTGAGGGCAAACTTGATCCTAGAGCAGAAAAATGTATATTTGTTGGGTATTCTCCAAGTCAAAAGGGTTATAAATGCTACAGTCCAATCACCCGAAAAACCATTGTCTCAAAGGATGTAGTGTTTTACGAAAGTGAGGCATACTATCCCAAATTACCCATTCAGGGGGAGAGTGATGGTCATGGTTCAGAATGGCTAATTGTGAATCCCACACCTAAGTCAAGCCTTGAACAAGAGATCTTAGTTTACCCTGAAATGTCATCCAACCCAGTAGACTCTGAAAGAGCCATAACCATCCCAGAAATAGAAATCACCCATGACAACCTTAGTGAACACAATTCTCAACCCAGAGTGGAAAACAATGCTGAAATCAATACTGAGATGGTCTCTGAAGATCAACATGATGAGGAATTACAATCAGGCAATGAAGCAACTGATATTAGAGTTCCTTCCGCTCCGAGGAATGACCATGAATCTGACTCGAGAATAGATCCTGAAGAGATGGGCTGGCCTATTGCTCTGCGAAAGGGGGTAAGATCTTGTACTCAACATCCTATTCAGAAATTTGTTTCTTATGGTAATCTGTCTGCAAAGATGCAGAGCTTTGTAATTAACACTGCTCAGGTGAAAATCCCACACACTTTCCAGCAAGCTATGACTGATCCTAATTGGAAGTTAGCTGCAGAAGAGGAGTTGAGGGCTCTCAAAGAGAATAAAACATGGGAGATTACAAATCTTCCGAGAGGGAAGAAGGCAGTTGGATGCAGGTGGATATTTACTCCAAAATTTAATCCTGATGGGAGCATTGACAAGTATAAGGCCAGATTAGTTGCAAAGGGATACACTCAGACATATGGCATTGATTACGAGGAGACGTTTGCTCCAGTTGCCAAGTTTAGTACCATCAACATACTTCTTTCTATTGCAGCCAACCTGGATTGGTCATTACATCAATTAGACATTAAAAATGCCTTTTTAAATGGTGACTTAGAGGAAGAAGTGTACATGGAAGTTCCAGAGGGTGTCAAAGCTCCTAATAACACTGTGTGCAGGTTGAAGAAGTCTTTGTATGGATTGAAACAGTCTCCAAGAGCCTGGTTTGACAGATTCTCTAGAGTGCTGAAGAAGATGGCCTTTGTTCAGGGGCAAGCAGATCACACCTTGTTCACTAAACATAATGGTGAAAAAGTGACAATTTTAATTGTTTATGTTGATGACATTGTTATTACAGGAAACGATGAAAGCTCCATAGCTCAGCTGAAACAAGATCTAGCGAGTGAATTTCAAGTGAAGGATCTTGGTCAGATGAGATACTTCCTTGGCATGGAGATAACCAGAAGCAGGAAAGGCATTAATGTGTCCCAGCGCAAGTACACACTAGACTTGCTACATGAGACCGGGATGCTAGGCGCAAAACCGGAGGAGACACCTATGGATGACCAATGCAAACTAGAAATAAAGGAAAAGGGAGTTCCTGCTAACACTGAGAGATATCGGAGACTTGTTGGGAAATTGATATACTTGACTCATACACGTCCGGATATCAGTTTTGCTGTGGGAATGGTAAGTCAATTCATGCACCAACCACAAAAGGAGCATATGGATGCAGTTATGAGAATACTTGGGTACTTGAAGGGAAATCCAGGTAGAGGAATATTCTTTAAGAAAGGAACAGCTAGGAACTTGGAGATTTATACTGATGCAAGTCTTGCAAGAGACCTAGAAACTGGAAGATCTATCACAGGTTATTGCTCATATCTTTGGGGAAACTTAGTTACTTGGAGAAGCAAGAAGCAGACCATTGTATCACGAAGTAGTTGTGAAGCTGAGTTAAGAGCTGCATGTCTTGGTGTATGCGAAGGAATCTGGATCATCAGATTACTGCATGAATTGAGAATTCCTTTTGATGGCCCACTGCAAATATGGTGTGATAACAAGTCCAGCATTGAAATGACCAGGAATCCTGTTTATCATGATCGAACTAAACATGTCGAGATTGATAGACATTACATTAAGGAGAAAGTAGAGGCGGAGATCATGGCATTGACGTATGTCCGTTCTTCTGAGCAGATTGGTGATATGATGACTAAACCACTTGACCGACCTACATTTGAGAGATTTCGAAGCAAGCTGGGAATGCTTGACATATACTCTCCAGCTTGAGGGGGAGTGTTAGAGAATCTCTTTGATATTGTTTGAAGAATCTGTTTGATATGCATAATCTCTTTGATATGCATTTATGTTTGATTGATTGTATTTTCCATTTTTATATTCTCTCCTCTCCTATATAATGTCTCACCACCATTGTACAACCAATTAATAAGAGAAATTATTCTTCTCCTTAAAACTTCTCTCTTCTCAATTTTTACAATTTGCAATAGGTCCAGAGTTTCTCCTCTGACCATGGTCTAATGAAGTGCAACCAGTGTGTCTACTTTCTTCCCCACCTAAAATCAAGTCATCCCTCTTTTCACTGTAACTTGATCCTTTAATACCAAACATTATTATTTGTTTTGTCTCTTTTTCCTCACTGAGTTTCTGATATACAGCAGTATATTGAACAATAATTTGTACCATACAGTCTTACCAACTCAACTACAAACACTTACAAGATTAACATAGATTCTGACTATGATGAGAATATAGATCAAATAACTGTTTCCACCACTAAAACCTCATGTCTATCTAATTGTTGGTCAACTAGCCTAGTACATGGTTCAGCCACTGATCTTGTAACCAGACAATTTTTGCATCAAAATAAAGGCGTCCATCTTGGTCCCTAAAATCAGTTTTTTTTTCCTATCCACTTCCACTCTTATATTATTAGATTCATTCTCATCCTAATTCATAACATAACTAGCCCAAGACTCTTAAACAAGAAAGATATAAAAAAACAACAATCAAGATAAGGAAAGCAAAGAACCAATGCAAAAATCATAACTAAAGGGGAATAGAAGATCAGAGTATAGCATTCAGTTCATCCATATCAATCATAACTAAAGGTTTAGTACAGTAGGTGCAAATTCACATGTTCTTTAGCTTTAACATAAGCTCTGGAAAAAAATAGGATCCTATGGTTTGTTGAATCAAAATAGCCACTTCTATATCCAACATTCATTTGTTACACTATGTCTATTCTCCATAGCCAATTTCTGTATCCTATTTCAACAAATCCTAAAACCTTCAGACACACAACATTTGAAACTGGAGTATCATTCACATTAATTGCTTCTACATCAAACTCAGAAAAATTAAATGAGCATGGCACAGGACATTCACAACAATGAACTCATTCTACAAAAAACTCAAAATAATAACAAAATGAGCAAGAACAATCTACAGCTATGAAGACCGTACCTGTTTGAAAATCAAAGTTTATGAGCATAGAGTTGGATCGATTGTCCATGACGGTCACTTCAGGCAACAATTCCGAGATTGTTTTCTCAAAAACATGATCATCCTGGTGAGTTAAGAGATCACCGAGCTGATCGATTAGGTCACATTCGAAATTAGGCGGATCTTCATGGCTGAACTCTGTACAGATCTCCATTTTAATTCTTATTTGCTTCCGATTGTGAGATTTGCGGCCTAGGAATGAAGACGGTGAAGGAGTTTTAGGGATTGAGTTCAAAGATTTGAGACAGAAGAGAAGAAGATGATGGAAATGATGGTGAAGAAGAGAAGAAGATTTGAGTTCAAAGATGGTGAAGAAGGCTGTGTTGAGTGGAAAGAGTTGTCGGGTGTTGGGTTGAGTTGGAAGGGGCATATTTGTGTTTTTAATTTAATTGAAGGGTATTTGTAGAACATCAGGTAATTTGACCACCTTCCTTAATCTCCCCAAATTATGGAAAGTGATCTTACATTTAGGAACGGAGGGAGTACATAACTATTCTAAGGTACAAAAATGATACCAAACTTTTACCATGTGATCAAAAATGATATTTTCACTAATATGACAATAATATTATACATGAAATATCTAAAATGCCCTTATAATTAAATAAACTTTTACCAGGTGACAATTAATTTATAAGGGTATTTTGGGCTTTCCATGTCTAATATTATTGTCATATTAGTGAAAATATCATTTTTGATCATCGGGTAAAAGATGAGTATTATTTTTATACCTTGAAATAGTTATGTACTATTTTTGTTCCATGGCCAATTTTTATGTATCATTTTTGGGCCTTCGCCCTATTATTAAATACTCTGGTTGAAATTCTGAATTGTTTTATAAATCAAATAATATAATAATATAATGGGCAAAGGTGCAAAAAAAGCCATCGTAAATTTAAAAATGTGCAACTATAACTCTGGTAGTTGAATGGGACAAAAATGTACACTGTAAATCAAAATGGGGCAAAATTGGGCAAAGGTGCAAAAATTTAAACGTACGTTTTTTAGCCGTCGCCCCACCATCAGTAAATGATGTGTCATACATTTAAGGGTGCAATATGTTGATGAGACTTTAATTTTTTTATCAGACTTTATTTTTTTAGATGATTACGTAGAAGTAAGGTGAATTTCACATGATTTGGGGTTCTATTTGGTTTCTTATCGAAATGATTTGGGGGTTTAGAGTTCGTTTTTAGTGATTTAGGGTTCAACTGAATGCATTTAGCTTTCACATTAGATTTTGTAATTGACATGTCATTTACTGATGGTGGAGCCCACGTCTGGAAAATGCCTGTTTAACTCTGCCTAACAGAGAGGTTACTTTTGCCTCATTTTGGTTTACAATGTATGGTTTTGCCCCATTTTAGTTTACAGTGTATAGTTTTGCCCCCTTCAGTTTACCAGAGTTATAGTTGCACATTTTAAAATTTACGGTGGCTATTTTTGCACATTTTCCCTAATATAATTATGTCATCCCGGGATGAGGTACCCTGTTGGTCTACAAGGCCTAAAATGAATAAAAATATTATTGTGAATGGGGCCCGGTTGGAGCGAGGGTACATCGGCCATCGAGCCGTGAGTCCCTATTGAACCGATATATTTTGTTCAAGCGAGGGTACATCGACCTTCGAGTCGTGAGTCCCTATTGAACCGTTCAAGCGAGGGTATATCGACCATTGAGTCGTGAGTCCCTATTGAACCTTTATGTTTTGTTCAAGCGAGGGTATATCGACCATTGAGTCGTGAGTCCCTATTGAACTATTATACCACAGGGACTAAAAAGAGAAAAACGTAATTGGGGAGAGCGCCCCCGGTTCAAGCGAGGGTAAATCAACCTAGAGTTGTGAGTCCCCCCTATTGAACTGCAACATTATTGGTGTACTTGTGATAATTATTCATGTTGGACTTTGTGGTGTGATATTATTTATGTTTAGTATTGATTCAACATGTGTAATATTGCTTTGTGTTGTTATCCATTGTAGTTTATGAATAAGGATATATTTATGTACTGCTGAGAGTTGGTATTTGATTGATATTTGCAATTAAGTTATATTAAATGTACATGCAACACAATATGTAGCACACACCACTATACACGACATTGGCACACACCACCTTGCTGGCATGCACATGCACGTAAGCAAGTGGTTCTAGTTGCGATTCTGGGTCTACCCCACGTTTTATTATTTTACAGGAGCAGGAAGCGAAGTAGGAAATCAAGGGAAGGATCCGGGGACTACTCACTAAAGTGAGATGCTGACAGTGTTATTGTCACACTAAGAATTGCATATTTAATATCATGTTTGCATACTTTATAAGTTTTTATTTTTCAGAAAATACTGTGCTTGATTATTTCTGCAAAACTTATATACTTAACTCGGTGATGCGAACCTATTGAATTCTATTGGTGGATGTTTGAATTATTTGTTAACTTGACTTTATTAGATTGATGTTGTCTAAAATTTAGTTTCATCCTTTTCTAAACATGATAGGTAGTTGACATAATTTAGATATTTAAATTTTTTTCTATCATGGTTAGGTCCTAAATAGCAATTTAGGAAATAAGTAAATTTCATTCTAACTATGTTAGCTGTTTAATCAAGATAATTCCGTTTTCTAACATAGTCACTAGATAAAGTTTAGGAATTTAGTAATAATCTTTTCTAACCATGATAGGTAGATATATAATTTAGGTATTTAATCTTTCTATCATGGATAGTCATCGAAAATCATTTTGGAATATAATATTAATCCTTTCTAACTATGTTAGTCTTCCTTATAGGTAAATTGTTTTTCTAACATAGTTAGCAATATAATTATTTTAGTGAATTAAGTTAAATTCTTTTCTAACTATGTTAGTATTATTAATGAGTAAATTCTTTTATAACATAGTTAGTATAAATTAAAAAAAAATCCGATAAAAATGGCATAAAAAAGTTATAGAATTGTGGTTGTTACACTGCCCACCCATTTTCCGTCTTTATTTCTAACATTGTTAGAATGAAGGTAAGACAACTGTACTTTTTACACCTGGAAACAAATGTGTCTCAGCATCACCCTGCACTTTATCATACTCGTTTAACACAACAAATGACTCCGCTGCGATATCATTTATCATGTTGTCCATGCCAACGTCGCAAACATATTCATCATCATCATCATCATCATCATCATCATCATCTACCTCCGCTGCTTTTACATGTTTCATGGTAGTTACCGATTCCCCATGCCAAATCCACTTCTTGTATCGACGATTGATCCCCTCACAAATAAGGTCATCTCTTATATCTTCAAGGGTTTTACGATCAATATTCACACACTTCACACAAGGGCACGGGTACTTTCCATTCTTACTCGGCACATTTCTTTTGGCAAATTCAATAAACTCTTCCACCCCCTTTTGATACTCTTCACTAGTTCGCAAAACATCCATCCAACCACGATCCATGTGCAGAAATGTGTATAATATATCCACTCACAATTTATCTATTTTACACTTGTAATCCACAATGCACCTTCAAACAATTCCTCAAACAGTCACGAAGTAAATTGATTTCCCATGTATAATTCATCTAAAATGATTGCCTCCCATGTTATTATTTTCTTTAATGTCTAAATAGTTACCTACATTTCCATTACAGCAAGACTCCAAATCATCTTATTGGATCAGAAAATTCTAAATAGAATTATAAGCGCTTACATATGATTTTAACCACAAGTAACTATACATTCAGATTTACAAAACCATCCATTTTCATCACCATAAATCCAGAACCTAAAGGCAAATAATATTCTGGATTCCTTAAGAGAATAGTTACAAAGACTAAGCCACAAATTAAAATTAACACTGATTTACAATAAGAACGCTCTTGCACAGCACCAAATCCGGTTGAAATGTATCATAAAGCAAATATAATGGTCATTAATCACCGATTAAACATACAGTAAAATCAGTTTTAGTTCTAACATGCTTGTATCAAAACTTTCCTAACACTCTCACACCAAACACAAAACAAGAACAAAGCAGAGGCATACAAGACCAAATTCAAAACCCACCATATACAAATTAAGCAAGAACCAGAAACTTCATGCAAAGACAAGATATATAATCTAGTTTAATCAGTTCATCAACATCAAAACACCAAAAACCGAAGCTCAATCACTCTTAGTTGATTTCTAAATCCCAAAATCCTAAAACTCATTCGGACCCTTAAAGCCTCACATGAAATCAAAAGGAAATGGGTATGATATGGGAAAAATGAAATTTACCTAAGCATGCGTGGGAAGTTACAAATTTGAGCGGCAGTCAACTCCACCGGCTTTCTCGCCGGAAAACGAAACTGAGCTCGAGGCTGAGCTTGTGGGTGCCGGAAGCCTCACCGCCGCCGGAGTTTCCCGCCGTGACCGCTGGGAATGGCAAAAGAGAAAGAGGAAAACGAAAGGTGAAGAGGATGAAGAGAGAGTGGAAGTGAGAAACTTGAAATAGAATAAGGAGTGAGGAAGCTCCGCCACGATCCGGCCAGCCTTGGCCGCTGCCAATTGAGAAGAGAGAGGGAGGAAGGAAAATGGAAACAATGGAGAAGAGGGAGGAATGAGTGACTCACACAAGGATTTGAGAGGGAGAAGGAAGTGAGGGGCCACGCCGATTATGGCTTCTCCGCCGTCACCGTCGTCCGTGCCGCCAGATACTGAGGAGAGCAGGGAGAGAAATCGAAGGAAGTGAGGCGAGATAAAAATTGGTTTATCACCGATGGAAGTGAGGGGTCCGACGGTTAGGTTTATGAGGGAGAGAGTAAGTGAGACAAGTTTAGGTTTAGGAGGGAAATAAAATGGGCTAGTGGCACGAAGGCAATTTTACTGATTCACAAACTTTCTACGACCACACTTTGGCAATTGTGGTCACACTTTAATAAGTGTGGTCATGGAAAGTGTACTTTCCACGACCAAATGTGAAAGTTTGGTCGTGGAAAGTCGAGGCCTGGACAATTATTTATAAGTTATGCCACCACGTTTTTTATCAACGACCAAAATTGACATTTTAGTCGCTAATCATGGTCGTGAAAAACCTTTTTTCTAATAGTGATATTAATCTAACAATATACTAGCATAAGCAATGTGGGGAATATAAGTTACCCTTTCTAGTCAAAAAGCCAACCCAACCACTGTGGAAACTCTCTTGATGAGTTCAAGCTCAAGTGTCCCAAATATGAACATTACTTCCCTTCCAATGAAATCAATTCACAGACTTCCAAGGTCACATATATTGGGATCGGAATTCCACAAAAAGGATGGATCAAGTGCCTAAAGACTACAACAAATGTTTTTCACACAGGAAATAATTATGTTAATATCAGGTCCGGTTTCTTCCATTTTGATCTCTAAATGTGAAAAGAGTGACTCTATTTTACGACTGCCCTTGATACTATTCATATGGGAATGAGAATAACATGCATTTCTAATAATACATTCCCATTTTACAATCCTCTCATCTTTTCCGCTCATCGTGAGCATCGCATGAACGATTCATTGTTGCCCGAACATATGTAGAATTGTTAACATAATATGGAGGTGCCAGTTTCAATGGGAATTGATGTGAATACTCTAGATCATTCCTTTGAACTTAAAGTTGATTTAAGTAAAGGTTTCAGCGCACAATATGATTTTAATGAATCATGGGTCTTATAGTTCTTTGTCCTTTATCTGCTATTGCTTTGATGGACACTATTCTCTTCACTATCCTTATTGTTCACAAATTTTGCAACCACAAGAGTACGTGTTAAGTTTAAGTAGTATAGTAGAAAGTAGAGTGTCGTTCCAATAGAAACTATGTTTTAAGCAAGTTCATTAAACAAATTATGATCAAAATTAGCTTTGGGTAAAAATTAATATGAGAGGATTGCAATAAAAATAAGAGATATTTCTTTAGTTAAAAACAAACACAATGGGAAAGATTTAGGTTTATTTATTCACTTTGTATTTTCATAATGCTTTATTAACCTTATCTTATGTCAATTAATGAATATCAAATTGATGTTTGAAGTCTCAGGTATTTGAATATCTCTTTCAAGCTTATTCAAACCTTATTCAACATTAAGATGCATATTTCCATACTACATATTATGCTAACTAGCTTTTATAATCAACCTACTTCAATTTTACAAAAACTCGGTTAATGAATATTCCTATCTCATTAATAAACTCTCTATTCCTCTTTGAAATTTCAAGACAAGCTTGAATCTAACTTAGTTCTTTGTTTAGCTATCCTCTTTCAAGCTACAACTAAGCAAACAAGTTGAGTGTTGCGCACCACTTAGTAAAAATAAAGCACAAGTTAAATTCACAACTATCATAAACATTAATCAATAAGAAAAAAGGATGTCCAAGAATCAATCCATACAAAGCTTCAAAATAAACCTAGAAAATAACTAGCTACTCATACTAAGACTCCAAAGCATCCAAACACCAACAAAATTCATAAATCAACAAGAGAAATTAAGACAAAGGAAAGGGCAAGAGAGAAAACAACAAAGGGAACTTGAAGACCCAAAACATTGTTCTCCTCTAAGCCTCAAATCATGTCCCAATCTCGCTCAAGCCACTGAAAATGAAGTTTCACTGTAGAAGCTCCCTTGAACACGTGACTGAAGTTGAACAATGAAGGTGGGGTTCCCAATTTTGGCTGCTTCTCATGTGTGAGGCTGAGGCTCTCCAGGGAGAAGCCGCCGCTGCCTTTTACTTTCCACTCGCCTTCAGCCCTCCTCTTTTCTTTTTTTTCTTTAGGCCTTCAATTTGTTTCTCAAAAAATGGGCCTTGCTTTTCTTTCTCCTTATTTTTAATTGAAGCCCACGTGAGTTGTTGATAGATGCTGCCAAAATTAGACAATCTATTATCTATTGCTCATGTTAATATTAACAAAAGCAATGCTAACCAACCTGTGGTGGCTATTTGAAATGTTTTTCTTTTTTTAATTCAAAATTACCATTTTAACCACAAGATCCCATAATGAATACACCAATTTGTTATCTATCAAAATCTTAAGCAAATCCATTTAATTTAGTATCAATGACTCCTCAAATATACCCAAAATATATGTCAAATCTATTCAAAATGAGAAGTCATCACTTATTATTCTCCTCTCTCTTCAGATTCTTCTGGTATGAGTCTCTTCATATACACTTCTCCCCTTTTGACTTCTTCTCAAGATTTTCTATTCATTAACTATGCAGCGTTCGGGAGTTGTGTTTGAAATGAATAATTTGTTCTAAAACTATAAATTAACAAATCTAGCTTACTATAAGAAGGTGGAATAATGAGCTAGTATTAGTTTATAAAAAGAGAATATTACTATATAATCACCTGTGGAAAGTTGAGGGGACTTTGGAGGGGAATGGAGGGAAGTCATCATTGTTTTTGGGAGTGTGAGGTTAGATTTCGGAGGGGGCTAAGGTGGTGATTTCCGCTGCTTGGGATGAAGTCGGAGATGATGGGTGAGATTTGGTGTGTTAATGATGGGTCACCGGAGAATTGGATTTGATGGGTGGGAATAAGAGGAACGAGAGTGGGCCTAATATAATACTCCCTCTGTTCCTAAATATAAGATCACTTTAGCAAATTTGGAGAGATCAAGGAAGACATTCCAATGAGTTAGGATTACATGAAATTTTCAAAATACCCCTCACCTAAGTTTTAAAAATATACTCTCACCTTCAAACCACTATTTTTTGGGTGAAGGGAGTATAGGGGTAATTTGGGGAAAACTTGAGTCAAATTGAAAAGTGATCTTATATTTAGGAACAAGCTCTCTTCACTAAAGTGATCTTATATTTAGGAACGGAGGGAGTATCATAAACTTAAGTTATATTATTTAACGGGATGAGCACTTTTGCCCCACTTTTGAAATTTCATGGGTACTTTTGCTCCAAAACAATTTTATATAGGTATTTTTGTACATTTGTGACAATTACATATGCATTTTTTTCATTTTATCCCTAAAATGATAAATGGAAGTTACATTATTTAACAGTTATGTACGTGTTTACCTCACTTTTGAAATGTCATGGGTAGTTTTGCTCCAAAAAATTTACATGGTATTTTTGCACCTTTGTGACAATTACATGTTTAACCCAATAATGTAACTTCCGCTAGTCATTAAGGGCTAAAGTGCAAAATTTCCCATGTAATTGTCATGAAGTGGAAAAATACTCATGTAAATTTTTTTTGGAGCAAACCTACCCATGAAATTTCAAAAGTGGGACAAAAGTGTTCATCTCATTAAATAATGTAACTCTGTTTGTCATATTATATTTGGCCCACTCTCATTCTTCTTCTTCCCACCCGCCAAATCTAAATTCTCTGGCACATCATCTCTGACTTCACACGTTTTCAACGCCATTTCTTGGTGTAGCCGCTTGACCATCACAAAATGGATTCTCATAATACTTAGTGTAATTCTCGTACACCATCTCATCTGGCACCTTTCTCAGATTATAACCTAACTCCAAGTTCAGATTTGTTCTTGGTGGGTCCCCACAAAGGTCCTAACATTAAAATCTCAAACATGAAGTCACAACACGTAGAAAGTAAAAATAAGACGGTGGAATAATGAACTAGTACTAGTGTATAAAAAGAGAATATTAATATATAATGACCTGTGGAAAGTTGAAGACATTGGAGGGGAATGGAGGAGAAGTCATCCTTGTTTTTGGAAGTGAGGCCAGATTTCGGAGGGGTAAGATGACGATTACCATTAATGGGTTAGATTTGGTTTGTTGATGATGAGTCGCCAGAGAATTGGAATTTGTCGCCAGAGAATTGGAATTTGGTGGTTGAGAAGGAGAGGAAGGAGAGTGGTGTCTGCTATAATATAACAAATGGAAATTACATTATTTAATGGGATCGACACTTTTGCCACACTTTTGAAATTTCATGGTAGTTTTGTTCAAAAATTTTACATGAGTATGACAATTACATCTGCATTTTCGCACTTTATCACTAAAATGACAAACGAAAGTTACATTATTTAACGGTGATGGACAATTTTACTCCACTTTTGAAATTTCATGGGTAATTGTGCTCCAAAAAATTTTACGTGAGTATTTTTGCACCTTAAACAAATTGCATGGACATTTTGCACTTTAGTCCTTTAAACAAATTGCAAGATATGTTAATTTTATTATGTGACTATAAAATTCTATTACGCTTCTTATTTGTTTTCTATTTTTTGAATTTTATAGTTCTCGTAAACTTCAAATAGCATAGAAGTGTGTATTGTGTCCACATATAAGTCTACTGTGATGGATTCCAAATCTCTTTTTGATTAAGTTTTATTAAATTCTATACATTCTAACATCCATTTGCTCCTAAATTTCTCACAAACAGCTACAAAGCATTTAAGCTTCTATATTGCAAATTTATTAACCTCTACTATCATTTTAACAACCATGTGCATAAATATAAAATCATTTTTCACCTTCTTAACAATAAACAAAACTGCAAAACTAACCCTAACATATTCTTAGATCTAATTACCAATTATCTCTTAAAGAATGAAATTATTATTTCCATGTTCTAGAACATTATTTTGATGCATTAGTAATCATTTTTATGAAAAATAATAAAGGCCATTAACACAAATAACAAGTACAAGCATCATAGCCAAAATAGGGCATCAACATGAACAAACAAAACACAAAAGGGAATTGAGAATGAGAGGTAGCTAGGGTTTTGGGGAGGATCCAACCCCCAAAGCTTGGGTTTTTAAGCCTAATCTTAAACCTAATATGGATGGGGACTTGGGTTTAATGTTGGGGTTTAAGTTTGGGTCCATTTTAGTATCATTTTTGCATCTTTGCCCAATTGCAAATTGCTAAACTACTATGCATGCCTTATTTTTCATTTTTTTGATGTTCTCTAATTTTATTTCATTTTTTCTTTTTGTTTCACCAATTCCCCTTCTTTTTGTATTTTTTATTTTCTATACATGACATACTTATTCAAAACATAACAATAACATTTTTTTTTTCATTTTGAACAAAGAAATTATGCAACTTTTCTCATATTGGCAAACAATGCAATAACATCAAGTGAAGAGCTCAATTGGGGTGACAAAAGAGAATAGTGTTTAGGGTTAGTGTTTGGGATTAAGGTTATGAAGTATGAAATGGGCCTTTATCATACTATATTACAATATATGCAACAAGCTTTGACAAAGAATGCATACAAGTTCTAGAGAATGGTAACCAAGTGCATTTCACTCAAGAATGAATAATTAGGCTCAAATAAACCTCACAACATGGCTAATTCTCCTAAACTCAAACAAAAATTCAAAACAATAAAGGTTAATCATAGGGCATTAATTTCATTCACAAAAATTTCAATAATCATGAGATATATCAAAAGCATCAATAAATTCTCATAGTTGTCATAGTCCAAAAATAGTTCATGTCCAAGGTTAACAATTGTAAAAGAGAGGGAAAGTTCAAATTTTTCAAAATTTTGTCATGTTTAAAGTCAAAAACATAATCAAAATGCAATAACGAAAAAATTAACCCAACTACAACCCCTCCCCACACTTAATTTCTACATTGTCCTCAATGTAGCAAAATCATGGAAAAATCCAATTAAATTTCAAAGTATTTTGAAATCAAGTGTAGTGGTAGTGTTAGCACTAAGCACTTTATTTATAATCCTAGAAATGACCCAAAAAAAAACAACTAAGGCTACCTCTTCGTACTAGTTATCTCTCTCCCCCACACTTATATTTCTCACTCAACAATTAAGCCAATTACATGAAGAATAAGAAGTAAAATAAGTGAGGAAAGAGAGAACCTTGGTTATGGTATTTTCAAATGCTTGAAGGAGATAGTTCTCATCTTTGATGAGAATCATGTTGGCCTTTAGAGCTTCAACTTCTCCTTTGTTGAACTTCCTTGGTGGTGGTTGAAATGGATACCTCATATGGCTCCTACAATAATGTTCATGCAAAGAAAACAAGCCAAGAGAAATACCAAATCCAAAGGTGTTAGAATATTAGGTTTTGATGATGATTAGAGATGATGACTAAGTGATGGAAATGAATGTGAGTAGATGTAGTAGGCTTGATAACTTAGAATAATTTAGGATGAAAGAATACATATCTCTAGGAAGACTAAGGCATCGCTAGACACAGTAAGTTTCATGACTTAGCGATAATTAACCAGATAAGACAAGATTATATCGCTAGGAACTCTAAGATACCGATAGAGCGAATAAGTTAGTCATATGTCTTAGCGGTATGTCTCAGAATAAAATAGTACATATCGATAAGGGAACAGAGATAGCGATAGACACAATCATAAGCTAAAGCTATAAGTTGTAAAAGGACAAACATATATCGATAAGGCATAATAGATTAGCGATACAACTCTTAGATATCCATATAAGTAAAACGATAATGGCACACCTATCTCTACATCATACTTGCTATCACTTTACTTTCACTTGTGTTTCACTGAGCATGGAAGAACTTAGCGATACACTTTTAGACATATCGCTAGATGCTCGAGAAGTTCAAATTTGCAGATACAAGTACACTGTTTTGACAAGAATGTTTCTAACTGTTATACACAAAGAATGTTCAGGTTACTAAATATAGTTAACCCCAGTGTACTACCTGAGCCAGAGCCGTCCTAGGTTGAAGCAACATTTATGGCCTGCCAACCACAACGTCTCACGGCATTTATTATGGTAGTTGAACGGATTTATTTGTCAACGTCTTCCTTCACCAGAGCTGAACTATAAATTAAAGACTTGAAGATTTCATCAAGTGCACGAAAAAAGATTTCACAAGCTAACACTGAGAGAAAATTCATTATTGCATTCATTACTCTCATATTCTCTCTATACTAAAGCTTTATTGTTATCTGTGAGTGAGTGGGATTTTATCTTGTATTTAAGTGTTTAACACAATCTGTTCATTGAGTGAACTTACACTTAAATCCTTTATTGTTAAAGGTAGCTCTTGAGTTTGAGACTTGAGAGTTGGGTTGTTTACTTACAAGTTGTAAGGGGGAGTTTTGTGAGAGTGAGAGACTCTGTAAAGGTTGCAAGTGAGCCTAGTAAAACTAGTGGTTGTAAAGGTTGCAAAGTGAATGATTAGACATATATTTACCTAGCTTAGCATGTGCATTTGTGCTTTATTTGAAGGGATTAATTGGTATTTTTATTCATTATTGATGTATATATCATGTGCATGCTTTGTTGGAAGAAATTGGAAAATATTGCTTAATTACTTGCACTTCAAGTAACTAGGGGTATTTTGGTCATTTTCACTGTTTGCCTCATTTTTATATGTAGGGGGTCCCAAGTGGACCCCACATATCCCTTGGATGCATTGAAGGGCAAGGAGAAGCATTAGATCAAAGGCAAAGGCTAGAAGACAAAAGTTACATCTTTTGTCAAAAACAAGGAAAATGCACATTACTAAAAGAGGCAACTTGGAGTCAAATTCAAATTTTCAAAGTGTGGAGCCTCATTAAGGGCATCTTTGAAGGAGAAAAAGGAGCATAAAGTAAAGGAGTGAGGTGGAAGCTTGGAGACCATTCATATATCTCACACCCACTTCTTTTATCACCTACAATTACCTTTTTAGCCCCATTTTCACCTTCTCTCTTCCCCATTGTGTGCCTTGGCCGAATTTAACCCCTCCATTAACCCAAATTACATGTCATTTAGGGTGAATTAGCATTTCATTTCGGAGCTAATTCCAAAGTTAATCACTATATATAAACCCTAATCACATGTTCATCTCTCATTCCTTCACTTTCCACTTCATCTTCATCTTCTTTCTCTCCATTTTCTCTCTTCTTTCCACCACACACACCTCATGGCCGAAAATTCACCTCACCATTTCTCCATGTTGATGGCTTCATCTTCATCATCTCACCTCCATTTCTCCATCTCCATGATCTGCTAGGATATCCATCTCTTCCTCCAAGCAAGAATTTGTGCATAATGTAACCTAATTCGGCCTAGTATGTTATGTTTGTGTTTTTAGGTTACAAGATTTGATTTATATGTATTCTCTTATGTTCTAGGTTTCTAGGCATGAGAGGATTAGAAGTTTATGTAGAGTTTTCTATGTAGATTTCTTCTTTATCTTTGAGCTTGTAAACCTTATCAATCTTCTCCTATGTTTACATGTGATGAAACTTAAGCACATTCATTGTAGCTTCTTGAGAATATATATATGCGTTTGCTTTATATGTGTTCCTAGAAGTGATTGACTCAAATAGATGTTAGTTTTAACTCTATCTTGCTTAATTAGGATTATGTATTAACATAGAGGAAGGTTTATTTGGTTGACTTGGTTAAATCAACTTATGTTTCTTGGCCTCAAAAAGACAAGTCATATAAAAAGAAAACAAAACTATTTGATAATCCACAAATTTAACTACTTAATTGTGCATTTTTGGATTTTACTTAGTGACTTGATTGGCCAAAATTGAGCTTAATTGTGAATTAATTAGAATATGCACTTAGTTGACAAAAATTGATAATTAAATGTGGTTCTTATGTGTTATGAGAAAACTCCATATTGCCCTTTTGTTTTGTTTTTGTTGTGTGTTTTATAACAGGGGTAGAGTTGTAAATTCAACAAGAAGCAAAATAAAAAAAATAAAGAAAGAAACAAAGAAGTGGAGGCTAAAGAAAAGATGAGGAATCGAAGGATTTGGGGCTGAAATAGAATGGGGAAGCTAGGAATGAATCTGAAAAAAAACAGTTGAAGAGGTGAGATTCAAGTACAAGTGGGCCTGATTTGGTTAAAACCGATTTGGTAGCTGCGAAGGCTAGAGATAAAAAAATAAAAAGAGAGGACTGGAGATATAGAGAGATTACTCTCTCGGACAAAAAAAGGAGAAAAGGGAGACACACAAAAACTCTCTCTCTCTCTCCGGCTAATCAGAACTGAACGAGAAAACAAAAAACACACGCACGCAAACTTCTTCTCCTCTCTTGCCAAGTACAAACAGAATACACATACACACTGAACTCTCTCTCTCTCTCTCTCTCTCTTCTCTCTCTCTCTCTCTCTCTCTCTCTCTCTCTCTCTCTCTCTCTCTCTCTCTCTCTCTCTCTCTCTCTCTCTCTCTCTCTCTCAATTTCTTGGTCCAAGTTTGAGCAAGAATCCCAACCAAGTCACCATGGAGATTAGGAGTTCAACAAATTTCGGAGTTCAACCAAGTTCTATGAGTGGCTAAATCCCCAATTTATCTTCCAATGTGAAGGAGCTTTGAGTTTTTTATGATTTTAGGAAGTTTCTATCCTATCATACTCTTAAATTTTGTGGTTCTTTAATTGATGTTAGTTGGATTGGTTATTGAACTTTGTAAGACAATAGTTTTGCTTTAAGCTTGTATAAGAGGATGATAAACTTGTGATTGTGAAAGGAATTTGTATGTCTTGCTTACATTTTTATAGCTTTGATTTCTCTACCTATCTAGATGTTTAGGTTTTGGAATTAGAGTGAATGACTCTAAGATTTCTAGTTGAGATCTTTTGCAAGATGGAATGATATTTGCAATTTCTCTTTTATATGGGTTGAGTTGGTTACTTGATTGATGAAATTTGCTTAGTTAGGAAATTGATTCTTTGAAGTAATTGATTTTACTTGTAAGAGACTTCTTGAAAGAAAGAAGAAGGATATATAATCTCATGTTGGAAGGTTGTTCAATTGATATCAAATCAACTTTTATCTTTTGTTTCTTTCTATTTCACGAAATACACAAAAATATAAAAAGTAGTATAGGTTAGTAATAGTTGAACACTTGAATCTGATTTTGACATAATTTGTAAAAGAAATCAACAAGTTTAAATACTTAACAAACTAAAGTCCAAGAGATCGACCTAGGTTAACTACTATACTATATAGTAGTTAATTTTAGTAATCTTGATAACCTAGCGACATGGTTAATGAGTTTTCTATGTAGATTTCTTCTTTATCTTTGAGCTTGTAAACCTTATTAATCTTCTCCTATGTTTATATGTGATGAAACTTAAGCACATTCATTGTAGCTTCTTGAGAATATATGTGTTTGCTTTATATGTGTTTCGACTATTTTCCTGTTTGTTTTCCTCCTTTTTTTCATTCTATCTACAAAATTTTTAGGTTACCTAAATTTACCTTCCCTTTTTTTCTCCTCATTTTTTCCCTCAATTGTTTGACAAGTTCATCCCCATATTATGCAGCATTGTAAATGAACAAACAACATCGTAGCTTATTCCGTGATTATATATTTTATTTGGATTAACTTCATTCTCCTTAATTTTTACATCAAATATTTTATTAACAACAAGACGAGAATAATATATTAAATTCATTTAATATATACAAAAATAAGAGAATGAGAGAACGTGGATACACAAAAATAAGAGAACCTGGATACACAAACATATTCTCAAACGTGGCATGTACTTTGAAAACAAAAACACGTGGATTGTCCAAATTGTTAGAATCTTAAGTTTTGATGAAGACTAAAATATAAAGGATTAGACCAAGTGCCTAGGAAGCAATAGTATACTTAGGATCCCAAGTAAGAGTGCTTCCGGATGAAGATTTACTTCCGGTTAGATTAGGACTTGCGCATGCGGATGAATGCTTTCATCCCCCAGCGTCAGCAAGTAAATAACTAGGGATTTAACTTAGTCCATGAACTTTAGGTGCACAAACCCTAAGACTAAGCTATGGTTCAATCGGAAGCGAAGTTGCTTCCTGTTAGACTTAGACTGGCGCAGAGCGATAGAATAGATATTACTCCAAGCGACAGTGAGTCTACTTCCCCAAGTGAAAGCGCTTCCTGTTAGAATTAGACTGGCGCAGAGCGACAGAATAGATATATTACCCCAAGCGTCAGTAAGTCTACTTCCCCAAGTGAAAGCGCTTCCTGTTAGACTTAGACTGGCGCAGAGCAATAGAATAGTTATTACCCCAAGCGTCAGTAAGTCTACTTCGCCAAGTGAAAGCACTTCCTATTAGATTTAGACTGGCGCAGGTTGATAGACTAGATATAACCCCGAGCGTCAGCAGAAATGCAACATCAAGTGAAGTTGCTTCCTATTAGATCTTGACTGGCGCAGACTGATAGAATAGATTTCACCCTAAGCGTCAGTGAATTCCCACGTCAAGTAAAAGTGCGCCGATAGCTCAGTGACTAGCGAATGGTGTTGAATGAAATAGACTAAGCGAGAGCAAGTCATGGTGAACTAAATCCCTCATCAAGTGAATTTACTTCCGGATGTAGAAAGTGCTTCCGGATACACCTTAGATTTAGGGATCACCCACTGCATGAGACTATATGATTATATTGCTAAACTAACGTTCAAGTGCAGCACACTCAGTAAGGTTGCTTTCCGGATGAGAAGTTGCTTCCGCAAGCAATCAGAATGTCTGAACGTTCAAAGAGATGCAGTGTCAGAATGCTTTTGTCAGAGCAGAGGTGTCAGGACTACTTTTCAGAGTTAAAGCAAGTCACACCCTGCTATGCATTAATGAAGCATTAAATGGGCGAACGGTAACAAGGGAAAAACGGACATATTCAAACGGCTAGCCCACCTACCAAGAGTTCAAAATGCTTGAAGACTATATAAGGAAGCTCAACTTCATTTATGAAGAAGTTAATGATCTTCAAATATTCTTGAGCAAGAAAATCCTTATTCATTCAAGCTGCCCAGAAAAATGAAGAGCATTTAACACTTGGAGTGATTTTTCACCTACCTATTCTGTACTCACAGTAGTTAAGTCTCTTTCTGTTAAAAGAGCATTTATTGAACTTAAGTGTGTAACATCATTCGTTCTGTAAGAGAACTTAGTCAGAAAAGCCTTCAAGTGTAAACTTCAAACCCTTGCTTGGTGTGAGGGGGAGACAGTTAGATAGGTTACAAGTGAGCCAGTGTAAAACTTGTTGTAAGGTTGCAAGTGAGCCCGTAAAACTTGCGGTTGTAAGGTTTCAGGTGAACCCGATTTAAAACCTGAGTTATAGTGAAACTCTCGGCCTGGGTGGTTGAGGACTGGACGTAGGTCAGGTAGACCGAACCAGTATAAATCTTGTGTCATTTACTTTGAGTATTTATTTTTGAAGCACAATTCACCCCCCCCTCTTGTGCATCCATTACGTTCACAAATAATATTCTCCTTAATCAATTATATATTTTTAGTTACTCAATTTTTTTTCCATGCAATCTATCTTATATATATAGGGAGGGTTAAAAGCAAGAATTTTAAGAAGCCACGTAAGCACTCTCTCTCCATCTATTTACATTCACGTAACCACCCACTCACTCTATCTATTTTTAAGAGAAAAAAACTGCACATAAATGCATTCTCTCCATCTATTTTTAGCAAAAACAAACTGACATTTGATTCTTTATTAAATTCTTTCTGATTTCTCCCTAAAGTATAATGTCTCCTTAACTATCTCCTATATATTCTTTTTTTCTCTCTATTATATCCTAACAACTCACTCACTCCATCTATTTGTTTACAAAAAATCTGCACATAAGCCTATTTCGTCTCCATCAATTTTAAGTTAAAAAAAAAACCTGACATTTGATTCTGTAGTACGTTGTTAAAATTTCTCCCTAATTTATAATATCTCTTTAAATATTTCCTATAAAATATCTCCTTTTCCCTTAAAAGAAATAATCATTATTTAATCTTTTTTTTTCATTACTTCTCATAGTTTTCCTTATCTATTTTTACTTATAAACTATTTGGATACCCTACTATTTCTCTTACTATTCCTACTTTTGAGTTTTGACACCAACTGAACGTAACTTATGAAACTACCCACACACCCACTATCACTTTGCCCAAAAATAACTACCCTCTAACCCCACCTCTACATTTGATTATTCAATATTCTTTTCCAATTAATATAAAAAATTAAATGTATAAAAAAGTGTGGAATGTACACTTTCTAATTTTTATCAAAACATTCTGATTACAAAATCATACTCTCAAAAAAACATATGAAAAAAAAACTACGAGAACGTGGATAGACAAAAAATTTCTCAAAAGTGGCACGTATTTTTTTAAGAAAAAAACATGTGTAACATTTGATTCTTTATTTAACTCCTTTCCTATTTCTCGGTAATAATAATCTCTACTTAATTATCTCCTATGAATTCTGTAACATACTATTACTAATTCCCTTATTAACCTAAGATATCCATTTTAATTCAATAATTTCTTTACTAACTATGATAGGAAAAGGAATTTCCATAATGTAAATATTTCTATCCTAGTTAGAAAAGGAAACATTCTAATGATTAAAACATTATTCATGATAGAAAAGAATTTACTAATACAATATAGGTGCTATCATGGATAATTAATAGCATGGAGTCATGCATAAGGGGTCCTCCTCATACCTCATAAGGTGTTCCTGCTTGTGGAATTAGTGATTAAAAGCTCCATTAACACTTTTGGGTGCTATGAAAATGTTCAAACACACTTTACATACGCTTTAAGCGAATGTAAAGGCACTACTGAAGTGCAAAACATGGAGTAATGCATAAGAGGTCCTCCTCAGACCTCATAAGGTGTTCCTGCTTGTGGACTTAGTGTTTCAAGGCTCCATTACCACTTTTCGGTGCTATGAAAATGTTCAAGCACCCTTTACATGCGCTTTAAGCGCATGTAAAGGCACTACTGAAGTGCAAAACATAGAGTCATGCATAAGAGGTCCTCCTCATACTCATAAGGTGTTCCTGCTTGTGGAATTAGTGATTAAAAGCTCCATTACCACTTTTGGGTGCTATGAAAATGTTCAAACACCCTTTACATGCGCTTTAAGCGCATGTAAAGGCACTACTGAAGTGCAAAACATGGAGTCATGCATAAGGGGTCCTCCTCAGACCTCATAAGGTGTTCCTGCTTGTGGAATTAGTGATTAAAAGCTCCATTACCACTTTTGGGTGCTATGAAAATGTTCAAACACCCTTTACATGCGCTTTAAGCGCATGTAAAGGCACTACTGAAGTGCAAAACATGGAGTCATGCATAAGGGGTCCTCCTCAGACCTCATAAGGTGTTCCTGCTTGTGGAATTAGTGATTAAAAGCTCCATTACCACTTTTGGGTGCTATGAAAATGTTCAAACACCCTTTACATGCGCTTTAAGCGCATGTAAAGGCACTACTGAAGTACAAAACATGGAGTCATGCATAAGAGGTCCTCCTCAGACCTCATAAGGTGTTCCTGCTTGTGGACTTAGTCTTTCAAGGCTCCATTACCACTTTTGGGTGCTATGAAATTGATGAAACACCCTTTACATGCGCTTTAAGCGCATGTAGAGGTATAAACACCCTTTACATGCGCTTTAAGCGCATGTACAGGCACAAACACCCTTTACATGCGCTTTAAGCGCATGTAAAGGCACTACTGAAGTGCAAAACATGGAGTCATGCATAAGGGGTCCTCCTCAGACCTCATTAGGTGTTCCTGCTTGTGGAATTAGTGATTAGAAGCTCCATTACCACTTTTGGGTGCTATGAAAATGTTCAAACACCCTTTATATGCGCTTTAAGCGCATGTAAAGGCACTACCGAAGTGCAAAACATGGAGTCATGCATAAGAGGTCCTCCTCAGACCTCATAAGGTGTTCCTGCTTGTGGAATTAATGATTAAAAGCTCCATTACCACTTTTGGGTGCTATGAAAATGTTCAAACACCCTTTACATGCGCTTTAAGCGCATGTAAAGGCACTACTGAAGTGCAAAACATGGAGTCATGCATAAGGGGTCCTCCTCAGACCTCATAAGGTGTTCCTGCTTGTGGAATTAGTGATTAAAAGCTCCATTACCACTTTTGGGTGCTATGAAAATGTTCAAACACCCTTTACATGCGCTTTAAGCGCATGTAAAGGCACTACTGAAGTGCAAAACATGGAGTCATGCATAAGAGGTCCTCCTCAGACCTCATAAGGTGTTCCTGCTTGTGGACTTAGTGTTTCAAGGCTCCATTACCACTTTTGGGTGCTATGAAATTGATGAAACACCCTTTACATGCGCTTTAAGCGCATGTAAAGGCACAAACACCCTTTACATGCGCTTTAAGCGCATGTAAAGACACTACTGAAGTGCAAAACATGGAGTCATGCATAAGGGGTCCTCCTCAGACCTCATAAGGTGTTTCTGTTTGTGGAATTAGTGATTAAAAGCTCCATTACCACTTTTGGGTGCTATGAAAATGTTCAAACACCCTTTACATGCGCTTTAAGCGCATGTAAAGGCACTACTGAAGTGCAAAACATGGAGTCATGCATAAGAGGTCCTCCTCAAACCTCATAAGGTGTTCCTGCTTGTGGACTTAGTGTTTCAAGGCTCCATTACCACTTTTGGGTGCTATGAAATTGATGAAACACCCTTTACATGCGCTTTAAGCGCATGTAGAGGCTCTACATGCGCTTTAAGCGCATGTATAGGCGTAATATTAAAATAAAAGTTGATTCATTCAATTTATTTAATGATGAAAAACTTAATATAACTCATTATTTGATTCATATACATACGTAAGTTTTAAAACATAATATAACTCATTATTTTATTTCCCTGAGTAATCTTGGCGCTGTGATTTAAAATAATATTTAGACTGAAATAATAATGTCACAATTGTGAGACTTTATTATTATTTTATTTGAACTCTTCCTTCTTCTTTCTTCTTAGAGGCCGACGGCCTCTGTAACATCCTAAAAGTTTTCTAAATTGTAAAATAAATTAATAAATACAAAAAAAGTAATCTTACAAATGAATTTAGAAAATTCAACATTTTTTTAGGAAATCTGTTAAGATTAAGAAAGAAAAAATAGAGGATTAAATTTAAATTAGGAATCCTTATGATGGTTATTTCAATAAGGCATCGATTTAGGAAATTTTATTTAACATAATTAATTATGATAAAGCTAAATTTAAGTAATTAGAGTGTTGGAATTAATTTATAGTTGAAACATTAAATTAGAAATTATAAAGACATTATTAATAAATTAGAATAGCTATATAACTTTTACATTTTCAATATGTTAATACTATTGATTTCAATATTGTTTATTTAACTTCCCAAATAAAAAGAATAAGACATGTAGTATTTCTATATTGGGCCAAGACATATTTCAATATGCTAAACTTATAGGGTCATTTTGGTAATTATATTGTAAACCCAAAACCCTAATAATCCCTTCCTATATAAACCCATCTCTCACCTTCTCTTCCCTTTTCATTCTCTGCATTTCCTCACCTCCCAAGCACATCACCAAAGTCTTCCTCATTCCCTCATCTCTCTAATTCCTTATACCCTCCATCTCTGGATCTTACTCCTCCTCACCATATTCGACTTGGCTTCACCATCAGAGCCGGAGGGAGCTCTTTTTCATTGGGGCGGCGGCGACAAGGTGGTTCCAGCGGCCTTCTCCGTCCACTTTCGGCGGCGGGCGAGTTCGGGTAACACATGTAAGGCCAAATTTAAGCTTAGGTAGCACTACTACAGAATAACCCTATACCATCGCACCTTTACATGCGCTTCAAGAAAAGCGTTGGTAATGTACTCCTATACATGCGCTTTCGAGAAGAACAGAAAAAAGCGCATGTATATAGTACCTCTTTGCATGCGCTTTATAAAAAAGAGCGCATGTATATGACTCAACGCTATACACGCGCTTTAAGCGCATGTATAAGGTACTTCTTTGCATGCGCTTCTAGATGAACAGCGCATGTATATGATTGTAGCTTTTACATGCGCTTAAAGCGCATGTATATGGCCCTGTTTACATGCGCTTTATCCCAGAGAGCGCATGTAGAAGTTTACTTAAAATATCTATATTTTTGAACAATATATCCATGCATAGGATGAATTTATATGTTATAACATGTCTCATACTCATATACATTAAGTGAAACCATCATAAATATATATAATATAAATACCTATACATGCGCTTGTAAGAATAAAGCACATGTATAACATATATACTATTACAATTGTGAAATTACTTAAATGTTTGAACAAAAAATTTTCTAGATGTTTAAAACTTGACTCATTGCAAATAATTTATGTCAATGCATTAATTGACTCAACACATTTGATTTGTTCAATCTTTTCTCTGATCTGATAATTTTTTGCAGCTCCGATTTCATAGTAAATCAAAATTTTTGTACTGAAAACTAAGTCTTATAGTTTGAATAATTTTGTAAATTGATATCAAATAATTAATATATAGAAAACTTAATTATTAAGTTCACATAGATCTTAAAATAATGAACTTCTAGCCTTATACAGTATATAGTCTACCAAATAAACTTTTATGCACTAAATGTTTATTAAAAAATTTCATTTTTCCCGCGCCCTTATGTCTTCCCTCTTTTTTTTCCAAGTCCCTCATGCATACACTCACGTACACTCACCCTTACACTCCCAGCGAAGCCCTCCTCCCTCTCATACGATTTTTCCCTTCAAAACAGTGAAGCCCTACTCCTCCCTCTCAAACGATTTTTCCCTTCAAAACAGCGAAGCCCTACTCCTCCCTCTCAAATTCGATTTTTCACAGCAGCGAAGGCTTTGTTCATATCAAAACAGCGAAGGCTCAACACAGCGAAGGCTTCATCACTTCAAAAGGTTTGTGCTTTTAGTTTAAAAGTATGAGATTATGAGTTTTTGGGGGCAAAGGTTTGTGCTTTTTGCTTAAAGTTATGAGCTTTTGGATGTTAAGATTTAAAGATGAGATTTTGGAGAAAGCATATTGAGAAACCGAAATGTTTTTTATCTTTCCTGCAAAATAATGATGTTCTGTGATTTATGTATTGTATTGGATGAATGTGAGTGAATATAATATTGTATTGGATGAATGTGAGTGCATATACTGTATGGTAAGTAATTGCGTTGCGTGTTTATGATCCAACACGTGTTTATTGGATGAATGTGAGTGATTTTTGTTTGAGCTGATTATTAGTTCCCCTCAGACTCTAACAATTTCACATCCAAATCCACAAATAATGACCTCTTTGCCTTTGATTGTGCACGTGCCTATCCAATATCCATCCATATATAGCTCAATATATTGTATTATTATATGACTTAAGCATGTCCTTTTTTCCCATTCATTCCTTTACGCAAATCTATGATTTTTTTTGGACATATACTCAATTCTATGATTTACTCTGCACTCTTACACTGAAAGAATTGTGTCATTATTATTGGTATTGCAAAGAAATTGTCACTTTAATTTGTGAGCAGTGACATGTATAAGAAGAGTCTTAGATATATTATGGACAGCCTTCGCTAGGAACATGTGAAATAACAGCATATTTCATTAATGAATGACCTTGACAGGTTTCTTCCTAACCTCCTTTGTGTCTACAAGTGGATGCTTTGCTGTTTAATTTGTCATTCTTTTGAGAAGCAACAGTGTTTGTGCCTATTTTGCTATGGCATTTTCTACATGTTTTATGCATGTGTGTTTACAATTATAAATGACTATGTTAGACTTCATTTTCTACTTGCATCATGTCTCAATGCACATGTTATGTTATGCACCAAATCCATTCTTGCTGTTTCTGTGAACTAGTTTCCATTTTTCTGAGATTAGAATAGTGTAATAGAGCATGTGAATGGTAATTTTTGAGGCTTTGAAAGTTAATTGGCTAGCTGAATGATGTTTCAATTAAGTGGACATATGTATAGATTGATGTTTGAATAGGTAATGTAATGATTGGTGATGATGGCTTTGCGTTTCTCTAAAAAATCACTCTAAAGAGAGAAAGTTAATGACACTACTTGCTTTTTCAGATCAATGGATTGGGGCTGTAAGTGTTTGTTTTGATTGCAAATTGCGTTATTACTGAATGATGATGATTTTCGAAACCTGAAGCTTATTTTCAGATCATATGCTGCTGCTATTTGAATATTTTGAGGGTCTGAAAACTGATAGAAAATTTGTTAAATGTGAAAAATAGGTTTGAGCATAGTGTATGTGTATGTGAGGGTATTACTTGTTGGTCCAAATAGTTAAAGTTTTAAAAGGAAATGGTTGTAAAACTTTTTTTTTAATCATGGGAAAATAGTTACTTTGGAGTCTTGGAAGTTAAAGGTTTATAGATCCTGCAATGAAATTTAAGCTTGAGTTTGGTGCTGAATTCAGAGTTGCTATGGGAAAATGATTTGAATGGTTTAATGGTTCGGGAGTAAATAAATGTGGTTAAACATGAATTATATGTCGTTGGTGCTGTTTTGTGCTTGTTAATGTTGATAAAAATAATTAAAGTCAGATGTAGGGAGACTAACTTGAATTTAGACATGGATTCAGTGATAACAGCCTTTATTTGAATTCTGATATTTTCAATTGTTTTGCAGATTCGAGATTTTAGGACAGACTGGGATCTACAAGTAAATCAACCAATTGCTGGAAATTATTACCCTGTATGTTCTTCAAATAAAATGCTCCTAATTCCAACAAATATATTCTTTATTTGTTCAGTGTTCAGCTTGTGTATTACTTGAAATTTTCATCCTGGCATGAAAGAATGGTTTACTTCTTACTTTTTGGAGGGGGCATTTGATAGATGAATGTCAAGTCCACTAAGATCTAAAGTGTTGGAGGGGCTTTCATTTCATCCTGGCATGAAAGAATGGTTACTATGTGATGAAATTTATTAAGGATATAGTAACACATGACCAATTGGAGGTGTCTGAATTTGTAAGTTTATTATTGCACATGACATATATAGTCTTAACTTACAAAATTGTTGTTGACTTGTTATTTAAAGTGAATTGTCACATAAATATGTTTATTATGTCCATTAACTCAGTATTATGAAGATTGTCGATCATCAAAGTTATCTATGGAGGAGGTGGATGATCTCATAGAAGAGTGGTGCAAGTATGTTTTCCGTATTGCTCATCCTATTATTCAAAATTTACATCCTTCTTAGAGTTTCATACATCTAAGGAGGAAGTGGGAGTATCACACTTTTGATAGATGAACTAGTTGGTTATTTAATCTAAATGTCTTTTGTTGGTACAACTTTGATGTGTATTTTGGCTGGTACAAATTAGATGACTTTTAGTGCTACAAATTAGATGTAAATTCTGATTGAGATATGTGGATGACTTTTATATTACATGTAAAGTAGTTCTTGTTAAAGGATTTTGGTTATTCTGGCTGGTTGGGTATATTATATTGTGCAGGTAGCAATTTAACTGCCAAAAAGCAGGAAAACGAATTATGACAAATGAAAAAAAAAAATAACATATACATGCGCTTATGGCGCAAGCTCATAAGCGCATGTAAATATATATATATACACGCGCTTTTAATATAAAAGCGCGTGTATATATATATACATGCACTTTTATTACAAAAGCGCGTGTATATATATATATTTGCATGCGCTTTTATTACAAAAGCGCATGTAAAGCTATCTATTTACATGCGCTCTTATTACAAAAGCGCGTGTATATATATATATTTACATGCGCTTTTTTGCAATAAAACGCATGTATAAGTATAGATATACATGCGCTTTTACAAGCGCATGTAAATCCTTTCCCGGCGAGGCCATTGCCAGCGTTTTTTAAGCGCATGTAAAGGCCAAAATGAGCGCATGTAAAGGGGTTATTCTGTAGTAGTGTAGTGAACTTCTTTCTCTTGTTCTTCCTTTCCTCACTTCGCTTTCAACGGCCCCATTCTGTTCATCGCTGCCTTCACTCCCTCGCCGTTCTTCATCTCCGGCGAACCAGACGGCAACTCCGGCTAGCCTTGTGGTGTTCGGCGACTATGGGCAAGGTGGAGATTAGTTTAGGTAAAAGCTATTCTCTCACTTTCACCCTATTTCCTCAAATTTCCTCTTCCTTTCCACTTTGATTTCTCATTAATTTCTTCACCGTTCTACTTCATTCTTGCTTCTCCCTCGGACCCAACCATTATTAATGGTGGCAGAGACAGTTTTTCCGGCGAGCTAGCGGCTGTCCGGCGAAGCTTCGGCAGTGACGACTTCGTGGGTAAGCCTCTTTCTTTTGTTCTTGCCTCTTGCTACAATTTGGAAGCTATTGTGAGAGTTGGGGTTTTGGGAACTTGTCTTTTAGACATGAACAATGGAGGAGAAAACATTGTTTATATTGGCTGAAATGGTTTTAATAGGAATTCTAATTTCTCTGTTTTAGATTTTGTGGTTTGAGTGAAATTCAGAGTAAGAATAGGATATAATTGATTTTGAAACATGCTTGCACATATTGATAATTAAAGTTACATTTTTTTTACTTGTACATGAATTGGAATAATTCTCTTTTGGCCAAATAGATTATTAAGGTTAGAAAAAGGCTTTTAGACAAGAGGAAGAATATATGGAGAAATGGGACCATTCTTGTGGTTTTGATCTTGTACAGTAGCTTGCTAATAATGGTATATATGTGAACGGGTTAAAGTATTATGTTTGAACTGTTTGATTTGGTTGAAATTGGATGGAGACTTTAATTTAAATTTAAAGAAGAGTGTAAGGGACTAATGGACTGTTTTTAATTAAGTGAATTGGACTGATATCAAGTGTATTTGAAGTGTATGAATGAATTTATTAACACAAAAAATGATGCAAACGATGCAAGTGACCACAAAAAATGATCCTATGATTGAAGAGCCATCAGCACCAGCTATTCTTGAAGCAGGTCCATGACGCTCAAATTTTTCCTCCCAGTTAATAGCCAAAGGCTTATCCTTTGACTTTAGTTTAACAAGAGGAAGCCTTATATTACCAATTGTCTTCTGGTTTGAGCTGCCTTCTAACTTCATTCACTTGCTCTTTTTATTGATGCACGGATATCACCTGTAGCTTTTTATGGTTGCAAAAATAAATCTTTCACCATTATTTCTCACATAAAGCAATAAGTTAGGCCTCAAGTTGCCTTTATGCTTGCACAAATTAATATATGCACTGCAAAGAAATAAAAAAGGATACTAATTCATTGTTATTTCTAGGTGTATAGATAATTCTGAATTGACACCAATGGTTTGCTATGATAGTTTTCATCATTGTGGGTTTTAATATTGTGTGGTATTGCTATGATTTATTGTGGGTTTTAATATTGTGTTCATAGGAATAACTTTGTTCTGATATGTATCCTAGTGATGGAACTTCTACTTCATATACTTTAATTTGTTTGACTTGTTAATTGTTGCTGTAATTTCCTTAAATCGCTTCATCTTTCAGATAGTTTTAATATATTACTTTTCGAGAAATGTAGTGACTCTACTTCATATTTTAGCATACACATCTGTCTTGTCAACTCAAGACATTGTTGGAGTGACATACTTTTTTCACTTGATGGAAAGGTTGTATTTTTTAATTTATATTTATTGTTTAATGGAAGAAACACTGAATACTTGGGATAATTTCTTGCTCAATTAAAGTAGGAATTAACTTTTTATTTTGTTTTTTTATGGGTTCCCTTCTTTTACCCTAAACCATTATTTATTTCAGAACTGGCTTTGAGGAATGAAGACATGAATTTCCACGTTGCTTTAAACTCTGTGATAGCTGGGCGATATCATGTCACTGAGTATCTTGGATCTGCTGCATTTAGCAAAGCCATACAGGCTCATGACCTGCATATTGGCATGCATGTTTGTGTTAAAATTATAAAGAACAACAAAGACTTTTTTATCAAAGCCTTGATGAGATCAAGCTTCTCAATTATGTCAATAAGCATGACCCTGAGGTCAAGTATCAGCTTCTTCGGTTGTATGATTATTTCTATTATAGAGTAAGTGATTGTTAAGTCTGCTCTTTATTTGTTAACTGAATCTTTCAAGCCATTCGTGCACAGGGATATTTATATATTTTTACTACTCATTACGCCTTTCTCTTATTCTACTCTATCATTTGGAAATTTTTCTCCATTTTTTGTGCTGGTTGTTGATGTTATGTTTTAATGGTTACAACTTACAAGTTCATGTCTCAAGATTAGCAATGTGCTTCTTATGTTTTGATGTTTTCACGATGCATGTGTTATCTTGTATTTGTAACATTGGATAATAAGATTAGCTTGATTTTGTAATGTGTTTTTCTAGTTCAAGGTTTTTAGGACGGATGCAATGTCAATATCTTGTCTTGTATTGAGAGCATGCTCCTACAACTATGATGCACATAGTTCTTTTTGCTGATGTATATATAAAAAATGAATCATACATTGTTATTGTTTTGATATTGATATATAATTCATTTTTGAAGATGTTAAGTAATTGACTTTTTCTGGTAAATTCTTTTGATATAATGCTAGTTGGTTCTATGAACTACAGCTAGTATTGGTGGTTATATTGGGAAATAATGTAAATTTATAATAATTTTTTTTAAAAAAAAAACATTCTATACATGCGCTTTAAGCGCATGTAGATGTACATGCGCTTAAAGCGCATGTAGAGGTACATACCTCTACATGCGCTTTAAGCGCATGTAGAGCCCCCTCTACATGCGCTTTTTAAAAGCGCATGTAGAGCCTTTACCAGCGCCCCCCTCTACATGCGCTTTAAAAGCGCATGTAGAGGCCAAAATAAGTGCATGTAAATGGGGTAATCTGTGGTAGTGTACATATATATTCAAATTTCTCCCCATACATCATTCACATCTCTCTTTCACTTCCCAAACAATGACCTCATCATCATCTCTATCACCAATCCATGAGTACTACTACCCCAACGCTCACACTCACCTATAGATGCATTGTGTCATCAAGGGGGCATTTGTCTCCAGCATCCAATCTTCACTATATGATTTGACATTGTGCCCCTCTCTACAATGAGGGGGCAGATTTCCCTCTCTGGCAATATCCAGGGAGGGAACCCCAATTCTGTTTCCATTGCAAAATGGGAACGGTCGCGGTCTAACAAGCCGAAAAAACCATAGGTCACTTTCTCACAATAAGTAGACCTATAATCCCCAGTCTAACAATCCGTCAGTACAAATAACTGTCGATTGGCTTATCGACAGTTATCATCGCGCGATGGTACATAAATAGCAGTGTCATGCAATGCTCACCATATCCCTGTCAATATCTCATCCACAATATTCAACATCTCAATCACAACTATTCAATTCCTTCCCTCAACCTAACTATCAATATCCCTAACAGAGTACTACATAAATTTCTCGCAATCTCAACCTCAACATCTCACGCCCCTTTCTTTCCTCAGTCCTCTCAAAACCACTGTCAGAATATGATACATGTATATCACACTATTCAAGAACTACCACCACCACCAGTATAATATGTATACAATGTAAAACAATCCTTTATATGAAAATAATCGGGTTTGAAAGGTACCCGATAACATGTTTTATATAAAAATAACTTTTCAAGGATTATATATATATAGAGGGTTTGAAAGGAATTTTGAAAATCCCAACTAACGTCATTCTCAATGTTATATGTAGCAAGGTTAAGTGTGATTACCTGTCGTCCTTGAGCACGCTCTTCCTTACACTTCCTTACTCGATTCCCCTATTATTACATAAAAGTAATAATAAAGGTAAACAACTATGTTTAAATCTTTATAATAAATAGCATGTCTCTCTCTCGGTTCAAATGTTACTACCAAATTTTTCCCATTAATGTATCTTATCTTAATAACCACATCAACCACATAAACACACCATTACAATTAAACATTTTGTATATGAACTCAAAAATAATTAAAAATATTTCAATCAACATAGTTAGTAATGAGTGATCAACAATCTGAGTCAATACAATCTAAATTAAATTTAAAGAAGTCAGATCAAACAAATATACTATTTCACAATAGTATTTTCACAACATAATTGACATTTCGTGTAATTTGAAACAAGCGTGAACAAAGAAGTAACTAGTATAATATTCTAGAGCAACCATAATCCATCATTTTTCTTTCAGCTAACTTATTAGGATTTCCTTTTAATCGCTTTACATCTACTAGCAGCAAATCGAAATTCCAAATAGCCACCCAAATACATCAAGGGTCTCATTTGTGCTTCGTTTACTCATGTTAGACCAAATAGTCACATGAATGTAATTATATTCAATATAAAAACTGCACAGAAAAGCAATTATTGAATTTATCATGAACCTACCAATTAAAGACTGCTGAACATAAGTATAGAAAGAAGTGAAATCATTAATCACTACAAATCACACCTGAATTATTAACATGCAAGCTCCCAAAACATACTTCATCTTATATCTCATTCAAAGCCTAAGCAAAACCAAACTTAAACTGAACAAATACTTTTATTTCTTCCTAAAACTATTCGGCTTTGAGAGTAGGAAAATACAGAAAATTTATAAACCATTATGCAATACGCTACATTAAATCTTTAATGTGAAATATAGGTGATTAACTCTTATGTCGCCTAAGAATTATCAAATTAAAACTATACTCTAACTAACTACGTAGCAAGTGAGAGCAAGGTCAATTCCACAATTTAGTTATTTCCACTTGCTTAGGTCAAATTATCACAAATTAACAAAAATGATGGGAGATGATATTATCAAGAAGCTACAACTACAATTAAATCTAAAATTAGCTAAGGTAACAGAATGTGAAATGTGAGAAAATGAATGGAGAAGTCTCCTCCTCCAAGCTTCTTTTGTGCATTTGAATGAATTTGGCCTTATATGTTTATTTTCCTTTGGTATGGCTTGTCTAAATCATCCTAAGAGTCTTGAGGCCAAGAAACCTAAGATGACTTAACCAAGTCAACCAAATCACCTTTCCTCTATGGTCATACATAATCCTAAGCCAAATAGAGTTAAGGCTAACATCTAATTGAGTCAATCACTTCTAGGAATACATACAAAGCAATCGCATATATATTCTCAAGAAGCTACAATAAATGTACTAAGGTTTCATCACATATGAACATAGAAGATGAATAAGGTTTACAAGCTCAAAGATGAAGAAGAAATCTACATAGATACCTATACATAAACTTCTAATCCTCACATGCCTAGAAACCTAGAACATAAGAGAACACTACCACAGATTACCCCTTTTACATGCGCTTATTTTGGCCTCTACATACGCTTATAAAGCGCATGTAGAGGGGGGCGCTGGTAAAGGCTCTACATGCGCTTTTAAAAAGCGCATGTAGAAGGGGGTCTCTACATGCGCTTAAAGCGCATGTAGAGGTATGTACCTCTACATGCGCTTTAAGCGCATGTAGACGTACATACCTCTACATACGCTTTAAGCGCATGTATAGAATGTTTTTTTTTAAAAAAAAATTATTATAAATTTACATTATTTCCCAATATAACCACCAACTAGAATTTAATCCCCAGGCGATGCCCGGGAAGCATACACTCAAGCTAGGTTAATGGTTTTTCGAGGAATGATTGTACATTACACATCATCAACAACAATCAATTAATTTATTAAACAACAATTTATGGTTAAAGCAATGTAATGTGTAGTAGAATATAAGTTTAAAAGGCAATAAAATACAATGGGGTAAAAACCATGGAATATATAAGTTTGACTCTCTCATATTGCACGGACTAAATTGACCATTCTACCAAAAATGTGAATACTAAATGGTACCAACAGCTCCAACTTTGTTTAAATAAGGACTGTACCCCAATTTGAGCTTTTAAAGTAATACCCTTGCCTCTTGGCATCTCTTCTTCTTCCTCTGCTAGCTTTCTTTTCACAGAACCTAAAAGCCATCAAATAAAATCATTTTTTCAGGTAAAAAACCATGAGCAAAACATAAGCTTTGCCATTAAACTAATTCCTTGACACCCCACATATACCATTGACCCCTTGTTGGGGATACCTTCTCTACAATGCATACAATAATAACTACTACAATCTATATCTCAACATTACCTTCACAGCACAATTCTTTTCACGTTGTTACACCTTGATTACACAAATTATAGAGGTTGATGACTTGGCAATGAGTGTTACCCTATTTTAGTGTCCTTCATACCATCTTGCCAATCTATCTGACCATACCCTAAAAAAACAGGCTTTTTGTATATTTCGTGAAAATAACAAACTTGTGTAACAATATGAGACCGGTAGTCAATGTCTTTGATCTTAGTGTATGAATAATATAACTATTGTGAAAAAAATTAACAAACAATAAAACCATATTACCTAGACTGCCCAGCCTACATGGGGTATTCCTTTGGTAGATGACATGGCTACTAATATTATTCTGACATGACAGAACAGTTGGCAACCACTGCAATACGATCTAAAATATGATACAAAATCTTCCATGAAACATTATGCAGTTATACAGCAGAAATAATAGCAGCTCAATTAAGCCACCTTTCCCTATAGTAAGACCCCTTGACAACTTCCAAGATGTGGCAAATTACATTCATGAAATCAAATTGAGCTTACCACCAACATCTTGTTGTCCAACATTGGAGTCACAAATAACAGCAAACATTCAATGCACCAACCCATTTTGGAGTCAAAGACTCATTACAGTTCCTGCCCCTCCTCCGCCTGCCCTTGGTATTCACTTGCATAGTCCAAGTTGTTTAGTCTTCCGAAACTTCATCAAATACTACAAAATTGCTTATCTCATCCACACAATATTTCCCTGTAATGAAATTACATTACAACAACCAAAAGGCAGACCTTAATGTCAAACTTAAGTAAACATCAGCAAATTAATCCTTAACCCATAGCATACATAATGGTCAACTCTATAAACAAATTACATAAACCTTCTATCGTTATCTAGCTGCTTCCATTACCCAGATATTATCACTAAGTAACACACAACAGCCACCAACCATTAAGATCATAAAGCATAAATAATTTCCACTCCCACACTAAAATATTAAAAAAAACCAGCAATATCCAATAAAGATAAGCATAGAGATACCAAAGGTAAACAATTAAAATCATGAGTAACGGAGCAGATCCAATTTATTACCTATCCAATCATATACATGTAGCAGAAAGTCAAAACATCTATATTACATGAAATTCAGATGATTATCATTGGAGAAATTATTACATGAACCTAAACAACACTTTCACATGTAAACACAAGCTAGATCATCTAAGTTTTTACCAAAGCAATCAGCCATAACAGAAAAATGATGCCAAAAACATTTAACTACACCTGCAACAATGCCATTCAGCTTCACCAAATCATTAAATCCACATGCATTCATAGTATTTCGATTAACCCCACTTTAGGATTAACTTAAAACCTTCCATATTTGAAAGAGAATCAAGTCATCTATTTAAATACCTCTATCTAACACCACCATTTACATCATTACAGTCCAATCACTCATATTCCTATCAAACTCTAAGAACCAAAAATGTTTAAAATAAGAAATCCTCATTTAGATCAGTTTAGCTATTAGGAAAAACAATTAGGAAATTCCAAAGTTACATACCTAAGCAAAATTGTCATCATACATTCTTACACCACACATCTTAAGTTAGAATCTAAAGTGCTCCCATTCCAAACAACTTTTTGGTCAGAACAGAGGAGAAAAACAAGGGCCAACACTTACTCTTCAAGAATTTTCACCTTGCATAATCATTTATTAACTCTATGACACTTATAATCATCAATGAAACACCTAAATCATCAAATCATCACCCAATCACTAAAATCGTCTCCCAAACAGAAAAATCACAGTTTAGACTCCCTTTAATCCTTTCATACCATCTTGAACTCAACACTCAAACCAACAATCACTACATTACAACATAGATAGACTTCCACAACAACCAAAATAGAAGTTTTGTACCCAAACCTATATTTAAATTAGTTCAAATCCATGCAAACTACAACCCCAAATTCGGAATCCCTTACTCAAGCTCATTCAAATCAGAAAGGAAGGGTAAAAACGGAAGAAAAATGTTACCTAAACTCATTGTTGGCCTTCCATGCCTCACCGGAGCTTCACCGCCGCCGGAAACCCGCCGAAAATCGGCCATTTAAGTGATTGGCCGAGATTCAAAAGCAAGAAAAGGAAAGGTAAGAAAAAGGAGGTTGAAAGCAAAGGATCTTGAAGAATCAACATGAAAATGGTGAAGCTTACCTTCCCTAGTCGCCGTCCGCCGCTAGTTCACAGGAAAACAATGAGGAGGACGACGAAGAAGATGAACACGGATAACAAAGAAGATGAACACGGAAAGCAAAGAGGGAAAGAGAAATGGGTCGGCTTAGAGAAGAAGATGAAAGGAACCGATGATGGGGACAAGGCAGGTGCCACCGTCGCCCATGGCCGCCGGAAAAGGAAGGAACGAAGAAGGAGGAGAAGACGAATGGAGAGAGGAGAAATGTCGGCTGCCATAGGGTTTTCAGAAGGAGGGGAGGGTTTTTATGTGTATGCATATATATAATTTAGGGAAAATAGCAATTATCTGCCCATTTGCCTATTCTTAATTATATGTTTAGCCCATAAGTTTGTATATATTACTATAACTCTTTCTTTTCATCATAATATGATCTAGATTCTAATTTACCTTTCATGAAAGTTTATATCCCAATTAATTCTTTTAACTATATTTATTTAAATTCTAAGGTAGATAAGATAAAGTATTCATAATTTGTTCTAAATATCCTAAAATCTCTCCCTAAAACGTTTAAATTTCCTAAATGATACCTCAATAATTTCTCATTATCATTAAGCAAAATTTAGGATGTTACACACACATCCTAAATTATTCAATTGATTAAGATATATAACTAATCTCTATAGTATCTTAAATCCCACAAAAAATCTCATAATTTCTAATTTCCTACTTATTTATTTACATTGATCTATAATTTACTAATTACATTGATCTATAGTGAATTCCATTGAAGAACAAGCCTTTACATGCGCTTTAAGCTCATGTATTGGCTTTCCTTTGTTATTTTAATATTTTATGGCTTATACATGTTAGAATCTTAAGTTTTGATGGTGACTAAGGTCTAGTACTTAAGAGAACATAATCAGCACTTAGGAAGGATTAGATGACATGGTTAGAATCCTGAGTTAGATCACTTGAGAATGTAAGATCACTTCCAGATAGATTAGGACTTGCGCATGCGGATGAATGCTTTCATCCCCCAGCGTCAGCAAGTAAATAACTAGGGATTTAATTTAATCCATGAACCTATGGTTCAATCGGAAGCGAAGTTGCTTCCTGTTAGACTTAGACTGGCGCAGAGCGATAGAATAGATATTACTCCAAGCGACAGTGAGTCTACTTCCCCAAGTGAAAGCGCTTCCTGTTAGAATTAGACTGGCGCAGAGCGACAAAATAGATATTACCCCAAGCGTCAGTGAGTCTACTTTCCCAAGTGAAAGCGCTTCCTGTTAGACTTAGACTGGCGCAGAGCAATAGAATAGTTATTACCCAAAGCGTCAGTAAGTCTACTTCGCCGAGTGAAAGCACTTCCTATTAGATTTAGACTGGCGCAGGTTGATAGACTAGATATAACCCCGAGCGTCAGCGGAAATGCAACATCAAGTGAAGTTGCTTCCTGTTGGATCTTGACTGGCGCAGACTGATAGAATAGATTTCACCCTAAGCGTCAGTGAGTTCACTACGTCAAGTAAAAGTGCTTCCGATAGCTTAGTGACTAGCGCTGAGTGTTGGGATGAAATACACTAAGTGAGAGTGAGTTATAGTGAACCAAGATCCTTCATCTAGTAGTTTTACTTTCGGATGTAAAAATGCTTCCAGATACATCATAGACCAAATCAGAACACAGTCTAAGTAAACTACTCCCCATAGCAAACAAACTTCCCACAGCATGTATAATTCTTATATATATTGCTATGTTGAACTAACCAGTATGTGCAGAACATGGTCACGCTTCCGGATGCAAATGAGCTTCCGGATGGAAAGACTCTTGACATTGGGACTCAGAGCTTAACACTTGCAGAGCAAGATTACCACTTGCGGATGAAAGATGATCATCCGTCAGCAAGAGTACAAGAGTAAATGTCACATACTCGGAAGTCAGAATGCTTTGTCAGAGCAGAGGTGTCAGGACTACTTTTCAGAGATAAAGCAAGTCAACCCTGCTGAGCATTTAAGAAGATGTTCCTTCCAACGGTAACAAGAGGATAACAGACATATTCAAACAACATTGTTACCTACCAAGCATGAGGAGTATGAGAACATAATCTGAAGATTCACTCAAGGTGTCAAAGCTCATACTGCCCACAAGAGTCAGAGTCCATAAGAGAGCTTCTGATAGCAAGAGAAGATCCAATAGCAAAGCACTCTTATCATTCATGGACAAGTGCTTGGGAGACAAAGTTCCTCTATGCGATAGCAAGCAAAATGTTAGAATCCACGAGCTTCAGATAGCAAGAGAGCTTCCGATAGTGAGTCTCTTAACATCCTGGACTTATGCTTGAGGAACGAAGTCCTCTCTGACAGCAAGCAAGAGTCGGACCGTACAAAATGTTCAGATGTCAGAACGACTTTTGTCAGAATAGTATTGCCAGAACAATGTTGACAGAACAGCTTGGTCAGAGCACCTTTTTAGATAAAGCAAAGTCAACCCTGCTGTGCACTAATGAGGACAACGTAAACAAGGCCCCAACGTCTATAATCAAACGGTCTTATTGCCTCTCCAACGGTTAGATATTCAGAGGCTGGTATAAAAGGGATGTTCTTCATTTCTAAAGAAGACGGCTTGAAAAAGAGAGAGAGAACAAGGCTATTATCTGAAAAACACTATTCTACATTCCTCTCATCTTCTACTCTCGGACTTTGATATGTAATATTCTTAGAGAGTGATTTATTTGTACTTAAGTGAGTAACATCATCCACTCTTTGAGAGAGTTAGTTTTGAGCTTAAGTGTTTAACAAAATCAGTTCATAGAGTGAACATATTGTAATCTTACATTTTGTAAGGGGGAGCATTTAGAAGGTTTTCTAAATCTCCATAGGTTGCAAGTTAGCCCGTAAAACTTGCGTTTGTAAGGTTGCAAGTGATCCCGTAAAACTTGCGGTAAGGTTTGCAGGTGAACCCGGTGTAAAACCTGTGGGTTGTTAGGTGAACCCGTGCTCGTAAAACCTAAGGTGTAAAGGCTTCTCTTGTGCCCGGTTTAAACAAGAATAGTGGATTGGAAATCTCAGGTGTAGCCTGGGGACTGGATGTAGGTCTGGGTGACCGAACCAGGATAAAGTTATGTGTGCATATACTTATACTTGATCATTCTATTTTGCATCACATAGCATACTGACTTGTGCATAGCATTATTTATTATCATCATCACCGAGCACAAGCAGTCTTTCTAAAAGAGTTTAAGTTTTATTCCCTCACCCAATTCACCCCCCCCCTCTTGGGTGACAGCCACGAATTTCATTTGGTATCAGAGCAGGTCACTTGTTTAAAGGATCAAACGATCTCAAGTGCAAAGACCTTGGCTGATTTGGGTTAAAATGTTTTCCAAAGGCTTTGATCATACCATTCCACCTGTGTTAGAAAATATTGATTTTTGTTGGTGGAAAGCAAGAATGGAAAGTTTTATAAAATCCACTAGTTTGAAAATGTGGGATATTTTTGAAAATGATTTTGATTTCAAACCAAGAGGAAACTGGACTGAAAAGGAGAAAAATTTGTTTTCCTTAAACATTCGAGCAATGCAAATTTTATACAAAGGCTTAACTGAAAATGATTTCCAGAAAATCAAACATTGCTCTAGTGCTAGAGATATTTGGAATACTCTTGATATGATATATGCTTCTAACCCATCTCTTGAAAGCACAGCTGTCCAAAGCTCAACTCGTGCTCTTTGTGGATCATCTACTGATGAGCTTCTGGAAGCTGATATTGAGGAAGCAGGCTTCAGTGAAGAGAGTATCCATTTCTGCCTAGAAGATTCAGAAAGTGAGGTATCTGAATCTGAACTTGAACACTCTGAATTGCAAGATGCATACAATGAGTTATATACCGAATATTGTAAACTTGCAAAAGAACTTCTAGGCTTAAAAGAAAAAGATAGGAAACTTGAAAAACTAATTTCTTCTTCTACATCTAAAGTTTCCGAGGATTCTTTTAAAGAACTAGTGGTTCCGATAGCTAGCCCACTATCGGTAGGGAAAACTTCAACATGTCTTGAAAAATGTTTTGATTGTAAACACGTGTTGAAGGAAAAGAAAAGCTTTCAAAAGAAACTGAAATTTCAAAGGAACAAAAAGCTTTTCTAAAGAAAACTAATCATGATAATGATAGGAAGCCTCATTTTGATTATCATTCCATTATCTGTCATTATTGTGGTAGATTAGGACATATTTCTCACACATGCAGTCTTAGAAGAAATTCAAATGTGAGAAATAAGTTTGTATGGATTCCTAAAGGACAAGTAAGGTCCAGTGCTAACCATGTAGGACCCAAGTACAAATGGGTACCAAAACATCCTCCTAGTGCCTTACTTGTGCAGGATAGATCAAGAGTTCCTCTTATCCCAAAGAAGAGAACTCGTGGTGATGCAACTGCTGAAACCCACTGGTACAATCATAAGAAGCTGTCGGCCACCACAAGGGACAATGGTTCTGTCTCAAGGATGAGCTATCACAAAGATCCATTCAACTATCCTGAGAAGAACAAGGGAGAGTGGACTCCTCGATCATCATTGGAAAGGCTCTTGAATCCTACCTCTCAGAAGAAAGTGCTTCGAACCAAGGATAAGTATAGAAGATCTCCTTGGGTAAACAAGGGATCACTTAGCAACGAAGCATTTGATAGTAAAATCTCCTATGCTAATATTAGATGGACTTATTGAGATTTTACATTAAGCATCCTAAGATGTGAACATTATATTCATCATTGAAGAAAGCTTAAAGAAATAAGTAATGTTCATAATCTACATGAGATCCATGACTATCTTGATCAAAAACCTTGTATATCCTTGTGCATATAGTCATGATAGATTCACCATGCCATACACATAGCAAGTAATCTCTAAGTGCATGTGAATTACATATAGCCTACAAACTGACCTTCAGATCCAGACTTGGATACAAAAGGAAGGAACTATCTGATATTTTGTAGGAAAGGCAATCCGGAGGTTCAGCAAGACAAGGGTGAAGATGAGTTATGGGCTAAAATGAACAAGGAACATGAACAAAATCAGAGAGAGATAGGCTAAGATAGCCACCCCTCGAACTTGACCAGGATGTCACTGCTGCCCTCAGAAGGGAAATTGAAATGAAGCGGATTGCCCAAGCAGGAAGGCTCGCTCTTGGGGAAGCCATCTGATTCATGTGCCCCCAACAGTCTGCTGGCACAGAGGCAAGCTTGAGATAGCACTGAGTGATCAACCTGCGGAGATACCCTCTGCTGAACCTGTGTCTCTCTCTGCGCCAGCACCTAATCTGAGTGAAGAGCTGTGTAAGAAGTATGGGTTCAAGAGGCGAGAGATGCGAGTAGTAGTGATCACCAAGTGAATTCATCCCTCTGCACCAGCTCCAATTCATCCTATTAGCCTCAACAGGACTCAGGACTGTACCTCATCTGAACAATTAGTCAAGTCTTGATAAGCATTCGTCACGCATAGATTTTGGTGCTGCTCTGAAAATAGAATCCTAGCATTGTCAACCAAAATCAAGCGAGCTACTGCCTGATGCGAATGGAGCTATGGTGATATCATTCTTACCCTCCTCTTTACTTGAATAATCTTTTGGGTAGTAAATGCATGATGAGCTTAACAGATTTTATTTCTCTGAAATTGATATGATTTCCCTTATCTGTGATAACCTTATTTTCTGTAAAAATGATCCTATCATATCAAATTCATTTTCTGATATAATGCATACTGATTTTACAGATTCAAGAAGTCTGACACTTTGAAACTGAACCTTCTTCAAAACCTACTAAATTTGTGCATGCTGAATCATTGTGTTCCAAGATTTCTGACATTGTTAAGAAGATTCAGAACTAGTTTCAGAATTTTGACACAAACAAAAAAACCTTCTTCAGAGTTTTCATATGGTGTCTAAATCGTTTTACTCATATATGCTTAGCAATTTTTTTTTTGGGCGCCGCTCAGAAAAGAAAACAGTTCATACATTCACCTTGATTTTTGAAAGATCCTTTTTGAAATGCAAACTTTCAAAACAGATTCCGATCCTCTTTAAACTTACATGACAACCATTCCTCATGATAGCATTCAAAAGTTATTTCTGATTTTCCATTTCATATGGTATCTCTTGCATCAAGTTTTTTCAATGCATAAGCAGCTATGGGTTCGAGAACAATACATCCCTCTTAATTACATCTTAAGTTCTCAATCTACTAATGATCTCGATTCAAGTTTGTGGTTTAAGAATGTTGACACAGATTATTGAAGCTTGAACAATGAGAATGACCAAGAGAGAATGGCAACGAAAATGCCTCTTATCAAGATGTGTGGAATGGCTATACTAAACCTGAGAAACTCTCGCCAATACACATGAGCATTTCTATCCCTTACATATTCTGCTGTGAAATTTAATGGATAGTCTCTCTCTTGTCTGACATGCATTAGAAATCTTAGGAAATGCCTTGAATTAAACTCTGCTAGATCTGTAAAACATGGCATAGTATCACAAGCATGCTATAATCTGTATTAATTTCGAGCTTGTTGATATCCTAAGAACAATGAGATCACACTGACCATATCAAGAAGAACTTGAGCTAAAATTTGGAAATTATTCTCGTAATCATATACTGAAATTTGGTTGTTTTTGTAAAACGAATTCAATCCTAATCAAATTATTTTGTGAGGATGAAGATTCTCTTTTTCAAAATCTCATTATGTTATTAATTCACATGTCTTCATGATCTAACATGAACATCCTTGAGGCATATGTATTGAACTATACTTGCTTATGAAACTCTGAAAATATGCCACCTGTTTAATATTCTCTGTACTATCACATTGATATTTATCCATGAGAGTATAAATAAAGTTCATGTCTTGATAGTGAAACTATGTGAATGTATAGATAATTTCAAAATTAGTTTTCACATAATCATTGCTCATATCTTCTTAAACCAATTAGCAAGCATGATTTCTTAAAATTATTAGCTTGTGCTGATTAACACAGATTGACTTGAATGTCCTGAGGATGGTCTTCAATGTTAAATCTTAAGTTCTTTCACTGACCATCAGAAAGCATTTGTTTCCTCAAGCATATGCAGGACCAATCATCAAGTTTGAGCAAGGTTGCTTTCACAACAATCAGCGCCTTCGATAGCAGGCCAACTATTGAACCATGGGAAGAGTAGAGTGACTGCCCAGTCATGTCTACTTGTGGTTGTAGCTCAGCTTGCCGAAGCGAATCATCAAAGCACTTGCGCTAGGGGTTTCCACTTGAGATAGCACACCTCTTGAAGATGTCAGGAAGCATGCTTATCTGCGTATGATTCAGATTCCTGAGTCTAATAGAGTATGAGTACCCCTCATCTGTGGTAACATCTACACCTTACCATCTCTTACATATGATGCATACATGGCATTGGTAAGGGTGTCAACTTAGGATGTTTCTCTCAATCTGCATTGACTTCAAAATCATTCACTGTCTTAGAAAATCATCCTAGCTCACACATCTGTATCCTCTAAATGACATGCTGGAAAGTAATTGATAACATACCTCTCTTATATGCTTCCTTTCTTGATTTAATGATGATTAATCTTAATATAGAAGAGAAGTAAGTGGACATTATCTGTTAATGATCCCTTGAAAATAGAGAGTCACATGCTGTCATCGATAATAAACTCTTAAGATGCTGTGATGCAATTTGTTTGGAAAATATTTTTGGCACTTTTAAAAACACAAATTTCATTTGATTTGATTTCATTTCATATGGTATCACAAATTTCATTTGGCATTCAATCATTTCCTTTGATACCACAGGTTCAAACTCACAGATCTCATTTGATTACATTTGGTATCAGATTTCATCTCATTTGAATTTAAAATCACATATTTCATTCGATATGTTTTGTATGTTTTGCTCTTGACTTAATCCTTGAAAAACATGTTTAGCTATCCCACATAATGATTAGGGCGAATACAATCATTTAGGATCATGAATCATTATTGTTTTCCTTGATAATTCTCGTACGTTGTATTGAATAAGTCTAGAACAAATCCTTATTAACGATACATAGGGAGAAATATTAGGTAGAAAGCCCATTCCGAGGAGAACGATAAAAGTATCCCCATCCCTAAGGCTAGCTTGCACCTGTTGGAATTTGATGAAGCCAAAAGGGGGAGAGAGATAGAGATGAGATGTCTAGAGATGGAGATGAGATGTCTAGAGATGAGATATAAGATGTCTAGCGAGAGATGAGACATGAGATGTCTAGAGCTGAGAGATAGATAAGATATCTAAGTTTAATTATAGCTCTGGGAGTGCTCTGGGAGTGATCTAAGTTTAATTATGTTCTCTAGTCATCTATGGGTTTGTCATCATCAAAAAGGGGGAGAATGTTAGAATCTTAAGTTTTGATGGTGACTAAGGTCTAGTACTTAAGAGAACATAATCAGCACTTAGGAAGGATTAGATGACATGGTTAGAATCCTGAGTTAGATCACTTGAGAATGTAAGATCACTTCCAGATAGATTAGGACTTGCGCATGCGGATGAATGCTTTCATCCCCCAGCGTCAGCAAGTAAATAACTAGGGATTTAATTTAATCCATGAACCTATGGTTCAATCGGAAGCGAAGTTGCTTCCTGTTAGACTTAGACTGGCGCAGAGCGATAGAATAGATATTACTCCAAGCGACAGTGAGTCTACTTCCCCAAGTGAAAGCGCTTCCTGTTAGAATTAGACTGGCGCAGAGCGACAAAATAGATATTACCCCAAGCGTCAGTGAGTCTACTTTCCCAAGTGAAAGCGCTTCCTGTTAGACTTAGACTGGCGCAGAGCAATAGAATAGTTATTACCCCAAGCGTCAGTAAGTCTACTTCGCCGAGTGAAAGCACTTCCTATTAGATTTAGACTGGCGCAGGTTGATAGACTAGATATAACCCCGAGCGTCAGCGGAAATGCAACATCAAGTGAAGTTGCTTCCTGTTGGATCTTGACTGGCGCAGACTGATAGAATAGATTTCACCCTAAGCGTCAGTGAGTTCACTACGTCAAGTAAAAGTGCTTCCGATAGCTTAGTGACTAGCGCTGAGTGTTGGGATGAAATACACTAAGTGAGAGTGAGTTATAGTGAACCAAGATCCTTCATCTAGTAGTTTTACTTTCGGATGTAAAAATGCTTCCAGATACATCATAGACCAAATCAGAACACAGTCTAAGTAAACTACTCCCCATAGCAAACAAACTTCCCACAGCATGTATAATTCTTATATATATTGCTATGTTGAACTAACCAGTATGTGCAGAACATGGTCACGCTTCCGGATGCAAATGAGCTTCCGGATGGAAAGACTCTTGACATTGGGACTCAGAGCTTAACACTTGCAGAGCAAGATTACCACTTGCGGATGAAAGATGATCATCCGTCAGCAAGAGTACAAGAGTAAATGTCACATACTCGGAAGTCAGAATGCTTTGTCAGAGCAGAGGTGTCAGGACTACTTTTCAGAGATAAAGCAAGTCAACCCTGCTGAGCATTTAAGAAGATGTTCCTTCCAACGGTAACAAGAGGATAACAGACATATTCAAACAACATTGTTACCTACCAAGCATGAGGAGTATGAGAACATAATCTGAAGATTCACTCAAGGTGTCAAAGCTCATACTGCCCACAAGAGTCAGAGTCCATAAGAGAGCTTCTGATAGCAAGAGAAGATCCAATAGCAAAGCACTCTTATCATTCATGGACAAGTGCTTGGGAGACAAAGTTCCTCTATGCGATAGCAAGCAAAATGTTAGAATCCACGAGCTTCAGATAGCAAGAGAGCTTCCGATAGTGAGTCTCTTAACATCCTGGACTTATGCTTGAGGAACGAAGTCCTCTCTGACAGCAAGCAAGAGTCGGACCGTACAAAATGTTCAGATGTCAGAACGACTTTTGTCAGAATAGTATTGCCAGAACAATGTTGACAGAACAGCTTGGTCAGAGCACCTTTTTAGATAAAGCAAAGTCAACCCTGCTGTGCACTAATGAGGACAACGTAAACAAGGCCCCAACGTCTATAATCAAACGGTCTTATTGCCTCTCCAACGGTTAGATATTCAGAGGCTGGTATAAAAGGGATGTTCTTCATTTCTAAAGAAGACGGCTTGAAAAAGAGAGAGAGAACAAGGCTATTATCTGAAAAACACTATTCTACATTCCTCTCATCTTCTACTCTCGGACTTTGATATGTAATATTCTTAGAGAGTGATTTATTTGTACTTAAGTGAGTAACATCATCCACTCTTTGAGAGAGTTAGTTTTGAGCTTAAGTGTTTAACAAAATCAGTTCATAGAGTGAACATATTGTAATCTTACATTTTGTAAGGGGGAGCATTTAGAAGGTTTTCTAAATCTCCATAGGTTGCAAGTTAGCCCGTAAAACTTGCGTTTGTAAGGTTGCAAGTGATCCCGTAAAACTTGCGGTAAGGTTTGCAGGTGAACCCGGTGTAAAACCTGTGGGTTGTTAGGTGAACCCGTGCTCGTAAAACCTAAGGTGTAAAGGCTTCTCTTGTGCCCGGTTTAAACAAGAATAGTGGATTGGAAATCTCAGGTGTAGCCTGGGGACTGGATGTAGGTCTGGGTGACCGAACCAGGATAAAGTTATGTGTGCATATACTTATACTTGATCATTCTATTTTGCATCACATAGCATACTGACTTGTGCATAGCATTATTTATTATCATCATCACCGAGCACAAGCAGTCTTTCTAAAAGAGTTTAAGTTTTATTCCCTCACCCAATTCACCCCCCCCCTCTTGGGTGACAGCCACGAATTTCAATACATGCGTTTAAAGCGCATGTAAAGACCAATGTCCATTTAATTATATGGATTTTCATATGATTTGGTGCTTTTCAACTAAATTGTTTCAATACTTCATCTGAAAATGCTCAAATCTTGTGTTTGACAATGTTATAGTAAATTTCATTGAAGAACAAGCCTTTACATGCGCTTTAAGCGCATGTATTGGCTTTCGTATGTTATAATAATATTTTATGGCTTATACATGAGTTTAAAGCGCATGTAAAGACCAATATCCATTTAATTATATGGATTTTCATATGATTTGGTGCTTTTCAACTAAATTGTTTCAATACTTCATCTGAAAATGCTCAAATCTTGTGTTTGACAATGTTATAGTGAATTCCATTGAAGAACAAGCCTCTACATGCGCTTAAAGCGCATGTAAAGGGTGTTTCACCAATTCCATAGCACCAAAAGTGGCAATGGAGCCTTGAAACACTAAGTCCACAAGCAGGGACACCTTATGAGGTCTGAGGAGGACCTCTTATGCATGACTCCATGTTTTGCACTTTAGTAGTGCCTTTACATGCGCTTAAAGCGCATGTAAAGGGTGTTTCCATATAATTTTGAGCTCTTCACCTAAGTTCATTTTATATTTTATCTCTAAATACTTAAATCCTTATCTAGTCATTGTTTTAGTGAATTTTAATTGATGCACATTTCTATACATGCGCTTAAAGCGCATGTAGAGATAAGGCCTCTACATGCGCTTTAAGCGCATGTATAGATTCTTACCTGTACATGCGCTTAAAGCGCATGTAAAGGACCCTCTATACATGTGTTTCTTCTAAGCGCATGTAAAGGTGCGCTGGTAGAGGGACAATTTGTAGTAGTGGAATTTACATGAATCAAAGCTTGTAACCTAGAAACCGAAAATAACACATACAAGGCCGAAAGGTTTGGTCACATTTTGCACAAATTTCACTTGGAGGAAGAGAATGGAGGTCTAGCCGAGAAGCATGGAGGTGGAGAGGAGAAGATTTGGTGAAGTGGAAGCCATAATCATGGTGAAATGGAGGTGGAAATCTCGGCCAAGTGAGGTGAGAGAAGAGAGAAAATGAGAGGAAGAAAGAGAGAAATATGGGCAAGAATGAGAGATGAACATGAGATTAGGGTTTATTTATGGTGGTTGACTTTGGGATTAACTCTCAAATGAAATGCTAATTCACCCTAAATGACATGTAAATGTGGGTTAGTGAGGGAGTAAGTCGGCCAAAATGAGATTTTATGGGTATGTGAGTGTGTGTGTTAGGCCGAAATGTGGGTGAAGGAAATGTGAAGGAAAGTGAAATGGAAGTGTAATTTGAGAGGAGGGGCAAAATGGGAAAGTAAAATGTATTTGGTTGGAAAATGAGAATGGATGCTTCCTCCATGTGCTTCTTCACTTTAAGCTTCTCTTTGCTCTTCCAAATATGCCCTTAATGAAGCTCCAAACTTTGAAAATTTGAATTTGGCTCCAAATTACCTCTTTTAGTAATGTGTGTTTTCCTTGTTTTTGACAAAAGAGACAACTTTTGTCTTCTAGCCTTTGCCTTTGATCCAATGCTTCTCCTTGCCCTCCAATGCATCCAAGGGGTATGTGGGGTCCACTTACGACCCCCCTACACATGAAAATGAGGTAAATAGTGAAAATGACCAAAATACCCCTAGCTGCTTAAAGTGCAAGTAATTAAGCAATATTTTCCAATTTCTTCCAACAAAGCATGCACATGATATATACATCAATACAACAATGCGTGTGTCCATGTTCAATAAATTCAACATATTTTTACGTTGGCTGCCGAAGCCTAGCACAACTCTACTCCTTTATCCGGACTAGGGATCGTCTATAAATATAGGCGGAATATTCCGTGGACACACAGTCACACGAGGGTAAATAACCAAGCGTAATACGAAGTTACGAAAACAAACGTTATATAATAATGATCCAAAACAATAAAATAGATCAAAACATAATAACAATGAAGCTGACACAAATAATAACAATAAAATGAAACAATAAAACAATGATTACAATACGATAAAATAATAAAACAATACAATAAAACCATAAAACAAAACAACAACAATGTTCAATAATAAAATAAATAAATAAATAAATAACAAATAAATAAATGAATCAATAAATAAATAAATAACAAATAAATAAATAAATAAATAACAATATACAATAAAACAAAACAACAACAATACTCACAATAAAAAAAATAATAAAAGTGAGCAGTAAGAGCAATCTCAAGAGCAACGGAAACAACAAAACTTGCTGCCATTTTCTGGGGCCATGCTCAAAATTTTCGCAATTTTAACGGAAAAAAAAGGGGTCAGAACACAATTTTCGCAAAATCACTGGCCCAAGCTGCCATTTTCTGAGGCCATGCACGAAATTTTCGCAATTTTAACTGAAAAATAATAATAAATAAATGAATAAATAAATTAATAATTTAAAAAAAAAAACTAGGTCAAAACGTAAATTTCACAAACTGACAGGCACAAACTGCAATTTTCTGGGGCCGTGCTCGTAATTTTCACAATTGTAACGCAAAAAAAAAGAAAAAAAAAGGTCAAAACGCACTTTTCGCAAACTGACAGGCACAAACTGCAATTTCCTGGGGCCATGCTCGTAATTTTCGCAATTGTAACGCAAAAAACAAATGGGTCAAAACGCAATTTTCGCAGACTGACAGGCACAAAGCTGCCATTTTCTGGGGTCGTGCTCGTAATTTTCGCAAACTTAACGGAAAAAAAAACTGGAAAAGATCAATCAACATGAAATAACAAAAAGTTAGATCAAGAGATTGTCAACAACAGAACTGAAAAAGATAGCAGAAGTAATCAAACATAAAGAAGAAACACAAAATGCAAAAACAAGTAATAAAGAAATGACAAAACACAAAAACACACAAAATCTGGTACTGTAAAAATCAGAAAATTTCTGAGACACATGAAGGAAACAGTAGGTAAATAAATATCTGCAAACCCCACACGATTTACTTCAAAATAAACCCCATGAACATTCACAAAAAATACAAGCGCATGCTTCCCATATGATGAGCAACCCATATAAAAGATACAAATGTTTTATAAACCATAAACTAGAAAAATCACACACAAAATACACAACAGAGAAAGGAAGGAATAAAAGGAGAATCGTACCTTAATGATCAGCAACCCTGTAAATAATTAAATGACAAAACAAAACTGACCTGCATGTTGATGTAGATGGAAAAGATAAAAGAACCTTGATGATGAAAGTGAAAATTCCCCCACTATATATATGCAACTGGTAAATCCCCGTGCGTGCGATGTACGGCTCTAAGTATATTTAGGAAGGGAGGTAGTAATAATAAAACATGTTATTGATTGAACCTTGGTTTTGGTCTCGACACGGACGTCGAGGGAGGAGACACGTGTGGAGAGGAGGCTGGCGAGGCATTCGCCGGCGAGAGGATTGGTCTGAACTCCACATGGTTATGATATATACATCAATAATGAATAAAAATATCAATTAATTAATCCCTTTAAATCAAGCACAAATGCACATGCTAAGTTAGGTAAATATACGTCTAATCAATAAGGAAACATCAACTTCAAAGCATGACATAGAGAATGCGGCTTCTTCTATGGTGGATGTAAGAGAAACTAAAGATGACTCATCTACTCCACAATCATCTAAAGTGGTTAATGAAATCGATGTTTCTTTGAAGAAATCAAAGCTTGAATATCCATAGTTGTTTACTATACCCACCTCTTATCTTATGCTAAATATTTTAATTTTCTGTCTTTATTTCAACTATTTAAATAGCTTATTTGTAATTTGATGATATTAAATATGTTATTTTAATTTAGTTGCACTAATGAAGCTTTGTGTAGGATATTATCATTTAATATAAAATGTTTGTCACATTAAAAATATATATTTCTCATTTACATATTACAGGTTTGCTTTTCTCACAAAAATTCCATTAGATAAGTTGTGTTCTTTTTAAAACTAGTACAGGACCCGCATATAAGAGCGGGTTCACTTTTTTATCATGCAGATTTGTGTGGATGAATTTTCATAATTAACAATTTGTGTGGATGGTTATTCAGATGTTTTGTGAAAAGGCCATAGTTAATATTTTGGAAGCAGTTGAAATATTAAGAAATGATTTGTGTGTTAGTAGTTGTAGCTGCCTCATGGCCATGGGTCATGGTTGATTTACTGTATTCTTAATACTATACTACTATATATCTTTCTTTTTGCCAAAATAAACTATATTTTTTTTCATTCACAAATTCTAACGAAATGAAGGAACTCTACTGAAAATAAGAAAGAATTAAAATTCAATTTTTGTTGAAGAAAATTTATGTTAGAATGCAGAAGAGCAAAAAAGGAGCAGTTAGTTATAGAGGATGAGGGAAAAGTAACGATAGAATGAGTAAGAGAAAAAAAGAGAAGTTATAGAGGAAGAGAGAAAAATGAGAAGTTAAAGAGGAAGTTTGATTTCATTTTTACAGTAGATTGGTCATGAACTTCACTAGAAATAAGAAAGAGTTAAAATTTATTATTTATTAGAGGAATTAAAGACAGAATGAGTAAGAGAGGAAAAATGAGCAGTTATATTTTATTAGAAGAAACTAACGTTAGAATGTGGAGGAGAAAAAAAGGAGGTATAGTGGATGAGGGAAAAAAAGAATAGTTGGTTTTTTTTCTTAAAAAAAAGAGAGAGACTGTGATGACGTGGGGGCTTGAGATTCCTGCTTTTAATCTTCCCTTTATATATAAGATAGTAGTATATAACAAAAAAATTCAATATTTATGAAACTAATAAAACAATATTTCTTTTTCAAATCCAGTTTTTCCCATTTTTAAATTAAGGGCCGTAAACAATATGGATTAACGCAATTAAATATTCTTCCTATTTTCACTGTTCATTATTTTTCCAAAGTTGGTTCCTATTCACGCATTACTTTCTTTCTATTAAATATTTCCCTATTATTTAGAAATAATTATTATTTATTGCCTAAATTTTTTATCTTTAAATTTAAAACAATTTGGATAACCCAATATAGTTCCTATTCCATAAATTCACTACCTTGCGCTTTCTGTTCATTAAAAATAATTACAATATACATTATTCACACCAACAAATTATCAAAATTACTATTGAGAATAAAAAATCCTGAAAGTAATATGACATTAACTTATTTTTTATACATATGAAATTAACTTATTTTAACATCTATCATAAACAATTCATACAAATTTAAAACTTAAACAACCAAACCGGTTTTTTTTTTTAAAAAAAGGAAATTTAAAAGAAAACCGTTATACTTTAATTTTTGGGCCAGCCAAGTGCATTTTACTTAATGACTTAATGTTGGACATAATTGTAAAACAAATTAATTTGACAACCACTGAATGCAATCAGCATCGTTTTAAATAAACATCTAGGCCATTTAGAAAATATTAGTATTTCATTAAACCAATATTAAAAAAAAATGCATCATAGTAAACCATGACAAGTTTCCAACGTGTTTGCAAATTATGATACTTACCAAATCGTGCACCACAAAAAACAGGTGTGGCCGTAACAAAAAATGACAGCTATTATAAATCAGGTGATATTGGTGATTCTGATGAAGGCAAGTGTATAGTGGTGCAATATAAATCAGGTGATCTACAAAGGATTAGTGAGACACATCCAGATTTCTTGCCTCTTCAATATCCATTAATATACCATATGGAACAGGTGGATTCAAAGAAAAAATTCCTCATGCCAGACAGCCAGAATCTGGATCAGGAAATACAATGTATGTTACCATGCGTGAATATTTTTCATACTTGATTCAATCAAGGATGGACTATTACTCAACTTTTAAACAGGGTGGAAAGTTATTTCAACAATTCCTAGTAGATGCATACATGATGATTGAGTCATATCGGCTCAATTACTATCGCAATCATCAAGATCAACTTCGAGTAGATATATATAAGGGGTTGACAGATGTCATGGTGGTTGGATAGACAGAAGCTTCAGCTAGGGGAAAGCGCATTATACTTCCATCATCATTTACAGGTTGGTTGCTAGACTTATTATATGTTTGCAGTAAAAATTTACGCCTACCATCTACTTATAATGAAAATAGGTTACATGTTAATTTAATATAATAATTATACAATGTTTATGAAAATGTAACATGTCATCAATTTGTTTGGTTTGCAGGTGGTGCACGTTACACACCAAAATTATCAAGACGCAATGACTACTTGTTGTTGGGCAGGCTTCCCAGACCTCTTCATTACATTTACTTGCAATTCAAAGTGGTCGGAGATTATAAGATACTTGGAGGCAAATAATTTCAACGTAGTAGATTTGTCCTGATGTTATAACATGTGTTTTTAAAGTGAAACTTGATTCATTAATGCATGATTTAGTGCAGGTACACTGTTCGGACAAATCAAAGCAGGTATATATGATTATTACAAGGAAACATTTCTTCAAAAATTAAGCATGCACATTCTATGTCAACTTCATATGTAATATACTATTAAAAATACACATTATTAACATGATTTTATTTTCTCTACAGCATTGTATGCAATTGAATTTCAAAAGAGAGGTTTGCCACATGCACAATATAGATCGCATAATTTCAGCTGAAATTCCTATTGAAAATTCAAATCCAGAGCTATTTGCAGTTGTTAAGAATTTCATGATGTATGGTCCATAATGCGGCTTAGCAAAGGGTGATTCATATTGCATGAGTAATGGCATGAGAAATGGTATGTGCAACAAACACTTTCCAAAGACTTCTAATTCAAGCACCATAATTCATGAAGATGGATTTCCATGTTATAGAAGAATGGATAATGGTATCTATATTATGAAGAATGACATTCCATTAGATAATAGATATGTCATTCCTTATAACCCATAGTTGCTCCTAAATATCAAGCACACATAAATGTTGAAAGGTGTAACCAAGGAGAGTCCATCAAATATTTGTTTAATTATGTCAGCAAGGGGCATGATCGAGCAACAACAGCTTTTTATACTACTAAAAAACGTTTCTCTGAAAAATACAAGAAATATCACTAAGCCACGCGGAACATCAACCACATTCAATGGCCTTGTGTTAATCATCATTTCTTTAGTACACTGCAAAACAAGCATGGTAAATCAGAATTGCATCTCAAAAATTATTTATTAAGGAAAAAGAACCAAACACCATTTAAAAATCAAGGCTGCATGCCTCCATAGAAAGGTCCAAACCAAAATATAAATCCCAGTGAACAAATTCAAGTAATGCTTTCACCCCAAAAAAATTCAAGTAATGCACGATACCTCGATTTGATTAAAATCTGAAAATTTAAGTACAAATACAACCCAACTCATTCTGAAACCACTATCGAATTTTTTTGCGTATAGGAAATGTTTTTATCACAGACTATTAGTCGAACAGAGCTCATATTAATATAACATTCCAATTATGGCCATTTCCTAAGACAAGAATCCTTCAACCGACATTACCTCTTCAAATGCAAGAGCAACTAAAAGTTCTCAAATGAAACTATAAATATTCATCAGTCATGTTTCCACAAGAAAAGTAGAAATCAAGGGTACATTAAGGAGATGAGTAAATTGGGATCATAATCCATGAAAAGAGAAGACTCTAATAACAAATGCAGGTACTTGTAAAGGAGATAGAAGCCTTACTTGTACAAATAAGCAGCAATTCCCAGAATTATAATCAACAATACGATGTCAATACAGAAGTTTCTACTAGACCGAAGCTGGATAAGAATCAAAATTCAAAAGATTTAGAAAGAAATCTGGCACTGATGAGGCTTAATTTGAAGGATGAGAAAGAAATAAAATTTAGTGAACTTACCTGATTCACCGTGTCTTTAAGTCTGACATTGGTATTCTTAAGATCAGAGGATGCCTTGTCCACCTGAGAAGAAAATAAATAATTTAAATGTCAAATTAATTGCAACTTCAAAATTCCAGCCCTGACAACATAAATTTTGAGTTTAAGCACTACTGGAAAATATTAATTAGCCTCACCTTAGTGTCAATCTCATCCATCAATGGGACTTGTCTATCCAGTTCCTGCATTAAGCACATAATGATCCAAAAAGTGGAGGTTAGGAAAAAAAGTACACACACTGTGCCCAGTGAGTATGAAAGGTAAACTAGAATAGTCAAAACTTAACAGACCTCATTCATCTCATGAGCCATGTTTTTCAATGTATCCAGTCCTTCTGAGATCACTTCCAATCCTTGATCCTGACAAAGTTTGTGGTAATATTCAAAACAAATCCCAGAGATCAATCAGCATACATGAGTATTGTTGATGAAAGAAAAACAGGAAAAATCTTTCACTAGCCATGATTGTGAAAACCAAAGAGTCACTTGCCTGCTTCATCCTTCACATTTCATACTCCTGCCTGAATCCACTTGATTCCTCGGTTTGCTTGAAGTATTCATTGTCAAATTGCCCGTCTATAATAAACAAAAAGCACAAATCAACACAAGGCCTAATTGTTAACAAACTCAACCACACTTTAGTAGCATAAATAGACAATGTATGATACCTGAATCAAACTTGATTTCAGTACGGGATGCAGAAGCTGCCCAGCTGCCTCCAGTTTGTTGGGGGGCAGCAGGAGCCCCATCCGGGATGGCTTGGATCCTATCTGGCAGTGCAAGAACCAAATCATTACGAGCAGCAAATTCCTCTGGTCGAAGCCCCTTAACCTGTGAACATAATTTATCATGCATCCAAAAAACTGTCCAAGTCAATAACTTTGAACCTATCTTAGCTGGTAAGTGAATGAGTACGCAGCAATCATCCACATAAACAAAATAGGTCACTAATAACAATATGTCAAATGATCAAAACTACAACCAAAACTACAACCATACAGTTCAAATCTTGTATGGTTGCTCAAGAACCTAAAGCTAGAGGTACTGCATTTATTTCACCAAGTATCGTCATCAAATTAGATCACATAATAAGTTAGAACGCTGTAGTAAATCAAGTTGTCCCCTTATAACATCCTTGCAAAAACACAAGTCTTCAGGGTGGTAAGCATAAAGAACACTTCCAATTTTCAAATGATACTGTAATTAGCAGAGAAATTAAATAAACAACCTTTTTGACCGCCAACCTCTGCAACTTAGGGACCTCCTCCATCAGTCGAGCCTTAGTTCGACGAAGCTCGGCATTGATCGCCACTGTAGATGCCCTACTTTTCTCCTTCGCCGCAGTTTCTGCTTTCTATAACAAATTCACTCAACTCACAATTAGGTGAATCCATAACACACCCTAATTAAGAATTCAAATTCAAAATTAAACAACAGATCCACAAATTAAGGCACAAATGGACCAGTAAACTATCCACCTATATATACTCTACTATTCAGCCTACAAAGCATTGTCTAAGGTTCAAAAAAAATTCATACAGAAACAGAACTAACTAAACTCCAATGAACTCTTCTTAATTTATGCTAACATCAAAGAGAAGGAATGGAAATTAGAGAATGACCTGAAGGGCAGCTTCAATGTCGGCGTCAACAACGGCGTAGAGTCGAGCAAAGGCATCGTCGCCGGTGATATTAGAATCCTTATGCTTATCGACGTCGTATTTGTCGTATTTCTTACAGATCGACTCAACTCTGGTCAGAATGTCGATGACGCTCATGGTTGTACCGAAATGAAATCTAGTGATAATCTTCTTCTTATTGTGGATAGCACGCGAAAACACTGATCACACTGGATATACAGCACACTTTGATCTGTCTTTTAATTCTACCCTAATCTATTTCAGAATAATTCATGAATTATTATTTCAAAATAGAGTAGAAACAAAGCCAGGCTTCCATTAATAGTGAAAACTGAAAAAACCTCTCTTCTACGATAGTTTTTATTTTTAGTTTTCTTTAAAAAAATTTGTTATGTGGTATGAACGCATTACTTTCTTTCTATTTAATACTGTTAAAGAACCTAAATATAAGCCTAACAACATCAACGATTTCATTTCCTCCCTAAGTTTAGAAAATTCACATGCATAATACTCTTAATCGTATTCAAAATTCTAATTCAAAACTTCTAAGCTTCCATTAATATTTTGAGACACAAATAAAACAGTTCACTAATCAGTTGCATTGAATATTTCAACACTAAATCCAGATTCCAAAAGAACTAACATTTACATCTTTAATAATTTTTTATTTCTTCACAAAACCAACTAATAGAAAAGGAGAGCAAAAACAAGAATAGAGAATCCACTCCACTTTCAATTTAAAACTGAACATACAGTGATATATATGTATATAACTTTACCACTACAAAATAATAGGACCTAAACAAAAGTAACAGAGAATGGCTCAAAGAATCGACCAATGCAAGATACTCATTTTACAGCCTACATCCACAATCAGAAAACGTGAACCCCAACTTCCAAAATTAATTATGCCAATACAGAGAAATAGAAGCAGCGATTACAAAACCACATCCCAGTTAACCAATCATGAACATGGTAGCAAAATATCTATATACAGAAACTATACTTCCATTTCACCCCAAAAATAAATCTGGTTATATCCATATAAAGAGCAGAATTTTTTTGTAAACTCATATGCTAAGCATAGCAGAACAAATACTTTTATTTCTTCCTAAAACTACTCGGCTTTGAGAGTAGGAAAATACAGGAAATTTATAAACCATTATGCAATACACTACTTGAGCCACATCCATGTTTAAACACACATACTTTACAATTACATTTATTTCTTTGCTCATGCAAAATCAGCAAATCAGAACAAGGAAGCATTGCATTCCTCCTTGAATTAGTTGGCCAGTCAGAACAGTAAAAGCAAAAGTCCAGAGATTGACATACAAGCATCAAACAAAAATAGCCTTACTGACATATCATAAATCAATTATAACCAAAACACGCCCAATATTCATTCAGTAAGGAAAAATTTAAAAGAACTAATATAAACAGTGAAAATGAAACAACCACAACAAGACCAGGGAATGCACAGCCAATAACAGCCCTAAAACATTACTAATCCCATATGCACAACCAATAATATACATATAAAAAATGTCCAATCAAATAACAATTCAAGAAATCAACAAAGAATTAGTTTCATTACACCATTTATCAGTCCAGAACTCCCTGATATTCAACCTCACAAACCCATAATACAAACCCTAATTCATAACCTCTCACAAAGCAGTGAAAAACGAAGGAACTAAGGTAGAAGATAAAGAAAAGAGCCTCACCGGAGTTCGAGAACAAGAGAATAGAACCAGCCGTCGTCGGCCGCCGCTAGTTCGCCGGAAATCGGCCGCTTGTATGTGTAGGCCGAACAAAACCGAGGGATGAGAGGAAAATGTAAGAAATCTACAAGAAAAACTGAAGCTTTACCTCTTTTCCGGCGCTGGCCGCCGCCGATCTCGCCGGAAAAACCGAGGAAGACGACAGAGAGGAGATGGAAGCCGACGAAGATGAAGAGAAACAGTGAGAACAGGAGTAGCCCACGCGATTTTGAAGATTTGGGAAGGAAGAGGAAGTGGATGGATGAAGGAAATGGTGAGATGAGAACGGTGAAGGCGATGAGGAAGAGGAAGAGGAAGAGGAGGGTGTGTTTGGTTCATGTGAAATTACTAGGTGTTTGGGCAATTTTTACCCACTTGCCCTTCTTTTTTTTTATATAAAAAGAAAATAAGACTTAAAAAAAATACTAAAAACCAACTACATCCTTGAGAAAATGCACCGCATCAGTTTTGAACACCACGTGAATGCTTAAGCCATAGTTCAATCTGTTCCTTGCTAAAAAATCTGCAACTACATTATCCTCCCGACTAATCACCCGAAACTCTACGATCCACTGATGCCGCAGTAATTCACTCACCTCGGCAAACAAGTCAGCATACTCATGCAATTCAGATACGTCATGCTCCAACCTCTCCAACATCGAAACAGCATCACAAAATAGAGCTATCAAAACGGGCCGGCCCGACCCTTAAGAGTCAGGGCTAAACGGGCCAAGCCAATCAGGGCTTTTTTCCAAAAAAAAAACTCTGTTTTCTAAAGCCCGACCCTAGAGCAATCGGTCAGGGTCGGCCCACACGGCTTCGGCCCATATAAAAAAATTTAAAAATTTCAATCATATACTACACAAGTTTTTCCTGATAAAAAAATAATACACAAGTTTTAATTTTTAATACACAAGTACACTGCATAAAACTCAAGTATTAATATAAATAAACCAAAACATCAATAAGGAAATAAAAAACATTCAAGTACTACTAATCACAAGACACAATTACAACTTATAAAAAAGAAATCTCAATAAATATCATTCCACAACATTTGATTGTGCTTGGCTATGAATTGTCTCCCCCTCTACTCCACCGACAAAAATATCAAGTTTTTTCATTTCTTCTTGAACGCCATAAGCATTATCACCTTCATTTAACTTCCCAAATAAAAAGAATAAGACATGTAGTATTTCTATATTGTTTGGCCAAGACATATTTCAATATGCTAAACTTATAGGGTCATTTTGGTAATTATATGTAAACCCAAAACCCTAATAATCCCTTCCTATATAAACCCATCTCTCACCTTCTCTTCCCTTTTCATTCTCTGCATTTCCTCACCTCCCAAGCACATCACCAAAGTCTTCCTCATTCCCTCATCTCTCTAATTCCTTATACCCTCCATCTCTGGATCTTACTCCTCCTCACCATATTCGACTTGGCTTCACCATCAGAGCCGGAGGGAGCTCTTTTTCATTGGGGCGGGCGGCGACAAGGTGGTTCCAGCGGCCTTCTCCGTCCACTTTCCGGCGGCGGCGAGTTCGGGTAACACATGTAAGGCCAAATTTAAGCTTAGGTAGCACTACTACAGAATAACCCTATACCATCGCACCTTTACATGCGCTTCAAGAAAAGCGTTGGTAATGTACTCCTATACATGCGCTTTCGAGAAGAACAGAAAAAAGCGCATGTATATAGTACCTCTTTGCATGCGCTTTATAAAAAAGAGCGCATGTATATGACTCAACGCTATACACGCGCTTTAAGCGCATGTATAAGGTACTTCTTTGCATGCGCTTCTAGATGAACAGCGCATGTATATGATTGTAGCTTTTACATGCGCTTAAAGCGCATGTATATGGCCCTGTTTACATGCGCTTTATCCCAGAGAGCGCATGTAGAAGTTTTACTTAAAATATCTATATTTTTGAACAATATATCCATGCATAGGATGAATTTATATGTTATAACATGTCTCATACTCATATACATTAAGTGAAACCATCATAAATATATATAATATAAATACCTATACATGCGCTTGTAAGAATAAAGCACATGTATAACATATATACTATTACAATTGTGAAATTACTTAAATGTTTGAACAAAAAATTTTCTAGATGTTTAAAACTTGACTCATTGCAAATAATTTATGCCAATGCATTAATTGACTCAACACATTTGATTTGTTCAATCTTTTCTCTGATCTGATAATTTTTTTGCAGCTCCGATTTCATAGTAAATCAAAATTTTTGTACTGAAAACTAAGTCTTATAGTTTGAATAATTTTGTAAATTGATATCAAATAATTAATATATTGAAAACTTAATTATTAAGTTCACATAGATCTTAAAATAATGAACTTCTAGCCTTATACAGTATATAGTCTACCAAATAAACTTTTATGCACTAAATGTTTATTAAAAAATTTCATTTTTCCCGCGCCCTTATGTCTTCCCTCTTTTTTTTTCCAAGTCCCTCATGCATACACTCACGAACACTCACCCTTACACTCCCAGCGAAGCCCTCCTCCCTCTCATACGATTTTTCCCTTCAAAACAGTGAAGCCCTACTCCTCCCTCTCAAACGATTTTTCCCTTCAAAACAGCGAAGCCCTACTCCTCCCTCTCAAATTCGATTTTTCACAGCAGCGAAGGCTTTGTTCATATCAAAACAGCGAAGGCTCAACACAGCGAAGGCTTCATCACTTCAAAAGGTTTGTGCTTTTAGTTTAAAAGTATGAGATTATGAGTTTTGGGGGCAAAGGTTTGTGCTTTTTGCTTAAAGTTATGAGCTTTTGGATGTTAAGATTTAAAGATGAGATTTTGGAGAAAGCATATTGAGAAACCGAAATGTTTTTTATCTTTCCTGCAAAATAATGATGTTCTGTGATTTATGTATTGTATTGATGAATGTGAGTGAATATAATATTGTATTGGATGAATGTGAGTGCATATACTGTATGGTAAGTAATTGCGTTGCGTGTTTATGATCCAACACGTGTTTATTGGATGAATGTGAGTGATTTTTGTTTGAGCTGATTATTAGTTCCCCTCAGACTCTAACAATTTCACATCCAAATCCACAAATAATGACCTCTTTGCCTTTGATTGTGCACGTGCCTATCCAATATCCATCCATATATAGCTCAATATATTGTATTATTATATGACTTAAGCATGTCCTTTTTTCCCATTCATTCCTTTACGCAAATCTATGATTTTTTTTGGACATATACTCAATTCTATGATTTACTTTGCACTCTTACACTGAAAGAATTGTGTCATTATTATTGGTATTGCAAAGAAATTGTCACTTTAATTTGTGAGCAGTGACATGTATAAGAAGAGTCTTAGATATATTATGGACAGCCTTCGCTAGGAACATGTGAAATAACAGCATATTTCATTAATGAATGACCTTGACAGGTTTCTTCCTAACCTCCTTTGTGTCTACAAGTGGATGCTTTGCTGTTTAATTTGTCATTCTTTTGAGAAGCAACAGTGTTTGTGCCTATTTTGCTATGGCATTTTCTACATGTTTTATGCATGTGTGTTTACAATTATAAATGACTATGTTAGACTTCATTTTCTACTTGCATCATGTCTCAATGCACATGTTATGTTATGCACCAAATCCATTCTTGCTGTTTCTGTGAACTAGTTTCCATTTTTCTGAGATTAGAATAGTGTAATAGAGCATGTGAATGGTAATTTTTGAGGCTTTGAAAGTTAATTGGCTAGCTGAATGATGTTTCAATTAAGTGGACATATGTATAGATTGATGTTTGAATAGGTAATGTAATGATTGGTGATGATGGCTTTGCGTTTCTCTAAAAAATCACTCTAAAGAGAGAAAGTTAATGACACTACTTGCTTTTTCAGATCAATGGATTGGGGCTGTAAGTGTTTGTTTTGATTGCAAATTGCGTTATTACTGAAGGATGATGATTTTCGAAACCTGAAGCTTATTTTCAGATCATATGCTGCTGCTATTTGAAATTTTGAGGGTCTGAAAACTGATAGAAAATTTGTTAAATGTGAAAAATAGGTTTGAGCATAGTGTATGTGTATGTGAGGGTATTACTTGTTGGTCCAAATAGTTAAGTTTAAAGGAAATGGTTGTAAAACTTTTTTTTTAATCATGGGAAAATAGTTACTTTGGAGTCTTGGAAGTTAAAGGTTTATAGATCCTGCAATGAAATTTAAGCTTGAGTTTGGTGCTGAATTCAGAGTTGCTATGGGAAAATGATTTGAATGGTTTAATGGTTCGGGAGTAAATAAATGTGGTTAAACATGAATTATATGTCGTTGGTGCTGTTTTGTGCTTGTTAATGTTGATAAAAATAATTAAAGTCAGATGTAGGGAGACTAACTTGAATTTAGACATGGATTCAATGATAACAGCCTTTATTTGAATTCTGATATTTTCAATTGTTTTGCAGATTCGAGATTTTAGGACAGACTGGGATCTACAAGTAAATCAACCAATTGCTGGAAATTATTACCCTGTATGTTCTTCAAATAAAATGCTCCTAATTCCAACAAATATATTCTTTATTTGTTCAGTGTTCAGCTTGTGTATTACTTGAAATTTTCATCCTGGCATGAAAGAATGGTTTACTTCTTACTTTTTGGAGGGGGCATTTGATAGATGAATGTCAAGTCCACTAAGATCTAAAGTGTTGGAGGGGGCATTTTCATCCTGGCATGAAAGAATGGTTACTATGTGATGAAATTTATTAAGGATATAGTAACACATGACCAATTGGAGGTGTCTGAATTTGTAAGTTTATTATTGCACATGACATATATAGTCTTAACTTACAAAATTGTTGTTGACTTGTTATTTAAAGTGAATTGTCACATAAATATGTTTATTATGTCCATTAACTCAGTATTATGAAGATTGTCGATCATCAAAGTTATCTATGGAGGAGGTGGATGATCTCATAGAAGAGTGGTGCAAGTATGTTTTCCGTATTGCTCATCCTATTATTCAAAATTTACATCCTTCTTAGAGTTTCATACATCTAAGGAGGAAGTGGGAGTATCACACTTTTGATAGATGAACTAGTTGGTTATTTAATCTAAATGTCTTTTGTTGGTACAACTTTGATGTGTATTTTGGCTGGTACAAATTAGATGACTTTTGGTGCTACAAATTAGATGTAAATTCTGATTGAGATATGTGGATGACTTTTATATTACATGTAAATTAGTTCTTGTTAAAGGATTTTGGTTATTCTGGCTGGTTGGGTATATTATATTGTGCAGGTAGCAATTTAACTGCCAAAAAGCAGGAAAACGAATTATGACAAATGAAAAAAAAAATAACATATACATGCCGCTTATGGCGCAAGCTCATAAGCGCATGTAAATATATATATATACACGCGCTTTTAATATAAAAGCGCGTGTATATATATATATACATGCACTTTTATTACAAAAGCGCGTGTATATATATATATTTGCATGCGCTTTTATTACAAAAGCGCATGTAAAGCTATCTATTTACATGCGCTCTTATTACAAAAGCGCGTGTATATATATATATATTTACATGCGCTTTTTTGCAATAAAACGCATGTATAAGTATAGATATACATGCGCTTTTACAAGCGCATGTAAATCCTTTCCCGGCGAGGCCATTGCCAGCGTTTTTTAAGCGCATGTAAAGGCCAAAATGAGCGCATGTAAAGGGGTTATTCTGTAGTAGTGTAGTGAACTTCTTTCTCTTGTTCTTCCTTTCCTCACTTCGCTTTCAACGGCCCCATTCTGTTCATCGCTGCCTTCACTCCCTCGCCGTTCTTCATCTCCGGCGAACCAGACGGCAACTCCGGCTAGCCTTGTGGTGTTCGGCGACTATGGGCAAGGTGGAGATTAGTTTAGGTAAAAGCTATTCTCTCACTTTCACCCTATTTCCTCAAATTTCCTCTTCCTTTCCACTTTGATTTCTCATTAATTTCTTCACCGTTCTACTTCATTCTTGCTTCTCCCTCGGACCCAACCATTATTAATGGTGGCAGAGACAGTTTTTCCGGCGAGCTAGCGGCTGTCCGGCGAAGCTTCGGCAGTGACGACTTCGTGGGTAAGCCTCTTTCTTTTGTTCTTGCCTCTTGCTACAATTTGGAAGCTATTGTGAGAGTTGGGGTTTTGGGAACTTGTCTTTTAGACATGAACAATGGAGGAGAAAACATTGTTTATATTGGCTGAAATGGTTTTAATAGGAATTCTAATTTCTCTGTTTTAGATTTTGTGGTTTGAGTGAAATTCAGAGTAAGAATAGGATATAATTGATTTTGAAACATGCTTGCACATATTGATAATTAAAGTTACATTTTTTTTTACTTGTACATGAATTGGAATAATTCTCTTTTGGCCAAATAGATTATTAAGGTTAGAAAAAGGCTTTTAGACAAGAGGAAGAATATATGGAGAAATGGGACCATTCTTGTGGTTTTGATCTTGTACAGTAGCTTGCTAATAATGGTATATATGTGAACGGGTTAAAGTATTATGTTTGAACTGTTTGATTTGGTTGAAATTGGATGGAGACTTTAATTTAAATTTAAAGAAGAGTGTAAGGGACTAATGGACTGTTTTTAATTAAGTGAATTGGACTGATATCAAGTGTATTTGAAGTGTATGAATGAATTTATTTAACACAAAAAATGATGCAAACGATGCAAGTGACCACAAAAAATGATCCTATGATTGAAGAGCCATCAGCACCAGCTATTCTTGAAGCAGGTCCATGACGCTCAAATTTTTCCTCCCAGTTAATAGCCAAAGGCTTATCCTTTGACTTTAGTTTAACAAGAGGAAGCCTCATATTACCAATTGTCTTCTGGTTTGAGCTGCCTTCTAACTTCATTCACTTGCTCTTTTTATTGATGCACGGATATCACCTGTAGCTTTTTATGGTTGCAAAAATAAATCTTTCACCATTATTTCTCACATAAAGCAATAAGTTAGGCCTCAAGTTGCCTTTATGCTTGCACAAATTAATATATGCACTGCAAAGAAATAAAAAAGGATACTAATTCATTGTTATTTCTAGGTGTATAGATAATTCTGAATTGACACCAATGGTTTGCTATGATAGTTTTCATCATTGTGGGTTTTAATATTGTGTGGTATTGCTATGATTTATTGTGGGTTTTAATATTGTGTTCATAGGAATAACTTTGTTCTGATATGTATCCTAGTGATGGAACTTCTACTTCATATACTTTAATTTGTTTGACTTGTTAATTGTTGCTGTAATTTCCTTAAATCGCTTCATCTTTCAGATAGTTTTAATATATTACTTTTCGAGAAATGTAGTGACTCTACTTCATATTTTAGCATACACATCTGTCTTGTCAACTCAAGACATTGTTGGAGTGACATACTTTTTTCACTTGATGGAAAGGTTGTATTTTTCATTAATTTATATTTGTTTAATGGAAGAAACACTGAATACTTGGGATAATTTCTTGCTCAATTAAAGTAGGAATTAACTTTTTATTTTGTTTTTTTATGGGTTCCCTTCTTTTACCCTAAACCATTATTTATTTCAGAACTGGCTTTGAGGAATGAAGACATGAATTTCCACGTTGCTTTAAACTCTGTGATAGCTGGGCGATATCATGTCACTGAGTATCTTGGATCTGCTGCATTTAGCAAAGCCATACAGGCTCATGACCTGCATATTGGCATGCATGTTTGTGTTAAAATTATAAAGAACAACAAAGACTTTTTTTATCAAAGCCTTGATGAGATCAAGCTTCTCAATTATGTCAATAAGCATGACCCTGAGGTCAAGTATCAGCTTCTTCGGTTGTATGATTATTTCTATTATAGAGTAAGTGATTGTTAAGTCTGCTCTTTATTTGTTAACTGAATCTTTCAAGCCATTCGTGCACAGGGATATTTATATATTTTTACTACTCATTACGCCTTTCTCTTATTCTACTCTATCATTTGGAAATTTTTCTCCATTTTTTGTGCTGGTTGTTGATGTTATGTTTTAATGGTTACAACTTACAAGTTCATGTCTCAAGATTAGCAATGTGCTTCTTATGTTTTGATGTTTTCACGATGCATGTGTTATCTTGTATTTGTAACATTGGATAATAAGATTAGCTTGATTTTGTAATGTGTTTTTCTAGTTCAAGGTTTTTAGGACGGATGCAATGTCAATATCTTGTCTTGTATTGAGAGCATGCTCCTACAACTATGATGCACATAGTTCTTTTTGCTGATGTATATATAAAAAATGAATCATACATTGTTATTGTTTTGATATTGATATATAATTCATTTTTGAAGATGTTAAGTAATTGACTTTTTCTGGTAAATTCTTTTGATATAATGCTAGTTGGTTCTATGAACTACAGCTAGTATTGGTGGTTATATTGGGAAATAATGTAAATTTATAATAATTTTTTTTTTAAAAAAAAAAACATTCTATACATGCGCTTTAAGCGCATGTAGATGTACATGCGCTTAAAGCGCATGTAGAGGTACATACCTCTACATGCGCTTTAAGCGCATGTAGAGCCCCCTCTACATGCGCTTTTTAAAAGCGCATGTAGAGCCTTTACCAGCGCCCCCCTCTACATGCGCTTTAAAAGCGCATGTAGAGGCCAAAATAAGTGCATGTAAATGGGGTAATCTGTGGTAGTGTACATATATATTTCAAATTTTCTCCCCATACATCATTCACATCTCTCTTTCACTTCCCAAACAATGACCTCATCATCATCTCTATCACCAATCCATGAGTACTACTACCCCAACGCTCACACTCACCTATAGATGCATTGTGTCATCAAGGGGGCATTTGTCTCCAGCATCCAATCTTCACTATATGATTTGACATTGTGCCCCTCTCTACAATGAGGGGGCAGATTTCCCTCTCTGGCAATATCCAGGGAGGGAACCCCAATTCTGTTTCCATTGCAAAATGGGAACGGTCGCGGTCTAACAAGCCGAAAAAACCATAGGTCACTTTCTCACAATAAGTAGACCTATAATCCCCAGTCTAACAATCCGTCAGTACAAATAACTGTCGATTGGCTTATCGACAGTTATCATCGCGCGATGGTACATAAATAGCAGTGTCATGCAATGCTCACCATATCCCTGTCAATATCTCATCCACAATATTCAACATCTCAATCACAACTATTCAATTCCTTCCCTCAACCTAACTATCAATATCCCTAACAGAGTACTACATAAATTTCTCGCAATCTCAACCTCAACATCTCACGCCCCTTTCTTTCCTCAGTCCTCTCAAAACCACTGTCAGAATATGATACATGTATATCACACTATTCAAGAACTACCACCACCACCAGTATAATATGTATACAATGTAAAACAATCCTTTATATGAAAATAATCGGGTTTGAAAGGTACCCGATAACATGTTTTATATAAAAATAACTTTTCAAGGATTATATATATATAGAGGGTTTGAAAGGAATTTTGAAAATCCCAACTAACGTCATTCTCAATGTTATATGTAGCAAGGTTAAGTGTGATTACCTGTCGTCCTTGAGCACGCTCTTCCTTACACTTCCTTACTCGATTCCCCTATTATTACATAAAAGTAATAATAAAGGTAAACAACTATGCTTAAATCTTTATAATAAATAGCATGTCTCTCTCTCGGTTCAAATGTTACTACCAAATTTTTCCCATTAATGTATCTTATCTTAATAACCACATCAACCATATAAACACACCATTACAATTAAACATTTTGTATATGAACTCAAAAATAATTAAAAATATTTCAATCAACATAGTTAGTAATGAGTGATCAACAATCTGAGTCAATACAATCTAAATTAAATTTAAAGAAGTCAGATCAAACAAATATACTATTTCACAATAGTATTTTCACAACATAATTGACATTTCGTGTAATTTGAAACAAGCGTGAACAAAGAAGTAACTAGTATAATATTCTAGAGCAACCATAATCCATCATTTTTCTTTCAGCTAACTTATTAGGATTTCCTTTTAATCGCTTTACATCTACTAGCAGCAAATCGAAATTCCAAATAGCCACCCAAATACATCAAGGGTCTCATTTGTGCTTCGTTTACTCATGTTAGACCAAATAGTCACATGAATGTAATTATATTCAATATAAAAACTGCACAGAAAAGCAATTATTGAATTTATCATGAACCTACCAATTAAAGACTGCTGAACATAAGTATAGAAAGAAGTGAAATCATTAATCACTACAAATCACACCTGAATTATTAACATGCAAGCTCCCAAAACATACTTCATCTTATATCTCATTCAAAGCCTAAGCAAAACCAAACTTAAACTGAACAAATACTTTTATTTCTTCCTAAAACTATTCGGCTTTGAGAGTAGGAAAATACAGAAAATTTATAAACCATTATGCAATACGCTACATTAAATCTTTAATGTGAAATATAGGTGATTAACTCTTATGTCGCCTAAGAATTATCAAATTAAAACTATACTCTAACTAACTACGTAGCAAGTGAGAGCAAGGTCAATTCCACAATTTAGTTATTTCCACTTGCTTAGGTCAAATTATCACAAATTAACAAAAATGATGGGAGATGATATTATCAAGAAGCTACAACTACAATTAAATCTAAAATTAGCTAAGGTAACAGAATGTGAAATGTGAGAAAATGAATGGAGAAGTCTCCTCCTCCAAGCTTCTTTTGTGCATTTGAATGAATTTGGCCTTATATGTTTATTTTCCTTTGGTATGGCTTGTCTAAATCATCCTAAGAGTCTTGAGGCCAAGAAACCTAAGATGATTTAACCAAGTCAACCAAATCACCTTTCCTCTATGGTCATACATAATCCTAAGCCAAATAGAGTTAAGGCTAACATCTAATTGAGTCAATCACTTCTAGGAATACATACAAAGCAATCGCATATATATTCTCAAGAAGCTACAATAAATGTACTAAGGTTTCATCACATATGAACATAGAAGATGAATAAGGTTTACAAGCTCAAAGATGAAGAAGAAATCTACATAGATACCTATACATAAACTTCTAATCCTCACATGCCTAGAAACCTAGAACATAAGAGAACACTACCACAGATTACCCCTTTTACATGCGCTTATTTTGGCCTCTACATACGCTTATAAAGCGCATGTAGAGGGGGGCGCTGGTAAAGGCTCTACATGCGCTTTTAAAAAGCGCATGTAGAAGGGGGTCTCTACATGCGCTTAAAGCGCATGTAGAGGTATGTACCTCTACATGCGCTTTAAGCGCATGTAGACGTACATACCTCTACATACGCTTTAAGCGCATGTATAGAATGTTTTTTTTTAAAAAAAAATTATTATAAATTTACATTATTTCCCAATATAACCACCAACTAGAATTTAATCCCCAGGCGATGCCCGGGAAGCATACACTCAAGCTAGGTTAATGGTTTTTCGAGGAATGATTGTACATTACACATCATCAACAACAATCAATTAATTTATTAAACAACAATTTATGGTTAAAGCAATGTAATGTGTAGTAGAATATAAGTTTAAAAGGCAATAAAATACAATGGGGTAAAAACCATGGAATATATAAGTTTGACTCTCTCATATTGCACGGACTAAATTGACCATTCTACCAAAAATGTGAATACTAAATGGTACCAACAGCTCCAACTTTGTTTAAATAAGGACTGTACCCCAATTTGAGCTTTTAAAGTAATACCCTTGCCTCTTGGCATCTCTTCTTCTTCCTCTGCTAGCTTTCTTTTCACAGAACCTAAAAGCCATCAAATAAAATCATTTTTTCAGGTAAAAAACCATGAGCAAAACATAAGCTTTGCCATTAAACTAATTCCTTGACACCCCACATATACCATTGACCCCTTGTTGGGGATACCTTCTCTACAATGCATACAATAATAACTACTACAATCTATATCTCAACATTACCTTCACAGCACAATTCTTTTCACGTTGTTACACCTTGATTACACAAATTATAGAGGTTGATGACTTGGCAATGAGTGTTACCCCTATTTTAGTGTCCTTCATACCATCTTGCCAATCTATCTGACCATACCCTAAAAAAACAGGCTTTTTGTATATTTCGTGAAAATAACAAACTTGTGTAACAATATGAGACCGGTAGTCAATGTCTTTGATCTTAGTGTATGAATAATATAACTATTGTGAAAAAAAATTAACAAACAATAAAACCATATTACCTAGACTGCCCAGCCTACATGGGGTATTCCTTTGGTAGATGACATGGCTACTAATATTATTCTGACATGACAGAACAGTTGGCAACCACTGCAATACGATCTAAAATATGATACAAAATCTTCCATGAAACATTATGCAGTTATACAGCAGAAATAATAGCAGCTCAATTAAGCCACCTTTCCCTATAGTAAGACCCCTTGACAACTTCCAAGATGTGGCAAATTACATTCATGAAATCAAATTGAGCTTACCACCAACATCTTGTTGTCCAACATTGGAGTCACAAATAACAGCAAACATTCAATGCACCAACCCATTTTGGAGTCAAAGACTCATTACAGTTCCTGCCCCTCCTCCGCCTGCCCTTGGTATTCACTTGCATAGTCCAAGTTGTTTAGTCTTCCGAAACTTCATCAAATACTACAAAATTGCTTATCTCATCCACACAATATTTCCCTGTAATGAAATTACATTACAACAACCAAAAGGCAGACCTTAATGTCAAACTTAAGTAAACATCAGCAAATTAATCCTTAACCCATAGCATACATAATGGTCAACTCTATAAACAAATTACATAAACCTTCTATCCGTTATCTAGCTGCTTCCATTACCCAGATATTATCACTAAGTAACACACAACAGCCACCAACCATTAAGATCATAAAGCATAAATAATTTCCACTCCCACACTAAAATATTAAAAAAAACCAGCAATATCCAATAAAGATAAGCATAGAGATACCAAAGGTAAACAATTAAAATCATGAGTAACGGAGCAGATCCAATTTATTACCTATCCAATCATATACATGTAGCAGAAAGTCAAAACATCTATATTACATGAAATTCAGATGATTATCATTGGAGAAATTATTACATGAACCTAAACAACACTTTCACATGTAAACACAAGCTAGATCATCTAAGTTTTTACCAAAGCAATCAGCCATAACAGAAAAATGATGCCAAAAACATTTAACTACACCTGCAACAATGCCATTCAGCTTCACCAAATCATTAAATCCACATGCATTCATAGTATTTCGATTAACCCCACTTTAGGATTAACTTAAAACCTTCCATATTTGAAAGAGAATCAAGTCATCTATTTAAATACCTCTATCTAACACCACCATTTACATCATTACAGTCCAATCACTCATATTCCTATCAAACTCTAAGAACCAAAAATGTTTAAAATAAGAAATCCTCATTTAGATCAGTTTAGCTATTAGGAAAAACAATTAGGAAATTCCAAAGTTACATACCTAAGCAAAATTGTCATCATACATTCTTACACCACACATCTTAAGTTAGAATCTAAAGTGCTCCCATTCCAAACAACTTTTTGGTCAGAACAGAGGAGAAAAACAAGGGCCAACACTTACTCTTCAAGAATTTTCACCTTGCATAATCATTTATTAACTCTATGACACTTATAATCATCAATGAAACACCTAAATCATCAAATCATCACCCAATCACTAAAATCGTCTCCCAAACAGAAAAATCACAGTTTAGACTCCCTTTAATCCTTTCATACCATCTTGAACTCAACACTCAAACCAACAATCACTACATTACAACATAGATAGACTTCCACAACAACCAAAATAGAAGTTTTGTACCCAAACCTATATTTAAATTAGTTCAAATCCATGCAAACTACAACCCCAAATTCGGAATCCCTTACTCAAGCTCATTCAAATCAGAAAGGAAGGGTAAAAACGGAAGAAAAATGTTACCTAAACTCATTGTTGGCCTTCCATGCCTCACCGGAGCTTCACCGCCGCCGGAAACCCGCCGAAAATCGGCCATTTAAGTGATTGGCCGAGATTCAAAAGCAAGAAAAGGAAAGGTAAGAAAAAGGAGGTTGAAAGCAAAGGATCTTGAAGAATCAACATGAAAATGGTGAAGCTTACCTTCCCTAGTCGCCGTCCGCCGCTAGTTCACAGGAAAACAATGAGGAGGACGACGAAGAAGATGAACACGGATAACAAAGAAGATGAACACGGAAAGCAAAGAGGGAAAGAGAAATGGGTCGGCTTAGAGAAGAAGATGAAAGGAACCGATGATGGGGACAAGGCAGGTGCCACCGTCGCCCATGGCCGCCGGAAAAGGAAGGAACGAAGAAGGAGAAGACGAATGGAGAGAGGAGAAATGTCGGCTGCCATAGGGTTTTCAGAAGGAGGGGAGGGTTTTTATGTGTATGCATATATATAATTTAGGGAAAATAGCAATTATCTGCCCATTTGCCTATTCTTAATTATATGTTTAGCCCATAAGTTTGTATATATTACTATAACTCTTTCTTTTCATCATAATATGATCTAGATTCTAATTTACCTTTCATGAAAGTTTATATCCCAATTAATTCTTTTAACTATATTTATTTAAATTCTAAGGTAGATAAGATAAAGTATTCATAATTTGTTCTAAATATCCTAAAATCTCTCCCTAAAACGTTTAAATTTCCTAAATGATACCTCAATAATTTCTCATTATCATTAAGCAAAATTTAGGATGTTACACACACATCCTAAATTATTCAATTGATTAAGATATATAACTAATCTCTATAGTATCTTAAATCCCACAAAAAATCTCATAATTTCTAATTTCCTACTTATTTATTTACATTGATCTATAATTTACTAATTACATTGATCTATAGTGAATTCCATTGAAGAACAAGCCTTTACATGCGCTTTAAGCTCATGTATTGGCTTTCCTTTGTTATTTTAATATTTTATGGCTTATACATGCGTTTAAAGCGCATGTAAAGACCAATGTCCATTTAATTATATGGATTTTCATATGATTTGGTGCTTTTCAACTAAATTGTTTCAATACTTCATCTGAAAATGCTCAAATCTTGTGTTTGACAATGTTATAGTAAATTTCATTGAAGAACAAGCCTTTACATGCGCTTTAAGCGCATGTATTGGCTTTCGTATGTTATAATAATATTTTATGGCTTATACATGCGTTTAAAGCGCATGTAAAGACCAATATCCATTTAATTATATGGATTTTCATATGATTTGGTGCTTTTCAACTAAATTGTTTCAATACTTCATCTGAAAATGCTCAAATCTTGTGTTTGACAATGTTATAGTGAATTCCATTGAAGAACAAGCCTCTACATGCGCTTAAAGCGCATGTAAAGGGTGTTTCACCAATTCCATAGCACCCAAAAGTGGCAATGGAGCCTTGAAACACTAAGTCCACAAGCAGGGACACCTTATGAGGTATGAGGAGGACCTCTTATGCATGACTCCATGTTTTGCACTTTAGTAGTGCCTTTACATGCGCTTAAAGCGCATGTAAAGGGTGTTTCCATATAATTTTGAGCTCTTCACCTAAGTTCATTTTATATTTTATCTCTAAATACTTAAATCCTTATCTAGTCATTGTTTTAGTGAATTTTAATTGATGCACATTTCTATACATGCGCTTAAAGCGCATGTAGAGATAAGGCCTCTACATGCGCTTTAAGCGCATGTATAGATTCTTACCTGTACATGCGCTTAAAGCGCATGTAAAGGACCCTCTATACATGTGTTTCTTCTAAGCGCATGTAAAGGTGCGCTGGTAGAGGGACAATTTGTAGTAGTGGAATTTACATGAATCAAAGCTTGTAACCTAGAAACCGAAAATAACACATACAAGGCCGAAAGGTTTGGTCACATTTTGCACAAATTTCACTTGGAGGAAGAGAATGGAGGTCTAGCCGAGAAGCATGGAGGTGGAGAGGAGAAGATTTGGTGAAGTGGAAGCCATAATCATGGTGAAATGGAGGTGGAAATCTCGGCCAAGTGAGGTGAGAGAAGAGAGAAAATGAGAGGAAGAAAGAGAAAATATGGGCAAGAATGAGAGATGAACATGAGATTAGGGTTTATTTATGGTGGTTGACTTTGGGATTAACTCTCAAATGAAATGCTAATTCACCCTAAATGACATGTAAATGTGGGTTAGTGAGGGAGTAAGTCGGCCAAAATGAGATTTTTATGGGTATGTGAGTGTGTTAGGCCGAAATGTGGGTGAAGGAAATGTGAAGGAAAGTGAAATGGAAGTGTAATTTGAGAGGAGGGGCAAAATGGGAAAGTAAAATGTATTTGGTTGGAAAATGAGAATGGATGCTTCCTCCATGTGCTTCTTCACTTTAAGCTTCTCTTTGCTCTTCCAAATATGCCCTTAATGAAGCTCCAAACTTTGAAAATTTGAATTTGGCTCCAAATTACCTCTTTTAGTAATGTGTGTTTTCCTTGTTTTTGACAAAAGAGACAACTTTTGTCTTCTAGCCTTTGCCTTTGATCCAATGCTTCTCCTTGCCCTCCAATGCATCCAAGGGGTATGTGGGGTCCACTTACGACCCCCCTACACATGAAAATGAGGTAAATAGTGAAAATGACCAAAATACCCCTAGCTGCTTAAAGTGCAAGTAATTAAGCAATATTTTCCAATTTCTTCCAACAAAGCATGCACATGATATATACATCAATACAACAATGCGTGTGTCCATGTTCAATAAATTCAACATATTTTTACGTTGGCTGCCGAAGCCTAGCACAACTCTACTCCTTTATCCGGACTAGGGATCGTCTATAAATATAGGCGGAATATTCCGTGGACACACAGTCACACGAGGGTAAATAACCAAGCGTAATACGAAGTTACGAAAACAAACGTTATATAATAATGATCCAAAACAATAAAATAGATCAAAACATAATAACAATGAAGCTGACACAAATAATAACAATAAAATGAAACAATAAAACAATGATTACAATACGATAAAATAATAAAACAATACAATAAAACCATAAAACAAAACAACAACAATGTTCAATAATAAAATAAATAAATAAATAAATAACAAATAAATAAATGAATCAATAAATAAATAAATAACAAATAAATAAATAAATAAATAACAATATACAATAAAACAAAACAACAACAATACTCACAATAAAAAAAATTAATAAAAGTGAGCAGTAAGAGCAATCTCAAGAGCAACGGAAACAACAAAACTTGCTGCCATTTTCTGGGGCCATGCTCAAAATTTTCGCAATTTTAACGGAAAAAAAAGGGGTCAGAACACAATTTTCGCAAAATCACTGGCCCAAGCTGCCATTTTCTGAGGCCATGCACGAAATTTTCGCAATTTTAACTGAAAAATAATAATAAATAAATGAATAAATAAATTAATAATTTAAAAAAAAAAACTAGGTCAAAACGTAAATTTCACAAACTGACAGGCACAAACTGCAATTTTCTGGGGCCGTGCTCGTAATTTTCACAATTGTAACGCAAAAAAAAAGAAAAAAAAGGTCAAAACGCACTTTTCGCAAACTGACAGGCACAAACTGCAATTTCCTGGGGCCATGCTCGTAATTTTCGCAATTGTAACGCAAAAAACAAATTGGGTCAAAACGCAATTTTCGCAGACTGACAGGCACAAAGCTGCCATTTTCTGGGGTCGTGCTCGTAATTTTCGCAAACTTAACGGAAAAAAAAACTGGAAAAGATCAATCAACATGAAATAACCAAAAAGTTAGATCAAGAGATTGTCAACAACAGAACTGAAAAAGATAGCAGAAGTAATCAAACATAAAGAAGAAACACAAAATGCAAAAACAAGTAATAAAGAAATGACAAAACACAAAAACACACAAAATCTGGTACTGTAAAAATCAGAAAATTTCTGAGACACATGAAGGAAACAGTAGGTAAATAAATATCTGCAAACCCCACACGATTTACTTCAAAATAAACCCCATGAACATTCACAAAAAATACAAGCGCATGCTTCCCATATGATGAGCAACCCATATAAAAGATACAAATGTTTTATAAACCATAAACTAGAAAAATCACACACAAAATACACAACAGAGAAAGGAAGGAATAAAAAGGAGAATCGTACCTTAATGATCAGCAACCCTGTAAATAATTAAATGACAAAACAAAACTGACCTGCATGTTGATGTAGATGGAAAAGATAAAAGAACCTTGATGATGAAAGTGAAAATTCCCCCACTATATATATGCAACTGGTAAATCCCCGTGCGTGCGATGTACGGCTCTAAGTATATTTAGGAAGGGAGGTAGTAATAATAAAACATGTTATTGATTGAACCTTGGTTTTGGTCTCGACACGGACGTCGAGGGAGGAGACACGTGTGGAGAGGAGGCTGGCGAGGCATTCGCCGGCGAGAGGATTGGTCTGAACTCCACATGGTTATGATATATACATCAATAATGAATAAAAATATCAATTAATTAATCCCTTTAAATCAAGCACAAATGCACATGCTAAGTTAGGTAAATATACGTCTAATCAATAAGGAAACATCAACTTCAAAGCATGACATAGAGAATGCGGCTTCTTCTATGGTGGATGTAAGAGAAACTAAAGATGACTCATCTACTCCACAATCATCTAAAGTGGTTAATGAAATCGATGTTTCTTTGAAGAAATCAAAGCTTGAATATCCATAGTTGTTTACTATACCCACCTCTTATCTTATGCTAAATATTTTAATTTTCTGTCTTTATTTCAACTATTTAAATAGCTTATTTGTAATTTGATGATATTAAATATGTTATTTTAATTTAGTTGCACTAATGAAGCTTTGTGTAGGATATTATCATTTAATATAAAATGTTTGTCACATTAAAAATATATATTTCTCATTTACATATTACAGGTTTGCTTTTCTCACAAAAATTCCATTAGATAAGTTGTGTTCTTTTTAAAACTAGTACAGGACCCGCATATAAGAGCGGGTTCACTTTTTTATCATGCAGATTTGTGTGGATGAATTTTCATAATTAACAATTTGTGTGGATGGTTATTCAGATGTTTTGTGAAAAGGCCATAGTTAATATTTTGGAAGCAGTTGAAATATTAAGAAATGATTTGTGTGTTAGTAGTTGTAGCTGCCTCATGGCCATGGGTCATGGTTGATTTACTGTATTCTTAATACTATACTACTATATATCTTTCTTTTTGCCAAAATAAACTATATTTTTTTTCATTCACAAATTCTAACGAAATGAAGGAACTCTACTGAAAATAAGAAAGAATTAAAATTCAATTTTTGTTGAAGAAAATTTATGTTAGAATGCAGAAGAGCAAAAAAGGAGCAGTTAGTTATAGAGGATGAGGGGAAAAGTAACGATAGAATGAGTAAGAGAAAAAAAGAGAAGTTATAGAGGAAGAGAGAAAAAATGAGCAGTTAAAGAGGAAGTTTGATTTCATTTTAACAGTAGATTGGTCAGGAACTTCACTAGAAATAAGAAAGAGTTAAAATTTATTATTTATTAGAGGAATTAAAGACAGAATGAGTAAGAGAGGAAAAATGAGCAGTTATATTTTATTAGAAGAAACTAACGTTAGAATGTGGAGGAGAAAAAAAGGAGGTATAGTGGATGAGGGAAAAAAAGAATAGTTGGTTTTTTTTCTTAAAAAAAAGAGAGAGACTGTGATGACGTGGGGGCTTGAGATTCCTGCTTTTAATCTTCCCTTTATATATAAGATAGTAGTATATAACAAAAAAATTCAATATTTATGAAACTAATAAAACAATATTTCTTTTTCAAATCCAGTTTTTCCCATTTTTAAATTAAGGGCCGTAAACAATATGGATTAACGCAATTAAATATTCTTCCTATTTTCACTGTTCATTATTTTTCCAAAGTTGGTTCCTATTCACGCATTACTTTCTTTCTATTAAATATTTCCCTATTATTTAGAAATAATTATTATTTATTGCCTAAATTTTTTATCTTTAAATTTAAAACAATTTGGATAACCCAATATAGTTCCTATTCCATAAATTCACTACCTTGCGCTTTCTGTTCATTAAAAATAATTACAATATACATTATTCACACCAACAAATTATCAAAATTACTATTGAGAATAAAAAATCCTGAAAGTAATATGACATTAACTTATTTTTTATACATATGAAATTAACTTATTTTAACATCTATCATAAACAATTCATACAAATTTAAAACTTAAACAACCAAACCGGTTTTTTTTTTTAAAAAAAGGAAATTTAAAAAGAAAACCGTTATACTTTAATTTTTGGGCCAGCCAAGTGCATTTTACTTAATGACTTAATGTTGGACATAATTGTAAAACAAATTAATTTGACAACCACTGAATGCAATCAGCATCGTTTTAAATAAACATCTAGGCCATTTAGAAAATATTAGTATTTCATTAAACCAATATTAAAAAAAAATGCATCATAGTAAACCATGACAAGTTTCCAACGTGTTTGCAAATTATGATACTTACCAAATCGTGCACCACAAAAACAGGTGTGGCCGTAACAAAAAATGACAGCTATTATAAATCAGGTGATATTGGTGATTCTGATGAAGGCAAGTGTATAGTGGTGCAATATAAATCAGGTGATCTACAAAGGATTAGTGAGACACATCCAGATTTCTTGCCTCTTCAATATCCATTAATATACCATATGGAACAGGTGGATTCAAAGAAAAAATTCCTCATGCCAGACAGCCAGAATCTGGATCAGGAAATACAATGTATGTTACCATGCGTGAATATTTTTCATACTTGATTCAATCAAGGATGGACTATTACTCAACTTTTAAACAGGGTGGAAAGTTATTTCAACAATTCCTAGTAGATGCATACATGATGATTGAGTCATATCGGCTCAATTACTATCGCAATCATCAAGATCAACTTCGAGTAGATATATATAAGGGGTTGACAGATGTCATGGTGGCTGGATAGACAGAAGCTTCAGCTAGGGGAAAGCGCATTATACTTCCATCATCATTTACAGGTTGGTTGCTAGACTTATTATATGTTTGCAGTAAAAATTTACGCCTACCATCTACTTATAATGAAAATAGGTTACATGTTAATTTAATATAATAATTATACAATGTTTATGAAAATGTAACATGTCATCAATTTGTTTGGTTTGCAGGTGGTGCACGTTACACACCAAAATTATCAAGACGCAATGACTACTTGTTGTTGGGCAGGCTTCCCAGACCTCTTCATTACATTTACTTGCAATTCAAAGTGGTCGGAGATTATAAGATACTTGGAGGCAAATAATTTCAACGTAGTAGATTTGTCCTGATGTTATAACATGTGTTTTTAAAGTGAAACTTGATTCATTAATGCATGATTTAGTGCAGGTACACTGTTCGGACAAATCAAAGCAGGTATATATGATTATTACAAGGAAACATTTCTTCAAAAATTAAGCATGCACATTCTATGTCAACTTCATATGTAATATACTATTAAAAATACACATTATTAACATGATTTTATTTTCTCTACAGCATTGTATGCAATTGAATTTCAAAAGAGAGGTTTGCCACATGCACAATATAGATCGCATAATTTCAGCTGAAATTCCTATTGAAAATTCAAATCCAGAGCTATTTGCAGTTGTTAAGAATTTCATGATGTATGGTCCATAATGCGGCTTAGCAAAGGGTGATTCATATTGCATGAGTAATGGCATGAGAAATGGTATGTGCAACAAACACTTTCCAAAGACTTCTAATTCAAGCACCATAATTCATGAAGATGGATTTCCATGTTATAGAAGAATGGATAATGGTATCTATATTATGAAGAATGACATTCCATTAGATAATAGATATGTCATTCCTTATAACCCATAGTTGCTCCTAAATATCAAGCACACATAAATGTTGAAAGGTGTAACCAAGGAGAGTCCATCAAATATTTGTTTAATTATGTCAGCAAGGGGCATGATCGAGCAACAACAGCTTTTTATACTACTAAAAAACGTTTCTCTGAAAAATACAAGAAATATCACTAAGCCACGCGGAACATCAACCACATTCAATGGCCTTGTGTTAATCATCATTTCTTTAGTACACTGCAAAACAAGCATGGTAAATCAGAATTGCATCTCAAAAATTATTTATTAAGGAAAAAGAACCAAACACCATTTAAAAATCAAGGCTGCATGCCTCCATAGAAAGGTCCAAACCAAAATATAAATCCCAGTGAACAAATTCAAGTAATGCTTTCACCCCAAAAAAATTCAAGTAATGCACGATACCTCGATTTGATTAAAATCTGAAAATTTAAGTACAAATACAACCCAACTCATTCTGAAACCACTATCGAATTTTTTTGCGTATAGGAAATGTTTTTATCACAGACTATTAGTCGAACAGAGCTCATATTAATATAACATTCCAATTATGGCCATTTCCTAAGACAAGAATCCTTCAACCGACATTACCTCTTCAAATGCAAGAGCAACTAAAAGTTCTCAAATGAAACTATAAATATTCATCAGTCATGTTTCCACAAGAAAAGTAGAAATCAAGGGTACATTAAGGAGATGAGTAAATTGGGATCATAATCCATGAAAAGAGAAGACTCTAATAACAAATGCAGGTACTTGTAAAGGAGATAGAAGCCTTACTTGTACAAATAAGCAGCAATTCCCAGAATTATAATCAACAATACGATGTCAATACAGAAGTTTCTACTAGACCGAAGCTGGATAAGAATCAAAATTCAAAAGATTTAGAAAGAAATCTGGCACTGATGAGGCTTAATTTGAAGGATGAGAAAGAAATAAAATTTAGTGAACTTACCTGATTCACCGTGTCTTTAAGTCTGACATTGGTATTCTTAAGATCAGAGGATGCCTTGTCCACCTGAGAAGAAAATAAATAATTTAAATGTCAAATTAATTGCAACTTCAAAATTCCAGCCCTGACAACATAAATTTTGAGTTTAAGCACTACTGGAAAATATTAATTAGCCTCACCTTAGTGTCAATCTCATCCATCAATGGGACTTGTCTATCCAGTTCCTGCATTAAGCACATAATGATCCAAAAAGTGGAGGTTAGGGAAAAAAAGTACACACACTGTGCCCAGTGAGTATGAAAGGTAAACTAGAATAGTCAAAACTTAACAGACCTCATTCATCTCATGAGCCATGTTTTTCAATGTATCCAGTCCTTCTGAGATCACTTCCAATCCTTGATCCTGACAAAGTTTGTGGTAATATTCAAAACAAATCCCAGAGATCAATCAGCATACATGAGTATTGTTGATGAAAGAAAAACAGGAAAAATCTTTCACTAGCCATGATTGTGAAAACCAAAGAGTCACTTGCCTGCTTCATCCTTCACATTTCATACTCCTGCCTGAATCCACTTGATTCCTCGGTTTGCTTGAAGTATTCATTGTCAAATTGCCCGTCTATAATAAACAAAAAGCACAAATCAACACAAGGCCTAATTGTTAACAAACTCAACCACACTTTAGTAGCATAAATAGACAATGTATGATACCTGAATCAAACTTGATTTCAGTACGGGATGCAGAAGCTGCCCAGCTGCCTCCAGTTTGTTTGGGGGGCAGCAGGAGCCCCATCCGGGATGGCTTGGATCCTATCTGGCAGTGCAAGAACCAAATCATTACGAGCAGCAAATTCCTCTGGTCGAAGCCCCTTAACCTGTGAACATAATTTATCATGCATCCAAAAAACTGTCCAAGTCAATAACTTTGAACCTATCTTAGCTGGTAAGTGAATGAGTACGCAGCAATCATCCACATAAACAAAATAGGTCACTAATAACAATATGTCAAATGATCAAAACTACAACCAAAACTACAACCATACAGTTCAAATCTTGTATGGTTGCTCAAGAACCTAAAGCTAGAGGTACTGCATTTATTTCACCAAGTATCGTCATCAAATTAGATCACATAATAAGTTAGAACGCTGTAGTAAATCAAGTTGTCCCCTTATAACATCCTTGCAAAAACACAAGTCTTCAGGGTGGTAAGCATAAAGAACACTTCCAATTTTCAAATGATACTGTAATTAGCAGAGAAATTAAATAAACAACCTTTTTGACCGCCAACCTCTGCAACTTAGGGACCTCCTCCATCAGTCGAGCCTTAGTTCGACGAAGCTCGGCATTGATCGCCACTGTAGATGCCCTACTTTTCTCCTTCGCCGCAGTTTCTGCTTTCTATAACAAATTCACTCAACTCACAATTAGGTGAATCCATAACACACCCTAATTAAGAATTCAAATTCAAAATTAAACAACAGATCCACAAATTAAGGCACAAATGGACCAGTAAACTATCCACCTATATATACTCTACTATTCAGCCTACAAAGCATTGTCTAAGGTTCAAAAAAAATTCATACAGAAACAGAACTAACTAAACTCCAATGAACTCTTCTTAATTTATGCTAACATCAAAGAGAAGGAATGGAAATTAGAGAATGACCTGAAGGGCAGCTTCAATGTCGGCGTCAACAACGGCGTAGAGTCGAGCAAAGGCATCGTCGCCGGTGATATTAGAATCCTTATGCTTATCGACGTCGTATTTGTCGTATTTCTTACAGATCGACTCAACTCTGGTCAGAATGTCGATGACGCTCATGGTTGTACCGAAATGAAATCTAGTGATAATCTTCTTCTTATTGTGGATAGCACGCGAAAACACTGATCACACTGGATATACAGCACACTTTGATCTGTCTTTTAATTCTACCCTAATCTATTTCAGAATAATTCATGAATTATTATTTCAAAATAGAGTAGAAACAAAGCCAGGCTTCCATTAATAGTGAAAACTGAAAAAACCTCTCTTCTACGATAGTTTTTATTTTTAGTTTTCTTTAAAAAAATTTGTTATGTGGTATGAACGCATTACTTTCTTTCTATTTAATACTGTTAAAGAACCTAAATATAAGCCTAACAACATCAACGATTTCATTTCCTCCCTAAGTTTAGAAAATTCACATGCATAATACTCTTAATCGTATTCAAAATTCTAATTCAAAACTTCTAAGCTTCCATTAATATTTTGAGACACAAATAAAACAGTTCACTAATCAGTTGCATTGAATATTTCAACACTAAATCCAGATTCCAAAAGAACTAACATTTACATCTTTAATAATTTTTTATTTCTTCACAAAACCAACTAATAGAAAAGGAGAGCAAAAACAAGAATAGAGAATCCACTCCACTTTCAATTTAAAACTGAACATACAGTGATATATATGTATATAACTTTACCACTACAAAATAATAGGACCTAAACAAAAGTAACAGAGAATGGCTCAAAGAATCGACCAATGCAAGATACTCATTTTACAGCCTACATCCACAATCAGAAAACGTGAACCCCAACTTCCAAAATTAATTATGCCAATACAGAGAAATAGAAGCAGCGATTACAAAACCACATCCCAGTTAACCAATCATGAACATGGTAGCAAAATATCTATATACAGAAACTATACTTCCATTTCACCCCAAAAATAAATCTGGTTATATCCATATAAAGAGCAGAATTTTTTTGTAAACTCATATGCTAAGCATAGCAGAACAAATACTTTTATTTCTTCCTAAAACTACTCGGCTTTGAGAGTAGGAAAATACAGGAAATTTATAAACCATTATGCAATACACTACTTGAGCCACATCCATGTTTAAACACACATACTTTACAATTACATTTATTTCTTTGCTCATGCAAAATCAGCAAATCAGAACAAGGAAGCATTGCATTCCTCCTTGAATTAGTTGGCCAGTCAGAACAGTAAAAGCAAAAGTCCAGAGATTGACATACAAGCATCAAACAAAAATAGCCTTACTGACATATCATAAATCAATTATAACCAAAACACGCCCAATATTCATTCAGTAAGGAAAAATTTAAAAGAACTAATATAAACAGTGAAAATGAAACAACCACAACAAGACCAGGGAATGCACAGCCAATAACAGCCCTAAAACATTACTAATCCCATATGCACAACCAATAATATACATATAAAAAATGTCCAATCAAATAACAATTCAAGAAATCAACAAAGAATTAGTTTCATTACACCATTTATCAGTCCAGAACTCCCTGATATTCAACCTCACAAACCCATAATACAAACCCTAATTCATAACCTCTCACAAAGCAGTGAAAAACGAAGGAACTAAGGTAGAAGATAAAGAAAAGAGCCTCACCGGAGTTCGAGAACAAGAGAATAGAACCAGCCGTCGTCGGCCGCCGCTAGTTCGCCGGAAATCGGCCGCTTGTATGTGTAGGCCGAACAAAACCGAGGGATGAGAGGAAAATGTAAGAAATCTACAAGAAAAACTGAAGCTTTACCTCTTTTCCGGCGCTGGCCGCCGCCGATCTCGCCGGAAAAACCGAGGAAGACGACAGAGAGGAGATGGAAGCCGACGAAGATGAAGAGAAACAGTGAGAACAGGAGTAGCCCACGCGATTTTGAAGATTTGGGAAGGAAGAGGAAGTGGATGGATGAAGGAAATGGTGAGATGAGAACGGTGAAGGCGATGAGGAAGAGGAAGAGGAAGAGGAGGGTGTGTTTGGTTCATGTGAAATTACTAGGTGTTTGGGCAATTTTTACCCACTTGCCCTTCTTTTTTTTTATATAAAAAGAAAATAAGACTTAAAAAAAATACTAAAAACCAACTACATCCTTGAGAAAATGCACCGCATCAGTTTTGAACACCACGTGAATGCTTAAGCCATAGTTCAATCTGTTCCTTGCTAAAAAATCTGCAACTACATTATCCTCCCGACTAATCACCCGAAACTCTACGATCCACTGATGCCGCAGTAATTCACTCACCTCGGCAAACAAGTCAGCATACTCATGCAATTCAGATACGTCATGCTCCAACCTCTCCAACATCGAAACAGCATCACAAAATAGAGCTATCAAAACGGGCCGGCCCGACCCTTAAGAGTCAGGGCTAAACGGGCCAAGCCAATCAGGGCTTTTTTCCAAAAAAAAAAAACTCTGTTTTCTAAAGCCCGACCCTAGAGCAATCGGTCAGGGTCGGCCCACACGGCTTCGGCCCATATAAAAAAATTTAAAATTTCAATCATATACTACACAAGTTTTTCCTGATAAAAAAAATAATACACAAGTTTTAATTTTTAATACACAAGTACACTGCATAAAACTCAAGTATTAATATAAATAAACCAAAACATCAATAAGGAAATAAAAAACATTCAAGTACTACTAATCACAAGACACAATTACAACTTATAAAAAGAAAATCTCAATAAATATCATTCCACAACATTTGATTGTGCTTGGCTATGAATTGTCTCCCCCTCTACTCCACCGACAAAAATATCAAGTTTTTTCATTTCTTCTTGAACGCCATAAGCATTATCACCTTCATCATTTGCCAAAAAAAGTAGCAAATAATAAATTGTCTTTCAAGCATATTTGAATCTATTAGCAAATAATTAATTGTCCTTCAAGCCAAAAGCACCAATATTAGAGTTTCGATCAAAGGCACCATCTACATTCATTTTATATTGGCCTGGTTGGGGGAGAGTCCAAGTTGGCACACAAGCCGGCGCTTGGCTCTCCTCAACGGCCTCATCTTGCCATCCCTTTGCTGCCCATAAGGATGAGACAGCCTGGGAAGCAGACTCAAGGATAATCTTGGTAGAGTAAGCCTCTTTGCCATATAATTCGGCACAATGACCTTTCCATATATACCATAAGAGATAACAGACCATAACATTGACAAAGGAGGTATTAAAGTCACATTCAAGCATTCGAGCTAACCATTCCTCAAAAAACCGAAGTCCATCTTCACTGATCCTAATGGTAAGGGGACTAGCATACCACGCCCTCTTAACTGGTTCACACAAAAGCAACATGTGTTCTATTGTTTCTGGTGCATCCTGACACCGCTGGCAAGTAGGAACGGTAGCACAGTGCCGGCGATGGAGGTTTTCCATAGTTGGGAGGGCCCCAGCACAAGCTCGCCACACAAAATGTTTGATTTTTGGCTGAACCTTGAGGTTCCAGATGGTCGGCCAGATTTGGTCTCTCCTCCCCGATGAGGTACCAGGTCGGTCAATCCCCCTATCCCTAAGGGTTTGGCACAAGACTTTGTAACCCATCTTAACCGAATAATGACCATTGGTACTAGCCACCCAGTTCACACGGTCTTTTCTCCTAAATTCAGGGAGCCTAATACTCATGATTTTCTGCTTAACCTCCCTTGGGATTTCCACCCCTCCAACTTCCAAGATCTATCATTAATGAGTTCTGCAACCTGTTGATCTTGTTTATGCCCCCTAGCTTGGACAACTCTAATCAGTTCATCTTCCAAATCTGGTATCCATTTATCTGTCCATAAATTCACATGCATATCATCTCCAATTTCCCAAAACAACTTATCTGCTAAGACTACCCTCCCCTCCAATAAACTACTCCACGCCCAAGAGGCCCGGAGACCTTTCTTTGCACACATAAAAGTTGAGTGGGGGAAGTAAATACCTTTAAGGATTTGGACACCCACCAAGCATTTGGCTCTGTTAGGATTCTCCAACACTGCTTACCCAGCAGAGCAGTATTGAAGTTTTGGAAATCTCTAAACCCCATTCCTCCCTCATTTTTGCTCATTGACATCTGTTCCCACGACTTCCAATGTATTCGCCTATCTTCCCCATTCTGGCTCCACCAGAACCCAGCCAAGAGTTGATTTAACTCTGTACAAGTGGTCTTAGGATATTTAAAGCATGACAAGGAATACACCAGGACAGCATTAGCTACAACCTTGATAAGTGTTTCCTTCCCAGCTTGAGAGAGGAATTTTTTTATTCCAGCCACTAATCTTTTTCCTAACAGATTCCCTCACAAATGCCAGAGCTTCCATTTTTGCTCTTCCCCACAAAATTGGCAGCCCTAGGTGTAAAATCCCACATCGGCTGGGGAGGAGAACGAAAGGTGCTATATATAGGCCTGGATACCTCTCCCTCTCGACGCGTTTTAAAGTCGTGAGGGGTGTGGATTCCCCAAAGCGGACAATTTCGAGAGCGAGGCGCTGGGATGTTACACTAGATATTTCCCAGGTGAGTCAATACATGGAATGCCTAAAATGCTACTCACCATATCCCTTATTCCTCCTGGGATAGACTCAGACATGAACAAGTTGGATTTGTCTAAATTGATCATTTGGCCTGAAACACAACAATATTCCTCCCACAAACTCTTTAATAAGACACATTCCTGTATAGTTGCTTGAACAAAAAAGACAAAATCATCAGCAAAGAAGCAGTGGGTAAGTGTAGGACAATGTTTAGTAATCCGTATACCTTGTAGGTCACCCCTAGCAACATGCTCATTAATCATACAGGAAAGAACATCTGCTACGAATATGAACAGATAGGGTGATAATGGATCCCCCTGTCGGAGACCTCTACCAGGGGTGAAAGTGTCAACTGTTTTCCCTTCCAACTTTACATTAAATGACACTGAGTTAATGCATCTCATTATACAACCCACCCAATGATCACTAAATCCTAGCCTGTTCAGAACCGCTTCTACAAAATACCATTCCACTCTATCATAGGCTTTGTTCATGTCTATTTTGATGGCTGCCTCATGTTTCTTTTTCATTCTCGTCAAATAATGGAAGGCTTCATGTATAATAAAAATATTATTCTGAATATGCCTCCCTGGCACAAAGGCTCTTTGCTGGTCTGATATAAGGGTGGGCATTAGGGGTTTCATTCTATTAGTGATGACCTTAGAGATAACCTTATAGCAAAAGTTACAAAGGCTAATTGGGCGAAATTGGGTGACTGTCTCGGCAACTTCTACCTTAGGGATAAGGACAAGATTTGTTTGATTAAGTCCTGAAATGTCTACCTGTCCTTCAAAAAACTGTTTAACCAGTAAGACAGGTCCTACTGTTTCCCATGAATATTGGTAAAAAACTCCAGAAAAACCATCCGGTCCTGGGGCTTTTAAACCTCCCAACTCCTGGACCGCCCTCTTAATCTCCTCCCTACTAACTGTTAGAATCTTAAGTTTTGATGAAGACTAAAATATGAAAGAATGAGCTAAACACTTAGAGAAAATTAGGCTAATATAGAACCCCAATTAAGAGTACAACCGGATGTGGATTTACTTCCGGATGGACTAGGACTAGCGCTCGCGGATGAACATCTCATCCCCCAGCGGCAGCAAGTATTTCACTAAGTCATAACTCAGTCTAAGAACATTAGTTGTATAAAATCCTTGAGACTAAGTTAGGAAGCTTCCGGATGTGGATTTGCTTCCGATTGCTTAGTGACTAGCGCTGACTATTGGAATAGACATCCCCTAGCGTCAGTAGACAATGCACCAGATCAGAACATAGTCTAAGTAAGATTGCTTCCCATAGCAAACAAGCTTCCCACAGCTTGTATAGTTCTTACTGCATTTGATTATATATATGCTACTCTGTTGGACTAACAACAAGGTGTTCCTGCTTGTGGAATTAGTGATTAAAAGCTCCATTACCACTTTTGGGTGCTATGAAAATGTTCAAACACCCTTTACATGCGCTTTAAGCGCATGTAAAGGCACTACTGAAGTGCAAAACATGGAGTCATGCATAAGAGGTCCTCCTCAGACCTCATAAGGTGTTCCTGCTTGTGGACTTAGTGTTTCAAGGCTCCATTACCACTTTTGGGTGCTATGAAATTGATGAAACACCCTTTACATGCGCTTTAAGCGCATGTAAAGGCACAAACACCCTTTACATGCGCTTTAAGCGCATGTAAAGGCACTACTGAAGTGCAAAACATGGAGTCATGCATAAGGGGTCCTCCTCAGACCTCATAAGGTGTTCCTGCTTGTGGAATTAGTGATTAAAAGCTCCATTACCACTTTTGGGTGCTATGAAAATGTTCAAACACCCTTTACATGCGCTTTAAGCGCATGTAAAGGCACTACTGAAGTGCAAAACATGGAGTCATGCATAAGAGGTCCTCCTCAAACCTCATAAGGTGTTCCTGCTTGTGGACTTAGTGTTTCAAGGCTCCATTACCACTTTTGGGTGCTATGAAATTGATGAAACACCCTTTACATGCGCTTTAAGCGCATGTAGAGGCTCTACATGCGCTTTAAGCGCATGTATAGGCGTAATATTAAAATAAAAGTTGATTCATTCAATTTATTTAATGATGAAAAACTTAATATAACTCATTATTTGATTCATATACATACGTAAGTTTTAAAACATAATATAACTCATTATTTTATTTCCCTGAGTAATCTTGGCGCTGTGATTTAAAATAATATTTAGACTGAAATAATAATGTCACAATTGTGAGACTTTATTATTATTTTATTTGAACTCTTCCTTCTTCTTTCTTCTTAGAGGCCGACGGCCTCTGTAACATCCTAAAAGTTTTCTAAATTGTAAAATAAATTAATAAATACAAAAAAAGTAATCTTACAAATGAATTTAGAAAATTCAACATTTTTTTAGGAAATCTGTTAAGATTAAGAAAGAAAATAATAGAGGATTAAATTTAAATTAGGAATCCTTATGATGGTTATTTCAATAAGGCATCGATTTAGGAAATTTTATTTAACATAATTAATTATGATAAAGCTAAATTTAAGTAATTAGAGTGTTGGAATTAATTTATAGTTGAAACATTAAATTAGAAATTATAAAGACATTATTAATAAATTAGAATAGCTATATAACTTTTACATTTTCAATATGTTAATACTATTGATTTCAATATTGTTAATTTAACTTCCCAAATAAAAAGAATAAGACATGTAGTATTTCTATATTGTTTGGCCAAGACATATTTCAATATGCTAAACTTATAGGGTCATTTTGGTAATTATATTGTAAACCCAAAACCCTAATAATCCCTTCCTATATAAACCCATCTCTCACCTTCTCTTCCCTTTTCATTCTCTGCATTTCCTCACCTCCCAAGCACATCACCAAAGTCTTCCTCATTCCCTCATCTCTCTAATTCCTTATACCCTCCATCTCTGGATCTTACTCCTCCTCACCATATTCGACTTGGCTTCACCATCAGAGCCGGAGGGAGCTCTTTTTCATTGGGGCGGCGGCGACAAGGTGGTTCCAGCGGCCTTCTCCGTCCACTTTCCGGCGGCGGCGAGTTCGGGTAACACATGTAAGGCCAAATTTAAGCTTAGGTAGCACTACTACAGAATAACCCTATACCATCGCACCTTTACATGCGCTTCAAGAAAAGCGTTGGTAATGTACTCCTATACATGCGCTTTCGAGAAGAACAGAAAAAAGCGCATGTATATAGTACCTCTTTGCATGCGCTTTATAAAAAAGAGCGCATGTATATGACTCAACGCTATACACGCGCTTTAAGCGCATGTATAAGGTACTTCTTTGCATGCGCTTCTAGATGAACAGCGCATGTATATGATTGTAGCTTTTACATGCGCTTAAAGCGCATGTATATGGCCCTGTTTACATGCGCTTTATCCCAGAGAGCGCATGTAGAAGTTTTACTTAAAATATCTATATTTTTGAACAATATATCCATGCATAGGATGAATTTATATGTTATAACATGTCTCATACTCATATACATTAAGTGAAACCATCATAAATATATATAATATAAATACCTATACATGCGCTTGTAAGAATAAAGCACATGTATAACATATATACTATTACAATTGTGAAATTACTTAAATGTTTGAACAAAAAATTTTCTAGATGTTTAAAACTTGACTCATTGCAAATAATTTATGCCAATGCATTAATTGACTCAACACATTTGATTTGTTCAATCTTTTCTCTGATCTGATAATTTTTTTGCAGCTCCGATTTCATAGTAAATCAAAATTTTTGTACTGAAAACTAAGTCTTATAGTTTGAATAATTTTGTAAATTGATATCAAATAATTAATATATTGAAAACTTAATTATTAAGTTCACATAGATCTTAAAATAATGAACTTCTAGCCTTATACAGTATATAGTCTACCAAATAAACTTTTATGCACTAAATGTTTATTAAAAAATTTCATTTTTCCCGCGCCCTTATGTCTTCCCTCTTTTTTTTTCCAAGTCCCTCATGCATACACTCACGAACACTCACCCTTACACTCCCAGCGAAGCCCTCCTCCCTCTCATACGATTTTTCCCTTCAAAACAGTGAAGCCCTACTCCTCCCTCTCAAACGATTTTTCCCTTCAAAACAGCGAAGCCCTACTCCTCCCTCTCAAATTCGATTTTTCACAGCAGCGAAGGCTTTGTTCATATCAAAACAGCGAAGGCTCAACACAGCGAAGGCTTCATCACTTCAAAAGGTTTGTGCTTTTAGTTTAAAAGTATGAGATTATGAGTTTTTGGGGGCAAAGGTTTGTGCTTTTTGCTTAAAGTTATGAGCTTTTGGATGTTAAGATTTAAAGATGAGATTTTGGAGAAAGCATATTGAGAAACCGAAATGTTTTTTATCTTTCCTGCAAAATAATGATGTTCTGTGATTTATGTATTGTATTGGATGAATGTGAGTGAATATAATATTGTATTGGATGAATGTGAGTGCATATACTGTATGGTAAGTAATTGCGTTGCGTGTTTATGATCCAACACGTGTTTATTGGATGAATGTGAGTGATTTTTGTTTGAGCTGATTATTAGTTCCCCTCAGACTCTAACAATTTCACATCCAAATCCACAAATAATGACCTCTTTGCCTTTGATTGTGCACGTGCCTATCCAATATCCATCCATATATAGCTCAATATATTGTATTATTATATGACTTAAGCATGTCCTTTTTTCCCATTCATTCCTTTACGCAAATCTATGATTTTTTTTGGACATATACTCAATTCTATGATTTACTTTGCACTCTTACACTGAAAGAATTGTGTCATTATTATTGGTATTGCAAAGAAATTGTCACTTTAATTTGTGAGCAGTGACATGTATAAGAAGAGTCTTAGATATATTATGGACAGCCTTCGCTAGGAACATGTGAAATAACAGCATATTTCATTAATGAATGACCTTGACAGGTTTCTTCCTAACCTCCTTTGTGTCTACAAGTGGATGCTTTGCTGTTTAATTTGTCATTCTTTTGAGAAGCAACAGTGTTTGTGCCTATTTTGCTATGGCATTTTCTACATGTTTTATGCATGTGTGTTTACAATTATAAATGACTATGTTAGACTTCATTTTCTACTTGCATCATGTCTCAATGCACATGTTATGTTATGCACCAAATCCATTCTTGCTGTTTCTGTGAACTAGTTTCCATTTTTCTGAGATTAGAATAGTGTAATAGAGCATGTGAATGGTAATTTTTGAGGCTTTGAAAGTTAATTGGCTAGCTGAATGATGTTTCAATTAAGTGGACATATGTATAGATTGATGTTTGAATAGGTAATGTAATGATTGGTGATGATGACTTTGCGTTTCTCTAAAAAATCACTCTAAAGAGAGAAAGTTAATGACACTACTTGCTTTTTCAGATCAATGGATTGGGGCTGTAAGTGTTTGTTTTGATTGCAAATTGCGTTATTACTGAAGGATGATGATTTTCGAAACCTGAAGCTTATTTTCAGATCATATGCTGCTGCTATTTGAATATTTTGAGGGTCTGAAAACTGATAGAAAATTTGTTAAATGTGAAAAATAGGTTTGAGCATAGTGTATGTGTATGTGAGGGTATTACTTGTTGGTCCAAATAGTTAAAGTTTTAAAAGGAAATGGTTGTAAAACTTTTTTTTTAATCATGGGAAAATAGTTACTTTGGAGTCTTGGAAGTTAAAGGTTTATAGATCCTGCAATGAAATTTAAGCTTGAGTTTGGTGCTGAATTCAGAGTTGCTATGGGAAAATGATTTGAATGGTTTAATGGTTCGGGAGTAAATAAATGTGGTTAAACATGAATTATATGTCGTTGGTGCTGTTTTGTGCTTGTTAATGTTGATAAAAATAATTAAAGTCAGATGTAGGGAGACTAACTTGAATTTAGACATGGATTCAATGATAACAGCCTTTATTTGAATTCTGATATTTTCAATTGTTTTGCAGATTCGAGATTTTAGGACAGACTGGGATCTACAAGTAAATCAACCAATTGCTGGAAATTATTACCCTGTATGTTCTTCAAATAAAATGCTCCTAATTCCAACAAATATATTCTTTATTTGTTCAGTGTTCAGCTTGTGTATTACTTGAAATTTTCATCCTGGCATGAAAGAATGGTTTACTTCTTACTTTTTGGAGGGGGCATTTGATAGATGAATGTCAAGTCCACTAAGATCTAAAGTGTTGGAGGGGGCATTTTCATCCTGGCATGAAAGAATGGTTACTATGTGATGAAATTTATTAAGGATATAGTAACACATGACCAATTGGAGGTGTCTGAATTTGTAAGTTTATTATTGCACATGACATATATAGTCTTAACTTACAAAATTGTTGTTGACTTGTTATTTAAAGTGAATTGTCACATAAATATGTTTATTATGTCCATTAACTCAGTATTATGAAGATTGTCGATCATCAAAGTTATCTATGGAGGAGGTGGATGATCTCATAGAAGAGTGGTGCAAGTATGTTTTCCGTATTGCTCATCCTATTATTCAAAATTTACATCCTTCTTAGAGTTTCATACATCTAAGGAGGAAGTGGGAGTATCACACTTTTGATAGATGAACTAGTTGGTTATTTAATCTAAATGTCTTTTGTTGGTACAACTTTGATGTGTATTTTGGCTGGTACAAATTAGATGACTTTTGGTGCTACAAATTAGATGTAAATTCTGATTGAGATATGTGGATGACTTTTATATTACATGTAAATTAGTTCTTGTTAAAGGATTTTGGTTATTCTGGCTGGTTGGGTATATTATATTGTGCAGGTAGCAATTTAACTGCCAAAAAGCAGGAAAACGAATTATGACAAATGAAAAAAAAAATAACATATACATGCGCTTATGGCGCAAGCTCATAAGCGCATGTAAATATATATATATACACGCGCTTTTAATATAAAAGCGCGTGTATATATATATATACATGCACTTTTATTACAAAAGCGCGTGTATATATATATATTTGCATGCGCTTTTATTACAAAAGCGCATGTAAAGCTATCTATTTACATGCGCTCTTATTACAAAAGCGCGTGTATATATATATATATTTACATGCGCTTTTTTGCAATAAAACGCATGTATAAGTATAGATATACATGCGCTTTTACAAGCGCATGTAAATCCTTTCCCGGCGAGGCCATTGCCAGCGTTTTTTAAGCGCATGTAAAGGCCAAAATGAGCGCATGTAAAGGGGTTATTCTGTAGTAGTGTAGTGAACTTCTTTCTCTTGTTCTTCCTTTCCTCACTTCGCTTTCAACGGCCCCATTCTGTTCATCGCTGCCTTCACTCCCTCGCCGTTCTTCATCTCCGGCGAACCAGACGGCAACTCCGGCTAGCCTTGTGGTGTTCGGCGACTATGGGCAAGGTGGAGATTAGTTTAGGTAAAAGCTATTCTCTCACTTTCACCCTATTTCCTCAAATTTCCTCTTCCTTTCCACTTTGATTTCTCATTAATTTCTTCACCGTTCTACTTCATTCTTGCTTCTCCCTCGGACCCAACCATTATTAATGGTGGCAGAGACAGTTTTTCCGGCGAGCTAGCGGCTGTCCGGCGAAGCTTCGGCAGTGACGACTTCGTGGGTAAGCCTCTTTCTTTTGTTCTTGCCTCTTGCTACAATTTGGAAGCTATTGTGAGAGTTGGGGTTTTGGGAACTTGTCTTTTAGACATGAACAATGGAGGAGAAAACATTGTTTATATTGGCTGAAATGGTTTTAATAGGAATTCTAATTTCTCTGTTTTAGATTTTGTGGTTTGAGTGAAATTCAGAGTAAGAATAGGATATAATTGATTTTGAAACATGCTTGCACATATTGATAATTAAAGTTACATTTTTTTTTACTTGTACATGAATTGGAATAATTCTCTTTTGGCCAAATAGATTATTAAGGTTAGAAAAAGGCTTTTAGACAAGAGGAAGAATATATGGAGAAATGGGACCATTCTTGTGGTTTTGATCTTGTACAGTAGCTTGCTAATAATGGTATATATGTGAACGGGTTAAAGTATTATGTTTGAACTGTTTGATTTGGTTGAAATTGGATGGAGACTTTAATTTAAATTTAAAGAAGAGTGTAAGGGACTAATGGACTGTTTTTAATTAAGTGAATTGGACTGATATCAAGTGTATTTGAAGTGTATGAATGAATTTATTTAACACAAAAAATGATGCAAACGATGCAAGTGACCACAAAAAATGATCCTATGATTGAAGAGCCATCAGCACCAGCTATTCTTGAAGCAGGTCCATGACGCTCAAATTTTTCCTCCCAGTTAATAGCCAAAGGCTTATCCTTTGACTTTAGTTTAACAAGAGGAAGCCTTATATTACCAATTGTCTTCTGGTTTGAGCTGCCTTCTAACTTCATTCACTTGCTCTTTTTATTGATGCACGGATATCACCTGTAGCTTTTTATGGTTGCAAAAATAAATCTTTCACCATTATTTCTCACATAAAGCAATAAGTTAGGCCTCAAGTTGCCTTTATGCTTGCACAAATTAATATATGCACTGCAAAGAAATAAAAAAGGATACTAATTCATTGTTATTTCTAGGTGTATAGATAATTCTGAATTGACACCAATGGTTTGCTATGATAGTTTTCATCATTGTGGGTTTTAATATTGTGTGGTATTGCTATGATTTATTGTGGGTTTTAATATTGTGTTCATAGGAATAACTTTGTTCTGATATGTATCCTAGTGATGGAACTTCTACTTCATATACTTTAATTTGTTTGACTTGTTAATTGTTGCTGTAATTTCCTTAAATCGCTTCATCTTTCAGATAGTTTTAATATATTACTTTTCGAGAAATGTAGTGACTCTACTTCATATTTTAGCATACACATCTGTCTTGTCAACTCAAGACATTGTTGGAGTGACATACTTTTTTCACTTGATGGAAAGGTTGTATTTTTCATTAATTTATATTTGTTTAATGGAAGAAACACTGAATACTTGGGATAATTTCTTGCTCAATTAAAGTAGGAATTAACTTTTTATTTTGTTTTTTTATGGGTTCCCTTCTTTTACCCTAAACCATTATTTATTTCAGAACTGGCTTTGAGGAATGAAGACATGAATTTCCACGTTGCTTTAAACTCTGTGATAGCTGGGCGATATCATGTCACTGAGTATCTTGGATCTGCTGCATTTAGCAAAGCCATACAGGCTCATGACCTGCATATTGGCATGCATGTTTGTGTTAAAATTATAAAGAACAACAAAGACTTTTTTTATCAAAGCCTTGATGAGATCAAGCTTCTCAATTATGTCAATAAGCATGACCCTGAGGTCAAGTATCAGCTTCTTCGGTTGTATGATTATTTCTATTATAGAGTAAGTGATTGTTAAGTCTGCTCTTTATTTGTTAACTGAATCTTTCAAGCCATTCGTGCACAGGGATATTTATATATTTTTACTACTCATTACGCCTTTCTCTTATTCTACTCTATCATTTGGAAATTTTTCTCCATTTTTTGTGCTGGTTGTTGATGTTATGTTTTAATGGTTACAACTTACAAGTTCATGTCTCAAGATTAGCAATGTGCTTCTTATGTTTTGATGTTTTCACGATGCATGTGTTATCTTGTATTTGTAACATTGGATAATAAGATTAGCTTGATTTTGTAATGTGTTTTTCTAGTTCAAGGTTTTTAGGACGGATGCAATGTCAATATCTTGTCTTGTATTGAGAGCATGCTCCTACAACTATGATGCACATAGTTCTTTTTGCTGATGTATATATAAAAAATGAATCATACATTGTTATTGTTTTGATATTGATATATAATTCATTTTTGAAGATGTTAAGTAATTGACTTTTTCTGGTAAATTCTTTTGATATAATGCTAGTTGGTTCTATGAACTACAGCTAGTATTGGTGGTTATATTGGGAAATAATGTAAATTTATAATAATTTTTTTTTTAAAAAAAAAAACATTCTATACATGCGCTTTAAGCGCATGTAGATGTACATGCGCTTAAAGCGCATGTAGAGGTACATACCTCTACATGCGCTTTAAGCGCATGTAGAGCCCCCTCTACATGCGCTTTTTAAAAGCGCATGTAGAGCCTTTACCAGCGCCCCCCTCTACATGCGCTTTAAAAGCGCATGTAGAGGCCAAAATAAGTGCATGTAAATGGGGTAATCTGTGGTAGTGTACATATATATTTCAAATTTTCTCCCCATACATCATTCACATCTCTCTTTCACTTCCCAAACAATGACCTCATCATCATCTCTATCACCAATCCATGAGTACTACTACCCCAACGCTCACACTCACCTATAGATGCATTGTGTCATCAAGGGGGCATTTGTCTCCAGCATCCAATCTTCACTATATGATTTGACATTGTGCCCCTCTCTACAATGAGGGGGCAGATTTCCCTCTCTGGCAATATCCAGGGAGGGAACCCCAATTCTGTTTCCATTGCAAAATGGGAACGGTCGCGGTCTAACAAGCCGAAAAAACCATAGGTCACTTTCTCACAATAAGTAGACCTATAATCCCCAGTCTAACAATCCGTCAGTACAAATAACTGTCGATTGGCTTATCGACAGTTATCATCGCGCGATGGTACATAAATAGCAGTGTCATGCAATGCTCACCATATCCCTGTCAATATCTCATCCACAATATTCAACATCTCAATCACAACTATTCAATTCCTTCCCTCAACCTAACTATCAATATCCCTAACAGAGTACTACATAAATTTCTCGCAATCTCAACCTCAACATCTCACGCCCCTTTCTTTCCTCAGTCCTCTCAAAACCACTGTCAGAATATGATACATGTATATCACACTATTCAAGAACTACCACCACCACCAGTATAATATGTATACAATGTAAAACAATCCTTTATATGAAAATAATCGGGTTTGAAAGGTACCCGATAACATGTTTTATATAAAAATAACTTTTCAAGGATTATATATATATAGAGGGTTTGAAAGGAATTTTGAAAATCCCAACTAACGTCATTCTCAATGTTATATGTAGCAAGGTTAAGTGTGATTACCTGTCGTCCTTGAGCACGCTCTTCCTTACACTTCCTTACTCGATTCCCCTATTATTACATAAAAGTAATAATAAAGGTAAACAACTATGCTTAAATCTTTATAATAAATAGCATGTCTCTCTCTCGGTTCAAATGTTACTACCAAATTTTTCCCATTAATGTATCTTATCTTAATAACCACATCAACCATATAAACACACCATTACAATTAAACATTTTGTATATGAACTCAAAAATAATTAAAAATATTTCAATCAACATAGTTAGTAATGAGTGATCAACAATCTGAGTCAATACAATCTAAATTAAATTTAAAGAAGTCAGATCAAACAAATATACTATTTCACAATAGTATTTTCACAACATAATTGACATTTCGTGTAATTTGAAACAAGCGTGAACAAAGAAGTAACTAGTATAATATTCTAGAGCAACCATAATCCATCATTTTTCTTTCAGCTAACTTATTAGGATTTCCTTTTAATCGCTTTACATCTACTAGCAGCAAATCGAAATTCCAAATAGCCACCCAAATACATCAAGGGTCTCATTTGTGCTTCGTTTACTCATGTTAGACCAAATAGTCACATGAATGTAATTATATTCAATATAAAAACTGCACAGAAAAGCAATTATTGAATTTATCATGAACCTACCAATTAAAGACTGCTGAACATAAGTATAGAAAGAAGTGAAATCATTAATCACTACAAATCACACCTGAATTATTAACATGCAAGCTCCCAAAACATACTTCATCTTATATCTCATTCAAAGCCTAAGCAAAACCAAACTTAAACTGAACAAATACTTTTATTTCTTCCTAAAACTATTCGGCTTTGAGAGTAGGAAAATACAGAAAATTTATAAACCATTATGCAATACGCTACATTAAATCTTTAATGTGAAATATAGGTGATTAACTCTTATGTCGCCTAAGAATTATCAAATTAAAACTATACTCTAACTAACTACGTAGCAAGTGAGAGCAAGGTCAATTCCACAATTTAGTTATTTCCACTTGCTTAGGTCAAATTATCACAAATTAACAAAAATGATGGGAGATGATATTATCAAGAAGCTACAACTACAATTAAATCTAAAATTAGCTAAGGTAACAGAATGTGAAATGTGAGAAAATGAATGGAGAAGTCTCCTCCTCCAAGCTTCTTTTGTGCATTTGAATGAATTTGGCCTTATATGTTTATTTTCCTTTGGTATGGCTTGTCTAAATCATCCTAAGAGTCTTGAGGCCAAGAAACCTAAGATGATTTAACCAAGTCAACCAAATCACCTTTCCTCTATGGTCATACATAATCCTAAGCCAAATAGAGTTAAGGCTAACATCTAATTGAGTCAATCACTTCTAGGAATACATACAAAGCAATCGCATATATATTCTCAAGAAGCTACAATAAATGTACTAAGGTTTCATCACATATGAACATAGAAGATGAATAAGGTTTACAAGCTCAAAGATGAAGAAGAAATCTACATAGATACCTATACATAAACTTCTAATCCTCACATGCCTAGAAACCTAGAACATAAGAGAACACTACCACAGATTACCCCTTTTACATGCGCTTATTTTGGCCTCTACATACGCTTATAAAGCGCATGTAGAGGGGGCGCTGGTAAAGGCTCTACATGCGCTTTTAAAAGCGCATGTAGAAGGGGGTCTCTACATGCGCTTAAAGCGCATGTAGAGGTATGTACCTCTACATGCGCTTTAAGCGCATGTAGACGTACATACCTCTACATACGCTTTAAGCGCATGTATAGAATGTTTTTTTTTAAAAAAAAATTATTATAAATTTACATTATTTCCCAATATAACCACCAACTAGAATTTAATCCCCAGGCGATGCCCGGGAAGCATACACTCAAGCTAGGTTAATGGTTTTTCGAGGAATGATTGTACATTACACATCATCAACAACAATCAATTAATTTATTAAACAACAATTTATGGTTAAAGCAATGTAATGTGTAGTAGAATATAAGTTTAAAAGGCAATAAAATACAATGGGGTAAAAACCATGGAATATATAAGTTTGACTCTCTCATATTGCACGGACTAAATTGACCATTCTACCAAAATGTGAATACTAAATGGTACCAACAGCTCCAACTTTGTTTAAATAAGGACTGTACCCCAATTTGAGCTTTTAAAGTAATACCCTTGCCTCTTGGCATCTCTTCTTCTTCCTCTGCTAGCTTTCTTTTCACAGAACCTAAAAGCCATCAAATAAAATCATTTTTTCAGGTAAAAAACCATGAGCAAAACATAAGCTTTGCCATTAAACTAATTCCTTGACACCCCACATATACCATTGACCCCTTGTTGGGGATACCTTCTCTACAATGCATACAATAATAACTACTACAATCTATATCTCAACATTACCTTCACAGCACAATTCTTTTCACGTTGTTACACCTTGATTACACAAATTATAGAGGTTGATGACTTGGCAATGAGTGTTACCCTATTTTAGTGTCCTTCATACCATCTTGCCAATCTATCTGACCATACCCTAAAAAAACAGGCTTTTTGTATATTTCGTGAAAATAACAAACTTGTGTAACAATATGAGACCGGTAGTCAATGTCTTTGATCTTAGTGTATGAATAATATAACTATTGTGAAAAAAAATTAACAAACAATAAAACCATATTACCTAGACTGCCCAGCCTACATGGGGTATTCCTTTGGTAGATGACATGGCTACTAATATTATTCTGACATGACAGAACAGTTGGCAACCACTGCAATACGATCTAAAATATGATACAAAATCTTCCATGAAACATTATGCAGTTATACAGCAGAAATAATAGCAGCTCAATTAAGCCACCTTTCCCTATAGTAAGACCCCTTGACAACTTCCAAGATGTGGCAAATTACATTCATGAAATCAAATTGAGCTTACCACCAACATCTTGTTGTCCAACATTGGAGTCACAAATAACAGCAAACATTCAATGCACCAACCCATTTTGGAGTCAAAGACTCTTACAGTTCCTGCCCCTCCTCCGCCTGCCCTTGGTATTCACTTGCATAGTCCAAGTTGTTTAGTCTTCCGAAACTTCATCAAATACTACAAAATTGCTTATCTCATCCACACAATATTTCCCTGTAATGAAATTACATTACAACAACCAAAAGGCAGACCTTAATGTCAAACTTAAGTAAACATCAGCAAATTAATCCTTAACCCATAGCATACATAATGGTCAACTCTATAAACAAATTACATAAACCTTCTATCCGTTATCTAGCTGCTTCCATTACCCAGATATTATCACTAAGTAACACACAACAGCCACCAACCATTAAGATCATAAAGCATAAATAATTTCCACTCCCACACTAAAATATTAAAAAAAACCAGCAATATCCAATAAAGATAAGCATAGAGATACCAAAGGTAAACAATTAAAATCATGAGTAACGGAGCAGATCCAATTTATTACCTATCCAATCATATACATGTAGCAGAAAGTCAAAACATCTATATTACATGAATTCAGATGATTATCATTGGAGAAATTATTACATGAACCTAAACAACACTTTCACATGTAAACACAAGCTAGATCATCTAAGTTTTTACCAAAGCAATCAGCCATAACAGAAAAATGATGCCAAAAACATTTAACTACACACTGCAACAATGCCATTCAGCTTCACCAAATCATTAAATCCACATGCATTCATAGTATTTCGATTAACCCCACTTTAGGATTAACTTAAAACCTTCCATATTTGAAAGAGAATCAAGTCATCTATTTAAATACCTCTATCTAACACACACTTTACATCATTACAGTCCAATCACTCATATTCCTATCAAACTCTAAGAACCAAAAAATGTTTAAAATAAGAAATCCTCATTTAGATCAGTTTAGCTATTAGGAAAAACAATTAGGAAATTCCAAAGTTACATACCTAAGCAAAATTGTCATCATACATTCTTACACCACACATCTTAAGTTAGAATCTAAAGTGCTCCCATTCCAAACAACTTTTTGGTCAGAACAGAGGAGAAAA